>CM055682.1:25282539-26593059 GCA_029448645.1 Andrena camellia
AGTAAGCGATCGATATCTGTTAATATCCGTTGCAATTAGAAGAACCTATCGGTGCACGTTCAGTTCGATTATCGGTTTTATCATACGGTGATAATGACGAGCACCGAATAAACGCAGTAGCTTGTTCCGAATGATCCTAGCGCGCAAGTGACGGTCGTCGATCCGCGGGTAATAAGCGGAGATCTATCATTTGTCGCATGAGTTTCCACGTTTCTCGTTACGAGTGTAAACTAAAGCAGTAGACGATTGTGTAATTACAGACATGCATAAATTCCTGTACGTGAAATATTTTAAATTGAAATGGATCGGTTCCACACGATATCTTTAGACTACTTGCTAAAGTGTTAAACAGTGAAGATAAAACGTAGGTCCGTCAACTACAAATTACAGTAAAATATAATCTTTTTTATGTAGAATTATGTCTCTTAGCTACCGTCTAATGTGTATAAATTAGCGAGTAATTAATCTTGTTATTTCGGACGTGGATGAAGTTATTTCGCTGCACAAGTTCCTCGTTACATTTCATTTTTAGTATCGCGAATGTTTATGTGATAATTAGAACCATGAGGTTGAACCATAAATAACATAAATTATCTTTTCGTTAAATTTATTTTTATATGAAGTATTTATTAATAATAGATCTTAATCTATGTTCATTGTGATTAATGAGGGACTTGCTACCAGTAACTAATGCAACCTCCTTCTGTGTGAAAATAGATCTCTTTAAATTTAAAAAGCTTTCGATGAATTATCGTATTTGAAATTTTATTTGTACAATTTATAGAAGAATAATAATTGTGACTGTTTACCTGACAATCTTTTAACACTCACTTTTAGATCGCTTCTGTTTCTATTGATACGTATTTCCCGGGTTAAGTGTAGAGACTTTCGCATTAATTTATGATAAACACGATGTAATTCTTCTCACACATTACGTTACAGTGCTTGATGAAGGAAGTATAGCTTGAATATTCCTTAATATATTCTTCCTGATTTCATTTTCTGTTTCTATTACCGATGTGAGTCTCATCGTTTCATTTCCTCTTCTTCATATATCAAAATATAATTTGAAAGCAATAAACATGCAATTTCAAAAATTTCTGTAACCCTTCGTGTTTACACAGGGTGTATCGCACCCCAGGCAATTTTTTCCCCTTGCCAATATGTCTGTAAATTTTTAGACCTTAATAATAAAATTTAAAAATTTGGTGAATTTCAACAAAAAATCGGTTTTCTACACCTATTTTTTTAACTACAATTTTCATCATATCAAACTTTACATTTGTAGAAAAAGACTATTATAGCATGATTGTATGGGTATTACGAATGTACAATTATCGCTCAAAAGTTAAAAGATTCAAAAATACAAAAATGGTAACTCAAAAATGACGCTGGGGTGCACCCCACGTGACCAATTTGTGATTATAAGAATGTGTGACCACGAAGGGTTAAAGATCATTCAGGAAAGGTAATTACGAATATTCTAATTCAACACGTTATGGATTAAAGACCGACTTTGGGTTTACAATTTCGTTTTACAAAGAAATGATAAAACTTCTTTAAAGATCGCAAGTAAAATGTATCTATGGCGTGAGTATTCTTAATTTCTTTTAAAAATCATTCGTAAAAGGCACTTATAGCTCGAGTACCTATTCTAATTTTTCGCGTCAGCGGTAAAAAGCACGGTTTAGTTTCACAAGATAAGACGTTATTGAAATATAGACGGGGAGAAAAGCTCTCGGGATATCCGTACAAATAAGTCGATCGGGGTAGGAAAGAGTGCGTCATTATATTCATTAGGGCTCGTCCAAGCAGATAAAAGTTAGCGGATATAATGGTGCTTGGCGTTATTAATGATCCCCCAGTAATCTCTTCGTCTCTCCCACCACGTATTCTACCCTTGCCCCGATGCCTATATTCACGAACGAACTTTCTCTCGTGCATTTGTAGCTCCAAATTTGTTTCAAACACCTTGCACTAGAGTTAAGGCTCGCCCGACTCGTCCAAGCTATTATCCTTAACTGCATCCTAGCAATCATACAAACCATTGTTTCATAGAATCGTTTCAGTTTTAATGTTTTCAAATTAATTTTTCCCCCGCTTAATATCCATGACACGTTTCGCAGATAGCACGTTCAATAGATACCGCGCTATGCCATAGTAAAAAGTTGTATTCCAGGGAATACAACAAGTTAGACAAGGTGCCAACCGCAATTGTATGCATATGGGGAAACATTGAACGTTAGAGTCTAAGCTTCAATTTTTGTTTCTTTTCGATGTTTCCAGTACTCGATTGTATATAAGTTTGTGTTGGGAAATTCTCAAATAGTTAAGGCCACCTTCAACGTGACAATAAAAATTTGAGTTTTATATTTAAGAAATGGAGATCTCTTGAAGATTCGCGATTTAATCCTCGGTGGTCACACCTTCTTATAATCACAAATTGGTTACATGGGGTTCACCGCACCCCAGTATCATTTTTGACTTACCATTTTCATATTTTTAATCTTTTAACCTTTGATCGAACTTTTTCTGGAAATGTAAATTTTGATACGTTGAAATTTGTATTTGAAAAAATAGTTGTGGCTAAAAGCGATTTTTGTTTTGGTTAAAATTCACAAAATTTTTAAACTTTATTATTAAGGTCTAAATTCAGTTTGAATTCGTAGAGACGCGATATTTGTATTTGAAAATTGCCTAAGTAGGCTGCGATACATCCTGTGTGACCACGAAGAATCAACTAGAAATCTGTACATGCTTCATCGATGTGGTCAAAGTATCTTTTAAGAGGAGTTCAGATCTATCGATCTCCTCATAACTAATCAGTCACTTTTACGGTACCTGAAATGTATAGCTCTCAAGTGGCAGTGATCGTTGAGAGTTTCACTTGTTACTATTTAAAACCGTCTTAAACTTCAAGCATTCACTTCCCCTTAATCGATACGTCAGGAGACGAAGAATTTTCTCACTCTTTACTTTTGCCCGGTTGTGGATGCGTTTGAAGCTATGGAGAATCATTAGCATAATCACGTATCTTCACAAAGTTCCGTGAAATTCTCTTGAGTAACGGTCGACAGTTGTAGATAAATGGTCCTTCCTGAGATCTGGAGGCTGTTCGTTCATTCGAACGGCCTATATAGTACCCAGCAGCGCCATTGTAGCGACGAATGAGCGTCGTAAAGAGTTTAACAACGCCACGTCGAGAACAGAAAGTTTCCCTTAAGACCCTTACGGAATCGTTAACTGCGCGTATTTTAGAGCAGTTGTAAAGACGACAAAAGAAGGGGGGATCCATGGAATTGGAATCAGTCCCCGCTGAAAACCGTGAAAGAACGCGAGGAAATATATTTAAGTGGCGGTGCTCGCCCTCGTGGGCAAATGAGAGAGCAGAATGGCGAATGTAACGTGCTACGGTAGTTCGCGATGATCGCGCAATTTTCAATCGTTACGAAGTCATTCCTTCAAACGCTACAGGCCGTAGAGTCGCGTGTCAAGATATGGCGAAAAGTGTAGTAGAGAAATGAATATTTATTCAAATGAATGGATGCGAGGATTGTAGGTACGGTAAAGCGGTCCTCTATAGATAACTCTGGGTTAGGCACCCACCAGCAGTCGCAAGCACAGACACATTCGTATTACTTAACTCGGCGATAAACTCGCCCCCGAGACCTGTAAACCCCTAACTCCCTCCCGGTGGTCCAACCTGCATTTTCGCCAGTATTAAACTACCTGATTTGTCGACTCTAGTACAGACTTCTAAGCTGACTTCTATTACCCTTCGACTCCATCGAGACTCATTTCGCAATGTGTTGGAATTATTATTGATTCATTACTGGCTTATTCCCAGTCAACACGAAACAACTTCGCCTGCTTTCCAAACGGTAATGCAGGCTCATTTAACTTATAATCGTTTCACTTATCTCATATAATTCAGGATCAAATGGAACGTCATTTGTTTAAATGCATATTGCAGTACTTGAGGCATGTTAAACTGTCTGTCTTCTGAGTTTCCCATCATACAGTATAAATTTGATGAAATGTTTCAATCAATGAATTATGGCGCGTTAGAAATTTCATGGTAAATGTAAATCACCGTTTGAAGTTGCGAAATAATGGAAATTATGTTGACGACAGCATTGTAAATTTGTAATTTCAGCACTACGATTATCAGCATGGCAACCAGAGCTTTATAAAATAAAAAATCCACTTTCTTTTAACTCTCTAGAGTACGAAGATCGCCCTAATTTAAGATCGAAGTTATATCTCGAAAGCTACTGATTAACAAATTATGACACCTGCGCTTAACATTTATTTTCGTTCCATTAACTCAGACACAATCTCCTTTCAATCGTCAAAACGCTGAACTCCTCGATATTGGTTCAAGTTTCATTCGGCGCTCGGGGCACGCACACAAAGACCTTCGCAAATCAACTAGCAGAGATGCACTCACATCGGCGTTCAGTTCATTAGCGGCCCATCGTGAAGCGTCGAACAGTCGCTATTGAATGAATTGTACGCATTTATTTCGCGGCTTAATTGGACCAACGGTGTACGCGGACCCTTCCCGGGTACTTCTGACTGGTCGTTATTTTCGTGCTTCCTCTGTTTCCATTCTCCTTTTTTCCACCCCCATAATAGAATGTACGTGGATGCGTATATAAAAAAGGAGTCCGGTACGGTGTATTTTCTCCCACGCACACGTGCCGAACGACACTCGAACGGTCGGTGTTTGTCGTCAAGTTAAAAGTGTCGCGGATTTCTGAGTATATACCCGGACAAGGATTTCATCGATGTAACGACGACAGGACAGCAGCTCGCGCGATGGCCAACGGTGTAGCAGGATTCGAGCCATCATTTTATCAATTTACGAGAAAAATCCGATTTGCGTTGCGCGTGATGCGGAGGTGAGCGTAGGTGGAATGGGAGGCGGTAGAGAGCCTGGCTAACGAGTGTTCCATTGTAAATAACTGCTACAGCTTGCCGCCGTCGGAATACCGCTCGGACGCTTATCGTTCCGCATCCTTTTTCCGAAACTTCCATGCGCATCCAGACCAAGAACGAAAATACAAGGTTAAGAGTGATTCGCGGCACAGTTGGGAAAAGGATGATTCTTCATGTAAAAGTAAGCCTAAACTATGCAATAAAAATTTTCGTATAAGTCTTCATTTTGAAGAAAACATTTTGTAGATTCGTGGGGCGGTTGAGATTAGCCTGGCTAATATGTTTATCTATTACGCATTGTTTTTATTAAAGGGGTTGTTGTATTTTTAAAGAATCTTTTTGATTCATTATGTTATAAATGGAGTAGAATATCAAGAGCTGTGGGTGGTGGTGTTCTCACTTTCTTGAGTAGAAGTGTACTCGTTCGTAACCAGACAAGCCGAGTCGAGGTACAAACATACATAAATGTATGTGCACTCGATAAAATTTCAAAGTTGTTTTTCTTGGAGACGAAGCCTCGCAAAGAAAAATTTATTCTCCAGTTTTTGTTTATTTTTGCAGAAGGAATTGCTCTGTCTTTCTTACACTAAGAATTTGGCTGTTACTCTGTAGGTATATTCTTCCCCCTTAATTATTGTTTGTATATCTTGATATACTTTTGGTAATATAAATCACCGCACACTTAACAGCCTTATGTCTTATAAAGGGTACGAAATATGGTATTCAGTGGCGGATTTAAGAAAAAAGGCCCCGGTGGCAAATGTTCTGAGGGGCCCGTTTTTTCTGGAAAATGAAGAGGTAGTTTACTAAAAATGGTCTCAGTGTGGTAGCATAGAAAAAAATATAGTTTGGATAAAATCATAATTTTTTTAAGGATGAGGCCCTGGGGGGGGGGGGGGCTTCTTGACAGGGGCTCTGGCGACAACTGCTCATCGGCTGCCCTGTTAAATCCGCCACTGATGGTATTCCATTAATAAAAAGGAAGGGAGCTTGGAATATCCTCTACACCACTACCCACAAACAGGGGCGGTTTCTCAGATTTGGCGCCCCTAGGTTAACAAGCGTCTGCCGCCCTTTCCGCAAAATATCATCAAATACTTTAATTGATAAGAGTCGAGACAATTTCAAAATTCGCTACATGAAGAAAAAGTGAATTGTTTTTAAAGTTGTCGCAAGCCTCTGTGTTTAAAGTTTAAACCTTTCCCAATTTCTTTCGCTTAAAATTTGTCGCACCCCAAAATTTGCCGCCCTAAAAATTTGTCGCTGCCCCAAATTTGCGTCCCTCAAAATTGTCGTCCCCGAAAATTTTCCGCCCTAGGGTGCAGCCTACTTAGCCTATAAACAAATCCATTCCTGCCCACAAAAGAATTATTACTATCACATCATCTGTATCTTACGCACCTAGTTTCAAACTTTTCAAATTATTTACGAATATTTCGCACTTTGCTGACAGTTGTCAATGCAGAGATCGAAACCAGGAAAAGCAAGAAATGATGTCCGTATTCGCCGCCGATTACCATTTGTCACGTTACAAGTAGCACATTACAATACTTTATAATTTCAGTTACTTTTGAAAAGACATTTGATTTCAATAACCAAAGCATAGCCACGGATTTCTAGACTAATCCTACAATAAATAGGTATATTATAGATCAAAGCACAGGTGTCGATCGCAGTTGGTAACTGAGGATACAAATCCGAAGTGGAGCAACAATTTGATATCTCCACGAAAGCAGTGGTACGTAAAACGTGAGCCCTCAGTACCAAGGCATTCTACGAAACATCCATGCGGTAGCTATGTCGCATTCCTTGCGACAAATTAGACGCGTATAAGTTAAACGCGGGCACGCTGGATTTCTGGCGATACGCGTCGGTTCATTACAGGGACGTGCGCGCGACGCTAATGCGACATCAATTACGCGCCAATAACATAACAATACATAACACGTCGCATTGCTTGCATGACAATGCACCGTGACCTGTGTCCCCCCACTTCTATGGCGATCGGTACCCGCATATCCTTCTATTGTGCATCGTGTATGGCTGATTGCTCCGCGTAATACTCCATGTAATTCTGTCGCTGCAAAATTACAATTAGATTACCGTGCGGATTAAAATTTTTTCGCTGATTGGCGAATTCTGTCAGGCAAACTGAAGTTCAAACAACAGTAATGTAATATTCAAGCGAGACAGATCACATAGCTGTTTGGCATTGATAGTGGCATAACTAAAAAAATGTCCCTTTTGAGTTTCTTTGCACAAATTATTTTTATCACGTCAAACGGCACATTTCTAACATCATTAGTTTTACACCAGGGAGCTGACGTGTCGTTATCAAGTTGGCTATGTTTTTTTCAACAACACTGACTCATTTTCGATTGTTTCCTGTAAGGGGTCATGCTGTTTTTTCGAACAGTGGCGAATGTATTTCGTGTTGTGTCAATATTTGTGATCAAGTTATTTCGTTGATATAGTTTCATTTTCTTTTGTTTGGAAATGGATCACGCCCGTGCTCGATTAATATTGAAACTAGCTAAATCGAGAGCAACAGAAAATACAGATAATGATGTGCAGGCGAACGATGTATGGAAAGCAATTACAACTTGAAAAGTTAAAGTTATATTTTCTCGAACAAAGGCGCAACTCAAAAGAGGGTGTAAAATGTAGGGTTGATTTGATATTTTGTTGAATTTCTTGGTGAATATGGTAGCTATGATCTTTAATCTGGATAGATGCAAAAATAGAGTCAGTTTAAACAAATTATACGTTCAGCATTCCACTATTAGTTAAATGCTAAGCCTTCGTGGTCATACAGGGTGTATCGCACCCCAAGCAATTTTTGTCTTCTTTGCTAATATTTCTGTAAATTTTTAGACATTTATTTTAAAATTTGGCGAATTTTAACAAAAATAATCGCTTTTTTTCCACAAGTATTTTCTCGACTACAAATTTCATCATATGAGGAAAGTTAGGAATATTATTATTATAGGCATTGAAAGCAGAAGTGAAAGCACATTGTGATTTTTATACAATTATTTTCATCGAACGGTTTAAGGTCTCAACGTCGAATCTATCTACCCCACAGCATTTTCAGGAAATCTGCTTATCAGAACTTTAATTTTTTCAGAGCAGAATAAGGGTTCCTGTTTAACCAGAACTTGTTTCTACTTTCATGAAAATAAAAATTTCTTATTTACAGAAAACTTTATGGAATAAAAGTTTCAGTTAATACACTGCATTATATAACAGTTTTCTCGGAACAGAAAAGATAATAGTAATAAAATCACAGTTATTTCATAATTAATTGAAAATTTTTAGTTTCATTCGATCTTTGGTTGTAACGCGTAGGTACTGTTATTAGAACCGTTACCAAAATACATCCTATTATTCGAATATAGTCTATTTATATGTTGCTCGTTCGGACTTCAAAACCGTCCTTAACGGATTATTTATGACAAAGGTATATTATGCAAAAATTTGCGATTTAGAGTAAATTTAAGTATGAACAAATATTATATATAGTGTTTAACTCGTTTCCAAGAGTACGTTAGAAAATATAAACCAACGTTGAAATATAGCACGCTGAAGACATGTTCGTATGTATATACATGTACCTACGTATATAGACGTAACGAAACAGGAAACACTGAAATGACGTCATAAAACGTTAGAATGTGAAAAAAACAATTTTTTATTCTCCCTTTTACGATTTCGCGTATTTATTGTGCCCAGAAGAACTATACACCGCAGAGATCGGAATGAGTCTCTGAAATACGAGTTTCGTTCGGCCGATCTCCATGCGACAAGTGTCCCCGAGATAGCGGTCACTGGGAAATTGTTTTTCCGTGTTCGCTATCGGCCGATCAGCACACGGGTGATTAAATTAAAACGGTTAATCCGATAGCGACAATAAAGTGGCGGGTACCGGGAAATAACATGCGCGATTGCACAACCCTGCAAACCATTAATGCCATACCCGTTATCGCTATAACAGGGCTACGTTTGCAAAAGGAGAGATACCGCCATTATTAGTTATAACCTGTGGAATGACAGTCAGCTTTCGATTCCTACCGAAGAAGCTATCGCGCGACAGATTGTATCGCTCCACGCGAATTGTCTATTACCGTTTGCATCCAACCGTGGAAGCTGTCATAGCTGCGGCACGAAAAATGTTGCAACGTATTATATTAATTCTGCGGGAGTGTCTCTATTGCTTTTTCGCAAGCACTGCATCACTTGCTTGTTATATTATATGGCTGGAATTATAAACCAATTTGGTCTTTTGGGGAATTTCTTCGTGGAATTTCGTAAAGCGAAGATGACTGTGAATAAAATGCATTTGTGGAGACTGTACACTTCACGAGAAAGAAATGGAAAATAAGGAAACAACAAATGTTAAATGATTGTTCAATGTTTCTGGAAAGAATGACTGTTCTTACGTGTCATGGATTAAAACTTGAAGATGAATCAGGTTCTGAATGTATATTTGAGATTTCTAACAATATTTTCTGAAAAAGAAGAATTGCACAAGGCAATCGAAGTGTCACCTGTTACTATGAGTTAAGATCTTAAGGGGGTAGGTCACCCTCGATAGCCCTAAAACAGGCCCTTTTTCAAACGCAAATTGTAAAGTGATAAATAACAATAGAGACAACGGTTTTTCCCCTAGTTTTAATCGTTATTCTATGAGCTTTAACACAAAAAAAGAACAGTCTAAATATCTCTATGTACATAAAAGTTGTGAGTAAAAACGTAAAAGCGTGTACGCGGTGCATCGTTTGATGGTGTACGTAAAATCTCGAAAACCGCTCCAATGATTTGGATGAAAATTTAATGAGACATGCAGAAAACCATTCTCTAAGATGTGTCGGGAGCAGATTTTCGAGAAAAAAAATAATACAATTTTTATGTTGAAAAATACGATTTTATCGATTTCTTGTATGAAAAATATTTTTTATCTTTTTTTAAGAATTTATTTCGAAATTCTGCCCCCGACACATCTTAGGGAATGGTTTTCTGCATGTCTCATTAAATTTTCATCCAAATCATTGGAGCGGTTTTCGAGATTTCATGTACACCATCAAACGGTGCACCGCGTACACGCTTTTACGTTTTTACTCACAACTTTTATGTACATAGAGATATTTAGACATTCCTTCTTTTGTGTTAAAGCTCATAGAATAACGATTAAAACTAGGGAAAAACGTTGTCTCAACTGTTATTTATCACTTTACAATTTGCGTTTGAAAAAAGTCCTGTTTTGGGGCTATCGAGGGTGACCTACCCCCTTAAGGGGAGATTCTCGTGTAACAGCCCCTAAAAGTAACTCTTATTTACGATTTTTTTCGTAAAAAATCATTGCTAATATTGGATTAAACTCTTTTGGAATATAAGGTGGCATCTTTAAACTTGTAGAATTTTTGTTTATGTCGATCCTTCTTATTATTTATTCATTATTGTGGAATCTTGTTATCCTGATCGACTTTCGGAGCTGTTACTACACGAGAATCCCCCCTTAATGTGGATTTTACAACAGCTTTGAATAATTCTTAATGCTGCACATTCGCTTGGAGTACAAAGTTCGCACTGTTCCACACAAACCCAATCAGAATTTATTCATTTCTTCTTATTTGTCTTAATATTCAGCTATTTTTTATTCCACTGATTACTAAAGGTATTAGGAAAATAAGTGAATAGTAAGTAAACACCAACAATTGGATTCTAAATAGGTGGAATCGTAGTTAACAAGAATGAATTGATTAATACTTTAAAGGTGTTGCCAACAATTGGACAAACCTTCTACTCTGTTAAGCATAAAAACAGGGATCCAATGAAACTGTTAAAATATTCGATTAATTATGAAATAAATGTAATTTTATGACCATTATCTTTTCTGTTCCGAGAAAACTGTTATAAAATGCAGTGTATTAACTGAAACTTTTATTCCATACATTTTTGTGTGAATGAGAAACTTTTATTTTCTTGAAAGTAGATAAAAGTTCTAATTAAGCAGGAACATTTCGTCGGTGATAGTGCAAAACCGCGTATGAGCAGTTTGTAAATACCGCGGATCTGCATTTTACCGATTTTACAGGAGGAAGAAAAAACTTAATATTTTAGCCATTTTAAGAGATTTCTTTGACTGAACTTTTTTGGGACAGTTTTAGCACTCCTTGTAATAAATACTAACATCAATGGTGTGACTTTTAAAAAAAGCGAAACAGCGCTTGGCAACCCTGGGCGCGAAATCTCAATTTTGCTACTTTTGCAGATCCGTGGTATTTACAAACTGCTCATACGCGGTTTCGCACTATCACCGACGATTTATTCTACTCTGAAAAAGTTACAGTTGTGACAACGTGCTCTCACTTCTGCTTGCAATTTCTCAAATAATAGTAATTAAAAAAATATTCCTAATTTTTATATTTTACCCTTAAATATCTGTTCAGAAGTACCTATATGATCCTCGAGAACTTTTATTAATTGAACATAAAGTAATTGTTAAAACTGAACTTTTACAGCAGAGTTAAAGTGCTAATCTACAAAGTTAACTTAAAACAGAAAAGAAATGATTTAAAAGTTAAAAGTTCGATAAATAACTTTAAACTTGTAGAATTTGTCGGGAGCAGATTTTCGAAAAAAAAATAATACAATTTTTATGTTGAAAAATACGATTTTATCGATTTCTTGTATGAAAAATATTTTTTATCTTTTTTTAAGAATTTATTTCGAAATTCTGCTCCCGACACATCTTAGGGAATGGTTTTCTGCATGTCTCATTAAATTTTAATAAAATTAACTATTTATAAAAATTAACAGTTTCATTCGCCCCACGCATAAAATCCTTGATAACCAACTACTAATTGTAAGAAGGATATTATTTACATCCTTGTGATTTGGCATAACGAAATTGCAACGCGTCTGACGTCGTTAATCATGGCAACATTTTTCAAGCCCTAACAAACTCAATAGTTAAGAGAAAGTTGTGGATGCAATCTTTGATTATGTTCCTATACAAATCGGATAAATGAACTACTCACGAAACGACCAACAACCCCAGATAACAATGGATACAATATCACAGATTGACCTCATTATTCGTTCAAGTTTCCGATCCATACACCGTGAGGAGAAAAACGTCTAAAGTTTCCCACGACCCTAAGAAGGAACAGCGCACGATCAATTTACCATCCATTATTCTCCCGTGTGTCATGAAAAATCGAATGCGTTCCGCGCGTGCTGCTCCAAACAAAATATTCAAGCAGATGCCCGGTTCCCTTCGTTTTTGCTTGCTCCGATATCCCCATAAAAGGGCGAGATTTCGCACGTACGATTTGTTTTCCCCGAATATCCCACGTCCGTGGCTGTTCGATCGACAGTCTGCTCGTTACTCGAATGTACGGTGAACCATTCATTATGTACGGGCTGTCAAATGGCCCTGACCGCGGACCTGCTAAAAGGACCTCCCGTACGAGGTGCAGGGAGCACTCGTTCCTCGTCGAGTTTGTGTTACGCTCGCGTTTGCGGTGGTTCGGAGCTGCGGTCGCGATTCGATGCCCATTCAGTCGCCCAGTTTTGGTTTGCTTTGGAAATGACCCAAGCACTCCGAACGAAATCCCCTGAACCGGAAAGGCAAACCGTCTCCCGCCACACTACCAGCTCAGCAATTCGTAGCTGTATCCGCTCCGTCCTGTACCCTCTTTTTTTCCCCCGTGAGTTGATTGCGAAACGAGAATGGAACGCGAATTTCTCGTGAAATGGCTGTTCTCGTGAAAATCGTGGAGAAAATGATCGGCATCCGTTTCGGCAGAAGGTAACGTTTTATATCCCGTTCAAGTCTCGTTGTCTGTTCTTTTTTTTTTGCGGTACACGCGCGATGCCATTAGAGCAAGTAATGCGAGTCCGCCACTACTCGTACAGACTCAATTTGCTAGTATAACTTTCCTCCCTTGAATTCCATCTGTCGATTCTTTAGCATTTCTCTTTCTGCCCTTAAATATACTTACCTATATTTCTCCAATATCTTTTTCATAAATGATCGCGTTCAACGTTTAATAAATATCCTCAACTAAAATTTGGACCGGATACAACTTTCCACCAAGCTCCACTAATTTAACGATACTACTGCATAGCCTCGGAACAAAGATACCCCCTCGCCGCGCAATCGGATTGTTCGTTTGGTACGACCTCTGGTACGTTAAAAACGGAAAGGGGGTAGGGTTAACGAGTGCGCAACCTCCATATTCTACGATAAATCGCGTGGCTGTTTTAGGAAAGCTAGTGAAAAGTGCATACACGCTACAGGCGATAGGTACCGGGGTTGGTGGGAGTGGCGTAGTCGCAGGTAGTTGGATGAGAATAGAAAGGGGGGGGGGTGAGTTGGTGCACCGAGGGTTTGGTATAGCGTTTAGCGTATACACACACGAATGACCGAGCAAACAGTACCTTTATGGAAAGTGAAGGATCGGAGTGTGTAGTGGGGGGAGAGAGAGAGAGAGAGAGAGGGAGGGAGCAGGCGAGGGGCAGGGGCGAAAGAGAGGGAGGTTGGAGAATGAGAAAGAGAAAGGTAGTGTACAGAGCGAGGGTTGTTATTGCAGATTGCGTGGAGTGAGGGCCGGGTGCACTCAGCAATGGTACCGAACGAGAACTCGCCTGCCCGACTAGGCTTGCAGTGCAGCCAGGTGATGCAGACCTCTCAATAACGAAAATCTATACGGTTTCATTTGTCGACCAGGCACGACTTTATTTGCGAATCGTCGAAGAGTTCGGCAGCGAAGCGCGACGGTTTCAACGAATCGCCATGCGATACGCTGTAAAATCCAATAATTTTTTAGTAACGAAAAATACGGGAAAGGTAGACACCATTATACACGTGACATTGTTTTGTAAAAAAGATTCTGCTTGAGCCCTTTGCAATTGAAGACCTTGCAGCAAGTAGGGTGAAGCTCCATTCTTGGTAGTTTTTGAGTTAGAAAAAACTCTACATCGTTTGATGCAAATCCGATAACAAATGAACGAATTATTGCAAATTTTGAACCTGCACATATTACTGTCTTGTGCAATATTTTTGTTTTGGGGAGCTTAAAAAATTCGCCACAAATAGAAATAAATAACTTATCAACTCAATAACTACTACTTATTGTGGGAAAATATATTATTTTCAATTAGTGTTCTCTCTTCAATGTTCAGTAAAAGCAATAATTTTATAAACAGTTTTTTCTAATTTACTCGAAGTTGGTAAAGATGGAGCTGCACCCTTCTTGCTACAAGGTCCTCAATTCTAAAGCAGTCCGATGAAGTCTGCTCGCGTTAAATGACAATAGCTTTATACAGAGTGTCATGCAGTGAATGGCATAAGTAGAAAATGTAGAATAAAATTTTTTCAAAAGTGTCTTCGTATTCGAGAAAAACGTGTTCGAAAGCTCGTCTAGTACGCGTGCACTTGACTAAAAAGTGGCAGAATGTAGTGCGAAATGTGATACAACTGTGGATGAAGTAAAGCCTTTGTGGAAAATAGTTGGAAATTGTGGACTACATAACTCTTTTTCGAGCGAGGCTTTGTTATCAAGAATTTCGAAAATCGGACAGATTTCTAGCGAAGTACGCATGCACTCGACAGATTTTCAAATCGATACCCTCGGAAACAAAGCGTTGTTCTAAAAATAGTTATTCTAGAGCTTCCACTTATTTTTGTACTAGAGTGTATTGCAGTCGCAAATGTGCCATACTTATTGCTGCGTTCTATTAATTTTAAATCAAGGTACATGTACTCGAAGAATTTTCAAATTCAATCTCCTCAAATGCGAAGTGCCCTATAACAGAATTTTATTCTACCGTGTACAAAACGCGATTTAAATATTTCAGATGCCTAACCCTTAACCGGTGACGTCCCACTTTGTGACATAAACGGTGATGTGGAGTCTCACAGACTCCTCTTTAATAATTTGACATTGTCAAGCCTGAATTTATTTTTAATATATACTGAAGTTATTAGTCACTTTATTACATATTTGAAAAGATACTTTTGCATATTTTGTTCGAAACCATTGAGAGTTGTCTTCTGACACGACATATATTTTCAGACAAGGTCCAAGGAGTCTTCCACGTCACCGGTTATGGGTTAATGTATTTCGCATAGTCCTTGTGCCGATGAAGGTGTTTGAGTTAAGGGGGGAACCTGGTTTAGGACGCTGAAAAAATTTGTTTTGTTTTTTATTTTTTTAATCGATAGTAACACTCATGGAGAATATATTTCCAAAGTTACAGACAGATAATTCGAAGTAGCTTCATAGATGCAGCTGACGTAACAGATGCGTGTCGCGCAGATATAGGTACGGTCGAAAACTTCAAACGCGTTTTTCCCGAAACCACGTTTTCTAAACTTGTGTACACGATAGAGAAAAATTTAATTAACCGATTGACTTCACCTGGGGCTTTTTAGTTACATATTGACCAACCATCGTCGATGAATGAAAAACATTTATGCAGAAATTAAATTGAACCATTTTTTTGCATAAAAACGTCGAAATTTTTCCGTCAAAATCGTAACTTTTTCTTCAAAGTTCCATAACTTTGTCAATTTTAAACTTTTTTCTTTTTTGTTTAATTCATCGACGATTCACGTCAATTAAGAAAAACTTTGGCTTTTTTATATCCAACAAAAATTGGTTCTGCTAGGATGTACATAATTTGACAACTCTGACAGCGCGGCGCTACGAAGATATACCAATAAAACAATGTTAAATGAAATATTCTTGAATAAAAAAAGTTTTCTTATTGTCTGAATATACAGTAAAACAGCCTTAAAGTTTTGGAAAGATTCGTTTTATATTTGTTGAGAAAATAATTCTTATAAATCATCGTGTCTTCAGCGATCTAAACCAGGTTCCCCCCTTAAGTAAGTCATCGAGCCTGTTAGTTAAGCGATTAATGCACCCCAACTGTCCTCGTTCGTATTTTCTTTAATAAGTAAAATAGCAACGGCTGTAGGCGTTCGAATTATGTTTTGCAACAAACAACAATGGCAGGGCCAGACACGCAACGATGGGCTGGCGCAGTAATGTAGGATCGGATTATTGGACGGTACGTGTGTATGGTCGTGGTTTCTGTTGTAAAACACGGTCGTCTGTAATTAATTAAGTAACGAATAGCACACTGCGTCCAGTCGTTTAATGAGCGTCACTGTTAATAATTGGTGACCTGTTTTTTTCTGCATCGCATCTGCACATAGTGGCAATACTCGGTGTTATCAGCTAACAAAAACGTGAAATGTAAAAGTCCAGCGTGATACTATTATTCTACATACTTTGTACCTTTCACGTAACGACGTTGATAATGAAGTTGTAATCTTGCACGCGTCTTTGTGATTATCTCATTTTTCCAACAGAAGATACCTAGGTTAAACAATTAGAAGAATAATGAATAGAAAATGGCAATCTCGTGTTCAGATATTTATAATGTAAATAAATACGCGTGTATTAAATCGCGGTGGATTTTCATGCAGCCCCAACGCCAAGATTTTTGAGCGCAGGTAGCAGCTTCATATTGTAACTAGGAATATAGATACAGCGCGTACGCGTGCACAGCATTACACATAACGCAGCTTCATAGAAATAGTAATCGCATATACACCCACGCGTTAGTTGCCTTTACTGTATTCTGTTCGGTTCTATTCGGTGTTTACGGCTGCGAGCATTAACAGAGAAAGAGAGAATGTTGATGATGGGGGAGACAGGAAGGGTGAGAAAGGGAGTGCGGGAGAGAGGAAGAGAGAATCGTATTATTGCAACTCGCCCAACCGAGCCCCGGCGCTATGCAGCTGCTGCTATAGCGGGGTGTAACAGACCCCAGGCTTGGTTCTAGCTCGAACCAATAAGGTCATTTTTCTCCTGTATAATCCAGCCAACCGGCAAACCGGGTATCCCGTTTGCGCCAAGTTAACGCAGAGTTAATAGCTACCCCATAATGTATCGAGCCCCGGAATATTAAGGGATTATGGCGCGGTCACCGCCGTTAAGTCAGCGAGGCGGGAGATACACTTCGTCCCACTTTTCCAATTTATGTTATCGATCTATAGGTCCGGCGGGATACGCGCTAACTGAATAAGAAAAATCCGCGCGGGAAAACGAGAGCTCGACTGCGACACGCACGGAGAGCGTCGATCCAGAAGCTGCTAATGTAGAGAATCAGCTCCTAAACCCAGCGATCGCATGATTCACGTAAGTTGATTTGGATCGTTTTAAACTACACCGCGGCATTAGGCTTTGCTGGCGGTGGCTCGTGGTGTTTAAGAGAGAAAGAGGCAGGTGAAGTAAGACCGATTAAACCGGAGGAGGATAGTGGTCTCTGCCCGGTCTTGCGGTCTGGTAATGTTGTTTTAAGCGCAGCACTTACCACGGCGACAAATAATCATTAGGCAGAGTTCAGCGGCTTGCTGGCACCACAACCGAGGTGGCTGGTCGCGGCCAGTAATACCTTTTCTGCCCCTCGCCTCGCCCAGCCCGAGGGTCTACCTCTCACACAGGTATCCTACTCGCGTCCCTAAGCCAGATTATCCCCTGAGGGATTGCCAGAATATATTTTCATCCATATATGTATGTATTTCGGGGGCGGCCCTCGGTCTTCAAATATATCGGTCAGCCAGGCCTCCGTTGTCTCGAATAGACTACAAAGGGCACACACGTGGAAATGTATCGCCGATATCGTATCGAATTAACCGTATTATTGCACGCGCGAGAATACACTCGAGCGCCATACATCTCCTCGCGTCAGTTTAAATCTATTATAAACGGTCCGCGATCAGGAATAAAGAGACGCATGGTCGGCTCGGCCAAATGTCCTGGCTAAATGGACGACGCAGGGGAACGTTTCTATTAGGTTTTTCTCCGCCTAATGGATCGCGAACGTGCTAGCGGTGTCTCGAATGTTCCGTGCTAATACGCGATACACGCGGCTAGCTGAAGAATGATATCGTGCAACTCGTGCGAGATCGCTGTTACTGAGGATCGACGTGCGGGGGCTAAAGTTTTATAAACTGGAATGAACGCGCGCGAAGTCGAATGTAAACTGCGGTGATGGTAGTGGAGTCGCGGGGTCAAGGGTTGGAGGTTTATCTTGCTGCAGTTGCGAAGTGATATGCCCGCCATTGAAGTTGGGCCGGAATGCGGGTAGATAGAGGGAGCACAGGGTGACTCGTAGGGGTGTTACAAGTCAGGATTCGGAGCAGATTACGTCACTCACCCCTCAGCCCTCCACCCCTCTCCCGAGTACTGAGTACTGTTATGTAGATACTGCTGGCGTCATCCGTATCACCCTGTACGACGGCGCCGTATAAAGCTAACGTTGAATGTCTGAACTAAAGAGACGTTTGCGACAATCCTCTTATTACAGATTGCTTTCCCAAGGATAACTGCTATCGCGCACCTTGGCGGAGAAAAGAAATGATCAAGCGAAACGTTTCGCGTGCACCGTCGCACAGCATCACAATAGAGAATTCTCCAGTGGCTGTGCGATGATTTTTAACACAGCGATTTCATTAATTAATATTCAAGTAAAAATTCCCACCGTACACTCGAATGAACAAGCCACCATGGGGAAGTGGATAATATGAAACGCGTGGTGGGGAATGAAAAACTCTTTGTAATTAACGCTCGAAGCACTTCTTTTATGCCGGGGAACAAAGGCCGGCGCGAAGTGAAAAACATTTATTTCCCTTCAGTAATTGAACCGCGCCGAAATAGTAGTCGATCTTGCCGCGGGGTTGATTTTGCAATTTGAATATTCTACCGAGTACTGTAGCGAATATTATACGGCCAGTAAATTTTTAAGGTGCGGTTGCCGCGCGTGTTCGTAATAATGAAAATAATGAAGGCGCACCTGCAGCGTTCCTAAAATCGAAACAACCGCCTGCCCCACGGTCAAACGCTCAACAATTCAGTAATAATGTACAGCAGCCAGCGTTGCATTGGCCACCGTCCGCCGAACATTTACATTGCATTTAATTGAATTTATGCGCTGGAGCGTTATTTGCGCTAACATTTAATTGCAATGTATTCCGCGATATTAATTTTAAACCGGGGGATACGAGTTTTCCCTAGGCGCGAGTAGGGAAGAAAACTAATGCCTATACAAAAATCGTGTACGCTGTTGTTTTTATCTATTGGGTACAGAATGGAATAGCCAGAGCTGTATTTCCAAAAGAATTTGAACCGCATTCGGACGTGGCTACCAGGCTCATTTGCATCAATTACTGACCCCCCGAAGTTTCTTCGTCGGCGAATTAGCCGCCTGGGAGCGCGTCGAATGCGAGATAAAAGGAAGAAGAAGCAGCGGGACCTATTAAAATAAAGGAGAAAAACAAGTTTCGAGATAGTTGCGTTACGAGCGACGGGGGACGCATAACGATTCGTGGCCGGTGGTCGGCTGAGTTACGTCGCCCGTCGGGAAGTTATGCTTCTGCTTATCTTTCGAATTCCGCGCTCATCCGGCCGGACGTATTCCACGGTGCTTTTAACTCCACGGATTCGGAAAAAGGATTAAACGGGCCGACGGCACGGTATCCGCCGGTAGGATCGCAGATTGACGAGATTTTTGCAATCCGTTCACGTAACTGCGGTATTCTAAGCGGCACGTTGTTCCGCGTCTATGCTTTCCATCCCGAGCTTCGCTTCGGATAAACCGTACCGTCATTGCGATACCATCTTGCGCGTAAGATATCTGCAACTGAATTTTAATCGAAGACTGTTAAGGTATAATAATTAGCCAAGAGGTGATGACTCACGAAATTTATTTATTTTCTCGAAAACTAAGCCTCGGATGAAAAATTTTCATTACACACTCTTGACTTATTTTTGCATAAGGAATCCAGGTGCCACACTTTTGGTCGCACCCTGTATAGAACATAACTCGCACTATGCGTGACACTCGTCGTCATAAAGCAAAGGTTAGACGATTTTCGACCAATCAAGGTCCACTGCGGACTAGGCAGTCGAAAAATCGATTAATTTTTATTGCATTTTCCGAAAGTACTATTTTTTCTGAATAAAATTCCGCTTGGTTCATATTAAAATTCGCAAAATTGTTGATTTGGCAGCCAAAAAGGTCAAGTGGCAACCTACAGCGTCGCGTTTGCCCAGAAACTTTAAACGCGTTTTTCTCGAATCTTTTTTTCTCCTGGTTTTCGGCTAGTTGCGAATGAAGGGAGGTTCAAATCGACTTGAAAGAATTACAGGATATGTAAAATATGTGCCACTCTGATATGGTCCGTAAAAATTCGAGATTTTCAGAAAGAAATTAAAAAATCGCAGATTTTTAGGTCGCGTTTGCGCGCTACTAAAAATCCGCGACTTTTTAATTTTGTGATGAATTTCTCGAATTTTTACGGACCATATCAGAAGTTTGGCGCGAAATGGCACATATTTTACACATCCTGTAATTTTTTCAAGTCGATCTGAACCTCCGTTCGTTCACAACTAGCCGAAAACCAAGAAAAAAAATACTCGAGAAAAACACGTTTAAAGTTTCTGGGCAAAAGCGGCGCTATAGGTTGCCGCTTGACCTTTGTAGCTGCTAAATCTACAATTTTGCGTATTTTAATATAAACCAAGCGGCATTTTATTCAGAAAAGATAGTGCTTTCGGAAAATGCAATAAAAAGTCGACTTTTCGACTGCCTAGTCCCCTTAAGAATTCACTCGAACGTAAGTAACCTTTAATTTTCATTTCATCCGCATTTACCCTAGTTCGTAACTCGTCTATGTTGCCTCAAACATCGTCCCACATCCTACTCTTACCCACCTCAGGCTACTGTCGCGAGGCCCTAAAACCACTTCAAGCGATCCTCGATAGTTCGCACCAGCATCAAGTGCTATCATCTGCCAGAAGAAGTCAAGCAAATCGCCTGCCCACCGATCGTATCGCAATACACCGTGCACGTATCCCGCGCCAATCGTTCGTACGATCATAACTATGATCCTAACAATGTACTTTTCTGACGCACTGTTACGAGCGCACCCTCGCACGAATCGTTACGACGGAATAGAATCGATCCACCCCCCTGGCGGAGAGTTGGAAGCGCGCATTTTCTGACTCCTCGCTTCGAGTCTAAACAGTTTGATCGAGTTCATTGATACGATCGAGGATGAGGGAACCCGATTAATGAAAGCGGCAGTGAACGGGCCTGTGTGTGGACCGTCCGGTGGAAATGCGGCTGATATTCAGTGGAAACGTACGATCGGTGACGCGAAAGGAGGGTCGGCTAGGCACGAGGGTGGGGGGGGGGGGCGGCGGGTGTAGGGACGCAATAACACGTTGCCCGACCCCAGCCGCATGACGGAGGAGAGGAAAAAACGAAATGAGCGAGCGAATTCCGCGCTGCAGCCTCGTCGTCGGTGACCGTAGCCATGCGGATATTGTTGGACATTCCTCGGCTCGTGCGAATGCGGTCATCTGAATGCCGGACGCGTAAACCACGCCGAATGGCCTCGCGAGTCTGGGTCGTGAGGGTGAAGAGGAGGGGATGGATGATAGAGGGTCGGGAACAGAGCAGGCTGTAAAGGGACGCCCGGCCACCGGGCGGGATATACAGGTGACGGGGAAAAGGGTCGCGGGCAGCAAGAGAGGAACGGATGGGGGAGGCTCGGCCGTGCCATGGAAAATCTACCCCACGGGCTGCCGCAGCTATGCCGCCAAATCGCGTTCACGCTATTTTAATTAATCGACGTCGTCGGGCTACTGGCTCCAGTGGCGGGCACGTGCTTTCTTTTTCTCTCTTCTCCTGGCGAATGATAGCTGACTGCCTGACCGCTGACTCTCGGGTCTGAAGCATACGCGCGATCGCTATGGCTGTCAGAGGAGTTCGAAGCAAGCATTGACTCGGGCAGGATTTACACGATCATTAGAATAATATATGAAAGTGCGAATTAGTCCCAATTGTAGGTGAACGAGACCGTTAACGACTTAGATGTTCATGTTTCGTTTGGTAGGCTGTGGGGAATTATCGCGATACGCCTCTGGGGAAACCCGTTGACTGGGGAAACAATAGGGCGGAGGTGCGCAAGGTCGGCGAAGTAGAGGGAACATCGTCTAATTAGACGCGTTGGACGTTTAACAAAATCAAGGCATCGAATGGTTCAATCAGGGTCCAACGATAGAGGCCGGGGTAGTAACTGAACGAAAGCTTTATACGTCGTTGTACGTGTATATAATGGTGTATGTCGGTCGACAGTCGAAGGGTTTAATCAAACACAAGTATAGCCGAACGTGGGTACGGTACACCAGATGGGTGTACACGGTGCGGGTTGTTGTGCGACGCTATTGAAACCGGCGCTATCGCCGGGACTGTTTCGTTAGCGGGGCAATTGAAAAATACGGGGAGAGACAGGAGCGTAAAACGCGCGCGTACGACCAGTTTGCAAGCGCGTAAAGAGGATTCAGGTTATGTATGAACGTCGCTTAACTGTCTCTGCCGCGACGTACTTTGTATGTGGCAGCTTTGAGGCATACCCAGAGGAATTGAATATTATGGTCAGTTGTCTAGACGACTCGGCATTAATAATTTAATCGATAGCCGGATAAAGGCATGTCATCTAGTTTTACGTTTTCGAGATGCGCAAAATTTAGATTTTTATTTTTAACCATAGAACTGTACACGTGTTTAAGAATCTAAAAAGATTTCCATTGAGATTTTCATCTTCCTTCCACAAATTGCAGTTATCGTTGTAAATGAAAAAGCATGTAAATAGCTTCTCATTTTCATTATGAACAAGCCAAATATGTATTGCGGAATAAATAAGACAATACCTTTTCTCATTTTCTTTTTAATGGTTATAAAATTACCAATCTTCGATGTATGTTCCTTTCACAGGGAAACATTTATTTTCCACAGCATATTTAGGTACGCGTATACCCTCTCAGAGTTTCCATATGATCGTTCTGGTGACGTGTCGTTTAAGGAAGGTTATTTATCAAAATAAAAATGACTATTGCTATGACGAAGCCACTTATCTCTATGACATGGGGAGTCTATCAAATTGCCCTGAATTCTCGAATCGATCGTTGCATCACCGGGGCAAACTGCTGGAGTAGAAGATACGAAAGTGACTCACGAATCTATCTGGAACGTTATCGCGGCTATATTATACACGTGCGTGATATCAAGCGGTCGTCTGACACTACTCCTGATTACTGTCATAAAAATTTATAGTCCCCCCGTCTATCGGACACTGCCGACGGTGCATGATACTCGCGTAATAAAGTGGAAACGACCGTCCGAGATTCGCGGAGGAAATAAATTGGCGGTCGAGGACTTTGGAGATCGCTCTTTCGTACTTCCCCGTCACCCGTTGAATCCGTCGGGGGTTACGTATATCGCGAAAGTCTTCTGGAAACGATCCTGTAAGTCGTAAACAACCCTGGGGCCCGTCTAGCCTCAGATATATGACGTAATATTTTTGTGCGTGACAGATCCTGCAGGCATTTCTACGGCCATCGATCGACTATATACGCATCCCATCTCACGCAATAGTTTCCTGTGTTTCTTTCTCTCTGACTCCAGGTTAGGGGAGGAGTAAGGATACGGGAGCGCTCGCACGAGAAAAATAGCGAAGTAATCTTGCGTTGCCATCGATGACGAAATGTTACGAAAATCTGCCAGAGAAATAATTGAGAACTCAGTTACTTATCTATTTATATCCTACTGCGCAAATAGAGACGAATCTCGTAAATTGGGGAGAAACTTGTTTAACAGTGATCTGATATTATCAGTCACCTTTAAAGGGAAATTAACTTGGCTAATTGGACACAGACATGGCGGTATCTAATATGAATTTCGTTAGTTTATTTCCGGCAACTGCAGAAGTGATTTTTTTTTATTTAAGCCCAAAGAAACTTTCAAGGAAACTTATAAAGTTTTACATAGATTTTTATATGTTTTTAATAAACAATTGTTTACCTTAGATTTATTCGATAATGCTTTTCAGCGACGGTGGTTATGTGTGCTTATATTTTTTTAAGGAAGCAGTATACAATTTATTAGATGCGGTTTACATTTATTTAACTTTTTAATTAATTCTATTCTTTGAGTATCGATCAGGGGGCATTACCAAACTATATGATTTAAATCCTGTATTTCATTGAATGATATGCTTGATGGCATCTTAGTTAGAATCTTTTACATTTTTTACAATAATTGTAAACTTTAGTTTGGTGCGAATAGAATCTTCATCTTTCTCCAGAAAAATGGAGTGTAATTGTGTATTAGAGGATCGATTTTAATTTTGCTGATAATTATCCAGCAAAAGTAATTATTGTCTAAATTGATGAAAGATTACTCGCAGTGAAACGATTTGTTATCAGACAAAGTGCGTGAGGTGTTCCTAAAATGTTTGACCAAATTAATAATGTGTTTCAATAGTTTTTCTTTGCAAGTTCTTATGTTTTGTATGCATACGCTACGGGAAGTGAGCTCTTTGAACAAGGGGACAATCTTCACAAATGTTCTGTTGCATCTCTAATCCTAATTTTCCTTTATCACTGTAGTTGGGTCGTTTTCCCCATAGCTGCAATGAAGTCATAAACGCAGTCAAACTCGGAGTAAACACGTTTCGCTAGTAATCGTCTTTATTAAGGTGCATGAGAACTTTGCACTAGGTCATCGGATTTCTCAAATCAACTTTCCTAAACTCAACAAATAATCGCCCAGAAGAATCAAATCAAATCAAACTGAATAGAATTACCACCAAGTGACTGGATATTTACTATCCTACACTCGTGTATTAAACACTTTTTTAAACGTACAACAAACTTTCACTTCAATAACCTTAATAACGAATTTTTGGGCAATTCCTTGAATATTTTTGCGTGTATCGCTTTCACGCGTTGAAAACAGTAATGTGAAGATATTGCCCATGTTCGAAATCTATGAAAATCTACCGATAATTCTCGAATCCATAGAAGTTACAGTCTTAGAAATAATGAGGAAGTTCCATTGTTGTCATAAACCCAGTTTCTCTTGCACTCCTTACTGAGTTTTTCAAGATCTTCTCGAAATGTGTAGCTGAAGTTCGAATGTGTGGCATGCTATCATGAGTAATCAAATTATTGATCCACTTTTCGTGAAGTAAAACGGAGTGAAATAATAAAATTGGGGTATGAGAATTTTAAAATTTCATAAATTACCATTTCTATTGGATTACATTCATTACAGCATAGTTTCGAAATTCTGCAAATATTACCCCACATATATATCTATCGTTTTCACAAATTATTATCGCCAATATCGCCAATCACAGTATTTACACTTGTGAAACATTAGCAGTAACTTCTTCATCTAGTCTTTCGTATGATTAAATTCCAAGTAGGCATCTGACACAATGAAAATAAACTCCATTCTTTCCATTCTTACAAAATTTTCAATACACCGCATTTACATTTTCGCCTTTAATGGCGTAGGAATTGCGCGTGCTATTGCCACGGGAAGCGCGATGCAAACGTTATTGTTTGATCGTATAATAAATTAGCGAGTTAATGTTCGCTGTAAATTGGACGATAAAACAGTTACGTTGCACGTGAAACTTGATCGCAGTTAAAATTCTCGATGCGGAATTCGTTGGGAAATTTTCCGCGCGTTTAGGATATCTCGTTGATAATGGGCGGAATCCGTGAGGGACGCGAGGGAGTGTAGAGCAGCGAGTAGAGCGGAGCCTGCAGGAGAGTAAACAGGAGACGGCTGCCGTCGCCCCGGTATACGCTGGTAACAAGATATTGACACTGGCCGATAATGGCTCTTGGGTTGGTTGACGGGTGCGGCTTGCCCGAAAAGAGAAGCGGCAACTTGAGAAAATGGAGCTGAAATTGGCGAGAGGTCTCGGGAACGGAGGAGGAGAGCCGCGAGATGCTCTTCAGAGATATTTTTCCGCTCCAAAAATCGTCCTCATCGACCGGGGTCTAGGTGTTACGACGTCAGCTAACTGGCGGCACGTTTCTACGTGGCTTCGGGAGAAAGTTTCGGTCAGTTGATTCTTTTTTCTGTCCCCCCAGCCTTGTTAATCGTCCGAGTTTCGTTCGCCAACTTATTTCGTAGCGAACGAACGATGAAATTTCTTGTTTCAAAGTCAGCTCGCAGAGGGGGTTCAAATTATCCGTATCCGCTGACACGCTGTAATAACTAGAGATTTTCGGCGCCTGGAAATTTCTAGGAGCTTGCAGAAATTTCGCGAGCACGTATATTGCTGGATAAAATGAAAGAATGTGAAACGTTGCTGTCTTGTAAATGACGTGGAATTTATAATACCTTCTGAATAAGAATTTGAATTATGAGAATGAAGATCAGATGAAAAAGGGAGTTTAAGTTAATTAATGGACATCCGCTTATCCCTATAAACTGGTAGGATTTAGATTATTACAAAAATTATCATCATGTTATATGATAGTGTGATAGTGGTTTTGATTTTGTTGATATTGTGCTCATACGTATATGTTGTCTATTAATAGAGGAAATGGGCGATGACTATCTTAATGATTATATGTATAAAAGGGTTAAAGTATTTGCAACTTTTCAGACCAGAATTAGGAAAAATTGTATATTGGAATAATTTCGTTTATAAGTTTTCACGAAATCAAAATAACTGAGAATTAATAGCTTCATGTTTGTAGCCCTTTTAGGGGATGGAAATAATTTGAAAAGGAAAGTTCGCGTTTCACTTTCTTTTATCGTACTTTAAGAGGGGAATCCTATTATTGGGGCCAAAAAAGTAGTAAAATTTAGAAATTTTCTTTTGGAGATGCTTCAATTTGGTGAAACAGAATAAAGCAAAAAATTTATGGATGAGAGTGGTGAGTTTTCAGATAGAAAGGCGAATCTTTAATTTTTGCTATTCAATTTTGCGCCAATTTTCTTATATGGCAAAATAGTACATAACTTATCGGTATTCTGGTTCATTAAACTGAAGCTACATATGTATAAAATTAACCACTGTTTCAGATTACCTGGAAGATAAATATCATGCACACCAGCGGACGACGAATTTGCGCGGCGTAATGGTCAACCATGCGTAACTCCTATATTTAATATTAAAAATTAATAATAAAAAACTGTATCTTCTTCAAAGGTGCATAAAAATATGATCCAAATTTCAGATGAATCGAATCGCTAGTTTCTTAAAAAAAAACCCAACTTTTGCTATGTTTTAGCTCAAAAAAATAGGATTCCCCTTTAAGGAATCCAAACATTTTTAAAAATATCGAATAATACAAAACACACCTCACACCTGTCGATCGATCTAATATTCATCTTTTCTTTGAAATGCTTATAAATTATAAGTCTCGATGAACCTGCCTCTTTCAACGTTCCCAGTGTGAGACTGGATTGAATTCTTGGCATCTGCATTTGTTCTCGTCTGTTTCCGTCTATCTCACAATCTTCTGCAGGGTATATTGTAAATTTAAAGATATTTAAGGCAGGGTACAGCAACCGTTTTCAATATTTCGATCCGCTTTAAAATAACTGTGAGGTAGTCCGTTACAAATGTTTCTCCGCGAGTCTGTTATCGGACAAACGAATCGGTCGGCGTTCGCCACTCGAACGAGACAATATTGATGTGCGATGAGTTCAAGAGGTCCGTAGGAGGCATCGTGGAGCAGAGTACTCACCCGTAGGACAAGCGTTCATTCTTTTCTCAAGTAGAGTTAAATGTGGTTGGGGTCACTTCCTTCCTGAAATCGATTTTATCAAACGCAACTGTGCATAAGACAGCAGCCATGGTAACAATTTATTACAGTAACAATTATTTACTGCCAGACATCAAGAAAGTAACTAATCCTGAAAAGAATATAAATTCTTGTAATTCGATTATTAATAACAATTTATAATACATTTAATGCGAAACACATTGTTGAGGAGGAGGCTTTGTTGTGCGTGTTGCATGCATATCTTGCATTCAGAAAACAGAAGGTTTTATGTTTTCGGAATCTCGAACAAACGTTTAATTGTACAGAAGAGTGGACAGTGAGATCATGGAGATTTGAATTTGATCATCCTCGTTATACAAAGCCTCTTGATAAATCGGACAACGTATTTAAGTTTAACTATTTTTGAATTCTCAAGTATCACATTGATTATGAGTCATTTTCATCGTTACATGTTGAAGTCACTTGCCCACACATCTCAAAATAGGAGTTAGGAGGAAAATCGATCCTCTTCCTTTCCCTTAAAAACACACAATTGAAGAGTCTTCTTAGAAAACACTATAAATACCCAAATTGAGAAATAAAATTTTTTAGCGGGAAATGTTCTACGCGCCAATGGTAATACTATAGTATAGAATTTGATTTTTAGCACTTACAGTGTTTTGAAAACAAATGTACAAAATTAAAAAACTGATCTGGGGCTTAGGCCTACCTCTTTTGTAACATTGTTACCGATTGACAGACGTGCATTGCGATGAATTTGATTATATCTGAATGATGCACTGTTAAAATGAGTTGATTTTTAATTTTCGTTTTAAAGGCTCACATGGGATTTTTCTAAATCACCTGATGATGTCTAGCGATTAATGTTCTCTTGCTGAGGTTTAGACTCGTGTGTCCAGCTGTTCAGTAATCCGAGGTTGTGGTGTTACCAGCAATAAACTGATTTCGGGGAGGTTGAGATCTTCGTGGCTCTCGTATGCTTAATTTGCGCGGCAACAGGTAGCTTAAGGAATTTTATTACTGTCATTATCATCTGCCGTGCATAGCTAACAGTGCATCAGTTTCCAGTTTCTAATCTCATTTTATAGAAATATTACATAAATACTTCCAATAATACATATTTTATGCAATACAGGTAGGTACGAAGTATATTAATTCAAGGTTGTTTTCTTTCTTTTCATTCATTTCATTAAACTATTCCGACGATGGGAATGCTTCAAAGAAGAATTCCAGAAAAAGTGATTCATTGCTTTGCAATCAAAGACTTAGAGATTCCAGTATATACTTCATGATCGCTTAAATGCTAACCATTGTAAGGGCACGAAATTGTTTCCCGTACATCGTACACCAGTGTGTATCCATTTTTTTTTTTGTAGCCACGTAAGCGTAACGAATGCGTAGGTAGCTAAAATAAACGAATGACAGCTAAAAATGTCCGAAACAGAAGTTACGTTCGATCGTATCCGACTTTCATTGATGATTTTTTGAATCGGCGACGGTGCAATGATGGTGTTGGGCAAGGGGGGAAATGAACACGCTTTTGACATCGAAAAATGTGTTGAGCGACATTCGCGATGCTGATACTCGTTTCACACGGTGCCTTTGGTGCCCGCGACGCGTCGGTAAAAAGGGAAAATCTGCGTTTTTCCCGCAAGCAACACGTTCGCGGTTAGGGCACCGCCCTAACGCCACGGGACATGAAGCGAGTCCTCATATTTTATGCAGTTTACCGCGAAAGCGACTGCCGCGCGGCTATAAACCGTAATGTATTAGCAGGGAAATGCAAATTGAGCACAAAACCACGGCTCGAAACAATGCTTTTAGTCGCGGCACGGGTGGGAGTGGACTGGAGGGGGGGTGGGGGGGGGCAGGGGGATGTTGGTCGGAGGGTAGATCCACGCGATGCTGGCTACTTCCTAAATTAACATTAACCCATTATAAATAAACGGTAACTCAAATTAATGCTAATGTCTTCCTCGCATTAAAACCGATATCACTTGTCACATCGAACGGTGGATAATGTCCCGTGCTCAGGATCGCGTTTTGTCGCGGTATAATCGTCCCCACTTAATGTCGCTGATTAAAACGGATAATTCGTAATCTTTGCAATCTCGCGATCAAGCTGGACAAATGGGCACCGCTGTTAGCAGTTGCAGGGGTCAATATTATACTGGATTAACCCTTCATTGCATAACTTCTTCGCTATGGAAAAAATTCATTTTTGGAGTCGTACAAGTGATAATAATAAGGGAAAATAATAAAAAAAAATTATATTTTTTTTATTTCTCCACTTCTTCCAGCATTACGATTATAATTCAACGTTCAACGCGATGCATGTAAATGTTTAGACATTAGGATATGTATCATTCATGATAAAGTGGTTACATTACATTACATGCTAAGTAGTTACAACAACAAAAATTAAAATGGAAAAATAGGGTTAACTACAACTTCCTGCGAATTTGTATCGAATTGTAGTCTTGAATTGTTGCGAAAGCATCAAGAAAGAGACATAAAGTGCAGTAGTAATGCAAGAATAAGAATCATGGTATAGCAGAGCTTCTGAATGTGAAATTGAGAGTTCTCTTATTCAATTTTCATATTTTCAATTACAAGTTTAGTTTATTTTGGGTGTATATACATTGCCAGAGTTTGAGCTCTCTTCCTCTAACGTTGTCATGTATGAAATTTTTCCTTTGGTATAATTATAAGAATATGTTAATAGAAACATACGACAACATCTTGAGAAATGTAGATGACTTCCTTATTCCGTTGCTTATGAAAGAATTATTTTTATCATACTATATCTCACTCTATATTGCCATATTTTTCATATAATAGTTTTCTGTAAATCGAACAATAACAGGAGTATTTTAAGCGCGCAAAGTTAACATTCCATCCTCTAAAAACCCTAAACTCAAATGCGTCGGTTACACATACGTGACATACTTTTGTTTATCTATATATTTGAACATAGGGTAAACGCACCAATAACTGAACACTTCTAATAAATGAACACTATTATAAAATTATGTTTGCAGCGCAATGGATTCCACTGGAACACAATGGAACACTTTACCGCCGCAGCTACAATCACTAATTGATAAGACTGCTAACGTATTCGAACTTATACTCCTACCGTGCAAACCTTTAAACTCAAATTATTCAAAAACGAAGGCTCATTTTTACACACTCCATTAGGGTTTTTTAACACTACACTAGCGGAGAAAAAAGTTACGACTTTTTCGATGTGTTCTATTTTTGCTACTTTTTAGCATACATTTGGGGCTGTGGTATGTTTACTATGCATAGTCTGATGGAGAATTTAAAGCTGTATAAAACTCAGTTAAAGTTGAATTTATTTAACTGACAAACAAAAGTGTTATATGACATTGAACGGGGTAACACATTTTTGGGGCCGACAAAAAAGTTACCACGTTCAGTAACTTTTTAGGTTGTCCTATAGGCAAAAGGTGCCTCTACAAAATATTAGATTTGTTTTATTATTGTTCAAAAGTGGTAACTTTGTTGGCTTTAAAAATGGGTTGTTTTGTTTAATGTTATGTAGGATTTTTGTTTGTTAGTTAATTAAATTCAACTGTAACTGGATTTTATACAGCTTTTAATTCTCTTCCAGAATATGTATATTAGGTACATACTGCAGTTTTAAGTTGATATTAAAAAGTAATAGACGTAGGATGGATCGAAAAAGTGGTAACTTTTTTGTCCGCAACTGTAGGTTAGGGTGGTCCTTATTTTTCAACTTTAAAGTTTGTATTGTCTGACCCTCTGAAAATCTTCTATTAGATGATAAAAAATTTCTTTGTGTCTTTTATTTGTATATTTTGATATATGAAAGTCGCTCAAGGACTTTATATTTCGCATGTACCACAAGTTTAGCAACTGCGACTTTCCATAATTGTCACTTGTCAATTTTAATGAAACGATGCCCATATTTATATATCAGAATCCGAAACCATGCTTTTGTCTATGCGTTTAACAACCTGAATAGAATGTACGTCAAAATTTGCGTCTGCATCTGATTCGAGAGCTGCTGATGAGAGGAATTTAAATGTGCATATAAAGCCTTATGTCACAACACAATACAGTACACACTCGTTATAAACTCGTTTCGTCTATGCAATGTGTGCCCGCATTTTAATGTTATACTCTCACTTAAAAGTTAATAAAATTATTTTGTCCTTATTGCAAAAATTTCTATCAATTTATACCAAAATAGTCATATTTCAATGCCATTGAGCGACCTATAATCCTTAATATATTTTAACAAAATTTTAGACCAAATTCTTTTAAGCTATTTGGATACTTCTGAGAGGGTCAGAAGAAAATTTTAAAAAGTTTGATTTTTTACCATACCTATAAGGACCACCCTACTGTAGGTATGTGCTACAACTTCCAACCTGTGTCATTCTACACATTAAAATACACAGGGTGAGTTACCTAACATTTAGGCTTATAATATTTCCGTTGTTTTTAATGATACGAGAAAATATCTCAGGAAAAAAATGATTGCTAGACAAAAAGGACAACATATATACATGGTTGAGTTTGTATTTTTATTGGTTATAACGTTACAGTAATGGAAATACGTCATCCCATTAAAAAAACCATTGATGATCTAGAAATTTCGAGAAATATAACCTTGAGAAAAAAATCGTTTCCGTCAGAATAGTTGTCTCTCTGAAGCAAACATTTTTTCCTTAGATATTTTCTCGTATCATTAAAAACAACGGAAGTATTTTAGGTTTAAATATTTTAGGTTAAGCAACATTGCGGGAACATTGTGGAAACGTTGCAAAACGTTGCCATAACGTTGCAGAAATATTGCAGGAACGTTGGCGTGCAATATTGCAATCCAAAATTGATGCAACTTTGCAGAAATAATTCTATGTCCGCCCCGTGCAATGTTGCACGGCAACGTCGCAGCAACGTTACAACCACATTGCGCTGCAACCATGCAACACTGCAAGGTTACTGCAACGTTCCTGCAACGTTGCCGCCACGAAGTGTGCTGTATGGGTACTGGTACATCCGCCCTAACAACATTCAAAGACCAGTAATAAAACGAAAGTTCCCCACTCAATATTATTTATCAATATATTCCAGAATTTCAATAGGTTCCAAATTGCACTTTTATCGAGAGGTGACTTTTAGCTGCTTCAGTAGGTACTCTATATTTTTCATCGAATAGCAAGTATCATAAATAGCTAAACTAAAAAAAAAGAGTAGGTAATTACGAGTTTGAATGCTAAAACGAATTTAGACCAGAGTTTTGTATTATCTAGAAAAAAATTATTTAAATGACTAATCGAATAAAAGATATTTTATCTTTATTCGTTATATGAGGCTCGAATAATTCAAGTTATCTTCATTCGAAGAGCAATGATTAAATAAGTGTATTCCCTTAGAATTTATCCGACGAATGAAGATAATTTTTTTATTCGAATTAAGCTTCGCATAACTTTCGTCAGCGTTGAGTTTAGATCGCAGGCACACTAGCAAGTGGAGCAGATATTGCAAGCATCAGGCAGCATGACAATTGAATATTTGATAATGCAACATTACAACCGAACAGGTAAAGATAGTCGCAGGATTTGTTGTCCCAGGCTTGATATTGTCCACTGCTCAGAACGTCACTCCGCCTTGGTATATACATACATACCCCAAGCCCTTAGGCATCGTCATCGCCAGAAACGCTGTCATATCTGACACGCTGTCTTGGGTCATTATACGACGTCGAGCGAGCTGGTAAACGTGCTAGGGAGGAAGAGAGAGGCTGGAGGATAGAGGGAGGACAGGGTGTGAAAAGCGGGTTATGGGGATGGGAAAATGTACAAAAGGAAGGTACGCCGGGCAGATCGGGAACGAGACAAGGAATGAAGGTTAGAGTGAGTGAGAAAGATATTGAAGGGGCGAGATACGTTATCTGAATTCAAAGCAGACACTATAACAATGTTCGTGTTCACTAGCATCGACTGGCTGCGATCGAATGCACGACATACGTGCATGCACGTTGCAGCCAGTACATAGATCGGCAACGGTATCCGTTTGTTTGATATTAAGGATGACGTTTAAAAGAGAGCAACATGTGGCGCCTCCGCGTACAGTAGGTATCGCTGATGATTTTCTACAGCTTCTTTTTCGTGCAGATACACTTGCCTTTCATTTTAATCCATGATTCGCTTTCCGCACGGTTTCTCTTTACGTTCCACATCCGCGTCTTTTAATAAATTTCCTACCGCTTTTCTTCCGGGGCATAAATCATTTGCAACAGCTCGCAAATTGACTTCTTCGAATTTGAAAATAGTTATTGAATAGATAGGGATATTTATCTTTGATCGTGTGAGAAAATAATTCTGTATCGATACACGAAATCAAAGAAAGCAGAATTTTGTTATATTTTACTGTATTCTGCGAACATATAATTATTTCTTTTAACAAACTATTTTTGTTCCTTGTTTCTGTTTGTCTCATTCTGCTCCATCCACTCTTCACTCCCCACCCCTGTTCTCTCTATCTCTCTCTAAATTTAGGTATTTTCGTCTAAGTTTATCAGAATTGTCCAGGTTTGACATCTCCTGGCGTTAATCCAGTTTTCGCCAGTCGCAAACGCAACCTCGCAGTGACGTTGTACACGGACGAGTTTGTCAGTGAAACGAGCGCTATTAAATCCTAACTGCGTTCGCGAGAGCGTACAGAGCGGCAATGCGAAGTGAATGCACACATTGAATAAATTAGAGAGCTGGATAAACACGCGAGAATCAGCATTAATGTCCTGCCCGGAGAACGCTGGTTCCTCTGCCACCCTTCCTGCGCTACCCTTCTTCCACAGTCGCCTGTAACAGCGAGCTTTCCGTTATTGTTGCCGGATGAAAGAGGCTAACGCGCTGCACGACTAGTTTCACTTGGTAAAGTTGCTCCACTGTGAGCGTGGAAAATTTTATTCCTATTGCCGCGCGTACCATTGATACAAAATTTTAGGGCGCAATGCCCATTTGTGATGGTCATCGTGCGCGATATATGTAGATGGCGTAATATAATATGCGGGACGCAGTGTAGCGATACACTCAATATTTAGAAAGAAATTATTCTTATATTAATCTGATATTAATCAGCTCATGCAAACATATAGTACATATGTAGGTATCCGATTTTTTCTCGTTTCTAAATAAGTTATAGCAAACTCTGTGTTCGTCCACGATTTTGTCCATTGTTCTGTAAAAGTGATTTCACAGAATTTCATAAATCATTTTATTTTTTGTTGATAAGGCTATGGTTCTTTTTGTTGCAAATATGTTCACGGTGCTTTCTACGAAGTGTAAGTAAATACACGCGATATTAGTGTTTCCCAAACTTTTTTGAGTCGCGACACCCCCCCCCCCCCCCCATAAGGAAAGGTAAACACATTAAAAATAGGTGTTTCAAAATGTACTTCTAACTTAATAATCTTTAATTATCTTGATACATATATTAAATATACTTAACCCTCGGTTGTCACACCTTCTTTTTCGAACATAATTGTCACACTGGGTCAATTTGACCCAGCCAATTTTCAATCAGTTCTTATTTAAAAACTATTTGTTAAATTAAGTCACAAAAATTGTGAGATAATGTTTGAACATTGTAGAATATATGCCCATCGTTGAAAGTTGACATTTAAAGTATCATCATGCTTAAAAGTTTTTTTGATGGAATAAGAGTTCCAACAAAAAGTTTTTTTTGCTTAAAAAATCATAACTTTTTTAATTTTAAATACTTTTAGCTAAAAATTTATAGTTACACTTTTGAGATATGCTGCTTTGATAAACAAAAATTGTCCTGTAGCGGAGCTTTCAAAAAGGTATTTATTTGTCATACCGAATGGTGGCATGCATCATTTGGGTTGAAATACTCATGCATTTGTATAGGTGAAAAATATTTATTATTATTCCAAGAATACAAAATTTAATTTTATCAATAACGAAGTATATTAAATTAAAAACAAGTCTATTGCAGATCGCCACAGTCATTGCATAAATAAGTACGGTGCCGGTCGCACATCGGGCCCAAGCATGTGGGACATTGTATTTGTGTCCCGTAATACAATAACAAAAGTGTCCTGATTGTCGCTTCAGTAAAAGAAAAAACAATTCGTATGAAAACACATCTATTTTTATTTTTCTGATTGCTCTTAGGCACAAAAATAACTGTATCCGATTTGGAGTAAAAATGGCGCCGTTGTCCCACATGGGTCAATTTGACCCTACCTCAAATTTTGACGGTTTTCAAACACGCAATGACGATTCCTCACAGCCGGGAAGTACCCCTACATGTAGACAATACATGAAAATACTACTACATGGCACCAGTAGTATAATTCTTAATGATGCCTCAAAGATATTTGATCGCAGTGTCGAACTCAGGGTCAATTTGACCCAGTGTGACAATCGACGGTTAAAGATTTTAATATATTTAATTATCTTATATAGTGTGATGGTTGTGCTTGCACCTGGGTAACCAGCATTTCCTTTTTTCCTTAAACGAAAAATCAGTGTTACATCACTAATAAAATCTGGCAATATTAAAATAAATAAGTGCTAAGAATCGTCAACTAAAAATAACCGTGGTGACCTCGCAGAAAACACTTCGCGACTCCCCTCTGACTTAGAAACAAGATGTAATCTGACGTATGATTATCGGAATTTATATTATCGTTTTGAAGCGGCGAATCCATCCCTGATGCAAGTCCCGCGTCACACCATGTACATCCGGGGGAATGCGTCCGTATCGAAGCGAGTTGAGAAACTATTACGGTGTTTTACAAGCCGGGCAAAGTCACGTAAGTGAGCAATTAAGTCGCGGTAAGCCAGTTAATGGGGGAAACTCGTCCTGACGAATTAGCCAATTTCCCGGACTGACAATCTATAAACGTTTTCGTACATCCTGACGAGACTGTACCTCACGGTCCACAGTATTTAGACCGTAGCCTAACCCGCTGCAGGCCCTGGCATGAGGTTGGGGTGGTAAAGCAATGTAATTAATGGGGAACACAATGGTTGTCTTGCGGAGGTTGGGACGAATGGGGGGTGGTTCTGAGTCGGGCGCAACGGAGACAGGGGCGCAGGAACCAAGAAGTGCAAAGGGGGGTCATAATACGCTCTGACGGATGCCGGCTGAGAGAGGTCTCCGAGATACTGACTTCTAGGTCACAATAGGGCCCTCCTCTGTATTGTAGATTGTAGACGGCAACACAAGGGTGTAACCCCTTCGTACGAGAATGTTAGAACGACGCCAGGTATCGTCTCTCTACCGCCGAGACTTATTTCACGACGAAAAGCACCGTCCACGTTTTTCCCTTTCTTTCTCTGCCTGTTTATGTGCAACGCGTCCTTTGTTCCCCTCGCGTAACACCAACATTCATTCGAGACTCCCCCTTGCGTTTCCTTAATTCACGTTGGTAATAAAATCCCTTCAAGTACACCTACGGTATTAATCTCCCAACGTTGTCGCCTTTTCATTTAGCAGTGTTTTGCAGGTGGGAGCTTCTTAAAAACACTCGCGGATTAGATAAACAGTGAAACCGATATTTACGCGTCCTCTCAAACTCCACGCCTCACGGTGCAACTACATTACCGTGACGAGGATGCTTCTTACCATTACCCATAATAATTATCCTACAGAGTGGCGTTTTTATTCTCGACGATACTCGCGGCAGCCCCCGTCTCGCGACATTCTCATGCATACTTAAACTAGAACGCAAAGTGTAGCAATCCAGCGTTCGGCCGTTTGCTTGAGGAAGGTCTAAACATTATCCTCGAACGGGATTAACGAGCAGTAACCGATATAACTGCCCGTGACGGAACAACAGGATGCTCGACTAACGCCGCCCCTAATGGTAATTCTAAACGCGGCTCGACCTTCATGCGCGGTCATTGTTCAAAGTCTCGGGGCAACATGTACCGTAGGAAGACGAATCTGCACGATATGCACGAAACTAGTTGTTGCATCTCTCCGTGTCCCTGAGGGGGCCCGGCGCGGCGCACGCCAGACGGAAGCAGAACGGAGGATGGCCAGGCATGCACGGCTGAACACGGATAAATGATTCAGAGTTTTGGAAATATGGAAAGTGGGGTAACTTACATAAATTCGTAGGTAGGCAGATAGGTGGATAGGCCGGAGGGGTGGGGTTGGTTAAGCGCAATGGAGTACGGCAGAGTGGGTGGAGGTAGCTGCCTATCGTGGTAGGCACACGGTTTCCAAGAGTGCTCTTCTAGGATACAACTCTCGAATATGTACGTCTGTGCATCTTTAGAGGCAGTGGTGGTCATGCCGTTCATAAAGTATTCAGACTATGAATATTCAATTCTTCCGATTGCCAAACTGCTCGCGGGAAATTCTTGGGGATACTGTATTTCGGGGGACATTTCTCTAATTTACGGCTTTCGGTTTGCAACCCCGCTCGATAGTGCAGTCCAGAAAAACAATCCATCTGTAAAGGGAAAGTGGTGTTTTATCGTTCGTTGTAATGAAGTTTCGCGACGGGTCGATGGGTTTAATTAACGGTCGGAAAGTGATTTCATATTCTTCGTAAATCTGAGTCTAGACTACCATTATCCACCAGATGGATAGGGGATGCTGCTGTTCTATGACAATTTTGCCGTTTAAGGTAAAACGGAAATTTGCGAATATTAGCGGGTCTGGCGTCGAGCCAATAATAGTCACGACGCGAAATTATATTTCAGCTCAACAACATAGCAAGATTATGGACAAACCCGATAACTAGTGACTGTGAGACCTGATAATAGTACTCGCAAGTTCGTACTGCGGTTTAGGATTGAAATAGCCAATTATAATTTTTACTAAATGTACCATCTTTAATTATCGATTTATGATACCTAATTACCTAAGCAAATGCAAGGAAGCTCGATTATCACTATTTTCATTCACGTAGCTATTACAGTTATGGAAATTTTCCTTTTAAACATTATTACATTAAAATGCACTTTGACTGAACTGTAAGTTAAACCAGAACACGAATAAAAACCCAATATTTAAATATCTAGTGGCCCCCAGTTTTCTAATTGCAAATGGACAATTTAAAAACATAATAACCTATCAGAATTTATTTGAAAGATATCGGAGGAATGAATCTTTATGCAATAGTAAAACCTTCTGCAAAATTTTAGAAAAATTGATTCGGTAGTTTTTAGATTATTTAATTTTCAATTTAACATGCACTCTTATGGGATAACGCAATATTGAAAAATACAACTACCTACAAAATTAGGAGTGACATAATAGACCAAAGTTTTTGAAATCTTTTGTACCGAAAGATCAAACACTGAACAAAATTGTCACAAAAATTCCGGTCAATTGATTCAATGGTTTCTTTTTAAATGAAAGGTTAATGACATTAAAACTTGGTTTTACTTCGATTGTCAGCCCAGTAACTATGAAAGTGCGGCAACGCTACAATCAACTATATGTGCGGGAACATGTGAAACACATTACTTTGTTTTATTCAACATTTGTGGCAGTTTCTGTGATCTTTAATGAAGATGCGTAATTATCAATAAATACACATGTGAATATAATTTTCATATTCATCTTTTCTCAAAAAGTAGAAAATTTATAAACCAGATGAAATGGCAATAGTGTATTTGTGGGAAAATTGAAGCACAATTTCCAAAAAAATACACCATTACCATTTCTGACAGGTTTTCATCGCAGGAAAAAGCCTTATCGATATCTTGGAAATTGATTAACTTTTGGCTGTGTAAGATTGTCACTGAAATTACAACCTTTAGTTTATACAAAAAGAATAGTACGTTGTACGTTGAATATTGATTTTTACTGCAATTACACATGCAATCAGCTCTGTAACTACAAAAGATTAGCTCTTTGAATTTTGAGCTTCGATCGATTCCATTTACTTATCAGAAGATTGTATGTAAAACTCGTTGAATGTCTATAATAAAGGTTTTATCTAAGGTTTACCAAACTTGCTTGCGCCATGTTCGCTACCTAGATTGCACACTATACATATGCGAGCATGTTCTTTTGGAATACACAGAGTTTGGCGTAAGAGTAGGTAAGAAGCGATCGGAAATTAGAAAGCATGCGGTGAGAGTTTCGAGTGGCGGAATTTCAAAACGCCTCGGCAACTCATTCGACGGCCGAAAGAATCTGAAACTCGTTTCAAGTTTGCCCGTATATACTTGGCAAGTACATACATACGTGCATGTGCATACAAGAATGTAGGATAGGACGGAGTGGAGTGGAAAATCTGCATTATCTGATAAGTGCCGATAGCGGAAACATCGGAACGATTTAAGATTTGCTAGCAACACTTTTGTCTTTCTACTGTCTCATAGTTTACTGACTCTCAAACTATTTTACTATTTTTATACTTAAATCGAGTAATATATTAAATTTATCTGAATAGGAGCTACATATATAAACGTTTGACTGTTAGCACGGAATTATAGTATGAAATAGTTATGCACCTATTACTTATTACGACGAAAATTAATTATTACCGACGACTTTTAATTAATGACTTGTATTTTGAAAATGATTTCGTAGTATATTATATGGGCGAAGACCGATGCTAATTTATTACCGGTGTGTTAATTGAAGTTCGTAAATGTATTTTCATTCGCCCTGTCGATTCACCGTGTGTCTTGTTATTTATAGGCGATCGAAATACAATTTGCAATTGAATTATTAAATATCTTGCGAAACTGTATATGTATTTACGGAAACGAAGATATTCGTATGTATAGGAATGAATATAAACTTATTTTTTATATGTATTTTGTTATTACTAGTGGTAACTAAATGTCATAGAATAGAATATATTTTATATTATTTGTAATAACAAAGATACGGGAGATTGAAAAAAGGAAGGATAGAAAGATGGAAGCAGTATGTATTTTGTGTTATGAATTTGTTAGTTATCATTATGAGGAGACTTGCGAGTTGAACAGAAAATCTATACAAGGACTCTTGGCAGAATGTTTTAAAATAATGGAGGCAATTGAAATATACCAATTCCTTGTGGGAAAAGAAATCCAGAAATCTTTTATAATTTTACATAAATTTCAGGATTTGACTTCGGATTCTGTTTAAATGTCGAACGAATGAATGCTCAGCTGCGTATATTCAGAGTGAGTTAAAAAAAAGAGGTTAAACAATTTAGAGGCATATAATATAGCGGTCAAGAATTAAATAAACTACACCCCAAATTGAAATAACGATGTTCCTTCGCTTTTGAATAAATTCATTGTTAGGAAACTTTTAAAAAAACTTTTAGTCCATAACAATGCTTGAAATATTTATATTCTGAAATTCTCAATTTACGCTCTCGGTCTGGAAATTGTACATCGAATATTTTAAACAAAGAGCAACTAAATTTAAAATAAAATTGAATATCTATGTATTTAAATACAAACTTCATAGTATAAAACAATATAATTTGAATATAGAATGAAATATTTCAAATCAAGCTTCGTGCAGTATAAAAAACATGTGCAAGTAATATAAGTTTCACTGCAACATTGTCTGAATAGTTTGTTATTTTTTAAGCACATAGGGAATGAGTCACCTAAGACTGGAACATAAAATATCTCTGTTGCTTTCGATGATACAAAAAGAATGTATAATCCTTTGTCCATATTATGTACCTACATAATCATAAACTTGACATGACTTGGACGCTTTACAAAGAATATAATTAACTTCATTAAATTATGATTCCCTTGTGAACCGTCCTTGAAAAATAATGTCAAATCAAATTTTTCTCGGGTTTAAATGATTTTATAGCGTCATATAATCGCAGAAGAATATTATAAACGTGAAGAGAGAACTAAATCACTTGTATTACTATACGGAGCGAGATATTATAAAGTATGTCAAGTATCTTCAAAAATAATGATGATGTTGCAAAAAAAGTTGCTCCATAAAGTTGAAACGCTCAGAACGTCGACCGAAATTTATGAAATATTAAAACAAAGTGAAAGGTGAATTTTGCATCATCAGATGTTCACAATTTTCTCACATTCTTTTGATATAAATTAATTTAAACCACTCTATTAAAACACACACATAATACTTTATTTAAATAACACTTTTATTAAATAACGCCAGACTTTGGTGATAAGCTATGCCACAATAAAATTCGTTTGCTGCCGATTGTTTAAATTTCGAGCTCGCTTTGTTGCGGGCAAGTGCGCTGTGCGCTTGCCTTTTTTCCGAGCGAAATAACGTTAATTGATTGGTAGTCGCTCGCGCGTGACCACCGTCATCAAGAATACATAAATATTTGTTGTTTGGGCGCGGCGATCAGGAACGCTGTTAACGTAACCGCCATATTGTGGGCATACGGTTATTAAAGCTCGCGAATACCGCACGTATTTGCGGTGGTTTCATTCAAACAATTTTTGAATGCTCGAATGTATAGGGTGACTGTACCTAATATCGCCAGACAAAAGTTAAATAAAAGTTCGTTTCAAAGTAAAGAGAAATTATTCATCTTTCATGTAGCGTAAGTTAGAATCGTTGAAACCTACAAATTTTTAATTGGGACTCAAAAAACACAAGACATGCAAAAATCGGGTCCTGGAAAAAGTGTACCTAATAACGCCAACTCAAGAAATATTGATTAATTCATGTATATATAAGTTTTTAAAGTCATTCTCACATGTGCTTTTATTATTTCTTGCTCTATAAATGTTTTTTTTTATCCAGCCTTGATTTTATTTTTATTAGAATAATACAGAAATTTAAAAATATAGATTTTTAAAATATTTTGTTCTAAATGTTGCTCCGCACATTTCGTGACCTCACCTGTAACAAACATTACATCAAAACCATTGTTCTCCAGTAGGCAGTATTGAGAACACGCATACTGCTAAAAGAAAAACGCTATTTTCATTACGAAAAATATTTGAATCGATTTCATTTCTTAAGTACATCATTAATTAGATATTTCTAGTAGATATTCTCGCATTCACAGAATTATTAGACTTCTCCGAATGTGATGTAAAATTGTGATAGTCCAATAAATTTTTACACTATTAAGATTCTCTAAAATCCTTCCCTTTCTGTAATTGTTGATCACATGATGCTGCAATATTACAGTATGTCTTCCTACATATGTTTAGGTAATAAATCAGTGCATAATCGATAAATTTTAGAGCTTACTTTGCGAGATATAGCGAGTGGCGATATTAGGAACGTGGGCGATATTAGGTACAGTCACCCTACATTAGTGATACGGCTAATACAATCAGTATTGAGACTCGTGACAATGGCGTCCACGTCGATAACGTGTCTATTAATATCTGTTTATTCTTTTATTTGCAAGAAATACATTCGTATATGTATATATATTAATACTATGTATATAATTTGATGGTCAGAGATCCACTTAAAAAAGTAACGTCATGTTTAATAACCATGTGAGTAGTCGATATTGACATATGTAAAAATGTAGTAGCTAATAATAACATAAAAGTTCATTCAAATTTGTATTTATTTTATTTTCTTATTGTTGCTTGTGTATTAATATGAGGACAGGGTTTAATTTCTTGGATTTCCAGATTATAGGAATTATATTCTTTGGAGAGAATGAGTTACTTGACATTAAATATAATACGATGTCGTTTTTCGTGTAAAGAGAAGTAACCCAATAAAGAACTTACTATATTGCAAAAATAATAAGTATTTTATGTATGGAATAACGTGCATGACAAGTATTTCCATGACTTCCACTTCGTAATTATTCTTATCGATCGCTTTTAGCGTCGAAAAAATATTATTATTTAGATGAGTCTGCTTAAAAGATCAATTCGTATTGAGAGGCTTTCTCTACTAACTTTATATCTTTTTAGTTTTCCTACTAGTTTTAATTCTGCTGATCGCCGATTGAAAGTGTGGAAAAACACAAAGATGTAATTACTCAGGACAGCAGTTATTGTTAAAAGTATGAACATTGAAGTTCTTTTATGTGATTCAGGAATTGATTTAGGGGACCGAAACGTAACAACATAACAAATACGTGTCTGTTTATTTTGGCCCGTTTGCATATTTAGGGGGTGAAACGACCCCTCAAAGTTCATATAACAAAACTTGATATAAACAATGTTATAATATTCTTTAAACTAACAATAGGAACTTCTGTACCTCTTCTTATGTACTTTGAGGGATGGTTTCACCCCTAAATATGCAAACGGGCCAATCGGAGGCGGACACCTGAAAACTTCTCGTTGCCAGTATATCATTGAATATATCTTGAAAATATTTACTTATATTTATGAAACATCAAAAGATTGATACTTCTATGATCAAAATTGTCATTCACTATCACACTTTTGTGACGCGACGTCCTGAACAGATAAAAATGCAAAACGTAATTTTACCACAATCCCTTACCGAAAATTCAAAACATTCAGTCTTTAAAAACATAGTATGTACATTAATGTCGTGTGTGTAGTGTAGCTTCAATATACATATGTGCCTCTTCCTGACTCTGAAGTAATTTCCTTCTCGTTTATTCATTACCTACTTACAAACTTTACCATAGTTAATTCGCGATGTCAGTCGCTACAAACAATAAAAGCAGTGAAACTACTAGGACAAAAAATCAAATGGACGTTCGACTGTTCTTGCTACCATTCCGGGACGAGCTTTTACGGTATTATTTTGCATTGCCTTCGTTAAGACGAGTGGCGCTAGAAGCACGCGCTTCTTGTGTCTTCCCTCCAGTTTTTCTCTGGTCGTTGATTTACCGTCAGTAATTCTGTTAAGAGGACGGAATTTACCGATTTACGAGTCGCTGAATGTTTTAATTCACTTTTGTCCCTGTACCTTCCATTTCCGTGCGGGGGTGCGATCCCTGGCAATACGCATCTCGCCGATACACATCTTTGTTTCTATGGGTATCGAAACGTTGAAAATGTTCATTGCTCCGCGGCACACGACGATTTCCGTTCTCCTTCGAGAAATAGTATGCGTATGTAAGTACAGACCGAAACTACGTCGGAAAGGGAATGTCGAATAATTGATTGGCCCTAATTCCGGGCTCTCGTGTGCATCGACGTTTTCCATTGTAATGCAACTTTACGACCTCTTCGACATACAATCAACCCGGCTCTCGATAGCCTGAGAAAAAGGCTGACGTACCATCGAAGAAAAATTAAATTATAGTAAATAGCAAAAGGTAGTACAGTACAGCCATCTTTGGAGCAGCTACTTCTTGTGCCACTGGGGTATTGAATTTTGTCTGCAGATACGTGTCATTGCGACGTGGTTGACAATATCAAACTCGAATCCTTGTCGTCCTAATCTCTCGTTACTTATTGATACGGCGAAACGATGCGCTCTATCGCAAAACAATGTTGGGTAAAACGATACATATTTCAAGTCTCGCAAAGAGAAAAGAATCACAAATAGAAGAGTACTTCTTTAATTAAATATGTCTTTCACCTGTTAAACTTAATTGGGCCAAGTTGTGCAGAAAACTACCAACCCACAAAATGACAAAAAATTAGTTAAACACAGTACGTATCCTATAATTTTGTGATCTGTATTTTTCAAAAAATTACCAACTCATAGAACAACTCATACATTATACAATTATTAACACTACTAAGCCATAGTTCCATTTTAGGCTTAAAAAGCAAAAACTACAGAAAATATAAAATATTAGTAATTATACTATTCACTATTAAATAACCCATTAAAAAAGATTGTAAAACAATACCAAGAATTAAAATATACCCAATATAAATAAAGCTACTTTTCTTTAGCAATTAAAATCTTCAAACTATATGTACCTACTCAATTTCAGATCATTGAGGGTTGGTACCATTCTGCATAACTTGGACCAATTAGTCATTTGTTTTTGGAAATAACGGGATTAAATGTTCAAACTGCAAGATTCTTATGTCAATAAAACATTTATATAAACTCGTAACTTTTTATGAGAATAACACAGTTCTTACAAAAATTTCTCTGAAATGGCAACAATTGTAAGATCTGTTATAAAGAACTGCATTCAAAATGGAAGTGTTGGTGAATTGTTTCCGGTATTTTTTATTCTAATATTAGTCTTGCACACATATTAAAAATAACTGTCAAGGGGTATATCTCTTTTTTATCATATTTCTGTATTAATATTCCCTTTGCTTTCTATATATTTTATTTGCAGCGGACACATACTTGTGTATAATTATAACGGTATAATTACACCCATAAAGATTCTTATCCTGCGTTCGATAATTAACATGTATATATAACAAGCAATAGCTGCATCTGCCAAGTAGGTACGGATCAACCCACTGGGAATACTGTGCATTTGTACATTATGAAGTTTATATAGCTCTGGAATTTAAGAAAGGAAACTTCACATTTGAAGAATATATAAGATGCTAATAAAGAAAAGAAAAATGCTTATAAAGAAAAGAAAATTTGTATTTAGTGTCCAAGGTCTAGATAGCATTTATATTGACATTAATTATGCTTCTCGATGTGTACAGGAAGATATATATTTGTTAGCTATAAATATCCGCCACACAAGCAAATTGTATCACATATTTGCTCGTTTCATTCAGGACTATAAACTCATCCTAATTGGTTATGAATAAAGACATCAAACTTTTGGCATTTAACTTCATTTTTCCTGAAGACGAATATATTTACAAGTAGTTAAAAAAGTTTAAGAAAGAGAGTTTCTATTCCTTATATGCTTGTCCAAATCAGTACTAGATGCATCAGTGTACCCTTAATTACTGATTAAGTCAGTCATAATACTGACGAAGCATGCACATCGTCTTTAGAAACGACAGTTTCTTCTTTGGGAATGATTTACAGTAATTTAAATGTGCATTTATACACCAATACAGCCGCGTTTGTATAATTCAGAAAACGTCAATAATCGACTTTAGTAAACTGAACCTCACGATAGCAATGGTGCATAGTAAGGATACCTCTGAAATTGCTATGTGACGGAATTTATACTTGAAGATCTCACGAACACAACGTTCATTCCGATGAAATTATTTAACAAACCATACCTTCGATAGCATAGTTTAAACAAATATTGGGTTAATCGAAAAAATTTTGTGTTTACTATTACATAATTCCTTAGTATGTAGTTATTCTTTTGTTTAGCATACCCTAATCTAGTATTCTATGTGCTGTGTCTATAATTATATTTTGAGTGCTGCGTTAATTTCTTTTTATTTTCAAATTCGTCCAGACATGTCAGTTACTAAAGTACATATTCGACACATACTACTTTATGAGTTTCGAAGAGGCACTACAGGGATGCTAAAGCTACGCGCCCTGGGGCAGTCGTTTACGCCCACGAGCGCACTCGCCCGCTCCCAGTCCCCACTTCTCGGTAAAAGGTCACGCGGTGGGGAATTCTATTACTGTAGAAATCGTATGTCCATTACAACTACAAGCGTACTCCCGATAAATGTACAAGGCCCAACGAAAACGTACAATATGCGCAAGCCTGTGTATTACACACACAAACGCTCCGCTCCCACTACTCCAACTTCTCCCCACTCCGCTGTCGAACTCGCTTGACGAAGAAACGCGCCTGAGGTTGCAAACGGGGCGCACATTGGCACCCGCCAAGGGGATAGTTGGGGCATGCCTGCACTAGAGTCACAGAAACAGTAAAAGATATTTACGAATTGTAAGGAGGAGGTGCCATTAATGTTCAGATGTGTGAAATGCGGTTTAAAAAATCCAAACGGGAGATTTTGGGTCAGATGATGCGCCACGCTCTGGCGGATCAAAAGACGATAGATGAGGATAATGTACAGGCGGCAATTGAAGTTTAATGTCTCTCAAACGTGTATTCTAGAAACACTCTATAAGAGTAATGTAGCGATATCCAACAAAAGAGAAACGCAAAAACTTTCCACTTAACCCAGTAATAACTAAACTGCAGGACTTATTATTCTTCCAACGTGAGAAGATCGCAGATCGCAGCCCTGCCTCGCCAAGAACTGTACAAGTTTACGTGACGTCGCCGTGCGGGCGTAACGCCGCAGCGAAGGTCTAAACTGTTTCTGATAACAGAGAACATATGCGTGAGAGCAAGCGAGGCAGCGAAGCGACAAATAATTTTCGGGATGTAGGAAGCGGGTAGCATCTTGCCGCATCTGCTTGCTAATTCTCGGTGCTAATCCGGCAAATCCCATGGCACCCGCGCGCATTAAAGTCGGCCTTAGATGAGATCCGGGATGGTAGCTGGTACGAAGAACCAAGAGGATATAGCTTCGTCAGCGAAGAAGGGGGTTAGGAATGGTGGGGGGGGGGGGGGGTGGATGTGCGAAGGAGATCAAGGGGTCAGAATATGGGAGGTGAAAGTAGAAGCTGGTTAGGCGGGTGGAGGAGGTCGGAGGGATAAGGGAGGACACGCAAGAGGCGGTTGTGGTACTGCTACTTGGCGATGAGGCTAATATGCATGCGCTCGACCCAGCCAAAGTTCACTTAGATCGCATTGCATTGCATTACGCGGCATTACAATGGTGCTCCATTCCCGCGGAGTGTGGAGAGACCGACAGAGGTCTTGCGTAGGAACCCCTTTGGGTTCCTTCGTCTCCCTCTTTCTCGGTCAGTTCCGTGCGATTCTCTGACCTTTCGTCCTCTCGCAGCGTAGCCGCGGCCATGCTCCTCTGCTCCTTCCCTTGTAGCCAGTGAGGCAGGAGGCAACACATGCTTAATAATTTACGCGGCACAAGTGGCCTGGAACTTTACCGTGAGTTATATCATACTTGCGCATACATTCTTGTATACGTGGACACGAGGCTGCCACGGCGGCGCACACACCCCCGCGTACTCACGCAGGAAGAAACTGGCCGATACTTGCGATACATACCTGCATATACATGCACGCCCCACTGCCACCCCCTCTCACATCGCCCCAGACCATACCGAGGTAAGAGCATCCTCCGTGCGTGAATTATTGCCGGTAGGGTTTCTAGGGCATGCGCGGGAGATACCGGTGGGTTATATTTTTTGGGTGTGTTTCCTGGGTAAATGGCGGGGGATGAGGTTCCGGGATACAAGACGGTTCTTGAGCGGGGTGGGCTGGTAGTAGTAGTACGTCCTATGTTATACGATAGTGACAACGAGCGGAGGATAGGCCTTCACGATAGGCTAACATAAATCGTGCATGGTTTCATTTTTCGCCTCCACGTGTATTTAAAAGCGACCAGAAATGGGTGTTGGTGCTAGAAGATCGCATGCAGGTTGTTAGGAACGCCCCAGTATAACTACATACTTTAACACTGATGCAACCCAAAACTCCAGGACGTGGAGGCTTGCAGGACCTCCGCCACTCATTGTGAGAGTGATATCTGACGATACCTTAGCACCTAAGAAGACCTTAGATTCCCTTCCTCAATTCGCCCATATTATTAGTTTTGCCATTAGTATAAAAACCCTCACAGCCAACCCCAAGTCAGTCAGTGAAACCTCAAAGTAATACCACGCCGAATTACTATCGGTCAGCACTCTGGTTAGTGTTCTAATTCTGATTGTAAAAGGCGGATCTTACAATAAACTCTGGCTGCGAATCTGACTCCAGAGTCTGTGGATTGAAGAAGCTTCTCTGGCGTTACCTTCGTTTAATCCAACTCATAGCAACGTCTCGCATTCTTCAAAGGCTCGCTGAAACACTTCTTGTTTGCGATTTAACGATAAGAGAGTGTCCGATATACGACAATTGGCGGCAGTGAAAGAAAAGCGTGATTAATTCTGTCGGGGAAGTAGTTTCCTTGGAGTTGCCTTTCAGCCATCACGAATCCTCGCATTTGGAAACTATTTTCTTAGACCCGATTCTTGGTCAGTCTTTTGTACGATACACAAAGAGCAGTGTCTTATGCGTGGGTATTGTGCCTTTCAGAGATATAGTGACTGGTCCGAGTTACACTCTAGTGGTGCGTAAAGCTATGCTGTTGGTGGTAGAAGTCACCAAATGTGTTTCTGGCCACTCATTACAAGACAGCGTTTATTTGGTCACAATTATACACATACCACAGCACTAAACGGCTAGTATTCACAAAGTATGCTCATTATGTCCCTAGATTATTTTATTTTTCGCCAAAACACTTCAGGACACTACTGTCTTTGCTCCCTGCGATCTTTACGACATCACTACCGTGCGCATTCGTTATAAGCCCGTTTCTACCATGCCTTTACGCCCGACGACTATCCCCACCATTTCTTGGAATACTTCGGACGAGAGTGAGAGAACCCTAGAACAAGCGAGAGGGTCTTTCGTTTCCTTTCGCTCGCTCTTGGGTTTTCTCACTCGCGCCACTGCCCGCGCGGAATAGTGTCCACAACGCGCCGTACGCCTGCCGCCAGCCCCGTTCGTCGGGCTTATAACGAGTGCGTGCTGTATACAGTAGCGGACAAACAATTTCTCTCAAAATACCTACTTATACGATTCGAAGTATCAACATTAAATTAATTGTATACAAATGGAGGACAGGATGATAAATAAATTACATTAACAAATTTTAGGGCAAAATATATATTTTGAAATAAGAAACAAAAATGTAAATGATAAAAGTATTCGGTCACAGTAATAGTAAACTATTGAGAAAACTGTTTGTCCGAATACATTTATCCGGAACTGTACTTCTGGATACCACAATACATAAAGAGGAAAACGATTCAGGAGTTTGTTTGTACTATTTCGTTTTAACACTCCTTTCAATGTTACCATTTAACGATGGGTTGCTTCACATGGATCACGTTTTGTAGATTTGTTCTTGCACGAAAAATTCGTAGACATTCGGGCAATTTCCTCTCGCCATAAATCACGTCGATGTCGTCAAGTTCATCTTCTGCACGTCGATCATTGCTAAACTACATTCGCAGCTCTTCCTTTTTCGTTTTCCTGGAAACGAAATGAGAATTCGGAAAGCAGGAACTTATACTGACACGATGTTCACCTTCATGTTACTGTTTGTTCGATGCTTGAAAGATAATTAATGTGTCCAACTGTTGATAAAAAATGGATTTACTTGAAATTTAGATTGTGACTGGTTGCAAAATTTATGAAAATAGGTAAACTGTGGGAGAAGGACACGCGATTTATTGTTACTTGATTTGAAAAAATTGGCCTAAAAAGTACAATCTGGTTTACTAATTGTCAGAAAAAGTCACTAGTTATAAGACAATATTATTGAAGTGCAATATTTATAACATTTAGTGAAGAACGGAAAATATTCAGTCATCACGAAATTTTTATTCAATTCTTGTAAAAGTTGAATCTATATTACCAGATACTATAAAATAGAATCTGATGTCAACTTTGTACAAATGAAAATAAAAAAGGTACCGCTGTTAATATCAGTTGCAATATCGTTTCGGTCTTGATATCACTTCAACTATCATACTTTGTTAATTTTTCAAATTTTGATATTATAAGAGTCTCAGTGTGTTTTCCAAAATGTCAACACTACTGAAAATCTTTCGTTTATAATTCGTTTCGGAACGACTACATTGCGCTTACCATTTTAAGAAGAATCACCCTTGTAACAAACAACTTTTGCGTGCTACAAATGCTTCCCTGCGGAGTGGTTAAAATAGAGAGAGTGTTGTTCTTTTCATTAAGCAACAAGCACGTTGAAAAATATTAGCGTACGAAAGTGCTGTATGTATCTCGGGCTGTCGTGAATGTACAAACAAGACAGTGCTTTGCGCTATTTTTTTGAACGAGAAACCGAGGTCTGCTCAGTCTCGAAACAAAGAGAAGTTTGTCCGTTTTACGGGGGCGTGTAAACGTAATACTTATGTGGCACTCATATGCTTTGGCTGCGCTTTTCTAGAGTAGGTACATTATGGTGTGCTTCTTTTCATTCGTAACCTACATTAACTCGCAGACCGTGACTTTCCGTAGTGAGTAGGTCGATAAACGTGAAGCCCAGCACATATGTTGAAACTAAATTTACGGACACGTATACCTCTGTTGTTTCTCATACGTTACTTCATCGACCTCTTGCTACGAGGAACAAAAGTAGCTCGACTACAATGTTAATTTCGCATGCCAGGCTACTTTAAAAAAATGTAACTCGAGGTTTTCTAAAATATAATAAGATTTTCGATCAAATTAGAATATCACGGGATTATGGAATTACAAGATGAAAGTGTTTCTCTATGCTTGGCGTGGTAGTTCAGTAGAACCTCGATTATCCGGACGTTCGATTATCCGAGAACGTTACGTGCTACAAAGCTGGAATATGTGAGCTTATCATTCTGAATTCCTCGTTACACTATGTACCAACATGCCAACGAAACATAAGCGTACCGTTTTAACAGTACGGGCAAATCGTGAGATAATAAATTGGGAAGTGGTGAAGCAGTAACTAAAATAGCATCTAATTATGAGATTGTAACGTCTACAGTTTGTGATATAAAAGGAGGTTTTAAACGTCATAAGATGATGGATGTTGGGATTTATTAAACGTTATGAGCTATAAGATGGTATAAAGTATAAAGAATAAAAGGACAATAATCTCACACAAGTAGTAACTTTAAAGAAAATATGGCATTTAGCAGCTCAGCAAGTCTGACAAGGGAAGTTCGGCAACCTGGAAATTCAGAAAATTATGAAACTTGATGTGCAAATAGAGTAGTTCATCCGCAACGCAACCCTATTTTTTTATTGGTTCCATAGTGCAGTTTTTTGGGGAGAAAACATATTTTTAGCATAGATAATCATCATTATACCCATTATAAGCGGTTAGAAGGAAGTCGGCATCAAATAAAAATTTTTATAAAAAATGGAAAATTTCATAGAAATTGTATACTTTGGTGTCAATGCGCAACCTGAAGATAAAGTCGGAGAAAAAAATCATTTTAAACCCAGATTATGGACCACCTTGGGCAGCATTTGACACCTACATCAATATTGTATCTGAAAAAAAATATATTTTCGCCCTACCCTAACGTAGTTTTGCTTAAATAATTGAAAGCTGTCTAAACTTTATATAAATAATAATTTAAATAGTGCTTTAAGAAACCATTTTATTATAATGGAAACTGCTAAAATGGACTTCAAATTCGATAATAGTGGTTTTATTTGTTTACAAGAAAAAATGTAACACATAAACTACTTATATGTATAAAAAGAGATTATCCAGAGGTATTTTAGCATATATTTACAAAATACAAAAACTTACTTTTAAGAGTTGGTGGTGGGGGTAATAGAAAAAATATGGATTTTTCGAGAATTATTTTTACGCAGTTTTGTAGATATAAAAAAAGGTGGCAACTTTTCTTAGAACTTCTTTTCGATATCTCTCATCGTTCTCGGGATATTCCGCGGAAAAGAAAATTCTGCATTTTTTCAAGTGGCGATTTCACCCCCAAAAACTGCACTATGGCACCAACAAAACATAGGGTTGCGTTACAGATGAACTATTTTACTTGTACACCAAGTTTCAAAATTTTCTGAATTTCCGTGTTGCCGAACGTCCCTTGTGAGAGATTAGACTGGAAAAAGAGAATTATTGAAACATCTGTTCTATAGTAATTTCTTTTGTTGATTATATTCACAGGTAATAAATTCTGTTATCTGGTCATCGTGTCAGTATTTAGTTCGAAAAATAGAGATTCAACTATATCTTACTGAATATGTAATTTACGTATCACGTTCCAGCTTTTGAACTATCAGATATTTCATTTAATACTGCTCAGTGTTAAATAAGTATTTATTAGTTTGAACAGTATAAGAAGAAAAATGTAAAAATTTACACATTGTGTAACATAGATTTATGACTTTACCGTGAGAGAGCTCACACTGAGAAACACGTTTTTAACCATCGTATCGAATTGTGAGAGTCCGCACGGTTGTGAGAGAAATTTTGGAGCTCAGAAACCGAGGGTTTCCTACAGATGTCGCGTGCTCGTATACACAGCTGTTTAATGGCGCACGCGCGTGTGTACAAGAGATCGGCACAGTGTGATGTGATCAAGTATCGTATGAGGCGATGACTCAGCACACCAACCACGTAGAGTGGCTACCTACTACATCGGATACCCTTTTTCAACGCTACTCGTAAAACTGGGCGTTCACAACGAAACGCATTAGTTACTATATTATTAATTTTTTCCTCCTTTATTTTCCTCTTTTTGTGTCAAACTGGCGTTTTCCAATGATTAATTACTTTAAGTCTATATAAAGACACACACGAGTTAAATATGAAGTGTATTTCAGAGAAACTTTTGAATCGTAACGTTTATTAGGATAAAAGGTTACCTTAACATAGAATTTATCACTTCTATCAAAATATTTATAACACAGATACGTATACAATTGAATTGAAAATCTCATCCCTTTTTAACAGTGCGTTGGAGTAAATTGAAGCTGAAACAAATTCCAAGTGTCCAAGTATACGTAGCTTTCACAGTAGAATATAACGTATTTAGGTGATAATTTCAGTGAGATAATGAAATGAATATTAACCAATCAGTAGAAGAATAGTAGGTCCTCTTAAATAGTTTTTCGAAGATGTGTGATTCCTTGTATAAGTCGAAATCTACTTAAACCTGTATAATTTATAATCTCCAGAGCGTATAAATAACAGAGTCTATAAGTTTTCAGAATACTTGAACTGAAGCTGCTATCGCGAACACCGGAGCGCAGACTGTAACATTGTTTCATGGAATTGGATTTGCACGTGAACTCGGGTGAATGGAGCAGTAAAGGTTAAGGACAATCCATGGAAATGGATGACGCAGAGGCTGCCGCGAAGTTGGGCAGGCTAATAAGAGGGCGCAAAGACGCCTTCGTACCCCTGCAAAGACTTGATAGGGGAAGTGTGCCCCTCGTATATTGAGATGGGGTGATGTCGTAGGGGTGGCTCGCAGGAGGGGAAGGGTGCGTGTAATTTCCCGGTGGACGATGGCGTCAGGGCGCGTGGTGTGGATCAAGCTGAGGGTCGTTCAACCACCAGTGTTGTCTAGTGTCTCGTGCGCTGTGTTGTAGTTCTGTTCTCTCGTGATCGTGAACGTGCTGTACTTGTGATCGTTTAACTTAGGATATTTCTGGGCATGTACAAGAAATCATCTGCCCGACGGTGTATTCTCCCATTAGAAATATTGTGCCAAAGGAAACCCCATCGTTACTGCTAAATAGCTTTTCATTTCACGGCAACCAAGCGTCCCAGCAGCTGTTCCGCAGCAACTTGGCGGAGGGAAAGAACGTGACTTCTGCTTGTAGGATACATGTTCAACGCAAAGTTCTTAAAGTGAAGTGGTGGTTACATCGAAATCAGTGCAATATATTTAATAAATACTCGGCTGATTGTTTATCAACCCTGTTTACCTCAACTGTAAAGTTTAAACTCGTCCTTGTGAAAGTGCAGTATCGTGATCGGTGTTTAAGTGTTGCCGCTCAACGTCTTTTGTTTACCACGCTCTCCTATTCCTGTGTATCATCTGGCCGACCCATAAATCTGTGATTAACCTGTATTTAAATACCAAGTACACGCATTTACTGTCATTGGACCTGTCGGATCTTACAACTTCGTCCAACACACTCTATTCAGATTACCTGCAGACTATCCGTGCAACTGGTGTTTGCGCAGCGAGCCACAGATGCCTGAACGCGTTTATCGATCGAGCCTCAGCGAATCGACCATCTTGCGAATCATATCGGTCGCCGCTTCTGCAAAGGGTAACACCGCGAGCGCGTCGCAATTGATAAGAATCGGCGGGATCGCGAGCACGTGGACCCAGTCTAGCAGCCGATCAATCGCGCAGACATTAAATCCACGTGGATCAGCAACAGCGGCGCGATCACGCGCGATAGCACGCACTTAATTTACTCGGGCAGGAGATATTTTTTCAAAGGCCTCTCTTAATGCGTTTCGAAAGCCATTAATCGTTGCGTGCGAGCGACATCGCCGGCTCCCTCTTCCACTGGCTTCCCTTATTTCACCCTCTTTCTCGTTAAGTATTCGTTTTCCCGTGCACGAGCCGCATTAGCCGACCCCCTCCGCCCCTCTCCGCAGTCGTCCTATCTTGCTCTTTCTTTCCCTTCGGTCCTGCTACCCTTCCCACGTCACTCTGTTTTCCGTTCCAACGAAGATTACGCTATCGTGTATTTTTTATCGAGCTCCTGATTAAAACCGGACCTCCTCCTCCCTCCGCCACCACCTCCTCCTCCTTCTCTGCCTACTCGTTGGGCTACCCCCCGCCACCCCCCACCCCCTTTGCCGCACCATTCACCGGGGGACCCCAGTTTCGGCAAATAACGCCTCCGTTTCACGCTCTTGCCACCTCGGCCCCGCCACCCCCTTGGCCGCTCGGTTACCCTCGGTGACGACAGTTAACGAGTACGTTCGTGACACCGCCCGTCCACCCCTCCTCACGTGTCAACTGCCCACTGACTTTGCTCGCGATCGTGGTTTATGCGCGACCCGATAAGTAATCACGGGAGCCCCTTTTACCCGAAAACACGTGGTAGATGATCTATCTCGCTGGGGGCTGCGCGAGACGTGTCCAAGGACGTTGACGGTTAAGCGCGGGTTTACCGTAAAAAGCAAATATGTTGATACCAGTGTCTTCTTCGCCGTCCTCCAGTAACGGTGACAGCGCCATCAAGCTCTTTGTGGGACAGATACCGCGACACCTTGAAGAGGACGCGTTACGCCCGATGTTCGAGGAATTCGGCAAGATCTACGAGTTCACCGTGCTCAAGGACAAGTACACCGGCATGCACAAGGGTGAGTGGAGTCTGAAATTGTATAGTCTGGGAACTGTGAACCTGATGGGAATTAATCACTCAGCGAAAATTCGTTGATTACAATTCGTGTAGTTTGTTAGGATTAAACCTTCACTGCATTTACCACGCTATATAGTTGAGATCATTTTTAAATAGAAATATAAAGTCTTCATGATTAATTTATTATTCGACATTTTTATTCACAAAACATTATAGCGAAACTTTACTCACATTTGATAATTACAAAATAATGCTTCATTAATTTAAAAGAAGAAACGTACTCTTTACCTAATTATCTTTGTTGACAATTTTAACAATAAATATGAGATGGACATTTAATTCATAAAGTTATATGCAGATCTAATACTTATAGAAATGGTAAAATCTATCAATTCCAAAAAACGAAGAAAAACACTAATTTTAACCCTTCGTGGTCACACGGGGTGTATCGCACCCCAAGAAATTTTTTCTTCTTTACCAATATTTCTGTAAATTCTTAGACCTTAATTTCAAAATTTGGCAAATTTTAACAAAAATAATTGCTTTTTTCCACAAGTATTTTTTCAAATACAAATTACAACGTATCAAAATTTACATTACTAGAAAAAGACTATTAGAGCCTCATGATTGCATGAATGTCACGAATGTACAATTATCACTTAAAAGTTAAAAGATTTACAAATACGAAAATGGTAACTCAAAAGTGACGCTGGGGTGCAGTGAACCCCACATGGTCAATGTGTGATTATAAGAAGATTTGACAACGGAGGGTTAATTAAGACGTAGAATTCTCCAGAGCTCGTCTAAACTCATCATTCTATGGGTGTAACTAACAGTCGTAAGATATGGCTAGGTGAACCACTTCCCTATGATAACAAAGGCAAACTAGCCTCCATCAGTGATACAACGAGGACAGTAATGGTAATGGTGAATGTGCGATGCACGTCCCAAGTAGTATTCGCATAGTGTAGCTAGACGTACCAAACGATATCTGGAAAATGTTGTGAAAGCAAAAGCACCCTTAGGGCCGACAAACGGCAGAAAAAGTTTTCAAATTGTAGCCTTTTGTATGTTCCAAGCCCTTAAAGGGGTTTATACCTCCAGCCGCGGCGAAAAGAATGATTTCAGGAATTTTTTTAGGGGTTTCAATAAAAAAAAGTAAAACAAAATACTTATTACACATGTTTTATTAGTCCCTAAAGTGCAAGAAAAAACTTATTTATAATAATTTTTGTATTAAATTATTTATGATTTCTGAGGTTCGTTAGAGTTTAGATCACTACAGAAAATAATGCCGCTTTACGGTCGGTATGATATCTCCTTCAAACGTCGATGAAGCTGAAAAATAAAATGAGGTTCTTGTAAAATAATGTTGCCATTAAGTATAGCCTGTCGAGCCAACTTTTTTAATATAAAAAAATAGAGAATTTTTAGCATTTTAAAGTTAAAGAAATTTTTCTCATACAAATTTTCGCTCCTTAATTGGTTCCTTTTTTTAAATTAAGAATTTTGTATCACCATACTATAATGGCAACATTATTTCACAGAATCTCATTTTATTCTTCAGATCCATGAATGTTTAAAGGAGATATCATGCCGACCGTGATGTGACATTTTTTCTGCACTGATCTAAAGAACCTCAAAAATCATAAATAATTTAATACAAAAGTTATTGTAAATAAATTTTTTCCTGCACTTTAGGAACTAATAAAACACGTGAAATAAGTATTTTGTTTAATTTTTCTTTAAAGCCCCTAAAAAAATTTCCTAAAATCATTCATTTGGGATGTAACCCCATAATGTCTACACATACTCTAGTCTTACTGTTTATTCCAGGTGTCAGTAAGAATCTATACATGGAATGAACACTCTTACTACCGTCTAGATAGTAGAGGTTTCCGTCTAATACTATTTTAACATAGCTACTTAAGACCCATGTTTAATCTGATATGTGGCCATTTTATATATTCCCCTAAAAATCAAATGACTAACCAATAAAACACGTAAGAGATCACGATCCTACCGCACGCACGCTCCTACAAACATTTCTTGTCGCCTTTGTGCATCGAATCCAGTTTGCCATACTTCCCACACGTTAAGAAACACCCTGTACACCGTATCGTCAGCGGGTTGGGGGTAGCTTTTGAAACGCGACTGAGAGATTAATCAGGATTTATTCTTTTGTCTCATGACGTGGTGTATGGCGGCAACTCGGCGTGCAGACAGAGACGGCGAAGGCGAGAAAGGGACGGGGGTGGTAGGGAGTTAAAAGAGGGGGAGAAAAAGGGTGGGCGGAGGGAGGCAAGGGACGCAGAAGAGCGGGCTAAGCCGGTGAAACAATAAATTTCGCGGGCATTCACGTCGATCGCCGAGAGGATGAGCCGACGTCGACGATCGACGGCCTTTGTTGGCCGGCCGTAAGCCTCTCTATCCACCCTCGGTAACCTCTCCTTCTCACCCGAGGGTGGGCAATCTCTTCCTCCCCTCGAACATCGCGGTGCACCAGACGCCAGCAAACCTGATACAATAGGACAACGTTCACGAACGTTTCGTGCCGTTTCCGCAGCGGAAACTTGTCCCGGAAACGGGGACTTTAACACTGACGTCACCGGTCACCGTCCTCAGCCTCTTCTCTCCTAGCGAGAGGTATCTAATGCTACCCACTCGATCCTCGGGTGCTCGAATTACGATGGGGTCGGTTACGCGATACCTTCGTATAAACGAAGGAAGGGGACGCGTGTAAAGGACAAAAGCCTGGAGCCTGGTAGCGCGGCACTGCTCGCCGGAGTTGGGATTTTATAAACGCATTTGGAAAAATGAGACAACGTCCAGAAAGCTACTCGGATTGTCTTCATGAATTGTGCAGCAGGTAAAACTCCGGGGGCTGGAGAATCTTATTCGGAATTTCTGTCTCGGCAATCGCTTCGTTATTATAAATCTAGAATTCTAGTGAAATGATTCTAGCGAAATCTGGGTAAGAATCGTTTAGACTGAATACATTTGCAATAATATATTTTGGTCATTGATTCTGGATATAGGGCTGGATCTCAATAATGGATGCTAGGTTGATATCGACAGCCGCCTCATTGTACAAATAGTTAGTTAAACTATTTATTGGAAAAATATATTTAGACTAATTCTGCCCTCCTTACAATTAGTTAAAATGTCCTATCGAGCATTCTTCAATTTTTCAAGAAATGTTGGAATATTTGAAGTTCCACACATCTTTTACCTTTTAAGTAAAGGTGGAAAACCCTACGTGCTTCGTAGAGATCTAGAAACAGTCTGATTTATTTATTTTTTTACAAGGACGACACAAGGAAAGTGATAAAACTTCAGTTTTCTCGGATGTTTCGAAATGCCAGATGGGACATTTTAACTAAGGAGGGTAAAATTATATTTTGTATATTCCTTCCCTCTAAGGAGCCACACATGGCTCGATACACAGTTCACTGCGTAGCTGTTTTTTTCCCTTAAGGTGCGTCATGTTATTGAAATCACTAACGTAACCGATCGCGAGCAGTCGTGGCTTGAGCGTTACAGTGTAAACGTCGCAAATCTCTAACCGTTCCTTTATAATTAAACTACTTTTATATTATTATATAAATACAAGTTAATAGACTAGAATAGTGCTATTCGCTGAAGAAGACCAAGACAGTAATTGATAAGACAAAATATTTCCAACACTATTGATTGTTGAGCATTAAGACTGTAAGACTTTTTTACTCCTGTCATCGTGTTTTATAAAGCCATCTTTTATAAAAATGGCAAAGCATAGACATTTAATATACTACTATTGGTTTATACAAGTATTACACAACAATTTTGAGCCTCAGTTTCGTCCAAAAAACCCTCGTTTGTAGCCCTCCTTTACTAGTTAAATACACTGCAGTGCCAGACTGAGTACGTATTCTACAGGAATACTTGGATGCACAGTTTTTTGAGTTTTATGTATTAGATGTTTGGTGAGGAAAAATAAACGTAGCCCTTAATTATAAACTGAATGAACCCCACCCGGGTAATACAACAGCCATTTGGACCCATCTGAAACAATATACGTTACTCATTATATACTAGTACAATGACACTTTAAGAAAATTTGAACAGTCCTTGTAGGAAACACTGTAAGTACCAACAATCAAATTCTTCAGGAGAGAGACAATCTTCCCGACTTTAAATTATTTCCGAAATTTGATTTATTTTGATTGCAAAATATGCTTAAGCATTCAATACCCCAAATGCATCACAAAATTTTCTATTTTTTTTTGCATTAAAATAGTCCAAATCCATGAAAAAAAGAATTGCATTTATAGAAAACCCTCTATGTGCCACCTCTTATTGTTCGTTGTAAACAAAACTGAAGGTGATGTTTGGTTAAATTTGCAAGCACTGTAAGTGCCAATCCTGTTTGTCCTTTACTAATTGAATCTTACATTGTTTTCTACAAAAGTGACATTGGACGTACCAGCGGTACCATCTTTTAGTAGGATTGATAAATTATTTACAACGGAAAATTGCATTAAAATTCTATACTATAGTATTACCATTGGCACGTAGAACATTTTCCAATAAAATTTTGTTTTTTAATCTTTGCTCTTGCAGTATTTTCTACAAGGACTCTTCAATTATGAATCGTAACGAGATGAGAATTTAACGTAAAAGATTCTGCTCAAAATTGTACGAAACATATTATATTATGGGTCAAAATCAGCCCCATGTATAGCGTTGACTGTCAATCCATTCTCCATCTAGGGAATAAGTCGGATTATGTAGAATTCTGAACATCAGTATAGAAAGTGAGTGTGCGATGAGTAAGTTGCTTTGAACGTAGTTACTGCAAAACATGAATTTACATATGCATATTCGAACATAGTGGATTCGTTGGTATAAAATGAGATTGATTGCGATTCATAATTTTTACAAGTCTGTACATTTATAATGGGTATCCTTCAGCGGCTTCCATCTATTTAATACGTAGGAAAAAATAGCCGCCATTCGCTTGTCAGAACCTAGCGAGGAACGGCGTTACACGGGGAGAATGCAAGTATTTTATAATAAATATCCGGCCGATAAGCTACACACAACCCTGGCGCGTCGTAGAGGGTGAACAGATTTTTATTTTCGTAGGCATGCGAAATTTATGGCTGACGAATGGCCGTTCGAGTTTTTGCCGGGAAATAGCTCGTTAATCTTTCGAATTATTCTCGCTCCCAACTTCGCCACGGTTCGTGCGTACATACTCGGAGAATCGACAATATTTCGTGGCGTATCAAAGACGAACACGTATGTTCCGAATGAGATTATATACACGACCTGTCACTGCCACACCTATTAAGCCCCATATCTCATATATTAAATATTATCCCAGATATTTTAATTCTCTCCCATTATATTTAATTCCATAAGCGCCTGAATCGTAACGCATATTTCGTAACTAATGCTCACACATATATCTACATACGTATACAAAGATAATTCGCATTGTTAAACTTTCGAAGCTATTTTCATTATTATGTGCATTTAAAAAAAAAACACTGTCACTAATGTACCAAATAGCTACAAAGCTACTACGGAACAATTTTCGGCAATTGTACCGCGACGGTACCTGTAATTTGAAGCTTTCCAGCAAACAAGGGCGCATGGACCCGACGCCCGCTCGCTGAAACAATTGGGGTGTCACTTTATCAGCAACAAACGAAATCTATTCGTTTGCATGGACATTCGCCATGTCAAATAATGCATGCTCGTTTACGTTCTGTCTGTGCCGCGAGTCAAAGCAACGGCGCCGTAAAGGTGGAATCAGATGGCGCGTGGCTCGGCGAACTTTGCGCGTGAATCGCCGAACCACGCGCCGTCTGATCAGTCATGGCTCTCCAAGCCGACTTGCCGAGCTAGACGAGCCGAGCCAGCTCGCCGAGCCACGGGCCGTCTGATTCCACCTTAATGTTTGCGGGGAACAGGGAAATAAATAGTGGCGGATTTAAGGAACAAGGTGGCAAACGTTCCGAGGGGCCCATTTTTCGGGAAAATGAAGTAGTTTACTAACAACGCGAGTGTAGTAGTCCAGAAAAAAAATAGTGTTTGAATGAAATCATAATTTTTTTTAAACATGGGTTCCTGGGGGGTCTTCTGGGCAGAGGTCCAGAAGGCAACTGCTCGTCGGCTACCTGTTAAATCCGCCTCTGGAAATAAAGGACGGCTGACACTAGCTACTTAAAGAACTCTTTGTCTCTTGACAATGTCGTGACCCGGCGGTGTCGATGGGTTCATTAAAATGCACATTTGAAAGCCTCGTAGCCTCGTTCAGCCCAGTGCTTCCCTTATTTTTACATCCCCGACACTTTTTCAATATGCCTCGTACAATCCGGTTACTGTGAAGTCTTTTTTCGTTCGGAACGTACACGAGGAGAGGAGGCTGATGCCGTGGTCATAGGATACGGTAAGGGGGCAAATGTGGCAAAAGCTCGAGTTAGGGAAAGGTAGTGCTCAACGACGACGAGGCTGCAACCGACACGGCAGTCTTGTAGTTTCGAAACAGCTCTCCAATTTTAATGAGACCCGTCTATTTCTCCGCGATTCTGTCTCCGTGTTACGGGCCTGTCTTCGTGTAATTATATTTTGATTCCTGGAGCTGCGCAGCTTTCCTCCCCCGCAGCTCCCCGCCGCCTTGTTGCCCGCCCCTTGTCACTGTTCCGAGCCAAACTTTTCCTCTCTTTCTTCGTCCCTTGTCCTTTGCCATGCGCCGGCCGTCCCTCTTCGCGGTATTATCTTCTTATCGTGCCCTCTTTCTCTCGCCGCAGCTCCACAGCCACGGCGGCAGTAGCTTGTTGTGAATGCTAATACATCCACCTCTTCAAGTCTTTCGGCTACCATCGACCGCCTGGATCATGGTGGTCTTACTCCCTCGGTCACTTCTCTTCTCTTGGACAGTCGCTGCGACGGCCCTCCTTCCGCCTGTCGACACTCCGCCAATTTGTTTTGCCCTACAGATTGAGTTACAATTCGGCGTAAATAGAAAACCGCCGCCCGAGCTCCGTTCACGGAAACTCGCTTTACATTCCCTTTATTTCACTGCCCGCCCCATTGGCTTCCACTTCGGCATCCTTACTTAATTACCGGGTAGTTACGATACTTCGGTAACTTTTCGTCCTCCGGTAGTCGAGGACACTTCCTCCGTTCTTTGTTCCTTTCCTCCCCTTTTTCCCTTCGCCCCTTGTTTCATATCTCGTAGCCAGCGACGTCGTAACTTATTAACGGGTGCATAGAGCTGTAACTTCTCAGATCGAGGAAAGAAGATAATTGCCGTTCTTAACGACGACTTTGTGCATACGTAGCGTTTGTATAGGCTGTCAGACCTGAGTAGGGGTTGGGCATGAAGGAGGGGGAGGGGGCTGCTCGATGCAGAATACAGTTCTCGATGCTACAATTCATAATCAAACGGTATCGACACGCGACGAGCGGCGGGGACGCGGGCGCAGCCGTTGATATAATTTAAACGACGAACGTATATCATTTTGTCGTCCAATTAAATGTATTAAAATATATAAATCTTGATATCGGGCGCCGGCCACAGAATAGAAGCAAATGAAATCATTTCCTTTCAATTGCAACCGTTTGTGCGGCAGAGTGGATTTAAAGAGGACGCGTCCATCGATTCGCGCGTATATGTATGTATATCGATGGCCGAGCGATAACTACGAGTTTAACTCTCGCGAGCGGTTTGCTCGTTTCAACGTATTTAACAGCAGTGTAGCAAAGGGCTCAGCTGTTGGGATGGTTGGCACATGGGGACCATGGCACACGCCATTACAATGGCAACCAACCCCCGCTGCACCAGCCTTCCCGCAATCTCTCTCCTCTCTCGACACGAGGTTCACGAGGGCTGCTTGTCCGCTCGTTCCGTTCGCCCGTTTGTCCGTCTCTTCGTCTGCATGGCACGGGCGTATGTTATCCCACTTTTTTTGCCACAGGCCTCTCTACATCGGCCCTTCTCTTTCTCTTCTGCTCTACGGATCGATCGAGTGAACGCATCGCCCTCTGGCCCATTGAAAATTTCCTAGGATCCTCAACAATTTACCGTGTGAATTGACAATACCGGGGATCGTTGTTTTTAATCCATGCGGAATCCTCTTTACAACGATGAACACCGTTACCCTGGGAATAATACCGTTCGACGTCTGCTATTATACGTAATTCAAGAATATCGTCTTTCACCTTTTATTTTACGTTAGCGATTAATCTGTTTATCGTCGCAGAATTTTTAATGATTGCTGATGCAGTTTACAAATTCTGATGTTGGGTTTGGCCATGGCTCATTATTTCTAGGTATTTTTCCATTTGGCTACGTTCACCTAATCAGAGTTTCTAGTTGTTGCTTTCCTTACTGCGGTCCTTAACTTCAGAATTATCAACAAACGACTGAATTCTTAGCGCAGCTAATCATTTTCTTAAATAAGTCTAACTAATGGTCATGCTGTGCGGTTACTTATAAAGGCTGATTCAGACACGTCGAGAAATTTAGTCGAGTAGCGAGTAATTTACTAATTTTTCGTGTCTGCCCACTAAAATTTAGTCAAGTAGTTTAGTAAAACAATGGTAAATTACTAAATTACTCGCCACTCGACTAAATTACTGGACGTGTCTGAATCAGCCTTAACTCCAAATGCGCCTTTTGTTTCCTATTTTACTTTTAATTTCCTTTCTAACAAATTTTTGTTAAGGGGACTTCCCAGTCGAATTGCGCGGAAACATGGGTGACTTTTATTATGTTTTCTAAAAAAAAGTTTACAATGTAAGGGTTTAAAAGTTTTTGTACTTTATTTTGCTGCAAATGTATGGTATAAAACAAAGATTTATTTCATTTTTGCCCATTCCTGCCACTGATATGTATCGCATGCTGCATCGTTGTAAAAAAAGGCCTGGACTATCGTCATGATAACTCCAGACAGGATCATCCAAAATAAAAAAACCAAAGAAATTCCTTAATTACACAGGTGTGGTTATCGCGCTACGTTCTTTCATTATAAAGAAACAATTAGGCGATGATTGCCATATGTTTAAACGATAGGATTCCGAAAAATGGTTTCTTTCGCACAAAAACATCCGTAAAAAAAAAGGAGTATATGAAAATTCACAATAGAGGGTACCGGGAAGATGAGTGTAATTACGAATAGAATCTCGCTTGAATTTTTAGATTCTGTCCAGAATTGCATTTTTTACAGTGGCGATAATGCGCGAAAAAGTGTGTCGTGAAAAACGTAATTAAAAATCGAGGCGTTCGTCTAGTGACGGAGACTTGCCCATGAGCGCCCTATTTTCCATGTGTTTATTGATTAAAACAAAAATTGATTCTTGACTTTAGTTCAATAAATGTGTTATTAATTAAAAAAAATCACAATTCTATCTATTATACCTGTGCCACAATCCATCTTCGAAAAACACTTATTTTTAAGACCGTCCCACTGGCCCCACTTAACTGCCTGTAAAATCTGTACCGTTGGGAATTTCGTTCTAAAATTTTACCTTGTTCTTCTCGAGATGTTGTACGATGGAAATATGCAAAAACAATTGCTTTGATATTTTGACCGGGAAGTGCCTTAACCCTTTCGCGATGGCGATGCTAGCCGCCAATACACATATTACATATGTATATATTTTGGAATCGTTTCGTGGACGTCGAATATATCCGACGCTAGGCATTTTGGATCGTTCTGCGGACGTCGGATATATCCGACGCTAGGCACGAAATGGTTAAACACATTTCGTAGGTGGATCCATGTCAGATCGAAGAGTAAAATGAATAAACACTGCTGCACCTTCTCCCATCACTGTTAGTCTCAAGTCAGATATCGAGCAATATTCGCGGGAGACTTTGAATAACGCGAGGTACTTCTGCTTTTCTCACCACACACAAGAGCTATGGTACATATTGGAAAATAAGCTGCATCGCGGGAGATCTTCGAAACAACACCGCGAGAACCGCGAACAAAGCGTCCCCGTCTAATTCGAGATACAGCAAAGTTAGCGCGATGACGATCAAAGTCGGTCACTCAAGGCTCCTGCAGGCCCCGGCGAAGTCAGACTCATCAAAAGAAGGGGTCCATTAAAGTAACGAGCGCGCGCGCCCGCGCCGTTTCTGGCATAAACAGGGTAGCAAGAACACGAAAGAAGAGTCTGGGAAATACCTTGGCAGATTGGTAGATAGGGAGTGTGTGAGTGCGAACACCCTCATAAGAAGGATTTGTACGATAGAAGGGAGCAAGGCACTGGGGAAATAAGGTAATACCTACGGCTTTGTCTCGATCGAGGGCAAGAAGAGCCGTTGCTAAGGGGGCGCGGGGGAGAGGGAGGGGAGGGGGGGGGGGAAAAGGACACACGGGTTGCATCGCCTTATTCCCCCTGCAACGATGCACTTTCTTTCCTTCCTTGCTTCTTCGTGTCCTTTATTACGCCGAAAGGAGAGCACACAGGCCATACGGCTATCGCGCCGGTATCAAACTAAAATTACACCCTCGCACGGCAAAGATGGGGAGGGGGAGGGGTGTGGGGGTGGGATGGCACGGGGAAGAAGTTCCGAGCGACGTCGAAGCCGGCTGCGGAAAAATTCCGGGCCGCCGAACACGAAGAATGGGAATTCCCATCGCGGTGGCGCTGTCAAGAGGGGGGGGGGGGGTAGGGGAGGAGGGTCGGGTGGGGGGTAGTTGAGGGTAGGACCTCGAGATGGGAAGCATAACCTGCGATGCATTTTCCACCGTTGTTCTGGCGGACGCGAAATCCTCCGCGAGGCCCCCGCTGCCGCCGAGATTCATTCGTAGCAGAACAAGAGCCGCGGAATTCTTTGGGCGAAAGCTTTTATACGGAATACACGTTCCGGGCGAAATATAAAACTGGGGATTCTATGGCGAGCTTTACATACCGCGGCCATTCTATTGGAAAAACTAATTACTTCCTCCTTAAATAAGATCTCGTTGACGTCGAAGACAGAATACGTCTGCGGCAGAGGCACCGTTCTGGGCGAAAGTTGTCGGAACTTGGGGCGCGCACTAGTCACTCGTTTTCATGCTGACGGGTTCATTCAATGACGTGAAAATAGTAATGAGGATGGAGGCGAACGTGGTGGTAATAGATTTCGTATTGCAAGTAGATGCTTCGATACACGTGCTTCTAATGAATTTAGAGGGAGGGTGTCGTGTTTGATTTTTGAGTCATGATTCGTCACTCCTTTTGAATCATAATGTTTCAGTAAGAATAAGTGCATATTGTATCGAATTCGTTGCTTGCTATTAAAAGTATCAGAGAGTGTTTCGTGTAAAAATTAAACAGATTTTATGGGCTGATTGAGATGCAGAGATTGTTTTCCAAAAGTCATTTTTCTATAGTAATCGTAGCCATGTCTTTCGTAGTGGTACTTTACAACTGAATTCAACAATATATATATTACATACTTTATTGTTAAATTAACTGTTCTACAGAAATAAATTTTTAGTTACAAGGTTCTCGTGCTTTGTTGAAATGAAAATGAAACGCTTGAAAGGATGTGATTTAACTAATTGAGGAGTTGAAATGGTAAACGATGTAAGTCAATAAAGAAAAATAATTTTTATAGTGGAAATGGATGTGAATTTTATGCGGAAGACGGTGGCAAAAGTTATAAGTGCTAGAATAATTTATTCTAACTGTTAGGGCTATCGCAAGATCGGCTAAAATCGAAAGTGTCAACTTCGCTGTGGTGAAAAACAATGAAAGTGCCAGCGATTTTCGAGGCCGTAATATTTTCGTTTGCCTCTAAATCTGTAAAAGTTCATAGCATTCAAGTGATAAACGATGTAAGTGCCAAAATGAACAGACATGCGTTTTTTGTTTCGATGGAAAATTTTAATTTCTGGCACTTACATCGTTTACCATTTCAACTCCTCAATTAACTAATATTTGTTAATAAAATATTGGTTTTGTAGCTCATTGAAGAGTATTTAGCACAGTGTAGGAAGATTCGTAAAAACGGTTCAGCTAGAGAGAATTTTAAAGATTTTTCTCAATGCGAAAGATAATGGTTTTTGGATGAAAATTATTAAGTTTTGTCTGCAACATGTTAGCTTGCATTTTTCAAGGGAAGGAGATAACATTGTGTTCCTGCATGGTGCAGTTTATATGTTGATCAAATTTTTCACACACTTTTCTTACTTCATAGGCATTATACTAGAGTGGAACGAAAAAATCAAAATTATGCGATTGTTTTGTAATAGTGAGAAAAACTTGCCTTTAATGATTCAGATTAAGCCCTCAAAAGCTAGATTCTGTCCAAAAAAATTGAGGTGTCGCAAGGACCTTGAAGTAGATATTAAGTAACTTCTTGTTATAAGTATATATTTTCATTTTTCGATACAATATATCGTCACTCCTTCATCGTAGCACCACTCTTCAGGTTTTGGATAGCAGTCAGATAGTATACACGGTTCGGAAATCTAACGATTTAGTTATTTTAAAAAGGAGTGCTATCGTATAATAAAATAAAATTCATAAGATCAATGAAAATAATCATTTTTACCTGACTTGTTGCACCTCAAAACATATATTGATAAAGTTTAGATTTTGACAGCTTAGATACCATTATAAAAGACAACTTATTCCAACTATTAGAAGTTATGAATAATATAAAAAAAATTGTGCCCCTATATTTCGTTCCACCCTATTATACAATGAGGGGAATGGTGTCACCTTTCATACGCGACATCTCGCACGCGCAGACTATCAGAAGTAACCATCATCTCAGTATAACACAGATGACAGTTGCAATTTTTACTAAAGCAATAAATTATATCTCACAAGAGAAATCATTTAACCCCGGTACGCATAGAACGATATATGTAGACGAAGATCCATTGAACGTACCTAATGAAAACGGAGCGTATTAATGACGGTTGCGGTTATCGAGTCGTCGAGGTATCGCGGTAACGAGCAGCTAAAGTTCCGTGCAAAATTTAAGAGCTCCATCACTTTCGGTTTACATGCGAAAGCGATGCATAGCCGAGGACACGAAGATAATCCAGACGGCGGAAGTATGTCGGTGTTCTGAACCTCATGGCAAAAGCTCCGCTTTTGCTTCCCCGCCCTTCTTCCCCTCCTCTATGTGTTCACTCCCCAGTTTAGGGCATACTCGCGCCTCCTCCTCTCCTCGGTCTAATGTCTTAATCTTTCGTGTGTGAAGAATTGGGCTGGGTCAAATGAAATTTGCATAGTCGTTACCAGCTCGCCTTTACGAGGGGTTGTTCCGTCGATCCGCCTTAGGCCCTCTTGGCTTCGAGGAAAGAAGACACCCAACACGATGATCCGTTTGATTGCCACAGAGAACATTTCGTAGCCGGTATACACGAAGATGCCGCCTTCAAAACGAGGGGCAAATACAATCTTCGTGCAACATTGAAGCAGAATCTTACAGTAGATGAGGTTGAAACGAGCGAGACTCAATGATCGGGTATAAAGAGAGGAATGGTGGGTAGCTAGGCTTAAGTAGCTCTAACCGTGTCTTTATTTTTATCCATCCTCCACGCGGTCCGCCGGAACAGTTCGTCTAGAATCCAATGCCACATCTAAAGCCGGAATATCGAATACTTTTAATAATCAACGGTCTGCTCGAACGAAGGGGAAGACACTCCGCGATGCTCCAGCCGTATTTAAATTGCAAATGTCGTCAAACTGTAGCTCTTAGCTCGTCGTTACAGATGCATTCGTTGGAGGTACAAGCTGTAGGAGCAATATAGGCGCTGGTAAATTACAAGAGTTTGCATTCAGGCCAAACGTTCGCAGCTATCCAGTTACTTTTCAATTGGTTAAAGTATCCAGGAATTGCTGCAGTGTCCCTGATCGATCTTTAATAAACGTCTCCTTCGGATAAGGATCCACGGCGGCGTATAGGAGGAGGGGCCTTGAAGTCGCTTAGGTGTAGAGAAGGAGAAGTGCAGGAATAACGTAGAACGCGTTGGCTAGGTCAGGAAGTTCAGGAGCCACACAGCCGATAAGAGCTTGCCAGCGATGCCCGTTAACGACTATGTAAATTGACGAGTCTATTTATTCTAGTCGTCGTATCGAGACTTCGTCAGATGAAGACATCGCCGGCCAATTTCTCAGGATCGCGTTTCCCACCGGCTCCAGCAATTACGTTAATCCCGCATTGCCCCTCCGATTGTTCCACATACAGCCTCCTATTCGTCGCGGCCCGTTTCTCTCTAATTGATATTAACCGCGCCGCACATACCGACCCCCTCTGCTCCCGTCATATTTCGCCCATTTATATATCTCTTCTCTCCGCCTGGACCGTCATAACGTACACGCTCTAGGTCCCAACGAAATCGCAAATAAATTTAGTGGCCGCGAAATTGCTTCTTCGGCGGATACTCGATAAGAGAGTGGGCTATCATAACGCGCTGTCCGACCATTTTATTGCAATGCTAAAGTAGGTATTGATCCGAATCCAAGAGAATCACGAACTAAGGTGCTCGACGACCATCGATCCGTCGTGGAGAAAGAGAAGGAGGAGGTGAAGGAGAAAGAGGAGGGTAATCATTTTCCGTGTCCTCCTGCTCCTCCTCCTCCTGCTCCTCCTCTACGTCTTCCGTCGGTTATCCGAATTGGGTTCGAGGGGGTCTCGTAGCAAAGTTGGGGACTAGGAGAGGACACAAACACCTCCTTTCGGGTGTTGAGAAGGAGAAGGGATCGGTAGGCCCTGGATGGCGAGGAGAGAATTGCTTTCTCTCTCAGTTTGGAATGAGAGGATGCATGAGAGACTGCTCCAGACCGTGGAGAGCGGAGTGAGGGTGCTGCCTTGGGGTTCATTATTCAGGGCTATTGATTTCCATCCACCTCCTACCATCAGCCCACCCAACACCACCAGCGACCAAGAGCAAAAGAGAACGAGAGGAAGGACGAGGGAGATGGGACCAGAAAGAGATTGACGGGTGGCCGTCCTCTTTCTTTCTCTGTCCTTCTTTCTTCCCTTCCCATCCCACCCACTATTTCTGTATCCTCCTGGTTACCTCCTTTCCTTTCCTCTCTCGTTTGCTCTCCTCAACTTTTCTCTGCCCGCTACATCACTCCGCGTATTAACTAACATGCACTTATGCCAAGTGCTTCCCTGTAACGAATAGAAAACTTCCATCGACTGGCTCCTTTCAGGTATAGAGTCGATCGTTTTATTCCCTGAACCATGGACTCACCACATCTTCGATCGAGTAAGTTATCCTTTATGCACGAACCGGGACGAAGGGATTGTTTAGTCACACGAGAACAACTGCATGTATTAAGGAACATGATATCATGACGATTAACTGATAGCAACCCTATGTAGCTGCTGTGAAATGAATTTGCTAGAAAATTGGGGATACGAAGAACATTTCTGGGAAAATTTTCAAGCAAAATGGTAACATATACTGATTGAAAAATTGCGAAACTTGTTAAAACCTTACGAAACTCTAATAGTGTTCAAAATATTAGCGGAAGTAGGTAAACACAGGCTACTCTTTAAAAGATGGTTTTACACTTAAGAGATCTAATTTAAAAAATTAGACTTTTTGAGTAACCAACCCCTTCCTTTATTAATTACCTATTGTATAGCAGCCAGAAAACACGCTTCACCTTAAAATTTTTACATTTTGTTTGACATTCTAGTGAATGATGAATTATTTATAAATCATTTAACCATTTGAGAATTATCTGAGGTAAATAACTGGCGTGAATGTTTAAGAATACTGTTTACCATAAATAATATAAATATGAGTCGATTAAGCCTTCATTTAAATAATTGTAACGGCAGATAAATCGCGGTGAAATCGACTTGTTTAAATGATATCTAGGTAGAATGTTTCAAAAGAACGGGAAAACAATGTGTAGTTGATGCAGTATATTGTTAGGGTTGAGATAGGAGTGATACAGGAGGGAACTTGTTCTCGGAATAACAATAATATATTATCTTAAAGATGGCGACATAAAATGCGCAAGAACAAAAGATCGTCGACTAGCCAAGTATGTATATTCAGTACGAGTTTCCGCTTTTCTCTTCCTGCAAAGCTGGCGTTAACCAACAGATATTTCTTCCACTAGATGCTCGCTTTAATCTCTTGATTGATTGGTCGCACTACATGGGTTACATTCATTCGCTTTGTGCTAGGGTTCAGAAATGCTCCATGAAAATTCCTATTTGAATGAAAATTTAACGCATGTGGAAATGCTCGTTGGCGGAGTGTGAAATTGGCAAATATATACCGTTTAAAATATACGGGAAGCAATTGTAGCGACCGTTTCGTTCACCAGTCGATAAAATATTAACATTATAATTGAATACTGCGAGTTAAATATTACAAGTTCAAATACGCATTACAGGTTGCTATAAATATTAACTTATTACGCGTTGCCATTCTGCGGTCCTAGTTTGTTGCTTTTCCCCAGGGTGTTTTAAAACAAGGCTAACAAACTTATATTTCCAATAGTAATATTTTCCGTCATTTCCTCCCATTTAAAAGTAAAATGTCAGCTCTTCGGTGTAAAGAAATGCAAGCGCAGTGTTTGTTTACCTAAGAAGAAATACTTTTAGTGTCGTAGAACTGATGAAGTACATACTTGAATAAAAGTTAGTTTAACGACAAATGTTTATTTTGATTTTATATTTGTGTGAATGAGCACTGTGAATTCTAATAATATTCTCATATTATAATAATTGCTGTCCACTTAATAGTACTTGCCCAATAATATAAGGTTATGAAACGCTTCTTGTACAGAGCGCAAACACTACCAAACTTGTTGAAATTAAACCTTGAAGTAGTCGGTTTTATGCAGGATCGCGGAGCGTTGTGCAGTGTGTGCACGCTCCGAGCTCTTTACGTTACCAGACCGATTTCTTAATGGACCGTTGAAAAAACGGTAGTGTGAAAGAGGCCATGGGCCACAACTTCCATCGAAAGTTTCAAGCTGTAATGACGATCCGAAGGAACTTTCAAGTTTTCTCTTTGAAATCTCTCGCGGTTTCCCGTCTGTGAGAAATCACCTTAAGGATCAGGGGTATCACTGCGAGAGGAATACTGGTGCGATCTTTATCCAGCGGTCGAGTTTTCTTGCAGGGGTGGGCAAGAAATTACGAAGGAATGGTATAAGATTCGCAAGAAAAACGTAATCGATTGTAAGCCATCGGTTTCTGTACGTCGCGGTGTCACTTGATTTTGGAACGATAACGATATCTTATCAGCAGTTTAAATTGAAAAGCAGCAAATGCATTGAAGGTAGCTTGCGTTGAAAATATATTCATTTTCGGAGTACAACTGGTTTTTGTTTTCGTTTCGTGTAAACATTGCAAATATTTTACATAAATCTAAATATAGTTTATGAATAAAGTGAACACATTACTGGTACGAGAGTAGCTGCAAAAAGTATTGCTTGTAGTGAATTCAATGCCACGAGTACATGCCAGTAGCCAGAGATGGCAAAAGATTATCATTATGATTATCATTTCTTGTTAGAAAAATGGCAAACCTTTTAGAGATATTGGGACAATTGAGAAATTGGGAAGGAAGGTTATTACCGTAAGATACGCCACAAAAAGGGATCAGAATAGAGAAACTCTATAAAATAAACTCGAATGCAGTCGAAAATATTATTAAATGGTGATGCAGCCCTTGTAATATTAAACGCAGAAAGAAATTGTAAAACAAACAAGTTCGAATGAAGCACTACGAAGAGTGCTCCAAAGTTACGTCTACAGTGACTAAACGGCGGCTAAGCTTTGGCAAAAATGATACATCACAGGTTCTAATACAATATTATATTTTACGGTAGACACAAGTAGGTATATAGAAAATCAAACCACCAATTCAACTCCAAAACGAAATTACCTTCCGTAGCTAATTCCCTTACTTCGAACATATCACAGATCCCGCTCGCAAACAACGAAATTACCTTCATTTTTGTGAGAAATCTGTTACAGCGTGGTATTGGAACGCAGCGATATCCGTGTTTCTACCCCGCAGGGTTGGCCGCATGCATATCTGCGCGAGCGCGCGCGCGTGCGTTTGCTCTGCTTGACCATGTGCAACGTCGCGAAACGTAAAACTCCATTAAGTGTCACCTCCTCCGTCGACGGTTAAACCGTTACTCGGCCTGTGGTCGTGGAGTAGAAACGAGTCGAACCGTCAACGTAGGCGGCTGGGATATATAGGCGACCGGCAGTATACCAGCACAGAGGGGTATACAGTGGTAGTGTATCTATAGGGATTGCAGCGCCGCGGGCGCCGGCGCGAAACGCTCGCTCGCGAGACCACCTCCGCGTGGTGGGCTCGTGACGTCAGCTATCCTCAGTGTGCGGAGAGCGACCGCAGTGTACACCATCTCCACGTTTTGGCAAAGAAGGCAGCGTCGTTACACAGTGAACGAGTTCTCTCACGTCTTACTAATCAGCTGGATACCCAGCGCTGTTTACAACGCGATCCTCCTCTGCCTTCTCCATTGTCGGGTTTTCCTTTTTTTTTGCTTGCCGGGGGAAAGACGTGGACGAAGCTGAACAGCCGGATCCAATCTAGCCAAAGTTGAGCGCGCTGGAGACGATCGTAGTCTTATCACGGGAACAACAAAGTCAGGCTCCTCTCCGCAGGTGGCCAACCGGATCGGTTGTCACCTTGACTCGCAGGTGACGAACTTCTTCCTTGATGAGTACTAAAACGTCGACAAGAAGCACGGTCGGTAGCCACGCGGTTGACGCTCTCACCGGCGGTACCAGCATCTCCGTAGGAGCTGACACCTAGCACGAGGAGCGTTTGCTGCGTAGGTAGCGGAAAGACGATTCCAGAGGGACCATCCTCCCTGTGTGGTGATTGTGCTGTTGTTGTTTGTTGTTCTTGTTATTCCTGGTTGGTGATACACGTGCCCCCTGGTGTTATCCGAGTACTGGCTGCGCGTCCCTGCGTATCGAGATTATCCTTTCAAAGGGGTAGATGTACAGCATCCCAGTAACCGTTCCTCTGGTTCTCAAGTGTCTCGTGGTGTGTTAGCTTGGTTACCTGCAAGGCCGTGTCGCGAAGTCAGGGGAACAGTGTCGAGGCTCTCTGCGAGTACAGTTTCGTCAGGGTGATCGTCTGCGCGAGATTGACGGCACGTGGATTCAGATCCGATTGTTCCTAGATCACGTGGTCGTCGGACTGCTACCGGCGGCGCTTTCGCGATACTCACGGATGTTCCTCACGTTGATACGCGTTCAGCGCGATCTGTTCGACAGGCGGGAGTTCTCTCAGTGCTCAGTGAATTTTTATTGAATGATCTAGTGAGTGAAAGAAGGAAGACTGCAAGTGATATTTCCGTCCTGCTCCCGGGAACCGCGACGCGCGTGTATCACGTTCATGACGCGGATAGAAGGAGAGGGATGACGGTGCATCACCTTTGTGCTGCAGACACTGTCGAAGAAGACGAAGAAGACTCGTGAACTGGGAAGACGACGATCGTTTCTAATCGAACGAGACACGAGTACCGTCTCGTGGCTTGCGATTCTTCGTAGGATTTCTGGGATCCGCAAGTTCGCGGAATTAAACAGGCAGCGTGGAGCGCTCGGCGATCGTGTGGCCGCGCGCCGCGGACCTCTACCATTATCAACCAGGTACATACTTTTCTAGAAGCAAATCTTTCCACCCAATACCCATTTACGTGCCATCGATATGAGGTGCAAGCATCTTCCATGTACACTGCACAGTTTCGAGCGCAGTCCTATTGCTCCGACAGGACCTTGTTAGAAGGAACCTACGTTTTATAATATTTAAACAATTTCTTTACTTTCAACTGTGAATTCTCAGATCACCTCTCGATCATCCCAATTTTGGAGTGTTCTCTGGAAATCATAATACCTTCATTTCGAAAAAAATATATTCCATGAAGGGCTTCTGTGATGCGATTAACAGTAGAAATATATGTAAAATATATTTCTCGTGATTGACGTTAATCTGGAGTATGTAGACCGGTGGGATTTTAATAATCGCAGGTTCGTTTAAATTTTATATTTTCTGCCTGTGCAATAAGACGACGGCGCGCATTTTCCAAAAAGACGGCGAAGAACTTCTTGCGGTATGTCGAGCCATTCTTCAGTGACTAGAGCCGCGAGCTTTCGCCGCTTCCAGGGTGCATTCTTGTACCACCGCTGGTCCCGCCGAGCATATTCCAAGTATGCTCAATAGGATTCATATCCGGTGACAAAGGGCCTGCTATTTTTCCGTGACGTCGCGTGTATCCATCGTTTTTGTACGAAGCGCATCTCCTAGAAGTCAGAAAGGTAGTTCACTGTAGGTACGAATATCGCCAGCACGTGACGGTTGTCGCGATGCTTTCTTCGCTGTTACGTAGTCGCGCAATAATGGGATCACTTTAAATATTTATAACACAGGCACAGTATATGAAACTTCCTCGCAGACAGATTAATATTAACGCAACACCTTCCTAGTGAATAATCACTCAATATTTACAAACACAATACGACGTAGCCCAATTTCAACGCGACTCCTGCCATAGAATTTGGAAAGCGTACAACGATAACAGGCGTTATCGATTTCATTTTAATTTGAACGAACGATTCCGTGTCGCTTCGCCTTCTGCCTGGAAAATTATTGCTTGAGGTTGGTTTTAATATATACGACTATACTAAGTTGAAAATCTTTTGTTAAACTTCTATTTGGCCCATTCAGTTTTAACTCTGACTTCAGCATTATACTAATTGTTTGCTTGCAAAGTGTAGGTATATTAATTGAGAATTAGCGTGGTTAAAAATATTTTTAAGAAGGCATTCGGTTCCCCGCTTAAGTGCTGTTCAAGGTAGGTGCTTTTATCTCGCAGCATAATGGATTCTTTCGCACGAAGTGGTAGTGGTTGGTACAAGAGAAACCAAACGAATCGTAGAGAGGAGGGCGATTAAATTTTTGCGTCTTCGTGGTCGCGCACGGGGTCTGTGCCCGGTACCACTTGAGTTTTGGTTTTGGCAGCGCTTCCAAATGTATTTCCCCCTGTATTTGCAATCGAGGCAGGTTACAGCCTGACCCGAATCCTTAAGCCAGACCACGGTCACGGGATGCCTCGACGAGCAGGCACGTAGTAACCTACACGCCAGGCTGTGCCAGGAGCGTTTTCCTACCTCTCTCTTTATTCCTTTCTTTTCCTTGGCCCTTGCCTAAAACTTTTCCCCTAGCTGGCCACCCCTACCACCTTTGCTTTGGGTTTTGCAAGGATACGCTCGATATGCGAATACAGGGGTCCCGATATTATACTAGCTGAACAACACTTGTTGTCTGCGTCGGGTGCAGAAAAGAACCCCCGAAGTAAAGCTTCCAGCAGTGGAAATTTCGTCGATGAAAATTAAACTGTTCCTTCCCTCGCTTTTTGCAAGAGCGGAAAACAGTGCAGGGCTTGTAAAATGTTTCGTGGAAAATCTCTGGTGAAATTGCAGCGCAGGGACGAATGCCCGAAATTCATGAGCGAGACTAATTAATAGGGACAAATATCTGATGCAGAAGGCGATGGATAGTTCGAGTGCTGTACCACTCGCCTTCGTCTCGATAGCAGGATTTGTTTGCAACCACCCTCTTTCTCTTGTTTTAACCTATTCTGGTGTAACGCCTCGCAGGGTCCTTAGTATTCTGGTCGGATTTCGAACGCGATGTTGGTAAAGAGTCGCACTTGTTGGCATCCGTGAGCACGAGGATGTTGGACGTGGGACGCGGAGGAATCGGTGGGGAATCGGTGGTAGTAGCAGGGTGAGGATCGCACTCAGAGGGACACTGGAAAGCGAAGCCAATGCGCGGCGGTCAGCTCGGACGGTCCCCCAGGAGATTTCTGGACCGCAGTCCTAAATCAGGTTTCATTCCCTCGGCGAGTCTCCGTCGCCTCAACCCCTCCGACCTCGCCCGAACCTGGCCGCGATATACCGAACAAAGCGAACGAACAGCTCGCTACAATTCCTTTTTTCTGCGCCCGGCAATTTTCTCCTACGTGCCTGGATAGCATCGAGCGCGCGAGCGGAAAATAACCCGAAATAAGAAAATACTCCGGTGGCATGGGGCACACGTTCGACGACAGGGGAGGAGAGGGGCGACGACGGATTCGTGCCCTGTTCCAGTTCAATTTTTCGAAATCGATCGGAGAAGATTGTCGCCCCTGCGGAACGGTGTCTGTCGAGGCATCATATCGCGTGTGAACGTGCTAAGTCGAAGGTAACGAGTCGGCGATAGGGGAAACAGGCCGAAGGGGACGATCGTTCGACCGAGAGATCTGCACTAGGCACATGCATTATCGTAAACGATATCGCCCTCAGCCAGACACTGGTTACACACACGCTACTAGGCGTGTGTGCAAGATGAGGCGGGTACACGTTTAGCGGTTGTGTACGAGAGGGGGGGGGGGGGGTACACGAACGGTGTTAGGCGTTTTGTCGTCTAGTCCTCTGCAAACAACTTGCCTGCCGCATCTGAGTCTTATCCATGGCTCGAAGAATGAGTAGGTATCATCTGCATATTTATAATTTCACCTTCCCTTCGTGCTGCAGATTTCGTATGCAGCAGCGCCGATACCTTTTTCGCACGTGCAATTTTTTAAATTACGTTCGTCGTTTCGTGCATAGGTAAATATGCATGTCGAGTGGCACTTGTGGGTCTTGTGACCAGTAGTGAATTTGAAATTTACATCGTATTAACTGTTGAAATGACAGGTAACTGCGACATTAAATGACACTTGGCTTCGCGAGGGAAATATTACAATACGTGCATCTTTTAAAGGGAGAACTTTTAAAGTTCGTTTGACATTATTATAACGCAGTCATTGTATGGGGAATTTGAAATTTCAATTGTTTCATTTTCTACCTGGATTCAACATGTAAAGTAATTTTGATTTGTTGTAATGTGAAATACCCCCTTAATTACTTATTTGTTGCCGCCTATTTGGCAACATCAGCGTAAACTAAATATGAGCTTGCTGCGAAAGAAAAGTCGTAAGTTGATATTGCAAAAAATCTGTGATGCAACAGTGGATGGAGTCAACTTTTTGAGTCAGTATATAATAATGCATAACATTATATGCAAAAGAATGAAAAAATGTTATCAAAATTCTCCAATTTATTAGAAAATCCATAATTCGAAAACTAAAGTATAAACCATTCATATGACGTGTTTACGTATATTAATGTATAGATTCAGAGCCGCCCTTAGCACCGGGCAAACGGAGCCCTTGCCTTGGGCCCGCGCTTAGGCACTTCATTTTGTAAAAATTAAATGAATTAAGCATAATTGTCAAGGTATCAATTTTTCTCGAATAGATTTCCGGCAAGCCTAAGTGACGCATGAAGTAAAGACTGTTTTCAATTAGATGTTTTTAATAATATCGATTTTTGCCCCGGGGCCCGCAAACTCTAAGGGCGGGTCTGTGTAGATTTATCCCCTCAAGTATTGGCATGCATTTATTAATCACCCTACAGGGTACAAACATTCCTGAACAGGGCTGAATATATTCAGTTTTCAGTAGAAGTTATACCAAACTTATTAAAAATGTACGACGTTTTTCTATCTATGAAATACCACCGAAAATATAAAATCTTGCAACATACAACTATATAATAATAATAATAATATTAATACGTATTTATTACATTCCCAAAAACACGAAGAGAAGTAATGGGCGAGACTCAGCAATTTGCTGCTTTTAAGCCTAACCCGAAGACTAATGACAAAGTATAATAATAATAGAAAGAGAACATAAATAAGTTACAAAATAAAATAAAATACAAAATAGAATAGTGACACTAATCAACGATCATTATCTTTTCGCAAATAATCCATAACTTTCATAACAATACACAAGTTAGAGATGCTTACGGTTAGTACCTTTCACCAAGTACCTAATATAAAAATGATATAACTTATAATCGTTATGACAAAAAATAATAATATATTGCAAAAGAATATGAACATATTATATTATATTATTATGTATGTCAAACACCACTCGTCACATCGCGACATCCTTGCAAAAATTCTCCCTTGAAGAAGCTAACCATAGCAAACCCTCCATTTGTAAGAGTTTCGGCGCTAATGCATCGTGACTCGGCTTCTACACACTTCAATCTGTTAAAATAATACCAACACGTAATGGAGCGACGGCAAGCTATCGCGGTAAATTATCGTTCAAACTATTCTAGCAAGGAAAATACGAATTTACGAGATGGGGTGGTTATCACGACTCGCGCAGAGTTAGCCTTCGTGCCTGTCTTATCTTAGCCCTTTTCGCGAATCTACGCACACCCAGGTTTATTCGCGCACCCCGCCAACCGTGAGCGTATATTTTAGCGCGCAAGTTAGAAGCCAGCGCCGCCTTTGTGCCATTATGACCGGGACATTACAGAAAGAGATACTCGCGCTTTCTTCGCGCCGTCGTTGTATATATGCAGCGCGACGGCGAGACCTATACCGTTGTACCGCCCCATAAACATAGATCAAGCTCAACAATGACCGGCCGGTAAACGTATTGACATTTTATACTTCCCACCAGCAACTTATCGGTTGCCTCCGCGGCCGCCGCTGTGTTACTCAAACTGCAATACGAGAAACAAACTGCAGGATACACCGTTTTCTCCCCGATTCTTCGCTGAAATACTAATGGCCGTGAACGGTATCGGGGAAATGTTTAATAAATCGCTACGATCGAAAGAATCGCCCCGGGAAACGGTAATTTAAACGTCTACCGAAGACGGAGAAACTACCAAGAAAATTGCTCGTATTTGCGAGGTGATTTAAGGGCGACGTTATTTTCAGTAGTATGAAGATTAAGAATACGTGTCTACACGATTGTTTCTTCTATCCCTGAGGAAGTATGTAGGTTCCGTTTAATTATGTTATGCGAGTGAGAAATAAATATGAAGGAAATCGGAGTCCTTGGACAGATGGAAGGGGAAGTCTGAAACTAGGAGGTTGTTAACCTGATTCTAAACCGTATGGCTGATATTGGGTTAATACGGTGAAAGTCCTCGGAGAGAACTCCCTTCTGAATTGTGTTACCGGAACAGCGACGTCTGAACGTAACGCCTCGTTCCACTTAGCTGGGTGCGTTATTACAGCAAGTAGATACGATCTGTGTATAGCCAGACATGACGTGTCGTTCAAGCACGTTGCACCTTTATTATTTTCTTCGATTCCCGCTTTTTCCATCAGCCTGCTGCGTTCGCGCGCTATCAACAATATCCCCCATGCGATTTTCTGATAATGACTAAATCTGATAATGCACATAAAAGTATCGCAACGAAAATATGCCGTAGAACAATTGAGCCACGAGTTTCACATCAGAATTGTTTAACTTGTACTCATAAACGATCCACGAGTGCTTTATACGCGATGCTTCGTACCTACAAACTTCGTACTGCATGACTCTCGTATAGTTTAATACCAATGTGGCAAGTAAAATATTTATCGCAGTCACGTGCGCCGGTTAATTTATGTCTGACTTTAGCCGTAGCTTTATTCCACTGGTAACCTTAATTTTAAAGCTGCCCAGATTAGCGAGCGTTATCAAAATAGTAAATTTAATCGCGTGACATTTTTCTGGAAATCTTTTCACGAATATGTTGCTTATCACCTCTGCAGCCTATAATTATTTACCTTAGACTAGTAAAACCGTTTCGTACGTTTTTTTACGGAAAAACTTATTCGATGAAAGATTGCGCAATAAAAGGAGGCAGTGCCATTCGTTCGGCACGAAAACAATTTAAGAATATTCGTTGGTATCACGCTGGAGCTATTCTTGATACACCGAACGATCTAATATCTTCTTTTCCGCCCTTTTTCATACGTCGTCGCGTCCTATCGCGTTTATCGCTTCAATAGAGAATCCTCTCTGGAGGTATTATATAATATTTTGTTTTTCGCGTGACGACATTGCGTATCACGGGGATGCTCGAAGGAGGGAAGAAAAAGATAGGAGGCGTAGCCGCTGGAAAATGTAAAGAGGGGGAAAGAAGGGGTGCGAAACTTTCGACCGCGCAGACAGAACTGCGAGAGCTCACGCTCTCTCACATCAAAAGCAATTTATACGATTATATGCATGGCGCCTGCTATACACCTTAATCAAATAAGCTGTGCCACGCCGACGATGCTGGAAAACGGCAACAGACATTGAAGGTGCTTTGAATTGTCGTACTTTGAAACGCACTGCCTGGAAAATTTTCTCCTGCTTGATCCGACGTCATGCATATACAACGAGACAAACAGATTGCGTCGCTCGCCGACGCCGTGGAAAGAATAAAGATCTCCCGCCGGCAAGTTCTCGCGGAGGGCTATGATTTTCCAAGAGGCACGCGGGGTCAAAAGAAATTGCCGGCAACAGAAAGGCGAGAAAGATTTATTCCAAACTTTGATAAAAGTTCGACGGATCCTACCACGTGTTTGAATTCCTTCGCGGATAGGTAGACGAGCTACTGTAAATTTTTACAACTACCAACGTGTTATTTATTCCCTTTGAATCGAAGAAAAGAGTTTGATGATACGTTGATCTAGGGCGAGATTTGTTACGAGTGTTACATCTATATTAGGAGCAGCTGATAACGGCGGAAAGTTTCACACTCCGCGATCCTTCAGTCGTTTACGTCAGATTCGTTTACGCTGGTCGGGGAAATGTTTTCAAATACCGCAACTCGGAATAGGCTACCGCCGCCTGGTAGAAACAGTGCCAAAATCTCAAGAGGAACGCGCCCGCGTTCTCGTCTGCTCTTGGCTGCGCCGTATCGTCCCTTCCATTTCACCATTCCACCGCTCTCTTCGCTTTGTTATGTTAATTGTTTCAAACTCGGGGCATCATAGCTACGTTTATTTTCCATTCTCGTCGCCTTTCCCGCCCCCTGCGCAGGCTCTACACAGACGTAGCATTCGAACGCAACGTCGCTCAATGCTCCCCTTTAGCCTTGTTTCTCGCTGTTTAATTAAAAGAATACGCGGTAATCGAACGAGACTTCGCGACGGACGGGCTGCCAAAGATTGAAACAAGACGGTCGAAATTACTTGGCGCGGGGGGACGAGGGGTAATGGTTTCAGGGGGATATTTTTCCACGGTTCACGGTGTCCTTGGAATCGCAACGGAACAAGAGTGCTCGAGAAGAAAGCGCTCCTTGGGAGCACGAGAAAGGAACTGGCAGCCGTACTAATCGATGAAAGCGGTCCCACACCCGTAACTGTAATTAAAATATCCTACACAATATACACAACGACACGGAGCAGAACAAAGGGTCGGAAGTATTAAGGCAGGATTCATCGCCCTTTCTCTGGCGCGCCCTTTCGTCCACCTTTTCATCGACTGACTTTTTACCCCGTCCGCCCCGCTCGCTGACTATTCTGCCGGCGTTGGCGACGCCGGCCGTCTCGTATATTTTAATGCCAGCTCGGCGGAATGCAGTCAAAACTGTTATTACAGTTTTAATTAAACGAAAATTATATCATTTCATACATTTTTGATGCGAGTCTGAGCGCGCTGGAGCATGCTGACGTATTCAGGCTAGCTGCGCCCGCCCGCGGTATAGCGTACCGTTCAACTACCCCCTCCCACCCCCAGTGTTTTCTGTTTCGAATATTATACAACCGGCAGGTCCCTCCGGGGACTTCAGCCACTAACTTTTCCAGCTACCACGCAAGTTTCGTGCTCCTGGCATTTTTCCCCACTCCGCGGCCGAGCATCGTGTTTAATCGTCGCGCGCAAAATGCGCGTTCCATCTCCTCCCTTGAAATTTACATATGGCGCGTGAATGATACCGTCGACAGCCGAGGCACCGATGAATTCTTAAGCGACACGCCTGGCGTCGCCTATAGAACGCTTGGGAAAGTACGCGTCGCGTTATAAATCGGTGTTTCCTGGCGCTGAGCGTTAGCATTTTCAACGATGATTCGATGAATTTAGAATGTACCGCGTAGCGCTTGGCTGGCCCGCTCGAAAATTTAATAACGTTAAGGGCGCTACACGTACAGCAGCGCCAGTATATTGCACGCGTAATGTTGGCAGGGAATCTTTCATCTTTAAATGGCCACGCTCCGATATGTCTTCGCACATATACGAGCCTCTTATGCGTGGTATGCGAAGTACGGCCGGTATTTATGTTGCAGCGATAAATTCAGCTGACGTCTCAAAATGAGGTTAGAAATACGCGGGGCTGCTTTCTCATGCATACCGCCTTTTTGCGTATTGGGAAATATGCGCGACGATTTTCCTTGCGTCGGACATGGTTCCGCCTCTTTGTATCATTGATGCCTGCGGGCGCTGATAGTGCTTGAAAAGTTATTCAACTCTCGTTTTACGTCCGGAATTATTTATAAAAGGTTTATAGCTATGTTGTACCCCTGCGTTTGAGAAGTTGTGAAGCATAGGCACGGATGGTTTTTTAGAATCTTACAATTTAAATCATTGTGTATCGATTACACGTTTCCGTTGTGGGTTTAACAAAGGGGACATGAGCATAATTTCCTTTACTTTATCAAAGTTGAATAGTACATGGATTTTTTATTTTTGTTTTAGTATGTAGTCTGAAAATAAATAAAATAGGTATTTGAAATATGTCTTCTTGTGAAATGGGGAATGATATTTTTCGTTATGTGACCATCAGCCAAAATGGTTAAGGTTATGAAGTTTTGGTGATGAGAATTCATCAATGAACTTGATAGCTTAAGGGGTGGTTAGAGAATTCCTATTCAACACGTAGATTAGTAAATATATTGTCTCCTACAATTAGGAGGCCCTTCACACGAGAATAAAACCCATAAAAATTAATATGTTGTGAGTTAGAGAGCATATATAAAGTGTTAGAAGTGATGCTCGTATATGATAACAGCGTTACATTTATCCACATAAAAATGAAAGGAATTTTAATTTCTATGTCGTTGATTCTTCTGCTCATCCATCCCAATTATGTAAAATATGGAGAATGTACTTTAAATGAGTGTTTCTAAAATTTGCATCATTTTTAAGAAATTTGCATAAAAGATTGAAAATTAATTTAGTCAATGCGACGCGTGTCTGTATGTTTTTAAACGAAATGGTACATAAACTAACTTGTTTCCTTGATATATTTTGTAACATGTATCAAAAGAAGTGGCATTAAATTGTTGAAAATACGCGGGGAAAGTGTCAGATGCGACGGAGTTAGACTACTGCCGACGCGCAGTAGTAGTTACCTGGTCAGTCACGACGAGAATAGTAGTCTAACAATAAGTCTCTCGCGTTAGGCGCTTTTTAAGAATATTTTCAACAATAATAACTCGGATAGGAAGCCCCAAACGCAATTTTGTCATTCTTCATTTTCGTCATATTTTGGCCTGTAGAATCATCCCCATAAAATGTGAATATAACTTCAACATCGAAATCAGTGCGCATAAACAATAGAGAAATTCGTATGAAAATTTGTCCCATCTGACTTTACTTAATGTATTTCGCAGCGTTTTTCATATTTTCCATATTTTTCACTCTACCCTGTACTGACAGTTTATTGCACTTAGCTCTAACACAGTCAGCTCTTTATACTTCGATAATGACGTTTACTTTTATAGTCGTATACAAATTTCAATTTCGTATGAAATTTTCAACAGCTCTTTCTGCGGAGGCAGGCAAATAAACAAGTATGAATAAAGCAAATGTTCGTACAAATACCTTTTCCTTACTTTTATATATTGAAATCACTCCAGAAGTTACGCCCACATAGAGCACACCTAAGAATATTTCTACGATTTAAGTTGTCCCACAAATTTTAAAATTCTCGTCCAAGTATATACTGACGAATCGAAATCTCAAACCGGATGTGGATGCTCGGTGGTTACACCAGAAGGAAACTTGCAATATAAATTACCGGAGTTATACAGTATATTCAGTTGTGAAACGTATGCTATTTTACAGGCTGTGAAATTTATAGATAAAAGTGACGATTCCTTGTTTGCCATTCTCACGGATTTTATGTTTGCTATTGAGGTAATTAAAGACACAAGCAAATTTGACCATATTATCCAAGAACTTCAAGAGACCCTCTCTAATCTAGAAAATCGCGACAAAGAGATTATTTTAATTTCTATACCATCACACGTGGGTATCAAAGGAAATGAAAAAGCTGATTCCCTAGTCAAGTCAGCATGCTCACTTCCAGTGCCTGAAGTTCCTACCTTTGTATATTACAATGCTCTTAAAGTCCCAATTTGTAACGCAGTCAAGGCCCTGTGGGATGAGAAATGGAAAACGGGCATAACCACCAAACTGCACCTGATCAGGAAGGATATCTCTGAAAGAAATCGAATTTGTTTAGAAAATCGGGAGGACCAAGTGACACTTACTCGATTGAGAATCGGCCACACTCTTTTGACTCATCCCCATCTCATTACCAAGAACGAACCAGCAAAATGTGATGTCTGTAAAGTACCTTTCTCCATCCAGCACTTACTGACGGAATGCACCAGGTAAACAATAAATCGCAACCAACATAAAAATTGGCACCGACCTCAAACAGATGCTCACCCATCCGGATATTTTCAATAATGTGCTCACTTTCCTTGAAGACATTGGAATCCGAGATGTCTGAGCCCCTGGAACATTTTGAGTCACTAATTCACATGGTGATTAATTAACCATATGTATCCAATGTAGCCGCTAATGACCATAGAAGTCGATGCGACTTAAAACGCTCAATTAAAAAAAAATTAAATTGTATTCTTCACATAACGTTGCCGTTGGTCCTCCTTTGCGTCGGAGGGAATGCATCACCAAGATTAACATATTTTCCATTAATTCATTATCTACAGAAATAATTAACTTTCAAATCAACCAACTCTGACCAACAGCATATTATAATCTCCAGTTCTGCCTCGTTGCGTATCGACAATGCTTCCTCGCATTTTACAAACTACGAAATATAGACAAATGTACGCCGTTTACCACACTACCCGAGGATCAGGTGCGTTCATCTCCGCTCGTCTCGTTAATTCGGATCGTGGCTTCTTGGACGAAATTGTGCCTTAATTTGAAAGCTCCCGTAACGCGGCCGTCGCAGCTTACTAAGGCGTGGTGTTCGGTCAGTCGGTTTCCCTAGTCTTCCATGGAAAGGTTAGCCCTTCTCTTTCCGACCCCTGTATCCCTCGCTTCCTCTCTCCCTAGTCGCCTGTCCTTCTTTCCAGCGAGAGCAAGCAGCTCTCTACTCCTTTGGTCTTTCCTGTAAAGGGTGACCGCAGGATCTCGGGCTCTCGCTATCGACGTTGCTTGGACTTGCCCTGTATGTACAGGGGAAGGGCGAAGAGTGGCCGGGGTCGGTTCGTAGCCTGGTGTTGGGTTACGGACTCGCTGGCTAACACCAAAGATGTCAGCGCGGCATAATATTATCCTAGATGCCCTACAGTTTGGAATTTACTCCGAGATACATAAGCTCGCGGTTTGCTAATACCGACGCTACTCCGACCCGGAAATTGCTCATCCAACTGACTCCTCGATACTCGAGCAGCGTGCTTACAATCGGTTTCGTACGATCCAGATGAGCTCCGTATTGCAAACTGATGCGGGGGAATGAGGGCGAGGAGAACGGGTACACTAACTGGCTAGCCATGAATGAGATTTCATACCTCACTTCGCCTAATTTCAATTCCTAATCTTGTAGAACATTTACGACGTAATATTAACAACGAAATGGAAGGAAACAAAAAGCAACTCTTACTGTTAGGATTCATACAAACACTCTTAATACTTACGCCAGAAAGAAACTTGAACCTAATTTATTTCTATGAAAGAAGTATTGCCTTAAACAAGGTTTTAAGAATTGTTACTGTAAATATAAATCAACAGTTTATTTTGTTTAGCCCAACTGCACCAGTTTTACAAATAGAACATCTTCCCCTTTACTCCGCGCCTATTTATTTCCGCTGACTGTGCACGAGGGGCAGACCGTTAAAGCCACTGAAACAGCTATCTGCGATTATTTTATATCAATCGTAAAATACGTGTCGATTGAATTCAGCGGCGATCGGCCGAGGAGCGTGGAATTTGGCGCGTTATAGAACGTAAGATGCTGAGCTACAGCTGCGGATTATTGGAAGGTGAGAATGCGGGTTTGTTTCGGAGTAACGTGTCCAGCGCAAAGCTCTGTAGGGCGTATTATCTCGCCCACAGTTCAATAGGCTGGACCGAAACAAAGGGACCGCCGAGCAAAATAACGCCAACGTTTAGGGACCGGGAGCTAACTGAGAAAAGGGATCTCGATGTGCCCGTACACGTGCACACGATCGTATAGACGCTTCTAAGCGTCCGCGGGCGTGTTGGTAAACTGGCACCCGTGTGAGTGGAAAATGAGGAGGGCTACGTGCGGGTTGTGCCCAGGAGGAGTGGAAACAATGGAGGAAATAAAATAAAGCTTTGGACGGGGGATACTGAAGAATTGCGCGCGAGAGAGAGAGAAACGGCGCAGGACAGGCCATTTTCATTTAAGATAAAGCGAGATGGAAAGGGAGAGGTCCACGAGGCCGAAAGGAAAAACGAAACGTGCTCGTTCATTTCTCCGGTCCCTTCTCGCCGTCGCGGAATTGTATTTATGTTAATAGAGGAAATGTGTAATACTCCCTTTCGCGTGATAACTTTATTGTATATCGCGTGGAGCGTGCGGTTTATCGAGCATGGGAAGACGTGCGCGATCTGCTGATTTACCGGAAGTGAATAGTTACTCTTTTGGAAACGGAAGAAAAAAGGAACGTCGCTCGCGAATCCAGCAGTAAGCGGCTGCAAGTGGCGAACATGGTTTACGTGCCGCGCAGCTTTGCTTTCAATTCCACTTTCAAACTTTTCCAGCCGGCACGTCGCTCTCAAATAAACGGTTTCAGACCGCCTATTTGTTTCTCGGCGAGACACGACATTCGTGCGGCACGTTTTAATGTGGTAAGAAGATATTCCTAGACACGCATGCCTCTGACTTCATTATTCTGAACGATGTTACGTCCGCGATGTTATGCTGCGCGAACAACTTGGTATTTATAACGGTGTTCGTTCGCTTCCCACGATCACAGCAATACCATACTGTTTCTAGCGAAGTTCCAGCAGCTTTACTTACCACGATTATTCCATTCTAATTTTGGCCATGCTGAAAATCATGTGTCCACTGTAAATGGTATTAAAATCCTACGATACTTCCTGCTTAATAGAAGAAAACACACCCTTTCGGTAAAAGTCACTAGCATATAGCCATTCTTCTATTTTTACACATTTATGATTTATTCTTTTCCCATGGCCTTAAAGCCTGAGGTATGTTACATCACATGGGGAATCACACAATTACCAGGACTGTTAATACACTTACTGTAGGAGTTGATTTTAGTGGCCTAGCATGCATGCTATTCGATACTCATATCAATGGTTTAGAGAAAAAATATTGTATGGCCAGTATTTTTGAAATTTCAGTTTTTATATCCAACAAATTATTCACTGTTTCCTTATACTGTATAAAAATCACATTTATATCTACATCATACATTTGCCAAAATAATATTTTTGGTGATTGTCCGACCCTGATTCTTATGTAGGTACCATTGCATGTTTAAACCTATTTTTCTCGAAAACGCTTACAGTGGACATACAATATTTGTGCAGTCAGCAGTGAGCCATCGATATGTCCCATACAATTTTATAAAAAGTCCCAAGAAGGGTATGCACCGGTACTCTTATAACTGTACAAAAAAAGTTATTACTTCACGTTTTCAGGGACATGTTCATTTGTCTCATACCGCAGCGAACTTGTTAAGACTACAGGACAATAAAATATGTCCAAAACAAGCTACTTCTCAATAGATTGTATGCTCGAAATATAATAAAAAAAATACTTATTTTTTTGAATAGGGCATACATTTATTTCGAAAACTGGGATCTATCATATAAACTTTTATATGGCACACAAATTTGGGAAACGCGCATAAACTAGCAAAGAACTTATAACTCCTCATCTGTACCTTGTTCTGTCATCAGACTGTCTGTTTTGTACCTTCGTGTTAGACAATCAATTTGAACATCTACCAGGTGTATTCTACGTGCCAAAATAAGACGAAAATGAAGAATGACGAAATTGCGTTCGAGGCTTCGTTTCCCAGTTATTAATTGTTGATATACGCGTAGCATCCGTTTGGCGGGAGGGACTTATACTACTGTCCTCGTCGTGCCTGACCTGGCTAATTACTACTGCGCGCCCACAGTGGTCTACGTCCCTCGCGTCAGACACGTTTTATGCGCACACATTTTCAACTACCAAGCGGCCCAGTGAAAAGCAGGAACCGATTTATGATTTTAGAGGAAAACAAATTGAAGGAAAAATTGTTTTCACAGGAAATGTGGTACGAAATTGTAATTATGTTAAACGGTACACTTGAGTTAGGTGGTAAATGACAACTATTATCAAATTTTAGCTGAAAAATTCAATTTACTGTAATTCCTCGTAATAAACCCGACGAACGGGGCTGGCGGCGGGCGAACGATGTGATGCGGACACTATTCCCTTAGAGTAGTATATGCTCTAAGACTATTCCGTGCGGCCGATGCCGCGAGTGAGGAAACCCAAGAGCCGAGCGAGAAGGAACGAAACAGTTGACACGATGTTGCCGTCGACTCTTTCATTCTCTCACTCTCGACCGAAGGATTCCAAGAAATGGTGGGGATAGTCACCGGGCGTACTACGCATGCTAAAAACGGGACTATAACGAGGCACTACTGTATTAGCTCACGTGTCCCCTTTCCAGCACGCATTTGTTTCTTCTCAGCGTGAAGAAAATTTCATATGATTCTGCTCGGTGAAACGTACATGCTATTATATTAGAAGCTGGTAGAATTACACTACATTGCAGGAACAAATTAATAGTACCAAGAAATGAACATTTATGCATACCCATGTGATATGTGCCTGTTTTCCACTGGGCCCTCTTAATTAATAAGTCGGAAACAAAACCGCAATTGCAATTTCCTCCCTCTAGATTTTCATCTTATTTTCGCCTGTAGAATCTTCCGCTAAAAGGATGCCCACCTGTAGTTTAACACTTTGCATATAGCCCCGTTAAAGGAAAGTCAGAAATGATTTAAAATTAGGAAATGCAAGTGGGATGAGGGCGAAGGTCACTCAGACCTGATCCCGGCCGACGACCTCCGTTGCCCACACGCCCATCTTCTCCTTCTCCCTTGCCCACGTCACCAGCATAACCAGCCTTGACTCCGATCAATCTGGCGTCCGTTCAGCTATCGTCCTTTGGTTTCACAGCGAGCAATCCCGTATAGGGTTACGACGTTGTCCACTCGTACATCAACATGTCTTGTCTTACCACTACGGGGTTGTTTGTCAGAAGCGGTAATCCCTGGACATCACTCACGGCCGCGTAACGAGAAATTGACATGAATCATTGGGGATCAGTAAATTCAAAGGACGCGCGCGAAATTGATTTAGGGGTTTCGCAGCTTTTGCACTCCCCTCATTTAACATAGTGTTCTGTTAGTTTTTAGGGCGTTCATATATGGCTGGGGTAGGAATTAGGAAAAATCAAACTTTTGAGTAGTTTCTGTTTGTCACTATTATTCTATTTGGTACATGCATTATTTCTGGCTGACTTGGTACTTCAAGTTGTTGTTTTTTTATTATGATACACGTGGACTTATGAAATTATGAAATAGCATGTTAATTTTGAGGCGATTTTGTTTGTTTTACAGGAATTTGTCTTTTTGTGTCAATCGAATTTGTCCATCGACGTTCACTTTGTAGATTGATATTATACAGAAAGGAAGAATTTATACAATTGTATTTATTTTTCGGCTATTTTAGTAGTAACTATAATTTGTACCAGCATGTTTCAATTAACACGACGTGGCGTTGTTCTTCTCCGAACGCTTCCATTATTTTCTGTGTCGATTCCAGCACCATATCATTATAGTTTAGATTGTAAATTAAATTTTTTGATTCAAGATGTGCAGCAAGAGCAGGGGGAAATTTTGCTAACAACAGATGAAACGAGGCATGCATTCACACAGACTTAATATAAATACAAAGAAGAACAATATAAAATTTAAGAGATACATTTACTTTTGGCAACTTTGGTTAAAATTAACAATAGTCATTGGCGTGGAGGTACCTGTCGTTTGAATATAATACGTGGCGATACTATTTTATTAAAATGCCAAAAGTACAGAGAGCAGAACATGTTTTGAAGTCGCCCTTCGCGAAAGTTCATTGACAGAACTGTGGATATAAAGTGTTATCTTTGCTGAAATATATTTATTTTTCGTCAACGTTATCTTCCTGGCCCAGTAGCTTTTGCACTACGCGTAGATCATTTTCGTAGATGTTGCAGTTCATAAATTTTCTGGCAAACTATACATCTTGAATCGATTTCAGAGCCATATTTATAGCTTTAGTGCCCAATTTAAATTTGACACAATAACGTTCAGGAAATATATGTGAACCACAGTACTATTACTATATATCTTTCTACGCTTCCTCGTGGTCTCATTCGATTTTCCACGTTCGTACAGGGTGAAGTGTAAAAATGTGATGTAGTAAGTATTCTACATCTTCGAGACTTCAAGAGACAGGTAGAGGAAGTTATAAATACTAAATGGTCGAATAAATAATTCAGGTTCAAAGTGTGCAAAGTTTGTTCAGAGGTTGCATGTCAGAGTGACAGTTCTTCGATAGATGATATTTAAAATAAACTATCTGCATTAGTATCAGATATGGTATACCTAACTCACATGCATCCACCATGGACATTATGGAAAAGTATGTATTCACAGTTGAATTTCACAAATCGTGTACTTGGGTTGGTTTCAGTCGAATAAAATATCGTGCACTAAATCTTTACGAAACATTATTTATTGTGGCAGAAAATTAGACTGTCACGATAAATCGTATGTGAGGGCAAGCCATTTACACGGAGATAAATTTCTTAATTATTATATTTCTATCTATCATACTAAGAATATTTCAGAAAACGCATAGTGTTAATAACAAAACATCTGTAACACCTACAACCATATTAGCCAGAACAAATAAAATTTAGGCTTCAGGTTCCTCTAGTCCCCCACACATACCTAGATCACTTTATGATAGATCTATTTTTCAAAATACACAACTTTTTGAATATTTCCGTCTATAGTGCCAGAGCGGTATATTCAAGAACTGCCAATCTTCGAACTTTGAGGAACTGTTTCATCCCTTAAAATTGAGATTGGATGAAAATAAAAAAATACGTGTCTCTTAGATTTCTGTGCTCAATGACATATTCCAAGAAGAAAAATCTCCGGAGCCGGACACCTCGACAGTGTCCCTTGTCAGTGGCACACGCGAGACTTTCAGTTACAGAAGCATACTTTAAATGAATCGAGGGAAACCGCACGCACGCGTCATTGAGGGCAGACCACGTATCCCGATGGTATTCTTTCTCCACCCCGCTATCGTTTTCGTGTAGCAACAGATTTTCGGTGGTGATCTCTACCTGGAAAGCCACAGATCCTGCACGGTCCCCCAGATACGGCCACGCCCTGCTCGCCGACACGATAGCGCGATTTCATACGCGTTTGAAGTTGGTTTGAGGCCAGACCGATGTCGGAAAAGGTTGGCTGGCCAGCCAGCCCTGGCCTGCCGCAGTCGGCCGGCCGTGCGCGGCAGTCCGCTTTTTGGCGAGCGACCGGACAGAAATGTTGTTTAGCTTGATTGAACTTTCAGCGCGGGGGTCCACTCTCAAAGCACGTTGGTTGCCTCCACCAACCCCTCCCCTCGGACTGACCCCTGCCCCCTCTTTCCTTCCTGTCTTTCCTGCACCCACATCGCTCTTCCTCCTCACCCCTCCGTGCCTCTCTTTTTCTCTTCGCGCTGAATCTTGCCCGACCGCCCTTGTCCCTTTGCCTTTGCTCCTCTGACGAAAGCTCGAGTATCCACATCACCCGCCTCTTGGCTTTGCCGCGTTAACTGTGTGCAATCCGTTCGAGCATCCCGCGCCCGATATCTGCACGATTTATTCGCGACGGATCTTGGGCAAGTTCAACCTCGGTCCCGCGTGTGCTCTCAGCAAATAGTTTCGGATCTGATGAGTATCACCGCAACGGCACTCCTGCGTGAAGCGTTACGTATGATCGATTAATTGAGCGGTGGAGTAATGACAATGAGACGCGATCAGCTTTACCGTCGCTTAGGGACAACCGGGGGAAGTTGAGAGTGCATTTAGCGGGAGAGGAGTTCGACTCACCATATAGCGCATAGTTGAGCGTTTCTGCGCGCACGCTCTGCGACGGTGTAATGTCTTGCACCATGAGATCTCCATCAGCTTCCCCATCTTCCTCTGCCTTCCTTCTTTTCCCGGGTCCATGTTAAAATTCTCATCATTAAACGCGGTTTCCTTAAATTCCGTACGCGTGACCTGCAAGCTCTCGTCGTGCCACGAAATGAACTGTGTCGGAGGTTGAACGGAGCCGGAAGTATTCTGCATATTCCAGTAGAATTCTTTAAAATCCGTGAATACTGATGGCGGGAATAAACATGGCCGCGCTGTGTGGGTATCCCGGCGCTGGCGTCATTCGACTGAGACCCTTCTCTCGCAATCAGAAGGAGCTTCATTGGTCTAGGGGCACAGACGACGGTATCCTTCGGTCTGAATGCTATTTATCTGGGAACAAACGGCGCGACTGTCCGCCTCTTCGGGGGTGTGCGTTAACGTAAACGGAACGAGAAGCGGCTCGCCAAGATCAACGGCATTCATATTGAACAAGGCGCAGGTCCTGAATATTCATGCCACCGTGTAGGGGCGAACGCTGCCGCCGGAGGGGCGCAAAGGGGAGTGGGAGGAGGGATACAGACGAACTTAGTTCCCTGTACGGAAGGGCAAAATGCGCCTTAATGCCTCTGTGATGTGAGCAAAACACGTAGTACGGTTTCTACCCACACGCCGCTGCGGCACCGCGTCGTATAACGTTGTGTACAGGGTGTCCGATAACCTTTGATCCCTGTCTCATCTTTGCACCAAGAAACGCCTATTCTAAAGCCGCCTCCCCCTCGGTTAATAGATATTTACCCTTTGTAATGGTATTCATCGTTTCCTTGCTTCTCCGCCTTCTACAACGCGGAAACTTTTGATTGTCAGGCGTTTCCCTGTTCGTCAGATTCTTTGGGTGCTCGCTGTTAATAGGTTGCTTTAAAGTGTATCAATGGGATATCTTTTGTAACATTAACTGCTCTATATTTTAAGGAACTTCCTGGCCACCCAATACCTCCAAGGCTTGTACCGCGTGTTATTCGTTTATCGTGGATGAAATCATCGACATCATCGTATTACCAGTTGATCGATAGATCCTTTCTACCTCTGAGAATGGGTGGTTCGCCTAATCTTTATTCTATCGCGTCGCGAATTCATTCTACTCGGGGACTGGGATGCTTTCAGCCAGCTCCTAGGTATAGATTTGCAGGAAAGACTGGGAGAGTGAAGGCTGAGGATTATTGGGCCTCCCTTTACAACGTACGTACGTCACCGTGCATACACGTCCTGGTGTAGAGGGCTAAAATTATCTATTGATTTTGAATGGGTGGCCACCATGGCGGATTAGGCTGACCAGCAGGTTGCGGTGATTGAGGCTGTATCTGGCCTTCTGCCCCAGCCGTCCGCCAGCTTTATCATGCCCTCCTACCATTGGCGTGGAACACGTGTAATCAGCCGCCGATCAGCCAAACATGAGGGCCGACCCCACCGCATATTATTTTGCGGTCAGCCACGGCTTACGAGTAGATGCGAAAAATTTATGGCCCGACGAGGCTCCACTGAAAGAGAACAACGGGCACGATCAAATATCGCGCAAAAAAGTTGGGAGCTCTCGGGGGCTCGAGTTAGATTAAGTTGGAAACATATGGATACTCCGTGTGGAACTTCCTTACACGCGAGGCACTTTAATCAAAACCTTTATCGAGTAAAACTTGGCCTCTTTCGAAAGAGATCGCAGCGAAGTTGCGGCCGTATAACGGCAATTTATAACTACCAATCGAGATTAACTGGTCGATAACAGTCCACCGAAGTAAATACAAGCCCGCGCGATACGAGCCACGAGTATTTAAAGTATTTTGTATATTAAATTATCGGGCCAGGGAATCGCGGCTTCGAACTGCAAGGGAACAAATAGCTTCTGTAATCGAAAAGAGGGTGCATGTTCGGGGCTCGTTTTAATTGATCACGGTCTTGTCGGCATGCGACATCCGAGTTTCGTTGAGTTTGGAGGAGTGAGGTGAGGCTGAAGTGGCGGGAAGAACGGACGCGGTTAGGCCGCAAAGGACAAAATTATTCGACGACAGTGCGATCGGTGTGCGAGCTCGCGACGCGCACCGCGCGTGAGATAAACGTTCCCCCGCTGGCCGCGCCGTGCCAGAAAACCGTCCGCTGATTTATCGAGCAAATTAAGCGGCATTCCTAACCTTTCCTGTCCTCGTTCTGCAAAGTGGCTCTAATTAAAAGACCATAAAGAGTCAGCAATCGCCGCGTTACAGTGGCGGAGCCCTCACGTGAGGGGTACATGGCAGCGAGGGCGGGGAGTATAGACGAGGGGGTATAGAGTGTCTGGGAAAGTACGACCGCTCCTTTCATGTCCGTCAGTTGCTGTAACCGGCTAGAATGGGTGGGGTTGGTTGAGGAAGGACGATGTGGTGTGGCGTCCGTTGCGGACTCCTGGAAATGATAGAGAGGGGGCGGGAGGGGCCATGGAGGTGGTGAACGAGGGAACAAGTGAAGCAAGTTGAGAGGGCTGTGCACGGTAACTTGCTTCCCTAATTATTTCTGCCTCGGTTTGTGAGTAACGGCTGTATAACAGGATTCCATTGTTTAACTGTTAATTTTTGCGGCGTGCGACCATCGTGGCGGCCTAACAGCCGTGGCACGCGAGCCGCATCGACGATTCAGCCCGTCCCCCCTGCGCCTCCTCTCTTTCGCTGGTACGTCAGTCGCAATTATTTGCCTCCGCCTCCTTTCGAGAGAACTCTATCGTTCACGACGAGCCGCTCTTGAATCTCTTATGAGCGCATCCACCGGCGAATACCTACCTCGCCAAAGACGCAGCTAGCAGAAACTTAACTTACACGGATGAACGGTGAACATCATCCCGTATTCAGTAAGCCGCATTAAAAAACGAGGCGAGCAAAATAGGTGGCACGCGTTTGCCTTTCCACGTGAGTCGTGAAATTAATTTTTGGCTCGTTCATTCGAATGCTCTCGTCAATCGGAGGGGTGCACCGGGGGAATCGACGTCGCGTCTCCTTGTTTTTACAAGACATGCTTGCGGCAATCTTGGGCTGCGATGGGAGCAGTGTTTCTGTCACTTTCAAACTTGGTTGATGTTAACAGAGAGTTATACTTCCGCAAATAAGAATCATGTGTTCTCGTAGGTGCATAAATAAATATGAAAAATACGAAGTTGCACGTGTGCAGCACTTGCGTTATTTATCTTTTCTTCACATTCAGTATGCAACACCTTTGCATTTCACATATTGCTGGGAATAACAGAAAATGTCGAGCTTAATAATTTCTTAATCGAAAGTACAATCTCAGGGATTCGTCCGCTTTGCAAAGCGTAAATGTTTATGCGCGAGAAGGGGAAGTGCCATTGTTAAACTAGAGACTCACGAAGCATAGCTGCTTGTACATTCAGTAGCAGACAGGTCAAGCATATCAGAAACTAAAGCACATACTACTTAAGGACATGTCCATACTTTACTCCACAGCACCGCAGACAGAGAGTAAAAAGGCGTCAGTAAACGCTACTGCGATGTTTAGAGTTACACGACTCTAGTTACTATCACTCATGGCGATTTAACAATGATACAAGTGCAATATACAGCTCGAGGGGTCTTCCTAGTGTGACGGCTGAAAAAAACTTAATTTTTCGGGAATTACAAAAGGAAGTAAGTATTGCACGTAACACTTTGCACGTTTATAGGTTTATTCTATTACCTTTTAAGACTATAAAAAAGTTTGCAAGTAAAAATATCCATTTAGAGCGGAATAGGAGTATCGTGAAGAGAACAATATTCTTCCTGATACCAGAAGGCTTTCGGATTCCCTATTACTCATTCTTATTTATATGGTGTAGGAATGCCGCGTCATTATTGGATTACATTTTAAACTCAAATTTTCATCATGAGTTTCAAATTCAGTGTCTGCATCTTTTTCACCCAAAACCACGAATTGGGTGCGTACTACCGAAACAAGATCTCCCAGTGATCCAGTCAGATGCATAAACGAACGCGAGGACACCGTACGTTTTTAAACTAAGGTATCCGATGCTTTCCTCTTTAATAAGAAAAATAGCGTGCACTCGGAAAGGAGAGAGAGGCGTTCTTTCGGTCGTCCATGTCCCGTGGGGTAGGTTGTGTTGCCGCGTATACCTACCCTCTTCTTTCAGAAGATAGCGGAAGACGGAACGAGATGGAACAGTCACGGGATGGGACGAAGCGTGTTGGTTCGAATAAGAGACAGATCTATAGTAGCGAGTCACGGGGAGGGCGAGGGAAGAAAGCAAGTACAAGCAAGCAAGGCAGCAGGCAAGCAGGCGGGCAGCGAAACGTTACCTATAGTAGTAGGCCGTGGCTGTATTGATCAAGACGAAGCGGGACGGTAAAGCCTCCTACGCCTCTATTTCCGTTGTTGCCCCTGTTCTTGCCTCCTCGCACCTTCGAGAAAACCCCCTCTTTCACGGCGGCCTTCCTTTTTCGGCTCTTCCCCGCGACCGTTCGAGTTTCTGCAGCTAGGAGCAAATCACCACTATCGCCAGGCACACCGACGCCCGTCCCTGGCCATCACCAACACGAGCCAGGGCAACCTTCCATCGCGGGATCGTCGGGAGCCCCATCGGGGTCCCAGGATCCACTCATTTTCGAATCTATCCCTGCGGCACTTGGCACGGAGTTGGATTACCGGGTTCTTATTTTTCTTCTCCCTTTACTTTTTCCCCCATCCTGCCAGCTCCTCTATTTCTACTTTCGCGCCGCTGCATAATGTCGTTCCCATCGTTCCGCGAGGGAACGGGGCTCTCGATCGGTCACCTAATTGCGATAAAATAAAACTCACATGAGAGGTGTGGCAAGGGTACCATCAGATTCTTTGCATCCTGGTCGTTAGCTGAGCCGTTTCACCGCCGTGTCCTTAGCTAAACAAATGGCTTTCAATTCCTTTTAGGGTAGTCGTGTCCACCTCGTTGCTCGCCGGGCAGCATTTTAGAGAGCATGGCCGAAGAGCGTCGGGAAGCACTAAGCTACGCCTTCATGAGCAACAGTGCCGTGGTGGGGAGTGTTCGTGAGTGAAGAGTCTCAGGTCCTTTAAAGCTAGCAACGAGCTAACCCCTGATCATCATCAGTCCTGCCTTACAAGTTGTCATAAGGTGGGAGAACTGCCCGCGGCGTTGCTCATGGCTTCGCTCGGGAGGAATCGAGAGCGCTCTTGCCCGCCACAGCCCAGTTGGTGTTGTCTCCCCTTTAAGTTACGTGTCTTTACAGTGGGGCAGGTGTACGAAAACTCTCGACAAAGCGTCGAAGAACCTTTCTGACGTAGAAAAACTGTAAAACCGTTTGCCTCGATATGAAGGAACCTGCGTTAGGGAAAACCTGTATAGCGTAACTGATACTCAGGCAGGCGGGGACTATTTTACGCTCAGGTGCTCCATCGTATCTCATCTTTTTCTGCGGGCTTTCTCGCTTTCCCGAGATCTCGAAACCGCGACTGTATCTAAATATGCGTCACGTCTCTCCTTAGTATGGCGGGGGGATTGTGACAGCTGTCTCACGGCATTCTTGCCTCTTCCTGATGAATTCTATCGATTTTGTAATGTCCTTGTGAAGAGAACTTCAGCTTACCATGGAACATCAAATTTCTGCAATGATATTCTGACAGCATTATCCTTTGCTGTACCAACAAAAAATGATTTTACATTTTATTACTACTTGAGAACTTTCAAAGAACTTTCAGTGGAAACATTATATTTATCCACAAATGTCTTCCATTAACGTTGAAGTTTCTTTTAGCGATCACTAGACAACATTAAACAAGTTCCTCGCCCATCAAATAATCTCGACACTGTTGCTGATATTCTACATTCTACTCTGCACAATAACAAGACACAATTTCCAGCTGTTAATGCGACAACAAAAAGAGGGTTGAAAACGACTGCATTGTTCTCCTGCTGTCTGTCGTTATGCGAAATGGGACGGACGTTTATGAAATGTTATCTCCGAATTCAAAACAGTTCCGTTCATATTCCACACAGGATTTAACAGTAATGACGTTATCGTTAATGCCCCGTGCCGCGGAATAGGAACATTCGGTTGAGTCCAATTTTTCCGTGGGAGCCACGAAAAATTTTGTTATCTCGGTCGATGTCGCGCGAACGAAGGGAGACGTGGAAAAAAAGTGTACACGTCTGCGCGCGCGCGCGCGTACACAGGGTAGGAGCGGCGTCAGGGGTGCGAACGAACGAGTTTACGTTTCACCCGTTGCGGATTGAGTAAATGTAGGGAAAGATGAGGGATTGCGGTTTCCAGGCTGGACAGAGGGTGACGGGGCTATTGGATGGGGAAAGGAGGAAGGCTGGAGCGAGATGGGGAAAAAAATTCTGCGCCCTCTACGTATCCGTCCATGCGTGGCTGTGTGCGTGGCTCGTATATTTATGCGATACATTACGTATTCGAGTAAATGACACGTGACTTGATTTACTGGCACTGACGGCAACGGAATAAAATCCAGCCGGATGGATCCGCGCGATTTCTGAGCAACTCCCTTGATGTCTGTCCGGGCGCAGGCGTACTGCATCTGAAATTTAATCGTCTGGTTCCGGCGCTAATTAATCACTCCTTGGACATCCCCGGCGCGGAATATTCTTTTTGTTACGATTAACATTTCGCCCGGCGAGCCGAAACTGTTCATTTTTATAGTGATTTATAAATGAATATATAGTATGTGTGAGATGAATATGGATGTACAGGATGTAGAGAAAGCGATGGCGCAGCTTTCACGGACGAATCCTCGTGTCTACGATGATGGAGATTTGTTGCAAACTCCTGTGACACAATTTATGTTCAAGTGCTTTCTATTTTTGCGTAATTTTCCTTACTAATCCACGACAAGGTTGATTAAGAGGCACGTGTTTCAAGCTAAATGTTTTTTGCCAAAAGATTGATACAGCTTTGACTGATAACCAGTGCTGTACGTGAGGCCTCAAAGTGGAAGAAGGGGGCATTGCTCCACCCTAAAAAGAAAATCTTTAACAATGTTTCCTGAGCAAACTGTTCATTTGCGACGCATGGTTTTCCTTAAACAATTTCCCCACGCTTCGACTAAAATACGCAGAAATGAAAACAGCTAGAATTCGATAGTGAAAATGATTTCAGTGACAAGCTTTTTAACAAATAACTCGCGATTTAGATGCCCAAAATCATCTATAAAAGCCATGACCATTATTTTTATACATTTTGTTAGACACAGTTATTTTTGCGAATGTACCTAACAAAAACAGCGGTATCCCATATCCATTGTTATTATATTACAAAGCGAGTAACAAATGCCGAAAAAAATCGTATGAAGTGTAACGTACAGTTGTACGTTTCAACAAAGTTAACACAACTTATGGATTGTTTTCAATTTTATTGGATCTAATACGAAACAGAGGGGTGGTTGCTCCAAATTACCAGGCCAGTGCAATAAAGAATTTATATATAGTGCTGCGCATATAAAGTCTAACTCTATACGCACTGTGCCATTCATATCATATAATAGCGGTTTCGAAAATTCGATAATTCAGTTTCCACTCACAGAGGTGAACTTCGTATACGTTAATTTTACTCTTTAGTGCGTCTACCACGGTTCATTTACATTTAACACGAACGCGCACTCAAGATAATGCATGGAAACGGTTCCGAAGCTACATTGCTGCAACGCAGCGTAGAAACGTGGATTTACAAAAGCGGGAGAATAATTTATCAAACATCGATTTTATGGTTTGGAATACAAACGAAATCGGCACGGCGAGTATCGATATTTTAGCGGTTCGTTTGAACAGCAAGTATACGGGGGCAGGGAATTTAACACGGGGGGTTGGAAGAGGGTGACTCTGCTTAAGCTTCGCAGCTACGGCCAAAACACGCACTACCCCTTTTAATTCCCTTTCGTCTTTCAACAGTGAAGCTTGCGCGTAAACCGACGGCCTCTCTAATTGATGTAGTTTTTATCGACTTATGCACGCCTCGAACCGTGGCGCGTTACTCATTCAGCCGCTTCTCCGCGAGCCGGGGTCTGAAAGAAACCGCATCGTTTACTGCCACCAATGGCGTGCACTTTCGCACCCCTCATCCCATTCTCGCCCTCTCTGAATGCTTTCTACTTAACAGAATCAATACCGCGTACCAAAGTGACTGAGCCGATGCAAAGGAGGCAAGTCGCTTAGATTTGTGTCGATCTCTTTTCAGGCTACTAAGTACATTCAAGCATCATCAACGGCCACGTCGCGCTGAATGCGAGCATTCTGGATGAATCATGCACATTTGATAATGGATCTTGCGTTTGTCGAATAGCGTTTCACTTTCATGCGCATGGCACTGCTGGATTACGGCGTGGGACCGTGAGATGCAACGAATATGGGATTGAAAGTTTGGAATTGCTAGCTAATCGAAATTGGGACACGAGAATGTGAAGGTACCTAACGAAATTGTCAGGATTTTGTTTCAGGAAGGTAACGCAGCCAAAATTGATCGATATAAATTGCGAAGGCCTTTTTATATGAGACTCTTCTGTGGTTCACTACTGATAGTTTGGACATATTTGCACACATTCTACCCTTTTCTGCATTTTGTAAACATTGTAGGTACCTATTTACTCTGTCAAGTGAATATGTAAGCTACAAAAGCCTCGTGTAACAGTTTAAATTAATACTTATTCTAAGATGGTTTAATATGTACTTAGGTGCATATGTAATACTTATTCTAAGATGGTTTACAATACAGTTATCCAGAATATTATTAGGAAGCAATACTTGTAGTATGTACGTGGTGGTTGAGAGTACTTCTCAAGAATAATCCAAAAAGCTATGGATATGTCAGAAACGTGATATTACTTAGGTTGATCCATTTTTCGACAAGTAGTTAATAGTATGAAGACGATTATTCATGAAGTTAAAAGCGCTAATTTAAATTGGAATAACGAAGGTTAAACATTTCGACCTTCGATTTGATTTGTACAAAAATATTGTTCTATTATGGGGTTAAAAGAAAATCCAAACAAAAAATAGGAAAGGAAACCAAGAAGTTAAAGATAAAAGCAGCTCAAGAGGAGCCAGTGAGGCACATTTAATTACCTACAACGTCAGACTTTACATTTTTTTAACGTATCAATCCATCTACCATAGTCATCAAGTGTTTCTCAAATTTTTATCCCATCAAACTTTACAAAAACTTCACGGAGAATTATGTGCCTGAAATTCTGAGCAGCAAAAACGAAAGCTTTTAGTATCTCAAATAGTCAGATAATTCGAAAATTAGGAAAATGTGACAGAATAAGACTGCAGACACATAACTGATTCAGAAACTGTTGTTGTAAACAGAAGAATGAATATTTTATAACAATTCAAGGAATTCAGACGACCTGAAATGATTTCTCACGTAACATTTTATAAAGGAAGCAATATAGGTACCTCCACGTGAAGCCATTAAACGTCACAGTGGAGTTTAATCAAGATACGATTTGGAGCGTAGGAAGCGTATCGAATCCGTTGCAGGTAGAGGGCTCGGTATAGGTCTGTTGGTCCGCGAGACCAAGTTCACGGCAAAGATAGCAAGATAGGAAAAATCTTTAATCCTTGAGAAGAGTAGTCCGCTTCTCCGCGATCTAGACAAATGCACTCCAGTTGTTTTCCCTGGTTCGTTCCGTTCGACCTTTATCAAATCTCCTTCTCTCGGAGCTGGGCCGAGGCTTTCCGCAGTTGGGAACTACCCGATAAGGTTCCACCTCCACTCTCTATACAGGGCGTTCTTGACGAAAAAAGGACGAAGAGTCGACGCGAGTAGGAGAGTCACGATAAATACTTTCCACCACATTGCAAGACAGAAGAAGAGAGAAGGGCAATGCCAGAGGAGAATGGAGGTTGGGGGCCAGGGTAGACGGGGGATGAGTGTACGAGAAGAGCTTCGTTGCATCTTCGTTCGCCTCCCAACGGGAGTCGAAAGTTTCCACGGTGAAGGAACCTCGAGTAGTTTCACCGATCGAGAGCCTCTCCACCTTCCCCTTCACTCATTCTTTGCGTCGAGAGAAATTTTCTCGTTGCCAGGTGAAGCTGATCTTTTTTGTTAGTACAATGAAGAATTTCATTACGTGTTTCTTGCCAGCCAAAACGGTGTGATACCTCGGAACGGTCGTTCATCTAACGCTTATTTTCTCCGATTGTTCCTCAACGATAAAATCAAACTAACAAGTGACAGTTATTTCTTAAAGAATAATTAAACCGAAAGGGGAAATTAAATTAGATCTTCCATAGTTATTTCCAAAGGGGATTCTTCATATTGTTGGACCGCCTGAAACGTAGCAAGAGGACACGTAATAAAATCTTTTCTGCGACTGCTGCGACCATAGTACTTACCTTGGCATTGGCATTGATTTCCCTCATAAATTATGAATTCGCTACGATATATTGCGCAATGAAGCTGTGTTAGAAGACGAACGGGAAGGTTGATGATCGGTGGAGTTTTCGTGGGCGGTGCGTTGAATTTCATAACCGTGTCCCCGAATACGAAACTGACTTAAAGCGTGCACGGGCACAGTTAGTGAGAGAGGAAAGTAAGAAGAGAAAAGAGTAGGAGTAGCTTCGCAGACTATGAGGATGGAGCTGTCCCAACGGAGGGCTGTGTGATATCACTTCAGCCCTACCCCTCCCACTGCGCCAACAGCGCAGCTGCCGTACTTTTAATATTGTTCTACTAGACTTAAAATATGAGACTACGCCACAACTCGAGCCTCGTTTGCTGGCTTCGAGATTCGTTCCGTCCCGTAGACCAATCCTGCTTATGAAGAGGCAGGCGGCGCCAGACGTAATCTACTTGCATAATAATTTAAAAAAAAAAGAAAAAAGTGAACCTCCCCTGGTCCTCGTAACTTGGAGGAACTACATAACAGCATTAATCGCTAATTATCGGAAAGCTTTCTCGGAAAGTCCCCTTATTAAACTGCAAGGTCGTTCATCACATTCACGGTACACGCCACGTCGGAAGAAGAATAAGAACGCTTGCTCGAGATAACTTGCTTCAGAAAGAAGCAGAATGGCGTAACAACAAACAGCGAAGAGTTGTCAACACGGTGGGAACGCGAGTTTCCTTCGTCAATACATTTATCAAAGATATTTTCGCGGAACGTTGGGATATCGGCGCGAGTGGGTTAACAAGTTTTCGGTGGGAAAAAAAACCGTGACCGAAAAAGGAGGAGCGAGCTGAAGCGACGTGTTTGTAGTCGAATCATTCGCCCGAGGTAGAGTCTGTTTGTTTCGATACCTCCGGGGCGCCGTCGCGTCTGTCTTAATTGTTTACCCAATTTGCCTTTTAACCCGCGGCACGACTCCATCACTCGGAGCGAGCGTTATTCGGCGAATCACCTTGTGTATATTGGCCATTCGTCGGATTTCCGGTGCGGATTTGTTTGTCCGCAAAGTTTCGCCACACTACATCAGAGGCGCCTGCCGCAGTCGCGCGATTCAGCTGTTGCGAAACCCGTCGTCCGCAACTTCGTAGACGCGATTCCGCACGGCAGGCGCTACACATGCCGCATCTGCACTTCTGCGAGAGCCAGCTCAGACGACTACGGCTTCGACAAGATGTATCGCCTTTCGTTTCGTCTACGAATACGGGGCTCCGTTCCGGATGAACTCATGACTTCTATCAGTTGTTCCTGGTTAGATATTTCCTTTGTCGCTGGAGGAAGAGGTATAGGGAACTCGTAAAAGCAGCAGGGCTTGAAAACGATGGTGCTCTTGAAGTTGAGGCAGCGACTGCCTAGGGACGAACTAAAGGGGAGATTCTCCTGCAACAGACCCCGAAATTTATGATTTTTTTTTGAAAAAATTATTGTTAATATTGCATTAAACTATTTTGGGATATAAGGAGGCATCTTTAAACTTGCAGAAAATATTTTTTTACGTCGATCCTTGTTATTATTTATTATTTATTAATTATTGTAAAGTTCTTCGATGATGGCGGGTGTAGCATCTGTCACAGTCATCTGATTGCAACAAGAAGAAAATATTTTTAAAGTTAAATAATTTACGCTGGGACTGGACCAAAATTTTTCATTTTAATTTTTATTTATAATATTCTTTTCGTCGATGTGTGAAAAATTTGTCTAAGGGAAAAACTGACTTCGTCTTTCAAATATTATAGCTTTTTCAATTTTTCATTTTTTTTTCTTTAAAATGGACCAATACCAGCGTAAACTGTCTAACTTTACGAAACTTCTTTTTTTTGCAATCAGATGACTTGATAGGTGCTACACATCCCGCCAACAAGAGTCACATCGTGGAAGAGGTGGAAAAGATTTCACAATAATTAATAAATAATAAGAAGGATCGACATAAAAAAAATATTTTCTGTATGTTTAAAAATGCCCCATTACATCCCAAAAGAGTTTAATCCAATATGACCAACAGGTTTTTCAACAAAAATTCTCAAGTATCAGTTACTTTTGGGGTTGTTAGACGAGAATTAACACAATTAACACAGTTTTTGGATGAGATATGTGTGCTCAATTTTGACAGTCTAATGAATTTTCCAAATGTCTCATATCGTTTACGGGTGGAGCTGACGGCAGGGGCAAATTAATGCGTCAAAAAATTCTTTTTCACTAGTCTGGAACAAAGAATAATAAATGTGACGAAATTGCAACAATATTCATTGCAAATGTAAAAGCGAGTTATACTCTACAGAAAAGATGCGTGTAATAAAATACATTCATATGAGCAATGTATTTTTATATTTACATTCATATCCTTCTTAAGAATAGATTTTGCAAACTGTTACCGAAAATCTTTATCCTGTTGGTCTATACGTGGAGATAAAGGTCTTTTTTAAATAAAACTACAAAGACTGTGTAACATATTTCAAATTGCGAAGCTGTATTTCCTAAGCCAATATACAGTGCATTCAGGACAAAAGAAACTCTTCATCTTATTTAACAAAATTGTAACCAAAGCAGCAGTACTACTTTATGGCAAATAACTGATCACATAGACAGTGAAACAAAAAACTAACTACGGTTTCAAATACAGCAGATGACATGGAGTTCAGGGACAGATTAACAGTAATGTTAAAGTTACTGGTTCATAAATAAATTATAGCATGTACTTACTGCGTGAAAAGTAAGATCGACCACTTTGTCATAGAAATGGTTTCTAATCCGCTACGAACCGAAGATCCTTTTCTCCGCAGATTATACAGTTATGATATCCTGCGGTTCTTATTCCTACTTCATGAATTCCTTATTAACGCTAGCAAAATTTAGCACACCCACATTATTAATATTCTGCCTTCTGGAGGTATAGTAACTAATGTGAGAACCACTTGAGTCGTGTGCAAAGTGATATTCTTGGGATATAAATAACTGAATGTATTATTTGTTACTGTTTATAGGGACTCGCGGTGTACGGACTCATACACTATGCGTTTCCGTAATCTGACAAAGTATTTAATTTGATAAAGTACTGCAAGTAACTCGAGAAGCGCCAACCTGCAACTAGAGACACGTGTCCTACTTTAGCGGAACGAAAGGATGTCATTCTAAACCGGGGTAATTCTAAACCACGTTCGCGTTTTGATATTTTGCAAGGACACAGGCGGCGTACCCCGTACGCCACTCCGTCGAAAAAGTCTCTTATCTTCCGTTCTGATGGTCTTCTTTTTACGTAGTGGTTATTTACCCTATGTCTGGATTTCCTGTAAATTAATACTGACAAAATAGAATTTTTCGGGGTCATTTTATTTTTTGAATTATTATTATTCTATTTACTTGAAAACTGTTTTTTCAGCCTAATTATCTACCATTAGAAATAGAAAATTATTCAATCAAAAAATAAACAAAGAGCCTATTGCTGTCTTTTAAAATTACTACTCCGCCCGTGTCTCAGACGGATATCGAGGCGAGAATTATACGAATGTAGTTGAGAAATTTCGAATTATACCAGAACGTTGGAGCGGAGCTTGGAGCTGGAGCGCGGAGCAGTGGAACCATTACTAACATTAACCCTAACCCTAACCCTAACCCCATTGGGTTTTGCCGGAGCCAGATCATGAACAATTTTTACTGCTCCACTGCTCCAAAATTATTTCATATTTGAATTTTCTTTCATTTTATAAGAGCAGATGGTTTTTAATAAATACCAATTCTCCATTTTTCATCATTGAAAAAATATTATATCGTTGGGCTGCGCTGCCCGGTGTTAAGGAGGCATAGTGCTTTCTTTGCCCGAAAATTAAGCATTCTTTATGATTTTTTTTCTATATGAAAATGAAAAGCTAGAAAGGTGGGGTTTGTTGCTAATTAAAGATCACTGTTTGAAAGTAGTAAAAGAATTTGTATTTAAAAGAAATCACCATGAATGAGCTGGAGCAGAGCTGGAGCAAGAATTTTGATGTCGGAGCGGAGCAGGAGCATGGTAAATAAAAAATTTGTCTGCTCAAATCCCCTGAATTATACATATACCCACTTCACCTTACACTTTTAACCCTTGAACGGCCGTACCTGTGTCCATTTTGGCCCATGTTCTCAATGTTATTAATTTAAATTAAAAAAAACGATCTCTAGAGATCGAAATATCAATTAATATAAGAACTAAATTCTCCTAAATGAGAGAAAGGGAAAGATGCACAGGGTCTAAATTGACCCGGTCACTTCCAGCACGAAGGTTAACTTATTCCTCATTTCAGTATCTACAGAATATCAGAAACAGTAAAAGCGATAAGGACCTTAATGTACATATCTGTCAAACGGCGTTCGATCGACTTTCCAGTACACAACATAATTTTATAAAATTTGAATCTGTCGTTCGTTTGAAACTGAATCGCGATCATTCATGGTTGAAATTGAATCCTGGGATCTAATGTACATATCTTTGCCGAAGTTCGTTTTATATAATGCATAAAACGACAACGGTTGCGATTGTCAAATACATTGATAATAAAATATTAAACCAAGACCAGCAATGGCAACTGACAGATACGGTACAGAAATTTATAGCGATGATTTTTACAGACCAGACGGGACCATCATCTAAACGTAGGCGGAGGCCCGGGGCTTCTCCCTCGCCCCCTCCTCCCGCGATAAAACACGGCACGCAAAAATATTTCGCGTTCGAGAACAAACGAAATGCAAATGGGACCAGAGCTATGTGTCGCAGACATTTGGCACCACTGTTTGGGTTTCGTCCGAGGGTAGCTCTGGCAGTTGGTAGCCAAACGGAGAGTATACGCGAGACAGACAGGAGCGGAGGAGAGAGCTGACGAGCAAACGAACGAGAGGGCGAGAAAAGAGAGACAGGCAAAAGAGAGAAAGAGCGATAAGCAACGTTGGGTCGTTGTACCACGTCCCGTCCGTCAACACCTCGCCGCCCCCGGCCAGGCGAAACTATAAAATACACGTGACACCCCTCACACTACTGGCTACCACCTCCCCCCCCCCCTCCCTTTTCGGTGCACCACCACGTTATACCGATCCAGGCTGCTTGCCTACGAACGACAGCTAAAGTCCTGCTATTCTCCTCGTCTCCCTTTCCTATCCATCTGAGTGTTCCCTCTAAAAAAGACGGGGAAAAACGAATAAAAAAGGGAAGGAAAGGAGGGAAAAACAGGGAGGAGTGGAAAGAAGAGGATACCGCGAATCCTCGAGCGACATACGGGCGATGCCGGATACTTGTACTTCGCTCGAGTGCCCCTCACTTATTCGCTGATTTACTGGTAGAGCACCCGGAAGGATTCCTTGTTTCGCTCGCGGTGCTCCTTTTAATTTTCCAACGGACAGCACGATTCTCTTAGCGACGATTTCCTTCCGTGGTACCACTAAAACAATCCCCGGCAACGACTGCTTGTATCCTGGCCGGAACAATTCGCGCGAACCGCGCGTCGTTCCGCCGCGGAGGAAAGGAGGGCACGGTAATTCGAGTAAGTTCCCGCCGCGCCAATTTCCACCGGAGTAATTACAAGTTGGTCGAGTAGGGCGGCAGTTTGGGGGATGATGGTCAAGCCCGTCGCTGATCGAACTACTTTAATATTTTAAGGTGTTACGACGATGTATACGGCGCGACGGCTGCACGCCCGTATAAATGATGGGCTTATGGTAATGCAGGACTCTAATTCGGTGTACAAGGACTACGACAGTGGGACGATCGGCCGCGCGGGTAGGCACACAAGCCAGAGAAAATGGAGGGTGCGTGTTTTGCGCCCCGTGTAAATCCCCGTGTCTCGGCGTATTTGTCGTTTAATTTAGACATTTCCTACTCGTGCCTGTGCGCCCACCACGTGGCCCATCGCGTTCCACTCATTGCACAAACAACTCGTTAAGTTCAGCAGGCAGCCCGAATTCGGCCGTAACAGGGACGTGCGCCCCTTTGTTCTCTTGCTATTTCCACCCGATTTGTCTGCGCCAATGCCCACCTGCTCGCCTTTCTGTCTACATTTTTTTTTTTCAATTACAAGTTACTACACGACATAATGGCACGTATTGTACATAATTTTAGCGTTCGCCGGTCCCCTACCATATGTTGCTGTGCATACAGGGGTACAGAATAGGTGCGTGCAAATGTTGGAAGTTGCTCTGGGCTTTGGTGATACATAGCTCTTTTAGTAAACAGAGGAATTAAAATATTTTTTACCTTAAAAGAATCCCCTGAGGTGTTTAAAAACTGACTACTACGTCTTTTGGGGAATTGAATAATAATCGCGAAATGGTACATGCGTAGAAAGTTACATTTAATTTTCGTTTGTTGTTGCTGCAAAAAAAACAAATTTAAGTTAAAAGTAAATGGGATCAAGAAATGTACGCTGTGCTTTTCGCAGTGGCATCAGCCAGTCGCTCTGATGCGGCAATATGCGCAACAGATCTAGAGGGATTGTTTGAAATCAAAAAGATTTTCCTAAAATTCCATAGATAAGCAGATAGATTCCGAAGCGTTGATCTTAACACCTGCGTCATCGGCTTACTTGCAAGTAGTTTGAAGTCAAACACATTTAACACACCAAATGTTAAAATATCCACAACTGAGGCATTGCGAGCAAAAACGGACTAACCTACATTTTTTGCAAGATTACTAATCATATAAAATAGGTCAAATTAATTTTTTATCAATGTGGGTTAGTCTGTTTTTGCTCTTAATGCCTCAATCAGCTATCTCCTGAACAGCTAAGTACGAGTTAAACATTTCTCCTTCTCCCATCTGCCTACGACGCGACATATAAGTAACATTAGTGCTCAACGCCTCACGTGGTCCCCGCGCCTGTTCATTCCTACCGCCTTCGTTACAACAGTTTTCATACCTAAATCAACCAGTAGGTACACATACCATTTTCGATGTAACGCTGGTTCTTGTTCGCGGAGGATGTCTCGTGATACTCATAGACGTCCCAGAGACTTCGAAAAAGCAGATACCGATGATAAAGTGAAAAAGGACGAGTGGAGGTTGGGAAGCCATAGCTCCCTGGCCCCCTATTGTCCAATGGTACATTAGATACTGGGCATTCGTGATTTCCGTGGAGACCAATAGTCTCCGTCGTTGTTGACAAACGAACGAAGGTTAGGTCGAGACGTCGAATAGGATTTAGACGATCTCAGAATGGGATGGCCGAATGTGGGAGCCGGCGTGTGCGAGTAGGAAGAGGCCACCGAGGAAATAACGTCGGCGGCCCGCCGAATGGCAAACGGTACATAGGAGAGCGCGGTAGCACAATCAGGCTTGATGCCAAACAGTTCTAGCCACTCCCAACCGGTTCCACCCGTGGGATTGGTTGGCAATTACAAGATGCGCGATAATCCGCAGACTTGGCAGCGGCCGCCACTTGCGTTAACCCACCAAGATTAACACTTACCTACACGTAACTCTTGGCTGCCCTATGACTGCTTCCTCCTTCTTACGTCGTCGTCGCCAGCAGCGGCAACCCCTCCCCCGCCCCAACCTACCCTCCGACCCACCGCTTCCTGACGGTATCAATAACGTATCCCCTTCTATGACAACATTATTTCCCTTCACAGACGAATGAGGATCGTGCCACGTGTACGTGAATCTTCCACGAGGGTGGCCCGACTATAGTTGATACTTGTCCACGGGAAGAAACACTATGTATGTGTATACATAGATATACTCGCGTCTCATTCAATTTTCTTGGGAGACCAGAAAATAGATTGAAACGAGCGAAGGAGCCAGCAGTATATCGCGCGGAACTGCCTTGGCTTAAAAAAATATGGCCTTGCGATAATCAGGATTTATCGGGCTTGTTTTCGTATCTTTATTACCGTGTCTGTTGACGATGTAGGGAAAGAAGACTTAGTTACATTTTGTATAAAATCAATACTTTTGTACTAATACTACCCTGACAACTTTATTGTGACATTGTGCCACGTAGGGTAATAATAATAGTTAATGTAATGGGAGTGTAACGTAGATTTGTTTTTGGAAATGAAATCAATCGCAGGGAGACGTTTAGTTGATTGTTATGCAAAATACAGGTAGAATAAATTTAACAGTTTAACCCTTCGTGGTCACACCTTCTTTAATCACAAATTGGTCACATGGGGTTCATTGCACCCTAGCGTCATTTTTGGGTTATCATTTTCGTACTTTTCAATCTTTCAACTTTTAAATGATAATTGTACATTCGTAATGCTCGTACAGTCATGCTCTAATAGTTTTCCTCTAGAAATGTAAATTTTGATACAATGAAATTTGTAGTGGAAGAAATAGTTGTGGAGAAAACCGATTTTTTCTGTTAAAATTCGCTGAATTTTTAAATTTTAATATTAAGGTCCTAAAATTTACAGAAATATTGGTAAAAACGTGTACTGTGTGACCACGAAGTTGTGAGTGTCCGTCGAGGTTTGAACAAATGGGTTTCAGTGATTAATTATAATTTGATATAAAGAAAAGTGTCCACCTTAGAATATTACAGGTGCAATATTGGAGAAGTCAGAATTTCTCACATAATTCTGCGCAACTAAACGAGGGGGAACTATCGTGGGATTAGAGTTACTCTGGCAAAAGTCCCTGAATCTTGTGGGCTGTGTTGGCCGACCCTCGACCGCAAAAATTAGATTTATGATACGAAATCCTTAAAATTACAGAATTGAGGATTTATACTCCTTTTTTGGTTTTAGTTCGCGTCTCTGAGTTTGGATCCAGCTGCTACAAATCATAACCCCATATTCAAATCTCAATTTCCCTGTCCACGAGCTCTTTAATTTAACATAATACCAGAAATAAATTTTATAAAGATTAAAGTGAACGATTATTTTACTCTCTACTAACACGACAACTAAATAATTCCTTTTACGTGGTCGAAGTGTTTATACTACGGACGTCAAGGAAATAATTGTTCTGAAAAAAAAAAGATATTTAACTAAAAAGACGTAATCACGGAATTTGGTTAATTATGATTTCTTACAATTCAATTTTGAAGGGCATGTGATGATATTAAAAGATTTCTAAATACACAAAATAAGCAGTGTCACTGATAAATATATAGATAAATATATTGATAGACCTTAAAGTTCGATTACGCGTAAAATGCCAAAACTAAATGAAACGTCTCTTAAAAAATTCAATTGCTGTTGTTCATAATAAAATGCAGTCTATTGAAAAACGCGTACAAACTGGAACGTTTCTAGGAATAGAATTGCTAGGTTACAAGAAAGTCGTCACAAACAATCCGGATAAATTTGTTATGGTTATTCCGAAATGAAATCCTTTATTTTTTCCACTGGATATTGATAATCACACAAATAAGTACATTGCAGGAAACATGATTATCTTCAACAGCGAAAAAGAAAAATGGTTTTGTCGAATCATTTATTTCAAAGATCTGTACTTACAATGCAGTTGTCTTCGACAATCAAGGCACATCAACAAAGTTAGTATTGTTAGAGTTAGCGGAATCTTAAATATGATACAAAATGTGTTAAACTTCGTCAGAAAATCATAGAGGCAGGCTGAAATGTACGCCCAGTATTTGGTAGTCACTCTTATGTATTCTGAAACTCAATCGTATGAAAAGTTTCAATATGAACATGAGGCATTAAAACATAATTTTTGTGGAGATGGTTAACGATGATCTTTTCAAAACTGAATCAGATCCGCATAGAATCTGTGCACAACTCGGAAAAAATCTGTGAGTATTGGTAACAGCAACTCAGTATCATGTTCGTGTAATCAGGAATATGCGAAAACTCCGTTTTAAATTTCATGAATTATCGGGCAATAAGCAACCTCGCCTCCCAATTTATTGTTCATTGATTCGGCGATACGAGAGTGAGTCATTAGTGGATTGTATTATCATATGTAATGAGGAATGGGTCCTATAAAATAGTATACAATGCTGATATTAATGGTAGTCAGCCGATGAACGAGCATGCAGAGTTCTTCAACCCACTTTGCACCTCAAATGATATTTCAGTAATTATTTACAAAAGGGCAGTGCTCACCCATTTCGATGACCTTGGAATATGTTGTCAAAATTAATATTCTAAACAACTTTTTACTATATGTATATGTTACCGTCGCTCGGCTTTAGTTTTCGAGATATTTGCAAAAAACTGTGATCAGTAGTTGGTTGGGATTGGACGGTTTACCGCCCCCAAAGATTTACACATTTTTTCTCTTAAATCTTCCACAAGTTGGCGGCCCCTCTCATAGGTGGTGGCCGCTAAACCATTTGACTCAAGCCAACTACTCATCACAGTTTTTTGCAAATATCTCGAAAACTAAAGCCGTTTAAAGTTGTTTAGAATCATGCCTCCGACAACATATTCCAAGGTCGTCCAAATCAGTGAGGAATGTCCTTTTGTAAATAATTACCGATACTTCTTACAGTGTCTTGGGCAGCAAGGCAACAATTCGTTTTGAGTTATTAAATGAAGACTGTTACGGTAAAACATTATGACACGGTGCAAGGAGTAGACGAAAAATTTTGGGTAAAATAATCTAGGTACTCCTATTTATCAATGGAAGGTCCTTCGTTGCTGTAGGATAACTCAAGACAAATGCCTCATGCCTCATGCCTCATGCCTCACAAATTATACGACAAATATTATGAAGTTAAGGTGGGAAGTTCTACCTATCTTTGTACCTATAACAGAGGTTTATCAACCGACAACATTTTAAAAACGCAGTAGATATACCTTATTAGTCACACTTAAAATATCCAAATTTTAGAGAAAAGTCATGTATAATTTGAATAGACGTTGGGAAATGGTTATTGAATGTAATCGAATCTACTATGATGAACTTGCTTAGCTCCAAAAATGTGTTGTATTATTGCACTCTAGAATTCTTAACTGATTACCGAAGACACTACGTTCTCTTTCACTATGTTTCAACATATCGCACATTGAGGAGTACCTGATTGTTAATAATTTTAATTTTTTCCCAACTATGTACGTACATATATGAAATTCCGTGGTTTATAAAGTTGCTTTTATATTAGAAATTACTTTCAAATTAAATTAATGTTGCCGTTATTTCCGCGGTATTGTTAGCCGAATAGACTCATAATATCAGAAGCCTGTTAAACGCATGAATCTCGCGAAGCGTGCTAAAAATCACAAAAGCTTCGAACTCCTCTTTAAAATCTGTTTTTACGAGCAGTAAAATTACCACAAAGGAACAGAGTGTAACAATACGCCACGAGGTAACGATCAGTGGCCAACCGGATATTTTTTCTTCAGTCACGATTCGCACGTTCCTCCAAACTATCAGAGGAACGTTTACGACTGCGTACATAGGGCGTCAAGAAATAAGTATTCTGGACTAAGAAAGTAGATTGTATTCACTGAAATGAACAAAAAATGTTTAACAAACATGGTTCGAAAAGTCAACCGTTTCAGGTTTGTAAGTTTTACAGCTTTTCGGTTTTTGGAATGCAGGTGATCGGCTTCCCTTTATGGCCCGTGGTATGAAAACGAATAATATTATTACTATGTAATAATAATAATACGCCTTGAGCATATCACATGAAAAGTATAATAAAAAAGTATATAATTGAAAGATTTTAACAAGGACAAAGGCAGTGGTGTAAATTGCGAGATTCAGCGAACAAAAATTACGTTGATATTTAATTGAATGTTTAGATTACATTAGATTAGGAGAAATATTATTGATTTGACGTTTGCAAAAGATGTGCCACATGTCCCACTTACATATCCGTACACATACATCGAGCCACAGAATTTGCGAACTCTTTCAAAAATTCTTCGTTTACTTCCTATTACTTAAGGGTACATTCTCGTATAATCCCTTCAAAAATTTAGGAATCTTTTGAAAGAAAACTGTAACACATAGGGTAAAAAAGTCTTTTTAGGAGGGATTTATACATATTTTAAGATAATAAAAAAGATTCTATTATTTTTTCTCCGATGTAATCTTAATATGTAGCTATAACTCTAACCGTGATAAAAACGCGGGGTACATAAAAACAATAGAACTAATTGAGGGATTTCAAAAATTCTTTCGGGATTCGTTTCTCAAATGAAATCGCTATCATATTATCAACTTTCATAAGTTTTGGTCCACTCTATTTGAGTTTATTCAGAATTTTTTAGCAAAAAATTACCGGTTGCGGTGCACTTTTATTAAAACATGTACCAGTCATCGAATTTTCTTTATTTTGCAGTAACGAATGGTAATTCAATAACCATACTCATATATTTTAAGAAAAACTTTCGTTTTTTCATTTCAGTTGAGTTTATCTTAAAATATCATGTACACCATGTTTGTATCGCCGTCAGAGTTATAGCTATTTATTTAAAATTAAATCAGAGAAAAACAATAAAAAAATTTTATCATCTTAAAATATGTATAAGTAAACCAATACCAAAAATACTTTTTACCCTATGTGTTACAGTTTTCTTTAAAAAAAGTCCTAATTTTTTTAAGGGATTACACGACAATGCACCCTTAAGTGACATTTCGTCTGGAAATGGAAAGAAAGCACGTACATTCTCTTTCAAAATTATTAACATACTAGTATGCTGAGATAATTCGTTACTTTCATCCCATATGCGATAAATAGAGACCTAAAATTGCTTGTAACGCTATAGATGTTGATTTTTCGAATCGTGTTCATTGTACTTTTGTTTAGTAAATGCTGACTACCCTATAAGGCCTGTGCTATTTTTCTCAGCTACTGATTGGGGCTTGGATACTGGATTGTAACGCGTGTAGCGAGTTTCACAAACGGATACTGAATTGGTACCAGCACACAGCATGCAGAAACAATGTTGGACTGAATTGAACGCGTGAAATATCCACTCTCTTTTATTAATATCTGCGATTCTTGTTCGGAGCATGAAGTAACTTCACGGGGCTGGGCGACACTGGCAAGTGGAAAACCTACACGTCGCGAACCCTTATGCACTTTCTTCTACTTTCCTTAATATACGTGGATGCACACCTAATTAAAGCAGGGACACAAATGGTACTCGCTTCTGCGCACCTGTGTTGCCATAATGGCTCGCAACAGTTTTCTTCAGTTTTACTTACCACCTTCTTCTCAATTTCGCCGACACTGTTCTCGAACGCTTGCTGGTCGTTCCCTTCTTCGAATCGTCGCAATCTCTGCTCTGCTACAGCAGCGGAATGTGATTTTGTCCGCTCAATGCAACTGAATGGCTATCCCCACCACACCGTTTGGTTATTATTAAGCTGCTTCATCTTATCTCTCTATCGTCTTCAAAGGGGAAAAATGATGACGTTCAAGCACATATCTGTAATGTGTTTTTTTATTAAATAGAAAGATGAGACGGTGGACATGGGTGAGGAGGCTAAAATCTGTTGATCAGTTTGTAATAGTAATAACAGTAGTTTAATGAAATTTCGTATCCAGTGGTACAAGGGGAAGGGTGATAATTCTTTAAGAAAAAATATGTCAGAAATATAAAAGAAAATTTTCTCATAACTCGCTTCATTTTCGAGACAATATTGACTTTGAATTTCGACTCGGTACGCGAGAAGCGTTTCTCTTACCTCTGCGTGTTCCTCGGTGCCCAAAACTGTATTACGGTGCTCGCGTATCCAGCCGAAATTCAAAGTCACTTTTCTCGAAAATGAAACGAGTTATAACTAACTTTTAGTTGATATTTTTGACGTATTTTCTCATGTAGAATCACTACATTTCGCTTTACCACCAGATATGAAACACCCTGTATACTGTAAGCGGGGATGACTTTCTAATTTAATGGGGTTACTTTGTACTTTCTTATTTCCCTGCGTTATTCATACGGTAAAACATACTGTCACCCCCGCTGCGGTTACTTTGTATCAACTTCAAATTTTATTTCTCACTTCAGCTATAAAAGTAATCATTGGTTTGTTTTAAGCGAGTGTATTGTTTCAGGATTGTAATGTGTAGTTTTCGTGTAACATTTGAAAAACATCAAAAAGTGTTGCAATTTTGAATTTTCACAAAGTCACCTTATTAGTCACAAAGTCACCCCCGCTGAGGTACGTAATGTTTTGTTCATAATTCAATTGTCCGCGCAGTCTGTACAGTACTCACTCGCTGTAAGCCCGTTTCTACCTATGCGTTGTACGCCCGGCGACTATCCCCACCATTTCTTGGAATCCTTCGGACGAGAGTGAGAGAACCCGAGAACAAGCGACAGGCTCTTTCGTTTCCTGTCGCTCGCTCTCGGGTTTCCTCACTCGAGCCATTGGCCGCGCGGAATAGTGTACACGACGCGCCGTACGCCCGCCGCCAGCGCCGTTCGTCCGGCTTATAACAAGTGCGTACTGTAATGTGTCTTAGGTACGGAGCTTCTCAGCGTTATTTGAACTCAGTATCTCAATTATTTTCTTACTGAATATTTATAAAGTTCAGATAATAATAACGAACTGCATTCAATCAATGGGCATTGTATGTGTTGTATTGAAAAGAAAGTAATTAATTGATCACTTTCATCAACTCACGAACAAGAATATTGTTTTCATCCTTGATATTTTATGATTTACAGAATCCAATATTTAGCTTCTTCTATACAGGAGTGATTCTTAGCCATTTTAAGTAGTATAAAGTATGATATTGGCGGCTGCAACGGTGTATATAAGTCTTGTTTACAATATGATGATTGATATAGGATGAGAAAAATCAATACAGGAAACTGGTGCATGGTTTAATGACATCCATTTTCTTCTGCGATTATTTATATTCTTCAAACAGAACAATACATCTACAACCTGTATAATAATTATAACGTTTGAATGACGAATTTGGTAGAATATTTAATTTCCAATATTCTTGTATCAGTATCTTTATACACAGAACAATTTTATTTATGCGAAAATATTACATTTTTTCATTTAACAGTAAACTGTATCACCGCATTGTTGATATATTTTTGTATCTGTAGAAAAACGGTTGCCAAAAGACGATACACTTAACTGAATGCAGTTCAGCTAAGCTGCGTTCCTAAAACCAATCGAAAGCTATGAAATATAACAAAAATTTGCTTCAGTAATATTATTAGGCGAGTTTCTAGACCACATTACGCAGGGAAAATGTGACTTTTTCAATCTTTAATAATAACAGTTAATATTCGACAAGATACAGTCTGCACGTTTCATTCGAAATTAGATATCTGCAAATACCATTGCGTACGTAAATGGAAAATGGTTCTTCGGAACAAAGCAGAAGATGGCGTGAAGTTTTTATCAATTTGGCGGGGCACATACAGCATTAATCAAAGATAGGGCACGCGCGTTGCACTAGCCGAGCACAGTCATTAAACGTATTTACTTTCATAGCTGTGGTGGTAGTTAAGGGGGGTTCTAATGTGCAAAAATTCAATATATCTGCATGTGATAGAACACGGCTCGTCGCCACTATTAAACGGTCCTCCAGCTGTATAATGCTTCGCCACTTATTACTAGAAGACGAACGAGAGGAAGAATGAGATCGAATAGTCAGATATTGTATGAGTTTTATAACCGAGCAGAGTGCTCATCACGCCCTGAACGCTCTTATATCTTCACATAGCGAGGGAATGTTATTGTTTTTTCGCGCTTCTATGTAGCTATTATTTTCTGAAACGCTCTTCTTTCATTAACGCCTCAAACATTGCAAAGGTAATGTGTTCCAGCATAAAAAACGAGCAGAACGGACGTTCTTCTTAACTTAAAGTGGTAACTGTAACGCAAGAAAATCAATGGAATTCATCGAGCTATAAGGATCTCATTATTTTCGTACCAGAGATATTCAGTCCGCCAGGGACTTACAGTTCGAATGCACAACGCTCGATTACACTTCTCGCTCTTTTGGAGATTAATAGAACTATGATTTAATGGTTCGCCATCCCGTTAAAGCCTCCCAGGAAATTCCGTTCTCATCGATTCCGTTCTGCTGGTTAAAGCCCTCGCTAAGATTCACGTTGTCGTAAAATAAAGGAAATATTCTCATTTCTCGGTCGTTTTCATCGCTACGTCAAATAACCGGCTGAAACCGTGGAAGCATGAAAGGAATTGATTCGCCGCGAAAGTCCTGTGAAAGTACACTTTGTCGAGCGAGCGCATCGCGCAATTGCATCAACAGTTCCCACAGCGCCGAGAGTCCTCGCGAGCTGTATGGCAATAAAATAATTCCATCGATTTCTTCAAACTTTCCCTATAACTCGACCACCTCCCCGATTGTCCGCCGGCGTTGTAAACGCAACAAGAAGCACAGCGCGAAGCCCCCTCTTCCATACGGTCTCGTTTCACTTTCACTTCTCCATTCGACGCTTCCCTTGGCTCCGTTCTTTGCGACTGGCGTAGACGCGCGTAACGGCGGGCAAGTAATTTGCGAAAATATGAACGTCCGCTAGAGGGAAAGGCGACTCGCGGAATATAAGAGGCCGGGACTTGTTGCTCGTTCCAAACGGCGGCGGAGAGTCCCGCAATATACCCGAGGAATTCGATGGTTTATTGGCTTTCCTTGGCTGTGGTAGAACAAAGGACGCGAAAGAAGAAAAGGGGGGCGAAAGGGCGGAGGGAAAGCGGAAGAAAGACGAATGAAATCGCGGAGGGGCTGGGAGCAGAAGCGAGGAGAACGGAACGGAGGAAACTGAGCTGGCGACTATAGACCACGGCATCCGCTTGTTTATGAGAGTGCCGATGCGCACCATCTGCTCAAAAAGACTTGTTGTTCTAAATGTGAACAGCGACCCGTGCTACCTTCCCATAGACGGGCCAGTTGGCACGGCGAAATCGACGATCGTATCTTACTTCGTTTCTACCCTCCTAACACGGTGAAAGGGAGCTCGTTGACACTCTCTTCCCTGCCGTTCTAGCCTTGTTTCCCGTAGGAGGATCGCGCTTTATCCTGTCGATTAGTCGAGGGCGTCGGTACTTTCCCAAGATTAGAAACCCGCGGATCTCGCGAAGAATCCTTGGGAGACCTTAGGAATACTGCCGCGTAGCGTTCATCGTTGACCCCTCCTCCCGGTGGCCGGTAACACCCTTAGATCCAGCGCCGTGGATCACGAAATCGGCAACAGGCGTCGCATTAATCAACGCCATCGAAGCCGTACAAGTAACTGAGCGCATTAAGTCGTCGAGCAGCGGAACGACGCGACTCTGCGGCGAGCTGTGCCTATCGCCGACTACCCCCGCCCCCCCCCCCCCGTCTCAGGAAGGAAAACGACTCTGCGTCGGACAGGAGGTGTATGTACGCGTTCAGCTAGGAGTGGATGCACGGAAGAAGGGTGACGACAAGTGGGTAGCGTGCCACGCGCCTACGGCGTTCACCCTTTGGGGGGAAACAAAGAAGCCTCGAAACAGCAGGCCCGGCCAGGAAGGAGTTTTCACCAAGCGCCTCTCGCACAATGGCACAGTTAGGGTTACAAGCTTCTTGACGAGTTGCCAAGTCGCGTCGTCGACGGCGGCCTCGGTCCTCCTTTGTCGACGCCAGCTAGACGTCGCGCGACTCTTGATGATAGCTCCTGCGAACGACGAGGCTGGCGACGCTGGTGTCGGTGTCGACGGCACAAAGCTCGCCGTCTTTGCCGCGCTCTCGGCCCGCTACAACCGCCAGACGACCGCACGTCGACGTTTGATCCGCTGCCCAGAATTGAAACGGTGCCAATGAACCTACCGGCCGGGATTTCTGCGAAAGTCGCGAAAATCAAACCTACGGGGGATCGACCCCGCTCCGGCTACTTACTTCTTGTTTCTCTGCGAGCGCGGGGGAAAAACTTCGCCCGGGGCGATAAGAGATACGCTTCTCTGCTGGGGCGGCGGCGTGGTGGGGGAGGGGTGATACTAAAGACCCTTGACTTCAATCACGATCCAATACCCCCCCTTTCTCCTCACGATTCATCAGGGAACATTTGTCTTCCAGCTACGTTTAAGTACAGTAGACCTCCTGATTACTTGACGCATATTCTTTCTTTTCCTAATGTTCTCGGTGGATTCACCTTAATCGACTATTTAACCTCTTTAAGGCTTTCGGAAGTCTGTATCCAAACCTAAGTCGACTGTCAGGCTGATATATTCGTAGCTATTGTTGTTACTAGTTTCTTTAATGCGTTAATTAACGTCTGGCAGTCATGTTTAATGTTTTTTGTTAAAAATATATATGATGATTTGTTTATAAAATGGGATTAGGGAAGGATGAAGAAAGAATAAAATATAGAAAAATATATACAAGGTGCAACTTAAGATTGGAACCTAAAATATCTCCGTTGCTTTTAACAGTGCAAAAATGTGTAAAGAAAATATTAGTTTCTAAGGGATAAACATTGTGACACAGAATTTCTTGAGTTCACATCTTCTGAGATTTCCAGGTCATGCACATTTTGTTAATTAAAATACTATTTGTATTTTCATTAATGTAATATTGTAGCCGAAAGAAGACTAATTTTTATAAAAATATAATCTGGTTCTCGCTGGAATATTGAAACGTCGTTGACCTTCAGATCCGGTGACCTTGTCACTTGGCTCTTGGAATTATAGAAAGTACGAAACAAACTATTTATAAGATAATGTTTGATGTCACCTTTCGTTAGAATCTAAACGTCTGTGCTTCTTAGGATTTATTAACCTCTACATCGCATTCCTTACTTTTGCAGTAGTTTAAGGGGTTATACCTAGTCAGGCGGCCGAAAAGAGGCGAAAGTTTGTGAAGTTTTTTGGAAAAGCGGAAGCATATATTTTTACAGAACCTTTTGCACTTAAAAGAGTAACATTTAAAGAACATTTGGTATTTTTTTCCTAGAAAAATATTTACATTTATAATAAAGTAACAACCCATATCCAAGTAGCCTTTTTAAAAATTTTGATTTGCGGTAAACACTGCCATTCGGAACCAGGTTATCTAAAATCAAAAAACAAAAAAGATTTCGTTAGTGTATTAATTTATCCTCTGATTAACGGAGGGAATTTCCGAAATATTAATTTAAAACAAAATGGCGGCTATTTAAAGTTGAAGTCCTGATTTCTTCCGCGTGATTGTTGCACGTAAATAATTTTCTACAAAAAAATTACCAAATGTTCTTTAAATGTTTCTCTTTTAAGTGCAAAACGTTCTGTAAAAATGTATGCTGCCGCTTTTTCAAAAAAATCACAAACTTTCGCCTCTTTTCAGCCGCTTGCCTAAGTAGGTATAACCCCTTAAGCAACACCCGCACACACATTTCAATAAAACAAATTTTCTGCAAAATTATTTAGGAATAAAGTTATGAACGCTTTAACTAAAAAAAAAAAACAGCGATTTTAAATCTTCCCTTTCTACCCAATACGACAACACAATTATATTCTATTCTCGTACAAATATTGAGCAGTCGATCTGCCAATCATCCACGTGTTTTTTTGAAAAATTACAATATCGTTACTTATATTTTAAGACCGTACCCATCCACAAATATTCATTCTAAACGCACAGAAAATGCTCCTATAGGAGTAGTGAGTTATATTCGCAAAATAAAGAAGTTTCACAAGGGGCTTCGATCTCAAAGCGCGATTTAAAAGTACCCCGAAGATATGTACCATTCGAGTAGCTTTCTCAAGATAGAGCCATTCAAAAGTCATTAGGCTCTCCCATCGAAATCTGCTCTACTGTCACGTAGAAAATAACGAGGCCCCTCCCCCGCGACGGACGGGACGCATGAGTTATTGAAATTTCACTGTAAGTCGAATTCGATTCCTTCCACGATAAAGTCGGGATCCCCTGGGAGAACGTGTTCGTTTGCTTTGTCGTGATATCGGATCGGCGCAAAAGGAACAAATTCAAACGTTTACTCGCGCACGGAGCACACGGAGCATCGAATGAACATGTACATATGTGGCTGCACGTGGCAGAGGCAGAACAACGTGTACATGTTTACGTGAATGTACCTGCGGACAGATGCCGTGCTGGAAGACAAGCTTTCCGAAAGCTGTGCACGTAGCGGCGAGCAGATAGAGGCGGCCCGTAGGTTGACTTGGCAATGATCGCCAGCTGGTGACTCCGACAACCATTAACGGACATGTGTCTCTATCTGGTTTCTCCGTTGAATTCCTGGGGCTTCTCACTCGTAACGCACCTCGGATTTCTTCATTATACACATATGTCTGTGGAACAGCTGGGGACAGCCTTTTGTCGTGAATTTCAGTGAAAGAAGCTACAAACTGTATTCAAGACCATTCAATAAAAACTTTCGCTTGATTGGAAGATAGTGTATTACTCAGTTTCAGTTTCACGATAGAGCAGAGCGAGAAAATCACATTGTAACTGGTAAAAGGAGTGTAGGGGTTGTATTCATTGACTCGTACTACTGCAAGTAGTATAACCAGGCTCTAGGTGTCGGATATTCTCCTGCCGCCGCTATTTCTTTGAGAATTTGCTCGCTGCACGGAGATAGCGGAGCTTCTAAATTTACGATGAAACGAACAATTTCATTTTGTTGATGGATACCTGAAACTTTTATTACTAGGTTTTCGATTCCTGCGTGTAAATAATACGATACGGACAACCAATGGCGTGGCTAGTGGTTTTTATTGCTCAGCTCGTGTTACATCGACCAGAGAAAATTTAATGCTTTACCGATTAATCATGTCGGACTTATCATTCGGTATAGTATTTCGAATTGCCGCGGACATAGATTTTTCAAGATACGAGCTTTTTGGGGGGTTTGAAGCGTACTTTTGTAACCGGGGTGACGATTCGAGGAATGAGGTCGTATTTCCTGCCGGCAAAATTATTGTTATCGTGGTAACAATATCGCCGGCGCGTATATTGGCGGTTTAATGTTATGCGTTCGCAAATAACACCGTGATTCATTTTAGCGGTCGAAGCCCACAGTGGTTTGTCAATGGCTCGATAGCGGCGTTGCCGCTTGGGCTGTTCAGGTCATTAAAACTTGATCCATCGAACTATTTGTTCGCTCGTACACGCTGCAATCCCGAAAGTCTCATTTTTCACGATATCGCCTCCCGGACGTGGCTCTCGTTCACATTTTTTATGCGGCCGCCCATGCATCATCGTAACGGCGAAAGCGAAGCGCGACAGATAATTCACGCGCTTTCCAGCTCCCTGCATGGACGTTAATGAAAAACCTAGACTTATTTTAATTAAAAACATTTGCCTATGCACCGTTCATAAATTCTACGATTCTTTTATCAATTCAATGAAATCGAGATGCACGAAACGAAAGGCTTGCGAAATGATTTTAGTAAACCTTCTTGCATTATGCGAGATCTTCTGGAGATTAGAGGGACGACTTTACTTTACGCCTTAAACCTGATATTTAGAGAAGATGCATTACTTAATAACATTTTTAAATATAATTCGATATTGTTATGCTGTATAAAATGCTCAATGTAAAACAGAAAATCACGAGAAAAGAATTTAAGAAAGACGAATATTGTGAAAAGAGTGAAATTCAGAGAGCACAAATTATGTTAAATTATTATTAAACCTGATCCGGATTAAGTAGTTTCGTGGAAAGGTTGTGATATAATAATTTCTATTGTAAGCCTACCATATTGAAATGCACACTTTGCACAAAACCATTTATTGAATAAGTTGATATTTTCGTTTGGATTAAAGTTTACTATCTATGCATGATTTCTTAAGGGGTCATTCTACTTTGAACCGCCAAAAAATTAAGATATTTGTAAAGATTTTTTTCTCAGTAAATGCAACATATAACGAAATAAATCTTTTTGGTAATTTATTAAGCTACTCTTATATTATACAAAAAAAATTAAAAAGAATTTTTGCAATTTGTTTTAATTGTTTTTTTACAGTGTGAATATGCCACCTAAAAAAAGAGGCATGTTTATGGCGTAGGTTATTTCCCGGCTCAGGCTTATCCAAAACAACTAATTCCGAAGGATTCTTAATCTATATGAGTATCGCTATAGCCCCAAGCTCAATTAACAATTTTTGTTGAAAAGTAAGAAAATGGGGCCGGTTTGAATAAAAAGTTTGACAAAACACTCAAAAGGATGTATTCTCGGGTGTTCAATGAGGAGAATCTCGGTTATTTCTCGACAAAAATTGTTAATTGAGCTAGGGGCTTTTGGAATTTTTTGTTTCGGATGAGCCTCAGCCGGGAAATCACCTATGCCATGAACATGCCTCTTTTTTAGGTGTCATATTGACGCCGTAAAAAAACATTAAAACAAATTAAAATAATTCTTTTTATTTATTTTTCTATAATATAGGAGTAGCTTAATAAATACCAAGAAGATTTATTTCATTATATGTGTGTTGTATTTACTCAGAAAAAATCTTTACAACTAGCTTAATTTTTCGGCCGATCAAAGTAAAATGACCCCTTACTCAAGTTGAAAGTGTGGAGTTTCTATTGTCTTGCAGATATCAATCACAAAAGAAAACAAAAAGAAAACAACATTTAATTAATATTTAAAGCCTAGAGCAGTATTGAATTTTGTATATTATGATTGTTCATGGATTTATAAGACATATAAACAACATATATAGAAACCAAAGTTGACTTGCACTTATCACTGAACTGTTAAATAACTGAAATTAATAATAGCCGATTTTTCAACATTTTAACACTTCAAATGTTTAGTTTCATACTTAAATTTTGAACATTAATTTCTCAATAGTATCAGTAGTATACGTTGCACGTTTGAAAAGCTTAATTAACATAATTCTGAATTTTGCTTACCTCAACAAAATAATACACATTATTTCAACAGATTTGATTCACGAACCTTTATAGGTATTTTATAATGCGTTTAGTATATTTTGCCACGTTCTAAAATCTCTGAAAATCCTAAATCCATGTTTCTTCAAATCTCTGTAGGTATCTATATGGTTATTATGGCTATTTCCAAAAAACGGATGTTAACTCTTTTACGAACTTAATCCCCAATGCCAGCACTTTTTTTACATAATAAGAATGGCTTATTAATGTATACATTCCAAGAAATGTGGCTTATTTTTCGCGTTGAAAAACGATCTTTTTGCAATCTCATCGGCAACTTACGCTCGCGTTACGAGTCGAACATGCTCGATACCATTGGTGCTTTCATTGTCATGCAAAATTGCGACCTTATGCTCGGTGTGGAGCAATTCGGCAGTCGGTTGGACACAATAGGCCGGACAGTCGGCATGGTACAAAATATGCAAATTCGACGGACGTTGGGAACGGGTCGCCAAAAACAATAAACTCGAGCGATTGCATGTGTTCGTACATCGATGGATCCATAAAAATATCCATGTGGACACGGTCCGTGCCTGCAGAGGTGAAGAGTTCGGTAAGAGGCGAAGAGGACAGTGAAAACGCCGCATGGTGTGAATTGCTCCATTATTTAGCGATGATGAAACCGGCCACCCGTTACGTTTTTACAGAATTCCAGCTGATGGATTTACGAGAAGCCAAGAAATCTCTTTTTCCAATTTTCTGGTATATTAGCCTTTGCTGCGTGAAGTGCGGTAAAATCTCGGTGTAATAATTAATAAATGGTGAGTAAGGAATATGTGATAACAAGTGTAAATATAAACAGTCGTATAGTTTGAGCTTGATTCTTTTGAATTGTTTAAAAATTGCTTGTACATACTTCATTGCTGTTGGCAATTTTTATTCAGTGGTATTTGTTAATTAATTTCTAAGTGTCTTCTGGCTGATGAAAGACTAACAAATGCGGGAATGATGTTTGGTCACAAATCTAAGTAGTCCACTTATTAATGATTAGCACAGCATTCGTAATTAACTCAAGATTTCGTGAAAATAAAGCTGAAAGTTTTGTTTGTGAATATACATACTCTTTTCTCAATTTTTAATTATTTCCGTGATTAGATATTTCAACAAATTTGGAGAAGACGTCAAACTCGATTTTCACGGGATATTTTAAGTAGTCTCTTGTTAAAAATTTTTGTCCATGAGAACTATAAAGTGAATTAAATATACTCCGCTCATTTCATTAATTTTCAGCAGAGAACTTTATCGTCAGTTGTACCACGGCTTGCGGAACAGCATGTACATATAGTTTAACTCGTAACGACAGTTACATTACAATTTCCTGAACGCCGTATTCTTCGTTGGCCCGTGGCGTTTCGTTTGCACTAGCATTCCCAAAAGTGTTTGCTCGGGGCACGGTTCTTCCAGTTTTCACACTCTGCTCTAATACGTTCTAACTACTTGTACCTCGGCACGAGCTCTGCCGGACCACTGTTCCCCAAACTTTTCTTTCAACGAACTGGCCACTCTGTAGCCACTGAGTAGACCATACGCGCGTGGAATTTCTGCTTGCATATAATGTACACACGAGCAAGTTCAGCCATTGCGAATGTGTTAAAATTAAAGGATACATTTTTGGTGTGGCTCATATAATTATGAAGTTTTCATCTCCAAATGTGTTCATTCACACCTCGTTCAATATATAATTACCTCATCTTTTAGACTTTAGTTAGGATAATGTCAATTGCGTAGAAAAAGTGGGGATTTAATTAGAAAAATTATTTTATGAAAAATAAATATGCACGTCACTAACAAGTCACTTTCAGTTTAGGTACCTACACACAAGATTTCAGAAGTTTAATCTGATCATATTTGTTGATGAAAGAAGTTAACAACGAAGCATGTGGTTTTACGATTTTGCTTTCCTGTCCGTTTTGGAGAATAATGTGTTATTCACACTTTAGGAACTTTAAGTCTGTACAATTAAGTTTTAACTGTTCATTTTTATACTTAAAAATCACTGTTAATCTGTACCCATACTTCCAATATCACAACTAACAATAAGAGCATTAATCTGGTTTTACTAAAATACTGTCGATTAATCCTAGTCTATCCATCTTTATACTTTCAACTCAGGGCAACAAAAATACCAGCAGTGAGATTTTCTCTGCAGTCTCAAAACTTCCAATTGGCAGAAATTTGTCTATACCTATAAAAGAATAAAATTTTAAGGCAAAGATGATGCATTTTCAACTAGAATAACATTCGTCGACCAAATAAGAACCCCACTCCCCATTAAATTACATTTATTTTTCAACAAATAAAATCTACACCCCCGTCCTGACAAGAAAATAATTCTTTAACAACTTGAAGCTTTAAAACTCATGGAATATTCATACACGATGTATCGAACAGGCGTTTACTCCATCCTGCCGCTGTTACAAGAGTGAAAAAGGGACCAAACAGCAACGTAAAATATCGCAAGCAAAACAGCTCACGAAACGCAAACAATTTGCCAACACAATCTCCTGGTGTTGCACGCGCAGTATCGTATCGGAGATCCCTGTTTCCAATTCGGCGAATGTTTCCCTCGCAGCTGCAAATAGTATGACGAACGGGGAACAATCGACGGGAAGATGCGAGTGAATTGCAAGGAAAGGGCACAGTCTCTCGGCTACGCCGGGGTGAGAATAAAAATGGCTTGGATCAAGGAACGGGTAGAGGGAAGCGAATTGTTACCGCGTCCCGCGGGGCGATTTGACGGGTTTGTTCCTCCCCCTTTCTTCCCTCTTTTTTTTGTCCGCCTTCTCACCGGCCATTTGCTGGCGTCGCTTGTAAATATGAGCGGTCCTTCATTCGGACAGAGAGCAATAGCCCTAACAACGTCTTCCTGCCGCTGTATCCTTGCCCAAGGCCGTTCGACGACGGCAGTTTTCCTTCGTCTGGGGACTATACCGCCATTCCTTTCTTCGGGTATACCAGCCCGTGGAAAGTGAACCCGTGGAAGGCACGACGGGAGGAACGACGTCGAAGGAAAAGAGTGTACGAGCGAGCTGGTTGGATCGGACAGAGAAAGAGGGAAAGTGGAGGAACAGCGTCCCCCGACAATCAACGTCTATGGCGCCGCGCCATCGTTCTTTCCCTTCTACGCGATGTCGTAAAAGATGCTTGTTACGAGCGGCGAACGGATAAAATAACGGATTGTAATAAGTTTTCGTCCAGCCGCCCGCGGATTGTAGGTCAACGGCATGACCGACGGACGAGGTGGAGCGCCCTCGTAAACAATTGACAGCCGGAGGAGAGACTGAGGCCATGTCAAGTCGAGTGTCTTTATTGTCGGAGTGATTTGTTTTAGTCTGCATGGATATTTTGGATGAATTCTGTGGGAACGTTTCAATTTAGAATCGTCCATTAGCTTCATTTAGTATCTAAGTACTTAGTCCCCTTAAGTAGATTCATGCACACAGCTTAGACTAAGATTTTATCTTATTAGATTTTCGTTTAATTTTTGGATAATAAGATAGTAGAGGTATTGAGGAACAATGCAGCGAAAGTATTTGGCTATATTAACCCTTCCTTTCGAAGCTAACGAAAGGACCAACGACGAGAACCATTTCTCCCGGATTCAAATATTCTCTTAAAGCAAATATTGACCAGTTTTTTAAATCAGTACATAATTCTGAACACATTATGTTTATTCTAATATAATAAATAATATCACTACCTATTAGTTTTAATAGCAATTTTATGTTAGGTGTATCGACACTACCGGGTTCACGCTAGATTGTGGTCGTGTTATGATCTAAAATCGTTAGCTTCTTTAACCCTTACGTGGCGCCGGGTCTTTCCACATTTTAATGTGTCGCCTATGGATCATCTTGTTCGGTCAAGTTTCTTCCCTCTCCTTTTCTCCAATTACGAATTGTGTCTCTTCATTTGACATTTCTGGAAGGAAACTGTAAGGTTAAAAATATTTTTTAGGGTGCGTGTAAAAACGCATTTATTGCCAGTTCTTAATATTGCGACCAATGAATGAAATTGACCGGGCACGGATGACCCATGGACGTCACGTGAGGGTTAAGAATGAGGAACACGTATAGTCTGATATTTAGGTTGGGTTCAAATGCACCCTGCATCCGCTAGATGCATGATACTGGAAATTATTATTACATCACCTACAAATCCATACTTTTCATCTTAATGCATAAGTTTTATGACACGATTGATAATATTTAATAAAATTTGGCCATGATATCGGACACTGAATACCTAGTGAACAATGAAGCAATAATAATTTTCTAATACTACTAATAACCCTAGTAGCATTTATTTGCTGGGAGTTTGTTGGGCCAATGACGTGTTATCCGTTGGCCAACGGTTGAAGTGTCGCGCTATTTTTAAATGGGCCAACGATTGTAACCAACGCAGGCCCAACTGAAGATTTCTTTCCATAGGCCCAACTGAAGGATTTTTCTATAAGCCCAACAGTTTCTTTCCAAAAGACGTCTTACAGACGTCCAGAAGGCGTCTTGAAGAACATCAAAAGACGTCTTAAACACGTCTTTTCAGGCCTGGTTTAGGAAAAAAATCCCGGTGAGGAGAATCAAACCCAAACTTTCCGCTTACGAAGCAACCGCTGTTCGCACTTACCCAACACATTTCCTTATAAACACTTCGAATTTCTAGGTACATAACTCTTATTAATTGTTTATAAAAACTGCGCAATGAAGCGAAATATTCTACAAAATATCATCATTCGACCTTTAGACTCATTCCTTAAAATTTCACATTCGTCTCAAGACAGACGTCCTCATTACGTATTTATAAATATGAAAAGAAAAATCACAACTTGGAATATAATAACAGGTTTTTGGATGTAGTAAATTTTCTGACGTTTGTAAGACGACATTTAATCATCGTTGTAAATTTTTTGTTATATAACCAACCATAATAATTGTAGGCCCAACATTGAATATTCGTTGGCAAACTGTCGTAATTTTTTGTTATATAACCAACCATAATAATTGTAGGCCCAACATTGAATATTCGTAGGCAAACTGTCGTAACTTTTTGTTAATTAACCAACCATAATAATTGTAGGCCCAACATTGAATATTCGTTGGCAAACTGTCGTAATTTTTTGTTATATAACCAACCATAATAATTGTAGGCCCAACATTGAATATTCGTTGGCAAACTGTCGTAAGTTTTTTACCATAGGCCCTATGTTGGGAATTTGTAGGCAAAACGCTAACTATATCCCAACTAATTCCCAACTGTTGGCTACCGTTGGCCAACCAAAAATGCTACTAGGGAATCGAGCTATGAGTAATAACGTTAAATATTGGAGTCACGCAATAAATATTTCCAGTTATGTACATGGCTTTTATTCTCTATGTTTGTTATGTACAGAATTGTTATTAACGCCGACATGTTTATAGCCAGGAGCTTGACTTTAAATTACATTTTTCAGTGAATGCAAATGAAATGGCAAGTGTTTCATTGGAGAACTATAGCATATTATGGTATCATATTAAAAATAATATTTGAAGACTAACATGCTATTATAGTGATACAAATAGTGATATTCCATTGATAGGAAGTATGACAATATCCAGTTTATTGGAAACAGAAGCAAACGGTGGAAAAATAACAATTATTTCACGTTCCACCACTTCATCATTCAAATTTGTCGGAGGACTTCCTGTTCAAAAACATTTCAATAGATGACATTGCGTGGCAGCGAACTTTCTGTCGAATAGTAGCAGCATATTTCACATGAAACCTATGCGTCACCGCTTTAATATCTAATATCAAATACATATTATTTCCTTGGCAATGTTGCTGAATAAAAATAGGCCAAAAGTGGCAGTTCCGCGAGGATGGCAAGGCGTAAACATATTATAGAGGCAGTCGTACTTCGTGAGCCGGTATAAATTGCAGAGCTCACTTAGCCGGCCAAATTTATTCCAATCCCGTAATCCGCGCCTATTCACACAGATGCAAATAGGAGAAACGTATGCCAAATTCGTACGCATCCTTCTGGAAACGACACACCTCGTATACCAAGAAAGATAGGGTAGGTACATAGTACTCAACGCGGACAATGTTGAGAATGAATTAACGTGACCCCAGCTAAGAACAGAGTGGTCAGGGGTTGTGTGAAACAAGGGGAAATGAGAGGCAAGGAAGCAGGGAGGAAAGGGATAAGGATGGTCACTCTAATATGAAGCATTGTAATGGTCCCTTTGGAAGCAAACCTTTGGGTTTTCGAACGTACAAGACCGTCAGGATGCGCAGCGCACACGTTGGTTCTGGCCACTGTGAATTATTAAATGTTACAATTAAATGCTGCGGGGGAATTAACACTGGTACCACAATTTGCCACGATGAAATATTGAGTCATCAAACGCTTCGTTATAATGGTAAATAAATGACGAACCCCACTACGCTTTTGTTTCCTATTCGTCATTACGGCGTAATTAGTGACATTTCTGTATAAAGCGATCGCTAAATAATAATTATTACTATTTATTAGTTTAGTATTGTATAGTAGTAGTAGTAATAAAACTATAATTAAGTATAATAAATATTACTAAATAATAATAATAATTATTGTAAATGGTCCTCGCTTTTTTAAAAGCCAAGGGTTCTCATCTAAGCTTTCTTGCATTACGAACACTAATTTTAGCCTTTTCGTATGCAAAATAGATGTAAAAAAAGAACAATGAAGAGAATATTACATTATTCTTATTGTAAAATCCAGTAGCATAAATACCTTCGAAGATTCTAATAAATTTAAAAGTTTACGAGGTATCATAATTGTATTAATCATTACGTATTTTTTTCTACTATATGACAAAGATCGCTGAAATTTGAAACTCTTTAGCGCTATATTAAACAATGCTTAACATGTGGTTTGCGCACCAGAAACACAATTCCGTTTCTTCTTTTTACGTGTTAATTTCATACTATATTATTTAGAATGAATGTCAACAACTTCATCGTATTCGTTCATTTTCGACAATGGTAATTTGTAGTTTGAAATATTTCCAATAGGCACGAGGAATTGTGTAATATTTAACTTGAGTAATATTTAAAATTTAAACATCTTAGTTGAAGTAAAATGTGCTTGCTAGGCGTTTAAAACGTAACTAAAATTTGTGTTGTAGTGGAACCAACTGTAAGATATTCAGCCAGGAGAAAGACGAAATACGCGGATTAAGTAATTTGTAAATGTTTGAATCGTGGAAAGGCCAACTGTCATTGTATTTGATTCAGCATTTGAATTAGTAAATACAGCATAATATATAGAACTGATTCTTCAAGTTCACAAAACTTTGATTTATTTTAATTCGCCATTAAAGAACAAAAATCTATACTCAATTCAAAATGAATTACACTATAAAGAATATTTCCAGTAGTATAACATACGCATTGCCAGACAAAATCCAAGCCTGACTTTCTGCCTTAAATTGACATTGTCTGCTATCATTTTAGTAAGTACCCAAGAGTATAAAACTTTTGAAAACGTACATTCCTGCGTCTTTTCGAACAAGTTATATTTGAATAATTCAAATCAATTAAACGTTCTGATATATTTCCAACTCTTTCACACGAAGTCTCCAAATGATTGTAAACGAAAAGTAGCCGGACTAGAAATCAATTTTCCTCTCTGGAAATTTAAGAAAATTCATTTGGGACCCTTAATGCAGCAGCCTCTTCGAAGTACACAGACGTTTGATGTTAATTAATTCGGCGTCACGCGTCTGACGCAGATTTTCGCCCGTTACCCAATTAGGATGTATCGGCTTGCCGATTCAGATAAATTAAGTAACTACCCCGTGGGAGAATTAAGTTGGCAGCCAATCTGAGCGCTGCCAGTGGAAAGACGAACGGGTTTACGGGTGGCTGTAAGGCGCATTTCCATCGACACGCGGTAGGCGCAACCAAGATGTCTGGGGAAATGAAGCTATGCGGGTCGGAGCCGTTTCATCTTCCTGCAAATAATTTAATCCAAGCTAAGTACATATTTATGTCTGCACATAGACTGAGCGCGTAGGTAGGCAAGGGCTGGCGATACATAAGCCAGGTATCTGGTTTAAAGATACATGCCCGGTTGCGCAGCGTTATATAACGGGACGCTGTGTGACGGTAGGCAGCTGCCATTAAAATTAATAAACGCAATTCTGAGAGGTTAATTGAAAAGTTTTAGTGCCACGGAAAGGAAACGTTATTCCAGTATTAGGTGGGAAGATACATTACCCCCGCGGAGGCGGGCAGCCAACGGCACGCTCGGAATCATGCCCGTGTAATCGAACTTCTTTCTCGCTTAATACTCCCCGCGGCCGATCTCGCCGTCTTTATCGCGCCTTTCCTTTTCCCTTCGTGATATGCCCCGGCACGGGAGCGGTTGAAATTGAACGCGACAGCGCATCCAGGATGCCTCTGAATATCCGAGGAGGCTCCTTCAGGATTTCCCGGGCACGGTATTTAATTTGGTCGACGTAAGGAGACGCGGTGAGGAACGGTGCAAGAGAAGAAAGAGGGGGAGAGGGTGGCGAGGTGCGGCAAAAAGTTGGAAAGATCTGCGCGAGAGGGAAAAAGAGGAATAAAAGGGCGGCGCACGGGAAGAGGGGAACGGCGAGAAAGAATAGGAAGGACGAAAAGGGTGTGCAGGGAGCAAGGCGGGGTGGCCTCGGCAGCTTGGACCTTGGGGAATCTTAATAACTTCGTGGCTCAGCTATTTTTATATTTCTCCCCCCCCCCGTGACATTAAAAATCCTCGACTAAACTTTTAACATACATTTAAGTTAAAGCTCCGTGCCTCGGTAGACCTAACGTCGCTCGCTCCACGCTGTCTCTTGAATAAAAATCACCCTCAATGCCCACTTTACCTTAGTGCCGAGCTGCTTGGAAAGTGACTGTGCAGAAATAAGGCAAAGGAAGGGGGCATAAGGGGGAAGAAGAGAAAGGCAGAATTGCGTAGATAGTAGCATATTAGAGTATCTTTTTGGGCGCGCAGGATGTACTTACCGTGGATGTCTTTTTATAATGGCAATCCCTAAGTGAAACGGTTCTGGATCAGAATATGAAAGAGCTAGGTGGATTTTACTAAAATATTTGCTAAACTAACGCAGTAATAACGACAGCACTAATATGTACAAATATATAAACATTTACATTCTAGACTCTCTATAATTGGTAAAATAAAAATAGTCATATACACAAGTATGATTTAAAACTGACTTTGTCCCCAAATAATTCAGATACATTGATATTCGAAAATTCCTTTTTTTCTAGATTATTGTATTGATAGAATCTTGAAGAAAGCAGAGCTTCTACCAGTACATCTCTAATATTTTTACCTTGTACGTATTTAATTGCTCCATCCTACCTTCTACTTCATTATTTAAGGGAATGAATTATTTGGATCATTTCTGAACATTTTGTTACTTCACTTGTCAGCTTGACATCTATGAAATAATGTTTTTTTAAAGTTTAAAGACTTAATGTTAAATCTGTGGAATAATTTATATCCAAACTGTGCCCTGCGACTGTTATATTCTCGTCGATGGAAATGTAACGATACACTTTTATCACAGAAGTCATATAAAAATATTTTCAAAAATAAATTTAAAGATCGCTACTTTCAGTTTCTCTACACAGAAGACAGTAGGAAATTCATGTCGAGATGCATCAATGAGTACTTCAAAATCAAATCTATAAATGTATTTTTTGGAACTCGAAACGGAAATACAATAGTGAAAAACACATTTCGTGACATGATCTGCAAGGCTATCATTGACTCATAATTCCAGTGTGTCAAGTTTGCTACTATTTCCTATATTAGTAAGCTCGAATGTATGGATTGTGAGGCCATTTCTGAGGTTGTTCCCATCTGCTGTTCAGCACGAAAAAAGTATCATTGAATCAATTTTGCTATTATAAAAATATTGGAATTTTTAATCCGATTTAGACGTCTTCCAATTTCAAGGATTTTCACTTTTCCTTTACAATACCTAATTTGCTACTGATAGAACTCGTATGTATATACATTATCCAAGATTACCAGTATTTTCTATTTTATATATATATATATATAATTATTATATATATAATATATATATTATATATAATATATATATATATAATATATATATATATATATATATATATATTGCGTTTTGTTTGTTCGAAGTCTACTGAGAAGAACGACACGTAATTAACACGGTGTATAATACAGTCGTTATTGAAATGTAAACCTCCTTAATTAGATATAAATAACGAAAGTCAAATAGGCATAATTTACAAGAGATACACCTGATTCTTGCAATGTTCGCTGCTTGCTCTATATTATTCAGGTTTAATATGCGTGTGTACTAAATCTGACATTGAAAACATTGCTTGAAAATATATGTATCTGATATTGCCAACCTGGAATCAATTACTCGGCTCATATAAAACACTGAATCAACTTTAAAAATTGAAATTTCTCCTTTCCATTAGCTGTGCCAGATTCCTACTAATATATAAAAGTGAAACGTTGTCTGTTTGTTTGTTTGTCCTTCTTTCACGCCTACACGGCTGAACGGATTTTAATGAAATTTTGAATATACATTACACACGTCCTAGATTAGATTATAGGCTATTTTCTTGTAGGCTTTTTTATTTTGGAAACATTATAAATAATTCCCGGGTGAAACCGGGGAACGGGTCAGCTAGTTTTTAATAAAATCAGTTACGTTGCGTCTCCAAAAGAAAAAACACTATTCTACATACAAATCGCATATACGATTAAAGGGATTTAATTCTTCGACAGAATATGTTGTTAATCGTTCTTCAACTATCACACGTGTATATGATATAAGCTGCTCGATTATTCATTGAACGAACTGATGAGTCTATTCTCGTGGTGTGTCGGTCAAAGGTGGTTCTCAAAGGCTGTCAATCTTTGATCGGCCTCCGTTTCCGCAGGAATCCAGTTCTGGAACGAAGTTTTCAAGCAGAGCAGCACAAGCTATACGATGCTACATTGAGTCAGTTTTACGCATGCCAATACAAATCAAAACGTTTGGCATCCCTTGGGTCTTGAGGTGACTTCTTTTCTTTGACGATCTTGAGGTAACTGATTTCGTGAACGTTGAGTTATGCCTTTCGAATATTTACTTTTACACGTTTATATTTAGACGTGTAACACGTAATTTCAAATATTTATATCAATCACCAGGAAACTCTCTAGTAATTTCTTATTTCGTCTATAAAGTACATGCTGAAGAAAAAGCAAGCTCACTATAATTTTCAAAGTATTCTGATCTTTGCTTACTTTCGGGTCAAGCCATATTTCTTCTTGTTTTCTTGTTTCTTCATTTCGGTGTATCTCAGATTTCTTCTCCGGTTTAATGTTCTTCAGGTTGTGTCTCTTCCCTGGCGAAAGCACCATCGCCGTTTTCGAATCACTTTGCATGTTCCAGTCAGTTTCGCGATGCAATGTGCATCATTGACCGTCTTCTAACTCTTAGCTATTGCTGCACGTATCGTTGCTAGCTTCTCGAGCATTTGGCCGCGTCGCAAAGGTCGATGGAGGAGAATACCACGGAGTGGGTTCATCGTTCCGTACCATGCGATCACTTCACTTATGCGCACTCGACGGCCTTATGGACCGAGACTTCGTGATCGCGGAAGCGACGAAGCTTCTTCCTCTTCTCCTTCTTCTTCTTCTTCTTCTCCTCCGCGAGAACCTTAATCTTTTCTGACACCATTCGAGATACAGATCGTTTCTCTACCATTCAAGAAAAGGATCGAACCGAGTGTCTCTTTCGTGAAAGGCACTGCTGAAGGCAACGCTCAAAAACGTGTTCAAAGTATCAATGTTTTACATTACCCGGGAAAAAAATGAATATGTAGACTGAAAGTATGATAAAATCATCATTGAGACTCTCAGAACATATTTATTTAGAAGAATTAATTGTGGAAGTAATCAGTTTAACATTTTTGCTGTGAAAAATAGATATTTCATTATGGTAGTCACACTATGGTAATTCTATATTTTAATTAAAAAATTAAATTGATGAGAAATTATTTCCGTTAAGGGGTCTCTCTACCTGGACGGATGAAAAATGATGCGAACTTTGGAAATTTTTAAAACAAAACCATTAAATATATTTATTTCCTGCATTGTGGCTTTACTTGTCAATCTTTATAGGATATGAAAACAATTTATATGCCAAACCAATTCAAAAAACATCGATGTGAGAAGGGAGGCCCCGTAATTATGAAGTAAAGGTATACAGAATATGTCATTTTAAGTTGTGAAAATAATATCCATGGGTTTCGGTAATCACAATTTTCTTACCTCCCTGGTTAAAATTCTGTTTTGAACAAGAATTGATTAGGGGCGCATTTCTTTGTGTGCGTTTACTAAAACCTTTAAACTCAAGAGGAGTTTTCGGTTTTCAAGTTTTCCGTCCATCATCACACTTTATATAATACTGCACTAAACCTGTAGGGTGTACTATCTACTAAAAATTTCGTGAGGAAATCGAACTCACCGTTTTGTTTTTAGTAGACTGACAGTGAATATGAAGTAGCTAGCAGTAAACTGCCCTTTCTAGGTGTATATACTCACTTTTCATAATTAATTCTTTCGTTTGTTTTTAATCCCAAAAATAGAGCCATTCACACTATCCAGAAATCACAAATATTTACATTCAATTTTCCCGCCCAAATTTTCTATAAAGCATACCATACTTTTAATACGTTATTATATCTGTATAATAAAACAGAAAGCTTCTATATGTCTGTTTGTCTGTCGCCTAAAAACTTTCGAACGGTAAATTCTGAGATCACGAAATGTGCCTCAGCTCATTAGGGCCTGACTAATCCAGATGGATGTGACCATTTTCACAAAAAAATTTTTTTTTTATAAAACCAGAATTTAATTTTCGAGCGAAGCCGAGTAGTAAAGCTAGTACCTACATAATGTGCACTAAACGTATGCAAGATTTACCTACTTCCCTCTCACAGTGACATTTTCTATTAAATCCCACACTGGTGTCCTTCCGTTTCGAGACACCCTGTACAAATTCGCCTCGCGTAGCACGTAGATTTAATAGTCTACTTTGGAAATCGCGTTCCCGTGAACGGCGATTTATCCGCGATACCCAGATAATCGGGTACACGGGTGAACACGCGCGGAGAATACCTCTTAGGCATCGATATTCAAAAAAACGGGAATCCCTCTGATACAAGGCTCGCGATACCCAACATTGACGATAAATGCCGATACTCCGAGGATGAAACATCAACCTTTGCCGCGCTGGTAGCTAGGTGGCGTCGGGGCTGCGGTTATTTGCATATTTCAATTTCCTCTGCGCAACACCGAGGGTGTTGTCGACGTGCGGCTGAAACACACCCTCACAGACGCGTCCACGCCTACACGCATAGTTTCTCGTCTATACGTTTTGTAAGTATATCGTGCTGGTTCACGTGAATGCATGGAGGCTACGTCTGTGTGCGCCGAAGTTCGTGCAAGTCTGCGCGGAGAAAATGTCAATGTCGGGGGCAAACATTGCTCGTTGGATGCTGCGATGTGGCTATACGGGGTGGTACGGCAATTATTGAAACGCGGGCGACTCGTTCCTTCGTGACAATGACAAATCTGATTTGCCCCAGTATTATAATAGTTGATGCTAGAAATTTTAGTTGGAAACAAATGATCCAGGATGAAATGAAGTGTTCTTAGTATCTTTCAAACAACGCCGTGTTAAATATTTGTAGTTGTCGAAGACATTTTGATTTTGTCGTTATTGCACACTTTTCGATATTCGCAATGATTCGCTTAAAAGTCCAACAGTCTTCCAAGTATCTGACCAAGAAGAAAGCTGTGTCTGTATATTACGTGTCATTCTGAACCTACATTCATACATATTCCAAGAAAGAAACTTTTTACATGCGTTAAATACATAATATCCACGATTGCATTGAAAAATGTCTGATACTGTCTCCTTTTTCGCAATGAAACGCAAAAAACTTGATCCTCGGTAACCAACATTCCCTCCTGCGCTGCATCTCACCGAAAAAGAGATTGCAATCTCTCAAAAATTTCTCCTCCCTTCGATGCGAGAAGAGGAACGTAATAAAAATTAAAACGCAGACCTTGGGTGTGCTAGTACGCAGTTCTGTCGCTCCACCCTGTATGTTTGCGTTCCGCTGTTCTTTCCGAGATAGCGGCGCTCGCCTGTGTGCCAGCAAGCTTGCATAAGTGTATACGTGTCGGGGCGCTATCGCTTGGGAACGTTTCTCGTTCCGGCTCGGCTATATTACCTGCGTCCTATTATAAAAGTCATTTCGCAGGACACTCTTCCCTGTCCATTGTACCGGAGCATTTCAATTTTCACCCAAGATGCAAATTCCTTGTCTGCGCGAGCCCCGCGGAACGAGCCGCCGCGTCGAGACGGCGGCGTCAAGACGCCGGAGGGTCTAATGTGTAGGTGCGGCGAACAGGTCTATCGCAGCCTCATTTCGTTTCAATTCATTAGGGAGACCGTAAAATTCTAATTCTCGGCTTGCCTACTGCTCGCTCGACACCGTTTCGCTTGGCGGGAACCACCCTTCCTCGAGTCGTTGGCCCAAAAACTTTCCGCCCCTACTCCCCGCCCTGCACGCGTTAACCAGCAATCTATTCGAATCCTGTTAAGGCACAGCGCGGGATGGGTATTCCATTAAACGGATAAGCGACACTGACTTTAGCTTCTTCGTGGAATAATTGTTTTCTGCAGTCTTGAATTTTGTTTGTGATACTTGAGTAATCCAAGGGACGATAAGATAATTAATGCGGGTGAAGTTATTTTGCATTTTTCAAATTGTTACATTCACAATTGCTTATATGAGATGGCTGTTACCTTTTTGGGAAGTATTGTAGTGTCAGGTGTACAGAGTAAAAGGGTTGTATCCAGAGATGGATTTAAGGGGGGAGGCCTACCTATGTAAAACGGTCAAAACAACATGCTTCTTTGGGACTTTTTTCTAGAAAAACCGATAAACTTTTATTATTAAACATTAGTCTATTGAAAAGAGTACATCTTACGGAGATTTCGTAAACTGAATTAAGTACCTAATGAGTTGCTTGTGGTTATTAAAGAAGAAATATAGAAAAGATGAGAAAGGACTATTGTATCCCTTATAAAATTTTTGCATGATCCAGAATTTCTTCAAAAAGGGTCAGAAGACGCATTTTTTCATTTAACAGCCAAGGCAGATATGTATAAAACGTCAAAATTTAACAATAACAGATTTTGTCACAAAAAAAGAAATAGATTCGCTGACGCAACATTAGATGCATTGTACTTTTTAAAAATCAATTTTAAAACAAAAAAGTAATGTTACGCTTTGCACAAATTTTGTATTAAATAAATAAATTTACCAATATATTTAATATCTATTTTTTCATTTACTCAAGTTGTGTATAAATTAGACAGGGATAATCATTTAGTTAAAGTTTTCTTGTGTTTTTGATAAATATTATCAACATTATTCCAAAAATATAATTTTTGCAATATTTTTTTCAATTTCTCGAGAATTCTCGAGAATTCTCAAGAAATATGATTTGATTTCTGATTTCTCGAGAAACAAAAAATATGGAGAAATCAGGAACAATAGTTACTCATATCTAGTAGTGCATATTTAAAGGCGTACTTGGGATTTACTACTAGTGATATCACCTGAAATTCATTACTGCATTGTAAAAAAGTTGTATAGAGTAAGTAGAGTCATACCTGCATTTCGTTTCGACTCTTGCTGCTTTCGACTACTTTCGTGTCATGAACTCCCCTCTGCTGCATACTGAACTCACCCATGTTGTATATTTACGTATACATACATTATAAATAAATGATTTTCGATTTCGATCTGATAATTCGCGAGGCCCGCCTGAAATTACGATATTAAGTCTGACCTATTACGAAGATATCTCCTAAAATATTTCCAATGCTATCGTCGCATAAACTCCGATATAGTATTCAACGTCCCACGATATTTGCAATTTAATAAGAGCGGTAGTCGCTGGAACACGTGGTATCTTTATTACGGTGTAATATACCGCGTGCCTTTCAATTTTCACGACTGCGTGGCACGCGGCGGAGAATCTATATGCAGAGGTACGTAGACATCTAAGAATGCCAGAAATAGAAGTGGTTTGTAGAAGACGGATGAAGGAGTGGAAGGAGAGCCAAGGAAAGGATCCGAAACTTTTTCCTTAATAAATACATGCGACACACAAACGGATTATATTCCGTCCTCGACTCGCCCCGAGTCCGCTGGAACGAAGTGGACTCGAGAAGTGGTCTCTCGAGGGGTATAGGCGCGCATAGGCGTCGGCGGTTGTCCATTGAGGGGGTGGGGGGAGGGAGGGAGAGGGGACGGAGGCAGGACAACGACGTCAAAAAGAGGGAGAGAGAGATCTCGTTGTATCGATCGGCGTCATAAAATCCATTTTATGACTTGGACGCTGTCCAGTGACTGGTGTATTAGCCGTCGCATTGCCTCGCAAATAAAACGCTCTTCTACTCCTGAACCCCCTTTAACCACCTCGCCGCGTCCCCGTCGACGTCGGACGGTCGTCAGACGCCATCAACTTTCGTCTGTATCCCGTGTCTCTCTCTACCCTTTCTCTCTTCCTCTATTTATTCGTACATATATGTCTATCTGTTTTGCCTTTCGTTCGTCCTCAATGCACATCGGTAAGTTTATAGGCAAAAACTACGTAGCCGGGCGGTCCTCTTCATGGTCTCGTACCCCCTGGCGCTTTATCTCTCGCGAAAACAGTCGAATAACGTGGAAGTGTGTCCCGATTATCCTACGTTTGCATTGCTTGGATATATGTTGACGCTAGATCGCATACAGGTAAAAAGGTGACTTTAGATCTCGTCAGAACTTTGGACTCCTCAATCGGTGTCCACGCGCGAATGACGATTTCGAAGAATTTAATTCTTCCATTAAATCGCTGGGCTACACATATCTAAACCTTGTTTTACAGAGGCATGTTTCGTATCGTTTTCAATCAGCTTGTCCAAAGGATCGCGAATCAGCGCGGCGCGAGGGACGTAAGCTACAGTCAAGATGGTCGCTCCGCGAATCGATTACACACGCCAAGGACCAGAGAGGCACGAGCAGGCCCTCTTATAGCCAGGAATAATTAATTCTAATTGAATTAAGACGATTTTCAAAGAGGAAATAATGTATCGTCAAAATAAAGGAGTTGCGTCACACTTACGATATAGAACGATGCTTTTTGCCACTGGGATACAATGACTTGGCACGCTTTACGTAATCAAGGGTGTAATTAAACTACTAAATTCGCAACGCTGTCTGGCCATGTTTTCGATAACAGCTTGGGCTGTCGGCTCGAATTGAATTAGCTAACATTTCGACATGGTATCTATTAGTGGCGGATTTGACAGGGCGGCTGATGAGCAGTTGCCGTCTAGGCCCCTGCACAAAAGGCCCTCGCAGGGCCCCATGACCAAAAAAGAATTATGATTACGTATAGGTATCGAAACACTAGATTTTTTTTCGTACTACTACACTTGGCACGTTTTTAGTAAACTACCTCTTTATTTTCATGAAAAATTGGGCCCCTGCCCAGAAGGCCCCCCTAGGGCCCAATCTTAAAAAATAAAAATATGATTTTATTGAAATATTACATTTTTTCTGCACTACTACACTTGTCCCGTGTTTAATAAACTACCTCTTTATTTTCCCCAAAAATGGGCCCCTGCCCAGAAGGCCCCCCTAGGGCCCAATCTTAAAAAAATATGATTTTAACCAAACATTATATTTTTTCTGCACTACTACACTTAGCCCGTTTTTAGTAAACTACCTCTTCATTTTCCCCCCAAAATGGGCCCCTAAGAACGTTTGCCACCTGAGCCTTTTTTCTTAAATCCGCCACTGGTATCTATGAAGACCACGCTACGATTTTAAGCACACTTCCTTGGTGTCGTTCTTCATAATTCGCCGTAAGGTGACTATATATAAACTCGATGACAAGGCTCGCCATTATCTCGAGTCAATATATTGTTCTACCCTGCCAGCGGCAAGTGCAACCGCTTGATCTGCAATTTGCACGAGCCTGCGCTACTCGTCGCGCGCTGTCAAGCTAATCGTAAGCCTTATCGTAATTGCAGATGCGACAACAATATCCGTAAACGCCTCTCACCGGGGTGAGAAGAAGATGGCGCGGTTAGCCTAGGCCGCCATTGTTTCGTCACAGCCGTGTATCACTTATCCCTGCAAGCGACGCGAGAACTCGATGCAGGAGTTCTGCTGACGATACTCGGAATGGCAACGATAAAAACGCGGCCGTTAGTCTTTATTATACTTTAACCTGTATACCATCTCCCTAAATTAGAGTACTGCTTCACTTCCCTGACACCTTGCAAAGATAACATGTGGCCTTTCCTTTTTAAACTCCCACTCGTCCCGCTCCCTCTTATCTTCGCTCCAACGTTTTAATGTCCCCTGAACTTACACCTAACATTCTTCTCCTTGTATCTGTCTTAAATAACTTCGGGGGGAATATTATAAATTTTCGAAATTGTAGCGCGGCGAGATAAGAGGGGAAGCTAAATGAGCTCGCATTAGCGCGGCGGTTCCTCGCGATTTCTTCACGCAAGCCCACCCGAAACCAAGGGCCATGGTGATTGATAAAGCGATCCTGTCTAGCGATAGCCCACAGTCGAGGAGCTTGAAATTCAGAACCTTATTGCGCGCCGAACGCAACCGTGTAATTTCTACCGTAAAATTCTATGCGACGTTCGTACGTGCGTGTAACGGGGAATCGTGTGGCTATCGCGGGCTGCACGCAAGATACTTCGTTTCGCTTGCCTACGTCTGTTCGCGAACGCAGGGAATATGACTGGAGGGAATGGAGCTCGCCTGCTTATTTTGTCGCGAAAAAGACTCAATTATTTTAAGTCACTCCTGACAGGCGTGCCTGATTAATATCTTTTCGATGTTTTAATACAGTTTGCGCTTCAACCTGATTCCTCAGAATGCTTCTAGGATCTGGCAAGGGTGGAAGTTGGCAGTAACAGCTCGGGCTTTCGGATCCAAATGTATTTGAAGGAAGCCAAAAAAGTAGTGCCAAATAGACAAATACACTGCGATATGAAAATTAAGCGGGGTAAAAAGTGTGTCATCGAAACTGGGCCGATGTGTTTTTAATCCTTATTCTGGGGAAAAATTCAAATTTGTCGGTAGGGGTCTACATTTACGGCCATAATTACGATCGGATCCGATCATCCGCGAATCAAATGTGCAGGGGAATGCTGGCCTTAATGAGGAAGCGAGTGTCACGCCCAAAGTAGATCCCACGAAAGTAGATTTAGGGGTTGGTATCCCCGGCCCGCGATTCGTGTATGCCGGTCGGCGTTATCTGTAGATTTAATTCGGCCGAAAGGCGGAGCGGGAACGCTGGGAAGCGCGAGGGTGGAAGAAAGGTCGTCCTTGTTCTTGATACGCCACGGAAGCTAATTCGCCTTGAAGCCCCGCAGGGCGTACGATTCACGAAGTTTTCTATTCCCGGTGGATATCAGCCGCGGAGAATAAGAGTGTCATGCAACCTGTCCCAATGCAATTAAGATAAGCACCGACGATGTTTATAAATATTTCGGTCTACTCCCATTTTCCAGGGGCGGGCCAGGGTCGCGGGCGCATATCTAACAGCGAATACTTGGCGTGACCGCCCGCAGGCGAGGATCCCTTGGAAACTTTCGAATTCACCGTCGTCCAGGCCGGCTCTCGTCCTTCTCTACTGCCGTCTCCCTTTTTCCGTTCCATCCTCGGCGAGAGCTTTTATGTGGGTTAGTTTGGGTTAAGTTGGACGCCCTACGTGCAAATGGGACGCGCCAAGGCGCTGGGAGATAACCAATGGGGATCTGGACGCGTACGACGTATCGCATGAAAAATTACAAGAGCGCAGCAAGCGTACATATTTGTCCTCCTTATTCCTTCGCTCCTTCTTGCTACCCACTACGCTTCCTGTTTCCTGCATCCACGGCCAACTCTGTCTCCTTTTTCATCCTCCCTTTCGCCCCGAACACCAAACTCACCCGCTAAAAAATTGTTGCCGCCGTGACTCCACCTGCTATCGCGGTGAAATTGCGTCCTCTCGAAGTTGCCGTGAGATTAAAATGTCTCGAGCTTCACGGTGCGGCACCGTGGAACGACAACAACGACGAGCGATTTGAATTTCGCATGCTCGAATGATGTGGCGCCCACGCTCAATCTGGCATCGGGGCTGTTTATTTCTTAGGATATTATACCGATAGAACTCTTCGGGGAAAAATTTCTGTGATAGCAGGAGGTACTCAATGAGATCTCCGGTTCGTTCATCAGTTTACACTAATATGCGAAAGTCAAAATTTTAATTTCTTTGTAACATAGTATACATATATCTGTAAAGAAGAGGAGAGCAAATTTTATTGAAATTAAAAGTGAAGGATTGTTGTTTGAGAATGCAATATTAATGGCCATTCAGTTTGGAGTTTTTGGAGTTTTAGGGAAAAGAAACATACTTTCAAGGAAATTTCAACCTTAATAGTTGAATTATATAAGACTTATATAATCATTAGATGTAGTAGACATATTATACGTACATGTTAGATTGTTTAAAGTAATAATGGCAGTTTGAAAACCATTGTGATGCCACGTAACGCGTATTTCTTCATTCACATTTTAATATATAAAGCAGAAAGTGTTTGTGTGTTTGTCTAGCGTCTCAAAACTTTCGAGCGGTAAACTCTAGGGTCACAATATGTGGCCCAGCTTATTATGCCTAGCTAATCCATATGAATGTGACTATTTTCATAAAACTAATAAATAAATAAATAAAAAATTTCTGAAATCAAAATCTAAATTTCGGGCGAAGCCGGGTACTAAAGGTAGTTTAATTATTAGTCACTTTAATGAAAAGTAGTTGAAATAAAATAGTACAGAAATGCTATTTCAATGTAGTAGCAACGCGATCTCCGTAAATGCACAATTTATCGAGAAATGATCCGTCACGTACAAATAATTCAATCTTTTAAATTTTTTTTAGTTGCAAGACTCAAACTCTAAAAAGCAAATAATAAAAAGACTATATAAAAATAGATTGAAGTTAAGCACTTTGATGTAATTTGATCAAAAATGCACTAAAAACTAAAAAATAATTATTTTCTTGTACTATAATTACATTGGTGATACATGTGTCACTTTAAATAAAATCGAGGGCAGGATATTTCCTAATAGAATAGGAATCAATTTAAAACAGAATCAAGCGTCGAAGTGAGGGATGAAAAGCGACGAAATTTGCTGAAAAAAGTGGCGTATCATAATTGTAGTACAAGAAAAGGATGATGTTTGAACTTAAAATTTTTTTTCATATATATTTTTTAAGAAATACAATTTCCATACACGTCACCCGGATGGTTTTTCAACACTAATTTATACAAAGTGTGGTGTAATTCATGGTACAAGCGGAACACAGGTGATTCTGCATTTAGAAATGTATTGAAAATGTGGTGTAACCATATTTGCCGATTTCGGAAGCTAAGTTATTGTACAATCGTGACCAAAACAAGCATAATTTTCAGGATGGTCAAAGCTAACAATTTGTAAACATTTCTTTTATTATTTGACCGACAATAATATTATCATCGATGTTGGAGGATACCAGCGTGCAAGTAGAAATAGCGAGTAGTAGTCAGACAAGCCAGCCAAACCGTTCGCCTAGCTGAAGAATTTTCAAAATCTGTTACTCTGAAAACGGCAACCTATACGAAAAAATGTTATTGATGTTATATGTTCATTTCCAAACACTGAACTTGTTTTTAGCCGTACAATCAATCTTCAACCCTGTATACTGTAATCAATTTGATTCTTCTAAGAATGGGGTTTTTCTTCAGTCGAAGCTGCGACAGTCACGTCAAATAAAAAGCTAGCCCACTATTCCTACTTCCTACCAATCAATACGTCATTTAGCATTAAATTCGAAACTGTAACAAAACTTCGTCAAAATTAACATTTTAGTTATGACAGCATACATGTACCTACACAAAAACCTACATATGTACATCTCTCTTAAACTAAAGACATAAACATAAATTAAATTGAAAAACCAAATTCTACAAAAACCAAACTCTCGCTTCAGTTAAATTAACGTAAAATATAACATTTAAGATCATGAATCAAGTGAATGTCATAAGAAAAGGCAGGGGTTAACAACTCCTTTAAAAATAAGACTTTCCAAATAGTTAGGTCGGGAAGTTGTAAAAATACATCTTTTTTATTCAGAATGAAAAAGTAAAACGCTTGCAAGTGGGTGTATAAAATTACTACGCTTCAACGTAGAAGTAACACTTAACAGATTTCGTATTCGCAGTAGCCACGGTTATAGACAGATCAAGGCTATCGTGCAGTCGTGATACTATCGTGTCGTAAATACTACGCGATCTAAGACCGAGTTCTGTCCACGAGTTCTGGCAGCGCGCGTGCTTGCTTACATCCATCTCGGTGTGTTGAGATAGTCAAATGACGATCAGATAGAACGAAGAGGCCCTTTGAATAAATCCCCAGGCCGATAGGAAGGCGGTCTCAGGAGGTTTGCTCGACAGTGCGATAGCCGATAATGGCCTGGTTCAGGCACCGTCCAATTCTAGGGTTAATTACCATCGTTTTAACCCGCTATGCCAAGTCGTTTCGGAAAATTAATTTTACGACGATGGGGATGTCGATACTTGCGCTGCTTCAAACGATTTTCAAAGCGAACCACAAGTAAACGATTCGATTAACGTGTTACGTCCGGGGGAGGTGAAACTTCAACGTTTAATCAATGCGTCAAACGGATCTAATTGAGAAGTTCTATGTGGCCGATACAGTCCCGTGCATCGATACTGCTGTCTAAAAATTATTAACACGCAGAGGGTTACGAAGGAATCGTATGGGAAACGTAGATACACATACCGCACACATGTCTACCGTTTCTGCAGCATGTCCGCATCGTAAAACAGTGAATTGTGACTAATATACGGTTATTTATATCAATTACGAAGTACCAGGCTGATTCTAACTAGCTCAGAGCTCGCGTGAGTGTAACGTTCGGGGGTGTGGGAAGCTATTTTCCGTCACTACATCAACATCATCATCCGACAGAGATGATAGCGTAGCAGAGAAATGTGAGCTGCATAACTCGCGGCACTATTCGTCGACCTATTCATCTGTTAAAGCTCTATGGTTAACGATCAGGTGCGTTTTAAAATTCGATAAATCGTCGAGGTGCTCGTTCCTTTCTTCCCACCGAATCCAGCGCCCTCAACATTATTTATCGTCTTTAGCGGGGGATGACCTTCCGAGAGGCGACCAAATATTTTCTGTATGGAACCGTCACGTTCGTTTCGGCGCGAGAAACCGAAAGTTCCAAGAATTCGGTTGGCTCTGTAAGTTACTGCGTGCGGTATGGACGTTTCCGCGAGGCGTACTTGTCGATGCCCTATCGCCCCAGACTGCGACGCATTGTAAAAATTATAATGCAAAAGTTCTCTTAATGTTTGAAAAGTTTCAATCGTTTATCACTAATTATTGTGACACATTCACTCTCGTCACGTTAATGCTTCAAGGCGGTGAGCATACACGTGCAGCTGGTGCCAAGGGTGCACTTGACTGGGTTTTAGATAAAACTTCTATAAAGATTTCATTTTGCGCAGGATTTATAAGTACGAAACTCTTTTATCGCGAGCTTGATTACGATAATAATCACCGTGCCTTTCTGAATGTATCTTCGACGTGAATTTACGCGAACATTTCGTGCAAACGTTCTTATAGGTACCTTTTTCACTGTGCCAGGGTACGAAATAAATGTTTCCACCAAACGTCGGGGGTCTGCAGGATTCGTCAGGCTCTATGAAAAATGGTTTAATAAATATGGTGTTAAAAATTGTTCGTTGTAACACGTTTTTGGCAATCAAATGTTATCTGCTCCCACAGCAAATGTTTTAGATACAGTTACCCCGAAAAGTATCCGCCCACCCTATATGTAACATATTTTACATAATTATTAAGTCGACATGAGAAATAAGAAGTCGAAATTCTAATTCACATTAATATAAACCTTGATGGGGTAGTCCTTAAATTACGTAAGGCTTTTTGGGTGGAGGGAGGTCGCGAATTTCTTACGTTTTCTTACAAAGGAGAGAAAGAGAGTCAGATAGCGTCTTACGTAATATTTTTTTAACCTAATTTTCAATATGAATAGCCTAAAAAATGATATTTTATCGTACACAAAAACCGAGTTAAATGAATAATTGTATAAAGCTATAAAAGAATTTTAAGAACTAAAAAATGCAATGTAAACTATATTACGTAACGAAGGAGGGGGGGGGGTGGGGGTGGAATATAAAATGTTACAAATTCTTATATTGGGAGAGGGAGGGGTAAGAAATCGCCAAAATTACCCTTACATAATTTAAGGACGCCCTCTTAATGTAGGTACTTTTGTTTTGTATGCAGTCTATTGAAAAATTATGTATAGTTTATTTAAAAAAAGTAGTATTATTCGTGGAAGGAGCGAACGATCGTGCAAAAAATATTCGCCCAAATTCAATATTTAATTTGTACGAACGTAATTACAATAAGTTAATACTCTTCTAATATTTCTGCAATTTTATTATAAAGGTTAATCTATTATGCATAGATTCAGCTAATTAATTCTCTCTGAAATTCGGGATTACCTTGTGCCATTGTTCTAGCAAATTTCTTTGAGCATGTCTTTGGTAGATGATAATAACTAAAAATATATTAATCCAGGTTTATGCTAATATAAATTATAATGGGTAATTCTGAATATAAATTGAAAAATCGATTTTATTTCGATTAAGTAATAAGCTAACCGTGAATTATCTACATTCTGTTAAAACTGTTGCTCCAATGCACATACATAGGTACTCTGACAGCCCTGAAGTAATGAGGAGCACGCTCGTGCATAAACGATATTCCTCAACTACGTTGAAAAATCTTTCAGCTTTTCAAATAATGTCTGTGTCAGGAATTGAAGATATGTCTTCCCTGTCTAACGATTTCTTAAAATACAGGGCAGATCAGTTCATCTGAAACAAATAACAGCTCATTTGTAGGTAAAATTGCTTTTGACAACTCGATTAAGAAATAAATCGAGGAATATCATTTACCTAAATGTGAATGTTGTGAGAATTTTGAATACTAAGAAGTCATGTCAGCGAATAAAACATGATGCAAAAAAGCTATGGTTCGTACACTGCTGATATAGAAACCGTTTACAAAAACTGAAATTTGGCCTGAATTTGTATAGCGATGTCTTTTTTTAGTGTTGTTTTCTCACAGCTTGTGACAGAATTCTTCTCTAAAAGTTCTCCTTTGTCTCAAGTATTATAGAATTTCCGTAAACCTTTGCTATTAGGTAATGGTCTTTAATATAGATATGCTGTTTCACTAGAATTGCGATTTGTTTTGTTATACACGAATTATACGTAGATTTGTAAAAATGAAACGACGTCACTGAAAGACGTATGAAAAACAGACTCATCTAACAATAAGAAGCCTTTGTAAAAAGTAACAACGCATACAACCTTCATAACACTGACTATAAGTGCTTAAGTTCACGTGTCTGTTTAGAATTTATTAGATCCCTTCGATGTTTACCTACGATTACTCGAGTGCTTTTGTAGTAACCTAAGAGAAAAATGAAGAATTTTGAGTTCAATTACTTCATTGCGAGCATATATATAAGAAAACTTGTAATTTAGTAACAAATAATTTTTCTACTATTAATTATTAGGACGTTCTTGTTTAGTTTCATGATACTAAGTAGGCAGTCATTTTTGTCGAAAATGAAGCATTTCTTTTAAATTAATTACAAGGAAATAAATTGAAACTGAGATTTGTTCTTTGACACAATGTTGGCTAACATCATAATGTTTAAAAAAAACCTGTTTGTTTCGCTAAACAATAAGTGACGCTACAAATGGATCTTTAAAGAGGCTTTTTAAAAAAGTTTCTTTTGTTTTGCAGCGATTTGGACGAAACGAAACGAAACTCAGTGACCTGCTTGTAAATTTTACTTGAGAATACCTCTGATTCTGCACTGAACTTATAAAAGAAGCAAAATTATGAAAATGACAGCTATGAAATGGTGATTTTTCAAAAAGCGCGTTTTTCATTAGACAAACGTGGGATTTCAGTTTCTTTTTATAAAGAATAAGAGTCAATTTAAGTTCAGGCCGAAACTACACATTTTGTGAACACACTCGAATTTGATTTGAATTGAGTGGAACCTCCGTTTTGGAGTTATCACTGCAAAACCAAAGAAACTTTTTTAAAACACCCCTTTACTGATTCATCTGTAGCGTCATATATAATGCATATTTTTGACTAAACAAACATGTTTTTTTAAAGCTTATGATGTCAATAAACTTTTTGTCAAAGACAAGTCTTATCTTCAATTTATTTCTTTGCAATTAATTGAAAAAGGAATGCTTCATTTTCGACAAAAAGGACTGTCTACTTAGTACTTTTAATGAATACCTACTACTTACTCCAGTAATCTTCTGCGTACCATGCAGTATATGGAATGCTAATTGAAAAATTAGGAATTATCAACAGATAATTCCCGCTTCATCTCGATTAACCGCTCCCGTTTCTGTCTTTCGTTTCAGGCTGTGCATTTCTCACCTACTACAGTCGTGACAGCGCAGTCAGCGCCCAGAACGCTCTGCATGAGAAGCGGACTTTACCAGGGGTAAGTGTTTTCACATTTAGCGCGCAATTTACCTAGTTTCGGACTTCTTATATTTCAACGGGCCCGACTTGCTTTATGTGGGCCACGTCGCCGCTAGAACGTTATCTAAAGCCCTCGTTATGAGTACCCCTGTTACTCGCCGGTAATACATCTGGCGCATAAATCACCCCATAAAAATTAGCTGTAAAATTCACCGAATATCTTTTAACCGAAAACCATTGGAAACGCTCCAAACCAGCGGCGGATCTTGCAAAATGGCGATTTGTCCGGTCTGATTTTACGCGGCAGTTCATCGAATGCCCATCGAACGTTCCGCGGAATCGAAACCCCCCTTAATTCTCCTGCAGTGCAATTTCACGTAAAAAGAGGCGAATGCTGCACTAACTCCAACAGATACTTATCGCCGCCGGAGCCGTATGGCGCTTTCCAGGCTAATTCTGGCCACTCACCCCCGCGATCCGGAATATTAAAATGGCCCAACGTGACAAGTTAATCTCTTAACGCCGAAAGGGTAGTTAGGGAGGGACTGGAAGGTCGATGGTAAGGGTTCAAAAGGAGAGAGGGAAGCCTAGGGGAGGGGGCGACTCGCTGAATCCGCGATGTATCATCAGACTTTCTGTGCTTCCTACAAATGGCAGGGCTGGCTACGCGTATTCTTATAATTGGGTAGCTCGAGAATTTTGCAGCCCTCTTTTTAAAGAGACCGGTCAGGGAGCATGTTTTCTAACGCATTTCCATTCATCCCATTCTTATCTGTAGCGATGTTAAATAAGAATTGGTATCGTAACAAGAAAAGAAAAAGCATAGGTTAGCGATGCATCTTATTCAATTATTCCTTACACATTTATTATTAAAATGGGGTAGACGAGTATTTCATGAAATATCTCTGCAATAACTACTAGATATTTGTTGAAACTCTATACTGCCTTTGCATCTCTCGATCCTCGCAGCTGTCCATTAATCAGACACGTCCATTACAGACGTAGGAACTAATCAGATGATTTCGGAGGGACGGCTGTTTCAAGCGTTTCTGGGCAACTTGGCTGGCAGCGGTATTTCCGAAATAAATCGTCTACTTTGTGGAACGTTTTCAAACCAAATGGACCATAGTTCTCGGAAAATTTTCCATCGATCGTAGCCCTCAGGGGCTGAAGAGCAGGAGCGCCGGCACTGAACGCTGCTTAACTGCCAGAGCAGTGCCAACACGCCCCTCCCCATTATCCGAGTTACCCCTTGGAAGTCCGTAGCGAGTACTGGCGTTATGTTTCGTTAATCTATCCCCGAAACAACGCAGCTACGGTCTTGGCACTGCTGCCAGCGGAAATCGTTTTAAATGTTATGCCGAGAGATGTGCCGGGGGCCTGGCTGAGTTATGACTTTATGAAGAGGCAGACGCACATACGCGGGCACAGACGCACTTTCCCCGTGCGTGCACCAGCGTTCCGCGTTCTGGTCAAATACGAAAAAAATCCCTTCATTCGCTTCGAGCGTTCCCACGTGCGCTCGTCAACGGGTCCATTTCGAGATTTTTGACATTTTTATGCTGCCCCGTCAAAGGAAGACAATTTATTCCGGTTTATCTCCATGGCTTGAACCGCTGCGAGCCATACGAGAAATTAAAACCAAATTCAATTTAAATTTAAACAGAGAAATCCTCTGCTACATCGCTTATACCCTTTACAAGGCAGCCGAGTTGCTTGGAAATTCTAACTCTTCTCTAGAATCTGCCCTGGTTTGTAAAGAGGTTCCATACAAGTGTCAAATCTTTTTGACCTATTTTTAATACTCTGCGGTGAAAGCACTTCTTCATGAACGTCAGACTCGTTTTTACTTCTACAAATATCTTACACAAGATGAGGTATAAATGAAATGGTTTAAATATCGATTTCGTGGATTATAAGCCTGTGCAATAATTGTATCGTATGCTTTCTTACTTATTAAAAATGGGGCTAAAAGGTGGTTAAGAACGGATATCTTTATTTTCGTTGAAAATACACTAAAATTGTAGAGGAAGCGTTGTAAAATACATATATAGTGAGCGATCTTTTGCAATAATTGAGGACCACTGAACGACACACGAAAGGAGGTCCGTTAGATTTGCGAGACACTCGAAGGTGACCACAGTTTGACAAAGGGAAGCTGGCCTCGTACTTGTCGTCTTCGAGACACGCGCGAGAAAGTTTCTTTGCGACGGCACCACGGAAATCTTAGGGCGCAGCAACGAACCGTTACGGAGAAATGAACCCCTCGACTATGTGGTTGTTGGGGTGGTCGGCATGAAAGTGTGAATGAGTATAAATGGTGAGAATCTGGACGCGTGGAGAAGCAGTTTAAATAGTGAAGTTGGGGCTGCCGAGTGCGTAGAATCCTTTATTGAATAAACTGTTGCTGTTAATTATTGCAACGCTCGTTATACCCACACTCTGACTAAACGGAGTATCACATGGATATTATCAGAGCTTCAAGTATATTGTATTTAGGTTGAAATTGTGCATACTTTTGTTTTCACTGAAAAAATAAACATTTTTTACGGTCAAGATATGAGGGAGGTATTTTTAAACGATTTTATATTAGCTTCACTCTTCTGTATGTTTAATTGTTGGTTTGTTTGTAATTTGTATGTTTGGTACAAATCTTGTAACTTAATTTTAACCCATTTCTCCCAATCCAATAGACTTAAAACTTTGCAGGCGTACGTAGTTATGACAATACAACATTTAAAAAAAAAACTCCCACGAGGGTGTGAAAAATTGCATCCCCCAAAATTTTAACCTATAACCACAAATCCAGTCGACTTGAAATCAGCCTCTCGTGTTCTTTTCGAAAACGACAAAAAGTCGCTGCGTTAGTAGCATCGCGATTTCCGTAAATACATAATTGATTGAGAAATGATCCGTCACGTACACATAGTTCAATTTTTTAAAATTTTTTTTAGTAGTAAACCCTAGACACTAAAATGTTACTAATAAAAAAATATATAAAAATATTTAAGTTAAACGATTTTATTTAATTTGATCAAAAATGCACTAAAAACTAAAAAATAATTCTCTTGTACTACAATTACGATGGTGATATGTGACTTTAAATAAAATCGTGGGGCAGGATAAAGTAACAAAATAAATTACAACGCAATTTAATGTTCTATAATATGTGCTTATATTGTTACATAAATATGTGGTGTCAAAGCAGTCGTGAAAATAAGTAGATATGTACATTGTTTCACACTAAAACAAGTATTTGAATCGACCCCCCTCCCTTTACAAATTAGAAAACTTCACAGGAATCGAGTTTTCGAATACCTGAAAATTTGCTCAATTTACAAGTTACTATCTTTATCACTTCTTACTATTTTGTTAACTTGTTAATAAAACTGACCAAGTTCATCATTCCATCCTGAAATCCATAAGGATTAATGGAAGCAATTACTTTCTAATTTTTTGACAAAAGTATGTAAATAAAAATTCATATACTTAGGGAAAAAACTTATCTATATATTTTGCAATAACTTTCAATTATTACCTACCCGATTTATTGTAATAGATTAAACTTTAAATTCGCATTTCCCTAAATTAAGAAATATGGACTTGGGCAGTTTTACCATCAAGCCAACGATTTATTATTTAATCTATTGTCTCATCATCAATCTTACTCGACGATCGAATTATTTCATTTGATTTTTAAGTCGCCGTTGCTCAGGCTTGCTGAATATTCCCTTCAAACTCTATGCATGTATCGAGGTGATGCGTCGGAAGTTTGAAGAGTTAGCCGATGCCAGTGGCTCCTCGACCCGCATTTAGGATGTTGGTCATTTGCTGATTGACTGAGCCGAGTTGTAATATCCGAACACACCTGAGACCATAACTTGAGCAAGCAACGGACCCTTCATAAACAGGGATCGCAAGCTGAACGCTCCCGCTGTGCAAGCAATAACAATGCCCGTGGCTAGCCGGCTATACTTAGCCCATGCTTACTGCGGAAGCGACCATTGCACGTGCGCATGCGCTTGTTCACGCTCACACGAAAGCCCGAAAGAAAGTATTGAGTATCCCACTTCCGGCCGTTATCGCGATAGTTCCCGCGGACCTTGTTGTGGCGTGCGAGGCTCGCGGGCAGCAGACTTCTTTGACGGATCGTAGAAGCTATTTGATTACGCCGAAAGCCATTTTTCGTTGGCAACTTAATCTTAACGGGCGCATTTGTCTTATGCGGAACTTGGCGCCCGGGCGTGACTTATAATATTTGATCGTCGCTTCGGAAGTTTCTTTCGTTCGCCAGCCAGAACGAGATTAAACTCTGTCGGAAATTAGACCTGAAGCTACAGAGCTGTACATTCGAAATGAGATGCTGCCGCTGCAAGTAGAAGACACTTTAATTTTCGCGTAACGCGTTACGAAATATGCTTTTCATTTATTAAACGGGGAATTATTAAGTATTGCTGGAATCGTGCCCAGTGCATATTTTATCAAGACCATCTCCCAAGGAAATAATGTTCCTCCTAAGGGAAGTGCGCTGTCAAATAGGGACAGTGTTTTTAACAAAATTACCATTTCCTAGATTACATCCGTACACTTTCGTAAATTTAACATGTGCAATTTGGTTTAAACGAAGGTTTATATTTTCATATGCAGTTCTATATTTGATGCTTTCTAATGGAACACTCAATATTATGTTTCTATATTACTGTGTTTACTACGCATTCGTTCTAATTAGAGTAAGTCGGGGAGAGATGGCCCACTTTTCTTAAAAGAATCAGTACACCGTAAATTTAGTGTTTTTATAAAGGACAAAAATATATTTGCAAAAGGAAATACATTTAGATAAATAATATAAAGTTGAATTAAAAAAGTAATAATACATTTAAAAAAAATAAAATAAAATTGCAGTCTATGCGAAAGGCCATCTCACCCGGAATTACCCTACCTAGTTGTAGACTAGAGGTGGTTTGTCTTAAGATTGAGCACTCAGATTCCTGGAAAACATAAGAGATTGCAATTAGCAACGCAGTCAGGTCACAAGTTTGGTTCATCGTTGGGGACGATTCTTATCAATGTTTTGATGGTTTCGCTTCGAGATTTGATTGAATGGTGACCATAGCGCGTACCTCCTCATCATTTCTCAATAGACGGAGAGAAGAGACCGTTGCTATTAGGACTTTTTAGATAAATTACTGATCTGATACGTTGCGCTACGTAGCACGATAAATCTTGATGTACTTAGGTGAAATTGAATATCTGGCAAGGTGGATACTCTTCTTTTTGTGGGAAAGCTAGGCAGATGACCCACGACACACCACTCTTTATCGAAATTGAAAGCAGTACGCTTCTTTTCGTTCCTTTATTCGACTGCTGTCCCTAGGTACTCGTCCTTTTCCTGCGCATACATTTCCGTCTCTTTTTCCACCCAGAAATCTCCAAACATTCCCCCAACGATAAAGCCTTCCAGATTTAATTCCTGTTTATTTGCTTTACTCGTAAGCTCAGCCTCCGCCTTGGCTACCGTGTTGGTCTAGCCGACCCCAGTATTAACAGATCGCCAGATGTTACTGCTGTTCATTGGTATTTGGCAGGCGACAGAGAAATTCTTATGTAGGATTCGATCAGGAATATGACGATCTTCATTTAACCTTCACGAGCAGACATGTGATTCATAAAATTGCTAAGAACTGGGAAAATTGCTATGGTTTCTAGAAACTACAAGGAGAGATCATAATGAACTTTTTAACTCTTAATTGTACATTTTGAAGTTTTGGTAATTTTTTATAGATCATACCTTTTAAGGTATCTCCCCTAAATATGCATATATATTCTGTCTAAATATCTGTTTCGTCTCATCATAATACGAACAAAGGACCACTTATTGAAAAGTATTTCTTTCAATGCCTCAAAGTTTTAAATTATAAATGGAAACAGCATTAGTAATTATCAACCTACATTCTGTGAAAGATACCTGAAATCAATGAAATTTCTATAGAGAAACGGACTGTAGGAGTAATGTTCCACGATGAAAGAATTTTTACTGAAAAGATGGCAAAGAATAGAAATTTCTGTAACTTCAGACAATGTAACGACATTCAACTCCCAAGGGAGAAGCAGATGGAGCCGCTCTCCTTTTTCTTAAGTGTATTAGTACAGCAATACTTTTACTTTCGAGTAACTCTCTTCAATTGTAACAATATTTATACATACTCGTTTGCTAGCCTGGGTAGTTTGAGAATTCTTACAAAAAGTAATTTTTGCAAGAGAAAATTTCATTTTTACGCAAACAATTTGTTACAATTTTTACATAAACACTATGTTACTTATGCTGTTTCAAGCCAGTTTCTACATTTTTTTCAACATTGTATTAATTACCCCAATTATTTTAGGGACTGTATTAGGTAGAGAGATAAGTAGATACATCCTGTAACAACACAGACAGCTGCTCGATATATCATAAACGGAATTAATACATGTTTATCAGTAAATTCATAGCATTTAGAGTAATTATTAAAGTAACTTCTAATCCTCGAAATTATAAGTTTAATATTTTTTGTATCCGTTTCCAAATCATTCTTGCAAAAATTATTTATGGGGACATCTTCTTTCAGTACACAAAATAAAAAGAAGTTACCAGATAAACGTTAGAATTAACGGGGAATATTTAAAAATGAATGCAATAGTTCTCCCGTGTGCCACCTCCTTGTCACATAAAATATCTCAGCGAATGCTAAAATAGCTGAAGAAATATTATCACTGCCCTCGATAGTCTCATAGAAAAAATCTTTCAACGCCCAAGGTGTAATATAGATGATAAATCAGAGCACCATTCGCACATTCAAGTTTCGACGACTCTAAAAAAGTCCATTAATCATGGTTTCCTGTTTGGGCCGGTCGAATGCCCTTTCTTTTCCGTGTCGAAATTAGGAGCGGGTTTAAGTAGCGGGAACGTTAGAGCGACGCGATAAAGCACGGTGAAATTCAGACGGACGGATTGCGCGCGACTGACAAATTGGCGTGGCCGATTTATGAGGGTGTAATTGACGTTGGGTGCTCTATGGGGTTTGCCGGCTCGGAGGAAAGAAAGCCAGAACCCCCGACAGGCATTCAACGGCGGCCGCCGAGCGGCGGGGACGCGCTTTGAGTTGGCGCGAATTTGCATAAGGAAAACGATACTTGCGCGTGCAAAGCCCGGAGCGTAGCGGAAAAAAAGAGTAAAAAGCTGGAAGGCGGAATACGCTCGCGAGCGAATACGAGCTGAGCAGCTCGGACCGGGCATTGTTTGCATTCCTCCCTAACGAAGTTTTTGCAACTTCCGCGTGCACCTGTGCCACCCCTGAGCCCAATGAAATTTCCGCGATTCCTCCCTTCCTGACCGTTCATTATTCGTAATTCGTTAAATACGGAGGTCGTGGAACGGCGAACATCGGCTTTCATTTAACCCTCGGCCTGCTTGTTGTCTTTTACTTCCACGCTATTTATCCCCGGACATTTTCTTCCTGACAGTAATTCTTTGCTTACAGCAGAGTCGCCCGCCTCCACCATTTTGCCTCATGGAATAGCGCGGCGTTATTTCAAGTCCCGCCTTATCTACTGATTTTTTACCTCCGTTTACGTCGACGGCCCTCGAAAAGTTGAGTGGAGCTCACTGGAGCGGGGGCTTTTTTAAAAATTTTAGTCACGAATCTCGTCACGGTAGAGTGCGCCATGATCTTTACTATATCGTATAATTATTATGTAATGATTATGGACAGGCGCGGTGAAGCCGTGGCTATCAAACAATTACCAGAAACTTTCCGTGGTTACGCCTCCGCGACGAGGGGTCGTTCTCGCGAGGTAAAGACGCGAAGACGGAGAAGACGAGGAAGAACAAGAAGAAGGTGGAGGAGGTTAAGGAGGGATGAAATGGAAATGGTAGGGGACTAGAAGTAAAGGAGGGAGTCACTCCGGAGGAAGCAAGCCGAGTGACGACGCCTCAGTGACCGAGCTTACTCTCCCTTGTGCTTTCGTTCGCAAGCGCAGGCTTGCGAGTCCTCGTTTTCCCTCCACATAACGTATATATATATATATATATATATATATATATATATATATATATGCATACATATACGTGTATACATATGTATATATCTGTCTACCCTCGTCCCTCTTTTATCTCTCGTTTGCGCATAAAGCCGCCCATTTCTACCCTCGTGGGTGTCTCGGGGACCTTTCGTTCCGACTTCCGCGATACGGCCCTGAAAATAAGCCAGTCGCAGTTATACGCGCCCTTTCATGCCGCTCTTTATTCTCATTCATTCTTTTGCTTCCGCCGGAGTTACAGCGTATCAGACCTCGCGAGTGCTGTGGCACGGGTGTTGTGAAATTAAGAGTGATCCTCAGCAAGTATTCGTGCGCGGTTAAGAAGCTTCGAAAACGAACACGCCACTTTCGCGCGAACGTCCGCGACACGATGGACGTTTAGCCACCGTCCTGCTCCGTTACATTATACAAACGTCGCAGTAGCTTCTTCAGTGCCCGTTGAGAATTTACGAACTAGTTTAATGAAGAGTGACTATCGACAGAGGCATGTGAGCTTCCGCGAGGTCACGGCGAGTTGATTTTTAGTTTCGTCGGGACAAATTGAATCGCGCCAAGTGTTTGTAGAGTACTACAGCCAAGCGGTGTTGCATGGCAGTCCTGCGCAGTGATCAGTGCGAGTAAAGCGCCGGCAATCCGAGGTGTCCCGTCTGCTAGTTTCGACGAATGGTTCTACGGGACTTGGATCACGCGCGCTAATTTTTACATCCAGGATTCTCGACGAGTCTCCTAACTGACGATCCACTGCGACTGTTCGCCGCTCAAGTGTTATTGTGCCTTCTCGCTCGCCGGTGGAGGATAGTGTTTATTGATACTCAGAATCGCACCACGGCACCATGGTTGATTTTATAACCTACCCAGAGATCTCCTACCTCTACGATGAATTCATGATGGTATGAAAGATTGTCGTCCATATTTTTGATCGCGCATTAATTACTATAGGCCGGCGTCGCTGTGCACACACTGTGGCACCGTTATTACTGTTCATCGCTGCTGCCCGCGATTTTCGTTTTATTCTACGGATATGTAATGTGTCATTATTAATGATCAGGAAATTACTATGGCCGCTAATTATTCACGCCGCCAACGTGTAACAGCTGCAAGTCGTTGCCTTCTATGGCTCATTCGGAGGCCATTAATCCTACGATGGCGCGAAGGTATTCTCGTGCTAATGCGAAACTATTGAGCAAATATATTGCCCGCTGCACCAAACCCTGTTCTAACATATCCATTAATATATTTGGTCATTTCTCGCTGTACGTGGTGTCGTCTCTCTGCCTCCTTTTCACGATTGATAATTACGGCTACTAGAATCCGGCCATTGTTGGGATATTTGTCATGATGTAACGTGAAAATATCTTGTCTTTCATTTTGAAAACAGTGGAGGGGATTGCAACTACCTGTTTTACAATTTTATTACAACTAAATCTAACATATGTATTAGCTAATTATATGGTCACACTATTTTTATTGGTTAACTAACTTCCTTGGCGAAGAAGGTGTGAAGGAAACATGTTCATTATTCTAAACTATACGATAATAAAATTATGAATATGCAATGGTATATAACCTTTTTAATTTTCAAATTTTGTCAATTATTTCATAGATATATTCTATTAAACTTCCGATTTCAGTAACGGCATACTCTCGTGTTATCCCTTCAAAATTTAGGATTTTTTTAGAGGAAACTGGAACACAGGATAAAAAAGATGAAATCTTGAATGAATACTTCTAGACGGTGCTATTCTTCTGACGGTGATAAAAAAACGGTGTACATAAAAACAAAAGAATTAATTGACGGATTTAAAAAATTCTTGCGGGATTCTTTCCATAAATGAACTCGCCATCGTATTACCAACTTTCATAAGTTTTGGTCCACGCAATTTGATTTTATTCAGCATTTTTTAGCAACAAATTACAGGTTTCGGGGCACTTTTATTCAAACATGTACCAACCATCGAATTTTCATTAGTTTGCAGTAACGATTAGTAATACGATAACCATACTCATATATTTTAAAAAACTTTCGATTTTTCATTTTAGATGATCCCAGCTTGAAATGTCATGTACACCGTTTTTTTATCACCGTCAGAGTTATAGCTATTATTCAAGTTTACATTGGAGAAAAAATTTTGTTATTATTTTAAAATATGTCAATTCTTACCAAAACAACTTTTTACCCTATGTGTTACAGTTTTCTTCTAAAAATCTTAAATTTTTGAGGGATTACACGTGACCCTTAACTTCCATTATCGTCCCTTTATACGAATTTGCATACGTATGTTATGCGAGACTGCAACTGCTAAAATAGACAGTTTAATAAGATTCGTATTTTATATTCAAATCAAAATTGCGGGAGATAATACTTACATTCGGAGTAACTAAATAACTATATATGTTGATAGTGAAAGGTTTTAAGAATTCAGCGAGTTTATAATACACATCAAACTGAGTAAGAAATGCATGATCGATATAGGTAAAAAAATTAACTCTATCAGGGCTGAAAGCAATTTTCAGTTTTGATAACTGAAATGGTTTGTTTCATTCTATTTATTACACATGGTGTAAACGACTAATTGAGGACCTTACAGCAAGAGAGGCGCAGCTCCATTTTTGACAGTTTTCGAGTTGTGATGTGTAATATACATACGTAAAAGAAAATTCTACGTCGTTTAGTGCACATTTGATGCAAAGTCGATAACAAATTAGCGAGTGATTGCAAACAAATGAAAATAGAAATATTAATATTAATATTTTTATTATAGAATATGTTTTTGGCAAAAACAGAAATAAAAACTTATCAACTCAATAACAACTACTTATTGTGTGAGAATATATATTTTTTAATTAGTATTCTCTTTTTAATGTTAAATCAATGCAATCATTTTATAAACAATTTTTTCTAATTTACTCGAAGTTGGTAAAGATGAAGCTGCACCCCTCTTGCTGCAAGGTCATCAATTATTATCTTACCATATTTTTACTTGGATATTAGTAGATGTTTTAAATACCTTTCTTTTGTTTCCATATAAGATTAACGTTTTCAGATCACAGAACTACAAAGTGGCTAGTCTGCGTTTAACAGGCGTTTTCTACTCATTTGGTCAGGAAAATATTGCTCGTGATAGTAATACGAAATTATACATTATATAATTTTTATTATTTTACATATAGTATTACACTATCTACAGAGTGACAATTATTGATTGTACTAATAATTACACTTCTTTATTGTAGAAGATTATTGCGTTATGTTTTTTGTTATTGAAAAAACAAAGAAGTTAGTAATAAAACCGAATATTACTTTTCACTCTGACAAAGTTAATCGGACAATGTATATTAGGTATCTATTCACGTCTTAACCTTTTCCACGAATATTAAATAATACCTAATTTCTATAACCCTTCTTCAACGTCCTACTATATCTTGTTCCTGTCTAATGCAAAAATGATCAAGCTTGAATCAAGAAAAAGGTCGAAAGAACGTACCGCAAACTGTGGAACATTCGCAGGTTTTTGTAACATTTTGTTATATGATATAAAAATTAACATTTTCACATTTTCTTCAAGTATCCTATTATAACATTGCATCTTTCGTAATCGTATTACAAGTGTAAAAATGCATAAAATTTTTGTCTTTATCTTTCTTTAATACATGTTAATTAATTGTCAAATGTTATCCTGTACTGCCAATGCTCCCGTAGTTTATGGTAGTATATAGTATAATACTAGCTTTACTACTCGGCTTCGCCCAAAATGTAGATTCTGATTTTATAAAAAAAAAATTATTTTTTTATTATGAAAATAGTCACATTCATCTTGATTAGTTAGGCATAATGAGCTGGAACATATTTCGTGACCCCAGTGTTTACCGTTCGAAAGTTTTTAGGCGACAGACAAACACACAAACAATTTCTGCTTTTTATATGAAGATACGTGCACTTACGTGCCACGTAGCACGAACCATCTTTACTCTTATATCCTGGCCGTACTCCTTCATCCCCCTTTTACTTTATAATTACGAATCTCTTACAATTCCATTATCGTAACTCGACACCTGCCCCCATCTCGGATATAATTACCCATTAAAATATCACTTGACGTCTTGTCGCTCTTCATCCCCGAAGACGTCCGCGGGACACTTTGGCGCCACTTTTTTAGCCGCCGCGGGACCGCCGTGCCCTATGAAGTAATTAATCATTCGTAGGACGGTGGCGTAAAAGATTCACGTACGCCTCCAGGGTAAAGCCGGACTGTCGTTCATGCCTCCGCGGGATCGGGGGGCGGAATGAGGTAAAAGGGAAAGGTAAGGGATAGGTATGGGCAGGGTGAACCCTCGCCACAAAGTGGAACTACTTTACGAGAATATCACTTTGATCCGTCGCTTAATGAACGATGGACCGCGCTCGGTAAGAGTACCCAGACTGAATTTAATTAGGGCTCTCAACTTGCCCGGGTCGAGAGCATGACGGGATGCCATACAGAATGTGTGCACGAAGGGGGGGGGGAGGGGAATGGGAAGAGAAATAGAGAGACAGAGCCTGGGTACATGATAAAAGCTCGGATGAAGCACGGGTTGCGTATAGTAGGAAGCGAAGGACTTTCCCCTTTGAGATTGCGGGCACATATTCGTCACAGCGATGACGATACCTGACGACTATCCGATTGTCATGCAAATCATGTAACGAGCCGGCGCTTATTGACTGGTTGCCCTGCCGCAGCCCCGGCCCCGACACATGGCGGTGAAATTCGAAGGAGAGCCCAGCCCGGTGATCTTTATACTTGTCATCGTGCGGTTCGAAAGTAATTTCGTTGTTTTGCCGTGTAATTAGGAAGAGCAAATGGGAATACGTGGTCAGCCGGTCGTTGGGGAAAATTGAAAATTCCTTGCGCCGATAAAGGGCCGTGGCTCTCCTACTGACCTGATCAGCCATGCCAATTTACGGAGCTTTGATTCTGCGGGGTAACTCTACGCTCTGACGGCCGCGACCGTGGTACGCTTTAACTCGGGAATAGACCATCCCCTGGGGGGAGCACAGCTCGATTCCAGCGATTCGTACTTGGAGGTTTTGATAATGGTGACGGCAAAGTGCTTTTATCTTCAATGACAATAGAACCGACGGATTCGAAGAGGATGTACAGTTTTGCTCCGAGATTTCTGTGAACGGTTCGTCACGTTATGGCTTATTTACAGCGAGCGACGAACAAAGACCTTGTAATGTTTACTGATTATCATTGATCACTGAATATTTTTGCAAGGGATTCAGGACTTGTAAGATAAATAGTGTCCAGTAAGCTGATGAGAATGAAAAATGTTTAGTGGATATACAAAGGTCGACAAATGTACCCTGTCAGGTTTAGAAGTGATTTTCGGTGTCGGTAATGCAAGTGATTTTGTCTGCTTCTGCTTATAGTACGCGGAGCGAAAACAAAAGATTATCAGACTATCATACGTTTTTCTTTTGATGTTTATAAATTGTGTTGACATGCCTATCTTCCATTTCCACATACATTTCGTACCAAAAGTTATCCTCTTTGTCACCTTTTGTAAACACCAGAGTTAGAGTTTCGAATCTCCCTTGAACATAAAATTGGTTGCTCCCAAATTTAATTTATTTAAACAGCATCGTTTTATAATATGCTTATTGATTACATGTTCACCAAGTGACATTCTTCGGTTTAATTTTAATGAAAACCAGGGGTTTCCGTGCACCAATCATTTTATAGCAAAATGATCTCGCTGATTCGATTCTCCTTCTCCCTTTCAAGGAACGTTGCGATTTCTGTTATTAGTCGTGACGTTGTTGTCGATGTTTGGAGAGGCAAAAACGGACCAGCACGGGGCGGAAATTGAATGCGTTCCTACGGCGTAAAAATAATGTCCCACTTTTAGAAGTTTGATCGGGCGAAGCTCGTTCTGCCAAGGAATTCTGACGGCGTTCAGCTACGATTCCTTGAATCGCTCTGCAAGATCGACTTTGCCCAGAGTAGGTGGCATACTTGCGGCTACACGCTGGGACCGGTCGTGGAAATTGAGAAAACTTTATTCGCCTCGGTGTAGTCATGAAAAACATCAAGATGTGGGAAATAGGAATTGCACGAAACTCTTTACTGAAGCTAAGGTAAACAATGCCGCGGCCCCTGCGGCCACTCGCGAACTCAAACTTACATACTCTGCCCGTGTAGTATCGAGAATGTAAAAAATAGAATTTACGCGGTGATTATAGAAGCAGCACTACTATTGAATCATCATTCGAGATATTTAACAGTTGATATGCTGAAAATAACTTCTCAACTAAAATTGAAGCCCAAACACTTAAGCTGTTTAAATGATAGTAGCGTTTGTGGAAATATGGATGAGATTTTTGGCTTGGTGAAATTCTGACTTTCTTCTCATCCTCTGTGGTAGCTAAATTTTCAGCCTATTTCTCCGTTGCCGTTGAATCGTGCATTTGCTTAAATCATCTCGCGATCCTACCACCGACACGTGTTTAATCTAAATATTTACTCGACCAAGACAAGCTGGCTAACATCGCGTTTGCCTTAACTTTTCGAAGAAACCCGACTTCAGCGTTCTCGATCTTCCTCCGGTTCGACAGTTAAAATTATCGCTAAGATATGTGCGTGGCGTCATACCGGTGGAGATTTAGCACAGAGTGGAACACGTGTAACTATAAATCGTCGGCTCAAGATCTCTACCTACTCTCCATGTAAAATATCAACCATAAAGCGCAGGTAATGAATTTATTCACTCGTCTTCCGCGCCGATGCTTGGCGATGAATTTAATATTTCTGCGGCAGGATGAAATGAGTACACATTTTCCCAGAAATTTCGATATTTTTCCAGGAAGCGTTAATGAATTGATAAAGAGCAGCGATTGGTAAAGTTTTCTCATATGCTCCTACCCTGAATATAGGTTGGCGAGCTTTTTGCATAACGGTCATACAAAGCAGCTAGTAGCCGTTGCCACCAGGTGGAAAGGTCAAGTAGAGGAAAAATATTCAGCTCCGGAGCTTTAGAATTTTATCAACGATAGGTCAAACCGTCCCTGTAAACGAGAGATTGGAAAGGGAGAAAAAGGAGTCCTTCCTCGCACGTTTAGGTATGGTTACCGGTATTTCGCTCAGGCAGTAGCCAGGCTTTGTGTTTCTGTCCCAGTTTCCGCGCAGGCCAGACATACGGGTTTCGAAGTAAATTGCATGAGGGAAGCAAAGGGCTAACTTGCGATAAAACTTTCATGCGTATTCTACCGTAAACGCGTGTATCGAAAATTTCGTACTCCAAAAGGGTTTCCGAGTTTCCGTATTTCACCTGCTAATCGATTTTAAACGTCCAAGGGGAAATAAGGGTTACGAATTTAAGAGAATAAAATGTGTAAAATACCGGGAGTATTCTATATTTTTAACAACATATACACATAAAGAATCGTTTGCTAATAATTAGCAAACGATTCTTTATGTGTATATGTTGTTATTATTATTAGAAGAGAGATATGTAGAAGTACCAAAGTAGTCAGGTTATATTTGTATAAATTTCTTTTTTTTAAGTACATACATGCCTTGCCATTTGAACCTAGTTATGCAGAAAGTTACCAACCCTCAAAATGACAAAATTTTAGTTAAACGTAATACGGGTCCCATAATTTTGTGATCTTTATTTTAAAAAATTACCAACTACCGTAATTTTATTTTAAGATTGAAAAGAAAAACTACAGAAATTGTAAAATAATATTAATTATACTAGTCACTATTAAATAACCCATTAAAAAACATTGTGAAACAATAGCAAGATATAAAATATTCCAAATAGAAATAAGCTACTTTTCTTTAACAATTAAAATCTTCAAACTTTTACTCAGTGTCAGATCATTGAGGGTTGGTAGCTTTCTGCATAACTAGGCCCATTTGTTTAAAAGTTAATGTGGAGCTTTAAGTTATAAAATATTTTTAATAGTGGCACTGTGAGTTATTATTTATTTATACAAGAATTTGGAAAATTTGTCATTATAGTTGTGTGCTTTATATTCATGCTTAACACAAATACATTCTATTTTATACCTCGTGTATAAAAATTTATTGTTTACGTTTAATTCGTTCCGTACCTAGGAAGGCATTGCAGTTGCTTCAATTTTTAAAGCTGCAGCTATAGGTTAAAACAGTGAGTTAAAAAAAAAATTTACATGAGAGTACTGTCCAAGAGAATAAGTCATATGTGGTGTTCCCTAAAAAAAATTAATTTCCATGATGTGCATTTTCCTTTAGGGGAGACCGGGGCTAAAAGTTCCGCGGGTAATTTGTTCCGATGGTTCTATCTTCAAAATGAAAAGAGCGTTGTACTTTAAATTATTTTTTCCGTGTGAGTTGATTCTCTGCCGCCCATTTTAATAGCGTCCGCGACACTGAATCGTGTGGTTGTAAGCAAGGACCTATTAGTCGCGTACCAGATAAATAAATATTTTTTTATCATTATTTTTTGGTCTATTTCGATTATTTAACGTCGATATTATTGATTGATTCGTTCTTATGGATCAAATGACATTTAAGAACATGGTGTAACAGTGTTTATCGTTTCAATATATGTATAAGCAGAATAGTCTGTCAAATTGCTACATGTGTCTATAGAGGCTAGTTGTTACCGTGACTTGGGGCACGTTGTTACCGTAACAACTTTCCCCCTGCAAATGTATAAATTGTTCCTGATGTGCTTTAAGATCCGAACATATGAATGAAAGGCAGAAAGGGGCACCATTTCCATTGAAGTTATGCGTAAAGATAAAAACTGTCGCTAGAGAATTCAATATCTGCCACTTAACTCTATCGAGAGTTATTAAAAAACTACAATCTGGACAAGAAGCCACTGTAGACTACAAATACAAATCTCAAATAGTAGGGACCCACAAACAGTTGAATGTAAGACTGATTTGTAGATTTCAGTTTTTATATCAAAGATAATGTTTATGATTATTATATTTTTTTTGGTTTTCTTTTAAAGACAATACATTTTTGTTGATCCGAACCTTCATAAATAAACATTATTAATAAAATTCTGTTTTATTTCATTAGAAAATGAAATATTTCATTAAAAGGCAACTCTTATATCTTAGTAACAACTTACCCTAATGCGATAACAACTTGCCCCATAAAGGGGTAAGAAGTTCCGCTTCGACCAGCCACATATAAATTACTTTTTATAAAAAACCTATTACAATATATTAAATACAAGCTTAAAATCATAAAATATAATAAATTTAACAAGAAATTAGTCAATAGTGAAGAGAATAATTACATTATTTTCCAGTCATTTTTTATGTTTTATCGAAATCAGAACTTTTAGCCCCGGTCTCCCCTACCCTGTTAACTGGGGAAGACGAGTTAACTCTCATTCGGAAATCCCTCCGCGTTGTATAAGATAGTTATTTCCTCACGAAAATTTCGAAATTTCACTCATTCAAAAATACTACATAATTTCTTAGCTTACGCGTTGTATTTACTGTAGACGAAATGAGTTAATTTGCCTGCAATGCTTATTAAACATACATTTTTAATACCCTGGAGACGTTTCTGATCTAAAAGTGACCCACTTACCAGGTTAACAGTAACTACCAAGAATTTTTTATCAGAGTGTTATAGAAAAAGTTCTTCTTCATCTGTATCCTTCTGAATTTTCGAATGATTGTATCAGAAACTTCATATCGCTGGCGGGAACTACATGTGCAAGTCGAAACTGTGGCCAAGTTCAGCGCTGCGATAGCCGATTGACGATGCAACGTTGAAAAAGTGGCTTAAGAATGAAAGAATTAAACATGAGACAGCTAAAAGACGTTCCAACTTCAAAAATTATTCCGATGGTATATAAACGCACCCACACAGAGCGGCGCTCGGCCGTCGAAACTGCTCCGTCCTAATGTCTTTTCTCGGCGGCTTTTGAAAGTTCGCTCATTTATATCTGGACGGTGCGGAAAGCGTGCTTGGTTCAGTCGTTTTGGGTACTGTGGCCCGCGGAGAAAATTTTCTTCAGTTGTATTCAGCCGGCATTAGCGTTGCGCGTGGTAGTAAAAGAGACAGTATTAGAAAGAAAGAGAGGGAGGTGGGGAAAGAAAAACGAGTGGGGGAGGGTCGCGGGCGCTTTTCTGTCTCTTTTGATCTGGAAGGAAAGCGGGAGTTTGCAACTCCATTCGCGGAAAGGTTGCGGATGGCAGAGGGGGACATAATTCCAACAGAGGCTATGACGAGCCAACCAAGTTGGCCACCTCTACGAGCTACCCTCAAAGACTCTTCCGCTAATTTGATGATCCTCCAAAGACCTGGGCTGCAATCTGCCGCTCAGCGTAGATTCTCTAGACATGGACCCCCGCCGATCTCGTCGTCTTGTTCTAGTCTAGGGAGAAATGTCTCTGAGAAAGTTGCCGTTAAGGTTCTTCACTTTTCCTTTCATTCCCCTCATACCCCTTTTTCTATATACAGGTAAAATGACAGAGCGCGTTAAACTAGGGTCGCTTAGGGGTACGTTTAAAGGGGTTCAGCGCTCCGCGAGTGCTCGGCAAAGTAAGCTCATCAAGATAAGTTGATTCGTTGAATCCCAGCACGCTTCGCACATAGATTTCTTAGCTGCTGAAATGAATCTTACGTAGAGGTCCCCTCGGTAACTGTTAAATAAATGTTTTCTCTTCTCAGGGATGTAGATTCACGAAACGTATTTAAAAGATGTACCTATGTGTGTCTGTCGCAGGACAATTGTAAAATCACATTTTTGTAGAAAGTCTAGCCTCTTTAGAAAATGTTTACCGCAATTAGACTGAGGAATCATAGTCTCTTTGTAATACAGTTAGAGACCTCCAGCCTTAATTTAATGAAAACATTCGACAACAAAAAGTATTGAAGTATTATATAATATATTAATTAATATATATAAACATATTACAGAAAGGCTATTATTCCTTAGCTTGATTGAGGTAAAAACGTTTTTTCGATGCAAAGACGAGGCTTTTTACAAAAAGGTTGATTTTAAGGCCGGTTTTAAGGGATTACGCGACCCCGTGACGCGCAAAACAGCAGCATATTAGACGAATTTTGTTTATGATACTATGAGGTTGAAAATTATTTCTATACTTCTTGTGTTTAAGGCGTGTATTAATGAATATATTGTATAAATATTGTACTGCAACATTAAAAAATGGCCGAGTTATGTGTTGTCCCCCGAAATTCATCGAAATCACTTTTTTCAAACTGGCTAGCAGCATAATTTTACCAATTTTTATTCCATTGACTTGAAATTTTAATAGTATTTTCTATAATAGATTATCTACAGAAGTACATACGAATTTTTTTGCTACACGCAATTTTAGACACAATTTAGGCTTAAAATTATAGGTAAATTTTTTGGTTAAAACTGATATTCTCTTTAAATGTCCACCATTTTCACAAAAATCAATATTTTGGCAAATCGCTATGTACTTCTGTAGTAAATGTCATTTAAAAAATTATAATTTTGGGTTTTTATCCTACGTCAAAATATATGGGACTTCTACTGCTACCCGTGGAGAGTGTCTTTTCAAAAACTGCAAGAATAGAAGAGCACTAGCAACGCCAGTTTGTTATCTAATTTCGCTCAAAAAAGATCTGAAATTTACCTATGATTTTCGGGACTCCAAAGTGGCCTAACCCCTTAACGCCATTAAATAAAATGTGATTACGTTCATTACGAAATTCTTACACTATTTTGATTGTACTAATAAGACTATGCTATATATTGCCTTACGAGAATGGCGAGGGTCAAATTAATATAGTCTCATTAACAGCATGTCATCTCTATGGATACGAGAATTACTGTGTCTTCTGTCGCCCATCTTATAGATTCAATTTCACGTAACCGAGGAGCAAAAGAAGATGAACTTTCAACCATCTTCTCCCGATAGTCTCTCACGGGAGCACTACAGTTTCACATATCGGACGTTTCATACGTGCTGCTTAATTCCGCGGCCAATTCGTTCGGGTCTCGTACTATTGGGATTACGGAAGGTCTGATGAGTTTCTGGAGTAGGGCCGCGGTACAGGTTGCCGTAACAGAATCCGGAACCTCGCTGGTCCCAGGGAAGGGCGAGGGGAGAGGTGAGGGCAAAGAGACGGTGGACATAGGGAACTGGAAGAGGAGCTGGGTCAGCGTCACCGGAGTGTATAATTGGCTTGATTGTCGGGTTCTAATTTGGTTTTCCTTCTGCCTCCTGTCAGGAAGGGACGTGTCCAGCCTGCCGCCACTAGCATAGAAGGGTCCAGAAAATTCGAGCAATGCGACCTCCTTCTCCAGATCCTTTCGTTATTTATAATGCCCCTTAACCTGCCCTGGGTTAACCTCCGACATAACATTCCGCCCTACCACGCTTCAAACAAATTCCGCTCGACGGCTCGCGCGCCTCGAAGCAGAATTTAATTAGAAAAATAATAGAAGCTGCGTTTAGTAACGTGTCACCAGTGGCAAATAATCTACCGTCGCCTGATGCGCGGAGTGTAAAAATGATTAATCCACGCGATTCTTGGCTTTCATCGCCAGCTCTGATTTGGCGAGAGTGGGATGTTGTATTATAAATCTAGAAACGTTGGGTGAAAGAAAAGTGCGGGGAACGGAACATCCGACGTGCACCACAAGATGAATTATCGCAATAAAACAACTGCGTGGAGGTGTAATGCGTGGTTTTTATAAATGTTTTACTTGTTTCGCTCGCGACGTCGTTGTTGGCTTCACACCAACTAGGCTACACTGCGTCACGGAATAACGATTCCATATCAGTATGTTTGCGATTTACGATTGTGCAGTTAGCAAATATAAATGCAACTGGTCAGTTCGTTATAAAGCTATATTTTCCTTTTTGTCCTCGTGGAAAAACGGCGATATAATGCACAGTCGGGCTATTTTATTGCGGGTATTAAAGTATCTTTCGTTATTCACGTTGGAAAAGCTTTTATGTGATGCATTCTGGGCGTATATTCTTCTTAAGCGTATTTCATAAAGCAACGCCATTTCTACAGGTATTTAATGTTTCCATCTACCAGATTTCAAATAAATAGGTCACTCCTCGTGTGTATGCTTCTAAAATTAGCATATGAGTGTGTGAAATATATTTTCTAAACATCCTGGCGTACAAATTGTGTGGTCACGACTAATTATAAGTGTATCCTGTTTAGGTACATTCTTAAATATGATTAATCGTAATAGAACGTGTCAAAATTAGATTGAAAGTTATATTTAAATATAGCAATTATTCTATAGAAATCTAATAAAAAATCGAAAACATGTCTTACAAAACTTAAATGGTACACTCCGACAAAACTTAAAATATACGTTTAACGTATAATAGCATAAACTGAGTTAATAAATTTTTCCAAATTTATTAAATTCATTAAATTTCTGCAATTTATGAAACTAATTTGTACCGTATGAACGAATTAAAAGTGTACGAGACTCACGAGAATCTTAAAGTAATTTTAAAGAAAACTTCTCATGCACATGCGTAAAATACACTAAACCGTCATCCACATAATACATGTAGAATAACTTGAACTTCAATTTGAAAGAGTAATACTAGAGGTAATTACCTACATAGGAATTATTATTCATTTTCTTATGTACCACTTTTCCCTATTATCAATCATAAAAACAATATGAGCCAATTAATTTGCGCTACTCGATCTATGCTGACATGTAAAGCACATCTACTTTATTGTTACGCTCAGAGTGAGCTCCACAATCAAACGCAGGGTGCAATTAAGACAAGCAATACATTCGTACTCTTATATTTTGTTCCGTATCACATGAATGCATTGAGTTTTGATATAAAATTCTGTTTCGTGATCTCCTTTAAGCAGCTTTTATGATATTAGTGTTCTTAAGAGTAGTGATATCTCTGGATTAGTGCACAAATATTGTATGTCCACTTTTTGTAAAATTTGAGTTTTTATATGCAACAAATAGTTCTTGACTGGGTTTTTATGCTGTATAAAAATCACATTTATATTTACTTCATAAATTTGTCAAAAATAATATTTTTGTTCATTGTATGTCACTGAATCTTATGTGCCATTGCATGTTTAAATCTGTTTTTCTTGAAAACGCTAAAAGTAGACATACAATATTTGTAGAAGAAAGAATTAATCCGCATCCATTCGCTAGTCTGTGTTGCAACATAGCTGCAGAAAAGTGGTTTCATCCGTTTTTGTTGTGTACGTCTTGTTACGGTCTTATACTACTTCCCAATAATTCACGCCTCTTTAGAGGAGTTCGTTGATTCATTTAACGTTTTATGTTAACAACGGGAATGATCTTAAAAACTATATGCCATGCTACATGAAATACAGTCAATTAGACATCGCATCATTTTATTTAAACCCAGAAAAGAATAGAGATACGTACAAATTGTACACATATTCTATTGCATTTGTCGTAAAGTTTCCATTAGAAGTTAATATTACACACCCTAAAGTTTCTCTGCATTTCACACAATTTACTTACCATTTGATAACGAAAACTTCATTTCTGTTAGAATTCCAACACTTCCAGTTTGAAGTGTATGGCAAACTTTGCAATCCATTTCTGAATTCGGTAATCTTTCTACATTACCACTTATCTCTTATATTGTTGTAAGAGTAAAGTAATAAAAAAAAAACCACACGAACAGATCAATTTTAAGTGAAGTCACTTATCGATGAAGTTGACCTGTGCGAAAAAAGTTGTTTTGTGGTTTTTATGATTTCTCAGAATCTAATGAGCAAATTAGCTGATTGAGCATATTGTGACAAACATTGCGAACCCAAAATAGTCTCTAATCGTACGATCTTAGGTTTTTACAAAACAGTAATGCCACATTTAAAAATTCTATTTTCACTTTTCTAACATAAAATGAGATTAAATACAAAAATCACTATCTCGCGATAAATCTCATGATAGTAGTACATCTCAGAATATATCCCCTTCAAAGGGCAAGAAAATTCTTTATTTGCGGAGTTCAATATCGAAAAAAGGGTCGTTGACTGTTTCAAAAATATCGCCTGGACGGCGGTGCGGAAGCACGAAGGGGGAAGTTGAATTCAAGATAACAAACCGATATTTATTGAGAAGATAAATATTAACGGGAGAGCATGGTCGCGGGCTTGTTTTCATTGACTGAGAGTACATACATATAGCTTGCACTTACGCGAGAACGGGGGAAAGTGGCGAGGAGCAATAAAGTTCAAGAGACACCGACGCCGGAGGGGAGAAGATATTTTCAAAGATGACTCGGAAATTGCCTGTCCAATTGAATCGCAAACAATATGAAAATTTGTTCGAGAGTTTTGATTATACAAAGAAGACTACGGTAGACGGCGCACAAGGGCGAAGGAAAAGAGAAGTAGGCGGCCACGTTCGAGGGAGGGACAGAGAACGATATCCTTAGTGGCGCTCGGAAACAATGGGCCTCCATCAGACTTGCAAAGCGGATCGCGTTTTTACTTTCAAATTAAATTATTTTCTCCGTTTCGTGTGCGATTAATGCTCTTCAGCCGGTGGGCACTTTTAATCGGCGATTTTCGTCGTTGATATTTGTTTACGTGCCCCTCGTACCCTTTGTTCAACTTCTAACAATGTATTTCCTTATGATATTTATGAAGCAAGTCCCGCATTATCGTTTTATAGAAAACACGAAGTAGTACTAACAAAACTGAGGATTGGCCATATAAATTACAAACCTCACACATACCTACCTGCTGAAAGAGGAAAGTCAGCTAATGTGTAACAGATGCAACACCATAAATTCGATTGAACACATCATCACAAACTTGTCCCAAAATATGAACGTGAAAGAAGATTGTACCAACTCTGCGTAAATCCTACAGAAGTGACTCGAACTGCAAATTCACGCTTAAGTGCATTGAAATTCTTGAATCATGTTAAAATTTTCCATTTAATTTAATGTCAATTTAACCTAATCTAATATCTATGTCTACCTTCATTTTTATGTAAACTAACGTGATTGCTAATGACTCAAATGGGTTGATACAACCTTAAAAAAAAATAAGAAAAAATATATTTCCTTGTAGTAGCCCAGCAATACGTATGAACCGGAAACATCGAGTAATTTTCACTCGGCTAAAAATTGATCACACGAACTTGACTTACTCCTTCATTACCATTAAAAACAACCCAACTATCTGTAATGTATGCAATACACCTATTTCTACTGAGCATATTCTGGTAAGCTGTACCAAATTCGAAACCAAAAGGATGCAACATTATATCTAGATGAACTGACTAAATATGCTAAAAGAAGAAATCTATTGCAGGAAAGTCCTTAAATTCTTAAGGGATCTCCCTAGTGTCACATCTGAAAAAAAATTAATTTTTCGGGAACTAAAAAAAACAAGTATTGCACGCATCGTTTTGCAAGTTTGTAGCTGTATTCTATCACCTTTTAAGACCATAAAAAAGTTGTAAGTAATAATATCTATTTATAGCGGAATATGAGCATCGTAGTAGTATATAGATACGATTCGACATGTGCCTTATAAATTAATTACACCTTGATCACTAATAAACTACGAAGGCTCATGTGGCATTAAAAATTAAAAAAAAATGTATTTCCTTCACATCCAACGTCAGACATGTTTACACCTTGTAGGTACACCTTAGAAGTATGATAAACAACTTTAATATCGACCTGATTATTGCTCATCCTTGTGAAAGAATAATACCTAGTTTTAATCGGTGGATAATATCGCGCGAAATCGAATGACCCGGATATAACGAGCTGTCGTTAAATTACCGCGTGGTTTGTACTTCATAAATCGTAATAAATATCGCCGCATGTTCAATTGCATCGCGAACATTGGTACACTGTATTATATGTATAGACACCCGTGCGTGAACACAGCGTAATTATACTAGAATTGGTAATACGCGCCATTGTAAATTTCGCCGCGACGAAAGCGTTAATCCAAATATCACGTATATACGCTGTACACCGATTATATCCTGCCGCTTACCAATTTCCATCTGCACGGGAGTTATTTTGACTGTGGATTCATTCCGTTTTAAACATGCGGCAAGCTGAGCCGTAAAATGACATCCGCTCGTAGAAGTAGTACGAAGCAAACGTAAAATCGATGCGCCTATTAAAAGACAATTCTGACAAGCCCGGAAGATCCTTGGTACATTAGCAATACAGCTGGCGGATGTGGCGTTTCAAAACGTTCGCTGGCAGAACCGCGTCGTTATAACACACCGAGACTTCAACGCTGACTGTAAAAGGACTCTTGAAGCGCCGCTTATTCGTTGCGAACGTGGCTGGAAATTAGGTCGCGTGTATTTCGAGAATTGTCCCTTATCTCTCACGGCGCGTAACCACGAATTCGTTTCCCCATGAATTTCAATCGAATCAAACGTGTCGCTGCCACGCGGACGCTTGCTGACGCAACTGTTACGGGCACCGTCGGAGTTCAGTTTAAATTCTAGCTGTGCGTGAATGATAGTCTGAGGGAGGTCGTGTCCCGTTTGTCACGGGAATCATTCCCGAAATCTAACTACCTAGATGTAATAGATTTTTAACCGACTTCAAAAGGAAGAGGTTATAGATTCGACCCGTATGTATTTATTTTTTTTTTATGTTTGTCCCCGCATAACTCCTCACCATAGGGACCAATTTTAATAATCTTTTTTTTATTCGAAAGAGAGCGATTCCATCCTACATTGCATTAATATTGGCCCAATACTTTTGCCAGTTCTGGTTAATAATAAAGACCGTCACCGAATTATTATTGTCACCGAATTATTATTATTTTATGTACGTACGTGCATATCTCCTCAGCATATTGTGTCAAAATATATAAAACTAAAAAGTCAAAAATAAAAAAATTTAAAAGAAATTAAAACCGACTTCAAAACAATAAAAATGCACTAAAAAGTAAAAAATAATTTTTTCCCTTATTTAATCTACGACTCTTATATTTTTTAAATCGGCGCCTCATCATTTGCACTGTGCAAATTTGGCGCCGACTTAAAAACTATGAGAGTCGTAGATTAAATAAGGGAAAAAATTATTTTTTACTTTATAGTGCATTTTTATTTTTTTAAAGTAGGTTTTATTTTTTAAATTTTTGTTTTGTATTTTAAGGATCATTCGAGACGAAGATATTTTTGTGTCAATGGATGCACCGCTCCGATTGTCGCGATTCGTTGAATCTCGTTGAAGGTCACAAATCTCGCTACGCTGTCTATGGACGAAAACTCACGAGGATGGATGTTGTATTTTTAATTAAAATGATAGAAGTACCTAGTTACTAGAAATGATTTCGTCGATGGAAGTTTAACACAAAATAAAGCAGATTTAACTATTGTAACAATGAGTGTGGAGAGTTGGTTGCGAGTCTTGTTAGCACCGAAGTTCTTACAAGGGGATATCCCGAACCCGGAAATTTTAAAAATTCTGAAACTTTGTGAATATGTAAGGAATTTCCTCCTAATTATAACGCAATTTTTGTTTGCTGCCTAACTTCACTCTAAGGGGATGAAATTAACCCCTGAAAATTCGGCTATTTTCCGATTTCATTTTGTAACTCGCAATCTGTAAGGGATAGAAAAAAAGTTTCAAGCCAAAAGTTACTTCTTTTAATTAGGACTATCATTTGGTAACTTACAGTTCTTACAGTTAGCAAGTTATAACACAAAATCGGAAAATAGCCGATATTGCAGGGGTTAATTTCACCCCCGTCGAGTGAATTTGGGCAGCAAACAAAAATTGCGTTGTAATCAGGAGGAAAGCCCCTACATATTCACAAAGTTTCAGAATTTTTTGAATTTTCGGGTTCGGGATCTTCCTCTGTTAGTTAACTGACCCGTCGGTCCCTTTCCAAGAAAATCGGAAATTGGATCGTGAAGTGGTAGGGACGAATTGGTAGGTCGAGATAATTTCTAAAAAGGTTGTGGCTGTGACTCCTACATGAGGGTGGAAGGAGAAAGTCAGGAGACAGCTAGAATTGGGGTTGTTTCGACTATTCGGAAGGCCGGGTGTTCAATAATGAATAAAGTCATAGAACCGGTAGATTTATAGGCCATGCTGATAAATATAAATCAGAAATATAGATTTTAAAAACGGTTGGAAATGAGTTGAAAAAACGTTGATTGCTGTTATATATCTGTTGGCTTTATGAGTTCATCGCAGTCACGTGCTTCTTTACATTTTCTGCAGATTTAAACTAAATGTGTCGCCAAATGTTTATCACCTGGCGAGAGATCGGTTTGTGCCGTAAGTCCGAACAATAGAAAACTTGAGACTATTCAGTTCGTCATGCGACTACAATTGTTTTAATCTAGTTAACCATTCTGTATACAAAATAATGGTATTCATTATGAAATCTGTGCCTATTTTTATACACAACATTTTACGCGCAGTGTTCTTTTATGCTTCTTCAAATTCAGTTTTAACAACCAACCCACGTATAGTACGTATCTATAATATAGTATTACAAAGAAAGTATAGATCGTGTTCGCCAAAATTCACAGTGAAAGACGATTTAAGGCGCCATCCGCTGGAAACGGAAACACATTAAGTCGCAACAAAGAAAGCAAAAAACGAGGAACACGATACAGCACTTAGCGCACGGTTTATCCCTCGGAAGTGTGAATACGAAGGAGGGGCGCAGACTTTGTGCTCATACATATAGCGTTTGTATCCTCTAGAGATATGAGAGTGGTGCTGGCTGGGCTAGCCCGGTGCCGTTTCGCATGCATCTATAACCGTACGTGGCGTCGATGCGTGCCTGATCAGGCATACGAAACTCCACAGTCCGCGTAAACAGGCCAGGAAAAGCCATCGCGACTGCTACAGGGGGGCCACCGTGGGGCGGTGTGCTGGCGGAGGGAGAGAGGAGGAAAGCGGCATAATGCGCGCGGTATACCACGCCACTTCCGAATTACTCCGGCAAAATCTCCCCGCGTATTTGCATTCTCCCGCGGTGAACGCAGACAGAAATTAATTGCGTACTTGCGCAGGCAACAATGAAGCGCCATTCCCGTGTACAGGCAGCCCTCCCTCGCCCGTCGCTCCGGAAATCAAAGACATTTTTGGTCGACCGCCCGCGCACGGCCACTGTTCAAATTTCGTTTCAACCAGTTTATTTAACGTCTCTATCTGTGAAAAGACGCGTCGATTTGCCGCGTTAAAACGAATCGCGCGTTGCGATTGTTCTGCTCCGAGAACAGGGGAAATATCGAGGGCTATTCGAAAATCCTGACGGCATTATTTTTTAATGACACATCTCTGTTTTGGAAATTGTTATATGGTACGTGCGTGTATTTTTCAGGGTGGAGGAGGATGGATTTTGCAGGAACTTGAGATAAGTTGTTGGTCTGGGAACCTAGTTTAATGCAGGAATTTCAAACCGGTGTGATTTTCATACCGGTATTACGTCAACAAAGCTATACCGAAACCGATATCGTACCAAAACAGATGAGTACCGAAACCGTTATAGAACCGAAATAGGTGAATACCGAAATTGTTAAACTACCGAAACCGAAATAAATACCTGTATCTTGCCGGTTCTTCTTTCGGTGACATGGTAGATTAAAGTAATATCTTCATAACCCTTGTTAATTCGAGCTGTAAAACACCGACATAACGTAATATCTTTTCATAAAAATACCAATATATTAGTATACGTCTACCGATAATTTTTTCAATCCCGTATCACATTATTTAAAGCTTTTAAGATATTTTTAGTTATATCACGATATTTCTAAGATATTTTTGTTCATGCATATTCATCAAAACAATTTGGATAGAAATTTGAAAAACGTGTAGGATATATGAAAATGAGAATACGTTTTCCTTTCGAATTCCGATAGTCGCAATATCACTTTTTTCTTCACTTGTGAACACATTATACATGCTATTTTATGATTAGCTTCAATATTACAGCAATATCAATATCATGTACGATCAGTTTCGTTATGCCGGATTTAGATTCTTGTCTAATAATATTTTGAAAACTGTAATAAAATCCGAAAACCGAAAAAAATAACCGGTAAATATAGGCCAATATATCGGTATTTGCATAAATCGGTATGACGTCATACCGGTATTTGCGTATTTCGGTTTCGATAAAGGTTTTGAAAATGGAACCGAAAAATACCGGTATGATACTGGTATTTTCAGTTTCGGTAGAAGTCCCTGGTTTAATGGAGTCGTTGAAACTCGTTTTTGAGTGACTTTTTTTATGAGTTTTTTTAAAGTGGTCGCATTAACAATAGAGTCATTAGCGACTACTTACATCCGTACAATGATTACGTATTTGATATTTGGTTACAAAGTGTTTACACTCCCATACAGCACACTTCGTTGCAGCAGTATTGCAGGAACGTTGCTGCAATATTGCGTTGCTGCAGGTTGCATTGCATTTTTAATGTTCCTAAAACTTTGCAAAAATACACTCCTGCAATATTGCTAAGGCGGACATAGGAGTGAACCTGCAACTTCTCTGCAATGATGCGGTGCAACATTACAATCTCGCACCGCAATATTGCCGAAGAGTTGCAGGATCATTGTCACAATTTTGCCGTTTCGTTGCAGAATCATTGCCGGAATGTTGCAGGACTACATATTTGTAATGCTGCCGCAACTTTGCAAAAATACACTCCTGCAATATTGTTAAGGTGGACATAGGAGTGAACCTGCAACGGCTCTGCAATGATGCGATGCAACATTGCAATCTTGCACCGCGTCATTGCAGAGACGTTACTGCAATGTCATGGTGCTGTGTGGGCTGTACATAGAATTACATAGTGGTCAATAATTATAAGAGGTCGAGTACATTTAGTTTGTGTGATCTTGTAAAAGCTGACTACTGAAATAAAGCTATGTAGATATCGTTCACATTATTTGTGATATTGGGAAAGTTGTTATCATACAGTAGATATGTTTCCTTTATAGCGTTTATAATAGTCATTGTAATAGTTGTGGCCATAAAAGTGGCATTGTCAATTAACACAAAATGCACACAATAAGTTCTTCTTAATGTTGGTACTATGAAAAATAATGTTTAGTCCAAATATAGGACTATACAGGATTCTGGAAACGTGTAAATCTGTTTAAAAGAATAACTTAATCATTTCCCAATTTTCCGTTGTTCCAATTCTTGGTGTTAGCAGTATTACCGAATTTAAATATTTACCTAACTCGAAAGAGTAAATATGTTTCCGCGACTTATCTGTTCCTTCATTCTCTACTGTACAAAAATTCTTCATACCTAACAAAAAGTACGAAACATTTATTACAATGTCTGTACGCTCCAATTCTAAATAAAAAATGTTATCAATTCTGGCAAATAAACTAAAACAATAATCACACGATCAAGAGGTTGATTAATCGATACAAAAGAATTCTACAATATCCTATAGCATTGTTAAAAAGTCAGTGTCATCCCTACAATCGATTCGATGAGAATTGCGTCGAACGCAGCACAGGGGAATTTATACAATAATACCGAAAATAAAATCTCGTGGAAGTTTCGCCCATTAAGCTGTTAGTTGGATTTGACAATGAGCTTCCGTGTTATTTAAATTTAACCGTGTTGGCCGATTGAAAATCACGATCATTGTAATTACCATTGCAGGCGCGTGCCCCATGGGGTGATTTATGGAATCATGAAATTTAGCCCCATTGTCGTACAAATTCGCGGGCAGCGGCGAGGAAGTTCGGCCGGTGGATTAATGATTCAGCGTTTATTTAGTGGCGCAGTGATAGTGGTTGCGAAATTCGTATACAAAGGAAACGCGCAGTGGACCTTTTAGGCTGGTAGGAATAGCCGCGCGGACCCCCGTGCCGGAAGTAGGCGATATCAACTACCGGTGACACCCTTCTCGCAGCGGTTCGCACTCCGTCGTAGGTTTATGGGATGCTTTTTGTTCAACGCCATTAGCGGCCCCGCTGCCCCGTTGCTTTTCCGTGCGACAATAACGGCCACCGCGTCATGTACGACATGGATTTTACCATTAGCGTACTACGGCCGAAGGCAACGCAACCTACATCGAAGCCGCGGCAAAAGTTTACGAAGCGTTAATGGCGGACGGGGCCAAAGAAAAAGATGGAATTTCTTTCACGCAAAAGTATTACTTTAAAGTAGGACGATTAATCTCGTTCTTGCGTCGCCCACGCGTTGCCGTTGTAAATGCTCTTTCTTCACGTGCTTTCGTTTCGCCGCACGAAAGTTTAGTGTAGTGCGATTATGAAATACGGTTCAATCACGCGAGCCCCGTAAATAACCGTTATCTCCGGCGACGTAAAGTGACAAATCGTGCTCGGTTTTGTCGCCGGTTGTGCGTCGAATTACAACGACACAGCGTGAAACCGTTCCAGCGCACCCCGAGAACGACCTCGCCGCATCCTGCTCCGGCTCTCGGCAAAGTTTTCGCTTCTATATAATTACTTGTCTTTGTGGAGAAGCTACCCGGGGCGGAACAGGAAAGGAAGATGTAATCAGCAACGGAATGATTTCTTAATTGACTTAATCATGGTACGGTTCATAATAATTATTTTCCCTTGATTGTACTTTCGATAAAGGAATCTATTATAACGAACTTTCGACTTTCCTCGTGTGGCGGTTTCGATCGGTATGTCACGCACCGCGGGGCAGTCGTTAAAAAAAATTATATTCTCCGGCTCCTCTCGAAACATTTTACATTAGCTACACCTGAAAAATCTTCTCTGGTAACGTGTCCACGGTGTATGAAGAGCGTCTACTCGGGCGATCGATTCGTCGTCGTATTTTCATTTCGTTCTGTCTGTTTTTTGGGAGGGGTCTAGTTTGCCAGAGAAGCCAGGGAGTCATCCCCTTCGGCGACTTGTTTCGGGTAATTAAATCCAGGCAACCCGACGAGATGTCGGAGCCTGATAAATGAAGTGTTCCAGCAGGATGAGGGAGGCCCTCTTCGCGAGGGTCGACACAGTGGCGAGCAGAGAGGTCGTGCTAGCAAGGGGTCATGTGAATATTGCAGGACTTCGCACTTCTCATCGCTCGTCGTCAGGCTTGTCGGCACGTTATTTCACGTAGAGAACTGTTATCATTTTAAATTATACAGTCCACGGTTTGTTTAAGCCACACGCATTAGTTTTTCCTCGCTTAAGGAAACATTAGGGCGGTTGGCTCAATTTACTCACTACTTTTGTCGTCTCTGGCTTCTACTATTATCATCTCGCGAACCTTCGACATTTTGCAAAGCATTTAAATGAAAGAAATTTCACCTCGACGACAAATTATAACATAAAATATAATTCTCTTTTTGCACGATTTGTAACGATCTAACACGATCCGATAAATTTGCCTTCTTACAAATCTTCACTTCATTTTAATTCTAAGAAAAAATATTCCTACTTATTTTTTCTAGGAAATTGCTCTCAATGAAAAAATGTCTTTTTGAATTCGTCTGTCTTTTACTTTTAGTATTCTATTCCGACTTTATCTCGCAAGTGACGCAGTAAAAAATAATTGAGTTCGAGGTCTGACGATTTGTTTGTATGATTGCTATCGTGTAAAAACAGAATCAAGTCTGTCGTTATACGTTCGTCAAATATTTCCAACCAACTCTGCTTACCTCGCCCTACCTAAACATATTTTTGTCAGTCTAATTACTTCATTTGTGCGAAGCAATAAATCCTTTCGAATCCGATTTATACTGCAAAGATTTCGAAATGACAGCTCGTCGTAACAGTTGAGAGTGAAGAGTAACAAACGTCGCCGGTGTTTCTGGCTTTCTGATGTTAACGAACACGTCAGTTTCAACGAGCTGGAATAACGAATAGTTCGATGTTCGAGGTACGACGACATTCAGCGACGATTCAATGCTACGTGCATGAAATATGACGAGTCTCTATACGATACGATAAATAAAATGCGTTTTTCATGTACCCCCGTCGTATCCATAGACAGGTCGTACGTATATTCTGTATTTACCGTATTCACGGCGCCAGGTTGCATTTATACCGGCAAAGCCGCGAAGGCGGCCCTGTGACGAAGGCATATTTAATTCAGGCGACTCACGGTTTCGACATTGTACGTGTTACATCGCGTGTGCCGTATGCACACGCTCCTAGCCAGTTCACAAAGACAAATTTCAACAGTAAATATGACTGGATCTGTGCCAACTGTATTTTTTCCCGAAGCGTTATCGCGCCGGGCTTATCCGTCCAGCATTACTTTTCAGGCCGTGATTAATAATTTTCGCGTGCGTCCACCGTAGGAATTGTAAAATGCATTGTAACATACAATGCATCAAAATTCTAATATATTGTTGCAGCTTAAAATTTCGGCTGGTGTACATTTGCTACATTTTACGACGCAGTGTTAATAATGGGCCCTCGGCGATGTATTAAATAATATTATTTCGTAGACAATGGAATGGAGAATTTGGAGGAGCAGGCTGATTTCGTAATACTTTTAAAACTTAAATAAAGGATTAATATTGCGACAAGGGGTGAGGAAAAGTGCGGTGTATGTGCTAGTAGACCCTTGATAGTGATTTGTAAGATTTCGTTTTGGAGATAGGATATTAGTAGGACATGTACATTAGGGTGGCTCTTACTTTTGAATTTTGAATTTTCTTCGCGACACCCCCCAGAATATGTCATTAATGTTTCCTGAAACTTTGGGACCGAAATTCGCAAAAATATCAAAGATATGGACATCAGAAGTAAGGTATTCAAATGCATTTTCCTCGAAATCGTGATTTCTATATCTTTGATATTTTTGCGAATTTCAGTACCTACTGAAATTTTCAGGAATCATTCATAACATATCAAACACTGAAAATATGGAAAACAATTTTTTATCTTTTTGGCATATCTCGGTATATGCCCCTCCCCCTTAAATATTTAAATCGTCCTCGAAAATAAAAATTACAATTTTTATAAATAAAAAGTGTTCGAGAAGGATTTAAACTTTCAAAATTTGAAAGAAAATGTTTTTTTCTAGTTTTTCGGGCTTTTTTCGAAAACCGTTTGGCGCAGGAGAAAAAATAATACAAAATAAAAGATGCTCCTTGTTTGGCTCTACAACTTTTGTTTGACATATTTTTTCATGTAATCAATAACTTGGAAGATATTATATAAAATCGACTTTGTGAGCTGTTAAATAATTACTTAAATGTTAAACGGCCCAGGGGCACCTTTTCTCGTTATCCGATCAGGCTCAAACTTTACACAGCCACCCTAATGTACATGATAGGGATACTTGTTCGATATTTAATTATAATATAATAATCCAGGTGACAGAGTTTTAGGGAATTTACAGCAGATACTTTATGATGTTTTCATATAATTGGATTGCACCTTGTTTTTCTTCCAATGAAGTGTTAACAAAAAGAGAATTATTTATAACAAATTCAGAAAGAGTGCTAAAATAATATATTCACTGGAGACACGGGAAATCTTTTCAAAAGGACGACAAAATTTAGAAAAGCATTAGATTCAGATACATATGTGTATTAAATAATAATATAATACTATTATTTTCTGCTATACTTGTATATTGTTCAGCGTTTTGACAATTTCAAGAATCTGATAGGAGAAAACTATGATGGTTGCATTTAGAGTGATGCACATTACAATTATGCCACACAAACTGTTTATATTTAAAAAAAAAAGAGAAATCAAATTCAAATTTTGGTACGCCTCCGTTTCGAATGATTTTCGTTTGTGGCTCCGTAAAAATCACACATCTTCTATTTGATTCAGTTTCCTCGAGGAATACTTTACCTCGAATAGAACGATTTTCTACTAAAATTTACTAAAGACGAGTAGCAAAAATCACAGAAACATAAATGTTCTGTATCACAACTACTCAGATTTTTCTATGAACTCATCAAAATTTTTGTCCTTTGAAGATGAAATTAAAGCCTCGTACATGCTATGTAGAGGTTTTGGAATTTTACAAACTAGTTCTCTAAAGAATGTTGGAGATGTGCTCTCTGGAAACCATTTAATTTGCAGTTACTTTAAGATATAATTATAATTCACATGTGTCCTGTAATTACAAGGAGTAAAATAAACGAAATTATTGATCTCGAAAGTAACAATGCAGTTATAAGTTCAGCACATTGATCCAGATGAACGTACAATTGAATGAAAATACGTAGGTACTTTGTACTTTAGCTTTGTAGGTTTCCTTCAATGGATTACAATAATTATTTAACAATATATTGCAGCATATATTATTACTGTATACACCGATCGCGTGAAATAAAGTGTAAAATATGGTCCAAAATAAAAATATTACAGTATGTGATATTAAAATGTAACAATATTAAAGTTTTTCCCAAATATTAACTAGAAACTGCGTTGAAATATAATATAAAATGTAAAAATGTTAAACTGCAGTACTTTATCAGCCCAAGGACATAAAAAAAGGGACAAATACTGAAAAATGATATAAAAATTCAAATTGTCTGAAAGTCATATGCTTTCATGTTCTTACACATAGGTACCTCAATATTATATAATACCATCCCATACAATAACACGTTTATAAAAATATGTATTCTTTCATAAGAGCATCTCGAGCTTAAAAATAGTGGAAAATTCAAATTCAAAAGTAAGTATGTCTCGTGAAGCTCTCTATATTTATGGTTACAGTCAGTAATTCCTTTCCGTATTTTACAACCCCGTCCCTATCATTGCCAGTCTGATATTATGACGTTTATGTTCGGAAAGTATATTTGCAGTTTACGATACACGCGACGTATTATATCAAGTTCTCCATTAACCGTGGACGTTCGATTACGAATCCGTCGTAATTCAAAGGTTCACGATATCTGTTGCCCACGGACATATTTCAACATCGTTCTCAGCCATGCGGCCTATAATCCCGAAGGATTTGCTGTACACATGTTCGTCCCGTGCAAACTGTCCTCGAAATGTTCGATATCCCCCTATGTATCCGCGATGGGAAGATCAATGTCGTGCGTTCGGTTACGAATGTCGGATGATTTCTGGTCGCACCTGAGGCCATTTGTGAAGTTTCGTGCCCGCGGTTCTATCTTAGCGGCAGTTTCGTATCGATCGCCAAGCAGTATCAATCCCGGGCGTACGTTTGAAAATTTCATATTCTATTTCTGTCGTTAACCTGGAAAACTGTCGTGCCCTCGTTGTAGCACGAACAGTTCCGCCGACTTCGGAGTCACCGCTGCTCCTATCATTTCTCTTGACCATTCTGGCGTCTTTTTTTTCCGCAAAGCTTCGTTGTTTTTGCGCGCAACCGCGAAACGTAATAGTTCCACGACGTACGTCTCACAGGCTACCAATCTTCGCAGATGCAATAATAGCACACCGTTCGTCCAACTGTCCATTCGAGCCAGCTCTCCTCCACCTTTCTTTCTCTCCTTGCTCTATCGCCCCGTGTTGTTTCCCGTTGTGATATCTCATTCTTCAACTACTGTCCTGCCGTGGACACGAGACACGAAGGAGAAGCTACCCCTCTTACATTCAACTCTCCTACCCCTTCTCCGTTTTTACACGTACACGCTATTCTTCGTTTCTCTTACTCTATAGTCAATGTCGATATATGCTTTGACAAAACGAAATCACCTTTCCATGTCAGCAAGTGACAGCGGTGCTCTGTGTTTGAACTATAGTAATTTGAGGCAGGCTAATGAAAGTGCTGCGCAAACACCGTCGCGACGCCCGGACGTCAAAGCCAAAACCTCTGGCCACCCTACTTGCAGGACCAGCTCCTTTTCTTCCTTGCTCTTCTCTGTTGCCGTTGCCTTTTTATGTACTTTCTTTAGCATTAAAGGTTTTTCCTTCGATCTATGTGAGTGGCTACGTGTATCGACTACGATTTTAGTTTCTCATTAGACGAATTAATTAGTATTACTTATTAGAGTTCGTAAATGTTAGAATCGAAAGATTGGACGTACTTTCAAAATAATGCATGCTTAGCCGTTAAGGAAGCCAGTAGTTTTGCTTCGTTGCCTCGACTACACATTAATAAAATGAATTCGATCAATTAAATTTGTTAATTTTGCTAACTTGATAACTGGGTTATTTCTTGATTGGACATTCATTCTGAATGATTAAAGAGTTAACTTTGTTATTGGAAGGAATAAGAAACTAATACTTTCATGCAACTGACAGTAGTTTTTATGATGCAGTCGAACGTCGATAACTCGAATCTGAAGGGAAGGAAAAAATCTTGGAATTATAGAGGTTTTGCCTTATCGAGTTTTTGAGTAAGAGAGGTTCAAGAAACGAAAATTCGACTTATAGAGGCTTTGTAAGATTGTTTTTTCGACTTGTGAAGCTGTAAAGCAAGACAAATTGCAGTTTTAAAGGTCAATTGTTTATTGTATACCTATAATCAAATATACCTACAACTTAATATGAACCTACTACATATATACTTACATATATAAAAATAATTATAAGACACATTCTATGCTCGAAATATTACTCTTTATTACAGATTAAAAAATAATTGTGATTTTACTTTGTGCTAATCATTTAGTGCATTGTAACTCAATAGCATTTTTAATTGTGAATAATGCAGAGAAAACATTTTCCTCGATATTTTGAAATTTGTCTACGAAATTCCGTAATACATATGTAGACACAGTATAGACATGTAGACGTAATACAAGTTAGACTTGTAGAGGTGAAATAAATAATTTAACACGCAAAATATAAGGTGAATGTCCCAATTTCTACTCATTTAAGAGGTTACTCGTCATAAAGACAGTGTAAAAAATTTGTTTGTGATCAAAATTGGTAGAGTAATTGATTAATTCTTGAATAATAAATCAATCAATTCAAAAACTATTTAAGAAAGATATTTTAAGATGCTCAACTATTAGTCATTTGTAATTAAATACAATGCACTAAATGCCCGTACTTCTGCTCACGAAAAAATAACGATGTACGTATTTCTACTCACCATTTGTACCAATTTCTGCTCACATAACATGTTGCCTTTTCAGGTTAAAATAAGTTACATCTTATATTGGGAGCTTTTCTAACACAATAGTAAAGCATAAAATAATGATAAATAACAAATAAAATGCCTTCGAATAGAAATAGAGGTTACAGCGTACATTGAATTGTGAGGTTGTGTTACTAAAAGCGTGATGAGTAGAAATGCGGACATGACGGTGATTCACTTGACCCTAAATCTACTCACCTGTTTTCTACTTAAAAAAATTAAAAATAGTAAAAAACTCTAAATCCAGAGCACAATACGGTATCTGTTTTTGTTACTAAATAAGATCTTTCACTGCAAAGACTATTTTCTGCTGAATTATCGAATACCAATAGTGTCGTTGTTCCTTAGCACAAACAGCTAGAACACGATCGAAAAATCGTGGGTCTCTCGTTTTAAAAGTTTTTTGTTGTTTATGCTGCACTTTGTTCAGTCCCAGGCTCGTGCAAAATTCGCGTAAATGTTCAAATAATTTAGAATTATTTCGTTACTACTATAGTCCAAACGTAACACTTATAATAATAAGAAAAATAAGAAATGAGTAGAAATCGGTACATGAGTAGAAATGGGGACTTTTACTTTAGTTCGAGTTACGGAAGTTTTATTTCGAGTTGTGGAGGTGTTTACAGCGGAGCGGAAGGGAATGAGAATTTTCGACTTATAGAGTTTTTCGAGTCATCGAGGTTCGACTGTAATATGGGACACATATTGGGCTACTTTATTAATACACTAGCAATACCTTTATTCCTAACTATTTGCCCCTTTCAGAATACTTTGTATTTTCATGTAATATTAGTTCTTTACGTTGTATTTTCTATACAGTCGAAAACGTATCTTTGCAGTATGTGTATCAGTTTTAGAGAGGTGGTGCAAAGACGTTATAACGTTACCACTTCCGAAAGTTATGAAAAGAATTAAGGGATGTTTCCCTTTTCTAATAAACAGAATTTTCTAATAATAAACAGAGCATTATCAAGGAATAAAATTGAAATTCCGCCGTAGTAAATGTAATTCTTTACAGATGAAATCTAATAACAGCGCTGTCATTTTGTGCACTACCACTCAAGTTAACATTAAGTAAAAATTGCGCTGCGAATTGGATCAGTATAAACAAAAGAAATTGAAACAATATTGAAAACCGTAAAGCTTTCGTATTAACAGTGTAAAAGTAATAATTTTACTAAGTTACTGATAAGTTGATTTCGTCCAAAGTGGGGACATCTCCAAGCGGCAAATGAACTAATTTTCCCCCACGTAATTCACAAAATAGTTGAAAGCAAAACGCTGCTCGAACATTCCCAAAATATTAGAAAATACTCGAAAACATTAGTAGGTACCTCGAGACACATTCATATGCTCCGATCGCTGTTGTCAGATGCTTTCGTGACTTAACAGCAGTGGGATTGGAAGCAGGAAATGCACGATCCAATTGAAGTTAGTTTCATTTACGTTTGATATTCGTGATCGACCGCAATCGATCCACCATCCTTCAGAATTAATACGCGACTATCGCGTCTTTTTCATCGTTGTTTCCGAATCGCGTTACGGTATGGCCGCTAATAATTCGCGTGGTCGGCCGATCACGCAAATATTAAATCAGGCTCTGTTCACGCGAGAGAAAGCGGAAATTACTTTTCAAGCGAACAATCTTGTTGCACTCGTTCTCGCGGACGTTGATAGTAATAGAAACGCGTACGGATTCAATGACACGAACGTGTGCGAACTTTCATTCCAGTGGACACGAACGCGCAGTTAAACGGCGTGTCCCGCGCTCTTCCGAGTTATCGCGACGGGCATCGAAACGCGATAAATAAACCAAAGTTCCATTGTTTTCGTACGAGTGTCGGGGCGTCGCGTCCTGTACAGGATTCGTTTCCTTGGCGTACGCAGAAGCAGATAATCCAAGGATAGCGTGCTAATGCAAGTTTTGGCATCAACACAAACACCTCCACTTTATTTTTGCCGGCTCGCTCCGCGACTTCCTCCTCTGGTGTATACCGGATTACCGAGGCATCCGGGAAAGGCGTTAATCTTGAGGAATATTTTGCGCGCACACCCCTCTCCTTCCACGCCCTCTCTCGTGCTCCACCGTCGGATAACTGTAACCTAATAAGGGTGCCAGCACCCCCCTCCCCCCCCCCGGCCTCGCATTCGGCTTTCGCCTTCTCAGATCCGCTGCGACAAGTCCAGGCCAGTCACACGGCCCTTCGCCAGTTGCCAAGTGGTAATTTCTGCTAATGCTGCCCCTCTCCCGTGCAGCCATATTGTATTTCTTTTAAACGGCTCCCTAGAACCTGGCTGAGCGAATTTATCATCCTCCAAATGGCGAAGATTAAATCGGTGTCGTACTCTTGTAGAACTGCGAGCTTCGTTTACCCACCGGGTCCCTCTGATACGCGTGGCGGGCATTTTATTTTCAGATCGTAAAAACAGTCGACCTCGGATCGACCGGTGTCGTTGAATGGGGCACCGAAAATATCTTCGCGCCCGGATAACTCAATGGTAGGCGCGATTGAACGCGTGCATCGGAACCATATGGCGCTTAGTTCGTTTCTGGTTTACAGAGTGGATATAAGGCCGAGATATGAGGCTAGCCGCCGGCGCCGGTATCTTTTCCTTCTGTCGAACTGAAAGTCGGCTCGAGTACCTCCGTATGATCTTGCATAAATTCTTGATATCGCGGCGTTCCGGGAATCGTCTGGCGGCTGCGATTGCAATGATGATTCTATTCTGGAGAGTGTTGGCAGATGCTGATGAACGTGTAAAGAAGTTTGCAGGATGTACAGACGCGTGTAATTATTCGAAGCGTAAAGCGAGAAAAATTAATCACAATTAACTGCACGCGTCACTGTGAAAACGAGTAATTGGTGTTTGTGCAGATGGCTGAACACAATGACAATTTTTAATTGTATATATTTATTGATAACTTCGTGAAGTTTCGAGTCATTGATGGAACAATAATTAAGTATATATTTGCGTAGTGAAGTTTTCTTTTAACACATAGGGTAAAGCTGATATTATCTTATAGTTTTGTACTTATTGATTGTCCCGATATATGTTGTCCTTGTTATTTATTATTGTTTAATATGTTTACTTGATGAAAACGATTTGTAGGATCTTAAAACTTTGATTTTTATGTATAAATTCATTAATTTCATAAATGTATTTGGGGATCTATTACTGACACCCTTAAAATGTGCTTGACTGAATTACTGATACCCCAATTACCTACTGCCAGCTAACCTAATACTGTTTATCTCATTTTAAGTGTATGTCGTATCATGTACTATTGCGAGATGGGAAGAAGAGTGACTACTCACAACCTGAAATGTCACAGGGGCAAGGGGAATCGTCCACTCGCGTCAACCTATCCCCTCCAACACAGTTCGTCCCGTGACGAACAACGCGAACGAAACCAATCGCGACAATCGCGGATATGGACAGCCGCTAAGAACCGAAAAGTAGGACTTCTTGGAGGGGATAGGGTGGAGCGAGCGGGCGATTCCCCTTGCCCCTGTGACATTTCAGCTTGTGGGTAGTCGGTCTTCTTCCCATCTCGCAATAGCACATGAGCAACTACTGCTATGACAGTAATACCAAAATGCTTGAAACGCTTGTACCAATCACTGTCACCCAATTATTAAATAAAAAAACTTAATGAATAGTTGAATTCGGATCGTCATTACTTTCTATGAATTATTATCTAAAACATTACATTTTGTTATGCTAATACATAAAATATTACAATTACAGAATTTTCTTTAACGCCTTGTTTTCTTGTTTGCTAGTAAGGAAGTCATCGTTTTCACTCTCCTAATATCCGCTCAAAATTTTTGATCGTCTTATCCAAATTAACGAAAACAAAATTATGTACTGTTTTTTGTATCGTATAAATAACAGTTTCAATTGTATGCTACATTTTTTTATGTATCATTTCACAAGGTTTGTTCGTTATTTTATGTAAAACAGTTTAGGGTGACAGTAATTGGGTACTTTACCCTACTGCTATTTTGAAAATTCAAGTAGGTTCCTATTATTCCCTAGTAGCATTTTTGGTTGGCCAACGGTAGCCAACAGTTGGGAATTAGTTGGGATATAGTTAGCGTTTTGCCTACAAATTCCCAACATAGGGCCTACGGTAAAAAACTTACGACAGTTTGCCAACGAATATTCAATGGTGGGCCTACAATTATTATGGTTGGTTAATTAACAAAAACTTACGACAGTTTGCCTACGAATATTCAATGTTGGGCCTACAATTACTATGGTTGGTTAATTAACAAAAAATTTACAACGATGATTAAATGTCGTCTTACAAACGTCAGAAAATTTACTACATCCAAAAACCTGTTATTATATTCCAAGTTGTGATTTTTCTTTTCTTATTTATAAATACGTAATGAGGACGTCTGTCTTGAGACGAATGTGAAATTTTAAGGAATGAGTCTAAAGGTCGAATGATGATATTTTGTAGAATATTTCGCTTCATTGCGCAGTTTTTATAAACAATTAATACTAGTTATGTACCTAGAAATTCGAAGTGTTTATAAGGAAATGTGTTGGGTAAGTGCGAACAGCGGTTGCTTCGTAAGCGGAAAGTTTGGGTTCGATTCTCCTCACCGGGATTTTTTTTTTTCCTAAACCAGGCCTGAAAAGACGTGTTTAAGACGTCTTTTGAAGTTCTTCAAGACGCCTTCTGGACGTCTGAAAGACGTCTTTTGGAAAGAAACTGTTGGGCTTATAGAAAAAAACCTTCAGTTGGGCCTATGGAAAGAAATCTTCAGTTGGGCCTGCGTTGGTTACAATCGCTGGCCCATTTAAAAATAGCGCGACACTTCAACAGTTGGCCAACGGATAACACGTCATTGGCCCAACAAACTCCCAGCAAATAAATGCTACTAGGGTTGGTGCTTCAAAAGAGTTTTAGGTTACCCTAAATGGTAGACTAAAATTTACCTGACTGCAGTGAAATTACGAAGAGGAATTAGATTTTCAATGTTAATAACTTTATTTTATTCACGTGTAGTAGAATAATCACGACATGTAATATCACTCAAATGTTTGTCACTAAAGACATTCAGTGGCATTGATAAAGCTTGAAGGGAGGGTACACCAGTTGACTAAATTATAATGTATTATAGAGTAGATGGTGCTTTGATTCTCGAGTTTAAAACGTATGAATAACTAAAGATTAAGGTCGAAGAATTTCTACAAAAGGAAATATCTCCACGTGCACAGTACATATCTACTTCCTTCTCCTAATACGTTTAAAAAGGACTTCATCGCTAAATAATCGAACTCTTTAACGTCTTCTAATTATTATCTCGCGATGCGTTCAGTCAATTCTCCTCCCGCTTTCACGCACAAATTAATATCTCTCAGTAAAATGTACGCACGTCCTTAACTTTAAGAGCAGGATTGCCAACGGGTGCGTTGCGTTTAAAGGGTGAGTCATGACACTCGAGACAAAACCCGTTCCATTACACGCCAATGATGTAGTTACAACGGGTTAGTTGCTAAATGTCGTTAAATGTCTTTATGGTCGCGACGATAATTATCATACGTCAGGAACAAAGGGCACGCGGGAGTTAGGGCAGGGGTAGCGGCTTGCGGCGTACGTACGCTGTAAAAGATCCGCCCTCGCCTTCTCCTCCACCAACCCCCTCTGCGCCGTTGCCTCCTTTTCCGCCGTAATTTCGAGACTTCCTACGGCCGGCGGCCGCGGCAGATATCCCATATTAATTCGAGGCGAGCTTTCGGGGCGCTTTAAGCTTTACGATCCGGTCATAAAGATTGTCCTGACTGATAATTATGTAGACGGGAGAAATTGTAAACCGCTATCGCGTTGCGCTTATTGGACGGCTTCCCTCTTGGAGGTTTAACGTCTACGATCTTGAAAATATCGGGTACGATGCTATTTTTCACGATGTCGGGGGAGGTATATCTTTATGGATATTGTTATGTATATTTTGTATAGAAATGTATTTTGATGTATCACGTGTGCATAAGTTTAGACGAAAGTCTGTCATTTCGGATCGAAACGCGGCACTAAGTCCTTTTACAAAAATATCGCCATACTGCGAAATTTTATTTACAGGTACTTGATTGCACATTTGAGTCATAATGTAGCATGATTGTTTTTCACATTCATTGATTTTCAACGCGATTACAAGGTTTTGAAGAGGGCACCCTCGAAATTCTTCAGAACTAGGATTGATATTTATAGTTTTGTAATTTGCTTAATTGAACTAATTTTTGATGGGATTAAGTGTTGAGGTATGTATTTGAAATGCACCGAATTTCATTTTGATATCTCTGAGATTTTTGGAATTATATCTTACTGAATATTCTCCAGTTTCATTGTTTATTTTGAATTGGAGTTTAGTGGAGTTCAATGTTCTTACTGGTCGCATTGGAAAGGGCGAAACCTTACCTTTAACGTACAGGAAAAATTGGCTGCTAGTAGCTGCTACTAGGGTAATTAGAGGGGCGAGAAGGGTACAGGACGCGTTTCTTTTATAAAAACGCCTTTCCTGCCATTAAAATTAAAAGGATTTTAAGCATTTTTACATGCGAAAGATACGGAGCTTTTTCCTATGTACAGTGTACACGAAATTATCGGCAATTTGTGCATAGCCAGTGGAGAAGTCCTCAGGGTGAAGTTGGTACGTGTCGTCGTAAATCGTAAGAATCAATCGCAACGAAGGCGGCTTGTAATATTTGTTAAAATTAATTAAAATATGTTTGTTAAATAGTTTTAAAGTAACATAAATAAAGATTTTATAACTATTAAAATTTATATGATTTCAAATGCTCCCTAAAAATTTATTTACAAATACAGTTAAATAAACAAGTTTCATTAATTATTCTGACCACAATAAGACTGCAAATGTGCGTCCTAAATGAATGAAATGAAAGAATAAGCGATAAATACTTAGGTATATGATTTCAGTCAGCAAATGTTTTCTGCCACGTTTCGACCCGAAATGCCTCACTGTGCAACGATTTGTATTGATACCCGTCATGAACAGGACATATCACATTGTCTAGTAGTTTACTCTGTGGTATTCAGGGTTAATATTTATAAAAATGTGTGAGCGAATAGTTATGAGACAGAGATGTTAGATAGAGACTTTCTGTTTTCCAATCTTTCTCTTGAAATAGAGATTGTTGCAGGTCAAGATTCGCCAACAGGATATTAAGTAGGTAATTAAACGTTTCTATAGTTTACGACTGGTATTTCAGATATATTGATTTCGTAGAGACAATACTAGTTTTGTAAATATAAGAAAAGGATAGAAGGAAGTGTCCCCTTACGTTTTTCTTCATTTGGATGCACTTCGGTATACATGTGCGACTAGCAGTTGGGCATTCTTTTAGGGGGTGGTGCTAGGGGGTGATTATTTTGATCTGTCAAAATAAGATGAAAATCAAGGACGACGAAATTGCGTTTGAGGCTTTTCGAGTTATTAATTGTTGAACTAGTAAACTCATCAGTAAGGCGTATCTGGCAGACTCGGCTGTAGGGACAAAACTTCTACATAGAGGAATCAAGAGGAACGTGAGAACTTGCGAGAACGAAATCCGTTTAGAAGCCCTCTGGTGTAAATTATGAAATAATGAAACAATAACCAATTATACGGGCAAAATAAGAAAGGTCTGGGGAAGTAGATTAACATGAAATTAAAATTTATAAGATTAAAATACTCAGAAATTAGACTTAAAGAAAGCATAAGTACAGTGGGTGGCCAAATTATTATACTCAAACAAAAAGGTTTGAGATTTTGTAAGTTTAAGCGATGGAATAAAATAGATGTCTCGTTTTTAATGTTATAATATTATTTTTTAATACTAAGTAGTATATGTATTTAAGAATGCAAATTAAATACATTTAGGTATATAGATTTAAGACTATATTGTACGAGAAATACAATTACTCAATATTTTCTGACTCCGCCTTTAGCTTTTATGACGACTTGGATTCAGCGTGGCATGCCTTCAATGCATTCTTTACCTACTTCCTGCAGTTTTGGAGTATTCTGCCATAGTCTAATGGTATTGTCTATTATTTCTGTCTTATTTGTAATAATTTTATCCCCGCCCTTTTAAAAACAAATGAGATTTATATGTTGAAAAATTAGTCACAATATTGCCAGATGTTGTAGCTAATCAATAAATGAAAAAACAATAACATTTATGCATTGTTACTTTAATTACAGCCAAGACTTTCACAAATTTTGACGAAAATTTTTTGAGTATAATAATTTGGCCACCCTCTGTACATACTATAGCCATTTTATTCCGAGGAGGAAACGCATGCAAGGATTCTATCATGTGCATATTTTAACCACGATGTCTTGAAGAGGACGATTGAGATTTGCTATAGTAATCTTATCGTAAATTATTATATTAAAGTTGCGGTTGATATACAGGTTATACCGCGTAGTGTTGCCAGTTGTGGTTATGAGAAATATTGTGGATAGTAATAAAATTCATTTTGATGTTTTATTGCACACTAGGGTTCTATATGTGACACACAGGAAACTACCACTACTATATAGGTTGCTCCAAAAAGGGTAAGAGCGACATCACCCATGTTTCTTTTAAATGCAATGGAATATACATACATTTTCGCATCTTTTTACAACCCTCTCTTAAAACTTTCATGCTTAGCATAGTCAATGAAATATGAAAAATATCTTTTTTCAGGAATCGTAATATTTCAAATATCTGATAACATGTAGTCTCTCATCATTTCTAGAAATTGAATAGTATTTAAATTTTATACATAAAAACTTCCAATCAAAAGCTTAATCTATAATTTGTAGGAACTGGTGATAATACCAGAATCTAGATTATTTACTTGAGTGAAGTGTATTAAATGGACTTCGAAATTGTATATCCCAAATACTTCTCACAGAGTATGCCTGTACAAATCTGACCAATCGCAAGGACGATGTACGGAATCATGTCTATCATTCGATAAATTCGATGCCATCCAGTCAGCAATCGACTGATCTGTAACGGAATTACGAATTAATACATTTGTGGCGGCGGCGGGCGAAATTCAACCGATTATCAGGAATAACTGGCCGAACAATCGTGTTTCGAAGTCCCGAAACATCAGGAATGCTCCATACCCCCGGCATTTCTATCTCATTCCCATCAACCATTTCCATTAGCTGGAAATGTAATACAACTCCCCGCTACGGGTGCAAAGCCGCGTTTCTACATTGATGTGCAATTTCACGAACGTAGTCTCCCAACGATGATAATTGTTCGCGAAAAGAGATACCGCATCTAAACAGAAGTCGGAAGCTATCGGACTTATCGTGTCTTTTATGCTCGCGTTCTCCTACACATCTTGTCCTCGAACAAAATGCCGTGTTTCGATAGATCTCGGCAATCCCAATGCCTAAAGGAGCAGAAACGGGAAGCGAAAGTGCCGCGGAAACTGATTCTCATACTACGATCGTAAACTTAGTTTCGATTCTGAATACAGCAATAAAATCCGCAAGTGAGCAGTTTCGTAGAATGTTTGACTGACCATGAAATTCACCATGAAAGTTGCAGCACAACTCGTAGGAAGTCAGAATACGGTGGAACTTCGCTGTATGTACTCTGCTAATCGTCCGTCAGTGGAATCGGCGTGGCGCACATTGTGCGATTTTGGACAAAAATCCCTTGACAGCGCAAATTTGGACCGATTTTAATAATTTTTTTTTTAAATACTCGTAAAGGACTCAGCAACAACGGAGCACTGCAGTAAAACCTGTATCTGTTGGTTTAATCACTTTAATCTATAAAAAACATTATTTAGCATAACATAACATACAAACGTAAACTTTGGGGATTAAAGATATTAAAAATGAATGTTTTGTAAATTTATCATTAGCTATAAAATAAAAAATTTACTTCAAATTTACAAAATTTATGTTTTAAATAAACTGTAAGTATAGCTGATTTAAATCTTTTATTTTTAAACGATATTTCAACTTTATTGGTTTTGATTTTATTTCTAATATATATGTCTTTTTTTAAATAATTGTAATTAGGACAGAATTTTTTGTGGTAACTAATTTTATAATAATTTCTTTATATGAATTATATGTCGCTTCATGGAAGCGACATTAGCCGCAAGAAGGAAATATTAAAAATTTCCATAAAGCCCGAGCTAAACATAGCAGAATGTGCGACAGGCAAATGACTAACAAAGATATTTTACAGTATCTCTTAATCTCATCGGATCCCTCAATTAGCTCTCTCAGACTGAATGAAAATAAAAAAGTTAAGCCCTTAACGGTTGAAGCTGAAAAATGTTATTATTAAATAAATCACAATGCATGTAACATTTTATGCATAACATTTCAATGCATGTAACATATCACATATAATTCATATAAACAAATTATTATAAAATTAGTTACCACAAAAAATTCTATTCTAATTACAATTACTTAAAAAAAAATTATGTATTAGAAATAAAATCAAAACTAATAAAATTGAAATATCATTTAAAAATATAAGATTTAAATCAGCTATACTTACAGTTTATTTAATACATCAATTTTGTAAATTTAAAGTAAATTTTTTATTTTATAACTAATGATAAATTTACAAAAAATTAATTTTTAATATTTGTAATCTCCAAAGTTTACGTTTTTCTGTTATGTTATGCTAAATAATATTTTTTATATATTACGCCACCTTATACAGGTTTTACTGCAGTGCTCCGTTATTGCTGAGTCCTTTATGAGTATTTAAAAAAAAAATTATTGAAATCGGTCAAGATTTGCGCTGTCGAGCGATTTTTATCCAAAATCGCACACTGTACGGCGGGAGAAAGCGATTCGAAGACTTCACGGGTATTATAAATACGTACTAAGGACGGGGCATGCATTTTCTACGCGTTATTCAAGATTGAGAGTCTAATTTAGGGATTCAGTAATAATTTGAAATGCAAGATTTACCGAACTCGTGTTAATTCTAGAATGATTCTGCATTGGGGATAATATATGTACGACTGTATTCCTTTTTCAGAATTCTCTGTCAAGTCTTTTTCGCAGCAGGAATAATATAATTGATAGGGTCCGATGGATACTATTTTTCATACATTCGCAAGCTTATTGTTACTTAAGAAGTATCAGAACGTTTATTAGACCTGTAAGTCATCGAAAATTTTTAACTGGCTGTACGCTTTTGTAATGAAAAATCGTGTCTTATAAAATCCAAACATGGGGCTTGATATTGATTTCAGTTTTGTAAGAAAAAATGTTAGTAATGTTAGTAGTTCCTTGAGGACCATTTTTTTTAGATTTTCTGTACTTAAACAATTTTTTCTTAAAAGTCTTAATATTTCGGTTTTATTAAAAATTCGAGAAACCATTTCCATGTGAACATGCAGCACAAAATCTGTCTTATATTCATGTGTACAAAGCCCAAAGGCGCGTACTTTTTTTAAAAGTTTTCGGTTATCAATAGGTGTATCTTGTAAAGCTGTTTATCTAGTTTACGTATCACTCTTTATTTCATGGAAAATGTTAATTACAAGGGACATACTAAAGAATGTACGAAAGCTGGATTTTATCTGATTTAGTAACAAGGTATGAAAATATAAAAATACACGTTATTTATCTATAACGATTATCTTTTGTGATCTGTATAAAAAACTCGGCAGTGTAAACTAGAAATTTCCGAGATTTTAAAATGTATTATAAATTGATATGACAAAAATCATTAAATCATTTGGATAACCATAGATGTAGATTTTGTAAAGGTATTAACGACGTTTTCTGAAACGAATAGTATCAGAGCTCAAATTAGAAAAGTGCAAGAATTTTCTAACGTTCTGGAATCAGTGTTGACCACTTAAGGAGTGATTTTTCAAAAGAACACATTTCCATTTTTGACCTTGAAGCAATTTTCATGGCATCGCCTTAATAATTTTAAATTACACTCCGCAGTGGCACAAAACACAACAAAATAGGTTTAATTCCCTTTTGAAAAATTGAAGTGAAAATGCATGTTTCGTACAAAAGGTCTTATTTCCAAGTTTCTCTAATGACACAGTGAAATAATTTTTTAGTCTGAAACAAACCGGACATATTTCCTACACTCAAACACAAAAACAAACACAATTTAAATTTTTTTCTGCGAAATTCCTAATCTCTCTATTCACTGCACTTATCAAGCGTTTCAAATCTTTCAACTTTATACTTGTTTCCACTACTTTACAAAGTCATGCAAAATAATGTGTACATTACAAAAGGACTTATTTCTAAATGTGTTTATAACAAAAGGGCTTATTTCCAAATGGTTTCATAGAATAAGGGCTTATTTTTTATAGTTTCCATCAAAAGGACTTATTTCCAAACGTTTTTTTAAATAACTATTAAAACAATGTCGCTATATTTAAAACATTACCGCTATCAGATGGAAGAATAAAATGGACGTGTACTAACAAAAAAAACATGACTTTTTTTTATTAAATGTAGGTACCACAATTTTTTGCGGTTATTGAAAATTTCTTCTGTGTGGAAATGTGCCCATTTGAAAAATCACTCCTCACTTGTATCCGGATACACATTATACTCCCGTTTTCCCACAAAATAATACAATCCCACAACATCGAAGTAAATCATTTTGTACCTACTTTCAATCGCGCACACTGGAATGAGATTCTATCGTTTGTATTTTAAGTTTTCCCATTGTATGTGAAGAATAATGATTGGATAATTTATTACACGTATACATAGGGAATAAAATTTATCGCCCGTATCAGCTACACGAGTAACATACATCATATTATCTGTCCGTAATTGATGTGTACTATTCGAATAACAGTTTTACGCTCTGCAGCATCGCTTCTAAGTTAATGGAGTTTCCAAAATGTTCTGAAAGGCAATGAAAGGTGAAGGACTGACGATGCTGACACGAGCTACATTTCTTTATCGCTTCTTTATCCGTTCTGACCCAGGGCAAGTGCTTCAAACGACGTAAGGTTAGACAGCTTCTCGAAAATGATGGATGTCTCCCTTTCCTTCGCCCATTTACGAATCGCTCAAGTTACGATCCGAGAGATTCAACCTCACTACGTTGAGCCGAATTGATAGTTATTGATAGCTGTTCGGACTAACCTGACTCTGGAGGCAGCTTGATCGATGTCATGCACGATAGAGCGTTCTAATTATGGTCAGAGTGTCTGCAATTACCCATAATCACCTAAGTCCTACGTCCCTCTTCAGTAATTACACGCTCACCCCCTGTCGTCTTCGTGAGATGGTATTTATCATTTAAGGAGTTTTTATGAACCTTAATCATCCTTCGTGAATCTCGGTATCAATTAGCGGAGCAAAGTGAATATTATTCTCCAATAATCAAGGTCCTCAATAAAATGGATGGGACGCAAAGCAGCGTGATATCTTGTTCTACTTTCCATTGCCTTCATTTTCACGCTCGCTGCGAGGAATTTGAAAGTTGAATTTGTTTGGCTGAACTAATTACATACAGCACACGTATTTAGTACAGATAATTATTAAATAATTTTCTCCTGCGTCGTGAAAGTCTGTTGCTCTATTCTCTGCACTTGAATTCTTCACGCGTTTAACGCCAAATGACTTCACCGTTCAACAACTATTCGTGCAACAAATAATTGATGGTTCCCATCAAACGTACAAACAATATCCACTAGGATCATCAACTTCGACGTGGTTGCAATACAGGCTAAAAGTCACGCGCCAATTGAACGCTATGAGATTTTAGAACCGCAAAGATTAATTGCTCATCGACCGGCGGAGGACGCCAGCCCGGAAAAAAATCTATTTCCACGGAGAAGACGGTATGAGCGCGGAAGGAAGAAGAATAGCATCTGCTGTCAATCGGATAGGAATCGGACTCGGTAGTGTGTTTGCCAGCCAAATTACATCTGCATAATAGCTACGCGGTTGGTTATCGATCCGTGAGTGGCGTCTCTTCGTCACATCGGTGTCGTCCATCTCGAGCACGCTTCCACGCACGTGTACGCAGCCACGCATACAGCAGGCCGGTGCACGCACGAACGGGCGCGTGTGCAAGAATTAAATTTCAGCCCCCGCGGTCGGTCGGCAAAATAGTTTTCATCGATTAGAGGAATTCCCCGTCATTCGGTTACATTACGCACAACTGACAGCGCGATGGATTTGCCAACGGATTTACGCGGGCGCAACTATTCGCCGGTTTCGTGCCGTCGAACGTAGCGCGACCGGGGGAGTGCAGTCGATGGTCCCGCGACAAAATTGATCGCCGTTTCTCCGGCGAATCTATATCCATTCTTCTTCATTTTTTTTCTCTTTCTCTCTCTCTCTCTCACTCTCCACGCGGCAACGGACACGGTAATTTTTCGTCCGCGTCAGCGTAAGCTTTGTGCCATGTCTCTGGCGAGGTTTCGAGCGTGACCCTTGTCAGCGTCAATTAAATCCCGCGCCGCGTGACGCTGCCCCGTCCGCCCAAAATCATTTTCATCCATCGGAAGAACGTTGCGTCATCCGATGGTAACATCAAAGGGTGCAACCCACCGCGGCGCCCCCCCCCCCCCCCCACCGTTCCACCGGTTTTGCGCTGGGCAAAATCACCATGGAAAATGATGGTCACGCGGTGGGTGTGCTCTAATCTAATTATATGACCCCTCGCCGTTAATAAAGGCCTCGGCTTGCTTGCCGATCGTTCATCACACCGCGATTGTTGTATTCATCGGTGATTAGGCATGACTCGCCAATGAAACAACCGTACGGCTAACGACCCGTTCCCGGCCATCACGCTGCGACCTGTCACGTATATGCATCTATATGCATATTACATAGGCCGCACCATGGCGTTCCACAGGCTAATTTCGCGAATATCTGGGAATTTCCATGGTTACGTTATGACAGGCAGTTTTTAATTCCATTGGAAATTTCAGTTACTTTGTTGGACGGGCAAGAAACAACGATGCATCTGACGTGCAATAATTATACTGTTATACGAGGTGCGGTAAAATTTTGTAAGTGGTTCCTCGTGCAAAAATACATCGAAATATTAGGATAAATCTTTTTCGTTTTCAGGAGAAGCAATTTTGAAATATGTTCAACTAGACTAATAATGCTCATCGGTATTTGTCTAGATGTTCAAACGTTATTTATCGTTGTAAAAAGTCAACGTAGAAAGTGCCGAATAATTATAATTACAGATCAAGAAATTTTATTTTCAATTAAAGAGAATTTTTTGTAATCGAGATACCGGGAATAATTAGATTCGTCTACGTTGGATTCGTATCAGCTAGTCAGAGGAACATTTCTCAATTTTTTCTGCCAATTGCAGTGTCAGAATTATGAAAGAAAAATTTATAATTTATTAGAGATATTAAAGCAGTAACTGAACATTTTTCACTTGCATAGGATGTAACAGGTTCAAAGAAAGATCCTCATTAATAGAAGGGACTATTGAGAATAGTTGCAAGCAAGCCATTAGTAAATTGTACAGATCCAAAACAGAAGTTTACAATCTTTTTTTGTCTGAAATTATTTTTTAGAATTTTACAGAGAGTAGGTATACTTTTAAAATATTTGCTATGCGTTTGGGAGTAGTAGAAACGCGTGAGTGGTCAGGCAAGTGGTGAAACTATACGCTTATACTTCGACTTGACTTGTCTGACTACATACAGGTTGACGTCTACTGGCTCGTACTGATTCTCATCTCATCGTTGTACAGCCCAACTTGAATTAAAATTTCCTGAAGACGTAACTTTTTTCCCTGCACTCTGTAGATCTTTTTGTAACGAGTCGAGATTGAAATCATTTTCTCTCAATTTTCTTTTGATATTTCAAAATCTGTATACACAAAGTATCGTGTATTTGCGAATGAAATGACAAATATAAAATATGAACTTTGTCATATCGGTTATTGTAGAATAAGTACGTAATAATGAATCAAAGTTAGAAATTCCGTCGTTCATTACTATTATTCACAATAATTTTTGTCATACGTTATATGCTGCGGCGTACTTAAAAAACGGCGTACTTTAATATATTTTTCTCATGTATCGTTGGGCACTGCAACATATACTTCATCCCACGCCGCAATGAACTGAGTTCCTTCTGGAAAATGGGGACCATTTAATTAATTTTTTATATAGGGTCTAATCAAAGTCAATCCAAAGTTGGAATAGACGAGGTATTACTAAAATCTCCAGACTTATCTGCGCAATGTGTGCTCAGTGTATCGGAGCATTATCGTAACGAAAGGATTATAAATGCATTTTTGGATGTGGTAGTGTATTTTTTCTAGCTGCATTTATTAAAACACTTTTTACTGAATTTAGTAAGATCTATCTACACTGTAAGTGGACAATTTTTATAATATCCTATATAGATAATAAAGCATGTTCAAAAATTTTCGTCGCACTCTCTTAATTTCACCATCAATCAGTGAATACTTAGCATGTATGGAATACGAAATATTTAAAATTTATTTATTTATTTAAACGGAGGCCTCGTGATAAATAAAATAAACAATAGTATATACACTGCGCAATAAAGCACAGATTAGAAAAAGAATCATACACGTAATACGTAATATATTGGAAGCATAAAACGCACAAAGGTATAAACACAAAAAATCTATGTAAAGCAAATAAGCAGCTAGTGTAAATATGATTAACAACTCTAGTTCGACATGTATGAAATAAACAGTCGAAGGAACTAAAAAGCTTACATGTGGTGTTAACATTCACACACATACGATTTATGGCATTGTACCTATTTCCCCATTAAGGGGTTATACTTATTGTTAGTCTGGCGATCGAAAAGAGGCGAATGTTTTTGAATTTTTTTTAAAAAGCGGAAGCATATAATTTTACAGAACTTTTTGTACTCAAAAGAGCAACATTTGAAGAACATTTAACAATTTTTTCTTAGAAAATGTACGTTTATAATAAAGTAACAACCGACATCCAAGAAGACTTTTTAAAAATTTAGTTTTGCTGTCAGCACTGCTATTCGGAATCAGATTATCTAAATTCAAAAAACAAAAAAATTTCGTTAGTATATTAATGTATCCTCTGATTAACGGAGAGAATTTCCGAAATATTATTTTAAAACAGAATGGCGGCTATTTAAAGTTGAAATCCTCATTTTTTCGTGTAAAAATGACTCGAAAAAATCAGGACTTTATACTAACGAAATCTTTTTTAGCAAAATCTTTTTAAGCAAAATCGCTTTTTCAAAAAAGTTCACAAACATTCACCACCATTCGGCCATCTGACTAGCTTTAACCCCTTAAAGTTCGATGATGCTCAATACATAGAAGTGAGTAGTGCCTAAGTTTTCTATGGGGAATATGTAATCTAAAGAGTTGTAGAATCTGAGGCCACTTAAATAAACAATTCTTGCTTAAATTTCTAAGTGTCCATACATCGTTGTTTATTTATATCAACGTATAATAGAGATTTCGAAGCATCCCATGCACACCAAGGCACGTTCATCTTACCGGAGGTCACACGAAAGCTTGCGAATATGCGTTCAACGTGACTGTATCTCTGCATGGAAAAAGCTCCCGTTTCCTTCGCTTTTTCTTCGACAGTCATCAATAACGATTTTCTGCTGGTATATCCAATAACCACCCGTTACAAACACATCAACCGCCTAGGAAGTCCGATGTAAACGGTTCGGCGAGTAGGCAGTCGGCAAAAATTCCCTCGGTCCTTTGCATAACATGACGAACGGTAAACAAAGCGTAAAACACGCTTCTCAGAGTTGGCAGGAGTGTGCTCGATTTGTCACTGTCCACCGAAAGAAACTCCACGATCATTCCTCAAGTGTTGTCGACACCAGGGAGGAGAGCAGTTCGGTATCAAACGGTCGGCAAAGATACGGACGTGCAGCCGTAGTAATTCGTTCCGTTGCTCGGTTTGTAATAAACGATTGTGCTCGTAATTACGTATACGATCTGCAGCCACGCAATTCAGCGCATGAAAAAAATGCATGCACGAAAAGAGCCACTGAATAATACATGTCGCAATAAAGTCACATTACATACACGTATGCGCATGATCCGTATCCACTTGCATAACTTGGATTTTTATTCTCCGGCCTATCGACGTTGTTTATGGTATCAGCCACACCATCGGTTCACGGTCACACGTGATTCCTGGATTTATGGATACTGATTCTGTTGTCCGTAGAAAATAAAATGAGCGCGTTCAATGTATCATTATTCCTCGGCACCACCCCTTCTTAATTCGTTCCTTCCCCTTGGCTCCGATGGCCATTTGTAAACCTATTTCGCGTGGCTGTAAGCGTGCATCTAAATCACTTGGTGCTCTTTCATTATCATTTTCTCGCGTGGAATGTATGTAGGGCGGGGACACGACAATGCGTAAAGTACGGGCAAAGGGAACAGCGGAACGGCCGAGTTAAGGTGAAGCTTAAGCTAGCTGGCAACGCGCCTTGATAAAATCTCCATAATGACCGCATTCGCAGGAGAATTACCGTCGCTTCTGTTTCCCGGCTCCTAGCATCTTGAATGCTAGGGGGGTGGATGGACTTCTCTGGGGACGGGAAGGTGGTATCCGCCATTACGTAATTATGCCCAGTCCGGCTTGATACGAGACAAACAATCGTGGAAGCCCTAGAGAGACGAGCGTATAACATTCCCTGGATACGCACGGCTGATTGTTTGAAACGCAAACCCCGATATAACAGGCGAAATGAGGGGTGAGCGGAATTCAAATTTGAATACTGGCGGTGATTGGGAATTTACGAGATTGATAAAATCATTTTTTTATGTCACTATGGTAGAGTAGCGTCGGTGTAGATAATATTTCATCTACTTAGCTTCCGTTCTCGTTATACTGGTGTATGTTGTCAAATATTATAGTAATATATTGTAGGATATTTTTATTACTTTTAGAATGAGAATTATTTTATTGTATCACGTTTCACAGTAATACTTCTTAAATCGTAATATGCACCTGTATGTTATAAATGGAACAAATAATTTGGGGATCCAGGCAAGGAAACAGTTTATCATTTTATTCTCTCCTAACTATTCTCTGGGTATAGTTAATAAAATCTTTTACGGTTCATAAAATGAAGTATTAATACAAGAATGTCGAAGATTATATTTTCATACATAGTTGAATAAAACTTTGTAGAATCATTACTATAAATTACTATATTGACTAATTCGGCTTTAAAATATGTAAAATATCACTTTTTAATTTTCCTTAAGAAGACTTCTAACTCCGAACGCATAGAAGATATATAATTACATATAGGGTGCGAATCAGATCACAGGGCGAATCGGATCAAAATAAGAATTTAGTCCATATTTCTTACATCGCGATAGAAATGAGCATTCCGATCGTTCGTAGTAAATCGCCCCTCTCCCCCGCACCTACTGCAATAGCCCGTCAATTATTTTAAGTCATTTTTTAGAGCTGGCATACGGTTTCAGTCAGAAACTGTAAAAATGAACGTTACAATTTTGGTCCGAATCTAACCTACGTAATCTGCAATTTCATATTTAAAATAAAAAGTAAGCTTGATAATTCAAATGTGTTTATTGTTATTAGTTTGCACGGTGTCCATGTTTAGTATTTGATGTATTTTAGATAATTATATCATAAGATGTTTATGTAATCTACAACCTTTGAAATACTTATATATGGGGCGAATCGGGTCACACTTTTTTTTCACTTGAGTATTTTTATGATTATAAATATGATAATTGTTTATATACAGGCGGTTCGTACGTACATAAAAATGAGCAATCAGGGATCATGGTGTTCCAAAAAAATAAAGGAAGCTGTGATAAAAATTAAATCTAAAGGAATGACGAAAAAAATAAATAAATTAATGGTCTTCAGAAGATGGCATTGTATTTACTTTGGTGAAAAATTAATAATTTGTCCACTTTCAGAAGATTGTCTGAGAAGAGTGGTGCCACGAGAATTGTGCTGATAGAGACGGAAAAAAACGGCAATATCCTTCCGATCTGTGTTCTAAGTAGTGTCACTTTACTTCACTGTCATTAAATTAGATTTGTTTAAGTTGATTCTAAAGATTTTGTTATGAAAATTTCAGTTTGTTCAGAGATTTCTGGGGTATCCGATTCGCCCCAAGTTTCGGGGCGAATCGGATATTTCTCACTTTTTCGTTTTTTGTTTATAAATGAAAGATTTTTATGTTTAATTTCAATTTTTATATATTAATGTTGAAGCCAAAGGTGTACTGGTCACGAATGTATAATAAAAAATTAGTTTTTTAATGTTAACTATTATTTTTTTACCACAAAGTGATCCGATTCGTCTCGGTCTACCCTACGGCTCCTTTTAGGAAAAACGTGAATGTCTCTTAATTACTATATCAATTACTCTTCTTAAAACAAAATACACTTGTTTGTATCTACATGGCACGCTGCTATAGGCTCGATAGATTGGCATGTTATTGAGTTTAAGACAATCTTTGTATAAAAATGAAAGTAAAAAAAAGGAGAAATCAGAACTACTCTAATTTCACACATTTCGACCTTTAACGGCATCAGTCAGCTGTTTGAATCCTCTAATTATTTTGAGCAGTGGCACTTCTGGGGGAATTCATCTTCGCGCCTGACTGAAACTTTTCTCATATTTTTGACAGCAGAAGGAGATAATTACACGTTCCACGATAATTGCACCTTCCCCTTACAAACAACAGCCCGATCGTATTGGCTGGAGCATAAACACGGAAATGTCCATACGCGCATGAAATCACCTGTCGGTTGTTGCCTTTCGCGCACACGTAGTAGAAGGAGGTGGATTTTCCGGGACGTACCACCGGAAAAGCAATCGCAGAGTAATCTGCGATGGATGCGATTAATTTCTCCGAACAATAATAGGCGAGAGGCCGTGTTGCTATCTCGAGCGGCGCAGACGATGGCCATTCATGCTAATCCTTGGCCAGAGCCGGCGATACTCCCTATGTGAAAGTCCCTGCCCCTCTCCATCGCCATTCACCTTCTCCTCGTTGCATCCACCTCCTCCTACCTCGCTCCAATTCTACCTCCGCCTCCACCTTCGACTCCTCCGCATCAGCCGTTGGAGCCCAATGATGCCAGACTATCGATCCTTACTTGAAGAGGAGGGTAAGAGGCTTGAACTCGGTATTAGGGCTGCTGAGCGCCAAGGGGAAGTGTCATTCGCCCGACGTTGCCTAAATCCGTAGCTATGCCGGGAAACACTCTATGACGATTCTGTCGAAATTAGAAAGCGTATTTCATTCGCCTTTACATAGAGCACGCTGAATGCCTTCCCCCGTTACATTGTACATAGCGCCTATGTAACGTTGAATAATACGAAAAAAGTGTGCATGCGTATTCACGAATCAGATTTTCTAGTGGCAGGAAATAGTATTCAATTTTGATGGTGCCTTGGTTTTACGTTTCATCAAAGTTATATAAGTGGACGTGAGTCAATCCAAGAAATGTTAGATCAAAGTTTTGTTACGACACTGAATGTTTTTTGTACTTAGAATTCCAAAGGAAAAAAACTTCAAACGTTTCACTTTTACTATAAACAGTAGTTACTTAAATTGGTACAATACTACACGTGATAAAGAACACTTTGGTTGATTTTACTTGAACTCCATGATCCCTCTTAAAAGAACGAATAATTGTTTTCAATGATTTCGTTGGGTAATAAAAAGCGTGAAGATTCTCCGAGCACTGTGACCATATTTAGTTTTAATTGCTGACTGCTCGTAAATCATAGAAATGGAAACAATCGTTGGAACGCCACAAAGGAGCATTTGTGCTTGAAGAACTTTTGTCTGTGAAATTGATATCCGTTTAAGCATAAACTTACGATCTCGTTAAAAGTTGCAAAAGTTACACGATTCGTTTCTTTCGCGAGTCGGCCGGTCGTTACGAAGTTGCGAGGAACCACGAATGGCAAACTTGGCTACTTACGTTCGGCCTCGCGTATTTCCGCTATTCCGAAATCACCTGAGCGCTTTCAGGTTTCCTTGGCATCCGTTCTTTTCGCACGTTTTGGCATTCGACGCACGCTCGAACGCTCGTGGGCGTTCACACGTTATGAATATCCTCGTCCGACCAATCGCACGTGCGTTTTCTTCCGCGTACTTTCATGTTTGCTCGTTTCCGGTTCGGAAATCTTCCTGCGTTATAGACTCTCGGTGGATGATTTTTCGATTCGCTGAGCCGCCTGTGTGTTTTTAAACGGTTCCCATCGTTCCCGACTGCTTTCCGCTTTTCCAAATCCTCGCGACTTTTACGTTCACTTGCCCCACATTGCTATTTCAACATTGAAAGTTATAAACGTCTATAGCACGTAATAAATGGTCTAACGGGAGTAATGTAAATCTTTATAAAAATTGCATAATATTAGGATTTTTGGAGAAGCTTATTTTTCTTAACCGTTTAAAAACTATATCACTACTTTCTTAATCCTTTGAAAGTGGAACAAATTCGCTGTCTGCACCAGATTAGTGCATGTTTAAAGTAGTGTTATTCATTGAAGAAAGGTGGACCCACCTGAACCCTGTATTCATTTGTTTTATGCATTTTAACCTCTGAAAAAATATATAAAAATATAAAAATTCAGACCGTTTTTAACGATAAAAAACGGGATATTTTTCCTTCAACGGGATCTAAGTGCTGGCTCTAAAACACTAATCGTGATATTAAGAGGAGTGTGTTTATAATATTGTGCTCCTTACGAGTCTTAAACTGGCAATATCACAGCTGTCAGGACCAGATCTTTATGTAATATGTAGTACGTGGACACAATTTTAATTAAATAAATCAAAATAAAGCGAGCACTACTCTTTAAGTGCTATTTATTGTGTACATAAATTTTAACGCTCGTAGATTCCTACTTTCCATTCTCATTTTCATTTTTCCCAACGTCCGTTTATGAACACTTGAACAAAACAATTTATCAACGTCACACCTAAACGCAACTATCCCATGTTAATCACTGCACGCAACCAGCAATGGAAAGTGAATAACCTTGCAGTAAATCATACTTGTCCACACAAACACCTCGAAACTGCGCAATCATTCTCCTCTTTAACGGGATGCAAACAAAGTTCGCGCTTTTTATAGATTCAGCCCGACACTTTTGCCACGATAATATCTCCATTATCCCAGGATCCAGGAGCGGGGAGCATTTTATACTCGAAAGGAGTTTCTTGTGGATCCATCTCCTGACTAAAATTCCCAGCATTCTGCGGCTACTTAGAAGCCAGCATAACCGTGCATCGGGTCGTGCAACATCGCTAGGGGGAGAGCCAGCGTCAACCAACGAGCGCAGACAGATACGGAGGAAGAGGAACGATCGGTGGAAAGTGTGCATACGCAAAGAATAAAGGAGAGAGACAGAGCAGGAATCAAGACCGGAAACGGTGGGCGGGCGGGCGTGGGTAGGTTCTTGGCACGGCCTCTCCTTTCGGGGTAAGGGTAAGGGTACAGCCGCCATCCATTACGGGCGGCGCATGACACCTCGGGAGATATATCGACTCACCGCATCCTCGAATTGAATCGAATGCCGCCGACAAAAACACCAATGAGCAAAATAGAACATTGTGATCGATGCTTTGGCTGCCGAAATTTATCGGCGAATGAGTTACCGTGGCGCGCTCCTACACTACACCGCATCACAGCCAGCGGCAGCACGTCGAGCGCGCGCGCACCGCCGCTCCATTCCGCGCGATTCCGTCCATCCGTTTTCCCTTCCGACAGCAGAGGCATCGACGATCGCGCCCGTTACAGTAAATAGTTGATCAAACGCACGGATCCCGAGTTTTTCCTACGAAATTGCCAATCAAACGTGTATCCCCGTTTTTGCGCGGCTAACGTCTGGAAAACAGTTCTGCCCGTGGATCGAGGGGTTTTTGACGTTCGCGTTGCTACTTCTTGACGAATCGTTCAGATAATTTCTGATGGAGTTAGGATTTGACGTAGCTTGACAAGCGATTCGAAAGACAGCCGTGAAGAGCGTTATTGTTAATTTGAGACTCTTTACGCTGTAAGTCTTCTTTTCAAAGGGATGTTACATTTCGAGGTGGATTATAGGGATCCCCGTGCGTGTTTCTACAGGCGAGAATCCCTCGGTCCGCGGAAGAGCAGTTGGTAGCCATCGCTACAATCACTTCACCGGTACACAGTTCTGGCGGTGGGGCTGCCGCCGTAAAATACGGGATTAGCCGGAACTGACGTACAAACAGAAGTTTCACTTTCAAACAGCGAGACGCAGTGGAGCGGTGGTGACGTGGGTGCGGGGGCTGTTGTCGGAAGGCCGTATTAGCAGCCTTGCACAAGTGTAAACATCACATAAATCCGCCATGCACCACTGCCTCGGCGGCGCGTTATACTGAAGTAACTGTAAATATCCCGGTCGACTTCGTAGATTATCCTGATACCATCGCCGACAGAGGGTGTGGGAATAACAATTCGAGCCCGCGACGCACGAGACGATACGATTAAACGCAACAGAGAGGCTCTGGAAACGAACGGGACAACGTAATTTTCTTGCAATTAATCGACGGATCAATTACTCTGCGATTAGCCCCCCGTCCTTGAAGACGTGCGCGGGAAAGGAAAAACTGGAGATCAACTATTCTCCCATCGGAGGTGGAATACCAGCTGCCGGGATCTTGAAATTGTAGGGCAGGACGTGGCGTTCAATCAATTGGCGACTACTCTGCGGGAGTAATTGAAAATTAAACTGTCTTATCTTCTGTCGCCTACTGCCCGTCCCCGGGGATGCAGTATAGTCGCGACTGCCTTTCCGGACCTCCAAATAACCATTTCCAGGGAGTGAATAGTTAATTTCCTAAAGTTTCAGCTCGGCCGCCTGAATGCCACATTGATTGGTACTCCAATCAGTTAGGGGTGAGCGTGGATGGCTGGGGGAAGAGATCGTTCGGGATAGTCTATGGATGGGAGGGGGTGTGGGTGGGGGAGGGGTGCGGGTGGTGGGTGGAGGTTGGGTGGGGTAGGGGACGAGGTAGTCGATGGTGGCGGTAGAGGTGATGAAGGGAGTGAAGGATACACCCTTCTGCGGCGTTGAACCTTCAAGGCAACGGTGCAGGGGGTTGGGGGCGGAGGAGGGCGAAATTGAGTCTCCTAGAGGTGATTATCATTCGAAGTGGATCGGCCGAGGGTACTGGGCTCATCCCCCTCGGCGCTCTTTATCGTCTTTTTTCTACAGCGATCGCCGGACTAGATTGCTTTCATAAAATTCATTTTTAATAGAACCCAGCGTAATCAACATACGGCATTACGGTATCGCGTAACACCGCCGCTGTTTCCCCTTATCGAGATCTCAGTTTTCGGTAATGACGTCAGTAACCGTCGCGCACTGGCATCACGTTTGCATTTATATTGCATTGGCTCGTGATGGTTAAACGTTGATCGTAACAGAAACTCGCTTATTCGCCAAGTATCTTCTTGGCCGTGAATTCTCTAATGGGGACCGCAGTTAGATGAAGGGTAGAGCGCGGAGAGAATTCGATACTTTGCTATAACGTTATTACCGCACACGTGTGGTGGCATGAGAAAAGAATGTCTGGCACAGAGGGATGCAGGGCCTAGTTGCCCGAGCTCAAAGTGTCCTCGATCCGTTACCAGCCCACTAAATCTTCTCCAAGACGGTCAAGGGAGCTTTGAATTTCGAAGGAAGAGTGGTCGGCCTCGGTAACGCCACAAGGTTCCTTCGGGAATCTTGACCGACCATCTTTGTGACAACTTAGTACGAAGAGTTCCTCTTGATCCTCCTCGTTGGTAGGGAACATGAGGGGTGAGAGAGGGCGCGCGCGAGGGAGGATAGGACGCAGGCAGTAGCTTGAGGAGGGAAATCCATCCAAAGCTTTCCAAGAATGTTGGAGCGATAAACTCCTGTCGGAGCTCGGCGGTATCTCTTGCCGGCAGTAGCAGCTCCAGGAGGCGCAGGGCATCGCGCCAAACCAGTTTTAAATGCGCTCTTAAATTTCACCAACTTGCGACGAGCCGTAAACCATCTCGGCGGCTCTACCGGGTTAGGCTGCTGCTCTTGTCGTATTTGGCTGGGCGAAGTACCCGCAGAGTTCCTGCGATGGGATCTGCCAGGGGATCCTTCGTTCCCACCACCCATCGTACTGCGGATTACGTATCATCCTAATCCAGATACCAGATTCGATCTCTCTTTCTTCCACTGTCTCCTTCGCCCGGCGATTTTTCCTTCATTTTGCCTCCCTCCTCGCTACACGAATTTTCTGCCTTTGCCCCGCGATATAGCTTGCGAAGCGCCTTGGTCCCCCGAGATCAATGGACGTGTCGCGTCGACTCCGCGCGTTCTTTGCTTATGTGCTCCGAGTTATTGCCAAGAAACTTTTGGGAACAGAATCGACCTTTTTTAATGCCCCCATAAATCTATTGGATATTATGTATTTTTATAAGTGAAATTCTAAGGGTAGTATTTTAAGCAGGAATCGGTTGCTTAGCTATGCAAAGTTATGTCTTTTTGAGGTACATAGCAATTCGTCTATAGTAAAGCGTAGGACTAAAAATATGGCACATGAAGTTTGATGTGTGCTAACAGTCAGTACTAAGACTCTACTGGTAAGGCTTGGTAAGTGTTTGATTCAAGAAGACACGTAATGCACCATATCACTTCCTGCTCAAAGTCAAAGATTACTTACACCCCCGTCCATAAGTTACCAGACACTTAGTAAAGTTTACTAAGACTTGACAGCTTACGAGACTTTACAGTATGAAATGACCTACATTATGATATAAAGTTAACACTTATTAATCGTTTATTTGGAGAGAATATATATTTCAAATGGTACGTTAAAGATTTTACCAAAAAGTTAGCAAATAATGCTATAGGTATTTTCTTACCATCCATGTGTTCGCCTCGTTTGGATATGACCTCTTGAACTAATCTTTTCGAATAATTTTTTTAACACTTCTGAATGGTACCTATAGAAGCTAGAAGCACACTGCAGTGAATCCTTAACATCCAAAGCACAGGAAAAGTGAAACGTATCAGAATCATACTTCCGTGTACACTCTTACTTTCTAAATATTTATTTAAATTATACGTGTATGTTATTAATTTTATATTGAAGTACTAACGTAAAATAACTACCTAAATACATCAAAATAAAATAATAAAGTCACTTTAGAAACTTACCTATATCCAATGATCAGTTTGTTTAAAACAGAGAAGTGTCCGGTGACTTATGGATTGGAGTGTACGTTTCCAACATTCTTTTAACACAGGTGAAAAGAGCATAATGAGCAAAACTACGTCATGCCATATGTCATTTGATTTCATAAACCACCAATCACCCACGATTCCGCGACAAAATAAATAATGCTATTTTCAAATCCGAAGGATTATACAACATATGGGATGATCGAATGTGTTTCATTAAATTTTTTTCTGTCTATGTATGTTTACGTAAATATACATTCCACTTCGAAAAATTGAAAGCATCTTAGAAACATCAAAGCTTTGAACTATGGATATTATGTTCTAAATTTCCTACTGCCAATCTTATTCGTATCGCTAAAATCGACGAAGATGTTTACACCGCCAGTCTTAGGTGACTTAGCCTATATAGCGCGACGCTGTTCAATCACGCGGATTAAGTTGTCTCATCGTTTCCAAGATGGGCGCGGGGGAACGCAGGCAGATTTAACAAAGAGGGGTACAATCTCGATTTATCGCTGCCGTGAAGTCTACCGGTTATGAAGCAGCGTAATGAAATTCTCCCACGCAAGTATATACACTGTGTGTGGGATAGGTATCGTGTGAGTGTGTGGTCTACATCTTAATGCCACAGGCCCATAACAATAACCACCACGAAATGGGCAAGTAGCCTCAGCGGCAATAACACCGTCTGGGTTCTCTGTGCAACACCAGGCATCACCGTACATATACCGGCTCTCCTGGATATCTCGAAGCAATTACCGACTAAGAGACTGGGGCCTCGTTAAGGTAATAGTGTCCATTATCTCGGGACATAAGGGAAGAAGTAAACCAGACCTTGAACGCACGGAACGAAAATAATCAGCGGTCTTCTTTGCGAGTGATAAGATATTTTCATCTAGCTGCTTCTTAGCGCTGCATCCAACTTCTTTCTCAGTTAATCAATAAGCCAACGACTTTAGAAAAGTCACGGAGGGTACGGGATTGCTTAATTTAACGAGTGGCTCTAATTGCTTCTCGATTTCTCATCAGATATGTTACTTATGCATGCATTGGTATGTAATTCGTTTCAACTTTGGAGGAGAATCATTTATTAATTACTTTATAGATAAATTATTTAATTAAGGGGGGATTGCACCTTGATGGGCCGAAAAATAAGTACTTCTTTGTGAATTTTATGTTTAAAAACGGTTCGACAAATTAATTTGAGGCTTGGCATCCTGTTTTATTGTATCTTGAGCTATTGTTCTGAATTTTTGTGTGACAGTAAAAAAAAACATGGAGTGGAATGGTCTTTTCAAATTTGCTTAAGAAGATAACATTGTTTATTTTCTTGTTTGGCGTTAGACTCTTGGATATCAAATTTATATATAAATTTTCAACCATAATCGTATCTGAATCATTATTGTTCAAGTTCAAAATTTTTATCAGTTTTAGTAGTTTTGGACTGACGAGTTTACACTTCGTGTACGAGTTCACGATTACAGATCTTCTAAGCCACTTAAATATGCAAATACTCTTATATTACCATAAACATATTCGAATATATCGTGAGTTGCAGGTGCAGATTTATTAAATTTCACAGAAAATCTGGTGGTAATACGTTGTTTTGAATTCCTATCATTTTTCTATTATTCTACAAGCCACATTTTAGGGCTTCCCCTCACGAAATACACTTATGGGACTCACAACTGCTATTTGAAATCGATTCATTCGACGAAAGTAGTGCTGATTTAAAAGCGATATGAAAAATAAAAATTACACATGTATGCTCAAAGTTAGCATTCGTTAGTCACTAAAACATCTCCTTGAAAAGGGTCAGTACTCTTTCTGAAGCAACTTACTCACCACCACGTTTTATACTTCAAGGTACAGAATCAGACTTACCTATTCATTTTATTAAAGGGCTATGGTCATCTTTTCTTCACCAAACAGCCAATCTAATTAAGATCTAGGACAGAGCACATCGAATAAAATTTTCAAACAGTAAATCTATGAATCGATTCCATTTCTGCAGAGTACTCGACCTTGTACCCCAGTTGCATTTTAATAATTGTCTACGTGTGCATAATTTCCATCTCGTGAAATGATTTAGCCTAATAAAAATTTATGAACTCGTGCTCTTACGTATCTATTACGTGTCTATTACGTATCTTGCTGAAACATTCGACAGACCCTTACTAAAACACTATTTAAACATGCAAGTACTTATTAGATCAACGAAAGACTGTGCTGAATAAATATACAATATATTAGACTGTAGAGAGAGCAATGCATAATTAAAATGAGGCAACATCGTTCCACTTACGCCGGACCCCGTTGTCACTAATTTACCAGCACGTAATCTTACCTAAACTAGTTAACAATTTCTGAAACAGCCAGAACAATTTCAAAGAGGATCGTATAATATTTAATAACGCGCAGCGGCTGATAGACATCCAAAGCCGAATAAGACACGTATTTCATCTTGCATTATACATCGGCAACTCCTCTATACTAACTTTCCACCGCCCCCTTTGTCCACCACGATATCTCTTACATTGTCATCGCGCGTATCCCCAGCCACCTTGAATGGGAACAACAGCTATCGTCCCGCGTCCGTGGCTGAAGCGATCGTTCACGCATTATCATAATCGCGATTGAGCGGAATTCAATGAGGCGGATCGGGCCCTAGATTCCGTTAATGGCACGAGCTCCGGTGCCGTTTAGCTCCAGGCGATAGTAATGGGCTTGCATCGGGTTGCGGTTGCGAGTATAGACGTCCCACGCCATCGTTTACGTTCCCATCAGCGTTGTTGTTGGTCGTCGTCGTCGTTGTTACGATTTGGATGAAGGGAAGGTAGCACCAGGGAAGTTTCCTCAATCCACAGACTCTCCAGTCAAACTGGCAACAAGGGTTTATTGTAAGATCCCCCTTTCAAATTCAGAATTAGAACACTGACCAGAGTGCTGCCCGACAGAGATTCGGCGTGATATGACGTTGAAGGTTTACTGACTGACTTAGGGTTGGCTGCAGGGGTTCTTATACCAATGGTAAAACTAATAATATGGTGGTGCGTTGGTGGGGAACGTGAATGGAAGGAGGGAATCTAAGGTCCTTTTAGGTGATAAGATATCGTCAGATATCACACTGATAAAGAGAGGTTCCCAGGTGACCGCCTCCGATTGCTTTGCTTTTTGGATATGTTTTAAAGGTCAGAAAAATAAGATATACCTACGTGTCTTTTTATTTTGGCCTGTTTGCACGTTTAGGGGGTGAAACCACCCCTCAAAGTTCATAAGGGGTACAAGATTGTGTTGAATAAAACTTGATATAAAAATTTACGTCATAACTTGCTGTATGGATGATGTTCTTGCCGTCAGTCCCCGTTAATAGGGGCTAAACTACCCGTAATGGTTTAACTGCGCATTTGAAAGACTTGAAACGTTTAAAGAAATTCATAAAATTTTTAAAGAACTAAATTATTAAACATAAATTATTTTAGGATGACACATCAGATTTTATGACCTCCCATCGCTGCTGACAATGAGAGGTGAACCACCCTTTAGGTAGTTTCCCCTCTAATAACGGTGACTGACGACAAGAATATCATCCATACAGCAAGTTATGACGCAAATGAAATTTATATCAAGTTTTATTCAACGCAATTTTGTACCCCTTATGAACTTTGAGGGGTGGTTTCACCCCCTAAGCATGCAAATGGGCCAAAATAGAAACACGGGCATTTCTTGTTTTTCGGTCCTCTAGAACACATCCATAAACCAAAGCAATCGGAGACGAGCACTTGAAAATCTTACAACTTTGAGGGGTGGTTTCACCCCCTAAGCATGCAAATGGGCCAAAATAGAAACACGGGCATTTCTTGTTTTTCGGTCCTCTAGAACACATCCATAAACCAAAGCAATCGGAGACGAGCACTTGAAAATCTTACAACTTTGAGGGGTGGTTTCACCCCCTAAATATGTAAACGGGCCAAAATAAAATGACGCGTATTTCTTAGTTTTCCGTCCTCTAAAACATATTCAATATCCAAAGCAATCGGAGACGAACACTTAAAAATTTTATAACTTTGAGGGGTGGTTTTACCCCCTAAATATGAAAACGGGCCGCTATAAAAAAACACGTATATCTTATTTTTTGGTCCTCTAAAACATATCCAAAAACCAAAGCAATCGGAGGCGGACACCTGGGAACCTCCTTGTGAGTGGCGTAGGTTGTGTAGGCCTCAGAGTACTGGAGCTTTGGCTTGCATCGGTGATAAAATATGTAGTTATTCTGGGGCGTTCCTAATAATATTTTCCTTCCTGGTCCCCGTCTTCGCTGCACTCCTCGTATTTTACTGGACCATCAGGCAACGATGTCAAATAGATCACGCGCGACGTTTGAAAGTAGATCAAACTATCGCGTTGAGCACCGAAGTTCGTGACGCCCTAAAATGTACCGTGCAAGGACACGCGTATACCCTCCTTGCTTTGAACGCAATAAAACAAGATTGAGTCAGATCGAATTAAAGACAAAACTTGGTGGTTGGAGTGTGGTTTATAACAAAGTGGAAGAAGTGGTGGTGACAGCTGTTGGTGTCGCCAGTTCGGTTGTAACTAGTTGAGTTTCTTAGAAGTTTCTATTGCATCGACTTCAGAATACGAACAGTTTTCACTCCTGGTGTCCATTCTGATTAGTCACATGAAACATTAGAAATTTCTGGAGAACATCCTTATAAGGTCACGATTTCAGGAGAATCATCGTGGGGGCTTTCTGTGTTGAAGTTCAGGGTTGTATGATTGAATATATTCTTCGATAAACCAGGATTTTAGAGAAAAGGGTTGTCAAATATTTCCTAGACTCGCGGCGCAACACATTGTCAGCCTGTGCCAGCGGGGTGTCATAATTCGCGACGATCTACCCCCCTTCGCGATTCGTCGTGCCATGCCCGCAACCTGGCTTACCTTTTATGCGAAGTGGATGTTCGTGCGGATGGCTGGGAAGGCAGAGGAGCCTGGAGCAGAATAACGGGACTGCTGCTCGAGATATAGGAGCCCTATGCCTCCAAAGGACTCGGTAATTAAATAGAAGCCAAGTTTTTGAGTGAGGGGTGGAAGGAGCGGTGGCACAGATGAGAGAAGCAGATGTAGAACGAGTTGTTATTCATGAATTCCTTGATTAGCGCTGCTTTAACTACGGCAGAAAATGTTTCCAGGGCACGTATTGCGAGTTACATCCTGCGTCGTGTGTTCCCAGTTTTTCTTCTCCATTCGAACTGGCTACGGCCGTACTGATAGGGGGTGGTTTTAACGAACTCGTTAAGCCTGCGGCAGATCAAAGGTGGCTTATGGCAGATGATAGAGGCTTCCCTTTCCGAACGTCGCTGGAAATTCCTATTTACCTCTGATTTTCGTCACGATGCAAAGATCACTTTTGCGAAATCACTTAACCGAACAAATTCGAGCCGCCCGGAGACTTTGAAGTCGCTTTCTCCTCGTTACCCGCCCTCTGTAGACTCAATCGTGACTAGAGTCAGAAGATAGCAAACGTGCTCCCTTTTTGTCGTTCACTTTATGATACACGGCGTCTCTGACAAAAAACCTGCATGTTTAAAGGTGCGTCCTCACTAGCGAACAGTTCGCTAAAGGTGCGTCCTCACTAGCGAACAGTTCGCGAACAGACGATTTCTAGGAAATTCAATTCCAATACAGTTCGTGAACACTTCGCGAACGTTGGTGGAGACGGACCATAAGATGGGCGAACCGAATGGTGAAACGAAGGGAAGGAAGTCTTACCAATATTAGGTAAAACCACATATTTTATACGATAAATGTGTTCCAAGAGATAACCAAAAAATTCTCAAATTAATCGCCGTTTTCTGAAAGTTGTCGAAAACAGTTTACTACACCCCGTATTTCCACACCCCTGCGATCCAATTATATGTTCTATTTGCTTACAAATTGTGTTTTTAGTAACACTTAAGTTTAAGCATATTTATATATTTTTCGCCACTTTTAACTTTTAAGTATTTGCAAATGTTAATACATTTTCCTGTACATTTGTGTGTGAAAATACCCAAGTACAAAATACGAATAAATGGTTTACCTACCTGTTTGATTATACGCACTTAACTGGCACGGGGCGGATATGTGTGCCCAGACCTTAATAGTTAATAGGAAGGGACCGGAAGCCTGGGGAAATTCCACGAAGAGTAGAGCACTGGTACTCACCTTTCTTCATCCGGGAGTCGAAAACGGCAAGGGGCGGGACGTATCGAGATACAGAAAAAAATACTGGGAGTGGGATTGAAAGAAAGAGTGAAACTCAGGGGTGTAGGAAAAAAGAGAGTGTAAGAGGAAGGGAGGTGAAGGAGGAGAAGAAGAGAGGGTGGCTGTTGCTGTTGCGACCGCGGCATTACCTCCGCACCATTAACTCACAAAACTTTCCGCTTGAATCTTGTTCTCGACTCGACTGCTCTCCCCTCTCCCTGTCGCTGCCTCTTTGCTCGCGCTCTCCCCTCGGCCACGGCAGCAAGACCAAAAAGATCCCCTATACTTTGCAAGTAGTACTACCAAACCGCCGGACCAACGTCGAACCCACCGCCACTCAGAATCGTGTATCCGACTCCATTTGGAAGTTATCAACATAAATAGTGGCTCTGTAAACGAGCATGGCCGAGCGTGCAGGCGTCGGTATGCTTTATGCCCACTGCCATTAACACCGCGGGCGGAACCGCAATCGCGCGCGTGGACCCTTCACGAGTCGGTTCGCAAGCCGGAATCTAGACTTGGTCGACACGCAGCTGGCCGAACTTTCCAAGTTTTCGAGTGGCACGTTTCCCGCGAGGGGGCAAAAAGAAATAACGCTTGCCAAAGCGCTCGCTACGCTCGGCCGTAAAGGTTGTCTTTTATGGTAATTTATCGCTTGGCAGATACACGATCACGATACCCCTCGTGTGATTTGTCGAAGAAGCTTTTGATCATTTCGTATTTCTGCGCTCGCCATGGCTTCGTTCGCCTTCCTACTAGTTGCTTCCCCGCATGGAACTGGAATTCTTGTACGTAACTATATCTATAAAGGGGTGCCCAAAGGTGTCCGCAGACTTTCTTCAGGGAGAGGGGTTGGGGGGTTGGGGGACTTTGTGGTGACGGTAAAGAAAAATATACTAATGAAAAAAACAACCCTGGACGATGACATCGACAAATCGGATCATGAAACACGCGGTGCGAGTGGAGTAGTCCTCTTGCTCCTTTCTGAACCCATTTTGTAGTGCCAACTTAATTAAAAATTTAAAACCGAAATTTAAAAACATTCACTTGTGTAGTATAAACTTAATAAACATTAGTCTTTAAAAATAACTGCCCCTTTTCGAAACTAATATTTTCCTTTCGTTTGATGAAGACAATACTGTCAATCATTGATATTAAATCTGTCTAAGAATTAATCGTATGAAAATATTTTTAATATCGTGTGATTTTCTTCCATAACTTTTTCCACGTTCGAATAGCAGTCATTTGAAACGAAAATAACAGTCTCTTCTACCAAGGAATTATTAATTTCGGGAACGAAGGAACGCAACGGCACGACGAATGCCATAACGAAGAAGCAGCGAGGTATGCAGATCCGTCGAGAAAAATAATCATCGGAAATCGAAGTGCTGGAACATAATCCAACGGGCGCGGTCGATAGAAGCTAGCTTTACAATACAGACAGCCCGGCTGGCTTCAAGATCGTCGTCGTGCTTCGAATAATCCAACGCCTATCTCTCTGCTCCCTTCGGGGTACGAGTTTCGAGCAGGTAGTTTTTCCCTTTTCCCTCTTTTCCTCTATTCCCATCCTTTACTTCTTCCTCCCGCTCCTTCTCCATCACTCGGATTTTGCTACTCTCCTCTCGTTTCCTCCTACGCCCGTTAAGAAGGCCAGGACTCGTGTTTATACGTTGCTCTCCAGTCGGTCCCTACACCCCCTATCTCCTTTCACCTCCCGCAAGTAGAAGGCGATTCTCAGAGGGCTGCCAGCTACCCCGGGGTTAATCAACCATATGGACCGTGATTATATTAGCGGGATTTTATCGAATTCCCTCATAACGGAGTTATCCGTGTCCATGGATCCGCGGGGCTTTTCCAGGTTATTGGTATTTCTCCCTTTAAACGACTGCGTGCATGCACCGTTCCGTGATTGCGCCCCCTACTGTCGGATAAGAATACGGATATGCGAGTGGTACGAACCGAAACTGAAGAAAGGAACGGTGCTTCGACGTTCTTACCTTGTGTAGGGAAACACTCGTGTTTTAACTACATAAATAATAAACTTTATTTTGGATACGAGACACTCTTTTACACTTCGGAGGAGAAAATGCGAGATGGGCCCGCGAGTAATAGAATTATAATGTAATAGTAACGCCGCAAGTCGGAATCTAAATGTCCTAGGAGGGACATTGTTTATATGCCTGTGGTTCCGTGTGCACTGGGAATTTTTAAAAGTAATGGTTCCGCGTGCATCACAAGTTTCTAGGAATGTTGTAACTGACGGCTCCGGAAGTGCTTATTCGTAATATTATTATAATTCTCCTACGTGGACGAGCAGATAAGATTAGTCGAGTAGGAAACAGTTAGGGATTTTCTACACTTTTCGCGTAACACCAGTGAAGACGGCAGATCCTTGTTGACGGTGTTGGCAGAGGTGAGGATCCTGTCCATAGGTAGAGGTAGGTTTCCTAACAACGTCACGATATGAGGTCAAATGTGATAATATTAATTCACATAAATAAATGTGATGCTTTGCCAATCAAGTACCTACTTCCGAAAAACGGGACTTTGCATTTTTCGGCACATATAAGTATGTGTACACCAAATGTCTTCCCAAACGACCACAGTTTCGCGACAGGCAACGATATAAACCACTACCCTTAAGGTAGCTTTTCCTACACGCGACTGGACGCAACGTCATGACATTCAAAGTCGATTTTCTCGAACATGAAGCGCAATATTAAAAAATTTTATTCCTTTTTCTCGACTAATTTACTTGTTATAAGTCGAAAAGGAACGGTAACATATTTTGATATCGCGCTTTATTTTCGAGAAAATCGACTTTGAATTTCTTGACGCTGCGCCCAGACGCGTATAGGAAAACATACCTTTAGACACCATGTAGCCGAGCATTAGTCCACGAAAATGTCCTTGTGAGGACATAAGAAATAGTATACATTCAATAGATATCGTTATGAGAAAGTTGATTTTGTGACCGCACGTCACTAAGTACCCCAATTCGGACCACTGTGCGACTTCAGGGAAGATCGTTTAGTTAGTAACGCTACACTTTGTTACATTTTTCCACACATGCTGTACAGTAAACCAGTTAAACTCGGTTGAGCATTATTTTACTGAAGTAACACAGGTGTAAGTTACATAACGCAGTTCTTCATGAATGTAAAGTCGAGGTATTCGAGTGTTGATACTCTACAAGATGAGACGATACTCAACAAAATGTTTTATTACACGCTTGATTTTGTGGTGTACAATTGCGTCTTTGTTTTGTTAGAATAGTGAACGAGGAAGAATGAAGACCGATCATATTTTCAAAATATAACATACTTCCTTGATAGTTTCTATAAACAGCATCAGTTACCAATTATTATCAAGCTAAGTCAAGCTGATGCCTCGCAAAAAATGACCCAAGTACGGCTACAGTAGTAAATTGCGTAGATCAGATTTAGAATCCAGACTTTTCGGATTGGGATTTTGCTCTGCATTAAACTGTGTCTCTGGGCCTGACTATCTGCTTCTGGCTCTCTAGTTGTTGACTCTCTGGAGGAATAGAATAGATGTATATCGATTTAGACTTAATATGAAAATGTTAAATCGAGGTGCAGTTTTCTGGGTTAGGTATTTGAGGGATAATAGACGATCATAGTCCTTATTTGAACCATGGAATGGAAAGTATGGTAACCAGTCACTTGTTCTACATGGAGTTGCTAGACAACTCATATAAAAAAAAGATCCCTTACTGATTAGCAAATACTAACAAAAAGTCAGTCTTCCAACAGTAGTATAAACGAATTAAGGGGTAACCACTATAACGGCACAAAAACGTATTGTATTTTTGGTTTTACGTACCGATTTTACTATGTGTTGAAAAGTTTTAAAGTTATGTACAATTTTTTAGCTAAAAATTGTGCTGGGCGTGGATGCATGGAGCTAGAGAGTGAACTTTATGTTCAAATGCTTACCATTTCTAAGAAAACCAATATTTTACAATATCGATACGCACTTCGATGGAGAATGTAGTTTAGAAGTTGCTGTAAAAATTTCAAGTGAATCGAATAAAATTTGTTCAAATCGCGCTGCTGGCCAATTTGAAAAACGTGGTTCCGAGAAAAAAGCGTTTAAAGGGCCATTCTGAAAAAAGAAAAAAAATAGCTTGAAACTACTTAAGATGTATATAATAAAAGCGTTTAAACAGATTATCGACTTATTTCTTTATTTACCCACAAACAATTGTCAAAGGTACGTTACGTTTTTGTGCCGTTACAGAGGTGTTACCCCTTAAAGCTTTAATAGAAGACTGCTATATTAATTTACGCAAATAAATGCATTATTGCACATTTTCTCTCGCGATGAATATTCGCGTTGTCGTGCTTTGTGTAGGTACAGGCACATTCAATTCATAGCTGAAAAAAGCAAGAGGAGCGAAAAAAGATGGTACGGCTTGAGATCGCGATGGGTGAAACGAAATTGAAAAATAAGTTTATGCCGGTCATATACGTATACCTCTGCATTTAGTAGTCATCAACCTTTATCATAGCCGCTGCTGTCATAAAGCTGCTCCCTTGTGCACCAATGTAGAGGAAGATGCTTTGCGAGGAACCCGTATCGTTCGATTCCTACTTCGTTTTGTTGGGTTTTGAATACAGCTTCCTGCGATAAGAGGAGAAGGCGAATCTAATCTTGGAAAGACGACGTTGAGTGCTTCCGATGGCACGATCGATAGCAGGTGTATATTTACGTCGACGGATTCCTCGCGGAGCTGGCTCCTTTCAATATTGCACTGTCCTAAAATTTTTATTTCTGATAAGACTTTTACTTCATTACCCCCGCGATTTCCGCTTGGGATTAAACCTATAACCAAAGGGGTACAAATTATTAGGTCGGCGCAAAAGTTCGTTCGCTCACTGTCAGGTGATATTAGTTGTACAGAGAGGTCTTTTTTTACTACGCCTACATGTACTTTTATCAGAAAAGCGGATAAAGGTCATTGTAGATAGCCAAGGAATATACTTTGATTAAAAAAAAACTGTAATATATTTCCACTTTTAATAAAGACTTTGGTTCAATAAGGAGAACGATCTTTTGCACCTACCTAAACACGAATATTCAAAATCTGTGTTTTACTATCAAATTTTTAATTACATTCTATTTCTTCCTCCAATAATGCCCACGATGAAGTTTTCCGTTATTTCCTGCATAATTCGAAAATATTACGAATCTGTAAACCGTTGTACACGGCGAAAGAGTTTTTGTATTTTTGGAATATGGTGCGCCAGTTACGTCTACGTACAACGCTCCATTGCAGTGACATTTTTCACCCGGTTTCGTTCATGTTCTTAGGGTTTATCCAAAGTTACTCGATGACAGATAACTTCCACGCGAGCGCGACTGTACAGTTGTGCCAGGAGTTTGCCCGTACGCGTATTAATACCCCGATGGAGGTCGCGAATGGATATTCGAGTTAACTGGTGCAAGGGCGGCGTAAGTCACCCGGGTATGGTTTTCGGCGTGACGAAACGAAAGCTAAGCACGACCCTCGACGATGCACCTATCCGCCGGCCACTCCTAGTTATTATGCCACTTCTAATTAATTTACCATCCAAAAAAATATCACCCATCCCCGTTCATCCGCTCTGCCCTCTCTCGCGTATAGACCATCTACGTTCCTCCTCCAGCGTGTACAATTTCTCTCTCTGATTTCCATCGCGAGTAGCGGACAACAGAGACGAGAGTACGCATCTCTCGATGCTCGGCCCTCTCGCCCGCGGTTGTCGCTCAGGCCGCTGCGAAACGGGAGCCGTTGGCCAATTAACAATGCGAACATGACACCCGTACTTTGGGCCAGCCTCCACCCACAACCGAAGCCGCCCCAGAGGCTCCGTTGCGTATATTTAAATTCCATTATTCATAATGCATGAGGAGCGAGAGGCTGGAACGATGGGCTCGGGTGGCTAGCTGCCTCTGCGCTTTTTCCACTGCAGAAAGTCCCGGTCGAATTAAACAGCCGCCTCGCGGATCACTGCAGGCGCTGTTTTTTGTCTAGTCCTTCCCACCCATCCGCTTACCCCTGTCAGTTACCCCGTTATGTCACTAAAATGGAGGGAACGGGGATCCCCGTGGTGTTTTGCCGCACGGCGAGAGTCGGGAGGGGGGGGGGGGCAGGGACGGGGAGGGAAGGGTAGGGGCTCAAAGTACGACTCTTCCCGAAAATTCCGTGTTTTACCTGCGCCGCTTTTTGCTCCATTCGCGATCATTGTACGCAGGTAAAGCGGCGTGCGGCATTCTCGTGCAACGAGAGAGCGTAGCTTCAAGGTGAATTCAAACGTAGATATTCATTCTTCAGGGGAAAAAACGGTGCCGCTGTCGTCGGTCTGGTGGAATCTGTGCGACGGGGCATGGAGTCACCGACGCGGAAACCTTGCCTCCTGAAACACGACATATTTTTAGTAGGAGAAAAAGAAGGACGGCGTTTATTCGTTACTCTGGCAGATGCTTTAAATAATGAATTATATTAAAACAACGGGCTCCTTTGGCGGAGAGCTGCATCGCCTTTAAGCCGCACGTGCTTTTGTTCCCTGCGAGCAATGACACTGACTGTTTGGCCCACTTTCGGTTGTTACTTATTTTTATTCGATTTTGGAATGTGCAGATTTATTGTAGAACTGTAGTCAAATATATAAGTACTTAAGGTTCTTAGAAACGTCTGACTGTGGTTTAAAATAAGTATGTAAATTATTTTGTTTCTCTTTGCATTTGGTATGTATTTTAAGGGAATTGATTACACGTTATGCAATGTCAAAGGTATATGACATTTTTTAATATATCCAATTTGAATCAGTATGATCGTACACAGTAGTCGTATATAAAGATTGAGCTGTTACTGTCACATAATTACCAAGACATGTGGGCTATTTTATGACATGATAATGTTTTGTAGAAAAGAATTCATTTATTAGTGCATTAAATTGCATTCAGTCAATTCATATCAGAACAGAGCTCGGAGCTGGAGCGCAGAGCAGTGGCACAATGGGGTTTTGCCCGGAACAGGAGCAAATTTTTTTTATTATTTGAATTTTCTTTCATTTTGTAAGAGCAGATGGTTTTTAATAAATACCAATTCTCAATTTTTCATCATTCAAAAAATATTATATCGTAGGGTCGCGCAGCCCGGTGTTAAGGAGGCATAGTACTTTCTTTGCCCGAAAATTAAGCATTCTTTATTAATTTTTTTCTATATGAAAATGAAAAGCTAGAAAGATGAGGTTTGTTGCGAACAAAAGATCACTGTTTGAAAGTACTAAAAGAATTTTTATTTTAAAAAAAGCACCATGAAGCGGAGCTGGAGCAAGTACTTTGATGTCGGAGCGGAGAAAATAAAAAATTGATCTGCTCCAATCCCCTGTACCAGAAGTAAATAAGAACATAATATTCTAAAAGTGAAAATTAATATGTGATTATTGTCAAGTTCTTTCTGTATGAAATTTGTTTTACTAATTGAAACTATTCCACTTGGCATTATTTAAACATTTAATTCCCATTTGTATCATTCTTTATCAACAGCGTCCTTCTTATAGTATTCTTCGCCTTTAGTATTACGAGCATTGCTACCACAGAATTTTCAAGAAACATTTATTCCATGTCAGGCGTAATCGTTCCACGAGGATTATCACTGCTTGAATATATCCTCGACCTCGATTCGCGAAAAGTACTTGGAATAAGAGGTGAACGCATAGAAATAGGGCGTGGATCGTTCAGATGATGGGGTTTCTAATCGAAAGTGGAATATAGGTACTATTACGAGGTAATATGCCATTATCGCCGAGTTTTGGTGGATTCCTCGGAAGAATCCTCGTGCAGCCGTAGCAAAGGTCCTTGGTGAACTGCCGACATAACAATATACCGATGGATGTAATGAGAAACCGATAGTATCGTGGCGCAGCAGGCGCGAAGGATCATCGTAAATTCGGACTAGATTACCTAGCCTGTCGATATGCTCCTTTATCGGGGGGCCCATCATCTTTTTGCTATGCTGCAGCTCGTCGCCGTACGCGTAACTATTTACTTCGATTTTTATCGGTTTTATTCTTTGGCTGATCTTACATGCAACACGTGCGCTACCGCGCGAAAAAGGAAGCGGAGAGCGTACGGTTTCAGCAGCAGCTGTCGCTTCTATTACTTTGCATTTTGGAAGGTGACGCCGCGGCGGGTTTTATTTAAATCTCTTTCGACGTCGTTTCGTTCTGAACCGAATGCGCTTAATGTCCTCCGCGCTGTCGCGGGAGACAGTTTTGTGTCTATTATTCGCATTGTCTTCCGTATCGATTTCGTGGCAGAAACCAGAGCTACCGCATGGAGCGACATGGCGGTGATGTTTGAAAATTATTCTCGAAATTCTGCAGGTCACGTTTCATTAATTATGGTAAAAATTACGGAGCTCACGTTCAAACACTGTCATTTTTTCTGGCGTTTGAACATTATGGTTAAAATGGTGAAGTTGACTTATAAAGAGTGAGGCTACGATTGATAAAGAAAAATCACAGAATATTAGAACAATAACAGAACCTGTTTTTCTTTACGATTATTTGCTACGTATTGGATAACAAATAGTATATTTCTTTTCAGCTTCAGAGTAACCTGTAAACTAAATCGAATAGCGTACATACGGGGAATAGCAATTCTAGTGCAATTATAGTTTTACCTGTTTTTCCAAATGGAAGTTGTAAGGCGAATTCTTTTTGTACAGGGTGTGATAAAATTCAAGGGACAAGCGAAGGCAGTGTGATTCATCATGCAAAAATAAGCTGAAATTTAAGATTAAACTTGTCTCGTGCGGGGTGTTATTCTCGAGAGACAGAACTCTGAAATTTAATCGAATACGCGTGCACTTCACATACCTCGGCTCGACTGTCTGACTACGTACAGGTAGACTTCTACTTGCGTTTCTATTTCATCCGTCCCGTCATCGCATCGCATGGGATCAGGTGTACACAGTTTCTAGTTTGTATCATAGAGAGTCTAACTAAACCTTGCCTAATTGGTGGAACAAATTATAGTAGCATGGGAAGAATTGAAGCTGACTATACATTAGGAAGACTTAATAAACCGATCATTAGAACAGCACACGCAGGTATTCAACAACGGCGTGAAAATTTTCAACAATTTCTTAATTAGTAAAATAAAGAGGCTGCATCCTCAGGAACCTGCTGAATTTACTCAATCTCCATTTCATAACCTTGTGTACTCATGTACTGTATACAGGGACGGGTAGAAGTGTACCTGTCCACAATCAGAGAAGTCGAATCAAGGGATGCAAGTTCACGTATACTAGATATACTTTCAAAGTCGTTTCTATTAAAAACGAAACCTTCTGCGAAGACCCTTTGTTCTAGAATTTCTACCTATACTTGCACGAGGAGTTGCCCTGTTCTCGTTTGTACCAACAATTTTGTCACGCCTTATGTGTTCTGACAATAATATTGAGTATATTTGAATTCATCAGTGACAAAACCATCGAACATACAGTTTAACGAACCTTTTATAGATTAAGTGTAATAAAAATTTACTCGACACTAAAATTTTGAAAACTCGCCATAGATATATTTGGAAATTATTTGTTAACCATCATTAACATGTGATTTTCTCACATTTGGATGGTGGTATAGATATTCATGCGACCTTGGTAGATTTCGTAACAATTAGTACCTAATTTTAGGATTTAAATGTTTCCATATTTCCCCTTTTGTATAAAATAATAAAATGTAACGTAATTATGATAAGTTCAAACCAAAAAAATGAATGATTTGGAAGTTAGTACTAACGTGCGCGTTCGTGTTTGAAATTATTTACAGCTGAAGTCATCAATGAAACTCAAAAGTGATAAACTATGCTCTAACTGAAAAAATTGAAATCCACCATATCACGAACGATAAAGGATATTACTATACACATGGTTTAAACACGGCTATCAGGAATCATTTTCAGCGAATCCTCTGAGATCTTATAAACTCCCCAGGATCCCGGTGAACCTCTTTGAAAGAGCGGTCTGAAAGGCTCCTTTAATCGCACGATAAATAATAAAGCGTTTTAGCGACATCCATAACTTCTTTTTTCTGCGGTTTTCGCACTTTGCCCGAGAGCGGTAGTATTGTAATGAAAAGCGCGAGGTCGACAAAGGCCTGCTTATGAACGACAAAAGCACTGGAGAGGCGTTTCTAGTTCGAGGATACTTTAGACACTCGTTATAGGAGATTACGTCACGGGACCGTGGAAGCAGAGTCCGGGAATATTGCAACGAATGAACTGACCTCTCCCAAGACGCTTGGGACTAGCTTGAATTCCAGTATGGGGAAGTCCGCCGGGAAATGAGCCTCGACGCCCCCACTACTTCCAATTAAAAGTTACGCCGCTGTTGAACCAGAGTTAATGAAGGAAATAGAGAAACTACAGCACCGTCAGCCCCGCCTCCCCTCCCCGTCCCTTCCACCAACCCTTCGCCATCGTCTCGCGTTTCCGCTCATTGATTTCTTTTTTCTCTCTTTTCCTTCGACCTCCCCCACACTCCCCCCTCCCCCTACCACCGTTCACTCGCGCTGTCTATTGCTTCCCGTGCTCCTCCCTTCGCGCTGCTTATTTCGCCTCCCTTCCTCCTTTCCTCGTGGAACGCAGATTGCACGACAGACCCAGGGCTGAGACACCCGACAGGAGCTGCCACCGAAAACGGGCAAAAAGAAAAGTTTGGGAAACGAAATTGAAAGGTTGTATCGGGGCGGCGATTGTAATTCTTCTCGGTAACTTCAATCTTCTCCCTTTATCAGGTAAATGGCGTCTGCCGCGCGCGAGCTACGAAAATACACATCGCGTCCCGTGAAATTGAAAATTCCCCGGTCGTTGTCTCGGCGAGGAAGCTTCGATCGTGAACTGCGCCGCAAAGCGTTGCTGGTGTCCGACTGCCGAACGCCACGGTCGCCATTGTGGGCTTTAATTGCCTGGCGATGAAGGTATCAATCTTTATTAATTCCCAATTAGAGAGCAATGGTTTGAGCCGGCCGGAATGGCTGCGAATGTTTTTGTTGCTCTGTGCCGCTAGCGTAGCACCTCCAGTGCCACTGTCAGGTGGCCTTGTTTTCTTACAATTATTGTGGCGATTGTGCTGTCCTAGCGAAGAGAAATTAATTTTTAATACGCTTCCAGGGATACCATTGTCGGAAGATGCAAAGGATCGCGTTTCCTGAAATACCTACTTCCCCGCGAGGTTGTCAGGACTTCGGGAAGCGAAACAACGCGATCCATTCTTTGTACGCGAGATTCAGGATGACGTCGTATATCGTCTCGTCTCGAGAATATCTGGCTTCGTCCCTTTTATCGTCGGGCGTAGTTCTTTGGTCTCTCTATTTATTTAATACCGCGGCGCTCCCAGATCTCCTCGTCCCTTTCCGGGAATTTGGCAGATATAGGACAGACAATGCCCGAGGTTATGGCTACCGTCTTACTAGGAGAGGAAGACCTTTTGTCGTTCCGCCGTCTTATTTACCTTTGTCCAATTGTACTGGCAGCCTTGCATCAAATCATACAGGGAACATGTGTTTTCGTTGCAGCGAATGCCGGTTGAAATCTCGCGTGGCAAATGAAAGTTTCACGCTACGGTAAATCCCTCGTCTTTGTGTCTTTGGCTTGGGATATACAGGCTTCAAATCAGATACGTTATCAGAAAACATCTTTACTTTCAATAGCTACCGCTCGGTCACTTTGTTGACATTTTCTTTTTAAAAAACAACGAACCTTGTGACGATTTTAAGATAATTCATGTTGCGCTGTTACTTGCACGAATTTTTTAAATAAGATCCATAAAAAATAGTCAGACATTTTGTAGTGAAAATAATGATAAATATACTTTTAACGAAATATGATATTTCGGCGAAAACCACACGAGAATAATCTCGAATAAGAATTGCGAATAGAACGAAGTTATTCGAGAATAAAGAATAAATTTTTATATGAATAAATTTTTATTCGAATAATGCCAAACTCTACCATTCTACTATGTTCTTTGCACTAAAACTTCTGTTCATTGATTTAACTCCCTTTTCAATAAAACATAATAGCCCAATTTCTGCGAAAAGTGTGTAATATCGCTACACATATTTGGTTATACGGCCAAGTAACAGATTTAGAAAAAGGGACTGTTCTTTAATTTTAAGTATGTGATGGTTCATATGTTTTTGAAACTATTTCTATAGTTTAAAAGAATAACAGTCGATGCACATATTTGTGCCTGTGAGTGATGCGTGCCAAGTCAAATCACTTGGTCAGAAAAATTTCATATACATTCTGTTGCAAGTGCGAAGAGAAAGAAATTAGTTGTCGTATACTTATCGTTCTCTCTGTGTTCCGCTGTCACCATGCCTTGCGTTTGTGAAGATTGAATACGAATACTCGTATATCTTATTGCTCCCTTTTTCAAATACTTATAAGAAAACTTTAGTCAATAAGAATACCACCTTACATTTTTTTCTACAACAATAGCATAGTGTTCTAAAAAATACTACTTTTAGTCCTTCTATCGGAAGCTTTTATTAAACAGATTTATCGACTAAAAGAATCGTGTGGTGCTTCGATACATTCTTGTGCATATGAAAAATTGATGGCTTCGGAATTTCTCGATCTATGCTATGCACTTAATTAAGCCCATGTTCTGCTCTTAACTATTATGAGGGATTAATTTAGACTTGATCGCGTTTGTGGTCAGTTCAACATAACTTTCCTACCCAAAGCATCGATGATTGTATTAATTGGTTTAATGCATCGAAAGTTATTTTAACATATTGGACGTTTATACACTATCTACCTCAAATTAGCCACTGCAGCCATAACCTTTTAACCTACTTCAGTTTTCATGTAATCTAAATGTGGAAAATTATGATGATCGATTGCGTACGGTGTGTTATAATTCTGTTGGAAGAAGGTAATTTTATGTGAAGATAGACTTATCTGTAGCCCTTTCAAATTCATACACACAGAAAAAAAATTCATACTTTAAAACCATGTAACTTTCACTTGAATTCTTTTTACATGAAAATAGGGTTGCTGATGCGAATCAATATAAGGTATTAAAAACGAGAGAATGCAGAGTACATGCTCTTAAAAAAGTAGTTTATATTGTATGCAATAGGAGCTATGGTAAATAGAAACGTCTTCCTTCATCGTTGCCCCAGCAGTAAAAACTCTGTTTCTTTGAAAGTGTTTATGAAATATTTTTATATCCACGCATATACAGTTCTCACAGTATCTTATTTCGTAATAACTTAAATTTCATATTTTTCCATGACCGAGCGAGAATGGAATATTCTTCAAATATGTGCATATGTATGTACAGTTCGATTTTCGTTCTCCTTTTGTATATTATCCTTCCATTATTTTCAAGCCCCTTAGATACATTTAATTTAATGAAATCATCCGTAGGTACTCTAACCCTGACACATGCAATGGTAAAAAGTCAGGCTTGAAAACGGCAACATTGAGGCCACGATTATAATAGCTGTTCCGTTAAAAATTTACAGACTCGTGCTTTCCATTTGCCTGGGATATTCATTACCTTCGAATATCAAGAACATCGGGGAATCATTTAAGCAAAACTCTTACTAATGAATATATCCTGAGAGGCTGAAATTAAGCAGCCCCGAGTAATCTGCGCGAAAATTATTGAGATTGCGATTAAACTAGACGAATTTCACGTTAAAAGACGGAATTCCAGTGGAGAGCTCTCGATGCACGAGTAATCCAGATGGGAGAAAAGATTGAAGCTTCTCGAGCGGGTCCGCTGAGAGGGAATTGAGAGAAAAGGTGGTGCGAGGGTGGAAGAAGAGCAGAGAAGGAAAGAGGCGAAGGATATTGGTAAACACCGTACACAGCCTCCGTTCCCTCCGTTGCCACAGTCTTCGCGAAGGATTATTCCATAATCCAAATACTATAAATACCAGACCAGCGCCGCCGCGCGGAGCTCATCCCTTTGGGTAAGAGCCTTAAATAAATAGAGCACGAATGTTAAAGAGGGCTTTATGTTATTTATTCTGTATGGTCGTAAACCTCTTTCGAAATACTTTGATAATACGCTTGAACAGTCGTGGCGGGTACGCAGCCCTGTCTACTCTGTCTAGTGGAGTTTCTCGTTTGCACAGCAGTTTCTGCAATGACTTCCCGGGAATTCAGTAAATAAATTGAATCATGACTGAATGTATCGCCCAGATAGATCACGGATTTCAATCTCTGCCTTTTGGCTCCTGTTCTGTACGTAGGCGTACGAATCGATCACCCTCGAAACTTCGAATGTCGTAATCCATTTCGATCCTGTCGAAGGACGAAATATCCCTCCTCGTGGAACTTGATACTGGTCACGGTATTCGTTTCCCGTTTCTTCCATTACTCAGCTTTGTTTCCCTTCCCGATACTACCGCTGACTTTTGCGCACCATTTCCACTGTCACGTGCAGATGTAAATCGATCAGGCACAGAAACTAGGCTGCGATTCATTTGCTTTTTATTTCATCTGATAGTTTCCACGTGAGAAAAATGCGAGTCATTATTTAATACGAACTTTCAACTGTACTCTCAACATTTTCACCGGTTTAATTGCAGCTCGTGATCGTCGCGTGTGCGCCCGCTTTCTGTACAAGTACCTTCGACGCAGGGGAAATTGAGAAGTAACGGGAAGTGCGATATAGGTAATAAAATTACAATCAAGTTTCACAGTAAAGTGAGATTATATATTTAACTGTAACTATATTAGCATTAAATTGAACGGGAAAAGCTATTAGCGACAAAACTTCTCTTCGAATGAAATGAACCAAATTTAAATGTCGCCAATATCATATGGAAATACTCAGTACTTGCTGGGTGTAACAAGATTGAGTTATATTTAAATACGTTTCCATAAAATTTAGAGTGACAGTTCTCTATAAAATGGTGCCTACTAAATATTTCCAGGAATGAACAATGAGACAATTCACCGGATGAAAACCTCCTCCTCTTCTAATGTTATTCCAAATTTATCTTCAACCTTTCTTCGTATTCACATGGCTTAAATAACTACATATATTTACTATTCCACGAACGTACTGCAGCGCAAATATATAACTCTTTAGATGCGTTATCTATGAGACAATAAATACATGGGGCGACTGCACAGCCTTTCAATACTAAAAAATATTATATAGGTCAGCGTGTTATCTTTGTAAACGCACACTACCACGCTCAGCAGTTCTGGGATGGTCGGCCGAAAAATGTTCCTATAGCTGTAAATATCTGTAAAGTATGATCTCATATTTTGAAAAGCGGAAGGAACCTCCACCCCGATACGTCCTTTCCTCTCGCTCCTTCCTTCTCCGCCTACGCCATCCACTTTCGCCTCCCTTTTTCCTATCCCCAAAAAGCTAGCAGCACCCCAACGTAGAGGTGCACTACTGAGAGGGCAGCCTTTGGCTCTGAACTGGATAATATAACTGCCGGTTGTGCAAGCATAATATACTCAATCTTGCTGATCCATGAGCCCTATGAAGGCAACGCATTATTTAAAGCACTTACCTGGGTTCTTTGTCTACGGCAATTCCTTTTCCCTGACTTTTCTCCTGGCTTATCGCTAACAGTTTATGACATCAGCAAACTATACAGGGTGCGGTCGGAAGGATGGATCAAGCGGACAGGAGGTGATCCCTTGTGCAAAAATATATCAAAACTGTAGGATAACATTTTTTCATCCGAGGCTTAGTTTTCGAAAAAATCGATTTGGAAATTTTCTGGGCACGCATGCGCCTCACTGAGAATTGATTGAATGCAACGGTGAATATGGCACAACTGCTGATGAAATGAATCCTTGGGCAGAAATATGTCAAAATTGTAGAATAGCTTCTTTAAAAGTCCCGTTTGAAGTAAGTTATTCTACAATTTCGACTTATTTGTACACGAGGACTCATTCAATTCGCAGCTGTACTGTATTTACTGATAAATTCTACTCCTTTCAAGTCGGATGCATGCTACTTAGCGATTTTTGATAATCGATTTTCTCGAAAAGAAAGTTACAGATGAAAAAATTAAAATACTTTTGATTTATTTTTGCATAAGGAATCACCTTCAGCCGCACCCTGTATTTATAAGCAAACCATTTTCAGCGTTATAAGAAGGGCTATTCAATTGACAGTTTGAAGAATATAATATTCTAGTGCTTTGCCACACTGTTTCATCTGGTGATTAATATAATATATTCTTTGTCGTCACTGACTTGATAGTCACTATTAAAAGATAAAGATAAAGATATAGTCAGTGCAGAAGTAATTCATATTCTGCAAAAAATTCTAGCTAAAAAGGAAGCATTACTAGTATACGAATCCTTCTTCTTTACCATGTAACTTCCATTTAACAAATTTCACTACTCCTGCCATAATTTTTCAAATACGATTAATAGTACCTAGTCTTTATTTGTTTTCCCTATAGGTATATTTATTTTTCACAGCGTTCATACTTCAGAAACTTCACAAATTCACGTAAAGGATAAAAAGTTTAAAGCTGGTTTCTACTTTCCCTCGACCTAGGCTGCTCTTAAAATTACAACTTCGTATACCACTGTTGTGCTCATAGCAGTCAATATTGACGCACACCCGTGCTTGTTAGGATAAATATTGCAATCGATTTCCCTCATCTTTTATGTACATCAGGTATCGTCAGCTATCATCTCTGTGTATCAATCACTACAAGTATCTGCATCGGGCTGTAATTCGCCCAAGCTGCTGAGTACTCTCGGTAATTCTGGAACGTGCGATGCATCGAATCTGTATGCACACAGGTACTGGCCGCTGTATGCAACTGCACAAACCTAGTTACAACGTCGGTATGTATGGTATCCGCGATTGAGAGATGGATTCGATGCAGAATTCAAATAGTTCGAAGCCTGTGGATATTTTTTTCCGTCTGAAATCGGCAGTCGTATGCTACAAATACCAAATAGAAAAAAGCTCCACACACAGTTGGAGTACTCCTTCTTTTTTTTTTTAGATCGAAAGACATGCTTGATACTGCCAAAACTCGACACCCGAGTTATACAATGCAAGAGAGTAGAACGGGCTGCACGTCGACGAACATGTGAATGTATGGAATTGTCCTACATTTTTTCGCATTCATATTACATCCCTATGTACATACATGGTTGAGCAACTCTGCATATAATATCGTACAAACGACAGGCTTTTAAGCGTTGTAGAAACTGCGATACGTACTGCAATATGAAACATTGAATAAAGTAGTTATAAAATGAAGAAAGCAGTTGTAATTGGATCATTGGAATGATCTGCATGAATTTTACATGAATTTTTTAAAATTAATTTTTAGCCCTTCCGTTTCGTGTGGAGAAGAAAATCTAGAACTCTCTTTGACGGTATGAATGGTGACATAATCTCGGAAGCTTAGGTGTAATTACTGATAATTTTATATATTTGTATGAAACATTCGTTAGTTTGAGCAGTTTTTAGTAGAAACAATAAAAAGATAGAATACAAGTAAAGCATAAGAGACTAGAGCTATGAGTGATCTATTTTATCTCACTACATGCGAATAAAGAATAAAATGCTACAAATGCAAGGGAAAATGGTCTACCTAGAGTCAGACGCGTAATGTGACCACTGCTAGCAGTTACACCTTTCTGTCTCCAATAGGAATTATTTAGGCTGATAACAGCTTCAATTACACTTCGTAGTACTTGCATTTGAGATTTTTAAGGCTTAGGGTAAGTCAGGGAGAGATGGTCATACGGGAGAGATGGGCAGTGACAGTATTTTTGAGCAGGAAACGCCTGATGGCGCTGCCTCGACGTGGGTACAAAGTGTCGTAGAAAAGCAACATTCTCAGTTCAAAGTGCTGGAATAAAACGTTTTTAAAGGTTTGTAAATCCACTGTGAAATTTAAGCTAGTGCTTCAAAATGTTTGATCTATATTTTGGTCACCTTGTTTGTGTTATTTATGCTGAATATTTTTAGTTCTCAAGATGTATTTTCAATAGTGTATTGTTTACAGTGTTTTTAACCTTAAAGTATTCGGGGCTACGTTTGTTAGTCTAAGTGAAATGGGAATGACTACCTTACCAGGGCTTTAAGGGAGAGATGATCAATTTTTGTCTGGGAGAGATGGCCATAGCTGTATTTGATGTAATTTCAGATATTTTGAAGGTTGATTTTATATAGCCCAGAATGGTCTTAGCAATGATCCCGATCCATCTAATGTGGTCTTTACTAATTTGAAACCGAATGTCCACTTGAATCGACCAAGCACCACGGGTCTTGCTGCTGAAATTGACGAAGAACGTATGCCAACCCAAGTTTTGGAAGGTATCGTTCCTGTGCCGCTCAAAATACGTGTACCCTACTCGAAATCGCGTCAAACAACCGCGAAAATTATTTACGTCGCAGACACATATTAATACTCGAAAAATAAGTGACAGGGCAAAGGCGGAAAAAGAATTAAAACAACAAAAGTCCTCCAAAAAAATAAAATTTGGCAGAGGATGCGGAGAAAATTATTTCGAAACGAAACAAAAGAAGACTGGCTAAGATGTAAGTTATGTGGTTATTGGGCTCATGGAAATTGCACAGCGTTTGACACTACTTGTCAAACATGCGGATTAGAAGACTCACAGCAAAAGCCCAAAGAAGTTTTGAGCGGGCAAAAATGAAAGTGGGCGGAAACTAGAAAGAATCTGTGATAATCAGGTAAGGACCACAACTTGTTATCCTGAAAGGTACATATGACCATCTTTCACGGACATTAAGGGAGAGATGGGCAATGACACTATTTTTTTCATTTGTTAAATTTGTATATTAAATAATAATTTTTCGTTTATTGATATCAACGGATATGTAGGCAAAGGATTGAAGTTTTGTTCTACATCATTTTCGTTGCTTTATTTCAAATAGGTTGACTGTAGGAGGCTCCAAACGAAACTATGACCATCTCCCCCGGACTTACCCTATACACATCTGTTTACCCCTTTATGTAGACCATAAAGTCTTTATTTTGATATATGTAGTACGAAAGGACTGTTACTTCCCTGAAGTTTAATATGAAAAATGTGTCGAGATGATTGATACACTTTCAAGAAGCACTTTATAGTGGAGGTAGACAACATCTCGCGGAACTAAAATAAACTTCAAATGAAATAATAAACTAAACACACGGGAAATATGAATATATGCCAAAGCAACGTTTTATTTGCAGTTGGTTATGGAAAATTGTGCACTAAATAATTCACAGCATAATCAAAAAATATTACAAGAACAAAGCACTTAATTGTCTGTCAACCCTTAGCAGTGTAACATATTTGTTCACCAATCTAGTAAAGATCCTTCAGCCACTGTTGCACTTCTTACACACAGAACATTGGAACAGGAAAAGGAAAAAGTATACCTACTAATTTCAAACTGATTAATTCATGTAATTCTATGAACCACGAATTCTTCCACCCTTACAAAGTTTAACAATCAATGAGATCAGTATTTGCCACGCGCCATACGACCGTGCAAATATAATACTTACCACGGAGATGGAGCACCTTTTACTTCCGGTAGCGGTAACGGTTTTACCTCGCAATGTCTGCGCACCAGGCGGAGTGGCGGATCGGAGGAAGCCAGCGTAGACATGGAACCTCGTTTAGTTTACCTCGTGCCTGGCTTTGTAAACCTAGGTAGCACGTGTGTACACATATCACTGAGTGTGACTCGAAATCGAAGCAGGCCGTGAACGTGACGCAGTGACGTAACGAACCGGGAAATATTTTGAGACACCTGTCGTTCCCCGCCGCTTTATTTACCTATTATTTTATGAAACTTTATCTGGCGCGGGTCCTCTGTACACCGATTACGCCCGCCTGTAATCCTGGTCATCAATTTTTCTCCGGCCGAGATAGCCGCGGTTACTCTACAGAGAGATCGTACGATGCATATGCAATGTCCCTGATAAAAAGCGGAATACTTTCGGAACTCGTTCGGTTTTATTGAGACAGACTGCGGCCGCGATGTGTTTGGAATTTTCTGGCGCGTGGATCCGCGGAAAATGCTTCCTGCACCCGTGTTCGTTGACGCGCGAATAAATTTTGCCCGGCCGTCGGGCATTTATTTCGCGGCAGATGTAACGCAGGGGGAAAAAAATTATGAAAATATTTATCCGGCCGCGGTGGCCGCGGAATAATAAAATTTCCACAAACGCACGGACCGCGTCTAAATCCGTGCTCGTTTGCAGCACGAAGATATTGTTTTACGATATTATTACAGGCGGTTGGGAAAAATAATACGCCACGGAAATATCAAGCATCGAATATTCTAGTGGTTATGTAATAATTCCCACCGAGACTAAAGTTATTATAAACCGCGCGCTTGTACACAGATACACAAGCGAGCAGAAATATTAATATTCCTCCCCTCGCGGAGCGACATGCGATACTATTTAAATTGCAATTGAATTTGATCGTTTGCAGCGCTGTTAAGTGGTATTACATCACCATAATTGACAATCATTACGGCATGCCGACACCGGTGACATACCGCAAAAGGAACGCGAAACGGTTTGCGTCTGATGTGCGTAATATATGGCGGGCAATAACTTCCAATTAACCCTCACGTCGCAACATCGATAAGACCGCCTTTATTTTCCCTGTATCCACGGCCGTTCCATTAGCCTGCCATTTCCAGCAATGCCAGCACATACAGGGTACCGCTAAACTGTTTCAACCCCCCCGGACCGTTGATAGCGAAACACTCGCATGTGTCTAGCCGAGCACGTTGGAAAAAGAAGGGAAAAGGAATAAACTCTGAGGCAGGGTGGAAAGGGGAATCTCTACTCGGTTGCGTCAACCGGCAAGCAAAGGTTCGCTTTCTCGATGCCATCAAGGGGTTAAATGTTCGCCCCCATTTTCCCCGTGTCATGTTTCGGGATAATAACAAAAAATTTCATCTTCGTGGTATCCAATAAAAAGATTGATCGAGGGTCCCGTCTGCCTACACGACCGTTTCACCTTTTTTATGGTTTTTAACGACGGTCATCTTCTCTTTACGACACATAAAAGGTATCGCCATAATCACGTTCGTCTTGTTTCACGTACCGTGTATCGCCAATTCTGCCGAAGTTAGCGCGCATTCCAGAATCGTTGGAGTTTTCATTCATGGTAGTAATACGTGCTGACACAAAAGCACATCGTAAAGCACGCTGTAATGTCCTATTTATTGGGACCTACTTTTCTTACGGAGCGTAGCAGCTTTGCTGCAAATCCAGGGGGAGTGGAGGAACCATTTAAATCATGCGGTCTGAAGCAAGCAAATATGCTGTCATGCTGCTATTTCGTCTTAAAGAACGTTATTCGGTCTTAGGACGAAATTACCCAAGATGGATTTTCTTCTACTTTTGTAGACTTGTAATTCTGTTGACGGGTCATCAATTTGTGACATTAGTTTTCTATTCTACCTTCAAGGAAAGACGCAGGGAGGGGTGAAAGTACTCATTATGCAAAATACAGAAGAGGTTATAATTTTTAAATGGTTAAAGATATTTAAATGATTCTCATTCTAAAAAATAGGAACAGATTAGCGCTTTCAAATGACGTATAATTTATGTACCTTATGAGTATTATTTGTTAGTTATATCGATTTTTCTTATAATTCATTTTTAGAAAAATTCATACCAATCGCAATAGGTACTCAAGAAATGCATCAAAGGATTTTAACACAAAACTCCTCATTTTATACTCCCTTTCATGCTACTTCTAACGATATACGAATAATTACACTTAAACGATTGCCATATATGCGTCGTCCCCGAGCTAAATCGCGGGTCAAATACACCTGCAATGCTGCATAATATTCACCAAACGCGAATATTACTCTCAGAATATAGTAACATGTTGTTCTCAAACTTTTCTGCAAGAACAGAATTATCAGATAAACATAATGGCTATTATACACAATGCATGGTTTTACTTATGAATTACCATTTACTTATACGTATTTTATCTTTGTTACCACTTAGGGTAAAACTAGGTAATACGCCCCATCTGACAAAACGCCTCACCATTGTTTTACGCATACAAATAAGAATACATCGATGCTATCGCCAGATTCGAACGTGCCTCAGTCGCCAACAACTGCTGCAATAATAATACGAGGAAAATATTGCGGCTTTTACAAAAATATACCAGGATTTATATTTTCTGCTTTCGGGCAATTCGCGGCGAGTACGAGAGAAATTCAATTTTCTAAGTCACTATTGTTTTTGCGATAAATTTACACATATGTTTCGAAAGTAGACAAAGTAACCTCTTTAAATCGTTATTGCTCAAACCTATTTTCACTACGTTGTTGATAAATTTAAGCCGGGGCGTTTTGTACTCCAGAATTTTCAATATGCCTCAGCAAAGAATTTACAATGCGCCCCACCACAAAATCATATTGTTCGCGAATGACGTATTTCTTTTTTTTTCGTTGATAACAGAAATGTCACGTAAATATGTAAGGAGTACATTACGGGCATCATGGTTCGAAAATGATCTTAATGAAGCGATGGAGAAGGTAACAAGTAAAACAACGGGAGTTAATGAAAGCAGCAGAATTACTTATTTATGTCGGGGCGTTTTGTCACATAGGTGGAGCGTTTTACCTGACGACTGTGTTACAGAACGCCCCACTTAATGTTCAGGAAAATGATTATTTGCGGTTGATTCTTGTTATGTTTTCTTCGCGATTCCGGCGTAGTTGTGAAAAGTAATGAACACTTAATGTGTTTACACAAAAAATGTAAAGAATTATTAAAAAATATTGATTTTATAGATCTTTCTTTAAAAGTGGGGCGTATTGTATAGTTTTATCCTATGATCCCTGTGCCCTGTGTTAATGTCAACATTATTCCCTACAAAGCAACTTATTTGCGTTTCCTTAAACGGTACATTTTCGCAAAAAGGGTGGTGTGGACCAATTCTGTAAAAATTAATTTTTTTCGGAAATTCGTTATCCCCATCGCGCCGTGTGAAAAAAAGGAACAAGCCAAGGGATAGATACCGACGTCCGCGAAGGCACGGATTTCTCTTTCTTTTGGGTGAACAGAGGCGGAAATTTGGGATCGGAGAAGATACCGACTTCCGCAAAGGCGCGGTTTTCTTCTCCTTGTGGATAGCTGAATGAGGCGTCAAAAGGGAGGACCTACCCGTATTTGCTTCTGGCGTACTTCCTTCGACGTTTTTGTTTAGGCGAGTACCGACTTCCTCACGGGGCACGGCTTCTCGCTAGGTGTTTTGCGAAGAAGCTATTAGCGACTTCTGAATTTCATTGTCACAGAGGACCGTATTTATACTAAGTAGTTCTTGAACCCAAGCTCGCCCAATAAGAACGATTTTCAGCTTTAAGCGCTATCGTTTTCCTATGTTATGCCACTACCTATGTGTACCTCGCGCTGACGTCACAGCGCGAGCGACTCATCTTTGTCGTCCGATTCACGTGTACCGTCTATTTAGAACGAAAAATGTGACTTGTCCATTTGCACAAAATACACACCACAACTTTGTTCAGAAAGGTAGATACCTACGTGTTGAGATAAGAAATTAGCGACGTCACGGTAACACGAAGGCGTTTAAAACCGAGATTTCCGTTCAATTTGAATTATCCCTTTTCCAAGGAAACATTTCAAGCCTTGTAAATGTGGAATTTGATCAACATACATAATTCCCTATCGCGGTTGCAATTTCAACAAGCGAATCACGTATCCATGCATACGCGATTGGTGCCCATATCGGACAGATATCGGTCCTGTAAAACGAAATTTCCGTAATTTCCGTGAAATTTAGTCTGCGATGATCGGGAGGGCGGGAAATTCGAAGTTGCTGATGCCGATGGGATTTCAGAACCTTTCTGACGGGGGCACGATAACGGTGCAAGGTGCCTTTTACACCACCTAACGGTACATCTTGGCCTCCAGGAGCAGCGAGCAAGCAGGGAAAATCCAATTGGTGAATTCCTGGGCGTCACTGGACCGCGAAATGGGGTGGCGGGCATGGCCGCAACTGCTTCCATCCCCCCGGGGTAGTGATCGTGACGCTGGTAGCGTTCATCGTGGTAGTGATGTTGCTGGTAGTGGTGTTACGAGATGCGAGAAGGGCTTATAAATTGCATACGATAGCGTTCACCCTCCCCCTCCCCCCGCCGGCCTGCAGCTCCGCCACCCATGTGTCCGACGAAGATTGCGCTTCAATCCTTGCAATTGATTTATTTAATGCTGCGGCTCGTTCATCTGGAAAAAGGGGAGCGTGGAACTTAAGAAACGAAGAAATTCCTCCCCTGCGAGGAGCCCAACGAGGAGCACGGCGTATATCAATTTCCCGTAAGAGAGAATGTCAGTGAAGGCGATATTAAAGGTAGAGATGATGGGCTAGCTCGAGATCCACCGGGGATCTTAGATATCTTGTAATTTCGGACGAAACCCATATCCATTTTCACTCGATACTCGCTGTCCGTGAGTACCGATACATGAGCATCCTCCAAGTGAATTCCGCTGATGTCTGTTCGATAGCGGGCTATTTGTCAATATCCCGATTTCCTCGTATACGGTAGTGTCTCGAAAGAAGGACGGGATTTCTGGCTCCAAGTAAGGTGATCGCTATTCCCTCTACATCTTCTCTTATTGCTGCGGCGAATGAGACAGACTGGGTATGAGCCAGAGGAGCACTCGCAATGAGTTCACAATGAGTGCTCCTCTCGCTCATGCGCAATCTGTCTCATTCCACGCCGGAAAGACTCCCTGGCTTGATGAGGAGGCGACGCACAGTAGGACAAATTGCACTTTTTTGTTTTGGCCTTGAAAATCTATGTCACAGTTGACATTCTCGTGGAAAATTGCGGTTTTTCTGTTATAATGTTTGGTTGAAGTTTCTTCTTGACTTGTTATACATCATTTCCTATAGATTTTAACGCGCTGAATTCAAATCTGGCCGCAGAATTTGTCTCGCCCTTCAGGATTATTTGACACAGATTTTCGAAGTAAAAACTTGTTTGGCATACTTTGTCAATCTTTTTCCCTGATTCTGCAACATCTTAGCTTTGACCTTGAAAAAGATTCATCCCTCTATCTTATTTCTATCGAAAGTTCTACGATTTTAACACAAAAACGTGGAGTTTGTCCCACTGTGTGACGGTTCGGGACCAAACGTCACCTTCTTTCGAGACAAATCTTATTAGTCCAGTTCGTTTCTTATCTGCGCGCGCGAGGGGCCGCCCAAGAAAGTCTGGTGCGCCATCGAGGCACGTCTAAATGTGTGCAACGCGCATTGCAGAACACCTTTGAAACGGTTGAAAAGGGTCGATTTTAATGGGTCGACGCGCAACGAAGGACCTTGTGCAACGTGGAGCCGCGTGCACGAATGCTTGCGCGTATCGTCGAAAGCATCAGAAGAAATGCATACGTGTTTCTTATCATGTGTCAAACCTTAATTAATATTTTACAACGAATCAAATCGTTTATCTATGGCGGGTGTATGAACAATTCATTTTTCAAGTGTTACAAGCCCACTCCTTCTTTTTTAATGCTACTTTACTATGATTTACTGGAATATTGCTTAACATTTGAATATTTATAATTTTCACGAGTTTATATTTACTATCAATCCAATATTAATAAGATCATGTATATAAGTATATTTGTTTCATTCTTCATTAGTCTATTTTTACATTCGCCGCGCGTGAAAATACCTAATTTTTGATTGATTCAGAAAATGAAACGCAGAACTGTTAAGCCTATAGAAGTATTTTATTTTTCTTTACAATTTAATCCCTTGCAGCTTCGCATTTTTCACTGAATGTACAAACATTTTTCTTCTATTGTTACAAGACCTGACATTCAGAAGAATAAACTTATGAACTGTATGACAAATTGTAAACGACTTCGGCAAAGTATTGTTACCAGAGGAGCAATGCTATTGGCCAAATGCCTTTCACCTTCTACCCCTATGGATGGTTGAGCGATGACCAGTGAAAATCGTGAAATAAGGTCACGCAATGTGATTCGTGACTAAACTTTTCGCATGCTTCGTCTCTCCAGCAACTGTAGAAAAAGGCAGCGTTTACATCGCAAGGCATGCAAAAATGGGGTACTTTTTGAAAACCCTTCGTGGAAGGCTTGTGTTTATATTCAATCTTGTAGAAGTGAACGGAGTCATCGACAATTACGATGATTGTAGTAGGTTTAGTGGCTACGGAATGAAGCAAAAAACGAAATAAAAGACGTCGATGTTGGGTGTCAAAGTTGTTGCAGCAGCGGCATGTAAATGGTGGCAACGTATTATTAAATGACTTGTCATCGACACAGTTTCAAAACATTCACTGCACGTCAGCTAATGCCTTTCAAGATTTGTTAAGTTTAGTTGGAAACTAAAATAATGAAACGTAACAGTTGTTGAAGGGCTTGGCATCTGAAACGCTGGTCCTCACAATCTTAATGTAAATATAGACTTATTTCGGATTTCCAAGCATAGTTGAAGTGTGCAGCGTTCCAATTGAATCGTTGAAGGAATGTGTAAAGGTGAGACATACATTTTTTAGTACAAGACTTTTTTTTATTACTGTACAATATTCACGTATGTACTTACATTCTAGTTCTACATATATTAATCTTAACATATTCTCACACATTTCCCAATACACTTTAGCATTCACTCATTTCCCATTTCTGCTGAATATATTATACGCATTATATTTAACATATATTTTTTCCGATTCTTAGGCGATATAGCTCTTAGTTGATGTGCTATGAATTCCCCCCCAAAAAGAACATTCATCTCTGCTTCTGTTTATAATTATTTGTTCCGAGCCCTTTTTCTGAATCTCCGGCGTTTCCACCAATGGATCATCATCCTTCTTTATTTTCTTCTTCGGTGGTTCAGGTGCGGTTCTTTCCTCTCCAACCACCCGGTCGACCCCCACGTCTTGCCGAGAACTGCATGGTTCCGAGCGCTTGGCGATTTCAAATATCTGTGAAAAATGGTACGTGATAAATTAATACAGCAATATTCGCAGCAGTGAAAAATTAATCATCTATCTCATAGGGGAGAGTAACCTATATTGGACCGGCTCCTTAATTGGACCATTCGTGTATCTCGATTAACAAATATATTTTCAGTGGTTCTTTCGGCTACACTGATTTAGGAAGTCGAGATGGAACATGCGAGAGCAGCGAGACGGTTATTCATTTGTTTGTCGTTCAGCGTCGTCGAAATAGAGAAATACGTGGTGCGCGATCATTATTTTTCGTACTATTTCAAGCGGATTTCTTTCTACATCTTGTAAGTACCATAATTTTAAATGATACTAGTCTAAAGTGTGCTGTTTTAGCTATAAATTCATGTCCTTATTTTTCCATATTCGTATAAGTATAACAATAAAAACATATCTTTTTTATATAACCTACAAGTTGCCTAATATTGGACCACCACTAGTTGCTTAAATTGGACCGGTCCATTCTAGGATACCATCTACGTTATGGTAGCGAATAGTTAAAAGCACACTAAAAAGTTTTTTTTTAAGTTTTTTTTCTTTTTTAGAGATTTAAAATGACGAAAAAGCGAAAATACGGGAAATGGAATGAAGACGAACTACAAAAGGCCATTGTAGCATACGAAAACGGTGACTATGGTTTAAATGAGTGTAGTAGGGTGTATGGAGTGCCAAAAGCCACACTGGAGCGACATTCCGCGAAAAAAAACTCATATGCGAATGGTATAAAGGCTCTGGGGAAGCCAACCACGTTCTCTTTAAATATGGAGAAGATTTTATCGAACCACATTCTAACATTAGAAGAATGCTTTTTTGGATTAACAATTAAAGATGTGCGAAAACTCGCATTTGATCTAGCGGAAAAATATAACCTTCCCCATGCATTCAATAGGGAGAAAAAGATGGCAGGGAAAAAATGGTTTTACGCATTTATGCGGCGAAATCCTCGAATTCGACAACCAGAGGCTACTTCACTTGCAAGAGTAAAAGGATTCACTAAAGAGAATGTGCAACACTTTTTTGATTTATTAGAAAGCTGTATTACAAAATTTAATCTTACACCAGACAGGATTTTTAACGTAGATGAATCTAGGTTTTCCACTATGCAGAAAAGGACACAAAAAATAGTGGCAAAAAAAGGGAAGCATCAAGTAGGCGTTGTTGCAAGTGGCGAACGAGGGGTAAACACCACAATGGTCTATGCAGTAAGTGCTGCAGTAAGTGTTTACATACCACCAATGATAATTTTTAAGGCAAAAAAGTGGAACGACGCATATGAGATTGGTGCTCCTACAGGAAGCATTATTAAAATATCAGATACAGGCTACATTAATACTGAACTGTTTGTAACATGGCTGAAACATTTTAAGAATTACACAAATTGCAATAAAAATAAAAAAATTCTTCTGTTGTTGGATGGGCACACCACGCATAGTAAAAACCTAGAAGCTCTGACTTTTGGAGCAGAAAACGGTATTGAATTGCTACAGTTACCCGGACATACAACCCACCGTTTGCAGCCTCTAGACGTAGCGTTTTTCGGTCCATTACAAACGTATTTCATTCAAGCACAAGAAAAGTACCTGAACACGTATAAAGGCCATCAGATTAGGCAAACTAACATTCCATCTCTCTTAACTGAAGCGTACGGAAAAGCAGCTACTATTGCTAATGCTGAGAGTGCTTTCCGTGCTACAGGAATTTGGCCATTTAATCGACATATTTTTCAAGAACACCACTTTGCTCCTGCTACTGCACTACTTTCGACTGACACTCCCCAGCCATGTTCTTCTGTAACTGAAACTCGAGGAGCATCCATATCTTTGGAAACAGAATCTGACTCAGGAAACAGTGATGACAGCAAAGATGAAAATTTCAAACCATCTGCTAAGTGTTTTAAAAAGACTTTAAAACAGATTTCCCCGTTACTAAAACTAGCACCTGATCCGCAGCCGACGCTGTCGCGAAGAAGCAAGAGGGGAGCACAAAAGGCAGCTCTATTAACTACTGACTCCTACAGACTGACTCTTCAAGACTCTCAACAAAAACGAATGAAGAAAACGCAACTATTGCCCCACTCCACAGACAAAAAGAAAAATGTTAAAGATAAGAGCTGGTATTGCTTCCTATGTAGCAAAAACAGTGAAGAAGACATGATACGATGTCTTCAATGTCGCACCTGGGTTCATACACGTTGTGCAAATGTGAAACCCACCAAAACAGCGTACTATTGCACTACGTGCACCGTAAGATACTTGTTTCTTCCTGTTTCTATTTTTATTCAATGCCCTGATCAGTGTTTTTTAGATTATATATATAAATTCATTGGTTTTTAGGAGCGGTCCAACGTAGGAAACCGGTGGTCCAACTTACGAAACCGGTTGCCTGAAATGGACCGAAGTCATTAGTTTAGTTTTTTTGACATATTATTTTAATCAATTATTTTATTAATCCACTAAATACATGATAGAATCTACATGAAATGTAGATCATTTTCCCATTTTTGTTTGCTTTCTACAATGTGTTATGTCCGTGTAGGAGAGAAAAATAAAAAAGTGGTCCAAAATAGGCAACCTTCCCCTATGTAACTTATTGAATAATTCTTTATACGTGTAATTACAGCTGCCCAATTCATCTGAAGAATGGATAAAAATTTCGAAAGTGTTTCTCTATCAATGGTACTTTCCAAATGCACTTGAAGCGTTAGACGGTAAACATGGTTCGCAGTATTTTAATTATAAAGCTTAGCATAATATTGTTTTATTCGCAATAACGATTTACAGCTGTTGACTGTCAAGGAAGAATTTCCGAAGCAGGAATTTTTAAACAAAAGATTATTCATAAAAGATTGCAAGACCACTCTCTGTGTTTACCTAATGTGCCACCAGTGCTTGGGAAAAAACGAAGGGCTTCATACATTATTTTAGGCAGCGAAGTTTTTGTTCCCACAAATAATGTAATGAAACCCTATTCAGTAACTCACAGGAAGAGATCTATAGAAAGAATTTATAATAACCAGCATTGTAGAACACGGAGAGTGGTCGAAAATGCTTTTGGCATTCTCTCTGTTGGATTCCGCGCTCTGAAAAAGCCAATGCTATTACATCCTGACAAGGCTGTCCTCGTCGCATTACCTACTGTACACCTACACTAGTATTTAAAAACAAAACTTGGTAAAACTTATATTAAATTATTAAAAATGCACTAAAAACTAAATTAAAATGCACTAAAAACTAAAAAATAATTCTTTTCTTATACTACAATTTTGATGGCGTTAATATCACTTTAAATACTTCACTTTAAATAAAATCGTGGGGCACCACGTGCAACCAAAAGTTGAAGTATTAAAGTGATTCATATCCTGCTATGAAATATCGTGCCCTATGATTTTATTTAAAGTGATATTAACACCATCAAAATTGTAGTACAAGAAAAGAATTATTTTTTAGTTTTTAGTGCATTTTAATTTAGTTTTTAGTGCATTTTTAATAAAATCGTTTAACACAATTTTTTTTTATATATTTTTTATTTTTTAGTTTTTAGTGTTTTTGAATTTACATTTCACAGTCAGACTTCTTTACAAATATCTTTTATTGCTGTATACAGTTTGACAGTTTGCTTAAACGCTATAGTGCTACAGTCACTAAAAAATAATTCTTTTCTTATACTACAATTTCGATTGTGATATACTACGAACGCCTGCAAAGTTTTAGTTTTACTATTCGTACATACGTGACGGATCATTTCTCGATAAATAAATTGTGTATTTTCGGTAATCACGATGCGACTAGCGTCCCGAACATAGCGGCTTTTTGTCGTTTCCGTAAAGAACGCGAGTGGCTGATTTCAAGTCGTCTGGATTTGTGGTTATGGTTCATATTTATTGATGATTGGGTAATTTTTTCACCATTACGAGTTAATTTTTTTTTAAAATATTGTATTTTCATCCAAACTACGCACGCCTGCAAAGTTGCAAGACAATTGAATAGTTGGAAGTGGGTTAAATTTGAGTTGCCAGATTTAAACCATACAAACAAACAAACAAACAGAGGTTCGAAGCTGAATAAAATTGTTTAAAAACTAGCCAACTTAATTGGCCGGAGCGTCTGGCCAGGGTTGTGGTTTATGACCGTATTGTCCCGCAAGTCGGTGGTGGACAACGTGCGTACGGGTGCGAAGTCACCATGTGCACCACCCGCTGACAGAGCAATATACGGATTAACGAAAGGTCGCAATTTTGTTCAGAGCGAACAATGTCTAAATTCTTAAAGACGGCGAAGATTGGCATTGATTGTCTTTTGGAAATCTGGCAACCCGATGTTGTCGAAGCTGTCTTCGAAAATACGAAATTGCCGACCATAAACCGGTAAATGAATTTTCGCTTCTCTCTGAACTGTTAGCTACGTCCCAGAGCCCGATTTGTTTGGGATAATTAAGGATGCAGAACCCAATATAAAGGCCCAAAATATAACAAAATTTTACGTCCTTTATGATAATGTATCCCTGAGGTTCCCCTTTCCTGCACGTAGCGAGTTTAATATAGTGTATCTAGTTTTTATTAAAAAGTCGAAATTGAAAAATTTAAAGTATCCTGTTAGACCCGCCTGGTCTGGGTTAAGACTAAATTGGAAAAGTAAGGAGTTTTCCAGGTAGCCTTACTTAACACGTTTTATTATCTCTAATCTCGCTCCCTAGCTCACAATGATGCCTGCCATTGATATAAGAAAGAACACCAACTCTCATCATCAACTTTTTGTAGGTCTAGATAAAGTAGAAATACATAGTTTGTCAGGCATCACATATTTCTACCTAAGTTTAAATTACCAAAAAACATGTTTAGAATAAAGCAATGAAATATTTTTTTATTGCATCTTAAAGTACAAACCTTGCTGAAAAATATACGACGTAGAACGCAGAGAAATCTTGCCAACAGTCTATGAAATACAGTTTTCTTTAAAGTGCTCAAATGACAGCTGCGACGTGCCATAAAACATACCTGCCGAGCGGGCATCTTTATAGACGTGCCGCGGCTATTAGGCTCTATAAAATGAATTTATTGATCTGTCCTCGGTCGCTGCAGACCTGTTCCCATAACATGAAATAAAAATCACGAAATTTTATGACAGCCAAGTCGCCATAGTTCAATTCGTACAAAGTATCTAGAAAAAGATCATACAATTCCGTGGACGATGCGCGCGGCCCATTCGCGTGCGAGGGATAGACCTTCTTTTCGGTGTCGACTGGCATTCGCGCGCAAGCGGTGCGCATCTGATCGTTAAAACCGACCCTTTTTCAAGGTCTCAAGTGGAAATTCGGGCGCGCGCGGGTCTTGCGCGTTGCAGATGTTTATACGCGGCTTTGTCGGAACAAAACTTGGCACAACCGGCCCCGGCGGATCTGCCCCCGTACGGTTCGGTGTCGATGAGACTGTGGTAGTCCCGAAGGAAATATCAAGTGGCAGCAAGATGGCAAAGAAGAAACAGCCACTTCACGGATTGCGCTGGAGAGAGGCCGTGTTAGGTCCATCTGGTGAGGGCTCGAGAGTAACCTGCCGGCCAGATTGGGGTTTCTTGGCCCTTTACCAAAGAGGCACAGCGAAGAGTGGAGGCAGCGGTGATGGTAGCGTAACAGTTGCCATGGGTGTGCTGGAGTAGATAGCGAAGATACAGACGGTATCCTGGCTGTAGGTGGAGACGCAGACGAAGACGAAGACAGAGATCGGAGGGGTCGGTAGCACATGGTCTTGTGTCTACATGCATGCCGGTGTCGCCTAGTCCTTGCGGCGGTCGGATCGGCGTATTTACCTACATTGAATCTTTGCCAACCTACAATTACCGGTTACCCATTCTTCGCCCGAACTCGTGGCTGCCTGCTTGCCCGCCTCGCCTCCTCCACGAGCCTCAATGCCAAATTCACGAGGCTCGCGTGATGCCGCCCCGATCTGCATAAAGTGCTCGCCCCTGCCACGTATACGTGCTGTTGGAACGATAAACCAATCCTGTTATTTTCCTATCATCCGGTGAAAATCGAACGTTCAGGGGTGGCGCGAGCTTTTTTCAAACGGCCGCGCTACACTGTGTCGCGTTAAATATTGCGGACTGCGTTGAGCGCCTGTGTTATGGTTGTAATGAGCGACAAAAAGCTTCTCTCTAATATGCAACGGACAAATACCAAATTGTACAAGGAGTTACCATCCCCTTTTCAATTTTAGTTGTAATAACAAAAATCCATGGAATCATTTGAAGGGGAAACAAAAACACATTTTATTCGATTTCTCCCATGAAATTATTAACGATATACCATATATTAGCGACTGCAATTTTTTATACAGTATGTATTAAATTAAACCTTTTTCAAGTGCTAGAGATAAATCTGTTGACTAATCACCGTAAAACCGACCACGATCTGGGAACAGAATCACTGGCCGAAAACGCGTTTCGGGACCTTTTCACGCGTGATTGAACGTTCAACGATTTTGCAAGAAGATACAACGAATCCTCCCCGGGGTAAGTCGCATTAGCTTTCTTTGGGGATCTCCCCGAGAAAACGGAATCTCTTCTACTACTATGTTGGAGCGGGCGTGTAGGTGGCGAGAGCCGAAGCCGCGGAAAAGAGGAACAGCAGATTGCAGGATTCAATGTGCGTGGCGAAACGGTGTTCGGTGAACGCATCGTCCGATTTATCTGCGCGGGCGAGACCGTGGAATTTCAACGCCTCGTTTCGGTTTTATCGATGACCTGCTTATTCGTTTTGTGGAGCGTGCAGCCTCACTTAACAACTCATAAAGTCGTTGACGGTCGTGCTCGTTCCCGTGCGATCCGGCATCAGCCTCGTAACGCTAGCGTGTTATACCTTGTTGGTCTCGGTCAACCTAACGGGTCGCTGGTGGTAGTGGCTGCGGCTACGCCGTAGTCGTCGCCTGGAAATTGAAACAAATATTTTACGAGAATTCCCAGAGTTAGGGCGATAATAATTAAAAGGTGGTTATAGCGCAACGTCCGGCCGTCGCCTGTCAGATAGCCCTGGATATTACCGTCCCTCCTCCTTGGAGATCCTTCGAGGCTTTGATGTACGGAGCCTTCTGTCTCCCAGAGATTTTAATTATGAGACCGAAACTTTCGAGGGCTTTCAATTAAACACGTAGAAAGTCGAATCCGTGGAACTTTTCAGAGGTATTATTGAATGGCCGAGCGTGGCTGCTAGCTGGTGGTAGCCGCAGCTGATATTATTTTGGCGAGGGAAGGAAATTTTCAGAGGACTCGTTCGAAGACTTGGAAACTCTTAGAGCTGGTGGACGCGGCTGGTGTCCGTTTCGCGAAATATTTTTCGGCTTTACGAAGGGCCAACGACACGGCACGCATAACGGAACGATTCACCATGCATCTTTCACTACACCTTTAACCTTGCCGCCACGACTTTAAAGCTCAGCTCGAACGACCTCACGGACTTATCCACCACGTATCGGGCTGCTTCCAGTTATCGGGGATCATTTTCAGCCCCGAGGGGATCGGGCGAGCGGGCTTAAAGCGAAACGAATCGCCGCCGATACACCCCATACGTGCACGAGAAGCGGAATCCTTTTTGCCTGCGATACGGAGATACGATCATGCCGACAACTTTCGAAATTGCCGCTGGAACGAATTATTTCCCTTCGTTACGTACACGTTTCGCGATAGACGGTCGCTGTATTGGACAAGGGAATAATCAAAGCACCGCATTATCAGATAATTCCACTTCATCGATCGTCGCCTTCTATTTATTGTACCTGTACCTATTGAAGTTTTACACGGAAAACTGTTATTCGAGATGAAGAATGAAAATTACGGCAACTTTACCAGTGATCGATTCTTTGCTATTTTTATCTCCGAGCAATTTGGCCCGTATTTCGCGACTCTAATGCGACTCACGTAGGTATATCGGGGGCCTCGTTTCTGTATACATAATCTGTAATATGTTAAGGCGCGAAATAGAGTGTCGTATTATCGTGTAGTTGGCCTAGCGACGTTCAGAATTGTTCGTATTTGTCATGGACCTGCGACGAGGCCGTAGCGAAGAAGGGAATCGAAGTCGATTTTACTTTAAGGGACACGAATGGAGCTGTGACTCGTGCTGAATTTCAAATCGATTCGATAACGTACTAAAGAGTGACGAAAAATCGTCATGAGAAAACAGACAAAGATGCGGAAGAAGGGAGCGACAACCCTTTGGAAAAGGAACGTGTACACACTCGGTAATTTCATCTTGCGGACTTTTTACAACGCGGCTTCCTTACAACGAATAGTCGTTGTTTCGTACACGTCTGCGCGGGTTATACTCGTAAAAAAATGGTCGTAGAAAGAGCGCACAGAAGTCATTTCCCCAGGGAATCCTGTTTATGATCACTTTCAAGTTATATACGCCGTATAAAACGAAGCACCAGACATTCTCCATGGATCCACAAGACAGATATGACACGTGAGAGAGAATGCAGTTGTACACCTAATACATTACTGCCTTCTTTAAAACTATTTTTGCAAAATCGATAGGTGGCGTGAGAGGATTAACGATACGAATGAAACGTCATGAAAGATTCCCTATGAAAAGTATTCTATGTGTTACTTAGTTTCTTGCTTGTTTGCAGAAACTCTTTTTGTATAATTTGTATTTTGATTATTTGTTGCTGAAATTAATTCTTCCACAATCGTGGTCAAAAGATACAGTTGAATATCTATACCTTTTGTTAGTTTAGAATCCTTAGAAAACTGCTCGATTACTAATCGAAATTGTAAATTGAAAATGTGGCATAAAATTTGTTCATAGCTGGATTCGCTTTCAAAAAAATCAGTTCCCAAAATGAAGCCGATTCTGGGTCAAGGGATTTCCAAGATCGATTTTTTCGGAAATGAAACCTCCAAGGAAAAATTATTGCACATTTTCGATTTATTTTTTCCCTCAGAATCACCTTCTCTTCGTTTGTAATATGTATTTCACTCCACTCAACATTGCTTACTAATTAATTAGCTAATAGATTTAACAAATTGTACTTATAGATTGGAAACAAGTAGGTGCGTATGTAATTCACTTCGTTGCAGGGAAAAAGTGAATATAGTGTAATTATAGTATTAGTTCGTTTTCTGCTGTATTCACACCAATTATCCTTGGAATTGCAAGAACACAGAAATAATCGGAGAAGGTATCATTAATTTCATAAGACCCACCCTATCACGAAAAATGAAACTTTAACCTACTGTTTCGGCGTTCCAAGATTCAAACTTGCTTTACTTACACTTACAGAGAGTGATCTTAAGGTTTTATCTCGTTTATGCACATTTGTCAAGTTTATTTGCTCTACAAAAATTCATACAATAGATTCTAATCTTCGAAATGAAGTCCAATGTATTTTATCATCTTAACCTATCTTTCTCCCAATACTGTGACTGTCTGATTAATCTTTAGGATTTGAGGTAAAAAAAAAGAATGGGATGCTGTAAATGGAGAAAGGACATACGATCTATTCTTTGGCTACTTTGTTTCAAAAGGATCTGTGGTTTCGAATAATCACTGAAACATTAAGAAGAGGCATTCTGGTGGTGAGCATTGGAGCTCATGATTGAATATCATTCAGTCGTGAATTCATATCTGTACATAGATTATTGAAGTGGTCACGGGCTTTTCGGGCGATATAATTTCTTCAGTATTTTAGCACCCCTCCCCCATGGAATAGGGCGCCGGCCGCTAAAAGACCACCCACCGAAGGTTGGCAGACTTCCACATCGTCACCGCAAAACTCCTTCATCCGGGAGCGGCGTGGCACCAGTGATTTCGAGGAAACCGCGCCATTTCGCATGCATAATACATTCTAATAGTCCTCCCTTCCTACCAGCACCGAGTCAGCCGCTGCAACCGAAAAGAACCAGCGTAAACCGCGATCATTTCGTTTCCTTGTTCCCTCCTGCGCGCGCTTGTTCGCGACATGGTCCTTGGCCCTCCAACTTTTATTCCACTCTCGCGAATTACCAACAACCGCGGCGAATTTATTCTCCTTGGCGTGTTAATGACTCTTTAGTCATTCATTCCATTCGGATCCAACGATCTGAATTAATGGCACGCGTAGAGAGGGAGCTAAAATGTCACGGTCAAATTACATTTTGGATATTAATGATTTGTTGCAATTTCAGTTGCATTCTGATGGGGAATAATGAGCTGTAGGTGCAGGATGAAAATCGTAGCTGGTTTGTTGTGGTCCCTGTTTCGTCAATGGATATAATAAATAATTGTTGAATATTTCAAGGGCAATTGTATACGTCGAAGTATTTGTTTGAGAGACGGGAACACTTTCCTTCGTAGGCTTAACTTTTCTGAACAAAGCACTAGCTGCCTTGGTTTATAGAATTTGATCGTTTTTTCTTTAACTCGGATCTTAACTGTTAGCTTGTAACTCTTAAGGAGCCCATACACGTTGAGATCTGTATCGCTACATGTTGCAAGTATCAGTATCGCGATACAAATCTCAACGTGTATTTGACTGTCTCAGTATCGATGTATCAGTATCAACTGGTATCATCGCCTGTATCGAGGTACTGAAACGCCAATACCTCGAGCCTGCAACTGATACGAATATCTGCATGTTTCAGCGTGTATGTTGTTGTCTCTTGTATCGCCCTACCAAGGTTTACTTTTTTTCATAGACGGACACTTTTAGAAGTTTAGCACTTAAGAATGTTACCAGGAAATTTCACGGAAATCGAAAACGAGAGACGAAAGCACCCAGAAACCATAGAACTTTGCATACGTGCACATGCGCGAATATGTTTGCGCGCGATTATATGATTAAGGACTTGAATGAAGTATACTTCTTTCTCTCACATAGCCATTGCTTTGCCCATACCCTTCTCTGCCGCCTTTTTCTCTTTAAGGATTCTGTTAATGCAACAGCAATTGCTATACACACCGGTGGTAGAGGCAACATTTCAGTACCGCGTTTTGAACTGAATTGGTGTCTCATGATTCTGTTTCAACGTGTATGTGCTGTTTGATACCTGACACAAATCTCAAGATACATGTATCGCGATCTGTATCGATACATGTAGCGATGCAGATCTCAACGTGTATGGGGCCCTTTACTCAGAGGTGTATTGCATAGTGTCGAAAAGAATACTTTTTACATTACATTTTTCAGTTCTTACATGTCTTTTAAATATTTATATAATTCATTTCACTCGGTTTTGGGAACTTTAAAGTAAAATTACTTTTCTGGAATATTAATGATAGAATTTGTATTTATTGAAAATTAGGTAAAAAATATTACGCGTGAAATTACCTGCCCCTCCCCCTCCCCCCGTAAGAAAACGTAAGAAATTCGCGACTCCTCCCCCAAAAGCCTTACGCAATTTAAGAACGACCCCTTAGTCAACTCTAATTAAGTGCCATCTGTCAAATAACTTTATATTCCTCAAAATAAGTACTTTTATATGGTACAGAAGAAAGTGTTATTATTCCAATTTCCTATGCACTTCTAATAATCTTCATTCCTATTACGTTACACGACTACATTGCTGCAAAAATTGAACACATTGTTATCAGCTGTGGACACTAATTTTTTGGAAATGATCTACGATATCCCTACGAGAAAATGTGTATGCGAGATTTAATTTTTAAGTAAATCAGTTCTCTTCTACCATCTCAATGACACGGATAATATTTGCTGTGGTAAATGAAATTGAGTTTTGGTATTGAGGTAGAATATTTGGACACGCGTTTCTAATGGAATCTTCTAATTACACAGGCAACCCATTTCGCAAGTTTATGTAATGTTGACCATTCAGCGCAAATGGCAAGGAAACCCATTTAATTAAATACCCTGTGCTGCTATATCACATATTCCGTGACAACTGCTGCTGATGTCGCGAGTAACGAAGTAAACGAAGTGTGCGTATATTCATTTTCCCCACCGATAATCGCTATGAAATATGAAACTTGATATTGACTTTCTTTAAGAATTTTGCTTCTTCCATTCCGAAACATTTGTGGACTGACGTTATATGATACCTTTCCATTTGTGCACTCGATAAAACACATTAAATAAGTTTGGTAATATATTTCAGGGACACCCTGCATATCAGAGAATTTTTTTAAAAATCATCGATTCCCTCCCACACGTGCTCGAAAGTATTGGAAATCACGCCTCACTGTTTCCCGAGAAATTTGGAACGGTGTCAAGTGCCTTGTACTACATCCCTTATTTACTGCTGTTGTTCTACACAAGGAAACATTATAATCGCGAAGTTTTAATTACGAGAAGTACGAGAGACGGAATAAAACAGATATCGTGTATCAGAACTTGTCTTGTTGGGGTAGTCATCGGTAAATTCCACTCTGATTATTCAAAACGGGAGTGCTTGTCGAGCCACTTGAAATTCGGTCGGTGCGCTAATGAAGAACCTTCGCGAAGAAGGTTACTTGGTCGGAGGAGGTGCCCCACGGGCCCTCGTTTCCATTATCAAAAAAAAAGACAAAAAGGGAAGAAAAAATATAGCGAGAAGGCTTACTCGAGCGGCCCTTTTGTGGTACTCAGCATCCACCGAGAGAGCAACTCCCTCTCACCACGATTGTTGCCTCTCGACGAAACCAGAAGAGAGTGCGAGTATAAGAGAACATGAGTAAGGGGCAGTGGGAAAGGGGTGGCCAGAAGGAGGGGAGGGGGAGGGAAACTTTTAATTGAATGGTAGGATGCCACGACTGCCGCGATGTAGGAGCATACCAGCTGGAAAATCAATTGGATATCGGAGATTACGACGTGAGGGCTTTGCTGATTCGACCTCCGCAGACAGAAAGAAGGTAGGAATAGGATAGTGGGAGAGAGAGCCTCTTGAGTCTCTTTCGAATACCCCAAGGCTTCAGCCATTCATCCGCACGTAAGGAACACACCCGATACCTACTTTGTTGACACTACAAACCTTTCTCTTTCGAATCAGCGAATACGGCGCGTGTTCATAATTTGGAAACGCTTCCCTTTCGTACGAACGATGATCGACATTTCTCGATTTTGTTCGCTGGAAGTAGCCCTCGAACTTTCTTCGTTGCACGGTAATGTAACGCTGTATAACCTCTTGGGATGGATGTGTTAAGTTTGTCATACAATTCTTCATCGACAGAAACAATGGTACCTATATAGAGTATCCCACGAGGAAGGGACAATATTCTGGGAGATCATAGTATTCATCATTCCAAGAGAAAAAGTTTATACCTATGCATATGTGAAGGATAAGAGGAAACCCAGGGAATGTCCATTTTTAATGATTTTACGATGTATAACGTATTTTGTTGGTGGCAACTGGGACTACAGAACTGTCGAATCACAAAGGGTTATAAAATTCAAATACCCCTGTAAGATAACGTTAAAAATTTAGTACCTATACTGGTTAAAAACAGGGAATGTCCACTCTCCACTGGAATAAAACAAGGAATGTCCCCGGTCTTGCTATTTGCACTATGTATTTCTGATTAGTCAGGAGCCTTCGGTCGTCACTGTGTACAGTTCCTTGTTTTCCTAATAACAGCAGTGGACATTTATTTTGTTACAGTATGTGTTCCACTTGAAAGATATTAAAACAATGTAAAACAATAATTATCTCTTTGCTGAGTTCTTTTCTGATGTCTAATTAGAGCATAAATTGTTCATGTTATTAAGAATACAGTTAAGGTCATTGAACCTTGTTTCTTTACTGATGGACTAAAGTATTAAAACATGATTTTCTCAATAAAGCTGTTTTGTGACATTTCTTGTTTTTCCCCTTACCCTTCGTGTAAGGGTAAGGGGAAAAACTATTCCGAAAAGTTTCTGAGATAGAGCTATTTAAAAGTACATTTGCAAAATTATTGATAAGAAAGAAATATTGCGTGTTGCTCCCAATATTTACTGTTCAAATAACACATTTGTTACAGTTTATAATACATATTCAGAGATTCCATCTTCAACACCAATGCACTTTGCAACTCGTTTGAGTTCATCTTGACTTTCATTTATACGGGCAACAGCATCCATTATACGACCGAGCAGTTCGTTTCGTGTATCCACTTTTCTTCTGTACACTTCAGTCTTCATCCAATTCCATGAACAGGAATCAGCAATGTCTCTAAGTAAACAAATCAACCAAGGTACGAGGCAAGGCACCTATTGCTCGTCAAAATTGAAAATACTACACATATAAATTGATCTCGATATAAATTGAAACATTTTTGCATAGAATGAATGATATGAATTCCTAAATTATTGACCGCTTCTCCTTAGACACCCTATAAAGTTCAGAACACAGCTGACTAGCATAAGGATTTGCTTTGATCTGTTTGAAAGCATGTTCTTGATATTTATAATATAAGCAACTTAGACTTACATCAGTGTAAAAATGTAGGTACTAGCTAACTGATCATCCCGAATGTTGAAGTGCAACTTGTTGGTAGAATAAGTAAAATTTTAAGGTGCTCAGATACATATATGTAATTGTAGGCGCAAAATACGTGGATTGATTATCTTGCGTCTCAGCTGACTGGTCACCCTCAGACACAAGACATATCCCTCACTTGACGTGCACAGAAATTTCCAATGCTCTTCACAAATGGTGTTGTAAGTCGTGAATTCGGAAAATAGGTAGATCTGAACAAGTGAAAGCCCCTCCATAGCACGGGGCTACAAATAGAACATCGACTATAGGATATTTAATATCGCTTATAACAGTTTATTTTCAAGTATACCTAAATAAAAAGAAAACAGTATTCGCTCTCCATGTTCGGCTTCTGAGGTAACGAAGGCCATTGGTCACTGTCGCGAGAATCTCAATAGAAATCGATGCGGAAACAGTGATTAATACCACTGGACATTTATTTGTCAGAGAAGTGGCGTGAGTTTAAACGTAACTCGCTGCAAACACGAGCCAGCTCTATTTGCTTATGGCCCTTTGGGACTGGTATACCATCTGGCAAGGTTAATAGCCGGTTCTCTTAGGCGAACGACCAACCCCGTAACTGGGGAATGAGTCGTCGATGTGTGTTTCGGAAACGTGTTCGTACGTACAAGTTGTACAGCGTGTAAAGACGTTGGTGCATCCGTGCCACCGCGTTGTAGAGGAGCTACTCAACACGTGTGCGTCCTCTGGGAGTTCCTAAGGATGCGACCACCGCAACGTGCAGGGGAACGAATCCGATCTGGGAGAGACGTCTGCGGCGATGGTAGTGGTTAAGACGTCGGTTACCCCCACGGGAATCCTTTAAATTTAATATAGAGTCAGTTGGAGAGAACCTAATAAAATTGCTGCAGCCCGAAGCTACCGGGGGTAGAGGGTTGGCTGGGCGCTTGCTCGGGGCTTCAGACCAAATGGCTGAAAAATCAACCGAGATGCAACGTTAAACATCGTCGCTGCAAATCGAACGAAAAACATCCAGGGCAAAGAGAGAGTTTCTGCTGGTTTGAACACCGAGCCTGGCCGGGGAACCCTCTCACGTGCGCGGTGCTCCTTCAAGTGAAATTTCCGTGGTCGATAAGAGGGTGAGCCGAACGAGATTTGTCTCAGATTCACTGTACGTGAATCCTGCCCTCTTGATTATTTCCCGATTAAAGTGGGGATGCACCGTAACATTATTCAACGATATAACTTTATTTCGCGAACAACTACTGTAAGAATCTTTGGATTTCTTAATCCGAAGTTTCTCATAATCGGTTCTACCTACTGCGAAAATTAATCGCAGTTTAATGTGTTTTCATTTTATTATAGCATCCTTTGGTTACGTTTATGGAGATATTCATTTTGCACCAATACAGCAGACGCTTGTAATTCAGAGGGATGGTGACCAATGTTCTTCTCCATTTTTGGGGTAACTGGTAGTATTGAGAGTCAGTTCGTACAGTTTAAATGGAGCACCGAGGTAACGTTGAATAATGCAGCGCCCATAACACACTGTACGATGATCTGGAAACTGTTTAATGTTTCCATTTCATCGAGTTATCTTATTATATGTATAGCGATGGCAATGCCATGGACAGCGTGCAAACTAAAAATGAGCCGATAATGAAAGTTTTCGCTTCATCGGGGAAATGTTTGTAACAGGATTGTAGCTAATCACGTTAATTCTTCGATAACGAGTTAAGTAAATCAAACCTGTTTGCATAATGGATGAGCCTCGTAAAAGCGAACATGCCGAATGTAATGGAACGGCTAATAATAGTAATTCGGTAAATTTCTGAAATGCGAACTGCATCGTGATACATTATTGCTAATGACGTTATCGAGTGCCTCCACTACTATTTTATGTTAGTCGAACGTATAGTTTCCGCGGACATTTCTGAAATATTTCGCGATTGTTCGCTACAAGCGAGAGAACCCTTAAAAGGTGTCCTTGATAAAAAGAGCTCTATGGTGGTTACCCCGACTAATTTACATTCCGTCCACGCCGGATAATAAGTCCCAGAGAAAAACTGGCGGCGGTTTAACGGAAATCAGCCGGCGAATAATGAAACTGCTTAGCATTCTTTACCTCGCAGGGGCGCAGACGAAATAATTAAGAGGAAAAGATCGAAAGTTACGCGGGTCAACGAACAGCTCTTTTTCTTTAATGGAGCCTCAATATTAAGCTGAATGGTTTGCTTCAAACACTCTGGTACTTAATTATCTTACCAACTGAAATGTATATAAAGAAGAATCAAAAGGGGCACAGATTTGGCAAAAAATTAAAATAAAAGAAATAAAAGAAATTTGATTGTATATACACGGTACATATCTTGCTTTTATGATTATAAAAGATATACCTGCTGTTACAAAATTCGGAGTTTCTTGAAAACAGCGTACATGAAAATTCGCTTCATCCTTCTAAATACAATTTACCTACAGCTCACTTGATAAATTAAAATCGATTTTCCGAGAACAAATTAATTCCTGTAAAACAGCATCGTTTAATCTTTCAAGTTACTTGTTGCTCGCACATAGAAATGGTTCTCTATTAAAAACTTCGCTGCAATAATTATTAAATAAATATAAGGTAACTTTCGAGCAAATTATTTTAATAAGTTATCAAGTAAATTGTAAATTTTCCAGTGAATTTCACTTTGTCGCTTCGTTTCACTATATCATACACATCAATTAAGTAACCCACTTGTTTATTATTTTCCATTCTGCTTTCGTGCACGTTTCGAGGATTTCCCTCAACGTTTGCAAGGGAAACCGTATTATGTTCGCTCTAGAATAGAGAAACGTACAGGCCTTTCTCGAAATGCACGTACCCAAGATGCTCCCGGCTTCGGTGATGGGTTTGTATTTCATTATATATCACAACGACGTTTCATGTTTCTTCCCCTAACCGTGGCTGTTCCTCAGGATTATTTATTCGGCAGGTTTCCGCAGAACTCGCAGTTCCGGCAAAACCGGATACCGCCTACGGTAATGCACCCGGTCCGACAGGCTGTACGTAGGGGGAGCTCGGATGAAACAGGGCAAAAAGAACTGAATAAAACACGAAATAGCAGTTAGCGAAGAAAAATACTCTGCTTCGCGAAACGCTGAATTATTCTCTCTGTCGCGAGCTCAAAGCAGCCAGAACGCACCGCGTAGCCTTTGGGGGTTAGTATTTTTTCGATTGTGCGCGTTTTCTTTTCTCTCTGGTTGGTCGTTTCCCTCCTCCCACTCGATATTTCGAATTCAACTGCGCCGAAAGGTGACGAAGTACAGTTTACCACACTTCCAACGCGCGTCCTTCGACCGGCAATCGTAATTTGTCGTGAATTTGCATAGGTCGTTAATAACATATAAATCATGCTCCCTTTACAATGACAAGCTGGTTCTTACGTTTTCGCGTGTCCCTCGCGTGCATTTTATCCGAGCGTTTTGTTTACGGACATTAAAATCACATTGTTACTGTTCTAGGCATGTTCCAGCGACGTATATGACTGCAATATATTGCGGGTTAATTTTTATTACTCGTATCGCAATACGCGGTCTCGTTACGCGTGGCTTTAGTACACGAGAGAACGTAACGCATACGGGATATTCCGTTCGCACGCGAGCTGAAAAATATCTCGTTCATTGAATAGCGGGAATACACGGTACTGAGCCCAGAAGAAAGCTCGTTACAAACGAATCGGTGGGGAGGGTTGAGGCGAAGGTGGTTAACGTGCCCTATCTGTCCAATGGTTCGCTATATTGTGACACGTCGGTGGATCAGGGTGCGTGCAGAATAGTCTGCGTGTTTGTTGGTTCGTTCATCCACGGGGACGTTCGTATTCTCGAACGCATTGCGTGCACTGCCATAATCCCCACGGTGCAACCCCTTTCTTCGACGATAAGCAGACTGACGCCCACACCTCATACGAAGCTTGCCTATACCTCGCAAGTCCCTCGATACCTCTTATCGTTCTGGGGCATTATGCATTTTTAAACTCGTGTTATCCATCGATACGCCTGTTTTCGTAACGCTGCTTTGTTAGTATCAAAGATGAGAATCTTGCAATGGGACGTAATGGTAAAGCTGGGAAGATTAAGAACGATCGGTTACTTTTATGGCTGCTATTCGTGTGACGTAATTTAGCGGTTGCTTGCTAATCGTTTCGTTGCATGATCGATGTCATGTTTCTTTCTAGTGATACGTCTTCATCCTGTAAACATTTTTAGTAATTATATTCAACGAAAATAAATATAGCGAATTTGGAAATTTACAATCGCATAGACGTAGGGTAAACTGCAGTAGTGCTGGCACTGCACTAATCAGCACTCCTGATTGAAAAGCCAAATAGGTATTAAGAAGTACGACCTTAGAAAGTGCGTTTTCACAATTTCTTATTTTTCTACAACACTTTCACTACAACACTGCAAATTCCAGCAGTTGCACTACACATTTTACATCTGTCAACACCGCAAAAAATGTCTTAAAAGTAGCGGTGGGACAGAGGGCTCAGTTTTAAGCGTTTTCTTAAAATTTTCATAAGTAGTAAGTATATTTTGTCGCTTTATAATTCAGTAATGGATTGAAATACAGATTTACTAAGTGTTATAGGCATTTAATAGTAAATGAAATAGTCTGTTTAAACTTCGTTTTTAAAACTATTTTTTTCTATATAACCACCAATTTTCGGGCGCCAATGATTTTACATACTTTTATGCCATTTTTTGTTTTCAATTGAATATTTTAAAAACAAAAGACTTAATAGGTATTGAAGAAGTTTTATTTTAATGATAAATCCATAATCATCGATAATAACTGAAAATTAAGACCATATAAAAATTTGACAAACAAATATAGATATTCCAAATGGGATTTCCGCTTAAGCTGTCGCTAATTGTACAGTTTACCCTATTTGAATTTATACAGGGAATGGGATTAATCTGTATGAATATGTATGCAAACTGATATTGAGGACGCGGTTATCTTTTCAAGTTGAACAATACATTTGACAGTTATTGCGAAGATTGCTTTGGAAGGGTAAGTGATACGAACCTGCCATTAGTCAGACAAGACATCAGCGTGGCAAATTAAAGAGTCTCGCATAGATATATTTAGTGATGGGACTGATACCGTATCGATACATATCGATACCCTTCTACAAATTTCAAGCTGGTATTGATACATATCAAAGCCAAAGGTATCAAAAGGAATCGATGCTTCTTTGATACTTACATATGTAAATGTATCGATACCTGTTTGATACTTACACAAAAATATCGATACCAATTTGATACCTATACTATACGAGAATATTGATACCTGTTTGATACGTACACGTAAATATCGAGATTTATTTGATACCTACCTGAAAATGTCGATAGTGACAGAGGATAAATCCAGTTTTTGGGCTTCATTTGATAATTATATCGAAGGGAGAAATAGAAGCTCATTAGATCATAATGATGTACAATTACAGTTAGATAACTATTTTAAAGAAACTTATTTATCCAGAAAAATAAACCCTCTTATTTATTCGAAGCAAAATGCAAAACAATATTTCATTCTAGCCAAGTTGGTAAAAAATATTTTTGTATTATGGCAAGCTCCGTACAGCAGGCTGCTGAACGCGTTTTTTCAAAGGCTGGAGAGTTAGTAAGTAAGAAAAGAAATCGATTAAAGAATAATAAAGTAAACAAAATATTATTTCTTAATAACATTGTATAATGCACCAATTTCTACACATTAAGGAATAATGTATATGTACATCATTTATTAATAAAAATTCAATTATATAGGTAGTTCACGATATTGATTCCTACTCCTACTTCATTAGTTATATTATCAAATCATGATTGGTAATAAATAATATTTTCGTGAAGTACTAAATTGCAAATCGAAACCGATACTTTCGTACAAGCATGCAGCAGGTATTATATATATTTTTTCAAGTAGATATCAAATAGATATCATAACAGGTTTGCTATCTGATCACAGAATTATCAAATAAATAACGATAATTTCGTATAGTATCAAACAGGTATCGTTAACTTCGTAAAGTATTAAACAAGTATCGATAATTTCGTAACGTATCAAACGAATATCGATACTTTCGTAAAGTATCAAACCGGTTTTGATTCGGTATATTATTGATATCGTCGGTAATAGTGCAAAACCGCGTATGAGCAGTTTGTAAATACCGCGGATCTACAAAAGTAGCAAAATTGAGATTTCGCGCCCACGGTTGCCAGGCGCTGTTTCGCTTTTTTTAAAAGTCACACCATTGATGTTAGTATTTAGTACAAGGAGTGCTAAAACTGTCCCAAAAAAGTTCAGTCAAAGAAATCCCTTAAAATGGCTAAAATATTAAATTTTTTCATCCTTCTGTAAAATCGGTGAAATGCAGATCCGCGGTATTTACAAACTGCTCATACGCGGTTTTGCACTATCACCGACGATATGGAGAACTTTGGTATCGAATTGATTGAAAATCATCAATAGTATTAGTATCAGTCCCATCACTAGATATATTGTATGCATAGACACAAACTACATTCTTAGAAGCTTAAAATTTATACTTGAATGATATGAAAAATTCTATGATGTTCTGTTTTTCGTAGTTGATTCGATAATAGAAGTCTGATCTCTGGTACGAACGGTGACACGAGAGTACGTATAGAAAATAATTTAAGCTATTTTGGATGGTGAAAGCAACAGAACATTAAAAGACTCATAAATTCAAATTAGTGGGTGGTATTACTCAATTTTCGCGAAAACCTATTACATAGCTTTTTGTTAACGGCATTCTGCCCCCGCTATATTCGTCGCCATTCGCTGATACACACCGCGGTGAATAACACTTTTCTCTACCGTGTCCCTGCCTGCCTGTCGACCGGCTGGCGCTATTTTAATTGCACATTATAGCCGTCCACCGCGTATACATTCTATGCCAGCAGATACGTAGATAAATATTCGTAGATATTAATGCTTGGTATCTTGGAAATATTTCGATCATTCTTTGTTACTCTTGCACCAACTTCTTAACCCCGTTTTTTTCAATAGTTCTCCTGTTCTTATCGTATCTATTTCACTTGCCATGTTTTCCATTTACTTGTAAGTATAAAATATTCAAATGGATTATGAGCACAGAGATGAAAATCTAACAAGAAGTTGAAGTTTTGTTATCAGCCTTATATCTGCAAGCAACTTTATATTTTCTAATCACATTTAACACAAGACATCAAGCAGTGGTGCACTCAGGCTTTAATCTTGGGGGAGCCGAGTATTTTTAATGTGAATTCAATAAAATTCATGAGGTGATTATAAAAATTTATTTAAAGAATAAAATCCAGTTTTCTTTTCTTTTTACAAAGCCCCTCCTTGGGGGGAGGGTGTTAAGGCCCCCCCCCCCTGGGTGCGTCATTGACATCAATAGACCTGAGTAAATTTATGAGGGAACAACATTATTGAAGACACTAGTTGATGGAAAATAAAATAGGAATGTAAAAAGATTGATTTGTATATCGAGTAATGTTTATAGTGCAGAGCAAGGTATTTAGTTGTGCCTAGAATGAGGTATACTACTAATTAACTACTGCACCTGCTTGTATTTTATTTAATGCTTACGTGTATTAATTATAATTACTGGTGACGTTATAATCGAATTGGTAGAATTTTGTGTAGTCCAAATTGGCATTATTGCTTGCCAGCGACAAAGCAATGGAAATTACAAACAAGTTATCGGAAAGCAAGGGTTCGCGAATATAGGTGCACTGATTATAGAACGGTTACAAACTAGTTAAACAGCATCATCGTGGTTATCTGCTCGCCGCTTATACGTACACCTGCAATCAACGAGTCCTTGTGAAATTAGGAGAACGGGGTAATTGTTCCTATAATGATTCCGCTGATTCATTAACAGGTCGCTAAGTCGCATTGTCGACACGCAATGCAACACATTTCTGCTGATTTACTGATGAATTGTAAAGTGTAATTGTTATCAGCTTAGCAACGCTCTGGTGATTCCGTTGCAGTGACGACCGACAAAGAGCTACTACATTTGTTGTTGAATTTATTGAAAACGATCAGTGTCGAAATTTGTACATCTGACAATCCATGAAGGACAAAATTCTATTGCTAAAAGGCACACTAATCAACGCCCTACAGTAAAGTCGCCGAAAGAGTGACCGAGTGAAATGTAAATAAACAGATAAATTGCAAACAATTTTTATGAAAGTTAGGCGTAACTAGATATTAGCTACTAGAATATTAGTACCCACCTATCAACGCCCTACAGTAAAGTCGCCGAAAGAGTGACCGAGTGAAATGTAAATAAACAGATAAATTGCAAACAATTTTTATGAAAGTTAGGCGTAATTAGATATTAACTACTAGAATATTAGTACCCAACTATTCTAAAAAAAGATAAAACAGGTAATAACAGACGGAAAAGGGGGCGCCAGAGGAAACGTACAGTAGACGAGTGGTGTTGTAAAAAGGAAAGCTTTGTTCTAGTAGATTCAAGAGGATGTCCAGTTTGCGGTTGCACCAACCACGATTAAAGATCTTACCGATTCATATCTCTGGCCTGCATACGAAAGCACGGCTACAGTATTTCTAATTTATGGCGTTACCTTTGCAATGGTAATGCCCGTGTAAATCGCGGGAACAGGTACCGGTATCGTGTACCCGGTTCATCCGGGTCATTCCGGAGAAGGATATGACTTAAATTTAGGGTTTATGGTTTCTCCAACGTAAATGATCACGAGGACTCTCTGCTCTCATTTCGTTCCACATCTTCCTGCTTGGATCTATTTGAAAACGAAAGGGTATCATGCATCATTAAATGCACTTATCCGAACGCTCTTAAGTATTATGCCTGCTACGCTGCGCTAGTTTTATGCTATGTGAAATATACACGGCCGCTGCACCGACGTTTCCAATATCCTCGGGGCAAAGAGCGCACGCTACACCTCCATACACCACGAAAGTTACTGCGATAATACCAGTTTTTCTTGTAAACCTACGAGCTTTCCGGGAGGCCGCTTCTGATGTACAAAAGAAATGGGGAACAAAAAAATTCTCAAGTATTTTTAAGGCTAAATGTTCGCTAAAGAGTGCATCTTCGAATTCGACGCAACACAATTTGACGATGATTAATATCCTCGCGTTGATACCGAAAATCGAGGAAAGACTGTTTTAACATTTTAGCAGAATGTTATTAGTGACTTTGGGCGAGATGAGTAAATTGCCATTAGTATGAAGATCGCAGTTTAAAATATCTATTAGTAAAATGAATCCCTCGGAAAGTAATTCCTTTAATGTGAATATATTATTCAAGTTTTATCACTGTTCAATATAATATATAATCATGCTCACATAATCATGCTCTAATAGTCTTTTTCTAGAAATATAAATGTTGATATGATGAAATTTGTAATTGAAAAATCTGATTTGTTTTGCTAGAAATCACCAAATTTTTAAGATTTAATATTCAAGTCTAAAACTTCGTAAAGGTGCGACATTTGAACTCGAAAATTGCCTGAGGTGCGGTACATCCCGTATGACCACGAAGGGTTATATACAATTTATTTGATAATAAAGTACATGAAATCATGTATAACAATCAAACCAATTGAGAACTTGTTAAAATAAAAATAACTAATATGAACGTTGTCGTATAAATACAGGGTGTCCTAGAATAAGTGGGAAATATTTTAGGGGTGACTTCAACACATCTAAACAATAAAGAATGTTGAAATAAACATATGTTGTATTTGACTTTATTTCCAAGTTACATACAGCGAATGTTGTATCGCTCATTGTCAATATTAAAACTCTTCGTGAAAGAATTGACATCTTACGAATGTAAGCAGATACAGTTTGTTGAAAATCAAATTCCTTATAACTCGAAAACAAAATCAAATAGGACATGGACATTTTTTATTATTTAGATGTGCTGAAGTTACTCCCAAAATATTTCCCACTTATTCTGGAACACCCTGAATAATTATCATTAAATATAAATTAAAATAAATTACTTCATACGTTATTTAATATTTATTTAACTCCTCCGAATGCGGAGGAATGATTTGCGGCTGAAAAGCACGGTGCTACTACGTTACAGCTCCGTAAGCAATTTTCCAAGTTGTGATGACTGTAACGTAATCACTGCCGTGCTACTAACGTTCCCACCTTGAATTGAGCTATGCCGCATGTAGTTACGCTCGTACAAACCGAGACGCCAACTCATCGGGACGCAGCGCCGTGCGTCAGTCCTTTGCGTGCTCGCATGCGTTACGTGCATGTAGCTGGTAGTGTAACGCGAGGACAGTAAGTATAGTTATTATAAAGCTAGCAGGACGCCCACAAAATGCGCCTCGGTGAGCTCATACGGTACCGTACGTGGCGGTCTACCGCACGCACGACGATCTGATACGCCGTTCTCGCAGTCTCGTAATTAAAAAGTGCCCCAAGAACGCGAATAATCTGCGATTACGATGTTCTCTCGATATATCTGATGAATAAGAAACATTGTCCACTCACGCGCATCCTGTTTGCGTCAGCTTAGAGATGTGTGACAGCTCGCATTTAAATTTTGAATAATAACAGAATGCGTGAAGACTTGTTGCGGTTGTTTGCTGATGAGATCCTGTTCGTTACTTTGTAAATTGAAATTCATAGCATTAGAAGATACTTCATTGTTGTACCTTTCCTATTTTTACAATTGTATTGCCTCGTTGTACATACATACCGATGGCTTACTGTACAAATATTGTATGTCGACTTTTTGTGAAATTTTAGAATTGGGTATTTATCAGGGGTGGAACACTGTTATGAAATCGGTTTCAGTTCTAGAAACAGTTATAAGAACCGAAATAATCTTAAAACAGTTACGAGTGAAAAAGGTTTTGGCCTATATCGGGTTCGGTTCCGGTTCTACAGAACCGATATTATATCGATTCCATAGTGGTTATATATCGGTTATAGGGGAGACCGGGTCAGATAGTAACAAAAAAGTTTTCACAGTTTTTTCTCGAAAGTGTTTTCCTCAATCAGGAAATCATTTGCGTGACTTACTACTTACATATGTGGTGAACTCATTGAGTGTAAGTTCGTGACAAAATCTTGGACACTTAGACATCTAGCTTCATCTTAAACAAGTCTGAAACTTTGTTACAATGTGCCCCAGTCCGGGGTAAATTGTAACACATATGTTTTACTTATTTAAGTACAAATATGAACACAAATAAACATTTCTAAAAAATATAAATGATAACACAGATCATTATTAAACATTTGATATACATGAGTTAAACAATCATTGCTTATTCATCTGATTCTAACAAAATCTTCTTCTTCGCTTTCTTCACTTTTGCTTTCATACTTTTTTCTACTTTTTGGATTCTCGATTCTTCTGTTTCGTCTAGAGCATCTTTTTTCGATGGGTCAACAAATAGCATGTTTGTTTTATCACCATTTAGAGCGGAGTAAGTAGTAACATGTTACAATTTACCCCGAGCTTGAATTTTTGCGTTTTATCTCAGCAAACGAGAAACGAAACATCAAATTACTAAAATGCGTACACATTATAATAAACCAATATGTACTGATTCGTTTGTGACAAAGAAGCAAAAATTCAAACGGTTTCTAATGACGGTTAAGTGAAATAAAAGTGCTAAGACAAAATTTACTTACGTACTCTAAACACTAAAATTCTGGGCTATTATCACAAAATGAATACATAACGCTCGTTTGTGTTACTAAAACCGGCGGTGTTAATATCGTCAAGCAGCTCTCGCATGCTGTGGGTTACCAGATTTGTCGTTCAAAAGATTTTACTTGTGTTACAATTTACCCCGTGTTACAACCTACCCCGGTCTCCCCTACAGCAAACACCCAGTACCGATACATACAGTACTGTTATAAAACCGATAAACATCCGTTATGGAACCTATATAATATCGGTTCTACACATAGAACTGTAACCGAAATCATTATAGTCAGAAATTTCGGTTCCTTATAACTGTTATTCAGAATATCGGTTCCTTAGGGGATATTCACAGTCGCTTCTTAAGATTAAGATCATCTTAAGCATTCGATATCCTCTACTAATCTACTAGACCAATCTACTAGACTAGGAGGGGATGCCGAATGCTTAAGGGGGGAGACCACTGTAAAAAATTTGAGAAATCGATTTTTTCTTTTTTACATTTTCTGAAAGACGTACATTTCAAGAATGCTGTCTCCAAATTTTATGAAGAAATTCGCAAAATTGACGGAGATATAGTATTTTCTGTGAAGCGGGGTCAAACGCGCGACCGAGCCGCGCGGAACTTTGAACGCGTTTTCCTCAGAATGATATTTTTCAACCGCGTTGACAGTCTACAGAGAAAACTATACGTCCAATTAACACGATCCAGGACATTTATTGTACGGAAAACCCGTGGCTATTACGTGACGATCAGTTTTTTTCAATTTTCGACCTGCTTCTATTTTTTTTTATTAACATTTCCCTAATTTTGTACCCAGAAAAAATGATTTTTTTTCAGTGGTCCGCCATTTTGTAATTTTTTGCAATTTTGACTTTTTTTGATCGTCACGTAATAGAGGCAGGCTTCTAGTTTCTAAATATTATTGTGTTTTTGAATTCGGATTAACCATATGGCCTGGGCAATGTCAACGCGACTAGCATGTTTTTGCCGCAGCGCAATTTTTGACGAAGAGTATACAGGAAACGGATTTATGAATTTGATTGAAAAAATTTTTTTCTTACCCTTCGACATGTACACTATTAACTATACTAAGCAATAAATTGATTTACTTGCGTTGTTTGGTTGAAATAAATTCCCGAAAACACCCTTACATTTCGGACCGTTACAGTGGTCTCCCCCCTTAAGATGATCTTAAGTATAAATAGCGACTGTGAATAACGCCCTTATAACTGCTATTCAGAATATCGGTTCTGCATAATTGTTTCAGTCAGAATCGATATAAGTATAACAGTTTGAAAAAGTTATTTTCGGAAACGTTTCAACGCCTGGGATTTCTTTAATTATAAAGTACCTTTGCATTTTTAAAACCCTTTTTTCTCGAAACCACTAAAAGTGGACATAAAATATTTATGCAGTAAGCCATCGATATGTATTTTCTGTTCAATGGATAAGCGTGAGAATTCATCTGACTTTGTGAATAATTTTCATTGACAAATTAACAGAACTCTGGAAATTTATGTTTGAGAAATCAGTTCACCACAAAATTGGAAGATGCTCTTTGTATTATATACAATATATACGTTCGCAATAAACTATCTCTTGGTAGCCAATCAGTCTCGTAGACGATGAGCAGCTAGGAAGATGTGACTTCTATAAGCTTCTAATGTTTCGAAATTGAAGTGACTGAAGTATAGTAAGAGTTGAATTAGTTTAAACAATCAGTGTCTTACAACTAATTCCTTCGAACATCCGAATCTTTACTTAATGCATAAATTTCATTTCATTACGTTATGATAGAGTGTAAAACTGTAAATACATAGTGGGTATCATGAATGGAAAATTAGTGTTTTCGTTCACTGAGCAATTAATTCTTGTATACATTAGTAATTATTATTATTCTGTGACAAACTAGAGCAACTAACCATGCTACATATAACATGCAATGTTAAAAAAAAGTGATTTCCTTTACACACATTTCTTGAAATAAATCAAATTCAAATTAAAAATTGTATTAAATAAACCTTACTTAGACTTCATACATACAACAGAAATAATGTTGCAAATGGATTAAGCCATTTCCTTTCTATACACCTATATCTACTCGTTACTTGCAGAATTAAAAGGTTTCGTTCGTTATAAGAAATGCCGTGCTGTAAACCATCGTTACTGAGTTATAAATGTATACAGAATGAAAGGCACTCTTTAAGGTTGCTCCATAAATCTCTTGACGTCAGTTGTAAACGTAAATTAACCAAAGAAATGAATCAAGACGCAGAGCGGGACCACGAATAGCTTACCTACTCTTACTTCGCGCTGATAGTAGTTAATCGGACTGACATTATAAATTCTGGGGATGCAAACCACACCTACTATAAAAGACTTGCATGTGCATAAGTGACGCTGGTTTACCCTCACGAATCGATTATTTACGTCATATTTCAAGGTAATCTAAAATGTGTAGTTAAAAGTAACTGGCTGTAACGATTCTAATTTCAAAAATAGTAAAACATTAGGAAAAGCATCTGTCGGAAAATAATTTAGAATTTGTTATAATACAAATTGACTTTTAGGAAAATTATGTGACAGACGTAAATTTATTAGTATTATAAGAATATCGTTTAACCCTTGTTAATTTCAGACTACTATACGAATAAATTGCTAACTTAAGGAAGCAGCCTTGCGATTTTAGTAATTTGTAGGCTAACGCGTACGAAACAGTGAAAGAGGTTGAAGAGATTCAAAGTTATTGCTTCTAAAATTCTACGAAATTTCCTGTCTTTATTGTGCTCATTTTATCCCGGTTCCCGGTAAAATATTCCGCTTTGTAGCGTATTCAACCAGCAAACGTCTTCCATTTTCCCCATGGCCCGCCTTGATTTTCATTTTGTTTTGCCTGATCTTCGACATTACGCCAGCGTCATTGAAGAAAATAAAGTTTCCTCGTTGCCTTCGGGGTTCTGATTAAAAGTTTGCCGATACTACGCGATGACGTAGCTCAGGACTAAATTTATCCATCCACTTGTGTACGAAAAAGCGGATAGACGGCGCACTTCATAGCATCATGGCACCCGCGGAGCTTAAGTGGAGGACCTGGCTTAAATTGCGCCTCTAATTTCGTCTATCTTGAGCAGGGCAGCAACTACGTTCGTGAATTTTTCTTCCTCCTCCCCATATTCTAAAATTCGGTATCCTGCCCCTTTCACTCTTATTTTATTCTTTTCTTTCATGAATATTCCTCTCTACTTATATATTATTAATCACGTTCTATATTTATATGTTTATTAGTTTTTGAAGATATTATTTAAGATTTCCTTTACTTCCACCGTTACTAGCCGCTTCAACAATTACAGCTGTAGGCAATGTTATGGAAATATTGAAGGATTAGATGATAGAAATTTATAAATTGTAGGAGCTTATAGTTTATTTTAAAGATTGTATGTACAGTACACACTGTGATTTAAATTTTTATCGTGAAAGGCCAATGAACGAAAGTCGAAACCCTACGAATTCATCTGGATACTTTGAAATTTCATTCGACAATGTGAAGGATGCTACTCTAATTATTCAGATTTTATTTTTAATAGAGTTTCAGGTGTCTGATTTCATTTCCAAAGAAATCGTTTCTGTACAAAGCTGAATTCTTATTCGAAGTAAATCTTTAGATTTTACTTGCAGCGTTTATGAAATTAAGTTTTTTGTAGAAATTAAAATTAAAGATATAAATATGCTAGTATGATATGATTATTACACTCACCTTGTGTTAACAAACATTTCATTTTTCTGTTTTAGGTAAGCACTGGCGTTTCCTTTGTAATGGGTAGTTGATTCGAATCGTCACAGGTACAGTTCAATCTATTTGTACAACTATCACAGCAAAATGTATCACAAACGCAGCGAAGGATTTCATCATTTGCCTATCAATTTTTTCTCTGAAGTTTGATAGAACCGGAAATATATTTTTTCACATTGCTCGGGGCAGTTTAAAAATTTACCCCGTATCGCATCGTGCTATCTAAATGGGGTACTATATTTTTGTTTCAGTACCACCAAAATATAAAAAATAAACGAAGCCAAAATAACTCACTTACAATTACTCCCCTTCAAATGGTTCAGGCTCTAAAATTTGCTTATTGACAGCCAGTTCCGGATATGATAATTAATTATTCTGCAATTATTGTTTCCTTCTCACGTGTTTGCTAAGTTCATCTCTCCTTACGTTCACGGTACTGAAATAAATACGGGGCTCTCTACTTAAAGAAGGCAAAAAGTGACTTTGAAATGGCCTTGGATTCAGCCAAATTCTACGTGCAAAATTGTAACAGAAATTATTTTGCGTCACACTTTCCTACAAGCACCCTTACTTGTACATTTAAATGTACATGTCAATCAAGGCTAAAATTCCGTGCAGCTGAAAAGACACGTCAATAATAATTGTAAGATTTCATTTCGAAAACTGCAGCTTCGGAAGGTCTGCGACCAGAGCATTATCCATAGGGTCTCACGTGACAGGCTGGCCCAGCAGGCCACTGTTCGCAAAGGTAGCCGCGCATAGCTATGACAAAGTAAAGTATATTAAGCTCATCAGCATGCAGAGTTCGCTCGGGCCGGCTTAATACACGAACCGGAGTCTGGGTACATCCACCCCTTCCCCGTCTTCCACGGCGGCGACCACCCTCTTTGGAGCCACCGACCTACGTTTTACTGAAGTATCTTCCACAGCATCTGTACGATGGTGTATCTTTTGCACAATCTCCCTTCCACCTGCTCCTTTAGTTAATCTTTTCTCAGCCCTCGAACTTACATACCAACAACCGCCCCCTGTGCCCTTAACCTTTATACCAGTGTTTCTCAAACTTTTCAACGATACGAAATCGTTCTTAAAACACGTAACAGTTGGTGATAAAAATAATCGTTAACATGGAGTACTTTCTGGTAATATTTTAAGTGTAATATCTTGATGTGAAGCATCCAGTAGTTGTTTCGTTTCAAGTCGCCCATTATTCTGAACGTGTGAACTATTTAAAAGTCTAAATAAGTGAAGAATGAGTTTGAGGACAAGGTAACAGTTTTTCATTACAGTGTTTAATATTTTACAGTTTCATCTCTCTTATATAAATATATACAGTGTGTCTCGTAGTATGTGGGACCCGCTTCTAGGACGAATCTAGCACTAGAAAATAATCAAACAGTTGTCCATAATATGTAGTTGTTTCGACAAACAAAATTGGTATTTCTGCTCAACTGTTTATAAATAATGCTCGACGTCTTCTCTTTTGACTAAGGTCGGTATCAAATATATTGGCCGGTGAGTTTCCTGAGGGGTATTCTCCCACCACACAGTTTGCCTGCCTCGGTGCTCCTTTTCTCAACGTTTTCTGATTCACTCTCGCCTTCGCAGAACAAGAGTGAGCCAGAAATGGTAGGGATGGTGCCAAGCTTCTGGCGTGTAGGCCAAACCAAGCTGTCAGCGTAGAAATACACACATCAGAATAGGTGTGCGTTAGCTCCGAAATAATTCAGGAGCTTTATTGGTCAGAACATTGATTCTTTCCCGATAGCTTCATCTCGTATTGGTCTACGTATAGCTTCGTAACACACACGACTATTACGTTAGGAATAAATAACAGCCAAACGGCTAGGTTAAGGCGGAGCCGAGCAGCATTCCCGTTACCCCACCATACTCTTCGGGGGCCACGCAACTCCAACTGACAAATCCACGATCGTCAGATGGTGGTGGCTGATTTCTCCTCGATCGCTGTTCGCGAAAACGAATTCACCGGCCAATATATATATCAACCTTAGGGTAGGTGCACCATTTGTGGCCACTTTAAGGTATTGTACCAGTTTTGGCCATTTCTTAAAAAAATAATATTTTTCCGTGTAAGCAATAAATGTAACCTTATATTTCTGGTGGTATATTAAACATAATATTTATGGTGTGAAATTCTCCACATAATAATGATCTGCAAGCAATTTAAAAATAAGATAATTATGCACATGGCCACAAACGGTACATCTACCCTATTCTATAAATACTATCGTGACGCTCTACGAGGCATTCCAAATAATCACTGGATGTCACACGTTTCTGCACGACGGTGCCTCACTACCTTTCAACCGGGTAGCTAAGCAATTTTTGAACGGGGAATTTCCAAATTGGTGGATTGGACATGGCGATCTTATTGGGTGGATTGCTCGCTACCCAGATTCAAACCCAGGGGCTTTTTACTTGTGGGGGCATTTAAAATCCTTTATTTACAGGAGGCCTATTGAGAATGTTGAATCACTGCGTTACAGAATTGAACAATATTTTCTATAAATTCGAGTGACACATAGGAGTATTGAAAGAAGTAGATTCATTTGGAGCATCTTCGACGAAAGTGATCCGATGCCGATTGGCGGAATACAAATTCGCTGTATCTCGAAAATAAGGTTAACATATAATAGATACCTATTTAGTGCTAATATCAGAAAAAAGTGAGCTGCAATATTGCTCAAATGATTGGAAAGACGCAACTTACACAGAAGTATCAAACACCAACATCTATTTTTTATTTCGGTGCCAAATTGATACATATTGATTTACTTCAACCAAGATTGTTGCTTAAAGATCGTTTATCTGCATCCTCTTGTCCATTCCTTGCTTGGTTTTCTCCTTGACATTTTTTTCTCGGGGAAATTCTGGTGGGCTTCACACCTACACCATAGGGACTGCGGGAATACAATAATTCCCGTGGGTAGCCATATCTCTTTCCTCGTAACAGCGCGCCGAAAAACCGGCCGCATCGCGCTGTGAATATTAATGAGTCTTTGGAGGGCCGCAGCACGACAACGCGGTGTAGCCGTCTGAAACGGTTTCCTAGGAATGGGTGGAGGATTCCGGCGGATGACAGGGTTGAACGGGGGAGAAGCGCCAAGTGGTGTATACAAGTCCAACGCATGAATACTTTTCTTCGATACAGTTATCTATGCGCAAATAATGCGAAACTACGAATTTCTCAACAGTGAAGGGACGGGTCAGGAGTTTGCTTCTGTTTAATCGTTCAAATGCAAAAGATGGGTCACGAGTTTACTTGTGCTTCTTTAACCTTTACCAGAAACTGGGGTGACTGTTTCAATGCAATTATATGATTTAATGTTTCACTTTGTATAATTGTAAACGATTACACCTTGAAAAGTGTTTTGAATCTTTGAAAAGTGTCTATCAAATCATATTTTCTCGGAAAGGAATCGATAGATGGAAGTGTAAACCATTTTTTAATGTCACTTAAGGGAATAATGCAGCGCAGTCCCACGTAAAGTACAGGCATCTTCGGCAGATTGGCCAGTAAAATTTATTTTAAGGTATCAATTTGAAATTTTGCACATTCAATTATACACATTTTATCAAATTACATAAGTAAATGTTTTTATACAAAAATACCTAATTGTTTTAAATATAGATGCTGCTGCACATTGTTGCTAAGAAACACATGTCTGCCAAGTGGATGAGATTTCAAAGCTATCACTGTTCCGAAATAAAAAACGCAAAGATACTTTTAATTTACATAAGTAGGTATGGCTATTGTTTGAAGTAGAATAAATGAAAATATCCAAATTTCACGAAATGGTGGCGTTTGGAACAAGCCATATCGACTTTTTCTTAGAACTTTCAACTTAATTAAATGAAGAAACACTTAATTTTAAAATAACGCGTTAAAAGATAACATTTATTTTTAAATACATAAAGTGTCAAGTCAATTTCTTTTACCTCGTATACGACAATTCTTGTGAAGTTCAATAGATATCGCCATCATAGTGTCATTTTACGATCAGTATAACAAAATAGAGAAATGATAATATGTACCTATATATAAATTAAAGTTTTTTATACAAAATTATGGGATTACACAGATTCTTTTCTAATGCTTTACATTTAAAAGCGCAAGGAATAGAGTTTACAATATAATACAAGACTGATTTTGAATAGCGTGCATAATATTATAATAGTTTTAATCCTATGCTGGTGGCTTTCGTTACCTTAAACCACTTTAATTGCACTTCGTGATCACTAAGTATACCGTCTTTCATTAAGCAATTTATATGAAGGGGTAATTCGAAAATAGCAAGGGGTAGGATATAATCAAAACGTAGTTCAGTGCCGTCTAACGCGTATCGGGCACGAATTTCATTATCCGCGAAATATGATTAATAACCAATAATTTGTCCAACACGTGCGAAAGTTACGTTCACGCAGTAACGTAGCGACACTTGTATTATACCAGAAAAAAAGAAACGAAATTCTACGCATAACTATTTAAATTACGAGCACAATTTTCTTGTTAATTGCACCAAACGTATTCTTCAGAAATACACTCAAGAGGAAATCGAATACATGGCAACAGATTAAACAGAACGTTAGATCCCGATGGCGGGAAAATGTCTATAAATGAAACAAAGAATACTGATTTCCTTAACAATGACAGAAAGGGGTTCGCGAATTTCCATTCATTCTCATTAAATGGAAGATCAGATCTGGCAAGTTCAGCAAATACAAAGGAGTAGCCAAAAGTTTCTCCTGGGAGATCGCGTAGCCGACTTGAAAAAAATGTCCCCTCTACCTCAATCGCGAATCGTAAATCAACGTCACCGCGAGGACCCTTTCTATAGTTTTAATGAATTATCTATCGCGACGATTGAAAAGGTTCTTCGAACAATTATAGGGAGGTGAAAGAAGAGGGGTCATCGGAGAAGTGGGGGAGGGTAAGCCGCGGGACAGAACACCAGGTCGAACGTAGACGTGAATGCTGCACGCAGGAACGTAGTACGGACAATGGCGTCGAGCATACTTCATTAATACGAGGCTTCCCGTTGTCCACGGGATAGCAATGGATTACGTGAATGAAATCGTGGCATAGCTGGCCTCGCGCCTATGTGATGTGTCGGCCGTCAATCGGTGAAGTATGGCGGGAAGAAAGTTTTGGCTCGCCCTCTTCCCTGGCCTCCTCCATTGCGCTTCCTACGCTTGCAGCCGTAGAAGTTTTAAGAGAAATGTGAAAGTTGGATAGAGAATGGGTAGGGTGGAGTTATCTATCGATGGCACGAGATATCTCTCTTGCTCCCCCTTCTTCTCTCTCGCACCCCTTCTGCCATGGTGGTCCTCCTCCCTCAATTTCTGTCATGCGAACGAAGTTACCCGTATTTTTAGATTTCCCTTCCACCTGCACTGTCATGTCACGATGACACCCTCAAAAATGATTCTGCGTCTTCGGGGGCAAATGGCGGAGGGGGGGGGGGTGGTTAGGGGCGCACCCAGAAGGAGACGGAGAGCCAAGGGGCTCTGGCAACCCCCAAAGAAGCGGCTTTGTAAAAAGAAAAAACTGGACTTTACTCTTTAACTAAATTTTTATAATCACCTAATGAATTTTATTGAATTTGCGTTAAAAATATTTTTCAGTGGTGCATCAAATCCTGAGTGGTATAAGGGGATTACACACCTCGAGGTCGGTATAGGCAACGACAATTCACAGGAACATCGTACATTTTATTCCATTGCATTTCGTAGCGCCATTTCACGAATTGGTAATTGAAAATTGAGTTCTTACCAGCCAACGGCTTTCTTGGGCACGTTTCGTTTTGCATAGTTTTCAAGAGCTCGTTTAGTTAGCTACCGCTACCTGGTCGTCCGCAGTTTCTGGCACGTCACATCGTTCCTTCCATCGCGAAAGCCTGGCAGCGGTCTCGTCTTCATAATGTCTTGGACGTCCTCGACAGCGAAGATATCTCCAGCCGTGGCGACATTTTTCCTTTCACTGCCGCTGTCCGAAATTAATTGCCACTTCACTTTTATCGCCGTCTATTTATCCCGGCAGTTGCTCCGTTGTCCCTTGTCCCCCTGACAACTGTCTCATTAATCAAGCCTTCCTCGTCATCAGAACGGCGAAGGTCCCTTTCGTTCCCGTTCCACGGCGCCGAAAAGATTTGCTGACGTACCGGACTGCGTGATCTTGATTGATCGTTGCAGACTGATCGATGCCCATAACGAGTTTGATGAGCATAAGGAAGGCTTCCATTACCGCGTAACGATCTTCAAGTTCGCGTTTCCCTCTAGATATCAAAAATGGTCCTTTTTACCTGTACAATGAAACGAAATAAGTGTGTAACGATGCGGTAACAAAACTTCTTAACGATTGTTGTATTCAGTGACGTAGATCGTTATCTACTAATATATTTCTACGAGAATTTGTATTTAATAATGATGGAATTCAGTTTGTAAATTTTACCTCGTTATTTGAAGAACGTAATATAATTTGTTTCTTGGTCATTAAAATTTTTCCTCGTATATCTGTGGAAGACTCTCTTTTCATGTTTTTCTCACGTAAATGCAAAAAGCATTAGATTTATGGTATGGTTGATATGTTGCTAATGAGTTCAATGTACTTACGTAATGAATGTATTGTTCAAAGTCTTTTTTAAAGAAACTACTTAGCTCTACTTTTTGTGAGAAGGGTTGTAAAATGAGAAATTAATGTTTCCTAATGTACCGACTTATTGATCTACAATTCACTATTTAGATAAATTTCATTTTCACTTGTAATATTAGTTGTTTATCTAATTATACCATATTGCTAGATGAGAAAAAGAATTACTATGATCGTTAAGACTGATTACAAATTTTATTCGGATCACTGTTACTACATAGCTATAGACTAGTGCTTTCCAATCTCTGGGTTGCGAAGTGTTTTCTGCACTTTTTCGATTTTTATTTATTTTAACCCTTTAGCGCCAAACGTATCATATATGATATATTCCTTTTTTTGCCGTTTTTACATTCGTATTCGCAATTCGCTGTTTGCAACAGTTTAAGTAGTACATGTTTAGCGTAGTTTTATTCACTGAAGAAAGCTGGACCTACTTGAACCCTGTATTCATTGGTTTTATGTATTTTAACCACTAAAAAGAAAACTTTTTTTTAAAAAAAAATATATAAATTCAGGCCATTTTTAACGATAAAAGGAAAACGGAATTTTTTCCTTCAACGGGATCTAGGTGCGGGCGCTAAAGAGTTAATATGGTTACATTTCCATGTTTTATTAATAATGTAACACTGAGTTTTTGTAAATGAAAGGAAGGCAATATTTACTTTACCTTATATGGGGCGGGGGGGGGGGAGGGAGGGCCGAGATCGCAGGTTATTTGAATACTAGATTTTAGCCTTTTGTTGCTAGGCATTACTATGCTGTATGTATAACAAGACGCCTAAAGTAAGCACAATTTTTTTGGAAACCTCCCTAGAAACAATTTTCCCTGCGAAATACCGATTTTCTAACTTTCGGATGCCTTTCTGGTACCGACAGCAGGTATCTGTCTCGTCTTAGGTCATGTCATGTTATTGGAGAAGAAAGGAAAATAAACTTACCAAAACTTAGTGTTCAGCATTCCTCAAAACCCTTAGGGTCCACAAGATAAACATATCTAATATCTGTTTTAGGCCACAGGTACTACCCATTATCGAATTTTCCAGGTTTCGGACTTTTTACGGCTTCTGTGGGTGCCGAGGAAACTTCATGTTGAATCTGAACCTTGTAGGTCATCGAGAAGTACGAAAAAAAGCCTCTGGACAGATTTTGCTAACAAACGAACATCTTCCTCAAGCGGCTTATTCTGCCGTGTTAATTCGAAACTATTGGCATATCTGCAACTTTCGCTTAAATTTAGTTATTGCTGCCAGGTAGCAGAAAAATAGTTTATCTATATGTATGTTAAATAAGAAAGCCATATCTGTATTAAACCTGAAGATATAACAATTTATATTTCAGATTTATTTGAAATCGATGCCTGGTTTTGGGCGTATCTGCCAAAGTTTCCTTTTGAGTTTATGAAATATTTTACGGGTTTGTCACAAATATTTAAATACCTTTCTATCCAGATTTAATATTTAACCTAATCCGATTTATATAGCATACCGATGGCATAGCACAGAATACTGAAAGTCATTTATCTCAGAATCACCTTTTGACCAGATACGCCCTTTCGAATTAACACGGCAGTATTATATAGTATTATAAAAAGGGATCGCGACTCAAAAAAGATTGGGAAAGACTGCTGTAGGCAAAAAGGGGAAAATAGTACCTACCTACTTCCTGCTATAATCTAAAATTCCATTTTTAAAATATTACAAGTATTTTATTCTCGCTACTTATAAAAAATGTAAAAGTGCTTAGTGCTCTTACTTTGCAAAGTGCACATACTTTTAGATAAGATTTAAGTCATAACAATATATAGATATGTATGTGTTCGTGCAACAGTATACGTAAACTGAGCTAACATGCACAATATTTTTCCATAATATCCGTTACACAAAGTTAATGGAATAACTTATAAGATTTATTCGACCGCGTATTAAAAATAATCCTTGTCCCGCTTAAAATTCACGATCCTCGAGACTAGTAAAATATGTGCACAGGAGCATCGATGCAGCACACAGGTAAACTTCATAATGACGTTCGCGGCTGCGGTAGCGAAATTTCAACAGCGCTTATTAAAATTATATTAATCCCAGGTTAAATGTATCTTGGTATCACCAAACAGAACCGCCGCTTATTTAGAACTGTGCCATCGGTAAACACAATCGCATATTAATAAGTGTAATCACACAGTTGTCATTCGCCATTAACGCGCGCGGTCGCGCGGTGAAGTTTGGTAATCGGTTTAGTATCGCGTGACTGTTTATCGCGTAATTTCATTAATACTCGTTGGCGTGCGACGGTATAATTCGCGTGAACACAGCGTCGCTCACCCTCTTTGGCGATCGTGTTCCAAGATCACGAGAGTCCATCGTTGAAACAAAAGAAATAAAACGTGAAATTATAGACGAAATGTGACGTACGACGCAGCCGTGTCCCATGGTAGTTGCACACCATAAAACAATGTGTGTGCGAATATCACTGCCATTTTCGTGTCACCATTAAAACTATAACTCCGCCGTGTCCGAGCCGACTGAGGCTCATAACGTGTTATGATTTCATCGTCAGGGTTTGATGTGTTTTCTGGGGCTACGATGCCTTTGTTTCTCATGTTCGCACCCCCTATGTGCTAGTTATAATGATCTCGCGGCAAAGTTGGTATTGGCAACCTGCTGTCCGATTACAAGCTCGGATAATTACGTACACCTACACAATAACGTGCAAAGGTTGCTGGACGATAGCGCTTTAGCTGTTTTTTAGTATGTTTAACTGCGTTTCGACGGGGGGAACTTAAAGTGGATTTTGTTGTAAAAAGCATCAGGTAAAAATACGATAAAACTATGGAGGTTTATCAAGGACCTTTCGTTTCGCTCGCAGTGATAGATATGTATGATAAATATCACCTGAAGTTATATAACAATTATAAGAAGAACGGTAACCAAATAGTTGAATGAAAATAAGACTTCTTTAGTGCATCAATAGATATTAAGAATAATAACTAAAAGATAAAAAAACATAAATACATATAAGAAAACGAGAAAGAAAAATATTGTAGAGTTAGAAATTATATAATATATGTAAAAGTAGAAGTAGAGTGTAAAAGGCGAGGTCCAGCTGTCAGCTGTTGTTAACGTGACTCATACTTTCAAAAAATAAATTGTTTATAACTGAAATACAGATTATAAGATGTGTATAAAAAAGTAGCATTCTTCTAGAAAAACACTAGATGTGCGTACGACTTCAGTCATGAAAATATATCCCTCCAAAATTTTATCGTGGACCATTTCCTAAACCAGGGTTGACTAACTGGTGGCTCGCGAGCTACCGGGGGCCCCTCCGCCTTGCTGCCACGCTGAACGGCTCCCCTCCATTCCGACCAGACTCTGACGATCGCAGTCGATTCCTGCTTCTTTGCTTCTCTTTTCGACTGTGATCGTCAGAGTCTGGTCGGTATGGAGGGGGGCCGTTCAGCGTGGCAGCAAGGCGGAGGGGCCCCCGGTGGTTCGCGAGCCACCAGTTAGTCAACCCTGTCCTAAACTATCAGCCACCTGTCATCACCACGAATGCTCGCTAAAATCAGATTTGACTTTGGGGCATTTCCTTGTTAAAAAGCTATTACTCCACATCTATCATTGTCATCTGTTATTGAAGTATCTACTATTGCGAGATGGGAAGAAGACCGACTAACCACAAGCTGAAATGTCACAGGGGCAAGGGGAATCGCCCGCTTGCTCCGCCCTATCCCCTCCAAGAAGTCCTACATTTCGGTTCTTAGCGGCTGTCCATATCCGCGGATTGTCGCGATTGGTTTCGTTCGCGTTCTTCGGCACGGGACGAACTGTGTTGGGGGGGATCGGTTGACGCGAGTGGACGATTCCCCTTGCCCCTGTGACATTTCAGCTTATGGGTGGTCGGTCTTCTTCCCATCTCGCAATAGTATTCAATTCAATCAGTTAAGAACGCGTGAATTTCTATCTTATCTACTTTATAAATATTAAAATAATTTATTTTTCATGGAATATACATGTGTAGGTATCGTTGTATTCGATACTACAGTTTATCACATTAATTTTCAATGTGTCAGAAGTGTTAAATTTGGGCGTGATAAATGGAATATTTTACGGGTTAGATCAAGCATTCGAAGTGGTTACTCTGAAACAGAACCTTATCTTGCAAATGAATATATTCTTTGTAATGAATATATTCGTACATGAATATATTTGTAAATGAATATATTCTTGTATAACGTCGACCCATATCTTGGATTATTCCTCGTTGCGACAATTAAATTAAAGTATCATTTTTAAAATCTCAGATTATTTAAAATTCATCTCTGTCTCTTTCAAACGGAGCTAAACTGGTAACTGTTGAGGCACTTTCAAACAGTATATACGAATACGTTATGGAGTCGAAACGATAAATACTTACGTCGATTCACCGTCTCTCCTTTCTCTGACCTCTTTTGTCTGAATCTTTCTTTTTCTGTCGTATTTTTAGTCACAAATTGCATGGCACGTATTGATTATAGCGTTACATCACACTATCCTGTTACATGCGTGGAGTTAATTGACTTCACAGCATGTAATACAGAAGAGAAAGTAGATACATGCCGCACCCTTGTGTGAGACCGTTGTCTACTCTTGCTTTCTAACATGAAATAATATTATTAACCCTGTAATAATGGGTTAGGGGACTTTTAAATGGTGGGGCATTCGAGGGACGAAATAAAAAAAATAGAGATTTATATTATTGTTTACAAGAATAATTTATCATTTGAAGTAATAAAAGAAGATGATGAATATTTCTAATTTTATTGTATATACAGTATACCTACATTTTATAATAAGTATTTTACAGTAATCCCCTAAAAGAGTATGTACCTATATTTACATGTAAGCAGTCTTATGCTTCTGATGAATCGTTAGTATATATAAATTTAACTAATACCACTTCAACAGCGTCATCATTAATGCAAGGTTTAGGTAATAGGAGCAAAGTGCTTTGGATGAAACAGGACCTCTTTCCTCTTCAAATTCTTGTGCGCGTACCATTCAGCGAATAAATCCAAATGGCTCTAAAAGAAGATTGTTAACTTAAATAATCGCACAGATACTCAAATTATTTTTACGTAACTAGTTTCGCAATAATCTGTGTAGTAGATTATTTTTCTATACGCTTTGACAAATATGAATTCTCTGATAGTAGAACATATTGATTAAGAAATCTGTTACATATCTGGGCATAAATAAATCATTGAAGAAAAATCACAGGTATTAAAAAACACTTTGAATTCCCAACTGTACATCGTTAAAGACTGATCGCATATCATATTGGATACGTGTAGTAATATACGTACCTGTGGCACAAGTTTTCCCTGGTTTATGATTTCCAGTACCATTAAGCTTTTATAAAGTCTTTATAAACCTAATAAATACCCAAAAGTAATATAGGAAGACTTTTCCTTTTCGGATTTGTTTTGCGTTAAAGACAAGTCTAAATTAATTCTGCTGCAACTGTCCAAGAACGCAGCACAAATATCAGTCCCCTGCAATTTTATGCAATCTTCAACTTCCCAAACCAAAGGGACCATTTAACAGAATTATTTACTTACCCGTGTTGATTCGAGAATGCTGGAGAAACGTTTAACGTTGACGGCAATACATCCATCCTTGCTGTCAATCGGCAGCAGGCAGTCAAAGTTGTTCGTGCAATTGTGCTGGCTCCAGCGGATGTCGTCTTTTGCGTGGCGGCGAACAAATGCCGCGCTGTCGTTTCTGTTGTTCCGCGTCTGGCCGTAGAGGGACAACAATGCCAGGTAAAGGAAAAGTGTGCGAACTGTAAGACAGATTCTCCAGACAAAAGGCGATAGATTGGTATGGACAAAGGACAAAATGGAGAAGGCAGGTGAACTTATGGACGTTACAGATACGCAGCGGCGTATGAGAACGCTCCTCTTCTCAAACACGACTTTGTTGGATTTATGGATTATAAAGAAGAGTGGGACGGAGGAACTCTGCTTGTGACAACACGACAATGAGAGGACGAGAAAGAAGTAAGCGATAAAGCTGTCGTGGAAATGCATAATTTATACACCGCTCCCTCTACCCCCGCGCGTTCTCTCTTGCCCACTAGCAACCCTTGCCTCGTAATAAATAACGCGGTACTTGGAGAGAGGTACATCGATAGAAAGGAAAGATAGGATAAGTAGAACGTGTTCGTCACCCATTAGACGATTAATCGTGACCTGAAAAATTCTGAAGTCTAGATTTGGCTTGTTCCATTCTTGTAAGAAATTCAACGTCTTGGCAGTGTTCACCCGTCTTGTGTCCTTGTCCCCCAAAATTCGTCGCGCACCCGTGTCTTCGAGAAGGTTTGGAAAATCGATTGGGAAGGGAGTAATCTCTTGGTACGGTTACGTTTTAGGAATGGTCATTTTTACATTCTAAAATATTTCCCACTCCCTCTTCTTGTACCTTATGCAAAGATAAATATCCCCAACCACGTTCGCCGAATCGCGGATAAGCTAAATAAAATTTCACGCCAGTAGTTCCACTTTCCAACACTCCACCTTCGGATTGAATCTGTAAATGCGCAGATTTCGGTTTGATCCTTGGGAATTTGTTTTGCATGAGATAGAATAATTCGTCTCTTCTTATGCATTCCCCTTTGTGCCGTACTGGGGAATTCTTTTATTAGAAAGACCGTGGCGCTGCAGTTCCCTTCGCTCCCCAATGGCATCGTAAAGAATTACTACTATTCGCGAAAGTTAGCAGAAGAGAGTGAGTAAGAAGGAGGGCGAGCGTTTCTTCCTTTACGACGAATACTACCCCGAAGAAGTTCCAGGGAGCTCTTTCTCCGTGGGGTAACTGAAATTAGGTTTGCAAAGAGGTAAACATCAGCGGGACTGTACGTTTGCATAAACGGAAGGCGTTGCTCGCATGGGGGTGCACGGTGACAAATGCCTGTCGTCGTAGTCGTCGTCGTCGGCGTCGTCTTCCCTCTTATTCGCCCTTACCCTTCTTCGGGTCGGTAGCTGGGCGGGTGCTTCGTCGACTGTGCCGCAACTTTTGCGAGACGGAGTTTGTTTTTGCGCCATTAGGACCACTTTGTTCGACTCTCGGCGAAATCCACGACTCCGCAAATATTCCCTCGCGACTGTGAGTACAGAGGAAGCTGGTGTATATACGGGAGCAGTCAAGACACGCGAGAACTTCCAGCGAAATGGTAGTCGATCGCACAGAATAGACACTCCAAGTAAATTTTCAGTGGGCAGTGTCGTCGCGTTTCACCAAGGTGGTCCGTAAAATGCCACATGATAAATGACCATATAACGCCAGAAGCGTAGCAGACGTACGAGCACCTCTCTTTCACTTAGCACGAAGAACTTGACCCATTTCAATCGCTCTGCATCGACCGATAGCCATGATGATCGCGATTACAGATTCAAAATACCCTCTCGTACGATGTTACGAGTTCTGCGCTGCGACGGTGCATTTAAAATAAAAAGTGGGACGCGACGTGGTGTACCGTGGTACTTAAGAAGTTTCTTGCCCGGCTCTTCCGAAGTTGGAAATCTTTACGTTTCACCAGCTTCAGGGGTCGTTGCGGAGAGAGCGGAAAGGGACAAAAGGAAGGAAAGCCGTCGGGGGCACCTTATTCGAAAAGCAGCCGCGTAGACGCGGGCAAGACCAAAAACGCGATACGGCGCGGCGAGAGCTTGGGCAAAGGACATGCCCGAAACGAGAAGAAAGCGGGGGAAAGGAAGAAAGGCTAGAGACGGGTTAGCAGAGGCATGGAGGAGAGGCGAGCGTAAATGGCGATGGTGTGAGAGATCAGAAGAGGGGTGAAAAGAGGCAGAAGGGGGCACGCCGTGATGCTCAGTTGTTCAAGGGTTGTTTCATCGAACACGCGTATACGCTCTGCTAGCCAAGACGAGCGACTGCGGGCACGGTAAATGCGCGCGGTAAGCTGCTGTCATTAAAATGTTCCGCAAGATCGACTACGGTCGAGGTCTGCGGCCTGGGCGATGGTAATGCGATGCTCCCTCTCTCTCTCTCTCTGTCCCTCCAGCTACTCCTTTCTCGCATCCCTACCCTCTCGATGCGGTCGTGCAAAGGGGGTGTAGGAGAATATTCCGTCGGTGGGGTGGGTGGACTTGATGGACATTGCATTGTGCGCCATAATGATGCATTCTACAGCTCGCGTAATTCGTATGCGTCGTCGGCGACGTTTCGCCCCCGCGCATTATTAAAACGTGCATTCGAAGGAAAAAACCTAGAGGTTCCGTCCGTGTCCGCTCGCCATTGTTCGCGACGCCGGATAGAGGCGTTCGCGCCGAGGAAATCCTGCTTCCTCTCCTTCTTTCTTCCTTTATCCACGGCTTGCCCTCACCAAAGGCGAGATTTCGAAGAATAAGCCGTTTAGGGGAGTATAGCTAATGCTCCTTCGGCTGGGATGAAAATATATAAATTCCGCCTGACCTGACAATAGGGCCGAAGATTCCGTGTGTGAGCTTTTCGTCTTTCACGTCACAATATCCTCATTTTTATTACGTTAACGAATTGAAATTTTTACTCTCTGAACGTGTTGATCGATATCGCGAAGCAGTGTTGCGTTTTCAGGATAACGGGACTCGCGGAGGGATGCGCGAGAAAAAAGACTGCGCCTTAATTGAATTAAAATATACCAGATTTATGGTATGGTGATTTGCAAAGGTACAAGAGGAGCCTTGCGGACAAAGGCGTTTTCACATTTACTTGCACAGATCGTTTCCCTATTCTTTTTTTTTAACCAGTGCTGTTTCTGCCATGAAAACATCTCGTGTGTGAGAATATTCTCCTACACCCCTTTACATGCAAACAGTAATTACCTGGTAATGTGCAACGGCAATCCACTCACGCAATAACCTTGAAAAGGTGGTAGCACATGGAATTAACGACCATGCTTATCGAATTTCTGTGAACGTTGGTGGCTCAAAAAGCACGGAGGACAGTATTTGTTTATTGAAAATGCCGTTCGGAATATATAGGTACGTTAATCGAAGCATTAATTATTTTTACGGGGGGAGTATGCACACCGTTGGAAATATTACTTAATTAAATGGTTTATTTTTGCAATTATCCAATAGTCTCCTCAAATATACACCAACTGCAGCTTTACTATTCCAAATTAATTGTTACACTTCGTCAGACGTCATACGTCTATAACTTTGTTGTTATATGTATATGATAATTAAATAAAAAGAGAAATAGGTCGTCTTCTATTCCACAATTGAATAATAACGTAATTAGGTTATGTTGCAGGTGTTAATTAAGTATTTTATTAAACGACTAGCAAAATACCCCCACGCTTCGTTTCGAGCCTAACAGATATTAAGGACTCCATGAAAACACATTTCACCCCTTTTCAGCACCAGCTTAGCGGTTGATTAGGGCAAAATCCTGAAATTGGTTTTTAGGCATTTATGTGGGTAATATTTTGAAGTAAAAACCAAGTTGATATCTAATCGGGCCGAAGAGATTTTAAGAAATCCGTGGGAACACATTTCAGCCCTTTTCACTCCCTTAGGGGTTGATTAGAGCAAAATGCTGAATCTGGTTTTTAGGAATTTGTGTGGGTTATCTTTGTAAGTAAAAGCCAAGTTGATATCTAATCGAATCTAAGAAATAATAAGGAGTCCGAGAAAACATATTTCACCCCTTTTTATCCTCTTCGGGTTGGAATTTCAAAAAATCCCTTCTTATCGAGCACCTACGTCGCAAAAGGAATGCACCCTCCGAATTTCATATTTCTAGGATCAGCGTTTTGGTCTGGACGGTGATGAATCAGTGACGCAACGATTATATAAGTATAGATTGGATTTAAATAAAATGGAACTGTATAATAATCTCTGGTGAAATAATTTATTTTGTAAAAACGTTCCATAGTTCCTTTGCGTCCAGTTTTATTCGCCAATATCACCTCATTTACATACATTCGGCATTGCACACCAGCGCATGTAAAACCTGCGGCATGACTGAATGTTTTATCAACTGGAATATGTATAATTATTTACATTATCCTCCCTGAATTCCATAGTATAATTATTATATTATGATACAGAATACATTTATCCGACATTGGCGAATCAATAACGCATTGTTAAATGAAATTGCCACGAATCGCCCGGTATTTGTCAGTATTATCCTCCATCTAACGGTGAAGAAGGCCCGTATAGACGATAACAATCGGGTGGAGATGACCGTCGACGGCTAACGCAAACCGCGTTTACTGAAATGGCTACGGACGTAGGACGAAAGAAAATAGGAGAGGATGAAGGTTCGCCAGACGGGTCTCGCCACGAAAAGCGAGTGACGGAGAAAGCGTTAGACGAATGGAGGAGAAGTGTTGAAGGTAAAATGGAAGCTAGGTCTTCAAGTGGCCACTGTCGACGTAGTCGCCGCACGTCCATTTTATTAGAGCATCTTTCAGCGTGGAATCTTATATCGTTTGTCCACCCTCGGCTATTCACCCCCGCCGTATTCTTTGTCTATTTTCATCCAGACCTCTAGCTGAATTCTACATCATCACTTCTCGCGTGACAACATTCAACTTAAGACTTTGCTCTATTTACAGTAGTAGGGCACCTAACACCGGACATTAGCTATATCTGTGATATTTAAAACGCTACCGAGTCTTATTTCGAGTCTTAACCGTAGTGGGGGTAGAAAAAACAACAACTAGGTTTCGACACGTTCTAGTGTCGTGACGAGATGTTTAACAGATACTCGGATACTTTAATCGGGCAGGAAAGCTTGATCACGTTCCCGGCGAAATAAAGAGATGCCTCCGCAATACATTTGAATAACGCGCGCAGTTGGATGGCCGAGATTTCGGAAGGGGTGAGGCACTGTGCGCGCCTGTGTATGCGCATAGAAGATTTCAGCACGGACCACAACATTACCATAAAGCCGCCGCGGCGGTTATGCATAAGCATAATTTTTCCAGCGGCATAGCTCGCTACTCGTTGTACAGCTTACGCGAGCCACAGTGGTTGCTCCGTCTCTAATTGGTCATGCGGCTAAACATTGCATAAATTCGCAATAAAGCTGCCGACGGTCACGGTACGTTTTGCCAACGTCCAAATTACCCGGGATTTTCTTTGCGTGCGCACTAATTCCCGCACGTCGTATCTTCCACGACCGTCGTTTGTCAACTCATAAGCAAGATGCAGAACCCACTGTTGCCCGAAGACGAGCCCCGTGACAGATGAACAGATTCGACAGGGGCGGGCAAAGCCTTCGAATCGTTTATGCTTCGTTATCCTCACGGTCCCCGATAATTGAAGGGTACTTGAATAATTAATCTTTTTCGTTCTGGCCTCTCTTCGCGGGACGTTCAGCATAGAATAAAAGGACAACTAATTGATTTCGAGGCTTCTTACTTTGAAATGTATTTGCTGGCCGATTCCTTGCGATGCAAAAGATTGTGAAATAATGAAATATTCAACACGTTCGAGGAGTCTGTTATAGGAAAAGGAACACTTGGCGCCTTCGATATAGAGGGGCAATATTCAGAAGGAAACGAACAATAGTATCGAATTTCTTTTATTCCAGGCATTCGTTAACGGTTTTTTTACATCGATGTTTATTTAAGTTTTTCCTCAAGTTCATTAGGTGCTCCATTTTACCCGTCCCACCGTTTTCATTCTTTCCCCGATCCTTCTTTCCTTTTCTTTCTGGCTGGCGGCTTCTACGCTCTCATACTTTCGCTTTCTTGGTCTTGTAGCGCTAAAGAGCGCCGGGGCAAAAGGACCGAGTGCCCAGGGCGCTACTTACAACGACAGTCGAGTGTACTCTCAAGGTTCTTTGGCGCCTCGGATGTCCTATGGGTCTTGATAGATCTTTGCTAATGATTACTTTGCGGCAACGCTTTCCGTTTTATCGAAACCTCTGCACGGGCACAAACGTATCCTTTAGAGATCAATTTGGGGGTTTGAATAATGCGCATTCTCGTTACTTTTAAAGGGTTGGTGCAATGCAAACACCTAATTCGATACTTTGTTATGCGACGACGCTTACAAAAATTCTATTTTTAGATCTGTTAAAAACGCGGAAGAGGCTATCCTGCTTCAGGGCAACCTTTTGTCTCTTAAAAAGTGGTGCAAGAAGAATAACCTTATGTTTAATATCTCCAAGTGTCATGCGCTCCGTTTTAGTCATAAAGATATAAACATCCAACATCAATATACATTAGGAAATACTCCATTACCTTTAGTTAACAGTACAACTGATCTAGGGATAATCTTTACGTCAACATTATCCTTCACGGATCACTATAAAGAAATAATCAACTCTGCTTACAAAACTTTAAGTTTCATTAATCGTTTTTCTTCGCATCTATCTACCAAGTCAATCTCACTTTTATATAATACCATAGTACACCTCATCTCGAATATGGCTCTATAATTTGGTCTCCTTATTTCAAAATACACTGCAGTGGAATCGAGAGCGTTCAACACAAATATCTAAGGTTAATAGCTTATAAATCCGGTGCTAGTATTCCTATAGATTGCCACATTACAAGCCATGCCTGTCCAGACGAAACTTGTTATCTCTCGAAAACGGAAGAATCATATCAGACCTGACCTTTTTACTTAATGTCATAAATAGTCGAATAAATTGCCAACCCATACTGAAACAACTCAATTGCAATGTAATCACTGAGAGCCTAAGGCATCGTAATCTTTTTAGCGTAAAAATTCATCGAACTATCTATGGCAAACATAATTGCACCGATTGCATACGTAGCATTGCTAATTCTTATCACGACCAACTTGACTTTTTCTCCGATTCAATAGATAAGATTTAAGATCCGTACAAAGGTTTTACGTCTGTTGCGTTAAATGTCTCATATTGTACCTATATTCATGCTTTTCGGTTTTCCTTTTCTTTTTCTCTCCGTCTTTCTTTCGTAATGTGCGTCCGTTTACTACCCCATTTTGTAATTAATTGTACCAAAGTGTTGTTTATCCCGTCTATTGTAGTTAAAATTAAAAATTAAAATTAAAAAAATTACGAGTTTTATATTACTACTCAATTGCATACGCAAAGAGAACAGATCTAGCTTTCGAGCAACTGTCGGTGCATGTAATTTACGGAGCAACAAAAATAATTTGAACGACTAGACGATTAGATGGAAATGAAATTTAACGCTTAAGACAAAACTCTGTAGGTATTTAGTATTCCTACGTTTACTTAAAATATTAGAATCTAATCATTTCCAAAGCCTTTCTGCATTTTGTAGGACGCAGTTGTGACGGTCTATGCGTTTTGTTTTCTGCTAAGCTACTATTCCAATGTTTTTCTTCTTTTCCAAGCATCAGGTCGCTAATTTTAATCCCATATGCTTCATGAATTCAACAAATTTGTAAATGCGACACAGGCTACTAATTGCCGGAATATTAATAAACTGTATTTATTTGTTTCGTGTGCTGCTTCATTTGTCAGTTCCATTGATTCATTTACTTATTAATAGAAAATATTAATATACATAGAAGTAATGGAAATTGCAGTCAGTACATTTTTTACCGAGGAACTCGAGGAATTTTCTACGGAAAAAGAGGTAAATCACATTAATGATTAATAATAAAGTTGAAAGAAAACTCCGCAAAGACCTTTGAAATAAGGTAATATAAGTATGTCTTAAATACGTAATCATTATCTCGTGTGCAGCCTTCGTATAATTCACACAATTATCTTAGTCACTAATATGTATCACAAAAGTGTGGAGAGTTTCTAGGGTACGTCACGTGACTGCAACGTTGAGAAATACGTTTTCAAGAAACGCGTATCTATAGCAGGGGTCATTGGCAGCAGCTGGGGGGGGGGGGGTGTACTTTCCCTACATGCATGAGGGTGAGAGTTATTAAAGGTGATCAAAGAGTAGAGCGAATCAATGAGTTTAGCGAATACAGCAAGAATGAATTTTCCTTAAAGAAAATCCAGGTATTTATGTTTGCATATGGCTTTTTAACAGTAAAATTCGCTTTCGCGGAGAAATTAGTACATAGGTAGCTATAACGAAATTCACTTTCCTTTCAAAATCACGCTATTCAATTGAACATCAATAGTGATTTTTGAAGTGAAGCAATATTTTCGAAATTTTATTCCGCAATGTAGATTGTAATGTAAATGGACTCGATCAAAGGAAAAAGTCTTAATTTAAGACTCCCCATTCGATGCACGGATTAACCCTATATATGTATTTGTTTACCTACCCCTCGCCCTGTAGATTTTCTTCGTGCATTGCTACAGTAATGCAACAATTCTTCAATCTCCGCGGAAAGCCAGTGAAAGACAGGAAGCCAAAGTGCTAGCGTAATATTCAGCGGGGCTTCTATTAATGTAATAATCCCTTCATTGGTGGAATGCTCGTTCTTTTATCGGCAGAGTTCGACGATACTGTAGATCACGAAGGGCAGCGAGCGCAGCTGGATTCGTCGTTGTCGTGTTGTCGTAAGAGATTAAACGGCATTGTCAGCAAAACGCACCGCAGACAAAAGAAAATCGCGTTCTGTGCCTCAACCTACCGGAAAACCGGTACCATCCAGTCCCGCAACCCCGCTACGGTACCGGATGGCGACAATGGCGGGGCAGAGGTATATAGAGGGGGCGAAAGCGGGGGATGGCTGCGACCGTGCGAACTACGTCTAAAATCCATTCTCTGCAATTAAGTCAAGAATTGGGATATTAATATTCGCGGATATACGTACAAAGCGGAATAATAATTCAACGCCAAGCCAAAAGAGCGTCGGTTTCCGCGGGTCCCAGCGGCGGTGAAGTTGCCGCTACCACTCCCGCCCCCTCCTTAAATTTCGGCTGACAAACGAGGATCCAATTAGTTCGTATTTATTACCGCCTCCAACGACACATATCTCACCTACCGGCTCGCGTGTTAATCTTTCACCTTACTCCTGGATATTAGGCTCTGCTTTTCCTTTCCCTTCGCTCTGGCTTGCACGCGCAAAGTGAACGTAACTACATACGTGTTTTACGTACGATAATGTCGCGCTGATATCAAACGTAAATATTCCGTTAGACGTATGTGGATAGAGATATTCTAATTACTGTGGCGTTAACTGATCGTGTTCCCTTAAGGAATTTAAATACATATAGGATATTGTATAGGTATCATAATTTTTTGTGAAATTTTTGTGAAATATTTTGAATTTTTGCTTGTTTATGTTGCGTCTACTATTTGTGTTGGTGCTTCGTATTGTATAGAATGCATCGACGAGAGTAAATAAATGTAGATAATTATATAATTACTCGGAAGTGGATTACCTAAAATCGAAAATTAAAAAAAATTTAGTTAATATTTTAAATTGTCTAGTCCTTGGTCGAAGGACTTTTGTTTCCGTTGCTTATTTTTTTTCATTAACGAAAATTAAATGGTATTGTAGCCGAAAATCGACATTTTACGATTGAACACTTGCCATTTTGTCCTAACTCAATATTTCGAAAAACTCTTCGCCCAAGAACTAGATAATTTAATATATTGACTAAATTTTTTTGAATTTTCGATTTTAGATGATCCACTTCCGAGTAATCGTGGTTACCGCAAATCCCTCTTTCGAACAGGACATCTAGGAGATTATAAATATCTTTCTTATTAATTCATATTTTTAACGCCAAAAATTCAGAGACTAAATGTACTACATTTCAAACAAAGAAAAGTTTTTTAATAAAGTTTCTGAGAAAAAATTCCCCAAATCACACCTTTTTCGGCCTCCTGACTGAGCATAACCCCTTAATTAGTCATGGAATTCACCTTCCCTTTGCTTACGCATAGGGATTGCAATACCGGTAAACCGGTTCGTGAGAAATACCCTAAAATTTTTACCGATAATTCGCCAAATTTTTACCGGTAATTCGATAAGTTACGTATAGCAATATAGCGCATATATGCGTTCATTAATTCCGTCGACATCTATTATGTTATCAGTGAAAAAAGCTTCAATTACTAATAAAGACGAAAACCGAAGTATTTCATGAAGAACCAACTCTGATCCAAAAGAAAACTAAAAATCTGAATCAAGTCATAAAAAAAATGGACGCATTTTCAAGTAGAAAAAGTATGGAGAAAATATATACAAATGGCATATGATTTCTTAATGACCACCCGACCAACAAGTATAGAATCTGAGACCGCTTTATTCGTGGCTGGATTATTTTGTACAAAAATTAGATCGCGATCAGGAAACCAAAGTTTATACAAATTATGTTTTTGCGTGCTTATTTGTTAAAAAGAATTGTTAAATAAAAAGTATTTAATTATGTATTTAAGTTAAAATTCTTTTCATTGTTTTCCTGGTGAAGATCCATATTAACAAGTATTGTCAAAAGTTATACAAATATATCTATTTTGTGTTACATCATTTTATATTTTATGTCCAGAATAGTTTTATTTACATATATTTTTATAATGCTCGATTAGAGTTCAAGAATTTTTTTTTGTAATGCTTAGTCTTATATCTTCCATACCTTAAAAAAATACCGGTTAATTATCGGTAAACCGGTTTTGATTGAAAATTTTACCGAATTACCGGTAATTGAAAAAGTCGGTAAATTTGCAATCCCTACTTACGTAGCCAAAGAAGCTCGAAGATATAAAATGAGCGTGCTAAAAGCACAGCTTCATACGAAATACCCAGCACGTGAAAGCGTAACCATAATCCGTTTCATATCCTCTTTTCTGACAAGTGGCATGAACTTGATCGAGAAGGAGTTCAAACACGGAAAACTTTAAACCTCCTGAATTATGTGCCTGATCCGAGAATCAGTGTATCGTACTGATGGACTTGTAGCCGTTAACCAAACGTTACATTACCACAAGTTGTTGCAAGTTCCATTGGCATGCACACCTGGTGGTCGTGCGATCGATCGTCGAATTCGACATCGTTCGTTCGCAGATACACGACACGACTGGCAGGGATTGCGATTCTCGTCGCCTGAAAATTGACAGGCAGGTTATTACGAGATGAGCCTCGACGTGACAGTCTGTCCTCCTCCCCTGTCGACGGCCACGACTCCCTTTCTTTCTCGGAAGGTTTTAATTATTTCTGCCTGAGATTTAATATCGTACGATAACCGCCGCTGTGTGGCCGAATACTCTCGCACGTGTACGTAGTAGGAGCACGTCTTCCCTGGCACATACTTCAAAGTTGGTTATTAAATTTTCACTGGGAGGCGAACAGTCTTAAATATCGATTTTAGTCGCTTTCGTTCTCCTCTTTTCCCTTTGCCTTTCACTTTTCCTTCCCCTACACTGCTCGCCTTCTATTTCTCTTTCTCTTTATCTCGCTCGCGCCTATTCTTTTCGCCCTTCTCCCTTTTACGCGTACCTTATGATTCTGTCCCACCGTCCAACAACTAATCGGGCGAATACAGGACATTTAAACGGCAAACTACTAGGCCAAGCCCAGCCGAGTTAAAAGACAGATACGTCGCATTTTTTCAAGATTTCAATGGTATCTACGAAATTAGTTTCCACTGGGAGAACGATGAAAAAAGGGGAAACATTGGAGGCATTAATCTCTTCAAAAAGTTCGACAGTTACCCCCCGCCTAGGGAAAAGAGTTTTCGTTCTTTCTTCACAACTTCGAGACGTTCGTCGCGATTGAGTGATCTCGCTTCTTCATTATCGTCCCGGAAAAATTATGATTTCGGATTTCGCGACGGCCCAGGTAAATGTAGATATATATTCTAATAATTTTTAAACACATGCCACTTGAAAAATTAAAATCATTTCCATGACGAACTTCCATACCGTGATTTACGTCAGAAATAGTTTTTCTTACTTCAATTTAAACATTATTCTCACTGTCGCGTTGCGCTTCAGTTATTTTGTTATTTAATCTAGTGACGAAGGAAATGTACTTAGTACGTTCAACATTTAAAAACTCGCCGTTTTGAAATTCGGAAACCTTCGTTTTTACGAACGAATACATTTCTACGGGTGCTCTCGACGTAGCATCGAAAGGTCGCGGTAAGGATGGAAAAGAAAGGGTGGCGATAAGGCCGAAGGTATAAAGGAAGATTGTCTTTCATCCTATCTTCGACGTGAGAATGCTACAACGAAATGGACTGGGTCAGTTGGGTGTCACAGAAGTTAAGTAGATTACCTACGTTGATAAATCCCTGCAGCAGCGTACGTCGCAATTGCTGCGAGATCTAGAGCCGACATTATTTGAGCAACTTCCGTGCCTAAGAATTCTGCAGATCAGACGTGCAATCAAGTTATTTGGGCTCGTTATGCTTGACGAGTCTCAACCTTCATGCAATATTCAGATCTCTTCTTTTCCTTCCATGATATCACGTCAGTTAAATTATTAACTAATTGAACATACTCGAATATTTTCCCCGATGAAAAAGTTTCAAAATGAATTAACCCTCAATTGGTGTGAAAAAGTACTGGTTACAAAATTATTTAGTACCTATCTTAGGAGTCGTTTGAAAAAGAATGAGTTATACAGTTTCATTAATGAACATTTTGATAAGAATTATATAGTTACGGAAGATCAAGCACTGAAATTACTTAAATGGGCATATGTATAGTCCAGCCAGTGACGTAACGAGTATACAGTGCCGGACAAAAGTATTGAGACACACTTTAAAACAGAATAACTTTTTTAAAATTGGTCCAAACGAATTAAATTTTTTGTGAGGCTCGGATTAGTTTACCAGGTACGTGTTTCGTCATTTTGAAAAAAAATGCAATTGGTCGGAATAGCGAAGAAAATAGTGAAGGTCGCTTTTTCAACTTTTTTATTATTATTATTATTATTCGTCTTTATTACTTGGAACATACAAAGAACGTAATACATAAAGAATAGTGAAGTAAAAAGCGAGGCTGCATTACAATACTGTTAGAAGCCTAACCGCAACTAAATAACTAAAACTAAAACTAAAACTAAAACTAGAAAAGAAAAGTAAAAAAAGAAAAATTAGGAGAAGATTTATTAAGAGAAAAATTATTATTCAAGCGCATTAGGATAGAAAAACATAAACGTAGATAGACAGACAAGGACGGGATAAGGAAAAGAAGGAATATAAAGGTGACTTAGGAATAGTGAACAAATATATATTGTCGAGCTTTACATTTAAAATCAGGAAACGAATTTAGCCCTCGAATATCAGGTGGAAAGGAATTATAATAGCGAGCAGAAATATAGGCAAAGGAGGATTCAAATGTAGATGTCGAGCCAGTAATGATAATTTAAAAATTCCGTTTGTAGATTTAAGTAGGGGAGAGTGGGGTAAACACGAACGCGGGGTAATCGCGAACGCGATGGTTACGGCGTTTTAATAAATAAAAACGATGTTCCATCTCCACTAGCTAATAGTTTAGGTCGTATCCAACGCCGGGCAGAAAGTAATAAATACAGAACGCTCATGCTATTCAAGATAAACACAATTTATTATTTTCATCATGTTTCAAGTAATATTTTATCCATTTTCAATTGCATGTACTGTTGAATTAATCATACAATTGGGATTTTTTTAAGTTGAAATAAAGCACTTTTTTACTAACATTTTGTGACCAATGCGTTGCTTGAATCATGATTCTAACCTCTGAAATAAATTCTTTTTTATTTTTTGACGTCGTGGGGTATTGACGAACAAATCGGATGGGGTAATCTCGAACGTTCCAGATTACCCCTCGTCAATACCAATACCCTTTTTCTTTTTTTTGCTTAATTTTAATATTGAATTAATCGTTTTAGATGCCGCGAAATTACGAACGAAAAACGAAAACAACGTATACCTAGGTACCATAGATACAGTGGCGGACAAAAGAAAGTAAACACCTTTTAAAATCGCATAACTTTTTTAGAATTGGTCCAAACGACTTGAGTTTTTTTTCGAGAAACCAGCAGGATTAGTTTGCTAAGTGACGTGTTTCGTCGTTTTAAAAAAAATTGCAATTGGTCGGAATACCGAAAATAATAGTAAAGGTCGTTTTTTAAATAGCTGATTTCGGGAATTTCGCGATTTTCGACCTTATTCTGCGATCTTTAAACGTTTGTAGCTCAGAGCAACGTTAACCGATTTTGATGAAATTTTCAGCATGTACTTACTTAAATCTACAAAAGGGATTTTTGAATTTTCATTACAGGCTCGGAAAAAAGTTTCAAAAACGACCTTTACTATTTTTTTCGATATTCCGACCAATTGCAGTTTTTTTCAAAACGATGATACACGTCATCTATTAAACTAATCCTTCTAACTTCTCAAAAAAAGGAAAACCTTTCTGTTTTAAAGGGTGTCCCAATACTTGCATCCGGCACTGTACACCAAATTATTTTACTGCTACCTGGTTCATACGAACACTGCCCCGATGATATCAATTAACCGCTCGTTGCAGGTTTCAGACCTGCAATTGTGTGTAATGTATAATCTGGGTACGTGGAAAGTGGAGCAAGGTCGTCAATTAACCTCTTTACAAGATCCATCCTCCAGAATCGTATTTATTCGTTAATTCCCTTCCTCGTGAATATATTTTTGCCAAGGATTCCTCATATTCTACGCTAGCACCGAATTAACATACTAATTAAGATAACGCTGACTAAGTTTCTGAAAAAATGTGCCGGTCCTCGACCAAATGATTTCATCTGTTAAAATTGGGACGAGGTTATTCATTGATATCGTTTATTCATGAGCTGTATGGTTTTGCAACATTTTGAAAGACTAACGCCTGATTGCAGTGGGTGTCGTGCTCGAGACAAATATCTAGTTAAGATTTTATTATTCCTGTTCACTTGAAATACGTGCTACTTACGTTTGATCGAAATGAATTTCGATGGTTTAATTGTAGATGGACAAATCTATTTTTATGTTAGTCGTTTAAAGGTGAATGGCTATACATTTTTAACATTATTTGACAGTCAGTTAATTATACAACTCTATAAATCTATATTACTCTCTTTGAGTAGTTACTAACATATCGAAAATACTGCAGCGATGAATTGAGGATACAAAAATAACAAAAATATGTTGAGGCAAGCATATCCAATATGACCTGGTTTTCGAGTTACAGCCTGTTTTATTTTCCAACAATTTGTTCCACAAATAAGGGTAGCATAGTTAAACATAGTTTTAAACAAGGGCGCCAGAAAATCCATGTAGGGTCTGAATTTTAACGCATTGGCCATTTATGCTGAAACGTATTGATGACTGCGTATATTTAAACTAAAAATAGCCATTTTAAATATATTTCCTTTGAAGGTAGTAGGCATATACGTGTTGAAACAGAACAGGTTGTAATTCGAAACAAGGTCATACCACAATTTTTTGTTTTACAGTAGTGTTCCGCATTTATCACTTCAATACTTAAGGTGCGTTTTGACGTGACAGTAAAGTCATGGCTTTCGCTGTCGTGACATTGTATAACAGCAGTATGACAGCGTGAGTCAAATGTTACGATATGGTTGCGATGTCGTGAGATCTAGTGTCGCATCATTTGATTCGCACTGTCATACAATGTTACGATAGCGAAAGTCATGACTTTACTGTCACGTCAAAACGCACCTTTATTACCTCGTGTTAGGAAGCAAACACCCTGTGTGAACATGCGGGTGTAAAGATTTCCATGTCGAAAGACTAAGGAAGATTGTTACGTCCCTGTTATTTCTCCTTTATTAAAAGAAGTATTTATATATCAGCAGTATAAAGTAGATGCAGATAATGATATGATAGGTATCTTAGAGACGTGGAATGTTTCCAAGTAATAAGTAATAAAATAATGAATATTAAAGTATAGTCAAATTACAGCGAATTGCTAAATGTATTGATGTGTTAGTCTTCATCAAATAAATGCAAACCTTCGTTCAGACCTCGAATACCTGTTATGGCTATTGAAATTCTGCTGTAATGACTTCCTATTGAATAATCGAACACAGTAGATATAATACATAATTGATTCTCGCCTTCCATCCTTTACGATTCTTGTATACGATTAGCATGGAAAAAGCTCGTTTCCATTAATGAGGAATAAGATCAATATTCAAATTGTGCGCGATAAAAGCCATACTCGATTAACTCGTGTGTCCAACCACCCTGTTAAAAGTTTATAGCCTCTGCTTCTGAAATTCTTTCAGAACAAAATGAAACAACCATTACAATCATTCAACCAACTATAACTTATACAGAAATGTGGTCACAGGCACGCAAACCTTGTACCGTGACAGCAACAGATGTCCATTTTCATACATTTATGGAATTAATTAATAAATTTTGGTAAATTTATTTCTCGCCTCAAACAAAATGGTAGCAGTTTTAAATGATAGAATGATACCTGCTGCTTTGAAAGAACGACGGAGTCTCCCTGCTGGACCTTAATGCTTGCCACAATTATAAAGAACACGCAATGGCTACGTACATGTGATGTAACACTTTACATAAGTGAAACGCACAAAGGGCTATCGTCATGAATTTTTAGCTCCTAACTGGCGGCTTCATAACTCGTGTTCCATTATACTAAGTGCCGATGGCCAGTACGTTCATGAACTATTCATTGCGCGGACGCATTATAGTCTGCTTGTTACGCCTTTGGTATGAGACTTGACTGCCGGTCTTTCAATGGGGACATTATCGTGGACTTCGGGGCATCAAAATACACATCGATTTCATGTGTACCGCACAATGGACACGCTGCTGCCGTCAGTCCATACAACTCAGAGCCATCTACCACTGCTGTGCAATCGACTAACTGTCAATCGATCGGCCCGGATTAAGATAATTTCGTTATCGGTTAGCAGACCAGCCTCGGTATCCGTCAGCCAACGAGGCCGGGTTTCCGATGAACGTTCAATGGCTGACGTAACATTTTATTCGACCTGGCTAAAAGCACATTGTTCAATGCGAACTCGCTGTTTCCAGGTAAGCGAAATATTTCCGACCCCCTTAAGCGCACATTTGCCAACCAGACTACTCTATTTTTACACCGAAAAAAATTTTATCCAGTAAGGATATTTTCGACCGCGTTCCCGTTGATTTTCAGGTACATTGGAACCAGGATTGAAGCTGCAGGGGAAAAAGCGTACATATACATATTACGATCGACGTTTATTCGATAGCATTTCATCAATCAAATGTGGGAAACTAAGTAGATATTGCTATGTATATGGAATTGAAAGCAGACATAAATACGACACGTAAGCCGACACGGCTCTTAAGGGGTTATATCTAGTTAGTTAGGCGGCCGAAAAGAGGCGAATGTTTGTGAATTTATTTTTAAAAAAGCGGAAGCATATATTTTTACAGAACTTTTTGCACTTAAAAGAGCAACATTTAAAGAACATTTGGTTATTGTTGCGTAGAAAAATATTTGTTTATAATAAAGTAACAACCGACATCCAAGAAGCCTTATTAAAAATTCGGTTTTGCTGTGAGCACTGTCATTCGGAACCAGGTTATCTAAAATCAAAAAAGAAAAATGATTTCGTTAGGATATTAATGTATCCCCTGATCAACGGAGGGAATGTCCCAAATATTAATTTAAAACAAAGTGGCGGGTGTTTTAAATAGAAATCCTGATATTTTCGCACAAAAATCACGCGAAAAAAATCAGAACTTCTACTTTAAATAGCCGCCATTTTGTTTTAAATTAACATTTCGGAAACTTCCACCGTTAATCAGAGGATACATTAATATACTAACGAAGTCTTTTTTGTTTTTTGATTTTAAATAATCTGGTTCCGAGTGGCAGTGCTCACCGCAAAACCAAATTTTTAAAAAGGCTTCTTGGACTCGGTTGGTACCTTATTATAAACGTAAATATTTTTCTACGAAAAAATTACCAAATCTTCTTTAAATGTTGCTCTTTGAAGTGCAAAAAGTTCTGTAAAAATATATGCTTCCGCTTTTTTAAAAATAAATTCACAAACATTCGCCTCTTTTCGGCAGCCTGACTAGGTATAACCCCTTAAGGGTGTATTCTAGTGTGAGACGCGCTGTTTCTTGTACCATCGTTGATATTTTTTTATAAAGCATCTATACAACCGTGTCCGTCACAATTCGGTTCATATATTTATTCATGTTTCAGTAATATTTCCAAATTTTATTACAGAGAAATAATTAAACATTTGTGACGGTGCTGTAATGTACTAACCCTTATCCATCACTCACGCATAACCCAATACTGTTCGGCTACGACTTTCTCCGAAAACATACAACATATCCACAAGCGCTACGTAATTGTAAACTCTAGATCATCCCTGCTATCCATCGTCATCCTAGCTATTGCGTCATCCTACCAATATCCTGTACTACTGCCCCATCCCGTCATCCCCTCTCTTACTTTCCGAAACCCTTAACAAACCGCTAAATTTCCTCAGCCAGAGCTATTACCATTCCAAAAGCCACCAGCCTCAGACACAGAGTCCAGATTAAAACAATCAAACGTTGAATACTCTTAACTTAGTATAATAAATATATTATTGATAAACATTTGCTAAAAAAAACTCTTACCATTGTTAACGTAATTCCGGCTATTCTACTCATCTGAAATAATGAAACCAAAATGATTTTTAATGAGGACGAGTTTGGCTATAACCGATAGCGGAATGAAATAAAAAAAATCAACGATTAAAATAGTGGCGGCGCTTTGAATTTGAACCACTGATTTTTTTTATACATTTCGTACCTTTCGCGAAATAAAAAAGTGAGAAAAAAGTAATGATTTTAAATTAATTCCGCTACCAGCTATAGCCACACTCATTTTTATGGAAATGGTGAATGTTTGAAGAAAAATTGTGATTTTTAGCAGAAAAATTTGGTTACAAAAATGCCTGTAGCTAAAAATACTTTCAAACAATCGTAAAATCCGTGTGTACTTCTGTAGATTAACATAAAAGGAAGATTCTCTCAAAATTTTCAATAAATCAGATGAACAGTCTGAGATCCGCGCAACGCAGATTGGCGAATCAATCATAAATGTCACACAATGTAGCGGGTCTGACACCGCCATTTTCTTGAAAAAAAATTTTAATCTTCAAAAGATGTCTAACAAATGCCATTAATCAGATTCTCTATTGAGTTCATTATTTAACAGAAAAAAGTTTTTAAAGAAAACTTATAATTTTCGTGCGTCGAAAGTATCCACTTTCTTGCAATCGGAGCCTAAACTTGAAGATTTAAGGGGGGAAGACACTGTGAAATTTTTTTCTTCCGATTTTTCTTTTTCTGCATTTTCATAATATTTGGGGTCTCAAAAATATACCTGCACAATTTCAAAGTGGATCTCGAAAAATTCTGGGAGCTACGGAAGGTTTTGTATAGGTAGCGCAACGCTCAGAATCGAGTGCACGCATAGGTCACTTGGTGCCAATCGCCCGAAAAGTTTATGTCCAAAAATCCAAATGTATCTAATAAGAGGGATTATGAGCTTATATATTGTTTAGAACTAGGTAGAGAATCACTGACCACGACGAGACCGTATACAGCTGCGATCTTTGAGTTGCAGAAAATAACTTCTGTCGAAATTTTAAACGCGATTATCTCGAAACTACATTTTTCAAACTGGGCGCATTAATAACTCAGTCAATTTTTATCGGGTTCACTTGAAATTTTCAGGGAATATTCGTAATACAATTATCTTCAGTTAAGCGTACCAGTTTTTTGATCGAATAGTAATCGTAACATTTAAAAAATATGTTGATTTTTTATACTTTTTGTTCCAGATTTCTTCTTAAGTCCGCCATTTCTTCAAAAATTAATATTTTTCTAAATCTATACGCTTAACTGAAGCTATTGTAATATACTTTAAGAAACCGTTCGAATTTTTCAATTCGGAGCAAATGTTGGAAAGTTACACGAGCGACCGTTTTGTAATTTTTTTTTGCAGAGCCGAACGTTATCGTATGCTGTGGCCATACTATCGAAAAAATTTCAATTTGGGAGCATAAAATATTAGTTAAATATATGTATTTTCAGTTGGTAATAAAGATGTTTCGTAGAAAGCTACATTTCATTATAAAAGAATGTCTTGAAAATAGCCTTTATTTTCGACCGCCACAGTGGCTTCCCCCCTTAAAGTATGTATTGATTTTCAAAAGTACCTATATCAAATGAGTCCTTCCGCTGTTGAGTGTTCACAATCGACAGCCACGAGGGCTACCATCTACGGCCCCTGTTCCTTTTGCAACCGCATTATATTTCTTCCACACACTACATATAGATAGAGAAAGCTCGCATTTTAACTGGCTTAGAAAAAATAGCTCGAAAGACACAGAGATAGAAGGGGCCGAGGAAGAAAGAGGTACAGAGAGGGAGCTATTAAAACTTGCAAAAAGCAGGCGTTAGTTGGAGAAACTGTTCCATAAATGTGCAGTGCATTTTGATCGGTTAGCCGGAGAGTTCCCGTGATTCGCAAATTGTAAGTAAAGCACGTCGAACTTCTGTTGTTTCTCTTCCCGTTGGTGAGAACTTCGGTCATTTTGCTTGCCCAGACATCGCGAACGCCCAATTATAAAACCGTTCGAGTTTTATTACTCCTGACTGTAAAGAGCGTTATCATAATCGCGTTGGTACGTTCGGAAATTACGGTCCACTGGGGTATTCGATTCTATCTGCCTCGAAATCAAGAGATCGTGAACGTGGAAACGAGAGATACGACGGGAAGAGATGCAAAAGAGGGAATCACAACGTTTGCTGCGTCAACGGTGCGGAAACTCTGCGGTGAAATTTGGGTCAGCATCATGAAACGAAAACGGTCGTCAATTTTTTTGCATTCCTCCGCATTGCCGTCGGAATCTCCGCCCTGGCCGATAGAACCCTGTTTTCGCCAACTCGTTGTCGTCCTCCTTGTCCTTATAGGACTCTTCGAGTGCCCCCCTTAACAAAAGGGAATCGTTCTTCAGGATGAACGATACAACGAATCTAAGAGATACGAAGTCAATCACGGGAAAACATCGCTACACCACTGTTACCTGCGTGCCGCTTTTCAACTTTTCAAGTGAGGGTAAACACAAAATAGTATTTCACGAAGTTTTCAGAAGCTGCATCGATTAGTGCTACATCATAGCCTCTTATTTTAACTGGCTTAGAAAGAATGCGCTTTGAATTTTTTTTACTAGTTATTACTAGTTAGTGCTAGAAATTAATAGTTTATTTACACTACCGGTCAAAAGTATTTGATTAAGTTAAGAGAACGAGTCCTCCGCTTCGTTAAGAGAACATTTCTATCCCCGCTACTTCTTCTGTAGTCGCTACGGCATTTTCTTTCGAGATAACGGCTGCATCGTATTACGAAAAGTAGACCGAATAGCGTACCGTTTCGGTAAAAGAACGCCTTGTTCCCCGAGTGGCGTTCTTACAACGGGACACCACTTTGTACGCTAACACTTTAACTCTGTTTTAATAGTTATTTAATGTTCGATTAATAAAAGTTCTGAAGGGTCATATACTTCTGAACAGATTTTAAAGGTATTATATATTAAGAATTTAAGGGTAAAATATAAAAGTTAGGAATACTTTTTTCATCCGTATTATTTAAGTAATTTGAGGCAAGATAAATGTAGTAGAGAAAGCACATTGTGATTCTTATATAATTATTTTCTATGAACGGTTTAAGGTTTCAACTTCAAATCTATCCACCTCACAACATTTCCAAGAAATCTGCTTGTCAGAACTTTAACTTTTTCAGAGCAGGATAAATGTTCCTGTTTAACTAGAACTTTTTTCTATTTTCAAGAAAATAAAAGCTTCTTATTTATACAAAAATATATAGAATAAAAGTTTCAGTTAATACACTGCATTTTATAACAGTTTTCTTGGAACAGAAAAGATAATAGTCATAAAAATACAGTTATTTCATAACAAATTGAAAATTTTAACTGTTTCAAACGAGCCCTGAACACTTTTGAGCGATAGTGTATGTTTGAAGAATCATCTATTTATTGACTACGAGATGTATTATAAAATTGTATTAGCTATACATAATTAGTTTTATTCACAAAATGATTTTATTCACAGAATAATTCTTGTTCGAGTAATTCTGGGCTCGTAGCAAAAAGTATTCTTCTTCTGTTCGCAGCTTCTATTAGTACTATTAAGTAGTAGAATTTGCATGTTCAATATGTACATATTATTAACCATTCTGTGTAGATACATGTAGAGTTACAAGAAAGGGAATTGTATTAACTTGATTCTTCATTTACTTTAATGTTTCCCCTTTTTAATAATTTATTAGAATACGCATCACTTAAGAAAATTCGTGAAAACGCACGTACACTGCTGCCTACGGATATGAAACAAACATTTAACGAGCGAGCCTCTCATCAAAGTGATTTCCTTTCCATTTTATTACCCTACAAACTTTTAACTATTGACATAAACTCAGCAAGTTTATGTTACTTTCTAACATGTATTTGTCGCTAACTTTATACTATCATATATGCATAAAATAACTCAGAACACATTCCTCAAGTTTTATTTTAATTTTGTAATTGTTTTACCAAAATAATTCAGATCAAATGCTTGCAATGGCTATATTATACATACTCAAGGGAAGGGAATAGATCTTTGAATTATAAAGGTTTCGGCTTATCGAGTTTTCGAGTAAGAGAGGTTCAAGAAACGAAAACTCCACTTATAGAGGCTTTGTACGACTGTTAATTTTTCGACATGTGAAGCTGTCAAGTAAGACAAATTCAAATTTAAAACGTCAATTGTTTATTGTATACCTAGGTAAACTTTTGAAAAAAAACTATTTCGCCTTGATTCTGCTACTGGCTAGAATTATATGTTTTCTGAAGGTGTACGAAAAAGATGGACCAGATTGACCTACTAGAAGTTGAGATATCACGAGTACCGTCATGAAAAACACCGTTTTGAGAAAATCCCATATCTCCATTAATTATTATTACATATGACTGAATTTTTTTATACAACTTACTGAAATGTTAGTAAATACGCGTGGATAATGTTTATCGGTAAAAACAGCGTAGTTTTTTGTGGGTCGTCCCTAAAGAGAATAGAGGATCTCGTCTCTCTAGACGAGAATACCCCCTTAAGCAATAATTGCCATTATTTTTCTATTACAGTATTTTTACCTTTTGGAGCAAGTTGTTCCTACCAGAATATTTTTCATACGGTACGGGGGACTTTACGGGCATGTTGTGAGTATCCAAATTATTAAGTATTAAGGATGTATTGGATCTATTTTCAAAATGGTACCAAGTTGATGAAAATTTGTGAGATTGTTCTTTCTAATCTTCCTGATGTGCTCCAAAAATTTTAAATGCATTCACTAAACGGTTGCTGAGTTATAACGATTTTAATTTTCATTGATTTTACACGTACTCTTATGGAAAGAGACGATCTTGACAGATAAAACAGCTGAAAAAATGTTGAAGAAATGTTACCAATGTTTCCATTTTTTTTTTACATGTAGTATACGGGTAGATGAAAATAACTGCCGAGTTTCAATTGTTTTCACTACACCGTTTTAAAGAAATAAATTATAACGTGAGAAAATTGTGAATTCAGAGCATTTTCACTGCCAAAAGTTTATCAAATAATGCTTGAGAAAGCATTTGTAAAGTGAAAAATACCTTTCTAGGACTAAAAATAGGACTCCAACTATCGTTCGAGTTCCTTACATCTAGATTTACTATGGATAAGACGTAGATATTCAAGTATTTCAAATTTCATATACTTTTGTCTAATATTGTACGTCCGATACATTCTTAATACAGTCGAACTTCGAAAATACGAAAACCTCTATAAGTCGACAATTTTTTGCATTCCTTTCCGCTCCAATGTAAACACCTCTACAACTTAAAATAAAACTTCCTTAACTCGAACTATATTTGGCATGTTAAATTATGTATTTCACCTCTACAACTCGAATTTAGAAGTACTCCGACCTCTACAAGTCGAAGTTTACTTCTACATATGTATTACAAAATTTCGTAGAAAGATCTCAAAATATTGAGGAAAATGTTTTCTCTGCATTATTCGCGATTAGTAGTAGGATAAGTTGTAGGTATTTGATTATACGTACTTAAGGCCGTTTAAAGAAAAAAAAAAACACGGAAAAGATGAGTTTAAAGTCAAAGCCCCTGCCAATCCTTTTGGCTTTTTCGTTTTGGATCAGCGGAACAGCCGGAATCGTATGTACTATGAGGCAAACCTTTTTTGCACACGCTTTACGACATGACCCATATCTCCATGAATTATTATTATATATGGCTGAAATTTTTTTTACAACTAAGTGGAATGTTAATAAATACGTGTGGAGAATGCTCATCGGTGAAAACTATGTAGTTTTTTTGTGCATCGTCCCTAAAGAAAGGCAAAAAATTGACCTTCTGGAGGAGAATACCCCCTTAAGTTCATAAAGTGTCCTCAATAATTACGATTTCTTTTGTGACATGTTACCCAACATTTATTGTCCTCTGTAACAACGTCCATCTTTCCACGGTGAACGGTCTGTCAAAATTGACACTGCACTGCTTTAGCACTCCGCAGTGGCCTGCACTTTCATTCGCTCTGCCTTCACGTGTGAAAGACATACGTACACACCGAACACTCTAATCGCGTAGTAATACATCGACCCTGCGGTTTAGCCATTCGTGGAAACATCAATATCGGCAGCTAAAGCGTTGAAGCAGATTTATTGGCATGCGAACAGTGAACAGCCCGCGAGCCCGTGCTTATCAATACGCTATTTCCCTGCCCCCGTCTTTTCCACATGCCACGCAATACTTCTCTAAAGTTTCCGCGGTCTAATATGATGATTAGCAAAGCATTTCGCAAGCACAGAACAGCGCGTGTGAATAATTATGTACCGTCAGCTTTGGAGAAAGTTTAAATCGACTCTGTTCTATTAACGTTCCAGGAGGACATACGGGGAAGTTGAGGTAATCGTATCGTACGTTGCGCTCCTAGCGTTTCACGACAGCTAAAACTAGTTTAATTGAACAAAGTAAACTGTACGATGTAGGTACTTAACCACGTCCTCCAGGAATTATGTTTTCCGTACAAACTCTCCTTTGCCTTTGAATTCCAAGTTCACGAAGCACTCCTTCAAAACGCGATCTTTTGCAGAAGCGTACAATATAACGTAGAAAACTACTCACCCCCCGGAACAAATATAAATTAATTAAAAGAGTCGGGGGGTTCTCGTACGCGTGGGGCAACAGAAATAGAAAAGATCGAGATACCGCAAAAGGAACCGTGATCATTGCAGTTTTGCCCGAGTTTCATGAAAATGGTGTTTAATGTAAAATTCCACATAATTCCCACATAACAAGAAGGAGGTGAAAAATCGCCGCAGACGGCCTTAACAAAGAGAGATACATATTGGATGAAATACCTTATTAAACAGTTCACGGTGTATCGCAGTGGATGTGTCATAGTGAATTTCGCCGTATTAAACAGGACTTTTTCGCCGGGCACGTTCAGTAAGCCGGGACCCAACCCTCCCTGTAATAACAGTGGTCGTGGCCAAGTCCCACGAGGACGGTGAATAAGGGCCACACCGTGGACTGACTTCGTAGTAGTTAGATCGCGCAAACTTTTGGTACCCTACTCGCGTAATTTTCGAAGTTATGTCGTCGCGCGGCCCGCGTAATTTCTACAGTGTATATTATAGCCGTTCGTGACTCGACCCCGCAATGTTTTTTAATTTTTCTTCCCCATTCACCGACGGCACGGCCAATGGAACGAACTCTCCCGTGCGAGAATTGCGTAATCATTCTCGGACGCGTGCAGCCGAACGGAATCGCTGTCTGTTCCCGTTCCCGCCTTTAATTTTCGAAACGCGAGAAGGTACGATGTAAAATCGCGGATCGCGTGGAGCCACTCCTGGCCGCCTCTGCGCGAAGGAAATACGCGGCTGGACAACGATATTTCCACGGTACGCTTCCAATTCCAAACCTGTCCTTATCGCGCCAATAAAGATTTTTCATTGGCCCCCGAGCAACGAGTTATTTCCAGGAGACGATTAAAGCAAACGAAGTAGATAAGATCATCCTCGCGAAACCATCCCCCGTGTCGTCCGTTTTCGGCCTACGCCCCTTCTTTCTCTTTTTACGCTCTCGTTTCTCCCTTTTCTTTGTCTCAACTGTCAGGGGAACGCAGTCTCGTGTCGGAAGCGTGGCCTCTACTTCCTCTCTCAGCGGGACGCTACACACGAGAGCGAGAAGTCGCAGAGTGGCCCTTTATTTCCATTTTCGTTGCTTCCCCCCGTGGCGCTGTTTCTCCCTATATTTATCTAATAGCACCACCTCCAAACCGCGGGCTCTTTTCCTACACCGACAACCGGTTCACCGCAACTGCGTATACCTCCGGTTGCGCGCACTTTGCGCCTCCATTATACGGGCAGTTTCCTTTCCCGCTCTGCCGTGTCCTCGAAATAATTAAGAGTTCATTAAGGGAAGATTGATTGCGCTGTTTAGAGCCGGTCTCCACCACGGTTCAATCCCTCTTCCGTACTCGCGCAGGCTCTCCCTCGTTACCTCCCTTCCGCGTGGTACAATCATACGACGTGAAAATCTATGAATAGAGGACCGTTGTTTATTAGCTGCCAGATATTTCTCTGCCTTCCTTTCTCGGTCTCTCGCTCCTCCGCCTGCCGCACTTCCTGCCCGTATACCCTTTTTCCACCGTCCCAGCGGTTAATGGCTCCGACACAATGACTTCGACGAAGCTTCGCTTAGGGCGATCGGCCATTTGTCAGCCGACAAACTTCTCTGACACGGCCTTTTTTTGCGCGGGCCACCCGTGCACTATCCGGCGAAATTCGTTTCCCGTAAATTTCGAATCGCTCGCTTTTCTTTGACCCGCCGTGGGCGATCCCTGAAAAATACTCGAAACACGTCACTATGATTCTCACGTATACCGTGCTATCGCGTTATTGTTTTAGAAAATAGGTGCCTGGGTTGAATAAAATTTAGCTCGCGGTTGTAAAATGTCTGAGAGTCTCGTCCCTTTATTGCGTTGGGAAAATATGTGCATTCGCTTTAATTCGAGCGATAAATTATTCCCCTGATACCCGCCCGTGTACTTATTCCCTATATTCAATACTCGGCTCACGTTCCCGTCAAGTAGGAATTTAATCAAGAAGAATTTTCCACGCTGAAAGAGGGCTGTCAAGGACAAGGAAGCCCTCTCGTCCGTTTCCATTTTACCGAAAGACCCTGAAACGTCTGCGGGATCTTAACAATGCGAGTAGTTGTGGTATTCTCGGCAGTCTTTGCACAGACGACGTCATCCGCCTTTATGAAAATAACGGTTGGTACTGGAAACGTAAAGGTTGCTGTTTTTCCATCGTCGACGGGGAATTATATTGGAAATAGTTTCGTGCTAGCTATGCGGCGTTGGGAGCCCTGCAGGGCCCTGTCGAAACTTTCCCACCAATACTGACATAGTTGACAGACTGCGCTATGGCGGCACAATAACAGCGTATTATTTATTCAGGTGGATTCGTCGTGCTGGCAGGAAAGTTTCGATGGATATACGAATAAATAATATGATGGTCGCGCAATGATTTCTAATAGCATGGCCCCTTTCTCGCATTCGCCCTTTTCACAATACGCGCGGTAACAAATTAGCGACAGAATTAATAAAACCTCCAGTCATTTTCGATACCGATAAAAAGGTCTCACGGGGTGGTGAAAAATAGGAAGTACCTACAATGACGTGCATTACGTAGTAAAACCGTATGAATTGGTTTTGATATATATACAGTAATGGACAAAAAAGTGTCCACTTTTTCTATTTGTTTTATATTGTTATTTTTTAGCATCAACTTGGAACTGTGGGATGTGTTTAATATACATACTCTGATGAAGAATTGAAACAAAAGTTTTATATGGCATTGAACGGGACAACACAATTTGGGGGCCGATAAAGGAGCTACCACTTTTGGTAACTTTTTAGACTGCCCAAACGAAAAGTTACCCCACTAAATATTGGATTTTTTATTACTTTTCAAAAGTGGTAATTTTTCTGTCGACTATAAAAGTGTGTTGTCGTGTTTAATTTTATTTAGGGGTTTTGTTTGTTAGTTAAATCAATTCAACTTGAGCTGGGCCTTATACAGCTTTTAATTCTCTATCAGGATTCAGGATATGTATATTGGGCACATGCTGCAGGTTTGAGTTGATGTTAAAAAGTAATAGAGTTAGGGTGGATCGAAGAAGTGGTAACTTTTTGGTCCGCTACTGTAATTTTGTTGCGTCACATATATCACAGTGACGTATTTAATAGAATGAAAACAGTAAACATGGTAAGTGGTCTCATTACCGTGTATGTAAGAATCTAGTCGATTGAGAAAGTATATTTTGTACTGATGTGCAAGAAAAAGAGTGATCCAAAAATGAGGGGATTTTTGCCCGTTTTTGGTCCCACGATTTTGAGGCTGGAATTTGTGCCAAATCATACCTTATGATGAGACATCAATCGCAATAACTTTTCAAGTTGGGCCGATAATTAATTTCAGAGATATGGGACTTTTATTTCAGTTCGATAATTTAAAGAATGGTTCCGAGAGATTTGGCTGACTGCTAACAGTCAATTTGAACTTGAATGTTCAAAATTCACAATGGCCGCTTCAATATAGTGGACCATATGTAAAAAAATATTCTAATTTTCATAAAAGTTTGATGTAATATTTGTAATGTAAAAAAGCAACCCTCATACTTTTGACAATCAAATGAGGGTTGAAACATTGTAAGCCGTCATACATGAAAATGGTTACGCCTACAAAAAAAAGCTCATAGAACCTTTTTTTGTAGAGAATTTGCTAAGCTATACATTTCATAATAACTATTTTTGTCGTAAAACTGTTAGATAACGAGATATTCGCGAAACACGGTTTTTTTTATCTTCAACCCTCTGTAAAATTTTTAGCGGCGGTCGGAACGATGGAGACTTTTGACATATTGTTTAAAACGATGAAATAAAGACCCATACCAAAATTTAGCTTGTTTGGAATAATTCCGTAGATTGGTTATATTTCCGTCTAATTTCATATACGAAAGTAGTGTTCGAACTGTTGGCTATTGCAGTCACATTATGACAGTTATATGGTTCCTCAGATATAGTCAGTAAGTATCATATGCTGCTTATACCCAATCTTGATATATGTAATGTATCCATCACCATTTCCAAAAATCAAAATCAAGAAAAATAAATGTTAGTTGACCTTCCATATCTCAGAAACTAATTGTCGGCTCAACTTGAAAATTTGCTGTGGTTGATGTCTCATCATAAGGTATCATTTTGCACAAAATTCAGTTCCAAAATTGTGGGACCAAAAACGGCCGATTTCTTAGATCACTCTTTACATTGAGTATTAGACCTTCTTATTCCGTTTTACGGAACCAAGGCAGTTTTAGAGCGTAGAGAAAATTCATTCATTGTTTTACGACCTGTAAATTCTTACTTTTGAAGAGCGCTTCAAGACATCTGCTTGCCTTATTTCGAAAGGCAACCACAAGGTGCAGTTTTTAAGACTTTGGGCATTCTTCGCTTTGAACAATACGCTATTTCCATTAATCTATTTAAGTATATTGGTCCGTCGCGTCGGCCGGTAGTATATACCTACACATTATGACTTCAGCGTGCACGTACCATTGTTCACCGTCGACTCGCGGGACAATAAGATGATAAACCGCGACCCCGGCGAGACGCTTTGGACGATCATCCTCGTTAATTTTTGGAGCCATCAGATGTTCGAATTTTCTCGTTCACTTTGGCCTGAAGGAGAATGTTTTTCTTCTGCTAGCTGTAATTACTAGTTATTAGATAAACTGAAAATGCAATCGGTTAAATTTTTATCACCTCCCAAAATCTAACTTGACGTCCACTTCCCAAAGATCGGAAAAGTGTAACAGATATTTCCGTTGTCGTATTTAAAGAAGAAACATAGGTATGTGCATTCTCGTTGTGTTCATCGAGCAAAAAAGACAGAATTCTCGTGGCAAACATCAAGCATTCGAGTCGTCAAAGTACCTATAAGATATTCATAGTTACTCCAATGAGTCGAAATATTGGTCATTAACGTTCCAGCTTTCGTCTGGTCCATCATTCGAATCACCCTACTTTGAACTTTTCTTACTTTCTCATTGTTTGGATTCTATTTGCTTACATTATAACCAGTGCAATCATTAATCGCGTTCCGTCTACTAATACGAAGTTTTTTATCGAAATTCGGCACCACTAGCTCTATCATTTTTTAACTAATCACTCAATATTAATTCGACGAGTGATAATCACCAGCAGACGCGTACCACGACGGTTACTTGGGCTTTACAACCCCGAGAGGATTAGGAAGATAATCCGCGCCTGTGCTCGCGACTTACGCATAAACACATCCCATGTTTCGAATTAATCTCATTTTTAATTACGACCTGGCGTTTCACAGTAAAATTATAATGAAATATATGTATCTACATCAAGCTATCTATTATATATCCGTTACCAATATTTTACCATTTCCGATATTAAATGTATTATTTGAATATGTGTGTAGCATATCCTTTATTATAGTCTGCCAGCTGTTGAGTCAATAAATAATTTCATAATTTTATATTCATTGCAACTGCTGATAAAATTAAGAATACGTCAGATCGTATATAAATGAATAACAAAAATATGTTTAACTTTACTTTGTAATCAGGGGCGGATCCAGAGGGGGGCGAGAGAGCGATCACCTCCCCCTCCCCCAAGAGTATTAAAATAGAAAACTATTATGACATCGTGTATTATTCTGTATAAATATTAAATGTGAATTTAATTATGTAGGTTATAGTATCAGATAGAGATATTAAATATAAATTACATGCAAATTTTAAATCATGTAAAAGACGGTTCACAGATGTACTTGTATACTTTTACATATTTCGTCCCCTCCAAGAAAGGCTCCTGGATCCGCCTCGCTTTTTAATCGTTTTACTCCTTGCACCTATTTAAAATATGAACAACTGGTCAATACAGAGGATACGGTTAATGGGAACGCTTACCTTATCCTTTTTTAAGGACTTAATCACTACTTATTGAACCTCATATCTTTAAAATTAAGCTACATTGAGTATTTGACGAAATTTTATTCAATTTATTTCCTCAGAATATTCCTTCGCATATTACGTAGTTAACTAAGTAGAAAAACTTAATAAACAATGTGTAAGAATGGACTTGGACCGTTTTCCGTCGTGCACCGAAGAAAACCACCTTCAGAAGAAGGATCCGACCGGTACCGAGTGAAATTAATCGAAGCTCGCCAGCAACTAATTGTATCCATCGGATCGACATGATGTTTTTCCCTCGGAAACCGCTGTCACTGCGATCGGTAACGACCACGAGGCAAATTTACGACTCATTTGCTAAAAACGGTCTGTTCCCGCAGAATCTTTCTACAAATCACGCGCATGGCAGACTGATTTAAGTGGCCAGGCTCTCCGATGAATTTGACAATAAGATCGAAGGAGAGATCCCAAAGGAGGATAGTTACCTTCGAAGGCCGTCTCCCATTACGGTTATTACTCGTCGTCCGTAGTAACAAGAACCCGGTAGATTGCCTCAAATCACCGACTGCGATCCGCCTAGCAATCAAGCCACCCCGTTTTTCTCCGTCCTGCCGATTCTAGCCCGTCTATAAGTTCACCTTTCTCCCCGCCCCCGCGCCCGAACACCATTATCGATCGTCCATCCCCTTCCTGCAACGAACTTTGAATCAATGCTTATACTAACGAGATGTCCATGCGAGACTTCGCGCCCGCCTAATCCCCTACAATCTACAGATTGCCCCGCAGTTTCCGTAGCTTACAGATCGAACTGTTTTTGTTCGCTCGGGCTCAGCCTGGAGGGTCAGAGCCAGGCGACTGTTCCCGAGCTAGGCTCCGCGGGCAGATTAAAAATACAGATGTTTTTGCGCCGACATGAAAAATACCACTGTCGTGCGGGCTACAAATTGAAAGCCAAGCGGAACAATATAACGAGGCGTCCCTTACGCACAGTTTCTATCCGTATCGCGCCCTCTTGCTCCCGCTCATTCACCCGGCTCTTTCCTTTTTCGACCTCTCCCCGTTTTTGAACTGTGCCCGGCCGAATGCACGAAAAGCCAGCGACATTGTATTGTGTTTACACAGACGCTGGCTGCTGATATTTTTCCAGCGACCGGGGGAAAGAGCAGCGGCCATTCTGGTCCAGTGGGTCACACGTGAAATAGCCATGGCGGCAGGAGGAGAGCAAACAACTATATGCGAACTTACTCGATTAAGGACAATTGAAACGCAACCGTTTTATCCCAGACTGCCGAGCGCGCGGCACGCTGCGCCTGGCTTTACGAGCGGACTCTCCACATCAACGTTCGAGTTTCACTGAATAAAGTGTCAGAGAAATCTAAGGGAGGCTCGCGAAATAAATGGGGGAGCAGTAGCGCACTCTGGATTTAATCTTGAGGGGAGCCGAGTTGAACGGATGAAAATATTTTTAATGCAAATTCTATAGAATTCATTAGGTAAATATAAAATTGATTTAAAGAATAAATTCCGGTCTTCTTTCTTTTCACAAAGCTCTTGAATTATTTTTGTCGTGGTTACATTAATTTCATTTTTCTTTGGGGGTTGCCAGGGCCCCTTATCCCGTTCTGGGTGCGCCACTGTAGAGAAGCGTTTAGTTTTGAATGGAAAAAATTTAAGAAAAATTAAAACCGGCTTCAAAGAGATAAAATTACACCAAAGAGTAAAAAACAATTTTTTTCCTTATTTATTTCCGGCCTCATCACTTGCACTGTGCAAATCTGGCGCCGACTTAACAATATTGAGAATCGTAGATTAAATAAGGAAAAATTATTTTATTACTCTTTGGTGCAATTTTATGTTTTTGAAATGGGTTTTAATTTCTCTTAATTTTTTTATTTTTTACTTTTGAGTTACTTAAGTTGTATAACTACAGTTATTTAAAAAAATATGGGTAGGCCTATAAAAAGAGCTGCCTGTAATAATAATAATGAAGTCGGTTAATTAATGAATCAGATTTCTTATCTTTAGTGCAACTTCAAAACTACTTAACCGAGTTTGATAATTATTTCTCCATGACCTAAGTTGATTGAAGCTAAACTAAATGCAATAAGTTTCACGAAAATCGGTCCAGTAGTTAGGGAGAAATTTGCGGCAAACATAATGCATACTAACATACATACATACAAACATCTCGCACTGAGAACCTCTTTCTTTTTGAAGTCGATTAAAAATATTTCAACATAGATTGACGCGTTTGATTTTAGTCCTCGATGCTTTAATTGAATTAATTGAATCCTGCAGATTTAAAGCCACAATGCGCCACGAAATGGAACGCAATTAAATCGGGTTTAGATTCTGATGCAGAGTCGGAACATCTTAACGGCGATCGGGTTTACAAATGCCGCGCAGCCGCGATTGACTGCACTGATCAAAGCGCGTCTGCATTTGATAGATGCCAGGCGCCCGGTGCGAACGTAATTCAATTCGACAGAGCTGGACGGGAGCTGTTCAATGGACATAAACTGTGCAAACCTGTGATTAATGTACCCTCCACTTTTATTGCTGTCACCTTGTCAACGTATAAATAATGTTGTTTTCATATTCAAGGAATCCTTTCAAAATGGGATGTGTATGCGTGTGCCGCGCGCATACGTGTGCAAGAGTGGGCGACGGTAGCAATAGTCAATTGCGCCGGTCGGCGCGCAGTTCAGACGTGTAAGAAGATAGCGCGGAAAAGGAGAGATACGCGGGCAGGGTAGGAAAAGTGTGCAGAACCATGGTTACGGTGATAAATCACCCTCGATCTTACTCGGGAGATCCTTTCAGGTTCTTGTTAGCGAAACGTCACTCTTCCTGGATGCCGGGGGGAACGGGGGTCGAAGGACGGATTCGTATGTTAGCTACGGCGAAGATTCTATCCCGACGGCGGAATGCAGTTCTTCGTACGCAACAAAACATTACAAGATTCAGGTGACGCTACGGTAATCCTACTTGACTAACATGAGCTAAGCGACGTCGCAGTATCTCGCGGCCGAAAGAAAAATTCCCGACAAAACAGCGCCCCGCACGGTCTCTGTCTCTTGCGGGAAAAAAACATGTGGCGGATCGTGCGACCGAGCACTTTCGATAATTAAAGTGCCACGTTAGTGTCGTCCGCTGCGGAACCTGCGAACGGGGCAGAGCTTAGCCGCTTCCCCCGATTGTTCCGACAACTTCGTTTCTATTTATTCTCACGAGTTTGCTGAAGTTACGACCGAAAGGAAATGCACTGGTCTGGAAGCCACGGAAGTTCTGGGAAATTCAACAAGCTGCAACTAATCAAGTACAGATGTTAGGAGTACACCTCGCGGTAATGTAATACACACAGTTATTGTGATTTTCGAGTCAGCGAATCGAGAATGTTGTATTTAGCAAGATTCAATGGTGGTTCGTGTTTCGTCGGACGCTGAGAAGAGAAGGTTAACGTCTTCTTGCTTGTTTTCTGTAATTTTACGTATTATTTGCTGGCATACAACATCGAACGTACACAGTCGGTTTGGGCTACAGCATGATCTCACAGCGAGCAACATTATTTGTTGAATATCTCGCAAGGAGAGTAGGTACCCGAGGTAGTGTGCTCCTTTTTTAATGAGCTTTTACGTTTTATCCTTAGCAGGTTAATAGTTTATAAAATATTTAACGCTGTCAGATGTGTTTCAATTGAATGTAGGTACCCTGGGTTCTTTAAAGAGTACTGTCACTTACAATTAGCTACTAATTTAAATACTGAATAATATTTAAGATACGTTGGTACCACTTCAATGTGTGTGCGGGTGCACTAGAAAGTAATTATAAATAGACACTTGTAGTTAGCTTATCAGGTTCAACATTTTTAAATCGAAGTGTTCAATGTGTCGTAGGTATTTAAGAACAAGTGACACGACTCACTATATAATCAATGATTAAAATGTTCATCGTTGAGCTGGTTCTTCACACTACAATTTTCATCCACTTTGATCAATACGACCTAAAGTTTTTACCGCAGGTGGTTGCAGGAACTCTGGGTTTAGGTTTATATTTGTTAATGTTATTGACAGCACACATCGCAACGTAGGCTTATGATATATCAATTGTAAGGTTTTGAATTTGTGCTTGGGCAACCTTTCTAAAAATATTTACGTTTATAGTGTATCCGTAGTATCTCAGTTTATTGAATCCTAATATTGCGTTAAACATAATTAAATTTTATATTCCCCGAAACGGTATTAAGGGGGTAGGTTACCCTAAAAATTTTCGAGAATTGGTGTTTAGGATGTTTGGATATTTCGCTAGCCACATCTTTTCTACGTATTTTAAACGCAACCGGGCCCCGAAATTCCAAAAATTGCAAGAATTACAGTAAAAAATGTACGAGCCTGCACATGAGATCGGATAACGATCTCCAACTTTAAACACGATTTTCCAGAAACTACGTTTTCCAAAACGGTGAACATAAAATCTCGAAAACCGCTCCAACGATTTGAATGAAAATTTACAGGGAGCTGCAAGAAACTATTCCCCTCCATGTATTGGGAGCATATTTTCAATATAAATTCTTAAAAAAAAGATAAAAAATATTTTTCCTACAAAAAAAAGGATAAAATCAGAAACATAAATATAAAAATTGTATTAATTTGTTTATCAAAATTTTTCCTCCTGCACAAGATGGAGACTGTCTTATAGATTATAAAAATGCCATTACTTTGTGTTTTGAGTAATTCACCTGTCCGGAATCGTGGTCACCATCAAACGGTGCATCGCGTGCACGCTCTCACATTTATATTTATAACTTTTTTCCTATAAATATATTCAAAAATTTCTTTTTGCGCATTAAAGTCAACGAAATGACGCTTAAAAATTAAAACAAAAATTATCTCTATATTCATTTATTACTTCAGAATATGCATTTGAAGAAGGGCCTGATTTTGGGCTGTTGAGGGTAACCTACCCCCTTAATAAAAACAATAGATGTTAGAAAATGTATTACAGTGTACAGTAAATTGGGACATAAATTTACTTGAGACGAATCTTTTGCAGGAGCAAGTAGAGAATGTAAGATAAGCTCTTTTCATTGGTCGTGTAGTGGCCGAGAAAAATATCCTTAAGCATTAAACTATGATATTATGGATTCCTACATATCAGTTTAGCAACGTCCATAGAAGGAGATTTACTTTACAAAATAACAATACTATGATACACTAGCACATTTCGTAATAGTTTTATAACAACCAAAAATCATTTCTTATAGAAATTATGGGTAACGTAGTCCATACTGTTATAAGCAAGACTGCATTCTTCGTATTCAATTCTTACGAATTAAATTTAACATGTTTCTAATAAGATTCTAATATTTTTTCAATCATTCAGGACTTACTATTTCATTGGTATAAACAATTACTTTAATGTGGCCGAATAATAACGATATAATAACAGTAAATAATAATTAAAGTTGCAAGTAAATAATCTCTCGCACACAGTCAGATAAATGCAAAGTGTCTTGTGTTCAAAGTCATTGTTCACGTACAGTGAGCAAACAATAAAAAAATTTATTTTGTAATTTTTACTTGTTTTTTTATGAGGAATCTTCCCTTACTATGGGTTATTTCAGAACCGATCGATCACTTTTTGACGTCGATGTCAGGTATTTTGTTGAAAATAAAACATTATGTAGTCCACGTGAAATTAGAGGGAGTTGAAGCCATCATTCTGATGGTTTCGAATTTATTTAACCTATACAGAGCTTTTAATTCTTCAATTTTTGCCTATGAAACCTGGTTATTATAAATAGGGTGTCTCTAACAGTGGGTTAATAAAACTCTTCTGCTGCAGGTATAAATGACACCACTGAGGTGAGTATGAGACCTGTCGATTTTATTTTTCGACCTGATTGAAGTAATGGGGGTGCGAGTGGTATGGTCAGCCGACCGTAATAGCGGATCGCGCAGCTCGTTTACCTGAAACGAAGCGCATCGTTGTCTTTAACAGTTCATTGCGACGTTAATGTTAAAGGTACTATCCTAGGAATATGGTAATATGTTTTTAGAATTTAAAAACGTATGACCATCGAGGCGAAATTTACAAAATAAGAATTTGTTTATAATTTTCAATGTTACAAGAATGCTTTTCTAATTTGAAAAAATATTATTCAAATAGGTAAACGCATCTAGATTAAAATAAAGTGAAAACGAACTCAATGTGATAAATAGTTTCTGAGATAAAAATTCATAAGTATCGGTTTCACGAAAATAAACAACAAATCAAAAATTCTAAGTGCTGTATTTTTTAAACAAATTCTAAATCATCAAAATGATAATTTCACGTGAGCTCCATCATATTTCATTTTTAACCAAATCCTCGACATCGCCGTCAAAAAGTGATCGATTTGACGTGGATTGACTGCTACTAATTCCCTCGATTTTCTCTCTCCGATTTTTTAAACACGATGCGAAGTAAAATTGATAAAAAATCTTATGCCATTAATATTATCAAGTTTTAAATCGCCATCCGAAATTGCATTCGGATAAGTAAAGCTTTCTCTATACCTTTGTGTATACCTGTGTTGCATTAACCGGTTAACTGGCAATGTATCATACATGATAAAAAAAAATCTGGCCAATTCTGCTTATGTATCATACATGATCAAATGGAATAACTTTTTTTTTATTTTCAAGCGATTTGAATGAAACTTGGTATGTAATGGTTTTTGGGGTCGCTGAATCTGAATTTGGCATTGGAATTGTAAAATTCAATATGGCAGACTCAAAATGGTTGCCAAATATTAAAATATTATCGGGATTTAGAAAAATTGTATATAGGGGTTTTTGGGGTCGCTGAATCTGAATTTGGCATTGGAATTTTAAATTTCAGGTGTTTGATAAAGTAGATCCTTCATCACTATCGCTAACTTCCTCTGCTAAAAATTCATCATCAGGATTATCCTCCAATGAATCGCATTCGGAAGATGTTGATGGTGATGGAAATCGTATTCTTTTTTGACGCCGCATTTTTTTTCAAAATTGTATAGATGTAAAAAAATCAAAATTTATCTGCAGTGGGTCCCTACTTATATACTTTCCTGACCTTTTTTACATGTGACAGATATGTTCTGTTTGCCACCTACCGGTGACTTTTAGTACTAAGCCGAAACTTGCAGATCAAAAAAAGCTCTTGCGGTGGAATTTATGGATGAAGAATTCAGGTATAAAATTATTCGAAACTGTTTCATAGAAAATAAAAAAACTAAAAAATTAACCCCCTAAACCCTTATTTTTCAGGGGCTGGGGGTGGCATTGAAAAAATTAACTGCTGCAATCGAATTATAGACAAGAAAACTTCACAAATAAAAAATTTTTAAATGAAAAAAGGTTTAGTAAAGAATTGAAAAAACTCACCCCTAAATCCTATTTTTTAGGGGTTGGGGGTGTCAGATGAAAAAAATAACCCCCGGAATCGATTCAGCGACTTAAAAAAACCCTGTATACCAAATTTTGTGTGATTCACTTAATTTTTCGATGTTTCCAGTTTGGGCACGAATAGTAAAAAAAACCGTGCCAATTAACCGGTTAAACCTTTCTTATAAAACCGAAATAAAGGTTACCATTTAACAAAACCGCCACAGCCTCACGATTCGTCGGGGCCTAGTTGGTGTACAATCGGCATCAGGCACGTTTTACCGATGAGCAGCAACAGCAGTAGTAACTTTGCCGCAGGCATCAGGTCTGACATTCTAATGCGTCTTTCGAAACTTTGCTCTGGAAATTGTGTTATTCAAATTTCTTCTCTCTCCCCTGTCCGCCGCTATTTTCCAGCGTGTTCTGCGATATCGCCTCGTACAGTAGGGCCGTAATGCAGACTCGTGAAAACTGTTTCCCCCTTTTCTCATTTAAATCATGAGACTTGTTACGAAAGCAGGCGGGCCTCTTTGTTTTGCACTATTTTGCCCGGCTGTTAATAACCGCCAGTAATTACTTGGACTGGATAGAAAAGAACCGGGGGAATTGAGCAGAACATTGGTTTTACAGAGCGCAGGTTTTACAGAGCGCACACCGGGTATAATCGAAAGAGAGGCAAAAATTAATTCATTTAATAGAATGCGTCCTCCAATTATGCTGCCGAACGTATGGTTTCGGTGTGCGTGTGAGTTCGGAGAGAGCGTTGCGGCAGCCTCTGTTTACACGCACGCAGACTCCGAACATTTCATTTTCTCAAGCTTAAGTAACCACTGTGATCGTTACCTACATGCGCCGCCCGCTATTAACGGTTTAATTAGCGTAAGTTTTCATTTGTAGGATTACAGCACACAGCGAAGGTCTGGCGTCTGCGGGCGGCCGGGCGGGGGTAGGGGGTCGGGAATCGCTAGTCTAGTAGAAAAGGAGGCGAATCATCGTTTTTCACCGCTAACGTGGCTTATTTTTGCATTTTCGCGGATTATACCTGAGCCCCTAACAATTCGCTGCTTATGCTAATTGCGGGAAATCGGAAAGCCGTCGCCCCTCCACTTACCGTTTAACGATCCTTTAATCACGTTGCGCGTAACACAATTTCAAACCTGAAAGAGGATCCATATTATTGATAATTATATTCGTTGGTGAATCGTGAAAATAGTTTAGCCGTTCGATGCTATAGGATTTGAAATGAATATCGTCAAGGAAAAAGAAAACGAATCGATAATCTGCAGAAAATTAAGCACGCCGCATCGCAAAAATAAACATAACAGGAAATAATTTATGACGCCTTTTTAGTTTGTTGCCGACGATAAATTACAAAGAAGAAAGTTGAACGTTTAATTCTTATGAGTGACTTCACGATGTGTTATGTCATGTGTTAATTTATGAGAATACAGCTGTACAAGGATATAAAATTAAATTTTAAATTGTTATGTCGAAGATAGTTAAATGGAGAAATAAGTTTTAACATTCAACATTCTCAGCGAAAATAATGGAGACATTTTATTTTCACTTTATTTGATCCCTCTCTGATCTGCATCTTCAAATGTGCATTAGAGGAAGGAATCGATAATACGGGACGTGACCTTTTTAATCCAGGCACTTGTTATTCGAGGGACGACGACAAAATGCAACTACTCGGCAATCTCCCGGAAGTAATGAGTCTCTTATTTCGTTACGTTGCCACTCGTTGCTTCGCCCGTAGCTACGTAAAACTTCTTCCGGTAAGGCTGTCACGTTCAGTAGGTCTAACAGACGTGTCCGTGACACCAAACTCGAATGGATTGGTCCACGGGTCAGACACCGAAGAGAAACGAGGTGTAGCAAGAGGGGAGGGGCGCCCTGTGTGCTCCCCACTCGAACTATTTATTCTGGCACAAATCGCATTACCAACTTCAACTGCAAAATTGACTTCGTCCAACTTTTACGACGCCTTCGCTCTTACGCCCCTTCGACGCCACCCGCACGGTCAGAACTTCAACTTGTACGAGGGTTTACCAAACTCAGTTTAAGAAGAAGAAGAACTGTTTCAACCAGAGAGAGACGCATCTTGCGGGACTTTCCCTCTTCCCCTGTCGATATAAAATCGTACGGCGCGAGCTTTGGGAGGAATGGCAGTTCGGGAAGTTCGAGCCTCTGGGAATAACGAACAGTATCTTCGTAAATTGCTTTATTTTTTTGCCCCCTTCTTTTCGATTAACCCTAACCGAGAAAGTGTAGAGAGTCGATATTTCCGGAGAGGTCCAACTTTCGATTCGATTGGCAGCGAGTTCCGTTGCAAAATGGGGAAGTTGAGGTGATGATTCGATTGCATGAAAAAAACGAGGAACAAATTTGTAGAATTCGTCAAAATGGAGGTGGGATATCATTATATACTGAGTTATGTGTTTGCTGAGAAAGACGTGTAGGTAGTCCTTTTATTAAAATAGTATAAAAAATGTTTTGAGTGCCACCAACAGGTTCCTCCACTAATTCTGTTACAAGAAGTTTCTTAAAGAAATGTTAACTCTGATGAGACCTTTCCTCGGAGATAAGACAGAGAGGCTTCTTGAACTTCTTAAAATGGTAAACCAGGATGTAAATTAAAAGTTTCACATAAAATTCCTGCAAAATTATGCACGTTTCAAAAGTTCTGATAAATTTGGACAACTTTTACTCGAAACAGTTTTCTGAATAATACATGTGTGCAAAGTTACGAAGCGATATAGTGATACCGGTTTGAGGAATATGTCTGGAAGTAGACGGTCCCCTATCCCTGCTTTCTCCCACGTGCCTTTCACGCTTCAATCAGGCGGATCGTCATTTTGCTACGTGAACCGTTAAAGACGAGCATTATTTAAAGTATTATTTTTAGTTAGCGTTTGTGAATCTAAGAATTAATTATTTAATAAAACTAATGTAAACAGTTAAAATAATTACTAATAATACAAGTAAATAATAACAGCTCCTACGAGAGATTCTCAATCATAACACCATCTACGTTGTTGAAAAGGTTTTCAAATTTTATCTTTCATATGAACTTAATAATATATATTATAGTGAATATATAGTAAATAGGATAAATGGCTCTCACAGTCTGTTAAGAATATCAACAAGGACTTAAGAATGAATTTCAGTGACAATCTTAGCCAGAAGTTATTAATAAGGCTTTTTCCTCTGATGAAAACCAATCAGAAACGGCAATGGTGTATTTTTATTGCAAATTGAGTTGAATTCGTTCTTACTTTTTATTTTATTTTGTCAATTTATTGAATATTTGACTCTATTATTTCACTCTTAATATTGTAATTATGTTCCTCAATATTGCGTTTTCCCATAAGAATACACGTTAAATTGAAAGCTAAATAATTTAAAAGCTACCGAATCAATTTTTCTAAAATTTTACGGCAGGTTTTACTATTGCTTAAAGATTCATTCCTCCAGTTTTCAAAGATTTTCGCTGATTTGTACCGTTACTGAAGTTCATCCTTAAATTATGACATAGACGTGACTTTGCTATTTTCTTGCGAATGCAATTTTACTTTGTCTGTGAAAGAGCAAACTAAAGTTGATATAAAAAATATACAAAGTAGTATTATTCTAATTAGGAATTCGAGGGTATGAAGTTCCATCCTAGATCTCAGCACGTGATCTCCATTGACGTGTCATAAACCCACCAGAACGTCACAGTTGGAGCGCAGCTGGACTTGAAGGTCCAATTAAAATTTCCCAATTTACAAGCACGTGTTGTAACGTCTTCATGTCGCCTACTTGCATGTCTTCTGCAGCAAGATTTTGCAATGTGGCTACTCGAGAAATGGTCCAAATATTCCTCATTGGCACTGGTATGCCCCCACATCCACTAATAACCCTGCAAGTACATCTTGGAGAAAGAATTCACTCTTTTAATTTCATTGCAAATTTTGTTATTAAACGCAAAACTTTAGTCATCGTTGAACAAGAACACTTTGGCCTTCGCGATGATCACCTTTGGCCATCGTGATTTTAGTGACTGGCTCTCCTTGACACACTACGACCAGTGCCAAAATTACACGATTGCTAATATCAGTCTTTGCTTTCGTGAATTTTTTTCGTCCTCCGAAAGTCAGTTACCTCTGTTTCTCTTTTTCAGTCTGCGAAACCGAAAAATGTTAATTGTGGCCTGTGTCATGTTAACGACGCAGAGTTTTTATTGGTACTTTCAGCGAATGAAAGTGGATAATAAGCTGTATAAACTGGATTCTGTGACACGTTTATATTTCCAAGAATTGGCTGCAGGCAGTGAAATTGACAGGTTTCTGAAGCTGCCTCCATTTCGTTACATGAATCGCATAAATTGGCGAGACTTTAGTATCGCCTAACTGAAAGTTTTAAGATCACTAATTGATGTGCAATATGCTGAATCTGGTACATATGATATATTGAATAAAAAGAAAGTTCGTAAAGTTTCACAGAAACTCAATGAAATAAATATTTCTTAATGTTTTCAATTGTGATTGTTTCTACACAAAACTATTACTGTGTCGTGTAGTACATGTAAATGAATATTTGAAAATGACTCATCAATTAGATTGCATTGAAAACGATATAAGTTACACTTTCTCGTTTAAATAATACAGAGAATTTATGAATTTAATGTAAATTTATGAGTCAATTCTAACCAAACAATGAATACATATTTTCTGGAAACATAACAACGTCGTACTCTTCGTGCTTGATTTCTATCACAAATTCGAAACAAAATTTTCTAAATAAAAGGGGAAGCATTTAAGAATTTAGTGGACAATACTAATTACCAAAATCAGTAAAATATCGAATTGCCAAAATTAAAGGCCAAACGAACATACGTAACTTTTTAATTTATGTGCAAGATGTTGAAATGATTGTACTCGATGTCTTGGTCCCATCCATTTCGCATTGACTTTCGAATTTAAATTTTGTCTGACGTGGAGAACAAAATGTGTCGAAGATCATCGAGCCAAGACCAAATTCGTAACATTTCGCCAAAAGTCGTTACACGTATGCTTATAAAAAATAAGTCATTTTTAACAGATTTTTACAAACATTTTCTAATTCCGTGTACCACTATACGTAAGTGGAAAGAGAAAATCCTTTTCAGGCAATACTGGGGTTTGAAAAAATCGCATAAATAAGAAATGATTTTGAAAATCGAGTCCTATATACAGGGTGTTCGACTCCTAATGGACATCCTTTTAGGGGGTGATTCTACAGGTCAAAATGAGAAGAAAGTATAGAATAAAATTTTTTGATATCGCGCTTCATTTTATTCTAAAAAAATCTAAAAATTGTATTCTTATTATATTCTTATTAAATTAAGGGAACACCTTGTATGTAACGTAACAGGTTAAAACATTTCCATTAACACGAAATAGCTGAAAATAATTCAAGTGAAAGCAAATATACTTAAATACAATAAAAAGTTTGACATTTTTTATGATTTTTTGCAGATAACTAACACACGTTTAATCCAGAAAATAAATATACATCATAACTGAGGCTTCCAAGATTCAGGTACACAAGTAACGCGTAGTCTATCCAAAAACCGAAACTGTTTACTTTTTCTATAAAGTAGGTAAGTTAAAAAAATAAAGACCGTATTAATATTACATATTATTATCTGAAAGGGGCTACCGTAACTTACGGTACGAATGACACATTGCAGAGTTCGCATTGAAATTGAAACTAACCACCCATTTGTTTTCTCGTTTAGCTTAATCCTGACTAGCTGGGTGATTTACGATTTCCACTTCTTCACAACAAATACGGATGTGTCAGCCAGGTGCGGCAAAGCGTGCAAAGCAATTACGAGACGAAATCGAGAAGGGTTGGAGAAAAAAATTAGATGCTGCCCGCAGTAAAAAGCGCGGAGATTATGAGAGCATTGCATGATTCACGCGTAGCAGTTGGAAAAACAGTTTCGATGCGCGGAGGCTTTTCATTATCCGTGAAACGTGATATCATCCACCGTAACGGTGTACCATTTTTGTGCAATGTTTCGTGACGCGGTGGCAGGCGAATATCTATATATGGAGTATTTCGTAAACAAAACGGATTGCAGTAAAACGATTAAGGAAACATTTAATTATCAGAACACTGATTAACTGGATAATCGATTATTCGAACAGCGCTGTTTGAGAAAAGAAGACGAATGCCTAGAGCAGATCCATTTCGCTGACATTTTTGCTTTCCACAAATTACCACTTTCCATTATTCATTATGTGTCGTTAGTTTACCACTCAGTGTTGGAATTTCGTTAGTGAAACGGGCAGTCTATATATCAAAATGTCACTGAACCGAATACGCGAGGCTTTATCCATAAACTTAGTTAAAGCTACAAAAGTCGTAAAGAGAATGATAAAGGAGGGGAATTTGGACAATCTCGTCTGCAAACAATATTCTCATGCATGAGAGGGCATTCATAGATCAGAAACAGATATCAGATGGTACGAGGCAGAAAAAGATAGCAATCCCTCGGAGCTACTAACCTGAAAGGAAATATGGTATTTAGCAACTGAGAAACATAGGAACAGTACATTGCAGAACGAAAATATGGTTAAAACATATAAATGCAATAATATATGTATAATAAATTATCATTCTTCATCTGAATCGTATTTATACTATAAAGAGATCATCCAATTAATTCAAATAATCCAAGTCCTACTGTACTTAGAAATGAATTATCCTTCTTTGTGTAAAAACCTTATTATTCGATTATTCAAACACCGTGCGCCACAGTTGATTAGGATAATCGAGGTTCCACTGTGCACGCATGTATTTACGTTAACAGCCTCGGTACTGGCAGCGCTGAGGTAAAGACTCGTTCGCTTGGCGCAGTATAACTTACGTATAATTTCGTTCCCCTAGTTCTGTTTATACTCGGTTGTATCGCTCAGCTAGATCAGGCATTATTGTACGCAATTAAGCCAGTGATTAAGCAGTTAAAACTTAAAATAGCGGAACGCTGGTATGAGAGATCTAAGCGACCGAGGAGAATGTTTCCGTGGTCTGCGGATTCAATAACAGAGAGTCTTAATTCGCGCTCCGAAGACGACCGAATCGAGCGCAAACATCGTAATAACTTTCGTCCTGTTCTCGAATTTGCACGAAAATAGTTCCGAGCTCTATTTCAGGTGGGCGTGTACTGCTTCCAAATAGCTGATCCAGTTTCGAATCACGCAGCGGCTAATGCGTTCATGACCACATTCCGTGAGCATTTGTTATTGACGTTCCGACGCGCGCACTGCCAACACTTCTGACGATTGGAATTATACGTATAACCGCCGCGGCCACTGGAAAATACGCTGAAACGATATGCATCCGCGAAATATCGTTTCGTTATGGCAATTATGTTGATCCTTAGCCATGACGTGTTTTTCCCACTGGCGATGAATGGCTTACTTATCGGGAAAGAGAACATTGTATGTAAAGTAGTCTGTTAGGTTTGTGGGAATCTATTATCAGTTTTCTCATTTACTCCGTATGGTGTCATAACGTGAGAAAACAATGATAGTTGTGTAAGATTAGCTATTTGCTATTTTGTAGGCGGTTTACCATATTCATTCCATTTGCATGAAAATCCAAGGTTTTCAACTGAGAATATTCAGAGAAAATGCGTGGCTTCCTTAGGGTAAATTCCTAATATCGTCTAACCAAATTCAAATCGTTCCTAATTTGAGGGTAATTGAAATTTTTGTTCCTAATTGGTGTGAGATAAAAAAGAAAATATTTATATTTCGTGTGAGTCAGGTTAGAACTGTTGAAATTTAAAGACTTTCAATCTCGGGTGGAAGAATGCAAGATAAGCAAAAATCGGAATCTTGAAAATGTGCACATAATATCGTCAACCTGAGAAGTATTGATTAATTCGTGTATTTATGATTTGTAACATTAGAAATTCTGACTGCTTTTTGCCAAACATAATCCATTTTTATTGGGATTATGTTTAAAAAATGTATTTATTATAAAAATAGAGAAATACAGCATCAAAATATTTATTTTATTATATATTATTTTTTTAGACGATCACATTTACATGCCGGATAAACGGAGCTCAACTCTGTAGCTCCGGAAATTTTGTGTCCCCATCTGTAGCAAGTACCAACCTGAAACCAAAAAACTGTTTCTGTTAACAAAAATGTTGAAATCGATTAAATTGCTTAAGCAGATTTGCAAATAATTAATAATAGTTAATTAGATACTCTCAGTAAATATTCATGCGCTCATGGACTTTTTAAACATAGCTTTTCCCAATGTGATGTAAAATTGTTACGGTTCAACAAATTTTTACACTACCAACATTCGCTAAAATACTTTTTCTCCATTAGACGTTGCTCAAGTGATGTTGCAAAATAGGTATGTCTTCCTATGCATGCTTGGCTACTAATTCAGTTCATTGCCACCTCATGTCAGCACTTCACGAAATATTATGAGTGGCGATATTAGGTACGATTAACATGTAACTATCTACTTAATTTCATGTTACTTAAAAGCATTCTAACGATCGAAGCAGATCTAGAATTCATTCTTTTTCTTTATATGTTGTTGGGTGGTATTCATTTTTCATCTTTAATAATAAATCTGATGCATATAAGTACATATATGAGGCCTCATAATATACGTGATGCATTCCAAGAACCGTGTTACTAGCAACAGGTGACAAATTTAAATTCTTTGCGGCAATTCGTTGCTATGATCGTCACAAACCTCAGTTTGATCACGATGTGGATGTTCAGAGCGTGATGTACCTTCAAGATTTAAATTATTAGATCGAAGCTTCGCGAAACTTCTTCAATATGTGCAACTAGATACTATATTGTTTTCAGGAACAGCCTAAAATATTTTGTAAAAAATGTTTCGTTTCTTAAAAAATGACACTACTTTCTAGCTTAAGCCTCGTTCACATTAATCAAGTTGTATTTTAAGGCAAGTAAAGTTGAAAGAACCTCTACTTCACTTGAAACTTGAAATAAACCTGAAAGGATATTTCATGTCAAGTAAATAGCAGGTTCACATTGGCAATGTGGTTTCAAGTTACTTGAATTCAAGCGACTTGAAATCAAGTATCTTGACTAATATGAACGAGGCCTTAACCCGTCTACCTTATGGCAAAGAACGAGAAACAAAAATTGTATTTATACTTTTTTATACGTATATTTATATTTTTCTCGAAGTTAGAGGAGCCACTAAAGAAATGGAGACGTGAGTGAATCTAAAAAGACACGAGGGACGTAGTAGGATTAAGGATGTATCGGACCTATCTTCAAATTCGTACCAAGTTGATGAAAATTTGTGAGATTGTTCTTTTTAATCTTCCTGACATGCTCCAAAAAATTTAAACAAATTCACTAAACGATTGCTGAGTTATAACGATTTTAATTTTCACTGATTTTACATGTACACTTATGGAAAGACACGATTTTGACAGATAAATTTGCTGAAAAAATGTTGAAGAAATGGTACCAATGTTTTCAATTTTTTTGTACATGTAGTATATGGATAGATGAAAATATCTGCCGAGTTCCAATAATTGTTTTCACTACACCGTTTTAAAGAAATAAATTATAACTTGAGAAAATTGTGAATTCAGGGCATTTTCACTGCCAAAAGTTTAGCAAATAATGCTTGAAAAAGCATTTGTAAAGTGAAAAATACCTTTCTAGGAGTAAAAATAAGACTCCAACTGTTACATCTACATTCACTATGTGTAAGACGTAGATATTCAAGTATTTCAAATTTCATATACTTCTGTCTAATATTGTACGTCCGATACATCCTTAAGCTGTACCTACATAATAAACTGGAAAAAGTCGTGTTTTAAATAAAGTATTTTGGTTCACTATAAGTAAGTCAAACATAGTGCAATCTTTTAAAAATACTATTAATATACTTTCGTACGACTTGATCATTTATTTCACATTCATTTTTCCATCGGCCCCTCTAAATGCATCTGCACTAGAACCAATGAAAAAATAAAAACTAGCAACCTATATTATTCACCATCCTAACGTTGTTTATTTCGAAGAAGAATTATCAACTATTTGCAAATAAGGTTATACAAATGATACTAAAAATCTTGATAAGCCTTATTAGGTAAAATAAATATTTTATTTTCAATTTAGTTTATTCCACCATTCGAAATAAAAACGTTTTAACGACCAAGACCAACGCGTGTTGAGGGAAATCGAAGCAGCCAAAACCAACGGCTGCGAATTAATTTATTCAGTTTGTTCCGTAGCAAGTGCGGTACATGAAATAACGTCCTTGCGTATGCCTATCATCAAATAGAATACGTAACTAGTTCCTAGTTCGAGCCTACATCTCACAGTCCACTAACGTTTCCTGATGATCTACTGGATCATAAAGCACATTGGGCCGCAACGTTAATATCCAGTTCAAGGTGAACCACACTTTCGAGTGGTATGGACGGGGAAAGTGGCCAATACGGGTGGTAGTAGTGTTACTGTCAAGAATGTGTCTGCACTGCTCTGTGAAGCAGTGTACATTGGATCGCGAACTCGATCGAAGCCATATTTCTGCAAGTCCGCGAATTTCTGCTTAGTTAGTCGAGCCGCCAAGAACGCTAGCCTTATGTTGCTAGGGAACTTCAAATTGTTTGGGAACTTGTGATTGTTTATATGGTGCGCCTTTTAAGCTTCGCCCTGATCCTTGGGTCCCTACAATGCGCAAGAGGAGGGGGACTTCAAGTCGCTTTTCAATGGAAATACTTGGACTGGGTCTGGCCAAATACTTACTTGACGGGGAAGAACTTCACGTTGGGCAATGCCTTTACTCAGGACGTAGACATCGATAGATATGGCCGTGTATTCGTAACAAGTCCACAATGGTTGGAGGGTGTGCCAATTTCATTGTCATTGGTGACAACTACGCCAGGAATAGGTGGCCCTTTGCTGATACCATATCCTGACTGGACCTGGTTCACGCCGAACAATTGCGACAGCATAATATCTGTGTATAGGTTGGCGGTAAATATCGTGATAATAAGTGGGGAAAGTTTACAGTTTTTTAAATGATAGAGACTTTTATTAAGTTTGAGTGTTTCCCCAAAAATTGCATGTCAGTGTTGTTTATTATTTGGAGGTTCTATAAATACGTAACACTTTGACTGAATAGAAATTTTGAAATTCATCGTTCATGTGTCGTTCTGCCTTGGATCATTTTCTCTGTATATTTTTTTAATTTTGGCAATACTTATAGCAGCATTGGCAGGTATTTTATGTGTCACAAGAATCAAGAATTCAAAGATTTAAATTGGCTTGAGAAACTTTTATACTCGTTTTATTTTAGTTTTAAAGTAAAGGAATATTGAGAAATAATAGAGAAGGAAATTAAGTATTCTATTTATCACTTGAGAGAGTTATTTTATGAAGAGTACCTATTCCAGTAGCTGTTACGTACCTACATTTGAAGCATTGAGAGCAAAAACGGACTAACCCACATTGAAAAAAATTAATTTTTCCTTTTTTATATGATTAGTACATCCTATTGGAATACATTATTGTTACTAACTCAATTTTGCAAAAATGTGGGCTAGTCCGTTTCTGCTCTCAATGCCTAATTTTTCAAACAAAAACTCTTTGTTCTATAAACATAGGATCATTATTTGGAATAATATAATGAAAAAACATAAATTCTCTGATAAACTACTTTGATTTAAAAATATTTCTTAACGCGGACTGGAAAAAATCAATACTAATCTGCGTAATTCACGAGAATCCATACAGTAATTCAATACTTGACAGTCATGTTAAGAGCAACGCAGGATCGTATTAAATATACCAACAAAATCTCACTGTCCAGATAGACGAATGCAATCGGTTGTGGGTGGTGGATAATGGCCGCATCAGTAGAGACGCTGTTTGTCCGACAAAAATATTGATCTTCGATCTTGCCACTGATCAGTTGATCCATAAATACGTGGTGCCGGATGATCAAGTGTTGTACGGGAAGGCAGCATTAGTTACGCCGATCGTCGATGTCGGAAAAACGTGTCTCGATACTTATCTGTACGTGGCGGACGTGGATCAAAATGGGCTACTGATTTATGACTTACACGGCGGTCACTCGTGGCGCGTAAACAATACCCGCGGCAATGCTTTTGGTCCAGATGCCGATGCCATGAACATCACGATCGCTGGCGAATCATTTGATTTAACCGACGGTACCCTCGGAATGTCATTGTCACCACATGGATTTTACGACGAAAGGTACTGGCATTTGTTGTATGGTTCATTATGCAATCCCTTAAAAAAAAAATTATTTTATCACTCACGAATTGACATTTTTCAATTTAGGGTGAACACGTCGGAATAATAAATTATGAATATAGCTTGTGCAATTATACAATTTTGATATAATTGTGAACATGACTGAAATTACTTTTATCCAGAGATGGGCAAAATTTAAGCGAATAAAATTTAAAAAATTATTCGTCATGTGTCGAATAATTTTGTTAATTTTTATTCGTTATTCGAAATTTTTGTTTAAGGGGTTATACCTAGTCAGGCGGCCGAAAAGAGGCGAAATTATGTGAATTTTTTATGAAAAAGCGGAAGCATATATTTTTTCAGAACTTTTTGCTCTTAAAAGAGCAATATTTAAAGAACATTAGGTAATTTTTTCGTAGAAAAATAATTACGTTTATAATAAAGTAACAACCGACATCCAAGAAGCCTTTTTAAAAATTTGGTTTTGCAGTGAGCACTGCCATTCGGAACCAGATTATCTAAAATCAAAAAAAAAGATTTGGTTAGTATATTAATGTATCCTCTGATTAACGAAGGGAATTTCCAAAATATTAATTTAAAATAAAATGGCGGCTATTTAAAGTCGAAGTCCTGATTTTTTTGTGCAAAAATCACGTGCAAAAATTTTGTCCATCTCTGCTTTTATCGTACAAAATACATTCTGTTTATAGTTTAACAAAAACATTTTAATAATAAGAAACATGATTTTAGGTACCTTTACTTCAATTCCTTGGCTAGTTACCTCCAGAAATTCACGGACACGTACTCCCTAAAGCAAAGCAAATACAGCGAGCCAGTTGTGTACGAATCGAATTATAAACGAGTAAGCCAGGCAGGTGTCCAAGCAACGTCCCGAAGGGGTGTAATATTTTTCCAATTAGTCCAATTAACGGCCATCGCTTGTTGGAACATTGAGAAGCCATTCACACCGGAGAATGTAGTGATAATTGCACAGGACGAGAAGACGTTGCAATACGTGAGTGGTATCAAAGTAATCACGAACAATCGTGGCGAAGAAGAATTGTGGTTCAACACAAACAGATTACAAAAGACGATAAACATGACCCTAAGACCGAACGAGACGAACTTCCGTCTAATCACAGGGAAAGTTGACGATATTATCAGGGGGACAAATTGCGAGCCTTCCGGCACAAGACACAGAATCCCGGATACTACCTTCTGGCACCAGATATAAATCAGATAAATCGCATTGCCCTAATCAAATTTACCTCAACAGTTCCTCCAGGCGCGTCCGAATGTAAAACCTAAACAACACAAGCGTCAAAGTACCTACGTTTTGCCAGTACCTCCTTCTGCGTAAGCTAAATACGGTATTGGCCAGCGATAAACGAATATATAATTAAAATGCTAACCAAACACAATCTATCTCCACCACTTGCACACATTATTGTAATGAAATATTTGCAAGTCTTTTTTACACAGTCCTATGTATGTATCGTAAACAATATTCACGAACTTTGTTCCTTTCAGTACACACACTATAAAACAAGTTTCCCAAAAGCACTTTTAATTCACTTAAAATACTGTTTTATCCAACTCTAGCAGCTACCAACCGCATTCGGTAGTTAGAACGAATAACAATATTAACGATCCCGATTACTCTGCTTCTCACAGACCGTACGATAACCAAACACGGAGGATCGGTCGGGTATCCCCGAGAGAATAAGCCGCGAGAGTGGGGGCAGGGGTTTCTGCAAATGACAGCCAGCGTGTAGCAATTTAGTTAACCGTTTCATTGCTGCCTTTTGAGATGTAACGACGAGGCCTGGCCGTGACAGGGGCGTCACTAGGAACTCAAATGTTTCGATGGGGGTTGGGGGAGGGTTCGCTGGCGCAGGAACAACGGGGGAAGAGAGGTGTCGCGGGTGACGTCGCCGCAAGTTTCCCCTGTCTGGCGAAATCGGCATCGCGCATCCTTGCCTTACCAACTATTTTAGGAAGTTTTATCAGCCTTTTCCGGCACCGCAAGGTCGAAGTAGAAGGGTAAAGGCGGGCGTGGGAGTAAGGCCGGTTGAGATAAATGCGCATTCACGAGGAATTGTTCGTGTTACTGCCGCGGCACTCTCGGGATACCAATAGGGCGCGCAATGCCGGGAAATTCGTGTCACCTACTTCTCTTTCTACGGCGCAGTTCGGCGTGTGACTAATGGCGGCATATTCATGGCACTGCCTCGCCTCTCCAGCTCCCCCCAACACCGCTCGATCCCACACCCTTTACGAAGCTCTGGCAGTTAACCTCAGACAACCCCTTCGTTGCCATAATATACGGCTACCCTTAAATTTTCGTTGCCCCTCAGTATCCCCCCTCCCTTTCACCCTCCAAACTTCAGCGTCGGCCTATCCCAGCACGTATGGTGGAAAACCCCCTCCGTTGGCTGCCTCTCTCCGATCACTGATCCAACCCGCGCATATGCTATCGAAAGAAAAATAATTCCTTTAAAATCCTTGACATCTGGCGTGGTGGCGTCGTTAATGAGTGAGATGGTAACGCACGAAACGCGATAAATGTTCAGTGTTTTATTCTCTGCCCTTCTTCGTCTAGTAAAGTAGGTTGAGGTATATCGCCGTTCAATGTACCCACCATCATCGTATCATGGCAGTATAAAATATCGCGGCTCCAGCGAAAAGGCCGTGCGAGGGTGTAACGCTGGTCGCAAACGATCCATGCAGGAGCACGTTTTCACGATCGAATTCGTTACCTTAAGGGTAAGACGTGGAATTACTTAAGAGGTGATAGGCGTCGGCGGTAAAGTCTCGCCGCGGACGAGTCTGCGGCGCGCGGAGAAAACGTCTCAAATCGTTTTACGAGGGTACTTTTAAAACAACTTTACGAGAGCGCCACGGAATTTCGAAATAAATTTGCATCAGTTTTACTGCCCCTAATATACATAACTACCAGTGTTAGACACTGATACACGCGCGTGCACGGGCCGCCGGTGGCGCGAGTTCGTGATACAAAGCCCTCCAGCAAAGAAAAGATGCGCGCACTTCGGAAATCTCTTTACGACCGGCGCGATAAACTTGCGCCACGCTTGTATTTCATTGGAGTAAACGGCGAATCGCGAGATGCGACGATCTATTTTAGTTGCACGCAACGCCACGAAAGTTACTTACGTAAGGCCGCGCTGCGAGCTATCTAATGTCGTTACATAAAAATTCCATTAGAAGCAGTTAGAGAATTCACTGAAGCAAGCTCCAACTTTCTTGCCGAGGAATGTTTCCCAATTAGGAGACGAAACGGGAATAGGACAAAACGCGCGCATTACACGTATCGTTGGCCGGGGAATGAAATTTAAAAATTTAATCGTGAAATTAAACCGCGTATTTCATAGTCACGGCGTTTCTGGCGGTCACGGTGAATTAGTTTGTTTTTCACGGGAATTCTGCCGTTCTGCCTGTTTCGAGTTGAGCAGGGACTGCCAGGGAGAGGCGAGCTGAGAGGCGAGCGCGCACGCCGGCTTCTAGCGAACGAACTCGCGTGGTATCCGTTTGCAATTCGAAGGAACGTACGGCTCCTGCTGCGATGGAATGTCGGGAGAATTTCGGGCATCTCTCGTGTCTTTATTAAGGCAGCTCATCTATAATTCACCGAGTGGCCTGGCCCGGCTGACAGTGCTGGACTCACCGGCCGCATAAACACACGGCATCTCGTGCAGAAGCTCATGCACGCCAGTGTGTGGCATGCATTGCGGTTGTCAGCTCTAGTCAACGTGTAATTTACAATCGTGCCCCAGCCCCGATGCAGATGCACCCGCTGCTCGGAACCTGGACCATCAGGCACACCGTCTGCCAGGTGGAACGTCGGGCCAGTTCCTAGCAGCCAAGGGAACGCCAACATCGGCCGCACTGCTGTTGCCGTATTGCCGTTGTTCCTGTCACTAGTTGCGATCCAAGTGGACGATAATGCTCGGCCCAGGTACTACTGGCCACTCGGAACCAGGCCACTGCAAGGCCCCCATAAACTAAGTACTACATTCTGGTTACCGCGTCGCCATTAGTTCAGGGAGAAGTTTACAGAAGCTCCTCTGGATATCGCAGCAGCATGTCTGCTAATCATGAAGGAATGTTTCAAACCACGTGGTCGTTAGCTCCTGATTTCTCCTCGTGTCGCCTCAGCGTTAGGACACGCTTGAAGATACAAGCACAAAGGCAGTGATTATTAGTTTGCCGTGGAACCCTGTTGCCAGGAACTGACAAAGAAATTGTACTTGCCTAGTTGCACTGCATTTATTTATTTAGCAATGGTTGAAAGACGAAAATTTTACGAGTGCTACAAGAGATAATACTAAGTTTTAATTGCAACGAATTATGCAATCCTTGAAGTAATGTGTAATGTTGGTTAGCTAACGTACCTACTGATTTGAAAGGTTTTATTCAAATATTGATGGAAGTTCTTTGGGTTACTTAAAACGATATCAGATAATTAGCAAAAATCACACGGAAGTCTCCTTATTAATGTCCCTAATTGAAGTGAGGACCTTTTTCATTTCAACTACAAAACATGGAAAAATTTACTTCACGAGTGATACTTTCGCTAGCATTTCACTTTGAATTCAAGCATATTTTATAAGATGGAATATAGAAAGTCCAGCATCCAGCATACGAAAACCTCGCAACTATAATCCACAATTTCTTGCTTATGTTTGATCTCCTGTTCGTTAAAAGGGTACCCCATCTGATAACCCCGAAATTATTCCGTCATAAACACATTTGCACGCAAGAAGGAGCATCAATTTACAAGTCTGATGACTTGGAATCCATAAAGAGCCCTACCTTGACATCTGAACGAAACAGATGCATAAGCCGGATGCTGCTGGTTGTTCTTTTACCCTGTACGAACATCCGCCACCTATGTACGCTCTCGCGACACCCATCCCTTCCCGCTGTTTGTCTATCCAGGATTCCATCCATCTGTTTCTGGCCTGCCGCCTCGTCCCATCTCCTCTCTTTTCTTGCACCAAGCAGCACGGAACGCTCGGTTGAAATGTCGTTTGCTTTGCGAACCGGTCCCTTACATTCGTAACCGTTCGTTATCGTTAGTTCCGCTTGGCGAGGCGTGTTCACAGCGTAAACACGTACGTACGTAGGCTACATAAGCGAGGAGAACGCTGCGCTCGGGGGTTGGTGAGAGCGAGAAAGCGAGGGAGAGAGAGAGAGAAAGGGTGATCGCGAGAGAGAGAGAGAGAGAGAGAGAGAGAGAGAGAGGGAGATAGAGAGTGACAGGGGTACGAACGAGGTTTGAGAGCGCATTTCGGAGGAAGGTGTGGCCGTTTCGACTTCTGCCATTCGTTACCTTTGCCGCGAGCACACGGACGTGCGAGCACGCCGAGTCATGTTTACGAGCGCAAATAACGGTGTAGCCGCAACTTTTTGTTGCCGTTTCCTTTCCGCCGCTTTTTTTTTTGCACGGCGTTCACAGCGAACACGCGCGCCGTCGATGATATCACGCTTTGGTAATCGTACCCTTACACTCGACATTCGCACATTAATGCGCGCTCGTGCGAGCACACACGCGCATTCGGCTATTTACACGGTATCGTTACGCAATTCGCTGATATCCTGCTGTCGTTTTCACTTTTGTTTACCAGGATATCAAATGGGTTTTATCCGGGCATTACACGTTTTAAGATACGCCCTATACAATCCGCCTCCCCACTCCGCGGTATACTGAATAAATAACCGTACCAATCTATTTGACATTTGTCACGGAATAAATGCATACTTACGTTATCTTTCCTGTGCCGTGCTGTTTCGCTGACAGGATTCTTGGAAATTTGTACTTTCTTCTTCTAATTCGGTTTGCGACACGCGCTGGCTGTTTGCTTATTCCGAACCAGACGTTTTGCATTGGTTTAGATAAATATATTTATACAGGGTGTCCCATTTAAATCGATCCACGCGAATATCTTGGAACTGGTAATGATACTAAGAAATACTTCAAACAAAAATTCAATTGTTTCTTTGTAGGTGGAAGCGGAGAAGACACATTGAGGTTAACTTTGTTTTTTTTTTTTAAAATAGAATTATATATTTTTTATTGCATCAGTCAATGCAGCTATTCATTCCCTATAAAAAGGTGCTAAGTTACTTATGGCTAGGGTAGCCACACGTCCCGTATTTCACTAGTACTCCCAGAGTAAAATAAACCATTATCTTTTATTCTATCATTCACTTTTTTCATGATTTATTTATTTAGCACCTAAACGTTCCGTATCAATGCTCGGCAACTATGGCAACCCTAACAATAAACCATTACCTACCCACTTTTTTCATGTGTTATTTATTTAGCCCTTAAACGTTCTGTATCAATGCTTGGAAATTATGGCAACCCTACTTATGGCAAAAAGCTATTACATTAGGTTTAGGAGATATTTTAATTTTAATATTGCGTATTGATAGAGTATCTTAATATGCGCGACTTCTGACATAGTATTCTTGAATGTAAATAATTAAACTAATAGTTTTTCGCCACAAGTGGCTTAATACTTTTTTATAGCGAATAACCAGCTGCATTGGGTACTGCAATAAAAAATATATAATTCCGTTTCAAAAAACAAAGTCGATCTTCACATGTCTTCTACGCTTCCACCTAGGAAAAAACCAGTTACATTACATTATGTGCCCCTCGAAATCATTAAATTTCTGTCTAAAGTTTCTGTCTTATTTCTTAGTATCATCAACAGTTTTCAAGACATTCGAGTGGGTCGATTTAAATGGGACACCCTGTATATGCAATGATGGTCACGTAGTTTGATATTTATGAGATTTCGTGGATGGCACACTTTTACGTAGAATAACTAAGGGAATGTTAGTGGTCCTTTAATACATGCGTAATCTGTATCGCGAAGCAATGGAACAGGTGCGACAATACAGAGGACAAAGGAGAAAACAATAGAGATTATTTTTCCATTTTTCTTGAAGCAAGTGTGTTAAGCTTATTTATGCTACCAATTTATTTTGACTTAAAATATCGTGCATTAATATCTAAATAGTAATGGAATCATTTTGTCTTAGAATTATAGAGTACTAGCTGACCAGTTATCCGGGTTCACCCGGGAATTATTATTATTATATATTATTTTAGATAGCATATTTATAAATAGCCTATAATCTAATCTAGGACGTATGTAATGTATATTCAAAATTCCATTGAAATCCGTTCAGCCGTTTAGGCGTGAAAGACGGACAAACAAACAGACAACGTTTCACTTTTATATATTAGTAAGGATCTTTGCTGTATACATTCTTTTAATATTGTACGTTAAGAAGAATCGTTGACATTCTAGTCATATGCCACCTGGATATTCTATGAATGAGTAGAAGAAAATATCAGCAAGTCCACTATCACTTGACTTACGGATAGCTTCGATGCTTGCTGTTATTGTAGTACCTATATATATATATATATATATATATATATATATATATATTTATTTTCTGCCGAAGTGTAAGATACAGTGCACTCAGTCAAGGCTAATATTGCAGTTTGTTTGAAGCTTGAAATGCAACTCACGTAAGTGAAGGTTGAAGTGTGACTGACTCACTTGAAGGCTGGAATGTCATTGGCTTATTGAAGGGAAAAACTTGTTCTAACGTGCAAAATGCAATTCAGTTGTAAAATATTTCGAGGTGAAAATGCTGTTGTTGTGGAACACACAGATTGGTTAATTCACATGATTTTTAAAACTATAAATATATAGTTTTGTAATAACTTAATAACGTTTTGCACGAGTAATAATGATCAAAAATTCCAAAAGAATAAAGATTTTATATGGCATTTGTAATCAGTCTCGTGAGTTATAAACTTGTCAAACATATTACTCTGAAAAAGATACAGGCAAAGTCAAAAAATTGCTGCCTAATCAGTACACTCATAAAATTATGCTATTGGAAGAAGGCTTCTAGTTTTTAAAACGCAAAAAAACAATATTCTTTACTATTGTACTGCAGCAACTGCAATGCACAAATTGGTCATTCGCGTTTTCTATTGTTATACAGATTTTTCTATATTTTTGTATAAATGCGGAAACAATCGGTCATTTTATTGAATTAATACAGCCTTTGTTTACTAATGTAGCATGATTATGCATATAATTAGCTTCGTGCATATTATCACGTGCCTGATATGTACATCCAATGTGTTGACATCTATCATTTTGCAAGTAGTGACAGTATATTACCTACGATAATTAAATATTAATACGACTCATGATTTCTTATGTCTATTCTATCAATAGAACTAATATACTTGGTAGCTGTGAAAAACATACAAATGCACTATCACAATAATTGATATCGTTACTATTTTCTATCAGTACTAGGTCTCGTACATGTTTTGTGATTTAATCCAAATTAGATAGCAATGGATTGATCGAGGAAAATTACTTTGAATTATCTTTGAATTTAATTAGTGCTTTCTAAAAATTATCGTAGTCTAATAATTTGTTTACTGTACTATGCAGAGTGTGACAAAATTCGTGGTGCAAGTGAGAAAAGGGTGATTCCTCGTCCTCGTCTCAGATATTTTTAAAATACATTTTTTTCATGCAAGCCTTCGGTTTGACAAAAACCACTTTGAAACATTGTCAAGTAATTTACATGGCCGCATAAATAAAAATCAAGAAACGTAAAATTTAGAGATCTTGGGGACTAAAATATGGCTTCATCGGAGCCAACCCAACAGTTATGGCTATGGTTTAATAAATCTCGCTCCTCTCCATTCGAATATGGTGGATCACCATCATGTTGAAAGTGCAATGTGAAATGCAAGTAGAAGTCCACCTGTCTGTAGTCGGGCATATCGAGCCAAGCTATAGCGGACCCTCGGAGGCAAACTTATAATAGTAGTACGCGATCTGTATCTTGGCTCGACATGTCTGACGACAGACAGGTGGACTTCTACTCGTGTTTATCCCGTCCTCCACACGCCGCGCTGTACAGATATCAGTTACAGTGTGGCAAACTTATAGAGCATGCAATCTGTACATAAGTGTCATATACATACAGTTGATCCCGGTTAAGCTGATAATTTCAGGGTCCGGAGAGTATCTCTTATTCGGGGACGTAGGAGAATTTCACACCTCCGATTTCACGTCTCACTGAGTTTTATGGCTTTCGGCGCTCGAGAATAGGGAATCGGGAAGGCAAGGATAGAACCAGCCATTAAGAAAGACGCAATGTCAATTTCCGCATTTCTCATCAGATCTTCACGAAAATGACACCAATCGATTCGCTGTTTTTCCCCGATTAAAAGGCACAAAAAACCATGTAAATCGGACTATAATTAACGAAATTGCGTAAAAAGTTAGTTTGTAGAATTTAAACCCAACTTGGTAAAAAATAGTCCGATTTACATGGAATTTGGTGCGTTTCAATCGGGACAATACCAGAAAACCATTGGTGTCACTTTCATATCGATATGATGGAAAATAAAGAATTTGATTTTGTGATTTTAAATCGGCGAATACAAGTCTAGATCGCCTAGAGTCGCTCGGGCATTTAATTCACAAAATCATATTCTTTATTTTTCATCGTATCGATATGAAAGTGGCATCAATGGATTTCTGACATTTTCTCGTTTGAAATGCACTAAATTCCATGTAAATCCGATTATTTTTAACAAAGTTGGCTTTAAATTCTACAAATTAACTTTTTACGTAATTTCGTTAATTACAGTCCGATTTACATGTTTTTTGGTGTCTTTTAATCGGGAAAACACAAGGAATCGATTGGTGTCATTTTAATTACCAGCCGATGAGAAATACGGAACTTGACATTCTTCCCTTCTTAGTGACTAGTGCTATCCTTTCCTTGTATTTTATGGCCCCATTGTCCTCGGGCGTCGAGCGCGCAGTTGCGAGGATCCCCATGGCCTAAGTAAATAAGAAATGGTAGCGGGGATTGATTTTTTATCAGTCTAACCCATGAAAAATTACCAGGTTAACCGAGGAACACTGTAGTTGGTAGAATTACAATGTTGCGTGTCTCGAGAATGAAAACTCAAACAGATATAATTTATTCTAAAATTTCGGTTTATTTTTATACGAAGAATCACTCTGTCCTTATTTCTGCCATAAATTTTGCACCATCATGTTTTTAACTGCAATAAATAATTTTAATGAATCTTATTTATAGAACTGAATGACGTCTGTCTTACAATATTTTGTGTTAGGACAATAGTTATAAATATTACTACAAATATTTAGCAAATAATTATATGACTTAATGTATCATATAATTCGACAATAAGCCATAATACATTATACTTTTTGGAAACTTTTCCCAAACTTTTTGGAAAACTTCTGATTTGATTTCTCGTTTTTATAAAGAAAATATATTTCATAATGTTACATCGATGCGACTCTAGCCTCTCTTCCTTGCAATAGTATTATCATACGATTGTCCATTCAGATTACTCGGTAAATAACTATGAAACTTGTTTACACTGTCCTAGATCCTTGATCTAAATAACTCCTACTACAAAAAACCTTTGCAGCTGCTTGTTCGACAAGACTATAGTTCCAGTGAAAATACTTAAATGCATATTCTGCTTAATTTCTTTGAACTAACAAAAACTTTACCACCTGTGCATAACTTCCAATGAAGCTTTCCAAGTTTAAATAGGTACGTCTGGCCAATAATGGTCGGCCCACTGTACCAACAAATCTGAATTCTACATTTTATTCACTGAGGCTCGAAATATGTATTCTTCTAAATAAATAATTTACCGGTTCAGTGAGCGCCATTCCTGTTCGCGTATCGGTGGGAAGTTCAATGGAGAATAAATGGCACTCTATAATAAACAGCATTGAAAGGAAGTTCACGGTATGGGAGCAGAGAACTTATACGTGTTCGGAAGTTACCGTGCCGTCTGCCAATTTTCGTACATCGATATATCGTGAAAGGAACGATCGCTGCAGGATAGACGTAATGAATAGTACGGATGGAAATATAGCGGGTCAGGTGCAGGTTCCACTGAAAGATAGTCGATGGATGTAGCCGTGGCAGCGGCGGGGGAGGGGGCAGGGGAGGTATGAGTGCAATCAGCGCGATGATAACCAGTATTACCACGTCAACTCAACCCATCTCGCAGATCTTCGTGGCGTAATTCCCTGGGGTTCTATTTGTGACGAGAACAAGCGGCTAGTGTGACACGCGCACCGAGGACGATGTACCCGGAATTATTTATTCCGTTTAACAACGGACCGATATCACGATCAAATAGAAATCATATTACAGCCTTTGAATATTCGCACGTTCGGTTTTTGAGTTTAGCTGGGCCATCAATCGCGGAAACCGTGAGGCGCGATTAATTTTGCTGAACCCCTCTCGGTACCGCTGAAATGCAGCGCATCGCACGATTCCTGCCGATGACAGAATACGTCCCTTGTCAATCTTCTTCTTCATTGTCAATCTACTTCATTCAATATGTTTAACCGCCGCGAGTCATGGACAATTAATTATGCGATTCGGGCTGACAGATTTATCGATCATGTTTCTATAGCAATGCATAATAAAATCAAGTAATCTTAATGAAATAAAATAAATCTGCGTGTTATTTTCACAAACATCATTAATATCAGTCATAAAATACATTAATGTTCAGTGTAATGAAAAATCACTCTAAAATAATTGAAGAACATTGACAACAAAAGTTTTTGTCTTTTAATTATTTAGTTTTACCTGTATTACTTTTTAATATTCTGATAAATATATCAGGTACTGGCACGATACAAAAACATCCCAGTTTCAGGTATTTTGCAACCCTGTTTCTCATACTTATTGGTGTGTTGATCAATTAGAGTGAAAAATTCAATCAACGTAAAAAATTAAACAGTTTGTTATGAGCAGGGTTTAGAGTTTTTCTCCGAGTGTGATTGAAACCCCAGAAGCATATCCCGAGGGCGAGATCTGGCGATCCCAGGGTCCCCAGCTGGCTCACCAAGGCTGAGACTTTGCAAGGGGCTCAACTAGCAGCATTCTGCGAGTGCAACAGCCCCACCCAGGCTTAATGGGGAGCGAGGTCGTGGAGAATCGGGGCCAGACGGGGCTATCCCCAGTCAGCATTGTAGAGGTGTGCAAGGGTCGAGTATTCTCTTTTACCTCACAAGCGAGGGCGAGTCAAGTGAGCGCGGGTGGCAGTCATCAGTCGTGACTCTGTCGCCCCACGATTAGGTTTGTACTGTGCTCTGCAAAGATACAGTTACTGACCTGAGACCTACTCAAGTGGCGTGTAAAGCGATATCCCTGAGGATACAAGCCACCGCATGTCTTGTTCGTCACCTATTACAGGGCTGCACTCATTTGGTCAGATCCCTACAACCCTTAGAGCTTTCAAGTACTATGTAATATCCAAAATGTGTTCTTGAAACATCCTTGAAGTTTTGACTCGAGGGAGGACCCTCAAGGGGGGTACCAACTTTGTCCCCTTCTGCTTTTACGTCACTATGTCTCTGCATGACACAGTACTCTCGCAGACAATAGTTATGCCTCAAAGGTGCGGGGAGTGTAAGTGATTGGTTCTGTTAGATATAATGGGGACAGGGGCTTGCACCACTGTCACTAAAATGAACGTTGAAAAATATAAATGGAAGCCCGTATGCTCTAGAAGCTTTGACTTAGGTGCAACATTAACTGTTGGCATGTGGAGATAGCATTTATAAGGAAAAGTCAGTATACCATCAGATCAATTTCAGTTTATAGCGGAACAACAGAACTGAGTCTGCGTCGTACAGTATTTTTGTGAACATATAATCTGTAAAAAAATTTACAACTTATAGTATTAATAAAAATTACCCAAAATTCCTAGTCATAATTTGTATTCATTTCCTTGTAATTAATTTCCCCAAAGAGAACATTTTTACCAAATCTGACTGCCTAGTCCCCTTAAATGCTTAATGAGTATCCTTTCTTTCTTTTTTACTATCTACCACATAAAACTGATGTTGCAATTATATACAATAAAAGCGAATTCTCCGTCTAATCGGCAGCAGGCAACCATCCGTCGAAATATTTTACAATCGGTTTCTTCAATGGAATGATGGCGAGGAGTATGAAAACCACCGTGAGTGTGGTAGTGAGAATCAACCTTAATGTCTTGCAATTGGAGTGTCTATCCAACCTCGATCCTAGATCATCATTCCCCCTACTACTGCTGAGTACTCTTCGACGCGAGCGGCTCTGAAATCTCGCCAACTTATTGGTAATATTCACATGAAGTGATTCTAGTCTAAATTAAAGTTTAATTAAAATTATATAAATCAAAACTTCCATTAGCTAATGACTGATCTGACGCGCATGCTTTATTGCTTCTAGCTATCAGCCGTAGGTGGGTCAAATGTCCCTCGCTGTTCTCTCTGCTTTACTATTAGCGTGTCCAATTTATTCTCCTCGTCGAAAGATACATCGAGGATCGATTCAGGTACAGAATTAGTTCTGTCAAATCTTGGGACAAAAAGTTATCAACTCTCATTCGAGGCATTACTATATTTGACACCAGGGGCGGATTTGGAGATTTGGCACCTCTAGGCTAACAAGTGACTGCCGCCCTTTCCGCTAAATATCATTAAATAGATATTTTAATTTAAAAGAGTCGAGACAATTTCCAAATTAATTCAATATGGCATACTCACATATGAGTTATTGCTAATTCGCTATATGAAAAAGAAGTGAATTGTTTTTACAGTTGCCTCAAGCCTCTTGTCTAGTGTCTAAACCTTTCCCAATTTTTCTCGCTCAAAATTTTCTGCTCCTCAAAATTTGCCACCCTAGGCTCCAGCCTACTTAGGCTATACACTAATCTGCCCCTGGTTGACACAAGTATATTCCTTTATCCCAGTGCGTTTCGATATCGGTGAAATACCATTAAATTTGAAGGTCAATGTATCGACATAAATTCGAAGAAAGCGTGACTTGGAAATTTATCGAGTGAACAGTTTCGACTAGTATGTAACCTTTGCAACGTCATAACGTTTATCTTTCTCTCGTTCATTCTCATTGTCCCTCTGCCTCCCTTCTTCTGACCGACCACTTCTCTCACTTTCAACATAATATTTCCGCCTGTTCGTTTCCATGCAATCGCAACTCTGCTTGTTGTGTACGCAAGTCCATTTTCCGCGTCACTCGAAAGTAATACCACCCCTACACCCCGTGCAACGCACCCTATTTATTCCCGCACGAATGCAGGGAGAAGGAAATAATGATTTTAATAACACCGGAAACCTGCCGCAGCGAGAGGATTTTCCTCGATTACATCGAGCCCATTGTTTCAAAAAGAACCCGTTCAACGTATGAGAACCATTAAATAAAATTTCACTGCGTCTGCCTATGCGGCACCGTAAAAAGTGCTTCATCCATCGGGACAATCCATTTCCATTTCAACCGTCCGATATGAAATGCATTTTATTCTCCAATGGAATTTCAGTGATTTGTTTCACCCAAATGTATTCGGACCTGCATATTTAATTATTCGATCGAATTGCTTGTAATGCCATTCGCAGAGCGTTCTCCATATTTTTTTTACATCGGCGATATTGATTTTCTGGTGGAAGTATGGGATATTTTTGACGTGGCTGTAACTTGATTATTATTGAAATGTCCACGATTTGCATTTAAAAATCTAATATACCGACCATCTTTTAATTTGATCGCATTGCTTTCGGTAGTGGTGTTGTGACTTTCGTAAGAAATTTACAAATTTTATTTTCTATTTTGGGATCCTATAGTGGAGGTATGAATTATTTTTCTTTATTAGTACGTAAACGCTAATAACTCGATGTAATCTTAACGATCTCTAGCTCTATACGTTCCATACTTTCCATCTAATTATTCCATAAACTACCAATAAAAAAAATCGTCAACTTCTTCATAAACACCAATTTCTTTCATTTCGTCGTTACATTAATTGCAATAATCGAGAGAACAATCCTTTTTGCTGCATCGAATCTACCGAATAACTTCGTTTCGGCAAGCCCGCATTAGATCTACTTAGATATAGCAATTTTTATTAGCCGTGAGAACAGCGTCTATGAACACTTGCATCTCTCCCACCCTGTTTCCGAATGCGGAGATGATGTCTCGGACCGAGGCACATAAGGGAAGAAGGGAGGATGGATTTGAGGTGGGAGAGGAAGTTGCTGGACCATGTCGACTGCTTCCCAAGCCAGCCGAAGTGGACCTATCAACTCGAAACGAGTGTGCTCGACGTTAAAATCCCGGTCGCTGTTCCCGTTTCTCAGCTTCTCCCTATCCTCCCCGTCTCTCTCCTCCCGGCCTCCCCTCCCCCTTTATCGTTCCCTTGCTTTCCATCTCCTTTCGCAGGCAACTCTCATGCCACCCACTGTCTGTCTTCCTCTTTAGTGCGTTCATTCTCCCGTTTGTCCGTATTGGACGTAAACGATGCAACGGGTGGACATGGTCCAACAAATCCGAAATCTCCTTTCCCCCGATATAAAGCCTCGCTTCTTTTTTCGGCTTGGCCCCTCCGTCGACTTCGCGCCAATGCTTTCCTGCGAGCAAGCCAGGCGACACGAGTACCAGGCTGTACGATGAAATCGATTTGTATTTGAAAAATCCAATGATACGTGCGGAAATCGAATCCTCGAATATAACGGAGCCTCGATATTATTACGAAATATCGCTTCGGAGTTGAACAGGTACTCTGATGCTGCTCAGGGAAGCTTGCTTCGCGATGACTAACGTTCCACATGATTAATAGCATTGTTTAAAGAAAAAGAAATTACTGCGTTCGCAGTCCTCGAGAACATCGTATAAAAAAAAAACTCCCTTTTCAAACCAGTCCCCATGATCGAGCCAGAAATTGCGCAAAACTTTATCGTGGATAAATTTTGTTTCACTTTATTCGGTAAGCTACGTATCGACGAGAGCTTTCATGAAGTTTGAAAATGCTGGCTCGAAAAGTCGCATGAAATTGATGTGGAAATTTAATTAATGCCGTGAAGAGAAGTTGAAAATTCGGCAGGTGCATGTTTGTCGACATAAAGCAGCAAAATATCGCCAATATTACGCGAATGAATTATTCGTGTGTGAAATTTGTAAGGGTGATTGGTAATTGAAAGAAACGATGAAAACTGAAGAACACGAGCATTTTTCATGCGTACATGTTTGTAGATTTGGCAGATGCATATGTGTTCTAAAATGAATTCAGATAATGGGCGAGAGGAGGTAGTCGCTAGGGATAGCGTGGATTCCTCAAGGAAGTGACAATATTATTCTGTTTCAGGGTGTGACGGGCGACCGGCTGGCCGGGGGCGCCGCACACCTCCTCCATCTCTTCTTCTTCTTGCCACGACCACAACACACAATGTAACAACAACTACCACTACTAGAGTCGTCCGCGCGAACCACGTTCTCAATGTACTCGATGTGGTACGTCACCATACCCCTAATCGGTGTCTCTGAAGATATGTTACCCTTATTAAGTTTAACGTGTTTCACTTTTACGTTGTCGTATCTCACAGTTAGTGTTCCTCGATGTTTTAATGAGAAACCCGTGTCATGGCCCGCAGCGATGATACCAACCCTCACTGCTCTTCAACGCACGTAGAGCGAAGAGTGCACTGCGAATTTGATTCTAGAATATTAGATTAATTATCGAGTCCAATAAAACATCGTGTACGTTTCTATATTGCTTGAGAAGGCCTTTGCGGCTCGATTGTAATTACTGCATTCTTCTATTACCAGATATCTATGTATATATGTGGAAGTAAATTATCGTTTGTTATATTCGTTCCCTTTAATTGAACTGCACCATCGACTTTCAATTTTTATAGAAATTGCGGTTAAATTGAGCCTGCACCCTGGGGCAGTTCCACGATTCTTGAGCTATTTTTCAAAAATGTCCTTCAATACGATGCACGGCTACTATCAGTGGAATTTTGAACGATTAAATTATATATGAAATTTATTCATTGGCATTTCTTATTGCGTACAATCTCACGATTGGCGGCATAAATTTCACCCTGGAAGCAGTGGCATTCTTCGCACACACGTACGTATTTACAAGTTATTCAACATTGTGTATACATTCTATATTCTGTACACATACATTATGTCTTCACTGTTCGCTGACTTCCGTTACAATGTGACTTGTGGTTGGTTTAGTTTCGTTGGTTTATCGATGTTCGATGTTGGCTGCTATTGTTGGTTGTTAGGTGTTTAGTGGTCACTCTGTGTTGGTGCTCACCCTATCGACTCTTCCTTGTACCCGCAACCCCGACAGCCTGTACCACCCTCCGTTTCTCCCACAACTCGATCCCCGAAACTTGATGTTAGAAGTTACAATCTCAAGCCTGTCTCCCGCCACGAGGAGTCTTACTCGGCGATGGAAAGAATTCTGACACTATTAACACGTACCAAACAGACGGTAAGGTTTTTATTGGAAAGTTTGTTTTTCAGAAAGCATGCTGTCTTTACATGTACAGAGTAAAGAGTCGGGCGAGTGTCGCATGACAAAGATTCTCCATACTAAAAGAAAGCTGGGAGACATGTTAACTGTTGACTACTGTCAACATCTGTTGGTAGCCGTTTTGGTATTAATTTGTACTAGGTGCAGAAGAAGAGGGAATTAATGTTTGCTGCCTTCTCATGTTACAATGCCTGATGATTATAGGGCCGACGATAAAGGATCGCGAGGAAGTTGCTGCAATTCGTCGAAAAGGAACAAAAGTGACATAATTTGCGAGTGTTTTTAAGAATACTCGCACACCTTCAAACGTTTAATAGCTATAACCAGAAACTGGAATGAAAAAAGTAAGAAGGTATCAACTACAGGTACAGAGGAATAATTTATTTTATATCGTTTAGGAATTATCAGATATTTGGAGAAAGTAAAATATTTTCTAAATAAATGTTGCCGTAGCATTCTATTTTTCCGACAGAATTTTAATTTCAGTTTTGATAAAGTATTGCAAATTTTAGTGAATGTCACGGTGTTCTTATAAAAAAAAGGTTGCCTCGTTTAAGAGGGAAGAGCGTTCCAATCAACACGCTGTCGTTTCCTATATATATATATATATATACCATAAAGAATTCGTGGTAACTGCCGCATACGAATCTGCGGAAAATTGACAGGAACCGAAGAAAAGGCACGTTTCGCTTCGTTGTGAAATTTAAATATATTTGAAGAATAGATACGAAGCCCAACGATCTTTATGCAGCGCACGTAAAGGTCTCCCTTTCGGAATACCATCTCTCGATCAGTAACACGCCACTTAGAAATGGACGGTATTTGATTAGAGGGTGGCCGAAACTATCGTTTGTTTCTTCAGGCATGTACGTTTCATACTCAAATCCCTTTGTCTTCGCTTCCTGGGCGTTAGTTCAGAAATTTATAGAAGGCATGTGTTGCGACAGGAACGTTTTCTAATTATAAATCAGCAAAAAAGTGTTCCCCACTGGTAGTGGCATTCACTATTGAACAAAATCAATACTACATGTGGAAAGGTGCACAATTTGTTCCTGTCAATTTGCATAGTAAACATCGATACCGTGTCCGTGTGTTTTTTTCAAATTGGTCTCAGTAATTAAGTTTGGAGGTAACGATAGGCCGTTGCCACGCTTTTAATGGGTTTGGAAAACGATCGCCGTTTGCGATAGGACAAGGGGAAAATCTGTGGTTGAAATGCCTGAATTCTTAATGAGAGTCAACCAGAAAAACGAAAAACGTTGCCCTTTTTCGACTTTACGAGTAAAACGGTTACACGAACACGTGCCACTAGGAGAAAGGACCTTTTAATCGAGCAAACTTCGTTTAACTTTGCACGATTAAATAGTATGTAAAGCCGGGAATCCACCGGGAAGCTAAGCTAAGCTATGCTATGCGATGCTATGTTTTAACGTAGCTTTTGGTGGAAACGGTTCCATAAGAATGTATTGAAGCTAATTTTTTTAAAACGTAGCATGACATAGCATAGCATCGCATAGCATAGCTTAGCTTCTCAGTGGATTCGCGGCTTAAGTTCTACTAAATATTTACTTGCCCCAGAAGCAATTAGAAAGTGGTAACGCGCATCCTTTAAACGAGAATAAAACACACATGCAATTAGCAATAAAATTGAAATTAAACATTCACGTAGAAAAAATACAAATGGATAAATATCACGAGCAATCACTTCAATAAGACCGAACGCGGCATCCCCTTACAGGGGCGTCGTTAATCTCCGTATAGTTTGCTCCACATCGCTCACGTGTACTTAAGTTTAATCGTGCAAAACAGCAGTCCCCGACCTTCGTTCCAATTCCCTTGGAAATGTGGAACATTTTACTCTATTGAATCTGCTAGGAGGGAAAAGTGAGGGAAGAGGGCAGTAAAAGGAGGGCGCCATGCTGTTCAAGAACGTCCTTACTACGACGTATGCGAGGAAGAAAATATAGACAGTCCATAGGAACCATTTATTTGCTGGCATGAGCCTTTCGCAGTTTCTCAGCTAGCCGAAGCCGAGTTTCACAAAAGCAATTCGATTCCAGGCCCATTCGGACAATATTAAAAGGTAATTGGATTTCGACCTGGCTAGTTGTTGCCAATGCTCCCATTCGATCATATGGTAACGGGCGTAGGCACGGGGGTGCAGGGGGCGGGGGAAAGGGTCGTCAGCGTCATGTGGTGTAAAGGGTGTCGAATCAGTAGGAAGAGGAAGATAGCGTCGCGGAAGCTTGTGCGCGCGTTCGCAGACCGGAATAATGGATAGTCGTTAAATTTAATTGGCACATAATTATCGGTAGTCCAGGCACCAAGCAGATCGTTACGCGCCACCAATCGTCGCAATCCACCGCGTTGCTTTAATATCGAGGAACCTCGAATATAAAGAGACGTGACTTCCACTTTCCTGTTGGCCCAATGAATCCGGAATGAAGCCCAATGAATCCGCAATTTTATTAAATGATCGGTCCAAACATAAATCCACCTTTCCCCCGACTCTTCCTACACCAGTTAATGACAGTTATCGGAGTTCCATTAGCAGGACCGCCTTTGGTACTTTTGGAGGCCCTAGGCGCAACATCTTTATGAGGCCTCAAAAGAACATGTCTGTTTCTACGGTTGTGTGAAATATGTAGATGTAAGCAACACAATAGTTATTATCCCAACACTTGCTTGTCTCGTTGGTAGTACGCTCACGTACATGAATTTTATGTTTCTCTAGTTTTTAGATTATGAATTTAATTTGACAAGTATAACTAGATGGGTTTTTATATCGTTGTTTGTAAGGAGTAAGGTTTTAAAATGTGGCCCGATAGTCCAGTGAAATTAGCATATGTCTGCGGAATAATTACCAGCAAGCTAAATTTTTGTTACCGCCGCTAAAAATTTTACGAAGGGTCAAATATAAGAAACAGTTTTTTTGCAAATTACTTGTTATATATCAGTTTTACTACAAAAATAATTATGATGAAGTTTGTAGCTTAGAAAATTCTCTACAAAATGGTTTTATGAGTTTTTTTTCGTAGGAGTAACCATTTTCATGTATGACGGCTTACAAAGTTTCAACCCTCATACTTTTGACAATCAAATGAGGGTTGAAACTTTGTAAGCCGTCATATATGGAAATGGTTACTTCTACGAAAAAAACTCATAAAACCTTTTTGTAGAGAATTTTCTAAGCTACAAACTTCATCATAATTATTTTTGTCGTGAAACTGATAGATAACGAGATATTCGCCAAAAACTGTTTTTTTATTAACTATGACCTTGTATAAAATGTTTAGCGGCGGTCACATCGATGGGGACTTTTGACATATGGTTTAAAACGACGAACTAGAGGCCTACACAAAAACTTAGCTTGCTGGGAATTATTCCGCAGATATATCCTAATTTCACTGGACTACCATAGAAAGTGAGGACCCAGCTTGCGCTTGAACGCCTTGCGGTAAACGCGGCCCTGTGTATTAGTTATTTCCAACGTCTTCAGCAGATAAATTCGAATGAAGTCATGACACGGCGAGACACGACCCTCCCACATCCTTTTTATCACAGAATAACTTCGCCAACGGAATAACTTCACTCCCGCGTTGAATGTTTCCCGAGGAAGCGTCTCGCTCCCGTCAGCGAGAGCGAATCTGAATAATACAAAGATCACGCGGGGCAGCCAGATCGAGGGAAAATGCGTCAAGGGAGACGACATTACGACGAAACGAGGAGCGTGCAAACGTGGATAAAAATCTATGAACGTCTTGGGGAATTACGATGGCTCTCTCGAGGGGGGTCACCGGTCTCGCGACGATGAATCCACCATGAAGCTCAAATACAGCGGCGTAGGAGGCGCGCGCGATTAAAACGCTTAAATATGTGACGGCAGAGTAAATTAATTTATGAACCAATTAGGGGTGCCGCGTTTAGATACAGTTATCGATGTGACGGGGTGGGCCGCGCTTACGTACGAGCTATTGAAGCTCGGCGCAGAAACAGAGGGGGCGCGCGGGCGCGCGCGATATCGTACGTAACTACGATACGAGGGCGTACCAATAAATAAGCCCACCGATATCATCTTTCATTTCGATAATTATTATTCGGCACAGTGTTAATTAATTAAGGACGGAGAAGCACGACGCTCGGGTAACAGTGGCTCCCAGCGCGCACTCGGAATGGAGAGCTCGAATAGACGAGACACGCGTGCACACGATCGTGATCGTGCCAGGTGATAACTTCTCGGGCTCTCCGGCTAATTACCGGATGGAAGAGCTATCTGGTGACTGCCGTCAAAGCCCCTGCTGAAACCCAGTAAATGCACCTGCCCCACCATTGTGATATTTTAGCGCAACCGCGGTTTCCACGGGGTCGCGCCATTCTCCCTGGATCTGATTTTCATACGGCTTTTTTCAGTTTTCCTAAGGGAGCAGGCGCGCCTATGCGTCGCTGTTTCAATGACACCACCGAAAATTCGTCGCTGCAACACTTACGCTGGGCTCCCGTAAAACGGAACGCTGTTCTACTTCGGTAGCTTGGTAACCGGCTCGCATTATCTCTTCTCTGCGTTTACACAGTTTCAGGGTGAGGAATAATTCGTCCTCTCGTCGAGGTTGGTTAAGTGGAGTATTAAAAACTTTTATCGAACGATACTGGCGCGCAAGCAACATTTAGGAAAATTGTCTGTGAAGGGGGACGAAACTTTTTATCTCTCCGGATTATTGCCTCGCGTAATCGGATTTGAAAATTTGTTTGCAGTAAAAGAATCGGGGATTACGGTAATATTGGAATACCGTATCTCACGGGGAATATGGATTCTGTCTGAATAAATGGACGATGGAAAATTCACTGCGCCGTGCTCATAGAGATAATAAAATGTTGGAATTATCTTTCGCGTCTACATGGAAGTTTCTTTCGGGCGAGGCATGCGTGGTAGCGGCGAGAGTTAAATGTTAGAATCACGAGAGCCCGAACAATTCGGATGAGAGCCAACGGAGGGGAACTGGAATAATTTATTTATTTAATGCGTGCCTTTTTGGGTCAGAATCGTATTTGGGCGAGAGAGGACGTTGGCATTTTTCCCAAGCGACAGGAAAAAATAATAACCCTCTTTTTCGTCGCGTCATGCTTCTGTAAATGTATAGGTACTGGACGCCCTGTAAAACCGGAGGAGCCAGTTGTCGCAAACAAAGAAATAAAAACGCCTACCGTAACAAGTGACAAACCGAAAGCCATCTCACGGAATATTTTATTATTTTTCAAGGGGTTATTTATGGAATAATTAGAATTGTCTGAGTAATAATAACTCAGCTTTTCCACGTGTAACGAAGTATTGTACACTCGCAGTTCTTATATAAAGTTTCGCACCTGTAAGTAGGTACAAATCAATAGAGACGTTGACTCACGTTTCACGTCTCTTCCAATCATGTTTACATCGATCTGATTTTTGGTTATTTCGATGTGACTTTTAAAAGAGTTACTTCGTATCTGTCGAATTTGTTTTCTTATGGTAATTTTTATGGAGAAAAGTTTAAAATGCCTAAACTGCCAAGAGCGGTTAAACGAAGATGAGTAAATTTATAGTATCCTTAAATTATCAAAATTCAGTACTGAAGCTTTGGGAAACGCCGACCAACGAGACGTTTTCCGAATGCCTGTGAGCAGAGACGTGCGGACGCGGAACCGCGGCTCGCGAGGTCTGTTGATTTCTGCTGCCGCGGATAGCAAGGATCGGGTATAAATTAGAGGCCCGCAAAGGCATTTCCTTCTCCACTGTTTTGAGAGAGAGGACGAGGTACGACCATCGGTCCCTCTCGGACAGCTTAGGGTCTTCGGCAGGAGAGTTCGGCGATAATACCTGGACGCCTACCGGTCGAGAGAGTACCTACAGAGAATCTCCTTAGACGCCCGAATTTTGAGAGAGGAGAGTACGGGAGGATATTCTTGAACTCTCGTTCGATATGGAGAGCCCGGCGACAATACCTGGACGCCAATCAAACGGGAGAGTAACTCTTGGACGCCTCATTAGATTAAAATTAATTGTATAAACGTGGCGAGACGCAACGTCTAATTCCTGAAATTGTAGTCCTGTCCCGTCAACCAAACCATGTGTTCCCTCCTAATCCCAATAAACCTTGTTTGTCCACCAATTTTCCTTGATTTCAATTCACGAAGGCTACAGTATTAATTTTATTCTACTTGATTAAATGATTGGATTAGTGCACTGGATTATAAAACCTACTTAGTGTTTAATTGACACAGAAAATAAAGGTAAATGGGAACTTGAAAATTTAACCTGTCTTATATAAATTCACGCAACATATGTATAGGAGAAAATGGATCAAAACCGCAAAGCGGAACACCGATCTTTGAAGAGCGATAAAAAATGGGAACGAAAAAAGATATGAAACTTCACTAGGCGTCTTAAGTAGACCTTATTAAGTACAATATTTGGCAATGATGGAAAATAAGATTTTCCAGAGGTATTGAAATATTCACCTAGCTCAAGTGGTGGGGTAATGCGGAACACCCATTTAAAACTATCTGAAAATACAAAATAACTTATTTTTATGATTTAAAATGTATTAATTTATGTAAAAAATTCCGAATATATGTTTTAGATATAACTATTATAGATAACACATAACAGAAACATAATATATTATATAGATAAGAAAAATATTATAAGATAACATGAAAATTATAGAAGATATCCAAATATAAATGTAAAACTCACAAAAAAGAATAAATTAATACATTGCAAGAAATAATAAACACGTACTAAAAGACATTTCCATTCTTCCTCATACATAATAGGTGTTCCGTAAAACGCAAAAATGCAATGTAAGGACTATAGAATCCAATGCTATACTTACGGTTATAAATTTTCTAAATACAAGTTAAAAAAAATGGTCGAAACCGCAACACAATATCGACATTCCGACAGCGGAAATTGGTCCAACTCTGTAAGTAAAAAAATAACGTGTGCTCGGGTCTATGGTTGATCACGAACCGTTGTGAGAACCGTTTGGTGTCATATCACACGAAAGCAACTCATTCACAGGTCTTATTTAAGTGAAAAATTGATGTTCCGTTTTGCGCCACATTCCCCTATGTATTTATGCACTGGACACTCTACAAGAAAAGTTTAATCAACCAGTTTTCCTCATCTATATTTATTAATTGCACTATAATCATTTATGTAACTTACACGCGAATATGTTCACTAAACGTCTCATCTATACAGTATATTTCTTTAAATAATCCATACTGAATTAGAACAAACCTTTCCAATGTCCCTAATAACTCCACTAACCTACTTTAATACATACACTGCTCTAGTTCCTTGGGTGGCTACAAAAGTCCTTTAATTGTTTCAAATGATTCACCGGGACACCTCCAGTTGATCGAGACGTCAGCTCCGCGACTTCAGACTCTACAATGTAAATAAGCTCGATAACATGTATATCGTTGCAGCACGACAGAAATTCAATAACCAATAGACATCCGAGGAATATAGCCAACAAGCTATATAGGTGTATGTGCAATGAAAATGGCGACGGCGGGGGTGGGGAGGGATAGAGCAAAGAGTAGGGGGTAAGGTAGGAAAGAGTAAAGGGGGGAGCAGGCAGAGATGGAGAGAGAGAGAGAGATGGATGTAGGGAAGAATTACATGGAGAAAAGGGAAAAACGAGAGGAGAGAGTCGAGTGGCGAAGCACACGGCTGTGCTCGAGCAGCGCTTCTATTCAATTTAGCCGCACCGTGCCACGGATCCTCGCTCTCTCGCGTATATTTGCCGGGATTTGATTTACGCATAAAATATTCACCTTGCCCAAGATTTCGTTAGAGTTTCGAAGTTCGGGGGCGCGCAGCCGCGGTTGTACCGCTGCTACTACTGTTTCTGCTGCAGTGCAAACAGCCACCGAGAGGGAGGGAAGATGGTTCAAGTAACTCAAGAAACGAAAGTGTACGCGAAGGTTGAATGGAACAGGGGACAGGGAGAGGGAGAGAGAGAGCGAGAGAGCGAGATAAAGAGAGAAAAGGATGGGAGAAAGAAGTTCGCGAAAGACAGAACAATGGGAAAGCAAGGTAACTTTCGCGAAGGATTCCGTGCGGGAGTCTTAAGGTACCTACAGTAGGAAACTTTGCGGAAACGAAAAAAAGGGGGCGAGAAGAGCGAGGAAATAGGGACGAATCAGAGACTGAAGAAATTCCGTGACCTCTACGGTACCTTATCCTTTCTTTTTGCCTTGCTTCCTTCCCCGTGCGCCCCTTTCTATATTCACCCTTGTTTTCTCTATCGCCTTAGCCGTCCATGGAATCAAATAAATCAAAGAGAAGCGTGAGGGTGAACTTCCAACAGCCGATATTCACAATGAATGCAGGCGCGGGGTAGTCACCTGAAGTTAAGGGTCTGCTTGATAACGACTTTCTACCCTAGTTTCTTACTTCGTAACGGTAGTCTTGCTTCTATGCTATGCAGAGATAAACTCTTTACGCGTGTGAAAGATATACTGTCTTACATTTTCTGTTCGTTTTACAGCGAATCATATTTAATATTTATGTTTTAAAATACCCCGAAAGACATCACGATGAAACACGTTACGGCGTATGCAGTCATTTAGAGAAATTAAACAAATTCAGAAAGTTAAAAGTACTCTATATGTTTAGTAACAGGAGTTAAGAAAGTCGACATTACGAGTGTGACAGAAAATATTTTTGTGGCTTCCATAATTTTGCAGTGTAGATGCAAAATTTTATTATTCTTTAAATCGTATTGCACAGAATCGATTTGCTCGAGATAAAAAACCACGTAGAACACGAGGTATAACATACAGTTTATTTATAATCAATGACATATTACTGAATTCAATCTTCATATTCATATAAACTAAAAAGATGACTATGGGAGTTTGATAGGAGCGATTTAAAGCGCTCTTTTGCTTTACACGTTTCATACGCGACGCTATTTTAACCCTTAAGTCCTACTTACTCCCGAGTGTTGATTGTAGTCACGGAACTCTTTTAACCTTACTTGCCTCGAGAATTAGTGGCCAGTTACGCCGAAAAGAGGAGCGTTTCCAAATAACTGGCCCAAACATACAATTTGAGGTAGACTCGTTAGAAACTCGGCTTTCCACTTCTGGTCTTTTCACATGTCAGAAAGGGGTTCGTAACCTTTTGTATGCATTATAATCAGAGTAAAATGCACATTGTACTGCATCAAAAGACATAACTCACAACTAGTAAACGTTTCTGTTGAAGAAACCTAAATTTTTCTTATTTGTGCTTCTTTTAGGAGAATGAATAATTTTGTATGAATATCCGACACAACTTTATGATTATTTGGTCAACAATTTTTCTATCCTTTATTACAAATAATAATGCAAATATTACTAATCACGTGCGGGAAAACTAACGAAAAAGAATCACTCCTATTATCATAAAGAAGAAAAACGGTTCAGTTTTTAAAAGCATCAATAATAACTATATCTCATAACATAGTTTCTGCTTTTAAGTAGATAAATATACTTACACCTATTAATAAAGTAATCGTGTTCAAAGTTTTCAATGTGTGGCAAATAAATTCTGACATCCGCACCAATAAGAATAATTACCAAGATTCTTCTACATTTTATATTCTTCTAACAGGGGTTGCTGAAAATGATTAGCCTAGAAAATAACTAATTGATTTCGCTATTCTTCGAACAGTTACTCGCGGCACCGTGCTTCTACATAATAACTGGTTAGTAGGAAATGCCATATATATTAGAATTGCTAGGTTCCAAACTCATGCATTTGAAGAAAGCGAAACCCGCACTGTTTTGAGGCGGTGGAGCGAAGCGTGAGAATGCTGGACAGAGTTCGCGATAAAAGGCGATTCCAGGATAAATTTTAGGACATACCATTCTTGCGGATCGTTGCTCCGCGTTAAGCGTTGTACGTGGGACCATCTACTACTCGTCATGCTTCTATCTGCACTTTCACTCTCACGAGGAAGTTTCGCCGGAAGCTCCGTGAATTTATCCACATCGCTACTCCTTCCGTCCGAAAACTTATCTAGGATGGCGGAATATGGGGCAGAGGGGACGCATACACGTGACCATGGCAATATGCTCGATGGCAGGACCGTTAGCTCGCCCTATTGGTTCCGAAGGACCCAAGCTCGAGCTCCTCTCTATTCCATTTATTCCGTATACATAATACATCGTTTTGCGAGCAAGCAGGCCCCACTTGGATTCCTGTCGAGCATGTACGTATTCTTATTTCTACGCTCGATTTAACGGACTACGATGGAAACAGTGCAATCACTGACGCGTTTAAACTTATTTCTGGCCGGCCATCATTAATCCGATTATTAATCTTTATTACTGAGGAGGTGTTTGTATAATTCCGTTTCGATTAAAATTTTGGGGCTTCTATTGAGAAAATACGATGCCAATATATCAAGATATACTGAACTATAAATTATTGTTTGTACGTCACAAATGGAGGTCATGGGAGTTTTACTAACAACTTGGTCTGAGTTACAATTTGATATTAACTAAATCCCTAATTATTGTATGCTGTCGTAAGTAAGAAATGGGAAACTACCTACGATTAAGAAAACCTTAGATGCCAGAAGTATAAACTCACAAAAAGGGGCATTATAGATTTTTATTCATATACTAAATAATCATATCCGAATCTTTGAATTCAAGTGGTGTAATGTTAACATTTGAAAACAGTACCTACCAAATTTCAGCTCCACTTACGAGTAGGGCAATGGTGACGTATTTGGAAAGCTCCTTGAGCCACCACTTAGGTACTAATGAGTGGGTAGCAGTACACAATTTAAGGCAATAGATGGAATGTCGTCATGTTAAAAAAATAAACATTTGGTACTATATAGAATAACGCATCATGTTAGGAAAATACACTATTAGAATTCTGGAAATTACTCTCGGATTATTACGTATGTACTTATACGTTTGGTCCCGTGATGCCGCCATTACTCAAAGTCCTTGACCGAAGCTTTCCTCTAACACTTTAGTGAATGTTATCTGACGACCCCAATCTACGTACTCAACAAAAAGCAGCGTTACGACAACAAAGGTACAGGGTGAACGCAACGATAAAAGCGACTGGATACAAATATGGCAATATCTATACTTTACATCACAGGAACGTATACCTAAATGAAATGAAATGTTCTTTCTCTAGTGCCTGAATTCCTTTATGCTTCCAAATCCGAGCAGGGAGCCAACAAAAGACTATAGTGGATCTTTTAAACCTTTGGCTTCCGGCAGACCTGCATAGTCGGTTGAGCAGGGAAATTTATATTAATCCATCGCGATGCCACGCGGAAGTTAGCAGGCACCTTTTGACCGGAAGGAAACGACTGAAGGCGTCTTCCTTCATTTGAAAAGCGGCCTCTCCTAGAACGATCACGAGCCCTCGCTTCTGACAGACGTAATACGCATTTGAATCGGGCTTGCATGAATACGAATGGAATTGCGAGGGCTGAAAGAGGGCACGGGACGAAAGAGGGTTTAACTCGATGAAATCCACAGTGCAAGCTGCCAGTGAGTCGGGCCGCCTCTCGTACAGGTGCTCTATCGAGTATGTCCCGATAATGCACGCCCCGAAATATAATCCTTGTCGCGGTGGATGCGCAGTGAAAGCTTCGGTTTCGGGCGCGGGCGAAAATCACGCATAGCTTACCTATCCTGCTATTTCATGCTGTAGGAGCTGGCTTTGGTCACCGTATAGGTAGGGCATAGGCGTATCCCAGTGAATGGCTTGCCAACGCCGCTATACCGCGGATGCAGCGCGTAATTACTTTATACGTTTATGGCGACGGGCCTTTCGTCGGGCCCTTTTGTCGGTGCATCCTGTGATTTATCGAGGTAACCCTGCCGCTACCAACCACCCTGGGAATTTCCAAAGCCCGCGCGGATCTCGCCGTCAACGCTGCCGTTCACCGGCACCGAATTTGTAACCAATCCTTGTAATCTCGCGTTTAACCGTTCATCCTTTCTTCGCCGCTGACGGTTTCCCGAAGAATAATGGGGACATTAGATCCTGACAGCCCTTTTTATATTCCATTCGCTCCTCATACTCCAGCGTACTTTCAACTGCGCAGATAATTCGCGCTGGGAATCACAGTTTTGAGTGACGCAAGAATTCTTCGTGGTGCGTGCCGCTTATGCCGAATTTTTAAAAAAATTAACGTTTAAGGACTTTCAAGCTGACGTTATTAATTTTGGCAAATAATACACTTTACGTTTTGCACCCGTTTATCCAGGCAATTGCGTTTTAGAATTTATACAGGTACAATTGACGGTTGTTGGATTAAGTACGTGGAATTCGTAAGCGGTTAAAAGATTGTTGTTTTATTGAATAAATCAAGAGAACTTAGACTAAGCTAACAAAACTATCGAGATCGCACTGATGTAAGTACCTTTTTCGAACTGTGTTCTGCGAATTCCCTGATTCCTTTAGATTCGGTAATTTTATCTGTCAAAGAAGGCATGGTCACGGTGAAGGTGGAAGTGGACATGCATTTCTACATTTTTCCTTGAATTTAGTAACAACGACGATGTCTCTACGTGCCGCTGATTCTGCGGAAAACTCTTCGCTTCAGCTATGGCACGCGTTTCTAATATTCTATACTCTATAGGGTAAATCGGGGAGTGATGAACCACTTTTTTTAATGGTAGAATTTCGTCTATAATTAATTGACTAAAAAGCAGAGGGTTTTGCGTATTATGTAGTATATTAAATGAGCTCACAGTAATAATATTCAATAACACAGAAATTATAACACTCTTATAATATAAGCATATAAAAAATTATAACAATGATCCAACTACACCATACTCCGTGGGTTAGTTGAACCACAGTATGCGGGGTAAATGGACCTCTATGAAAAAAAAACAAAATATGCGTATTCTTCTTTAACAAAAATATACGCTTATATTCATTGTGATAACAGTTTATCTTTTATTTGTAATTTTAGCCTTTTTGCCGCAACAGCTGCAGCAATTTTCGTACTTGATACAGCTTTCATGTTGCCAGCGTTCACAATGAATACATTTTATTCAATCATATGTTTTATTCGTTTTCTCAGACTGTTTTCTTCTAATTCGTGTTCCTTTAGGAATCCCGAAAGCTTCTGCAGCTTTGTACATTTCTTAATTGTTCTTCAGTTACCTCTCAATGTGGTATTCTTCCGTTTATATTTTGTTGGCTTACCGAAAAAGTCACAATACAAGGTGTCCCAAAATTGCGGGACAATACGGAACATGTATCCGAATGCAGAATGATATCGAAAAGTCATTCGCCGTTTTGGGATCCGAGGCTTCGTTCTCGAGATATTAACAGTTGAATATTAACGGTGGAACTTCCGGGCCGCACAGTTTAAAGCCGAAACAACTGAGCGCGGAGGAGTGACTCCTCGCACGCACATGCACGAGGCACGCGTCGATACAGATCCAAGCACATGGAAGAGCCGACCGCGCTAACCCATTTACACGATTTGAACCAGCGCGGTCGGCTCGACTGTGTGCGTGGGCCTGTATTGACCCGTGCCTCCTACGTGTGCGTGCTTCCGTACGCTGCCGCGTGCACAGCTGACTCGGCTTTAAACTGCGCAACCTGGAAGTTCGACCGTTAATATTGAACTGTTAATATCTCGAGAATGAAGCTTCGGATCCCAAAACGGTAAAGGACTTTTCGATGTCTTTTTGCATCATAATATTGCATGTTTCGGATTGTCCTGCAATTTTGCGACACCTTGTATATAGTGGTTCAATTAAACCCTTCTCATCACGTTCAAGTATCCCATTTTTAAGAGTCAGATTGATCAGCCTGTAATTATTTACATAACACAGTATAGGTACAACCATTTGTAAGTTAGAAATCATTAAAAACGGTTCAAATTCAAAAGCATGTGTCCGTTTTCACATATCGCAAAGACGAAATTGTGAGCACGAAATTTTCACATCCGAGTTAAATTAAAAGGACCAAATACTTACATTTTATATAAATGCAACGCAATTAGATAAACTTCTGGCGGGAAGTACAACATATAGAACTAAAGTATGGTAATGTTCGTGAAATCTGACGGGTATTTCAAAAGTTATGTAGGTGGTCTATCTCTCACGTAGGGTGCACCACTCCCCGATTTACCCTACTTCTATTATTTAAAAGTTTCATATTTATCTGTATCACTTGATATCGGAGTTTATTATCAGGGCACAGCACTACTTTAGACAAGTGGCAAGAAAGGGAAGGAAAGTATGCTTGACGGATATGTGTATCATTTGATACAGAATAATCGATAGACGCGGTCTGATAGGAAATCTGACGTAGCTTTCCGACTAGACTGTGATGCTATGGTATTAATATTTGATGCACATCATTCGGTTTTACTGCCGGCATAAATGCGTCAGATGGATGCGTGCGTGCTTCGGGAATCACCGGAAATGCAATTCACCTGGGAATCGATAGATGCTGGATACGTAAGCGGTCAAGAGGACTGGTACTGTGAATACATATGCATCATTTTCGTCATTCGAAAAGCGTTTCGAGCGATCGGTATCACAAGCATGAGCTGGTAAATGCATTCATACGTAATAGTTCACTGACGCATAACAGGATGCGCATGTTAAAAATGTTGTTGTTTCAGTAAACACCATGCTCACATTCTAGAGAAACTTTGCTTCACTTTTATTTCTACAAAATGGCTGAAAATATTACATTTCTCATATTCGAGTATAATACAATTTTAACAACGCTATTATAACTTTTAATCCTGTGAATTTAGTTATGTGATAAAAAGTAATTAATCACAAAGGAAAGTGATCTATTTAGCTCTTTCGCAGAACTGTTGTAATTTACAACTATTAAATAATAAATCCTTACAATTTAAAATATGAATGTCAGTACAGAGAATTAAATATTGTATAAGAATTGGAAAATAAATTAACAATAAATGTTCACTTTGTATATGTGTTAATAATAGTCAGTAAATACAACAAGAATTCCTTTGAGTACGAAATATATTGGGAGGAGTATGTAACAGATGTTGCTGCTAGTAATCGTGCTTAATTCCAGCAAATAATTAATTCCCTTTGTTAGCTGGTTAGTTCCCTTTGTTGTATGGTTATGACGGCTGTGTTTCATTAGTATTCTCAACACTTCCTTCATCGACTTTATCAAGATACACAATAATTTTGCATCTTCACTTCTCTTCCGTTATTCCACCTCTGTGCCCAAAGTGGTACTTACGGTCAGATCGATACTAAATTTTGTCATTATTAATCACCAAGTCTCGGCATCCTGTCCCAGTAACAATGGTACCCTTTCCACGATTAATAAAACGTTGCTGGTATTAACGATCTTACCCTTCGTCGGCCTTTTTACCTCTACCTTTTTTATTTTTCAATATCTTTGCGGAGAAAAAGAATAGGAAGTATTCATTCGATAATTGTGCCAGACAGGATAGCGAGCGCTTTCGCCAACGATAATCGACGAAATTTCCTCCTCCTGAAAGCCGCTTTTGCGGTGAATAATTGCGAAAGATACACTAAAATAATGTTACTTTACGAATTTAATTAAACGTTGCCTCTATAAGCTGCTGTTACAATTGAATTTATATTATATCCTAATACCTTTGCACACGTGAAAATTAAAATGTATATTCAAATCGTGTCGTATTTTGTCGTTTACGAAAGTATTTCTGAAATGCAGGATGTTTCTGAGGTCGATGTTCAAATTTTCGAGTAAATGTATTAATAATAATAACTGCAAAACAGTTTATTCGCTTCTAAGATTTATAAAATAGTTTTATCTGTTTCAAGGTTTCAGTACATTATACTTTTGAATATTGTTCTCTACGAACTAAATAATTGTGTATTGTAACAAGTATAGAGGTAACATTATTTAGTGAAAGTTGGAAACATTCTCAGTGGCGTGGCTTTTAAAATCGGTGAACAGAGACAAGGAGGGGAAAAAGGTTCCTTTTGATATAATTCGCTGAGTGGCAGGGAAAGGGAAGATGGTACTTGAACCTATGTCGGTGCCTGATGTCCTAGAAGCGAGGGAGGAACATGGTCAAAAAGGTTCCGGCCAATAACCTGTGAACATGCTCTTTCTGAGTAGCCTTCGAGGCAAGTTACGTTATTACCAGGTGGAAGTAGATTTCCAATTCTATCTCTCTATCAAGCCAGTGGAACCTGCTTCAGTCTTTCGCCAACTAAGAGTCAGGAGCATATTGTAGCTTCTGCCTTTGAAGTAATAAACTATCTCACGTAAATTTTAGCAGAGCTGTATAATTCTTGACGATCAAAGGTTCGGAGGTACATAGCGCAGTATTAATGTAACGCTTTCGTGTCACTTTGTGCGGCTAAATTTACCATCCTGGCATTAAACTTTATTGTAACGATCTCTACAACCCTTTAGAATGCATATGGCTTACTTGAAAGGCTGGAATAATCGTTTTACATGAAAGATACAGTTAAGTGGAGAACTCGAGTGTTTGAAGGAGGACAATTAGTGCTTCTATAAAGTAAAATTCCTTCAATTCTTTAGTAAATCCCATTCGTGTTACTACATGAAACGCTAATGCATTGATACATTACAGAGAACGAAGTAGGTATCGTAAAAAATGATTTTCTTTTAAATTTAATTTTTTTTTCAATTCCAATAAAATCATTACATGCTTTCTATCACTTGGTCTTATTCCAATTGGAAATTTTTAATCATCTTATTTGTAACACATCTCAGATATCTCTGTACCTACGTCTAACTTTGCAGGCATGGTGCCATTTCTGTGGTCTCCCGAGGGTCATTCTTCCTTGCAGAAAAAGCTTTGCTACGCATTATGGTGCCTGTCAAAATTTGGCTAGAAATGTGGAATAGGTTGCGTGGAAATGAGGTCCAGACGGCCGAAGAAAGTGCAAGAGGGGGACAGAGGGGCGGGGGGTGAGTGCGAGCAGCAGGTTGAAGAGGGAATTCCGGGGGACGCGGAGGAGTGGATGAGTACGGACTGGCCATGTAAAGCGGAATGAATCTCGCAGCCGCACGTGGCTTGGCCACAATCCACGCTATTCCGACCACTCTTCGCGTTGTGTAAGCTTTTTATGTCGGGAATTTAAATTAGATACAAACACTCTCCATCCACAGCCACTGAAATTTGCGCCGCATCTACCGAATCACCCCGCTGGTACCCCTTTATTTTACGTCACTTTATTTCGAGCCGCTGTTTCATTCATCTTAGCATTTAAACGAATATCAAAGGCTCGTATCGCACAAACGTCTATAAAAATTGGCGGCCTTTTATCGTGACGTTACTATGGAGAGGTGGATCTAAAAATGTACGAGCTCGTTTCATTTTACAACGTGTTGCATTCTGTGTTATACATATACCTACATACCTTTGAACGACACTTACGTTCCAGACATTCTTTGCTAAATAGAAATAGTACGCTATTGCAAGGGACCCTATCTGGGAATTAGATTTTATGGTAATAATCGTAAATGACTGGATAAACAGTGATCTGAATCCAGGGTAAATTTTTATAAAATTGTTTTAGCATACAATGCGTTGGAAGATTCAATAAAATACGCTTCGTTGAATTATTGCGGGTATGTTAGGCGGACAGGTTTGAATATCTGTAAATTATATTTTGTAACGAAGTTATTCAAGTAGTTTCAATATAACTATATGTGCCCCTTAAAATTTACTCTGTAATTTAAATCTCATGAATTTTTTAACACTTTTCTCTGTAATTTACTCATGTATAAATAATCTATTAGACCCTATAACGATTCTCTCTAAACCACTACCGAGTTTTTGACAATAGCTTCACTGATTCTTTTAAGTGATCTTAGATGATTTTCTGCACAACACAATACAAATTCGTGTACACAGGCTAACCGTTCTACATAAGGTAAATTTCTGCTCATTTCGTATTTTTCTTATTATTATAAGCATTGCGTTTGTACTATAGTTGCAACAAAATAATTCTACATTATTTGAACATTTACGCGAGTGTTACACGAGGTTGGGGCTAATCAAAGTGTAGCATAAGCAACGAAAATCTTTTAAAACGAGAGACTCATGATTTTTCGATCGTGTTCTAACTGGTTGTGCCAAGGATAATTCGGCAGAAAATAGTTTTTGCAGTAAAAGTTCTTATTTAATAACAAAAACAGATACCGTATTATGCTCTGGGTTTAGATTTTTTTACTATTTTTAATTTTTCTAAGTAGAAAACAGGTGAGCAGGTTTAGGGTCAAGTGAATCAACATCATGTCCGCACTTCTACTCACTAAAATTTTAGTAATATAACTCTATTTCTATTCGAAGGCATTTTATTTTTTGTTTATCATTATTTTATGCTTTACTGTTGTGTTATAAAACCTCTCCATAAAAGATGTAACTGATTTTAACCTGAAAAGGCAACATATTATGTGAGCAGAAATTGGTACAAATGGTGAGTAGAAATACGTACATCGCTACTTTTCTTGAGCAGAAATACGGACATTTAGAGCGTTGTATTTAATTACAAATTACTAACGATTAAACATCTTGAAATATCTTTCTTAAATAGTTTTTGAATTGATTGCTTTATTATTAAAGAATTAAGCAATTAGTCTGCAGATTTTGATCACAAACAAATTTTTTACACCGGCTTTTTGACGAGTAACCTCTTACATGAGTAGAAATTGGGACATTCACCTTAGACTACAAAGGAAACTATAACTGTCGATAGATCGTTAAACTGAAACAATCCGAAACACATCGAACACTGTATGCCCAAAAAGTCTATTCCCTTCTGTAGCAGCGTATGCATTCAAACTTTTAGTAGATGCTGCATATTTCCCTTAAAAGATTCGTAATAAATTTATTTCGATTACTTAAACAAAATGTATAAGCAACTATACGCATCTTGGGCATATCGTTGGCTTGTTGGTAAAACTAATCAATTCCATGTTTCTTAATTTTCGGTACATGCAAATTTAAAGTTCCATCTATTACAATAAATCAGATAATAATTGAAAACTATTGCAAAATACATAAGTTTTTCTCCATATGGATTTTTATCAATCTATTGTAAGAAACATAGAAATTAAATGCCTCCATTAATCTTTATGGATTTTAGGATGGAATGATTTTCCATTTACAGAAAGATTTGAAAAAATTTAGATAGCTTACATTTACCCGACATTTTCATAGTGGTCGTTGAAAAATGGGCCACCTACCACAATACTTTGCAAAATATGAGGAATTACATGTGTAATTCCGTACTCTCAGCCGTTTCATAAAGAAGTTGAAAATGGAAGATGTAGTCGCCGTCCCGTGGCGATCAGCCGCGAGCGTAAGCAAGTAGTCGACACCTGGCACTGGTCAGCCGTGAGTTTAAGCAAGTAGTCGACTCCGATAGCGGTCAGCCGTGAGCTTAACGGCGCTCAGTTGGTTTGCACGAGCGAAACCAGCCGGCAGTTGTTTCGATTCGGTCGATACAGGTCGAATTCGACACAGTGCGAGATGTCGAAAGTGTCTACAGGGAGGTATAGGTTGAGCAGAGGCGTGCCAAAATGTGATTGCGGCAACATTGCGTCACCGCCACTGGTCCCGGGGTATCTTTGGAGGCTCGTCGTTCGAGAGGACGAAGTAGGATTCTCCTCCTTTCGAAAGCGTCGTTAGGGGCCTCTGGCACAAGGCCAATCACATCGACTAGCTACTGTGTATGCTTCACCCCGACACAGTGCTACCTTTCCCTACACACACATTTCCTACCCTTGGGTCTAGTTCGGTCTGGCGCAGCCCTGCCTGGTCTTTACCATGGTACATGGGCAGAGGAATCGGGCAAGGGGATCCTCGTTTCTTGTTTGCACCTATCGCTCACCCACCCACGGAGTGTCTTTCTTCCCTGCAAACATCGATATGACCAATATATCGGAATATGACCAGAACATTGTGTACAGTCCGCTCAAATACCGCGATCGTTTTGGACTTCCTACTTTCCACGAGAGGAAATTGCTTTGCGATTGAGGATGTACCTCGCCGCGGTAAATGTCAAATCAAACTGGTGACTAAATAATGGCCTTAATACGACTGCACCGCAAATTATCTACGACCAACTGTGTCCCCGTTCATCGAGACTAACGTAGTCGTGTTTCGAAGGAATCTGTAAACATCGGGCAGCTTGAGGATATAGGAAGCACGGTCTTATTCGAGTTACTGTTAGTTTTAATAAAACATGAATTTCCAGGTCAATTCTTTCTCACGAGACTTTTTACAATCGCCTGTGAGTTAAGTATAATTTATTGAATAAACACATGCTTCTCAGATTTTACTTTAATAACTACAAAATTTTGTACAAATGAAGAAATATCAATTATAATTTATAAAAATCGTATACCTACGTGTATGAAATTGTAAAAAATTGAAATCATCGTAACCGAATTGCAATGTACCAGCTGGCTTATGTTATTCTTCGATGACATCGAGATGTGAAGAGAAGGCGAGTTAGAGATATGGTAAGGTTCGTCAGCGAGGTAAATGCGAACATCTACTTTACATCCGGCACGATTCACAGAGTTTGCCACCTGCGATTCAGTCGGTGCCCATGGAGGAGGGAAAGAGATAGGGCGGTTGAACTCGAATTAGAAGTAGAGTTTGAGAAAATGAGAGGAGTTAGTTAGCATGCTAATCCCGAAGTGGAAACACTTAAATTCATTACACAAACTACTAATTACGAGGATAATGAGCCATCGCTAATAGCCGAAAGAATTACATTTCTCCCTCTTAAGAGGTTTCAGCAGAAGCGCACGAGTCCGGAATCATGGAATGAGAATACATCAGCGGGAAGGCTGCGGCTGAATCCTTTGCATTCAACTACGAACAGTCTCCAGATCACGTCTCCGTGCCGCGGCTGGGGAATTATATCAAAAAGCGATTCTGATCATTGACATTCAGCGGGCGAGCGGAGGCGTGAGTTCCGGTGTAGTTGTAAAAAAGTTTAACGTATTAATTACGGAAACTTCCATCTGCCCCTCGATTTTTTCTCTCAGCCGTATCTGCCCCATTTTTTTCTTTTTCGTCTTGGCCTCCTCCATCTTCTTCGTCGACGAGCCATATCGCATTACTTAATGCCAATGCCGACACGAGCTGCTAGCTTTTAACGAGGTGGAGCGTTTAACGCCTCGTAAACGGATCGGTCAAGCTATAATATCTTTCTTTTCAATTCCCCGAAAAACCCCTGTGACACTTGTGACACTGTACATCCTCCCCCCGTGTCTACGGGGTCATTTTAATTAGCCTGAAATTTCGAGGGCTACTCGAAGGGTGAATTGTAATTTTATTTTTGTAAAACAGTGGTGTTGAGTATTTAAAAATATGCACCGTTTAACTCGACCTTGCGGAAATCTGTTAACAACGAGAGCTGTTCGGTTTATAGTGCCTTTGCAGAATTATTAACTGATTTTTAATGCCTTAATTTTCTGGAGGAATTTTCATTTTCTTATAAATGCAAAAATACAAAATATGTAGGAGATAGGTACTGTGAACATGAAAGTAATGTTATATACCTGTTAATGTTATATACTTATGAGCGAATAAAAATCACTTTGAGTCAAGTAAAGAAGTAAAGAACAGCAGGGATAATGGATTTGTATGTATTAGAAGAAAGTTAAAAAATATGTAATGATGTGTATGGGTAATATGCATCTGAGAAATAATCATACATAAAGAAGAAATAAAGTTATTATGTTCACCAAGTAATCCTTCATACCAAATAATTTATTATGTGTATAAGAAATCCCCATAAAAAACTTCAAAAAAGTAAAAAAATTACGCCAAGTACATGAAAAAGTCAAGGATGGAAAAGAGTACTATTATAAAATAAATCACAAAAAAATAGAAGATGATAATAATTACAATATAAAAAAAGCTGTGAAATCAAAATGAGCTGCAAGTAGATAAAGGTGCTTTATAATAATCACGGACATTTTAATAATGTGAAGATAAAGTGTAACATCTGGACATTTACCTAGATGTCCGCGGCCTGGAAGTCAAATACTTGGCGTGGCCAGGCAAGATATTCTCAGATCATCAATACCCATACCTTCCCTCTCGCAGGCTTTCAAATAATTTGTCAATTTAAAACTCTGACAATATGAGAACATTTTCATTATATTGCGTTTTAAAATAATTCCAAGATCATTCATCGACACCGATACATTTCCTCTCACAAGTGTTCAGATAATTTGTCAATTTAAAACTCTGATAATATGAGTACACTTTCATTATTTTGCGTTTTTAAATAATTCTTATTCATCGACACCTTAACCTTGCCTGGCCTCGCCAAGTATTTGACTTCCAGGCCGCGGACATCTACTCAAATGTCTAGATGTTACATTTTATCTTCACATTATCATCACCTTTATGTAGTAGTAAATAGGTTTATTTTTTGCCTTTCGGCCTCAAAATGTGGTTACATGTGTTATGTGTGTAAGTGTGTTTTTGGGACTGTTAACTCAAGATTTGACTTCTTTCTTCATCTTGTTCTTCTTCAAGCACCTTTATGTATTTGCACCTCATTTTGATTTCACATCTTTTTTTTTATTGTAATTATTATTATCTTCTATTTTTTTGTGATTTATTTTATAATACTCTTTTCCGTCTTTGACTTTTTCATGCACTTGGCGTAATTTTTTTACTTTTTTGAAGTTTTTTATGGGGATCTCACTTCTTTTTACAAAGATAATTTGCATAGGGAATTACTTCAGATAATTTTTAATATTATAAATTAGAAAGGTTCACCATCGACAGCAATGAACAGTCTTATCACGGGACAGAATTAAGAATAATTTCTACGCAAGTTTAACAACTATGAAACAAACCATGTGCACCGCATTGCCGATCTATATGTATTATGTATATGTATAGTACTTTGTGTATAGTACAAGAAACACTGATTAAATTCGTGCATTATCGGAAGTGTCCATGTATCAAAATAACTGAATAAGTATTTATACGAAATCCTTCCTGCAAAATTATGGGTACATACATAGCCTGGCGTAAGTCACAGCATCATTTTACACTTCGATTATCTACATATACATAAAATCCTCAGTTTAGTTACAAATAAAAAACAGTTTGATGATATACAAACATGTCGCAATTCAAATTTTGGCAACTTACCTTGTGTTTGAGACTGCATTTTGGTTGCAATTCAATGGTACACCGATACATATTTGTAAAACACGTGGCATCTTAAATTTTGACAACTTACCTTATTTGACACTCCTCAGATTATAACTTGACGGGAAGCTGTCAAAATTTGGAGTAGATTGCATAGTGAAGATAGCGATTGACGAACGAAACATGTGTTAGTTTCTTTTGTTTGAAGGTGTGCGTGTAACACGTATACGTATTATGTTGCCGAAAATTTTGACTGGAGGAGAAGAAAAATCTTACCATTTTCGTATGATACATGACCTGATATTACGATATCTCTGTCATGCGTGGACCAATTTTATTGAATTTAGTCTTATTCGAAAGCTTATATGCGGTTTACATAAGGAAAATGCTTTTAAAATTAGAAAATATTGCAGGCGTGATGAGATATTAATGAAATAAGTTTCAAGTAAGGATTAGCCGGATTACGAGTAAAAGATACGCGGCAGCGACAGTCGACACATACAGGGTGTCGAAACATGTACTTGGCGTCGAGACGCTACCACGTCTGTAGATAGTAATAAATGTGCATTATTGAGTTTTCTTTTATTTTTTCGTTAACGTCAGTCTTAAGAAAGCTCATTATTCCGTTTAAAAAAAATACTGATAGCTTTGAAAAATTGGGAACATTCATCTAGACTAGAGAAAAATACAGTTTTCATTATCATATTTCCTCTTAAAACTGAACAACTTTCGTTTCCATGATTTTTTTGTAAGTTTAAACTAAACGCGGATCTTGAAGCGTATATTTTTAGGTGGCTCCTTATATTATTAAACTTTGCAACGAACTTAATTTCAAAGTACTAAACGTATTGTTTATTGCCTGATAGCAACACGCTGCGGCATACTGAAACTTGGAATTAAATATATTCTAACACAGATGTCGTAACTGGCAACGAGTAAGAAATCCATGTATCTAACTATACTTTTATAGAGATGAAACAAGGTTGTGTCCCTAGAAGTGTTTAAACGAAAATTGCATCTGTTTAGCTAAAAACTCGAAATAATTCATCTCAGCTTCTTCTTTGAAACGTTCCTCAAAACTAATACCTTTGCAGACAATTCATATTGCAAACCTAATTTCTGAAAACTTCCAATAACACTACTCCATTAATTCCATATTTTATATTAATATACACCAATTCGTCTTTTTAGTGATGTTTCGTTAACTCGAATTACATCCACATTTATTGTGTCATGAAAGAACCTATATCTACTTGATGCTGTTCCGTTCCCACTTACATTCATTCTCAACAATTCATCGGGAAGAGGGAATATAGTTGATTAGGTCTAAGTGGCCACACAGTGCTATATTTCTGAGTCGAATAGGATCCACGGTTGGGTTGACCCGCTGAGTTGGGCATAACTTTGCCATGTCTCAAAAGGAAGGTGTAGGGAATAGCAGTAGCAGGGGACGTGACTGGCCTGCCAGGGTTAGCGCTACTGCTAGACGAGCTCGGATCAGCGATACGGTGTCTGTCCCTAACCAGTCTCAACCTCCAAAGCACGTATATCGTTACGCTTATGAGGCCATGCAACCGAGTCTATCCTCCTCAAGCATCTACACGTGCTTGTATATCTATACGTAGAATGATCCCCGCAGAATTTTCTGTTCCTTGAGAAAGGAAAATTCTGTATGCCTTATGCGCAGCGGGGAAAAAATGAAGATTAGCTTTGGATAGACGAAAAGGCTTGTCAAAGATGAGAAAGCATTTCATTCTTTATAATACCAAAGAGGCTTTTGTACTTTGGTAGAAAAGCCACATATATTACTAAGAAAAATGTCTGCAATTTGTACATATTTTATTATATTGTAATGACCACATGGTCGGACTATCCCATAATCAATGGAGTGATCGGCCACCTTGTCAAAATAAATTAAAAACGAATACATACGTATTGTTGGGGTTACACTGTAGTTTTATGCATATTATATCCCCCAATATCGGAATAGTGTAAATAAACTTACTTATCTTTTAAATATCGCCAGCACTGTAACTTGGTCTAAAAACTTTCAGAATCGCCTAAAGTCTTAAATGTATCTTATAATTTGAATATGGATTTGTGACAATGGTCAATGCGAGATCAACAACAAGCGCATTCATTTCTTTTGTACCAATGACACCCAGCACTCTCTCTTGCGTCAGTCTTAAAATATCAACACTGGCCGGACTCTCCCGGTGGTCGAACTATTCCGGACTTACCCTACATATTATTTCGTGTAAGAAATTTACGCTTAAGATCCCAAATAAGGTCGAAAATCGCTGATTTCGAGAATTTCGCGATATTTCAGCGTTTGTAGCTTAGAGCAATGTTAACCGATTTTGATGAAATTTTAGGCATGTATACAACTTATTTCAATGGCTAAAGGAGTTTTTTTGGATTTTCATTACGGGCTCAGATAAAAAAGTTGGAAAAGCGACCATCACTATTTTTTTTTGCTATTCCGACCAATTGCAATTTCTTTTCAAAACGACGAAACACGTCACGTAGTAAACTAATCCTTCTACCTTCTCAAAAAACCTCAAGTCGGTTGGACCCATTTTAAAAAAGTTATTCTGTTTTAAAGAGAGTCACTTTTGCACCTTAGTATAAAACCTTGCAAGCAGCAAATTATGCTTCTATTGGTACTTGAATAAACAATTTAAAGCTCAAATTTTAAATAAACAGTTGTAATCATTTTAACATTTTATTGAATCTTGAACGTATTTATGAAAAAACGTGAATAAATGATACGTAGGAATGTAAAGGTTGATTCATACCTTCACCGTGAACTTCGCAGTAACTTCACAGTGTCTGACATCGTATGATACATTCATTCTCTATTCATCTTCATTTGTAAACCATAAAATTGAATGCTTCGTAATATCACAACTTTTTATGACGAAACACAAATGGACAAAGTCAGTGGAAGATTCTGAACGACTTAATGATCACTTTTAGATATATACCTATTAATTCCAAGATATCTGAAGTCAGATAAAATATAATTCTTCGAACAAATATGTATGTGCGCCAACTCTTAAACTTAAGAGTACCCTACATTACAGATTACTATATACATCGTACAATAAATAATGAGGCGTGCAGACTAAAGGTGGAAAATTCACGGCTGTTGATACAGTTAAGTGATTTGAATTGTAAGGATGTAACGTGAGCTCTCGTAAATGGGCTAGGTACTTCTTTTAACTGAAACGGGGCAGCGTATCTTTTCTAACCAAAGGATCTACTGGTAATTTGTCGTGAACGAAATGGACACGAGCGCCGGGCTAACCTTTGCTACGTGTAAAGACGTCGTTTACATGCAAACAGCGTACGCCGGGGTAACTGGGCCCGTAAAGAAGCAGCGCAAGATACGCCGTCCAATGGTAATTTCGATCTCGTAGATAGGGAGTTACAGCGCGCGGGCTGTAATTACTCCCGCGCTACCCCTTATACTTTGCTATCATGTGTGCCTACATGTAAATGCTCGGGACTTGAAAGTTCGCCTGATTTTCCAGATAGTATACGTATGCCTGTTTGCTTGATTCGTACGTAGCCGCCGCCGCCGCCGATATATTGTTTTCACACGCCAGCGCTGGAGCGGGGGCTGAAAAACGCTCTTCTCTATAGGTAATTAACCTGAAACTAGAGGCCCTGTAACCTTGGGCCAATTTATTCCAGCAAAGAACAGCAATTTTCTATCGTCCGATAGCATCCAGTTACGCGCACCCTTTTTAGTATTCGCTGAAACCGCACGGAATTAAATTGCTATTAAAGTTTAGCCAGAAGTTCAAGAAAGACCAGCAACGCGGACCGGATGGTTGAAATATTCGAAGCCGCCGACACAGAACGTCGGAAAAGCGGAACTTAGCCGAGTCAACGTTCAGAAGTTTAACGGGGCGCGCTCGTTCTTCGTGTTTGACGAGGCATTTCAGGAAGAAAGTACTTTTGCTGACTTTGTTAATAACTTGTAACTCAGTTTCCACATCGAGATTGTGTACATTCACCGCTCATGCGCCAAGTTTAATGTCTAATTGATACTTTTAGAGCGGGGTCGTAAAGCCGAATTCAGCGTATCAGCGACAACGCTCGATTTCCGTGACTCCCCCCCCCCTTCTGTCACTCCGAGCCAAAATTGGAATCATACTCGGGGCTGCATAATGAATATGCAGCGATAACGTTGAGGCGGATGCAATGGGCGCGGCTCTTGGTGGGTTAACGAAACACGGTATAACGGTGTAAAACATAATTATCAACGGGAAGACAAAGACGTACGGGGCTGTATTATTCATGGCTCGGTTAGCCCGCTCTTAGAATGCCACGGTATACTCACGAAAATGCAGGCTTACGACTCCATTCTGATAAGGTGATACCTACTGTGCGATAAAATGCGATAGCAAGGTATGTAGTAGTAAACGAATCGTGTCTGGTTTTATCGGACTACAAATTAACCCAACAATATTAAAATAAATTTCGGAAACAGTTTTTTTTCGATGAAAGCTCAAGGTTACCTTCAGTTTTTGTAACGAGATCACGTGATTCTCTTTTCATAGTATTATAAGGCGTGCTAAAGGCGAATTTACACTTTTCCACTTTGGATGTGCATCGCGGATGATTCGTCCACAGTGAATGCTAAAGATGAAGCTGGAGTATTTATACTTGTTCCATGATTGAAGTCATTCAATTCACTAGTTCTCAAAATGTCAGCGAGTGAAATGCTGAGTAGGGTTTATACAAAAACTGACTTTTGACAAAACCGGTTTTCGAATTCCACTATTCCCCCAAAATCCGGTGAAACCGGTTTTTGAATATTCGATTCGTTAAAAAATATAATTATAATAGAAAATAAATATCTGTACTTACTTTAAAAAATTTCAGTTTTTTTAATATATATGGAATTACAAAAATATAACAAAATAAAATATACTCTATCTATAAGTACAAAACCAAACAAATAAAAAAAATTAAAATAACTAAAATCCGTGCAAATCCGTACAATTTTTGAGTTCATTTAATATTTATAAATCTGCAAAAATATAACACAATAAAATACAGTGCATACAAAGCCAAATGAAAAAACTAAAATAACAAAATCCGTACAAAATATGAATTATAAAACTTTATTTAGTATTTTTCTTCCGAAAATATGAACTCATGAAGATTAGTTTTACAGTAAACTGTTACCTACTACAATATGCTTGTGTCCAAGGCGATTTCAAGTCAAAATGTTAAAGTTTTTAATTAAATAATTAATTTTATTTTACATATTAATTCTAGTATATAAAACGTTTTTTTTTAAATTTAAAAACCGGTTTTCGAATTTAACAAATTTACAAAAACAAACGGTTTTTGAACTCGATTTTTAAAAACCGACAAACCCTAATGTTGAGTGTGGGGATCGAGTTAATAAGTTGAGCCCTCTATGTACAGATTTGTATTCTCTTTCGCGGATGTTTGTTTTATGACAATTTTCAGATTTGTTATTCCAAAGACACTCACTCTAAAAATGTTTCCATATGATCATCTTTCCATGGAAAAGATATTTTCAATTTTTGGCAGCACAATTACGCGGCAAACGTGGGTGTTACTTGAATGACTGTTAATTTGTTATTGGCACGTTTAGACATGTCACTGCTGCTTCACTACGGATGCATCATCCGTTCAATTCATCAAAAGTAGAGACGACGGACTCTCCTTTGTTCACTAGTCACCTTGGATGAAATGTAGATGAAAACAATCCTTACACCTTTCACTGTGGATGAATCATCCGGGATGCACATTCAAAGTGAAAGGTCTAAATTCGCCTTTAACCCTCATCCGTCCCTCAGTTTTTCAAATTAATTTGACCCTTGGTGTCAAATTGACACAATGGTAAAAAATAAATACAATGGAAAGATAAACAGTTGACTTTGCAAATTATTTTATTGAAAAAAAAGAATGACATTTCTGTATATTCAGGGATACATTGTTCACAAATAATATGGCGATGTGTAGCATATACTGCATTTGTAGATTTATCGCAACGTGCACTGTGTACATTTGCGTTTGTGCCAAATGGACACCAGGAACGGATGAGGGTTAAGACACGTTTAGTGACGAAAAAAAAATGAAAGAGAAATCCAGTTTATGTGGCAGGTCATCCCATGACAATGCTATTTTTCTGAAAGCTGAGTTTAAAACAACGGAACTCGTCGCGATCGTCACGATCGTCACTTATTGGAGAATGGGGTAAACACGAACGCGGGGTAATCGCGAATACGATGTTACGGCGTTTTAATAAAGAAAAACGATGTTCCCTCTCCACTAGCTAATAGTTTAGGTCGTATCCAACGCCGGGCAGAAAGTAATATATACAGAACGCTTGTGCTATTCAAGATGAACATAATTTATTATTTTCATCATGTTTCAAGTTATATTTTGTCTATTTTCAATTGCATGTAATTACTCTAGAATTAATGGTACAATTGTTGTTTTTTTTAAGTTGAAATAAAGCACTTTTTTACCAACATTTTGTGACCAAGGCGTTGCTTGAATCATGTTTCTAACCTCTGAAATAAATTCTTTTTTGATGTCGTGGGGTATTGGTGAACTCGGATGGGGTAATCTCGAACCTTCGAGATTAGCAACGTTAACCAATTTTGATGAAATTTTCAGCATGTATAAAACTTACTTAAATCTACAAAAGGGATTTTTGAATTTTCATTACAGGCTCAGAAAAAAAATTTAAAAAACAACCTTTACTATTTTTTTCGATATTCCGAACAATTGCAATTTTTTTCTAACGCACAAGAAGAGGAATTTGAAAAATACATTAGGTATAGGTTGTAGCAACATTTTTTATAGGTTGACCATGGAATTCGCGCTTTCTGTGCGACTTCCGCGATATTTAGCAGTCTGTTCGTGATTGCCCCACGGTAGTTGAATAATCACGAACACCAAGGGTTTTGCTTTTTCACTATAAAGTTGATTTTTATTATAATTTTTCAAAAATTCGTCACAGTACTTTATAGATGAATAGTTTAAGTATGTTTGTAAATAATAAGCAAATTCATTTCTCATATAGTTTTCGTTTTGTTTGCTTTTTTGCTTAGGTATTCGTAATTACCCCACTCTCGCTTATCTGTTTGGTATAATACGACCGTAAGTAGGAACCTGCAGACGATGTTGCCTCAATAGTTGACGAGTGTAGATCGAATATTGCAGTTATTACAAATGTTTAAAATCGACGTGCCGAAAGAACGTATCCTGCATGTTATGTTGTATGAGTTTAATAAAGGGAATTATGCAACTGTAGCGGTGAAAAAACATCTGACGATCAGGTGTATGGGTAGATTATTTATTAGTGCAAGCCAGTGTCAATGATAGGTTAAGGTAGGTTACCCTCAAAATTTTCGAAAATTGGTTTTTAGGATGTTTGCATATTCCGCTAGCTACATCTTTTCTACGTATTTTAAGCGCAACCGGGCCCCAAAATTCCAAAAATTAAAGGAATTACAGCCAAAAATGTACGAGCCTGCACATGAGATCGGATGACGACGAAACTGCATATCCAACTTTAAACGCGATTTCCCAGAAACTACGTTTTCCAAAACGGTGAACATTAAATTTCGAAAACCGCTCCAACGATTTGAATGAAAATTTACAGGGAGGTACAGGAAACTATTCCTCACAATGTGTCGGGAGCACATTTTCAATATAAATTCTTAAAAAAAGATAAAAAATATTTTTCCTACAAAAAAGAATAAAATCATATACATCAACATAAAAATAATATTAATTTGTTTATCAAAATTTTGCTTCCAACACAAGATGTCTTACAGATTATAAAAATGCCTTTACTTTGTGGTTTAGGTAATTTACCTGTCCGGAATCGTGTTCACCATCAGACGGTGCATCGCGTACACGCTCTCACATTTGTATTTATAACTTATAATTTATTTCCGCACTAATTGAAAGCAAACTGTATTACTACTGAATTGTTCGTTAATTTCAAATATTGATTTGGTTTCATTTATTTAAGGCACGTGATAAAAAAGAAAGTGGCAACTGAAAAGTTTAAATGCAAGGAGTCATCATGGTACACGCTAGATGGAACAAAAGATTAACCCCCTCGTTGAGGTGATAAGCGCAACCTATAAATAACAAGCAATTAACAAGTAATTTACCAGAAGGAAACGCATCAATCACTCAAGATAAACTTCGAAGTGAGATTGTAAAATTTGAATTCGAAGAGTTAATTGCAGTTGAGCGAGCGGGAATTACAGATTTCAGTTAATGGAACACTATTCTGTGAACCTGACTACATAAGTTAAATATTAATCTCATTATTATTAATGAGAAACTGGGAGAATATTTATAAATATAGTACAACGCTCTAACTTGTAGACGATTTTTACATTTCAGACTTCAATTCAAATCCCATAGGTAATTTGAAAAGTATCTACGTCATAGATTTCCAAAAATTTTACATTTAAAATACAATCCATATAATCACAGTTCTACTATTTATTTCGCAAGTACACCCTGTTGATTGATTGAGGCATTGATAACAAAAACGGACTAACTCACATTTTTTTGCGAAATTGAGTTAGTAGCAGTAATGTATTCCAATAGGCTGTACTAATTATATAAAATAGAAAAGATTATTTTTCTTTCAATGTGGGTTGTTCCTTTTTTGTTCTCAATGCCTCAATTCAAATGTGAGTTGGGAACCAAAACAACCCTACGCTGGCGGAAAGTATTATTACACCTTATTATGTAACTTTATGCACCATAAATCGGGGCCAGGCTCTAAAGTGGCTATTTAAGCTAAGCCTCACCTTCTCAGACCTACAATATTCTCTGTTTCTTTTATTTTATATGCTTCCTTTCTCATGTAGGCACCTATACCAGCGAGTGTAATAAAGACGCAATAATAATAATAAAACGGAAAATATTTTCAAGGATGGTAACAACCAACTAACTTGAATTTATGATCTAATTACACTAAGATAACAAAAGAAACGTGTATTTGTGTAGCTAAGGGAAGGGCGCCACCATCTTGCGTGTTGCGCGAATCGTAAGTTGCACAAGTCAATAGCTGGAGAGAACGTAATACATAGTAGTGTGTGCTCGTGTATTTTAGAAGATTAGTTGCCGAAGGGGGAGGAATAAGAGGGTTCGAGTTGTTCTTACTGCGAGAGGTAATGGGGCTCTGCTGTCAGTCTGGCGGATAACATAATACTTCGAATTGTTTACACTACCCCATTCTCGTCGAACACCTACCTGCGTTTCGTCTTCCGTTAATTAATACCGCAAATGTAGGAGAAAGAGCAGGGGGATAATGGAGTGGGAAGGGAAATGGGAAAGCAGGTAAAACACGGTGTGTAAGAGAGAATACGGATGTTACATGAGTAGAATTGATATCGAGCGCCTTAATTATCTAATGGAGCGTGGGCCGTTGGGGTTTATGGACAACGAATAGAATTTAGGATTGGCCAAGAGCTATTCGCTACCCGCCATTGCGTAAACCCTTTGAACGGAAAATATTTATTTGTGAAATTAATTTGAAGTCCTTGCAACACCTACTGGGACAAAATACAATAATTAATCTAGTAGTTATCCTTGCGCAGAAAAGTTATTGTTGTGTCACTTCCTTTTCTTTTATTATACTTTATACTTAGAATAAAATTACCTAACTGTTTTATGTATTCATACTTTCCCCTTATTCACTCAAGTTCCATTTAATACATCCCTTGTCTTTCACTATTCGTTCTTTCACAAAATAACTGTCATATGTATATGATATGTTCAAACACATTACATCGTACTACTTTAGTTTGCTTGCAATTAGTTAATCTTCCCCACTAATTATGTTTACCTACCCCACAAAGCGTAGAAGTAAATATTCAATTTTACTCGAAGATATTCACAGGCGAACCTCGGGGATCTGGGAAAGGAAGGAATTCCCTAGGTTGCCTGAATCACTGATGCATTTGCCACCTCTTCAGCTGTTATCCGATATCACCTAATCGTCTAGGTCCATTGTTCTCTTAACCGCAAACGAGTTCCGTTTCAAGAGACACGTCATACTTGCCAGTGAGGTGCGTTGTTCCCCTGCACGGATGAGCTGTTAACCGCAGAACCAGGCCATTGTTCGATAATGAAGACTGATGACAGGATGTTAGCGTTGAACCGAATGAGCCTTACTTTGCGACAAGAAACCGCCGTTGGTTTATTAGACGTCGTTCGCGATAAACCCCAACTCTTTGTTTCAATGTCGTGACGAGCGATCCACAACGCAACGGATTAATGAACTTGCGCTACCCCTGGCGGTCCTTGACGGGAGGCTGCTGAAGGCATAGTTCACTACGGGAATCAAATCCTCGTTCTTCTATGACTCCTCGCGCTGTGGGCGTCCGATCTTTTGGGCTAGCACACACGCAGCTGGGATGACCGATGGAAATATTTCACAAACGATCAATTATTGTACGTTCTTCCATTTTCTGGAATAAACTACTGCAGAATAGTTATACAAACTTTTATTTTCATCTAGCATATTCGCAGGGTTCATTCGGTGTACCAGTAGTTAGGATCTGAAGTAGGCATTGTGTTTCGTTGAAATATCAACGTCTCCCCTTTTCTTCCACCCTTATCAACTCTGACAAAGAAAGAAAATTTGATCGCTGAAAAGATTGCACGCTTTAGGACAACGTGATTGATGATGGCTTTGAGTATACAATCGATATCAACATCCCACTTTCTTCCTGCCCCTCTCTCTCTCTCCCTCTCTCATTTGAAGCTTTAAATAAAGCTGCTAAACAACATTAGTTGTTACCTTATCAGTGCTGGCCGATTTTTTTCTGTAGAGAATTTAAGAAAAATGATTGTTCGCATGACAGAACATTTATTACTTCAGTAAAATTTATCTTTGTCTTTGATCGTGCTTATTAACAAAAATCCTTATCAATTCGACTACCCCTTTTAAGACCATCGTTATTCCCACGCTCTGTTTCGGAGAATTACATTTATGTACAGACTACATCGTCTGTTGTGAATGTAAATTATTGAAACTCAATAATAATCGCATATTAATGCCTACGAGAAACGTCAAGTCTTCAGTAGCAAAGAATAAACGGGACAAACGCTACTGCAATAAAACAAACATATACGGGATAATAAAAAGCGGATGAAATAGAAGCGAATCATTAGTTGTGAGCGAATTGTCAATTTACAATCCTTCGATTAAATTTTCGAACGAAACAATATTTATATGCGAAAATATTTAATATAGAAGACAAGGTCGTCATGGAGAACAAAGTGGAAAGATATTTCCCCCCAAAAGCCATTTCTATTTAAAACAATGAAATTCGTTAATATTTGGCCTAATGAAATTGTTTGTTTTTTCCATTTATGATTAAAGACTTTAGAACACAAATTCAACGACTTGTGACAGATACATATTTTATTTTTAAATTGGTCTGCAGCATTAATATTTCAGAACAATAAAAACAATTTCTGATACTGTATGTAAAAAGAGATACGATTGTAGTTGATATAATATTGACGACTCTATTTGCTACGATGAATTAATATGACTTCGAGAAAAACATTATTTTTTATTATTAATCGTCTTTATCACTCTAATAGAAGATACCTGAATATTTACAAAAGGCATAGATAAGAAGAGTGAAGGCGAGGCTGCAGTGATGACACTATTGTCAAGTCTAACCGTGAACTATAAACTAAACTAAAATAGGGACAACAAAACAAGTGTAACGAAAAGTAAGAATAAATAAGTAAAGTAATTTTAACTTATTTATCTTAACTTAACTTAAAGTAATATTAGCTTGAGACTTTAAGGTAAACATGAGAAAACACAAAAGTAAAGTAAAAACATCTTAAGCATTTTCTAATACCTTTGTCGACAAAGGGTATAGGTCGATGTGTTTTATGCAATAATCATCCAATATACAGGGTGGGACGTAATTCGTCGTACAATCGGAGAAGGGTCGATTCTGTGTTTAATGATGAGTGGTAAAGGTCAAATATGTAGGTACAATGTTTCCTTAGGGAGTCTCATTTTTTATCAATTAATCGTTTCAATTGATTTTGTTCCATCTTACTAACAGAAAAGGTAAAGACTATAAAGAAGAAGATCAAAATCGTGTCCAAATAAAAATGAAAAATTGTTTGAGAAAAATTTAAATTTAAATTAAGAATACAGTAATTTTTTAATTCGTACCTTTGCACTTCGTTAACCAGGATTCTGTGTGCATCCACATACGCCATATTTTCAATAATTCTCTAACACACACATAACAAAATTATCCTTGTGTACAAATACAATGGTGCAATTAATATGTAATGCTTATAAATAAAGCATACCAACAAAAATTGAAAATAATAGGTAACGAATCTTCCACATTAACTTTTGAAAACTGAAGCCACATACGAAAAAAATGTACCTATACCATATTTCCTACTTGTTTTTGCATGCAATATTACCTGTATTTCGTTTATATCATGAAGTCCATTGTAAATTTGATTCAAATAGTATTTGTAGTCCCGTGGTTGTACCTACGTCAATACGGTACAAGGAAGTATATACAGATAAAAAGGAGGTATATACAGATAAAAAGGATGGAGGAAGGGAGAAAGTTAAGCTAAAAAACGAGATAAAGGTAAGGCGCATAGAAAGAATTTTTAGATAGTGAAGCTGAGTCGAAAATCAGAAAGGGCGACAGTATAATCTGTCGTGGCCGAGGTAAAGGGAAAATTTTCAAGGGGATGTACGTACCCACCTACTTACCTGAAAAGGGTACCATTCGCCGTGCAGTAATGGTCCAGGATTTTGAATGTCGCCGGTACGATAAGGGACGGAAAGGAAGCCATTATCGTGCTACGTGATCTTCAGCGTACGAGCGAAGCGTGCTTCTTAACCGTCGCATACTAGGGTTCTTATATTTTCGAAATATGTCGCAAACGTGGTTGATATCTTGCCCGTAGAAAATATGAGAAATTGCTTCTAGATCACTGTCGTTGCTATTGTTTATTGCTTATATATTAGGATCTTTCTCGTAAAGATTCTTCGATTCTAGATCTCAGGATATTTCCATTTTTTCTTAAAGAGCTTGTAGTAGCTGTAATAAACTGTCCAATAACATTTTATATAGTACCATATACTTATAATTTAAACTCGTAGTAAGTTAATAACATTTTCACTAGTACTGATATGTAGGTAAGTACATATGTGGAACCTTATAAAGCGTAAAGAAAATACAAGACAAATTCTATTGTTACTAGTTTCCCACAGATACTTAAATTATATTTGTAACGATATTCTATTTAAATAATACTAAAACATATTTACAACGCAACACTCTTACTTTGCACATTCTTCTGAACACCTATCAAGAACCGAAACGTATCGGTCAGATTAGTTCATATAAAATCACCAAAGGAGGCCAATAAAAAAGTAAAAGTTCGAGAAGCTCGGCCAGGGTACTTAGCATTTTAAGTTGGCGCAGGCCCGCGATAAACTTTCCATTTCCACGCGCTGATTCCACGTTGTGCACAAAGAAAAGAGGCCCGTGATAAAGCTATTCTCCTTGTATTCGAGTCGTCCATTATCGGGCCGGCACGTTATCGTGCCTTATATTTTCGAGATACACAGAACGAGCGGGCATGCAACAGTATAGCCGTGTGTCGGTCGCGCGAGAGCCCGGGAGAAATTATTGGTCTACGACCGGCGTTATCGCAGTTATCGCGCCACCGGAAACGGACCGCTCGTCTAATTATTCCAAGGCCTTTTCTATACTATCCCGTACGACGGTGGCTTGGAAGAGAACGACGTTGCAGAGAAGGCTGGAGAAGGAACACAAACGAAGAGAGAAAGGGAAGGGGGGAGGGGGGTGGACCTCCTTTCATACCGAAACGGAGTTGCCCGTTTGCAGCCATTCAACGAACTTGGGCAGTTGACTCTTTATGCGCAAAGTTTCCCGGCATTTCGATTTTATGTTAATTTCAATTCACTACGTCGAACCGTAGCTGAGCCACGAAAGAGTGTGCCCCGCGAATCGGTGTGTCCACGCACACGTTCAGAAGATCGGCCAACTTTATCTACGACTGCCGAATAGGAATCGACGAAATATCGCCTTCCCACCCTACCGTTTTCATCCGCCGCCACCTTCCATCCTCCCCCCGGTCTGGATTGTAATTCCTTTTAAACGATTTCCCGCGAGCGTGATGCTCGATTCGATTCTATTTCACAGGTACGAGAACGGCAATACCCTTCAACCCATATATGCTCAATTTTCTCAACTTCTATCTGGACTCTCGCATTCTCTGCTGCCTCCACCTTTACGTCGAACTTTCGTTCGTTAGTCTGAGGGATGGTCAGCTCTGCATTTCATTTTCTATGTTTATTGATTAATACGAGACAATGAAATCTTTCGAAAATAGCGTTACCTTATTTTCAGCAAGGCAAGTAAAATTGGTGTTGGAAGTTTCAAACTTCTTGTCTTTACAACCACAGTTACTGTGATCTTGATTTACTTTGAGGGACTGCTTGCAACTATTTTATTTCGTGGCACTGAAAACGTTGACTTTATTCTCCCTAATGATATATTAATTGTACACTTGGATAAACTACAATCGAAAACACTTTTGCGATATTAAGGGGGGATTCTCGTGTAACAGCCCCCGAAAGTTATGATTTTTTTTTAAAAAGCTATTGTTAATATTGCATTAAACTGTTTTGGGATATAAGGCATCTTTTTCAAGGCATCTTTAAACTTGCAGAAAATATTTCTTTATGTTGATCCTTCTTATTATTTATTAATTATTGTGAAATTCCACCGAGGATGTTGGCGTTTCGGATAACTCAAAAACTGACTGATCAATTTCCACTAAAGCTCATTTTATTCGTTATACATTTCTCCAGGTACTGGACCCAAAATTTAATTTTAGTTTTTATTTATAATACTTTATGTCGGCGATATGAAGAATACAAATGAAAAAATTTTCTCAGGAAGAAAGTTACTTTTGCTTTCAAACACTGTAACTCTTTCCATTTTTCATTTTTTTTCTTTAAAGTGGACCAATACCAGGGTAAACTATCTAACTTTAAGTAACTTCTATTTTTTTGCAATCAGATGACTGTGATAGGTGCTACACATCCCGCCAACAGGAGTTATATCGTCGAAGAGGTGGACAAGATTCCACAATGATTAATAAATAATAAGAAGGATCAACATAAAAAAATATTTTCTGCAAGGTTAAAGATGCCTCCTTATATCCCAAAAGAGTTTAATCCAATATGACCAACGGTTTTTTAAAAAAAATCTGAAATATCAGTTACTTTTGAGGCTGTTAGACGAGAATCCCCCCTTAAACAGCCTCTCGATTAGGGTGGAGCTTATTTTCCAACTATGAAAATATGATCTGCTTACCATCTCAATTTGTTCCTTTTTATAAAAAGTAAAAACGAGCAGAATATGAGCACAATTGATCTATATTTAGGGGTAGCTCAATGATGGTGAAATTTCCAATGTACATGATAATTATATGGAAGGATATGGAACACTAGAAACTATTTTAAATGCGTTCATTCATTCATTAAGAAAAATAGAAATTGAAAAAAGGTATCAATATGCCCCATCTGACGTATAATTAAGTAAAACAATTAATAGATTCTACCCTGACAGCAGGAAACAGACACTGTCTGATGTCTGAGCCTCTGCGGACAATAAATTTAAAAAATTATCAAATATAAATGTAAATGTAATGTAAATATAAATGTATAAATTAAAATATGGCCATTATATGTTGAATTTTCATAATTTCTATAACTTTGACTCACTTGAGCTACCCCTAAACATCAGAATGTATTGTCCAAACTTTTTATATAGTGTTTGTATATTTAAAGGAACAAATCAGGGTGGTAAGACTTATAAAAAAATATTCAATTTTTATTTATCTTTTAAACTCCACCCTACTCTCAATTCGTCTTAGCTTATTGGTGAGATGATGCAGCAAAATGGAACTCCAATCTTGGACAAGCACAGCAATCCATCCAAAACAAATTGTAACAAACTTCCTACATGCTCGAACATAATGAATCATCCCACAACAGAGTCTACTACCTCACAGAACTGGAATGTCATAGTAGCTACTCACTCGTAATTTCATTCCACAGAAGAAAGCAACGAAGGCCATAGATCTCGCGAAAACGAGCATCAAATGTAACCCCGATAGTCTGCAAGTAAGCCCGAAAGGTATGCTGGTCGTTACATTAGATGGTAGTGACCGTCACAGGCAGGTCTTGGAGTCGGGGGTGTATGCGTATGCAAACAGCTGTGCGTGGCGGGCTTCTCACACCAACTATCCATCCCTCGTAAAACTGTGCAACGGGAGAGGTGGATGGTTCGTTTGAAGAGTTGCAAGCGGTGGTCCGAGTCGAAGGGATGGAGCTCGCGGGCGAATGTGACGGTGGGCCAGAGCGGGAGAGGTAGTCACTGCGACAGTGCGACCCTGAACTTGCCGCGAGCTGATCGATACTAGGTTCACTGTCCTACCCTCCTCCACTAACCACCTCCATCTCCGGCACACCTTCTCCTTCTTTCGCCTCCTCTCTTACCTCTCCTGATTCCAGCTGAAGGGGCACCGTAAAACCCCAAGGCGCTTTCTGCGAGGATCCTGTTACACGAGCCCCGGCTCTTAGCTCGGCGTTAACGAAAAGCGCGACCGAGCGTGAAGAGACACGAGCGCTTCGAGAGACGCTCGTCGTCGTGCAGAACGGTCCTACCTCGGATCGATACCTTGATATCCCACCATCCTGTCTCACTACTTGTCCTGCTAGTCTCACGAATATTTTTCTTTCGCTTTCGTGCGCGCACAGCCGCCGGTTTTCACCCCAATTTCACTGAAACGGTATCGCTCCGCCGCGGCTCTCGTTTCCTCGCTGCTTGGATTCCGCCTGTCACTTCGTGGCTACGCTCAACCCTGCCTTCTCAATCGTTTGGAAGAGTGTAGTTGAAGAATACTGCTTCTTGTTGTGTCGAAACTATTCGAATGTCAAGTAGACTTGAATATTTTGATTCTAGCAATAACGCTGTACGTTTCTGATGTAAAAATTTATGCTGTATTTTTTCATTCAATGGTACATGCTTCTCCATATACAACATAGAATTCTCCATGCTTGGTAGTTTCTGGAAAGTTGAAGCGAATGTACTTTATAAAATAAAAAATTTAATACTGTAATTTTATTATGTTGCTTTCATTTACGTCGTAAAGAATTATTTTCTAATAAAATGAAAAGAAATTATATTGTCAATACAGTTGCAAACGCGTTTACTTTTGAATGTACAACTATTTGTTTTTGGCTATGGAATAGTAGGAATGTCTTGAATGTTCATATAGATCTCATATTAAAGTTGTTGCTCTTGCGAACTTCTTTCTGTTTTAAAGGAAATCTTTCGTGGGTTGTCGAGAGGAATTGATGACCTGTCACAGGAAGTGGCAATGCAATCAGGACAAATTTAAGCATTAGCAATGATGATAACATAAATGAGTACCTTCAAGATCAGTAAAAGTTCAAAGTATTAAAGTTGGCAGTACATAGAAATTATATACACATACATATAAGCCTTTATCAGTCAACAAACTAATCAGTAAAATCGTTATCAGGAATTCATTGAAAACTGTCCCTGTACGGTACATACATGAGTCAGCTTTTTCTTTCTTTGTATTTAATATTTTTCGACATATGTGTCTACTTTCTTAATTTTGCCTGATTGAGTTGACAATATGCAAAACTAAATGTATTTTCATTTAGACACCACCTGAAACGCTTGAGATTCCTATAGTTTCTATTAGTTTTCCCGTATTTGCAATGGATATTTGGCAATCTAATATTAGAATAAATTACCATATTCATGAAAATTACTCGAATTTACTAAAGCTTAAATGCAAGGGTTATTTGAAAATATACTATTACGGTTCATCTTTACTCGCACTGTTACCTACAATAAACTAATTATGAAGTGAAAATTCATTTCGTATAATTACAAAAATACAATCGCCGGCTGTTTATATTTATAATATAAAATCAACGATGCTACTGTGTCTAACTTCAATTAATTCGTTATCACTACAAAATTGGCTATACCTCGAAAAAAATCATTGTTCTACCGTGACCAAGAGACCACGCTTTCAAAAGCCGATAATCTATTTGAAAAATAGCCATCGATAGCTCCATAAAATAAAATATTGAATCGCGAAATTCGTTCAATAAAATACGTTCTGCCATTCATCATTTCAATGCAGCCGTTCGAATAGCGAGCATTAAAAGCTTGCAGTGGTTGCGTCGACGTTTCTTTCAAGGTTATATCTCGCTGGGTTCAACAGCCGTTTGAACATTCAGAAGATTCCATGAATACAAGTTTAAACCGATAGTGTGAAAACCATTGAAAGAACCGAGACTCTCTTTTCCTCCCGTGGCTCCCGGAGTCACGTTGCTGTCGTTACCGTCGTCAACGAGATCCGGCCGATGCGACGTCGCCGTAGTCGTGTCGTAGTCGTCGTCGCTTCGAATGTGAAAAGACGAAGGGTTGGGTGGGTGAATGGTTACGCCATGTGCCGCATCGAAAGCCCGTCTGTCCGCCTAATGCTCCATCCATTCCCTTCCGTAATAGCACCCCGAGGAATTAGCGATAACTACGATCACGTGTCGCTAAACTCCTCGATAGTCACACCTTTCCAGGTACGTGCTACCTAACTTCGACTCAGAACTTCGTCCATGAGTTTTCTTTTATCTCGCCTTCATCTTTCCCGGGAAAATACTGCTGATCCGGCTTGTAATGCTTCGACGAGCTTCCACGAAATTTCACAGTCGACCTACTGACTATCGTTCGTAAAAATTTGGGGTGAGAGCTTTACGTTTTCTTCGTCTAATACGAAGACAACAAATTTAGTTTTAGACGATAGACAATGAGTAGGTACTTTTGTTCTGAATTTCTGTGTATTGAAGGACAAGTAGTCTGGACGTTACAGGTACTTTCTGAACTTCTGATTGTGTAAAGCGGAAGTTATTAAATCAATGTTCTTATAAAATTAGACTGATTTATTTAAAAGAGGAAAAAGGAAGTTAGTGATGCAGTGTAAATATGTAAATATGTAAATTTGCAAGAAATAATAATGTGCCTGACATATAAAGACAATGAAGATGGGGTCGTGATTCTGTAAATGTTATTTGACTGTATAGAGTATCCTACGTAAAGATGACGATGAAAAGAATTCTTCAGTGGTGTTTTACGAAACATAGGGGAGAGTTGCCTTTATTGGGCCGGTTCCTAGATTGGACCATTTGCGTATCTCGATAAACAAATATATTTGCAGTGGTTCTTTTGGCTACACTGATTTAGGAAGTGGAGATGGAACGTGCGAGAATAGCGAAACGGTTATCCATTTGTTTGTCGTTCAGCATCGTCGAAATAGAGAAACACTTGGTGCGCGATCATTATTTTTCGCGTTATTTCAAGTGAATTTCTTTCTACATCTTGTAAATACCTTAATTTTAAACGATACTATTAGTGTAAAGTGTGCTGTCTTAGCTACAACTTCATATCCTTACTTTCCCATATTCGTATAAGTATAACAATGAAAACATATCTTTTTGATGTAACCTACAGGTTGCCTAATATTGGACAATCACTAGTTGCTTGAATTGGACCGGTCCATTCTAGAATACAATCTATGTTATGGCAGCGAATAGTTAAAAGCATACTAAAAAAAATTTTAACCGACTTCATAAAGGAGGAGGTTATAGATTCGACCCGTTTGTATTTTTTTTTTTGGCCCAATATTTTGCCAGTTATGGTTAATAATAAAGACTATTGTCACCTAATTATTATTATTTTATGTACGTACGCGCATATCTCCTCAGCATGTTGTGTCAATATGTATATATATAAAATTAAAAAGTTAAAACTAAAAAATTTAAAAAAAAAATTAAAACCGACTTAAAAAAAAATAAAATTGCACCAAAAAGTAAAAAATAATTTTTTCCTTTGTATAATCTACGACTTTCATATTTTTTAAGTCGGCGCCAGACTTACACAGTGCAAACAATGAGGCACCGACTTAAAAAATGCGTAACGTGCACCGTAAGATACTTGTTTCTTCCTGTTTCTATTTTTTTTCAATGCCCTGATCAGTGTTTTTTAGATTGTATATTTAAATTCATTGGTTTTTAGGAGCGGTCTAACGTAGAAAACCAACGGTCCAAATTACGAAACCGGTTGCCTGGAATGGACCGAAGTCATTAGTTTAGTTTCTTGAGATATTATTTTAATCACGTATTTTATCAATACACTAAATACATGATAAAATCTACATAAATTGTAGATCTTTTTCCCGTTTCTGTTTGCTTTCTGCAATGTGTTATGCCCGTGCAAGAGAGAAAAATAAAAAAGTGTTCCAAAATAGGCAACCCTCCCCTATGTATAGTGTAGAAGCTCTTTCATTCTCTTTAAATTCTATGCTAAACGAATGTTTGTATGTCCCAAGTGACTCTGTCCAATTGCGACAACTTTGATTAAAACCACTGTTTTAAATAGTTACGGGGTTGTGAGTAATACTTAGCAGGACGTAACAACATATCGCTCTAGAAAATGAAAAAGATATCACTCGGTTGATTGAATTGTTTTGTTCATAAGCTAAATTAATTAACAGAAAAACGACTTCAGAAATACTTAAAAAAAATGGCTTCAGGTATTACTAGCCTTTTGGTGGGCAGATTTCACACTTGTATAAACATTTAACAATGTACCACATAAAACAATGTATAGATTTTACACAGAAATGATAAGCGTCTCGGTAATATTTTTTATTGCAAAGCACTATTCTCGGACAGATGGCGATGAACCTATGGGATCCATATTTTTATACTATCAGCAGGTATGTGAATATTATACTGCGAACATATGTCATTGATTCGCAAAAATTACAGTAATGTAGAACATATTGAAACGTGCGTCATTCTTTTCCAAATTTTTTATATACATTCAAGACAAAAATTACACATTGTGAAATATATCCTAGCATTTTTAAGCAATTTTATAATGATTTTTTAGTTTCATGGAGAAGCACCTCACAAATCTGGATCCTTAATCTTTAATCAAATTAATTAAATCTAATTTCGTTTGTTTTTTGATCGTTGATAAATTTTTATTTTATGAGCTGCACATTTACTGTGAGGGTGCTCGTTAAACGTGAACCTGTGACGATTATTCTGGCACCCATAAATGGCACGCTAACAACTAAGAGACTTTTGAGCGCAACTAGGTCAAAATGCCCAAATCAGTAACACTCGATGTTTGACGACCACCAGCCAAAAACTGGTTGCATTTAATTAAAGAATTTTAGCGAGGTCTGTGACACATTTCAGTATTACGAGCGGGCATGCAAAGGGATCGATACTGCATATACATATAGAACTGTGCAAATAAGAGGACTCGAATATGTTTACCTTGAGCCAAAATATAGTTAGTTACCTGCTCTTTGATCGTGATACGTATTTATTCGTATAACAAACTATTAAATTGGCTGTTGTTACTAGAAAATTATTTGAAGACGTTTGAAAGGAAATATGAAAAGGTTTAATTCCCCCTTTTAGCATAGTATACTTATTAAGTGGCAATGATCAGAAGCGTCACATTTATTTTGTATAATGTCACCTATTTGATCAATAAAATGTTGAAACAACATTACTAATAAATACGACACAAGTTAGAAAAAGTTATTGAGATGAAGTTACATAGCGAAAGGTGCGGGTAAACTATAATAGTGTGTTAGACGAAACTTATAATTCGAAATAATCCAAAAACGCTCGTATGTTTATTTTTACGTTATGAAGATACTCGAATGTGTTAACTTTACTTTACTCATATACCTATTCTTCAGACTCGCGTATTTTTTAAATGCGTAACTTACAAGGCTGTTACAAGGTACAAGTGGTACCTATTCTTGCGTATTCATGTCATTCAAGAATTATCCCTTCTTGGACGGCGATTCGTCCGATACGGACTTAATTAATCAAATCAAGTGAACAGTACCGTTTCTAAACCAAGGCTTTTAAAAATTAACTAGTCCATGCGATACAGCACGTTTTAAAATATTTTGGAAGGTGCGGTTGCATTTTAGAGAACAATCAAGTCAAATACAATCTAAACTTTAAACAAAACCAGTTACACTGTGACACTCAAATATCGCATATTTGTCGTTCTTCAACAACCAAACTGAGTAGGAATGTATTCCCTGAATCGATCGAGTATATTCCAAATATTAATGGAACCTTTATACCTATAAATTGTCATAACGCTTCCGTTTACATCTAACATAATTATATGTCGCCTTTGCTGAAGTTTAATCATTTGGAAAATTGTTGATATTCATCTGAATATCATACTTACATCAATTGTTTTAAGCTATTCAACGGCAATGGGCTACAGAAAATGGTATGAAGGCCAGTTCATCAACAACAATGTATTACAGTCTTGACTTCCAAGCCGTTCAGATGTATTAAAGCCATCGTATCATGTCACATTTCCTTGCCTTTGCTCAATCCTAAAATACTTTATGTCTCAAATACAGTGGGCGGTTTGGCCTTTGGGGCATAACAGTACGATTTTAAATTGACATTGTTATGCAGTAAAACACACATGCCGAGGGACCGTTACACACTCGCGACATTAGCCAGACACGGAGAATGAACTGATCCTACAAGAGTTTATTGGAAAAGCACGAATTGACGCTGGCGAAACCTAGGCTCCGACTGACCACCCAAAAAGTCCACGAGACACCTTTCGACAATATTTTACGGGAAAGGCATTTTCTGTAGTAACTAACAAGGGAACATTCCCAACCCTAAAATTTTGATTTTAATGAAACTACATGTGAATGTATAGCATATTGGAGTATGGACGAACCAATTTTTTGTCTTCAGAAATTCACTCTGAGGGAGTGAAATGGGCTCTTAAAGTTGTCACGCTTTCTCGTTATTTTTAATATAACTTTATATTTATTTTGGTAGTGTGATTGAGAACAAAAAACTGAACAATTTGTATATTTAAAGTTTTGTTCTATCTCGCACTGTTACAAAGATATACTTATTACAAAACCGAAAGAACGCGATAACTTTGAGGGCTGATTTTACCCCTCCAAAATGAATTTTTGCAGGAAGAAAAATCGCTCCTTGAATACTTAAATATGCTCTACATTCACATGAAATTTCGTTAAAATCAGAATTTTTTGGTTGAGAATTTTCCCTCGTGAGGCATTCTTACAATTAGTCATTCAAAGTTTACAACGATCTAAAGCAGGGCTGGGCAACCCGCGGCCTATGGGTCGCATGCGACCCGTTCCCCGACTTGCTTGCTCTGCTGGGTCACAGGAGAACGACCCCCACCATACTCTTTTTAACTCCTACACTACACTGTACTGGTGGCTCGCGGGCCGCATGTAGCTGCTGATGGTGGGGGAACCGACTGACTGGTAGTGGGGACTGTACGGCCCGCGGCGGCGAACAAGTTGCTCAGCCCTGATCTAAAGAGTGGGATTCGATTCTCGAATTGACGACCTATAAGTGTTTAAATAATGTATGGTTGAATCACTGCCGCGTGAGTTATCACTGCATAATATGCAACTGCAAGAAGTCTTTTTTTGCAGAATGCACGTCGCGGTTTTTCCACACACGCGTCTCTAATGACACTTTCACATTGTTAGACAAATAATCAGTTTCTTGCTGGATTTTAGTCACTAAAGAATCTATCCGATACGGCCTCGTTGGTCGCTACATACAAAACAAGTTTCTAAGCCCTAGGGTAATTCCGGGAGACGCGGCCGAGCTGGAGAGTTGATTTCTAGAGAATTAATTGTTCTGAATCTTAACACATTTTTACATATACACAGATGTAGAGTCTAAATATAGCAACTCGACCAACTCTCCAGCCCGGCCACGTCTCCCGGAATTACCCTATTTTCCTTATTCGTTATACGTCACCCCTGTCTTTACGAAGTCCAAACCCTCGGAGGAAGCTGTCTTACAACGAAAGATCCCCAACCCGAAAATTCACAAAATTATGAAACTTTGGGGATATGTAGAGGATGCAGTAAATCCTCGTCATAGCCCCGTTTTTACCATGCGTAGTACGCCCGGTGACTATCCCCACCATTTCTTGGAATCCTTTAGTCGAGAGTGAGAGAACGAAAGAGCAACTGTCGCTCGCGCTTCGGTTTTCTCACTCGCGGCTTCGGCCGCACGGAATAGTGTCCGCAACACGTCGTACGCCCGCCGCCAGCCCCGTTCGTCGGGTTTAATACGAATAGTTTAATGTATATAGGTAAGTATTGCACTCGCGATTTATAACACAAAATTGGAAAATAGCCGGATTTTCATGGTTGAATTTCACCCCCTTATAGTGAATTTGGGCAGCAAAAAAAAAACACATACATAAAATACATAGCTATACATATATTCTCTACATATCCCCAAAGTTTCATCATTTTCTGAATTTCCGGGTTGGGGATCTCCCCTCGTTAGTCATCCTGTAACTAAGGGCTGCAATCACCTTCTCCCCACCAAATTAATTAGAATATATATAAGACTCCTTAAAACTATATGGTGAGATCTTGGTCGAACTTGGTAGGTACTATGCGCTACCACCACGCCACTACGAAGTCTTACTGTTCCTTGTTGTTTTACCGTGTGTTTTAAGATATATTCGCTGAAATATATTTATGGTTAAAGTATAATTGTCCATCTCTCGCCCGGTATCCAACAACATGAGACATTTCCATGACCCACGATTGGTATTTTATACTTATACCTATTCACGTTATATTTTTTACACCAGTGCTGTTTCTACTAATTGAATCCAAAGTACTAATCATTAGCCACAGAAATGTGAACAAGTAGTGGCATGCAGTACCCTACCGATGTCGTAACGTAGACTAAACAAACGTGTTACTCTTACGTGGCAGTCATGGTTCTCTCGAGTACGTGTACCCACATTTCCAGTTTACACAAAACTGCGCACTCGCGGGCTCATACTTTGTTGTCCGCCCGTGGAGATCTGCGCCGGGGCGTAACTCACACTAGCGAGGTGATCTCTTTTCTCTTCCGTAGACACAGGGAAGAAGTGCCCTCAGTTATTCATGACGTATCAGCACGTCTTCGCGCGAGGTGTTAACCAAAACGAGCTAGCTACGAGCATCCTCGACGTACTTCTAACTATGTACGGCGACGCAAGGTGACGTATAACGATGACTAATGGCCGTTTCCTTCCATCGCCGAAGGCTCATCAACCACGACTGATGTCAAGTACGAGTACCAACCGTGTATGTAAATGGATGTGCACACTGTGTACTATCGTCTATAGTCTAGGGAAACACGATTGCATTGGTCATTCAACAAAGGGGAATGACTTACGATGACAAGGTGCGAAAATAAATGAGTGATAATGCTTTAACTAAATTGCTTTTCTAAACGATCACCGCACTTATCCCTGGGAACAAGACGAATAGTGCTCCTTCCAGCAATATAATTTGTTTTCGTCTTTTAAAAAATACTGTCGTATTATACCGCACCACAGAAAAATGTGTGTATACGTTGGGATAAACGATAAGGAATTTCAGGTCAGTCGTGAGAGGTTAAGCAGGACATCATGAAAACGAGTATCAATTTAAATGTAAAGAAGGTTCAATATATTCGATATTTTGAATATCGTTCAGAGACGCGAAACTTTTCAGCGTGGCTTTATATATTTTGTAGTCTGAAGTGTAAGGACGTAGACATACGACTCTGTGTTTTCTCATGATTTACGGTAACAGAACTTGTTCAATTGGCTCTTGTAACTGTGGATCAGTTACTAGAATCCGTAGTATGAATAACAGACCCAGGCCTATTATCACAGTTCGACAAAATTTGACATTTTTCGGACTTGTAACATTCAATAGCCGTTTCTTATAGGATATCGTGCGCTGAAAACGAATCTGCAAACCGTTTATCGTCATCACCCTCAGTTTTGAGAAATTCGCTTTTGAAAAACAATGCAAATTTTCAGCTTTGAACATCTTTTGTGTCGAAACAGTAATAGTTATTCGGTTGCTTGTTCCGTCAAATTATTCCGTGGACCCTCCCGAATACAACGGTATAAGTTATTAGTGCATTATGAACATTTAAATATGTTTAAACAACGATCAAAGGGAAAAGAACACCCGAAATGCACCCATTTTTGCAGATATCTTTCAATTTATTTCCAAAACTGAGAAAATCTAGGATAAAATCTGACTACTCCACGCGATGCAGCGGACAATTAATCCTTCGGAAAGCATCAACAGAAGTGTAAAGTCGCGTTGCGTTTTGAATACAGAAGCGAAATAGTTTGGCAAAACGTGCGCCGTCGACAGTGGTAGTCAACGGCGGCGCGCGATCCACTGCCGCTCAGCGTAACAATCGCTTAACAGGCGTGACTACCACTGTCGGCGCCGCACGTTTTGCCAAACGATTTCACTTCTGTATTGAAGACAAAACGCGACATACCACTCCTGTTGATGCTTCCCGAAGGAAAAATTTCTGCTGCATTGCGTGGAGTAGTCAGATTTTCTCCTAGACCCTTAGTTTTGGAAATAAATTGAAAGATATCTGCAAAAATTCGTCTTAAATCTGTCTTCAAACGCGACTCTTGACCTACTCAAAAAAAGAATAAGAGGGAATTGTTAGCATCGGATATAATGACACCTCGACCTTCCAACCCCGTTTATATTAACTGTTGGTTTATGGGACACGAAATAAATGAATGCGGTGGCAGGATATACTTTAGAGATATATAATTACGTAAAACAGAAAAATATAAAAGAAATGTATATATATATATAACGTATGCGTAGTAGTGTACATAAGTAAGGGCGCACGCCAGTGCTGCCAACGGGACAAGTAATATGAAAGTCCTACATTAACGAAAGATCAACAAGTGATGAACGGCCACTACTTAAGGAAACAAAAGATCTATCTAAACAATATGGATTCCGCTTTGTGTGGATGAAGCGCGGCAATATACACTCCTCAAAATAATTAAGGGATCACCTCTAGCAACCCGAAAAATGGAGGCAAGTTCCAATGGTCATAACTCCGGCAGAAATGGTCGTATCGATATCTTCAAAATATCGTTTGAAAGTATGGAATCTCCACTGTCAGCTATTTTTTTCTCAGTTCTTAGCTGTATTACTTTTCAGCAACGTTATAGCGATGTAAAGAGCAATTGGTCCATTTAAAAATTTTTGTTTAACTTTGTAATACTACATGAAGCGAATGAATTTTTTTTACACAGACTACATTTATACCATTCGAAAGCGACTACTTTCCTGCGTAAAATCAGCATTTTTTATCTTCTTCTTATTATTCTGACTGTCCGCTGGTACAATAAAGGACCATTTTTATTATTATTATTCAGATATGCTTGAAATGGATAGTAAAACAATACGATAGTAATAATGGGACTATATCTTCCGCAAATAAAGAAACAAATTTTAGTGCACAGAGGTCTGTTTCGTTTCAAACGAAAGAAAGTAATGCAAATATACATTTCAACGATCAAAATGAAATGTACGATTTCATAAATGCAAAAGAGCGTGGATCACAATGGTATTCGGCAAATTATGAAAATTGCAATGTCTGGAGGGTTATGGAACCCAGGGGCGGATAAATCCAAGGGATTAAGTGTATGTATATCCGAAGAAATGCCAAGTTAAACGAATTCAGCGGCGATGGGCTTTAATGAAAAATGTCTTCAGCGTACTGAACGGCCCTCACTCCAGTGGATATTAATCGCGAGACGGTGGTTCAATTATACTTCCAATCGTCTCTTTCCCGCAAACTACGATTCTGCAACGATCAGCCCGTGAAATTATTGCGTCCCCCCCTTTCGATGTTGTATAGTTATAGGGGGTTCCCTTCTGGCTTCTTTCCGGTATTTTCTAGGCCGCGCGCCGTAGAAATTGCAGAAGACCGAGGAAGGGGTGAAAGGAAACGGAAGGGTGAAAAATTGACACAGAACCGGATGGAATATCGTCACTTGTTAAATTAGTTTCTCATTGAGTGTCGGCGGGGGATGATAAAAATTAACCCCGATCCACGGCGGGCCGCACTACAGTTTACTTTATTACGCGGATACGTGCAATAATGTCCCATATATCGCGCGACTGCACGTGGATCGTGTTCGCTGTTTAAACGCGGCGCGTCGCTCGACTTTTATTCCGAAATTATGAGCACGTGTTTTATTCTCGTGTTTCGCCGTGGTTTCGCATTTATTATTTCGGCCGCTTTATTCAGTCTTTCTAGCAGATGAACCATAAAGCAGTTTGAGATACGCCGTATGGCGCGTTTACCGCAGTGTGAACTGCATAATAGAATTCGCTCATGAAAAGCGCTCCTCTTTTTCCGCGTTTCGCTTACGAGTTTTCCCCGATACCGCGCTCCACCGAAATTCTTCAACGCCCCACTGCCACGTAACAGACAAACGTGTTCAGGAACACGCGTAGAATATAAAGGGTGAGACGTAATTCATGGCACAAACGAAGTACGTGTGTTTCTGCATGTAAAAATTAATCGAAAATGCGATAATTTCTTCGTGAGCAGCAAAAGACAAATAGCGGGATATTTGTACCGCCATTAACTTGTTTATTGTGTTGAAAATTATTATAGTCCTGGCTGGAGACTTAAAGATATACGAACGAAAGGTACGAATGTATTTTCATTTTTTAGTTTTTCAGATTTTTGTGTCATTTGTTATTTTAATTTTAAAACAATTTTCAACTTCTGTTTTATAGACTTTTTCTTTAATATCTGTACCTTTATTTATTAATTTATTTATTTCACTTGTACGGGTAAAACCCATTTGGTAATAAAAAAGAGTAACTCGAACATCGTAGAGACACGATACTACTACACTAGCGGACAAAAAGTTACCACTTTTTAGATTTGTTCTATTTTTGTTATATTTTAGCATAAATTTGGGACTGTTTTATGTTTAATATGCATATTCTAATGGAGAATTTAAAGCTGTATGGAACCCAGTTAAAGATGAATTTATGTAACTAACAAACAAAAGTGTTATATGACATTGAACGGGGTAACACATTTTTGGGGCCGACAAAGAAGTTACCACGTTCAGTAACATTTTAGGTTATCCTAAAATCAAAAGGTGTCCCCTACAAAATATTAGATTTCTTTAATTAATGTTCAAAAGCGGTAACTTTTTGTTGGCTTTAAAAGTGTGTTGTCTGGCTTCGTGTTAGGTATGATTTTTGTTTGTTAGTTAAACAAACTCAACTGTAACTGGGTTTTATACAGCTTTTAATTCTCTTTCAGAATATGTATATTAGGCACATATCGCAGTTTTGAGTTGATATTGAAAAGTAATAGAAGTAGGGTGGTTCGAAAAAGTGGTAACTTTTTTGTCCGCTACTGTAAAAACACAACAGAGTAGGGTAAACGATACAGTTATTGACCAGGCACAGAAGTTGACCACTTCAAATTTCTGCCGCCATAGTCTAATGAACCTGCGCGTTTCTGCACCAATGATGCACTTTGATCAGAAAAGACAGTCCTACCTTTCGTTTTAACCAACAATCGATGATTTCAGTACAAGCGTTCCGCCGGTGAAATCGTCGGAAAGGAAAACGCGTAATTTCAACTCTCAAAGAAGGTAAGGGCTTAGCGGGCATCTTTAGAGCGGCGACTTCTTTAATGACGGTATAATCATTGTTCAATTTTGTTCGCCGTGAATGCCATTGATCAAAATAGGTGACAAAGGCCTAATGTTAAGATTCGTCATATGTCCAGTCCTGTCGAACGTGATTATGTTGTGTTTTGGGGGGTGTCCAATAACTGGTTCGGCGAATGTACAGTAATACAGTTATTGACCACTTGTAATTTCTGTGTTGAAAGACCGCGATGAAAATTGATTTAGATCTTTGGAGGCACGGGACAATGTGCCCTGCTTTTATATGGTATCGGGTACCGTTAACTGGGGAAACATTGGCAGTAGGTACGGGGTAACATTTGCATTTACTTAACATGTATTAAAAAGGAAAAGGAAAAAAATTTGATGCATTTTCACACTTTTAGTACAATTACAAACGATGCAATGTTATAATAGGATACCTAAACCAAATTTAAAAATGTCAATTAAAAAAAATATAAAATAGCGTGCATTGAACATAAAAAGAAACAAATTCAAGTGTTAGTGTAAGTTCGGATGTGGTAAAACTTTACCTTTTTAGTGCTATTTATATATGATGTGCCAATGTTACCCGGTTACGGGGTAAACATTAGCAGGTATTTAATATGTATTAAAGAAGGAAAAGGACAAAAATTTGATGCATTTTGATACTTGTAGTGCATTCACAAAAGATGCAATGTTATGATAGGATACTTAAAGCAAATGTAAAAATGTTAATTTTTATTTTTTATATAGCAAAATGTTCCAAAAACGTGCTAACGTTCCCCCAGATTTTTCATTGGTCCGGAGGTGGGTACGATAATTCGGAGATCAAAGGCGCTTGACGAAAGAAAAAAAGAAAAGAAAAAAGCAAAACAAGAAAAAAAAGAGGCAAACAGTTGCAAAGAGAAGAAGAAGAAGAAGAAGAAGAAGAAGAAAAGAAAGAGCAGATGAGAGAGAAATCTAAGAAGTCAAAAAAAGACGAATGAGAAGCCAATGAGACCGCGGCGAAGTGCACGGCATACGTCGTGAAGGGTGCACATGAAACTCATCCTGCCCCACGACAATATGTCTTTGATTTTGATATGTTGACAAATGGTTTTAATAAAAGTGATTTTAAAGTAAAAAATATGCCATTTTCTTTTATATTCAGCAAGTGGTCAACAACTGTACCTGGACAGATCAACAACTATGCCACGACTGGTCAATAACTACAATTTTGAGTTATGTTTCTTTATAATAGCATAACATCGAAAATACTGATTCCTCAAAGTTTCTTTGGTGTTATAATCATCTTCAATACTTCTCTTTTCGCCTGGTATAGTGAAACTTCATTTATAAAATTCAAGTTACTTATTCCATAGCGTTTACCTAAACTGAAGCTCTTAGGTGGTCAACTACTGTATCGTTTACCCTACAACAAACATGGGCAATCGAAAAGAGTATATGGCTAACCAGACCTATCATGGGAAACTACCGCTCTATAGACGCTTGTCTTAAAAGTAGGAGATCCGTAAAAAAGAATCAACATCTTTACAGTACAAATTAGCCAGGTTACAGATCCTGTTAATGGGTTCAGTGACGCCAAATCTGGAGGTGTAGTCTAGAGGTCTAAATAGCAAAGTATGCCTAATAGCCCGTTCTGGATCATTAAGATTGATTTGACTGATAACAGGTGGGCTGCATACCAATCCATTCATGATCTTAAATAAAAAGGTCAAATCATTAACGGTCCCCCTACACTCCAGTGTTTGGATACCCAGCCTCCGCATAATATGACCTTTAATATTTTATTTCTAATAATATTTTTAATATGACCTCAAAGAAAACCAATACGTCACTATCAATAAATCACAAGTTTTAGGATAATAAAAATCTATCAAACCAAAAAGTTCGTGGTACTGTTTGAACCAGTGTGTTGAGACCCTCATCAATGTGTACCTACTTACAGTAGCGTGCAAGTGGAAGTAGTGAATAGTAGACAGACAAGCCAGACAACCCATACGCACTCGTATGCACATTGCACATCCGACGAACCTTCGAAACCGATTACATAATTCGAAAATGAAATCCTGCACGAAACAATTTTATTGCACATTTATTTCCACGCACAGAGCTAATTCTTTTTCGCTCGCATCGCTAATTAACAAACAGGCTGCAATATTGCAAATAATCTGCCGGCTCAAAGGAATTTATTCGTATTTATTTGCACATTAAGTGATTGCGCCTCGGGTGAAATGAGCACCGCGGTATGCGTCGTTGGAAAGTAATTATATGCAAATTATATAAATAAACATGGAAAATTTTCAACGAATTTTCTCCACTGTCCGCCCGCGTCTCCCGCCTATCCCAACGATCGCTGCATTATTGGCAACGACGCGATCGGGAGAGCGTGGCGCCACGTAGAAAACGAGCGTTCACGAACAAACCGGATACAAAGGGAGAGAGACGGTGTGCGTGGCAACGTGTATCATCGTGTATGCATCGAACGTTGCACGCGCCCTCCCCCACCACCTCTCGCTTTTAGTATAATATCGCAAACTGGGTGCAACGTAAACAATTTATACTGGGCGAGCGAAGCGGAGCGGCGAAGCCGTGTACGCGTATATATTTCAGTGTCATTTTAATTTGCACACTCGGAATATTTTACCATCGCATTTGCATCCGCATTACAGCCCGGCGCAATGTAATCTCGTCGATATTTTGCGCTGCGTCGCGGAAACGTTCAACCTACCTTCCATTTTAATTATTTTCGCCCCCGAAAGTAGATGCCGCTCGCAAACGGGGATGCGGAAAATACAGGAGGCTGCCGTCGCGGAAGGTGGGGCGTCGAGAAAGGGTGGCGAGGGCTAAGGGACCGGTAGCAGGGTTAGCGGGACGCGGTGTTGCCACAGTGGCGGGAAGATGTGCATTTTCCACGAATGTTTGTACTTTTTATTCGTCTTGCTTGCTCACTGAGAGACGCTGGCGCATAATAGGGGAGGCGACGTACCTATACTCGCTGTGCGGAAAGTACACGAACAAACACCAAGTCTCGAACAATACCGGGAATTCGCGCGGATATTTATGCACTTTATATCGGTGTCGCAACGGTGGATCCGGAGTAAGTAACAAGCGTCGGCCAACTGCCTGAGGAAGTTCACAGGTACAGGAGTATCTGCCTATTCGTGTTTGGGAAAATTCAAGAAAATACCGAAAGTTGCGTTTCTTAAATTTCCAACAGTATTGCATTGATAGGTACACAACGTTTTCTGCGATGTTTCTGGTACCGCGCGAGAATTTTTACAAGATGAAAAGGGCATTACAAATGTGACTTGTAAGATTTATTTGTGTCGTTAATATCTAGTGAGTGAGTTAAGTTGTATGATATATGTAGGGTAAATATAAAATATTAAGAAGTACAAGCTTAGAAAGTACTATTTACAATTTCTTATTTTTCTTTCACTACGACACTGCAAATTCCAGTAGTTGAACTACACATTTCACATCTGGCAACACCACAAAAAAGCCTTAAAGGTAGCGGTGGGACAGAGGGCTGAGTTTTAAGCTTTTCTTAAAATTTTGGTAAGGAGTATGAAAGGAAATTAAAATAGAAGATACATATTCCGCAACAAGGAACAGTGGATGGCTTTCTTAAGAAATTATCCTGAATCAGATGACTAACTAAATATTAATTTTATTTTCTTTTGTCTAATCTCTTATTTACTCTTATTTTTAGTTATTAATAAAGAATGAATTATGAAAAAGTCAACCATTTATTTTTAGTTTTTGAGTGCCAATAATTGATAGCTACACGCTGTGACAATAAACGTACTAAGTAAGTATGCCAAGGATTGTATTTTTATGCCTATTTTTGTTTTTTATTGAATATTTTTAAAATAAAAGACTTACTAAGTAGGTACATACTCAAGATATTTTATTCTAATAAGAAATATTTTTTTCATAAAATCTCTATTTTTCATAAAAAAAATATAGACGTTCCAATTGAGATTTCCACTTAGGGTGCCAATCATTGTACAGTTTACCCTACGTTGAATATTATTTGTTACGATATTTTTATTATATACTATGGAACTGAAATTAGTCTGTGCACCTATAGTGATCACTCACCGGTAAATCATAAATTTTTTGGAGCCAGCGAAAGATTTTTGATTTAGGTGGCGACAGGGAATTGTGCAATAAATTTTGTGAAAAAGCTATACCTACGCGCGATACGCGTTTAGAGTCAAATATAACACGATAACAGCCAGCGGCGCGAAGCCACAATCTAAACTCGCTTTCAGCTATAATCCAGCGTAAACACCGTCCCGCTAAAGCCCCGTAAGAGGTTTTAAATATTATGGACGGGATTACGCGTAATGCGCCAGCAGTTTGATGGATGCGTTATTCAGAATCCCATCCATTCTCCGGCGTGCCTGATATTTATTCGAGAACGCGCGATAACCACAATCTTATTGTAACTTCAGGGCGTTTCACAGCACCATAATAATTCAGAACTGCCGGTGTAAACTCGCCCGTTCCACCGTGCCGCAGACCGATTCGCCGAAACAATTCCTTTATACCTAACGCGAGCATTTTCAATGCGAAAACGTTGCTTGCATAATATGTACGTCGAAAAGATTCTCCATCCTAAAATATATTCTGCACCTCGAAATACCTGTTTATGGATTCAGTTTCATTATTTATCAGACATGTTTATTCAAATAAAGAGTCAGTCCAACGAGACTCGGAATAATTACTGTATACCATGAAGTCTGCTTGTGCAAACGAGCTTCAAGTAGGTATGTACATAAGAATCGATTAACTGACTTCAGACAACACGGATTGTTTTCAAAATTTTGTATGGGACATGTAACGACTTTGTGTGACATGTGGAACATTTTACTGGCATTTGTGTTTGGTAACTATGAAAACTAATTTTTTCATTGGCCATCTTTTATTGGAATTTCAATGATTTATGTAAGTGAAAAGTGGAGAACACTTGACCAATACTTTTCAAACGTGGTGATAAAATATTTGCGGCAGTTGCGCACTCAGGATTTAATCTTGGGGGGAGCCGAGTTGAATGGATAAAAATATTTTTAATGTAAATTCAATAAAATGCATTAGGTGATTATAGAGATTTATTTACAGAATAAAATCAAGTTTTCTTTTCTTCTTACAATTTTTTAGCATGCATCGTTAAATTCGAATCGGTTTGTGGTTGCGTTCATATCGACTGGGAATATTCGTGAATTTTGGCTGGCAGGGCGGACTTCTCCACAGATCTTCGAGCTCTTGTGGCTTACGTGAAATCGAAGGAGAATATTGCATGTAGATATAGAAATATAGAACACTACAAACAATACGCGATGCATAGAACGCGTTAAAGAAATTGAAAGTTCTTCCGAAAGATTTAACGAACTATGTACGTACCATATGCGACTTCCAAAACAACGTATTTGATTTTCATACTGCTTTTCATAATATACATAAAACACCGAAGTAAATAGAAAAGTAAGAAATAGCGTATAAACGAGTAATCACGGTTTTACTGATAATCTTGTTGAAAGTAAAAGGCGCTATTTTAGCCATTGCATGTAAACCCTCCACACGTGACTATACTACGAAAAGTTTTACATGGCGAAAGTTGGAAAAATTCAGGGCGAGGAATAGAAGTTACCGAAGAACGGAAACTTCTCGTTCCAAAAGGGGCCACGTGGCTGCGTGGCCACGGTTCCGACTGCAGATATCGTGCTCTCACAGCGGCTCCACGGGGGTGAGTATATGCGCGCGTGCGAGACCGTGTGTGTGTGTATATTAATTACATACACAAGGAGCCAGGATAGCGTGGCGAATTAAGCTCGTCGAATAGCAGAATTCGTTAATGCCTCTCGCGTGAGGAAGATCGATTGGATTTACCTTGGTGCCACGCTAACGCAACTCAACCTAGCCCCCTATCCTCTCGCCGTTTTGGCCCGGTATACGGCTCGCCCTCGAAACTTCCTCGCACGAATTAACCCGCAGACCGTGTGCACGCGTGCAGTGAAAACCAGAACCACATCTTGTCGTAACGAGGCGGAGCGGTTAGGTATAATGCTTGTAACCAGGCTCGCACCCTCTGGCGTGTTTGTGGTGTAACGTCACAAAGTTACATTCTACGTGAGCCCGAGCTTACCACTGCGTGTGTGCACGGGACGAGGGTTGCAACTGCCGACTCTCACCAGGTGGGTGGTAATAAGTTCGTACAAGTTGCCGCCGGGTCTGCACCTGCACCGCGACAGCCTTCTGCTCCCTCCCCAACCCCCTATGCCCCCCTGTCACCGTCATTCTCCTCGACGCACGCATTCAACTGCACTTTGACCGCACGCGTATTCTGTCGACAAGCTTCATCCTTAATTGACACGCGTACGTTCCGTAGGTTATACAGTCTGACCACACGCGCCCTTCGAGCTAACGTATGTAGCTCAATTTACTTTCTCCTATTGTCCAGCTCGCGCGGAAGAAAATCGAAGGTGTAAATGGAGGAACGTTGCGGGTGGTGGCTGATGAAGAGTAATGTATCGTTAGCTGCCGCTTTCCTAAGGGAACAGAAAAGTGCAAGTCACGGCAAGAGTGATTTTAGGTAACCCCGAATGTTAGTAGGTTCTACTATTTTTTCTGGCCTGAAATTAATCGCGATAAGAAACTGGGCAAGAAATGTTCAGATACATTTCCAAGTATTTACGCATTCGTCAGTGCATTATTTTATTTTTATTTTACTTTATTATACGGATGACTCTTTTTATATACAAAAGTTTACAATTTATTGTCAGGAAATGAATAGGAAGTTAGACGCTGTGTTGGTGGTCATGACTCGTTGCGCTTGTACTTTGAAGGAAGGAAGTAGAATTCCAAAACAGTTGAGTCTGTCAGCATTGGTATTGGCTAAATTGCACACCTTAGTAACCGGACCAGTGTGACCAAACGAGGAAGTATGTTTATAGTTTGGGTTTAAATAGACGAAAGCTTCTGACTTGTCTTCCTGGTGCATTTAAATTAGTCTCCTGGAGAATTTGTGGGCCGTCTATTTACCCATTTAATAATTTGAAAAGAAAGACCAAGTCCGACATCGTCCTCCTGTTTTTCAAACTATTCATCCCTAATAATGCCATAATTGGATTATAGTTATGGTTATCAAAAGTCATCGGTTGACCAATCATGTATACAACATGCCGGAGGAATTTGTGTTGGAAATGAGGGATTATGCATCGCTTCACACGTATTTGAATTTATTACCCATTTTTAATCTAATTTCACTGTGAAATAAAAATTGTTCGCTGTAAAAACTTGGAATTCCAGTAAATCGTATTATTGAATCCTCTAACCCGCGACACCCTGCGAAGTAACGCGGCATTTTACATATTTGTAGGCTATATCATGGATGGTTTACTATGTTCGCAGGAAATTTCGATATATTACACGTCTCGCAGGTATCTCCGACGTAAATTCTGCACGCGTGCGATATTAAGAAAATCCAATTTCCTTGTTCGGGGACCGTCGTGTAGGAAGGGTATGCGGCGGTCGGTCGGCGGATGGGTTCGTAGATCGACGAAGCAAATCTTACGAGGGAGTTAAGTATACTCTTAGTTTACACGGTCGTCTACAACCTAACTTGGGACAGGCTCAGCGACTTCTGATTTGTTGCACAAACATTTCGACTCATGCTCGACGAAGCTATTTCTATCCGTACGAAGCTTCATAGAGGAAATTGCTGTAAACCGGATGGCGTGCCACGGGGTAAGATGTTTGTACGCACAAGCACGATGAGTACACGGTATGTCGAGCGGACTCTTTGCAGGCAGCCTTCAGACGAAACTATTTGCTTCAAAGGGATTTTAACGTTTTTATAAACCTGCATCTATTATGGCTCGCGTGCTTGTGTATACCTACACGTAAATTGAAAGAAGAGAACGATAAATTACGATGGAACACTGTCCCCTGAATATTCAGCTGCTTCCTTTCCTTTGGCAAATGGCATTCTGATGAGTTACAATTCTTTGGACGCAAGTACATTAATTCTAAAAAATTTTGCAAAATTGTGAATCCCAATTATGCTCTCAGTGCAATATTGAACGAATGTAATGTGTCAAATTAAATCTGATACCCTCGTTGTCAGAGGACAAACATTACGGTATAAGTTATCTGTGTTCGTACAGACAACCTTAAAATCAAACGTCTATACTACGTATGCATTTTAACGTATACCAAATAATTATGACTTCCTGCTGTTTTGATGAAACTGTACTTTTTAATTTGTTCGTCAACTCGTTGTATGAAGAATTCATTTTATCTGGTGATAGTTTGGACGTGTTTTAATTCGGTACATGGTGTCCAATATGAGTGGAATCTGTGGAGTAGTCTGTGATAAGTCTAAGTTTCACCTTTGATTGTCGCGCTATCGTGAATAATTGACCTATTGAAATTCTTACAAGAGTTACTGCTCTATCCCGCAAATCGTTAAACTATCCTTTTCTAGTGTGTGCATGTGATGGATTAATCTGTAAATATCAGGGGTCGAATGAAACTATTAACTTCTATAAATAAAAGTTACTTATCGATTTTTTAACTTTTAAAACATTTCTTTTCAGTTTTAAGTTAACTTTGTATATTAACACTGTAACTCTATTGTAAGAATTCCATTTTACCAGTTATTTTATGTTCGATTAATAAAATTTCTGGAGGATCATATACTTTTGAACAGATATTTAAGGGTAAACTATAAAAGTGAGGAATATTTTTTAATTAGTATTATTGAAGGAATTGAAAACAGGATAAATACAGAAGAGAAGGCATATTGTGATTTTTATATAACTATTTTCGCCGAACGGTTTAAGCTTTCAACTTCAGATTTTTCTACACCACATTTTCAGGAAATCTGCTTTTCACAACTTTAACTTTTTCAAAGCAGGATAAATGTTCCTGTTTAACTAGAACTTCTTTCCACTTTGATGAAAATAAAAGTTTCTTATTTTCTCAAAAATGTATGGAATACAGTCAGTCCTCGTTATAGCCCCGTTTTTACCATGCGTATTACGCCCGGTGACTATCCCCACCACTTCTTGGACTCCTTCGGTCGAGAGTGAGAGAACGAAAGAGTCGACGGCAACTTCGTGTCAACTGTTTCGTTCCCTCTCGCTCGCGCTCCGGTTTTCTCACTCGCGGCATCGGCCGCACGGAATAGTGTCCGCAACGCGTCGTACGCCTGCCGCCAGCCCCGTTCGTCAGGTATAATACGAATGTGTACTCTAAAAGTTTCAGTTAATACACTAAATTTTATAACAGTTTTCTCGAAACAGAGAGGATAATATTCACACAATTACAGTTATTTCATGATTCATTAAAAATTTTAACAGTTTCATTCGATCCCTGGTTAATATATTTAACGCACATGGAGTTCAATATACAGGGTGCTCGACTACAGGTGAGCATCCTTTTAGTGGGTGATTCTACAGGCAAAAATAAGACGAAACTCAGGAATGACGAAAGCGCGTTTGAGGCTTCGTTTCGGAATTATCAGTGTTGAAAATGAGCGTAAAAAGCGTCTGACGCGACAAACTTAGACTACTGTCCTCGCCGTGCCTGATCTCGCTAACTGCATACCACTGCGCGCCGCCAGTAGTCTAAGTCCGTCGCGTCATACACTTTTTGCGCATGTTTTAAAAAATTTAATAACTCCGTAACGAAGCCTCAAACGCAATTTTGTTATTCTTGATTTTCGTCTTATTGTGACATGTAGAATCACACCCTAAAAGGATGCCCACCTGTTTTAAGATTTCCTACGAAGATATTTCCGCATATTTATAAGTTATTATGCTCCTAATGTTGTACAGCTTGAATTCATCAATAAAAGAGAAACAATGAATTGAGTGGAGCAATTATGTTCTATTTAATACATTCTGTGTTCTTCTAGTCTCTTAGATGGACAAAGATTGATGTAAAAAAATTCTACGTAAAATAGAAATATTAGTAACCTTGTTGCCTGGCTTATATTTCTATTTCTAACCATTTTAATCTCCCATTGGCACAAGATTAGATCCAACTCTTGCTCTCCCTTGAAATCCGTTCCTTAAATTTCATCCTCAGTACTTTGCTTCTACACAAGGCCACGCTGAATGGATGCATAATGCGTTACAGCAAAAACTAAATTAGACCCCCTAAGTGTGCTTTTCTTCAGTGCTCTAGGAAGCTAAGTAACGTCTTAACTGCCGCGATGCACTTCGTGTAATTTTCTCTTTGAAGAAAACGTAGTCGTTAAAGTGAAACAGTGCCAAGAAAATTTTTACTAAATTACTGGACGCGTTCAAAGTAGCAAGGCAGTGTCAGGCTTGCTATTGTGAACGTTAGAGAAAATATTTTTATTCTTTCTTCATTCTTTCACCTCTCTCATAAGGAAACAAATATTCGAGCAACTTGTTTGGAATAAAGCAGACACAATTATTCGCAGGGGTGAGAGTTATAGCAAGTTTGTATTATCAACTGACAAATCTCCGTTTAGTACAGAAGCATCACTATTTTCACTGATTTTCCTCGAGCGAGACTCAAAGTACGTAAGTTTCAGTTTGCTTAACGACCGATAAACGGATACTTATATCGGTGTCGAGTGCCAGCAAACTTTGCCAGAACGAGACATCTGCTTTTCTACTGTAAACAACCATGAGCGTCTTGACAAGTGTAATGTAGCTTTAATCGCGATACAGAACCCCACAGAGTTATTTATTATTTGCTCCTTGCCAACGGTTTCACGCCTTCCCCATAATCACGGTGCCACGATCACGGGCAATTTTTATCCCCGAGTCAGTCTGCCATTTCACTTCGTAATATATCATAGTCAAAAGTTTGAAGATAATTACTGAAGTCCTTATGCCCAACTTATTTTATAACTTCTTACTTTATTCTTGCAACATATTGCAACGATGTTAATTTGAAGGAATTAATATCTACGCAGTTTTGCTTTTTTCAGTATCTTCATAACACTTTAAGCTAATTCCCGGCTGTATTGCCAAGCATGCAAGTATTAATGTTACATAACGCCTTTAATTTCTCAAAGAAATTTTAAAATCATTTTCAAAATACTTCTCTATATGTACTTTCACGATGTGAAAGGTGCCATTTTTCCGAATATTCATTGCACCACCCTTCTAGGAGCAATGCGGACGATCAATTTGAACGATTAAGCTCCCTTTGTAATCCTGTTAAAATTAAGTAAAATCAGCTTAAGTTACGTCTCATATATCTTGCGACGTGCAAACTTGAACTTTCGATCTCATAGATTCCACATGGATACTCTATCGGTCGTTTTATGGAAGGAAATAGTGGAGAAAGGGAAGACCTATGTAATACTTCGACCAGTGTAGGTTGCTAGAGGAGATGGCTCAGAGCCCACTGGCGAGAAGCTCGGTATACCATGGAACGGCCCCGCTCCTGCCGTTTGTCATTACGGCTGGCCACATTTTATTTATAATAATTGGTTAGAAACAGTTACGTGGTTCTGGCTTAAGGTGGGGACCGTGTGGAATTTATGAAGTCAAGGGGATCTGGACCGAGCCAGGAGATTCTGGGGTGTCTTGGTCTCTTGGAGGCAGTCCAGATGCGGCTACGCTCCGGCCAACCCCCTCGCATAAGGGTTTGGCTATCTTACCACGAAGAGACAGATCGCGTTGCCTGCCACGGAGCATAGCCGGAATGATAAACGAGCGCAATGTTGCTGTATAATCATGACTCTAAGACACCAATTGGGAACGTCCTCCTTGTCCGATCCCTGGTCATCTGACATGTGACAACCTCGATGAGATTGCATTCAGGGCGCCGTACGTGCACAACCAGCCCCCGTAAATATATCTACAAAAGATTTCAGTTATATAAATTATGTAGGTAGGTACGTTGAACGCGTTACTGAAATACTTTTTGTCGCATAATGATTCATTGTGCAGACACAAAAATTGTATTTTAAATGTTTTCACAGAAGATTATCAGCCAGTCGATACGTTTACATTTACATAGGTACTTAAATAGCTATTGGTTAGGTATCCTAGTGAATTTAACGCCACAGTAAAGGAAGAGAGAATATAATCGATGACCGAGCATCATCCCTCTCGTGTGCCGCTACCATTTTAGCCATTCCACGAGAGTTACTCTCACTACCCTCTTTCTCGAAGCGTACGCATTACCAATGTAAATCCCGGGCCCTCTTCCCGTGACTTTTTGTCGGGTGAATCCTCGCAAATCGGTTTGAATACGTACGGCGTGCAAAGTGCAGAGCCCAGCCAAGTCTAAGCACCTCAGCCTTGGCTATAGCTCCTTGGTCCCCTGGCTATGTTGCGAGGACACCCCTCTATTCCCGTCTTGGTGCAGGGCGAGAACATTCACATAATTTCTCGCGACTTGATGCCAGACCGTTCTTCACCGGACCAGCCGACGAATTGTAGGCACCCAGCGCCACCTCCATTGCTGCCACCATCACTACTACCATCACCATCACCATCATCCACGCCACCGACGGCAACGGCCAAGTCTCCGACGTTATTGCTGATCCCGGAGATTTATGGCGGACCTCCTGCACACATGGCGCTTTAATTATGTGTGCTAGCCGAAATGAATTGGCGAATATTTTATATGACAGGGAACTAACTCCCTCTTTGACCTAGCAGCCTACCTCTCTCTTTTGCTTGTCGATTTATTGCACGGTTTATTTATTAGAGGCCTATCCTCGGGCCACAGTTTCAAAAACGACGGAAGCCGCGCTGGGTGGTGCATTCAATGGCAGATTCCTCACCGATCGGAACATCCCTGAACGATTGTAGGGTGTTTTTTCCCCGGGAAGACGTACCGCACTGCGGAATTTTTGGCAAGAAGTCCTACAATAATATTTTTCCAGCGGAACGGCACAAAGAAAGCTCTCCTTGTTTTTCCTTTCGTTCTTCGTTTCTACGCGTGTTACATAAAACTCACCATAATTCTAGCCAGCGTTCCAACGTGATTTAGCGCGAACCCACGTTTGCGGCGTTTCGTCGCATGACTCGCCTACAAACGAGGAGGTTGACCGTCTTCTCCCTAATCCAGAAAAGTCTGGTTAAACCACTTGCGTGTAAGGATTCAGATTCTTGGAAGTCACGTGGTATTCATGAGTTACGGAAGGCTGCGGGTTTATCTTGAGATTTTACTCAATCAAACTTTATGGTTAGCAGTTGTATTTTATTAGCCCCTCGGCCGTGGACAAAGAAACACGAAAGAAACTATACCTAACAATTTTTTATTCTTCAATTAAATCAAAGAACATAACAAAATGGATTGTAAAATTGCAATTTCATCTCTTTTGTTGTCTACGGTCACTTTAAATTATTTACACGATTTTTGTTGCTTTAATATACACATTGATAATTCATCAAATTTGTTTACAATACTACTCAATTTTCTATACGAATAAGTATTCCTAAAATATAATTAAACAAAACGAGATTTTTTAGGGGCAGCAAATATACTATGTAATAAAAAAAAGTTAGAGAAGGAATATATGTAATTAGACGTCATAATATCCTTTAAAGAGAATTTAAAACGATAAACGAAACAGGGTATCGCCTTTAGAACACGGTAAACGATGCGGTATGCCATCAACCACATAAAATAACGAGCACAACACGAGGTAAAAATTATCCTTTAACCTTTGCATGGCGGATGTAGGGTCTATGTAGACCAATCCTACACATCAAACTACATGTATTACTTATACAATAATTATCCTTTCATATAATTTAATCGGTAAGTTCAAAATTTAACATAAGAGCAACAAAATTATTGTGTTGACCGAAAAGCTTTCTCCCCTTTTCAATCTGACATTTCGGTTGCAATACGTGTGTGCGGTTTGGCTTAGTTTCATACACGAAAATAAAATGTAAAAGTAGATTCGGAACACGAAGAGACACACAATATATCGAAATTCAACTAAATATATACAGTGGCGGACGAAAGAAAGTTTACACCCTTTAAAATCGCATAACTTTTTTAGAATTAGTCCAAACGACTTGAGTTTTTTTGAGAAGCTAGAAGGATTAGTTTGCTAAGTGGTGTGTTTCGTCGTTTTGAAAGAAATTGCATTTGGTCGGAATAGCTAAAAAAAAAATAGTAAAGGTCGTTTTTTCGCTATTCCGACGAAATGCAATTTTTTCAAAACGACGAAACACGTCACTTAGAAAACTAATCCTTCTAGCTTCTCAAAAAAACTCAAGTTGTTGAGACCAATTCTAAAAAAGTTATGCGATTTTAAATGGTGTAAACTTTCTTTCATCCGCCACTGTATATAACCCTTGTCTTTGAATTTCCTTAAAAAAATCGATAGAATTTCGTCAGCCTAATCTCCAAGGATTAATTACGGTTTAACCATAAACACAATACTTATTCAATTTCCAAAACGTTAGCAAATCAATAGAAACACCATGCCAGTTATACGAATTTAAAAACATATAAAACAAGCTGGATGAAGATATTGAGTTAAAAACGCCTCGTGAAACAAATTAGGTACTCGACGATGAATTTATCACGACAGAACTTTATACTCGCATTTGCCATTGTTACTTGCTACGTGTTTGATCGAGAGTGCATATCGTCACCGAAGAATTGAATTTAAGCAGAACGAAGTCTATCGTCAATCCTTTCATACATATCTTGCTGCATGCGTGAAAATCTCTGTCTTTAAAGGCATATCGACACTCCCGTTCTCACGTAGAGACCATCTGGTGTCATCCGTGTATTTCTCGCTCCCGCGACGCCACTAATTGGATGATTCAATACCGCGGAAACGTGATCGGAAACGCGATCGTACAGGCGCCACGATTCGTTACATGCAATTTTTCTACGCGGATACCCCTCGTCCCGCTGCCCCGCCAGATAAAAGGGGAAAGGGACAGGGATCGATCAGACACGTGCGTTGGCGTGTATCACTGGCGGTACTGTTAATGACGTCAAAGTGCAGTCCGTGGTCATTTCGTTCTTTCTGGTGTTATTATCGATATTAAGATCCCAGACTCGATCATGAGAGTGGTCCAAACTCTAACTTAATACATACGTGGGAAACATCTCATTGTTAGTAACTGATTCAGCACGCAAAAACAATGAGGGATGCTTCTGTAAATATATGTCCGATTTGATTTTGCTTTCAAGTTATAGTTTCGTGTTCCAGTAACTCCTTAAACAGGTGGAGATAGTATAATTGATTGCCCTTACCTACTTAAAGGTAATGTTGAATATTTCACTAACTCACATCCTTTGCGAAATTGAGTTAGTAGCAATAAAGTATTCCAATAAGCTGTACTAATCATATAAAATAGGAAAAATTTATTTTTTCCAATGTGGATACCACTTCGTTGACTATTCCACAAACCTTACCTGATAGCATGATAAGTTTAGCTTTCCTATACTCCCTTAACCGGTCGAGGGAATTACTGAAGCTACCTAGGGTAAACGATACAGTTATTGACCAGGCACAGAATTTGACCACTTCAAATTTCTGCCTCCATAGTCTAATGAACCAGTCCTACCTTTCGCTTTAACCAACAATCGATGATTTCAGTACAAGCCTTCCTCCGTAAAATAGTCGGAAAGCAAAACGCGTAATTTCAATTCTCAAAGAAGGTAAGGGCTTAGCGAGCATCTTTAGAGGGGCAACTTCTTTAATGAATGTATAATCATTGTTCAATTTTGTTTGCCGTGAATGCCATTGATCAAAATAGGTGACAAAGTCTCAATGTTAAGATTCGTCATACGTCCAATCGTGTCGAACGTGATTATGTTGTGTTTCGGGGTGGTGTTCAATAACTCGTACGGCGAATGCACAGTAATACAGTTATTGACCCACTCGTAATTTCTGTGCTGAAAGTCCGCGATGAAAATTGATTTAGATCTTTGGAGGCACGGGGCAATGACCAGCTTTTATATGGTTTCGGGTGCCGTTAACTGGGGTAACATTGGCATTTACTTAACATCTATTAAAAAGGAAAAGGAAAAAATTTGATGCATTTTCACATTTGTAGTATAATCACAAACGATGTAATGTTATAATAGGATACCTAAACTAAATTTAAAAATGTTAATTAAAAAAAATTAATAAAAAAATATAAAATAGCGTGCATTGAACATAAAAAGAAACAAATTCAAGTGTTATTGTAAGTTCGGATGTGGTAAAACTTTAAGTTTTTAGTGCTATTTATATATGATGTGCCAATGTTACCCGGTTACGGGGTAAACATTAGCAGGTATTTAATATGTATTAAAGAAGGAAAAGGACAAAAATTTGATGCATTTTGATACTTGTAGTGCATTCACAAAAGATGCAATGTTATGATAGGATACTTAAAGCAAATGTAAAAATGTTAATTTTTATTATATAGCTGATTGATATTATATAGCAAAATGTTCCAAAAACGTGCTAACGTTCCCCCAGTTTACGGTATGCACCTCTGATGACATCTGAGTTTTCATTGGTTCGGAAGTGGGTACGATAATTCGGAGATCAAAGGCGCTTGACGAAAGAAAAAAAAAGAAAAAAGCAAAACAAGAAAAGAAAGAGGCAAACAGATGCAAAGAAAAGAAGAAGAAGAAAAGAAAGAACAGATGTGAGAGAAATCTAGGAAGCCAAAAAAAGACGAATGAGAAGCCAATGAGACCGCGGCGAAGTGCACGGCATACGTCGTGAAGGGTGCACATGAAACTCACCCTGCCCCAAGACAATATGTCTTTGATTTTGATATGTTCACTGATGTTTTTAATAAAACTGCTTTTATAGTAAAAAATATCCCATTTTCTTTTATATTCAGCAAGTGGTCAACAACTGTACCTGGACAGATCAACAACTATGCCACGACTGGTCAATAACTACAATTTTGAGTTATGTTTCTTTATAATAGTATAATATCGAAACTACTGCTTTCTCAAAGTTTCTTTGGTGTTATAATCATCTTCAATACTTCTCTTTTCGCCTGGTATAGTGAAACTTCATTTATAAAATTCAAGTTACTTATTCCATAGCGTTTACCTAAACTGAAGCTCTTAGGTGGTCAACTACTGTATCGTTTACCCTATAACTCGAAAACCAGGCTAAATCGGAAATATGTTTATACGAACTGTATTATAATATTTTCTTTTAATTATTTTGTTTCAATTATATTAGGTTAATAATACAATTATAATTATAATTATGTGCTTCGAAGTTAAAAATTGCAAGGGAGTATTTATTTGAGCAGATGCCTATGTTGGAAAAGGAAAAAAGAAGTTGATAGTAGATGTAGGCTGGGTTCAGAAATGGGAAGGAAGATCAGAAAGCGGAGAAAAGCAGAGTGGCCAAGGAGGAGGTTGAACGGAATTAAAACACTTTTCTGGTGCCACGTTGGCGATGCCCATGAATATGTAAACTCGTTTTGCGAGGAAAGACGTCTCATGGAGGCGGCACGTCATTTCATGGCAGGTTACAGCCTCGAGATAATCCTTTCATACGTATCGTTTGATAATCACTACCCATGCTTCCGATCCAAGTTTTTCAGTACCTCCTTCGCGTGTTGGGATGATTAATGATTTTCAGTTTACAATTTGGGAACAGTTTGTTACAATAATATTTTAGGTAATATTATTATTATACCATAAATGTTGTCACTGGTGTGTTGTAAAAAAACCGCTGTACCACTGTTTATTGACAAGTGCTGGTTGTTGATTTGACAACTGTGATTCGCTGATAAGAGTATTGCTCTTGCGGCTTCCATTCGTGCACATATTAAAATAAATTGTGCGTATAAAAATATTTGCGATGTATGTCGCATGGAGCTTGGAGTATTTCACGTCGTACATATTCATAAAAGATATATTTAAAATCGTTATCAGAAATAATTGCAAGTAATTATGCATACGGTATTGAAACACTGGACAAAAGTTAGTAAGAATCATCAAAGAATAGTATTGTCTTTGTAAGCTACATACTATAATTTTTATGAAAATAATGTTGCCTTCAAGATACGTTTCCTTAATGGAGATGAATTGTTATATGAAATTGCTAATATCAATAATAATGCAGAATTACACATATGTATTTATGTATAACATAACATTTTCAAATAACAGAATACATTAAGAAATAAAGCTCATGTGAAACAGAGTTAAAATAATTCATTTATACTAATGTAAATAATTTAATTAAATATGTTTACCTATGCTCGATGTTAAGGTTCTATTTCGTACCAGTTCTCAGTAAACATTTAAGTATGAAAACCAGGAAATTTAACCTATATGATCATTTATACTTCTACTGCATCTGTGACGTTTCGTTCTCTAAAGATCTATAAAATTATAATAACAATCTTGTATTCTATTACTACACCACAAAATAAAAATGAATTGTTTCATGTATTATTTGGAAGCAATATGTTTATATATTATAACACTTCACTTTTCGAACAAGTTCACTGAGAAAAACTATCAATAACTGCCCAGTAGTCCAAGTAAACCATAAGTTAATCAACAGTCACTGAATTCATACAAAAGATGGCACATAACTCCATTCTGATTTTCAACAAGTTTATTAACTTCGTGCAACTAAATATGATGTGAATATCAAAAACAGATATTCCTATCAATAATTTTGCATACGTGCTCGCGTGTATTAATGGCGAATATTTTTCTGTTTTAGGTAAGTCGTTATAAATCTACTGTTACGTGGCATCAAGCAAAAACAGAAAGGTAGTTATTTTCAATACCCTTAAGCCGAAGAAAGAGAACGAAGCAGATGTCGCACGGTGGCTTCATGCCAATTTAGGGCGGTGCTTGCAATCAAATTACATGGAAACACTTTATCTTAATGACCACGTTTCTGCACAGCACGGATTCCTGCATTCGCAGTAATTCTACATCTGTAGGGACGTGTTTATTCTAACACGTTTTACTTTCTCTTCAATATGCCTCGTACACTGTATATTATTTATAAACTATAATACGGTTTTACTTTAAACGCTAAAACACACGTATTCATATCAAAATAAGTTTAACTTATTTATATCGTTAAGTTTTGGTAAAAAATTCAATATCCATTAAACGAGTGTAAAGTAACTTTTATAGTCTATACGAAATTCTTACAGAAAATACACATGTAACATTTCCAGAAAAGTAGAAGGTGAAAATAAAAATTCCACAATGTGTCTACCCAGCTTTCAATATTAATGAAACTCAAAAAATTCTCCCTCCTTACACTCGTTATCACAGAATAAAACGCTATCAAAATTCTATCGTGAAATTCTATCGAGTTTCGTCCGTTGAATAAACAATACATTAGTATTAATAATTTAAAAGTAATTTCCCCCAAAGGAATTCGTGTCTCGAAAATAGAAAACGCCCGGTGGCTTCCCTCTTTGCCCCTTAATCCAAGAAACAAAGCGAAACGTTGCCATCCATCGATTTAATTCGAGGCCCCCATTGAAAATGCATAGAAGTTCCCGAAAACCATGCCTCGCGAATCGGCGGGAAGAGAAAGAAAAGAGGAGAGAGAGGGCCGATCGGCGAGGAGAAACAAAGAAGTGACACGTATTACCTAGGCGAGTGTGTACATGCAGCCCATAAACCCCTTTGCTTTATCCGAACTCGGCCGAAGGTACACGGTGCTGTTCTGCGATCGTTAATTTCACTCGGGGAGAAATACCGAGGTCGTTTCTGCAAAAACCGTAGACGATCCGGCTTCCACTGAGCGTTCCTGGAGCTTTCCGCTGAGGTCGAGCAGGGAAAGGGAGAAGCCCAGAAAGAGAGAGAGAGAAGGAAGGAGTGAGAGAAAATGAGAGGCAGGGGGCGTGGAGGATGGGAGAGAGAGAGAGAGAGAGAGAGAGAGAGAGAGAGAGAGTGAGAGAGAGAGGGGGGTGGGAATCAACGTGCTATCAGGAAGAAGTAAGAGAGACAGTCGACGGAGGGGTTTGGGTTTGGGGTCTCGACGGCTCTGCTAACTTATTTTACGCTGATCTCGCCTCTCCATTCGATTCGCCAGGTTACCATTGCCACGGGAAAAGCTTTTTTTCTACCTCCGGCACAGACGACGAAACTTTTCGTGCGCGCCGACTTTGTCCGGAAAAATGTTACCTCGAAATCCGTGGTTGTGCATCACAGGGAATAGGGGCAGCGCGACGTCGCAATTACACTACACTTCTATGGGGAAGCGGGGGGTAGGGGCGGGTGGACTTTTGGCTGCTTTTAATTCTGGAACGACGGTGTGAAGTCGCTGCCACGAATCCGTGCGGTTTTAATCGGGAAACGTACATACGTGATTACACAGGCCCGTGTTGGGCAACAAAACGGATGGTCATTAAGTTTAAAGTCCACGCGCGAAACGTAATTAAGCACGGTTTTTTCAATCTCCATGGATTTATACTAACATTTAACAGTCCCTGTTTCAATTCGCACCTCCACTCATGGGTTGTTAAAGATCTTGCAACGTTATTCACGTATTAACACTATTCCCAGTTTCGCGCTTTCATTAATTCATTTGAACCACTCTGAGGCAGTGATTCGGCTACTGAGATTAATTACGATGATGTAACTAGCAGCAATAATTTATTCTTTTATAGGTTCATAGTTCTTTAACAGTTGAATTCTACAGAAAAATTTATTCCGAAAATTCTTGTTTCTCGCGAAAAAAATGAGCAGACAAAGTGTTGGCAAGTATAATTCAAGGAATCATTAACAGATATTCGGACCATTGAAAGGTAAATGAAATACGTGTGCAGAGGTTGCGCTAGGCTCGATTTGCGGCGACACAACAGAAAAGAAAGAGACTTCGGTTCGGGTAACAGCCTCAATGTCGGAATGTTTCCATTTCGAATGGAGAAACAATTTTAATTTACCAACCGCTCGGTACCGTCTCCCGTTCATTTCCTTCTCGCTCCCTCTCTGTTTCGTTCCGCGGGGTGCCTCTCTTCCAGCGGCCCCCTGCACACCTTTCCCCGCCGCCCAATCGTACCGTGGGTGAATACCCATTCGTTGTAACGGCTTTGTTTCATTTAACAGACCGACCGTCGGCCGTTCCCCCTTGGGCCCCACCATTCGTACCGGTAGTTCGTTTAAAGCCAGGCTTTATTACTGACTACTGGAAAAATTGATGTCCACACGCTAATGAATCCAATCTACACCGGAACCCCTTCAACGCAATGTCGTTTCTATTCAAGTCGGCGGGAACGCGAGCCATAATTCGTTCTCTCTGTATGCAAATCGAATGCGTCGGCGGGCGCAAGGATTGAAAGAAAGAGGAGCGACGAGAGAGCGCGGAGGGGTTTGGAGCGAAAAGCAGGAGAATGAAAGATGACCGCGAAGGAATTCGCGGTTGCAGTTTCTTTGAGTAGCCCGTTCATTCTTGTGCCCGCGGACATGGCACACGTTGGCTCCGTGCTAGCAGTTTGTTTCAAGTTTAACGTCGCGTTTTTGTTCACCGTTTAATCCACCCTCCCCATTGTTTTTTCTCCGGCGATGAAACAATGGGGACGAAAGCTGGGTCGAGCACAATTATTAGAACGCGGGTGATGTTAATGTCTCAACTGCATGAGGATTTTTGTCCCCGCCCAGCTCCTAGGAGAAACTACTTTGGCCCGTTAGACAGTATCGTAAACAGAGCTCGTTACTGTCTGAAACGTAAAGCTCGGCGACGGGTTTGCCTCCAAACAACGGGAGTAATGAGAAACTTTTAATTAAAACCTCGGCGAGTCCGAAGCAATCGAGAAGCCGAACAATGAGAGAAGAAATACGTCGTTAATAGAATTCTCTCCTTTTTTCCATGAGGCCCGCCTTTGTCTTTGATAAGGCGGCAGTTCGGTCAGGACGAGGGAAACTGAGCGATCGAAAATTGCTTTGCAAGATTATCCGAACTCTTTGAGGAATAAGTTGATCATCTTACCTGCAGAATTACGCGGTCGATACTTTGTATAACTTAAGGCTTCGGCTCCTTTTCTCCGATAAGTTGGAATATCGTTTTTCTAGTAGTAATTAAAAGAGATTTATTTGAATAATAGGCTACTCTATGATGGGGATAAAAGATTTTACCTGGTCATCAGCTTCGCTTCTTTGTCTCGCTATGTGCTTTAGCTGCTATTAAATACTTGTGAATAAAGCAACTGTGCAAAAGCCTGACAACTCCTCAAAGGCTACTAATTGTAAGTTTGTATTAATAAGGTAATGCGTAGTCGGATTAAGATTCCTGAACATTTACAATTCAAAATTCAAGTATAATATAGACGAAGCGGATAGCCAATAATAATTGTTTGACGTATTTTAAAACGTACACAAAAGTGTTCCTCAAAAAGTTAAAAATGATCAAATACTTGGATTTTTATTTTTCATTGGAATATCAGTCTGTTAAATTTAACGGTTGTCTATCCAGGACGTATCCTGTTACTTCCGGGGTACCCCAAGGTTCCCATCTTGGACCTCTTCTCTTCAATCATAAATGACATTGCGAGTGTATTCCACCACTGCAGTTTCCTTCTCTACGCCGACGACTTGAAAATTTTTCGCAAAATCTCTGCTGTGAGCGATGCTGACTTTATCCAGAGTGACCTAAACAGGCTTGCGGAGTGGTGCAAAACCAATGAAATGTTTTTAAATGTATCTAAATGTCATGTCTTGCGATTCACGCGCAAGAAGCGGGTTTGCGAAACGTCTTATAGTTTAAATGGTAGCGCATTTAGCTCTGTTGGTACTATCCGTGACCTGGGAGTAATTTTTGACCCCTCATTATCGTTTCGCGAGCATTTCCGCTCTGTGAAAAACATAGCATCTAGAATGTTGGGCTTTGTCATGCGGGTATCATCCGATTTTGTTAATCCTGTCACCTTTACTACTCTATATAATGCTCTTGTTGTCCCGCATTTGCTATATGCATCACCGGTCTGGAATCCATTCCACAAGAAGTACTCGGCGTCACTTGAATCTGTACAACATAGATTTTTGCGGATGCATGCGCCCAAACCTGGGGTTCCTATGGCGAGACTTTCGCATGACTATACCCAAATTTTAAAGACCAGCGGTTTCTTACGCTGGAGGATCGGAGATCACTGTCTGACCTTGCTATTGTTTTCAACCTTCTAAACGGTTTCATTGACTCTCCGGATCTTCTGGCGGTTTTGAAATTCCATGTGCCAAACTCGGCACTCAGATCATCGCAGCTATTCTATTTGCCATTTCATAGCACCGCGATCGGGATGCACAGCCCCATAAATAGGACGTGCGGGCAAGCAAACGCATTTAACAATCGGGTGGAGTTTTTCTGCGGCACACTAAGTACTTTCAAAAATCACCTGCGAGGTCTGCTGCGAGAAAATCCTGTTGCTTTTGTCCGTTTGGTCTTTCGCTTTTTTCTCGCTTTATGTAACCTTAGCGTCATCTTCATCTTCATCCCCTATCTCTCTCTTTCTCTTTCTCTTTCTTTCCTTCTTTCTTTCTCTTTCCTTTTCTTTCTTTTTCTTTCATTCCCCCTTTCGCGGCCCTCTTGCTTATTTGTACGTATCTTTGCTTAATATTTTTTACTCTTTATTATGTTCTCTATCCTTAGTTTTAGTTTTTTGCTTGTATATTAGTTTTAAGTTTAAGTTAAGTTTAAAGCTTAAGTTTTTAGTTTTTAATCTATGTATAATCCTTTTTCTATGCTCCACTTTTGTTAACTAAAGGGCGTGATGCCCGTGTATCTTATTAATAATAATAATAATAATATCGTGTGGTTACGTTACGTTGTCGAGCTTAACCTTTAGTATCATGATTTTTTTATTTTACCCAGAAAAATTCTTATCGGTCCATTTTTGTCCACACTTCATCGTAAAAATAAGCAAAAAATTCCTAGTGTAACAATTTTTTGTATAAATGAAAAAATATGCATATAACACCAGTGTTAAATCAAGCATAAAGATACCTATGTATTATAATGTTAAGCCAATACTCGGTTTTGCAAAATGTTACACTAGTGTCACATACATTATTATGTTCGACATCAAATTTATTCACAAAGGAAATCCGAAATAATTGAGAGAAACAATTAGCATTTACCTGGTACTTTCAGTGGCCCCGGCGAAATCAAGAGGTGTAATCAACAATCCGAGACAGTGTAGCATATTGGCATTTCTACGAATGTATTTCTGCCCCAAGGACACTTGTTACATATGGTAATAGTAAAGTAACGCTTTAAAGTTCATGAAAAAGACTCCAAATGGCGTGCATAATTTTTTCAATTCGTGTAACACGGGTGTTACACAATGATACTAAGGGTTAAAGATTTGTCTAATAATTAGTTTTTATCAGTAAAAAATGCCTAATGAACATGTGTTGAAAAATCAATCTTATTAGAGTAATTAATAGCGTTTTTCGATGTTAGTAACACGAGTGATTTGACTCCTTCTGTTCATCGCATGCAGAGTGGAATCAAAGGATTATCTAGCCTCTACGAGATCATCTTAATATCTTGACAATAGTATTTAATTCGTATTACAATTAATAATAAAATGACCGTTCTGTAATATGTAGATGTGAACTGTATGTGATAATAGGAGGAAGACAAATAGAACATGTTTTTTAAACGTTAGGATAAGAATAAGATAAGATACTCCTTTGATTTCATTTCACATTTTAATAAATAGAAGCACGCAACTAGCTTGCATCACTAGCATCGAAAGTTATTTGTAATTCCATTAGGTAAATTTTTCGACTTATGTCTATTAAACACTTTATACTTACAACTAGTTTAATGAGTAATATTTTCCTGTTTCCCCTTTTAAAAACATTTGTTATAAGATGATAATCGTTCAGTAGATTTGAGGGGCCAATATTTTTTGTCTTCGTTTTAGCCCTGAATGTTTAATTATAGAACGTCGTAGATTTCAAAGGCAGAGAAGCATCGATTAAACTCGTAACACTGTCCAAGTCCCATCGGATTTGTTGTTCAGCACCCGAAACCGCAGGCGCAGCTCGAAACCACATTACACGCATGCACATTTCGTTGAATTGCAAGAGGAAAATGGAGCGTGTTAGCGCAATTGATTAGAACCGGAGATCTGAAAACGTTAATGAAACGTCCTGCATTGTGCTGTTCGCCTGTCGCTTGAAAGTTAATATCCATTCAATGAGATTTTAGCCGCTTTTAATAGAAAGCAATCGTAGTTAGTTATAAACTGTGTAATCTTAATAAAGAAATCACTAAACGAAGATTTTGTCGAGAATTATACAAAGAATGCACAATTAGAAATTCTGTTTATATTTGTCAAAGTAAAAAGTAGTAAATAAATGGTAATTATGAATTGCAGTTTGTGAAGCATTAATGCCATCACACTAATATTTTAGTACCGAGTTAAGCATTTACCAATACTCATATAAACCCATATTAAAACTTGTATGAAAGTTGTATTTAAAAAGCTGCTAAAAGTTTCCAGATTTCTTGATGAGTTGAATATATGAAAATGAATGACGTTTCCATTCAGTGAGAACAATTACTAGTTATTTGGTACGTATTTTCACGGTCATATGGTACAACAGTTCGCTGCAAATAAAGTGCTTAATCACTTTTTGTATTAAAAATATAACAATACACCTACTATAAAACAAACGGGAAGGGTCGAAAAAAATGTTAGTAATAAAAATGCAGTGTCATTTTTGTGCAAAGATTACTTCTTTTAAAACTCATATTGCAATGAATTATATCAGTTCGTCATTATTTCCTTAAACGAAATTATAAGTGATTTTCTGTGCAAAATTAAATTCATTTTCACGACAAATCCAAAAGCTTATGACATACGATAATAACTGTTTCATTATTACATATTTCCTGAAATGTTTGTTGTAATTCAAGCAGAGATGGGCAAAATTTTCATTTAAATAAAATTTCGAATAACGAATAAAAGTTAAAAAATTTATTCGTTGTGTGTCGAATAATGTTGATGTTTTATTCGACGAATAAAGTTAATTTTTTAACGTTCATTCGTTATTCGAAATTTTATTTAAACAACATTGCACAAAATTTTGCCCATCTCTGAATTCAAATAATTAAGATATAACCTGTATACATAATGTATGCATTCACTGTGTGTTCTTGGGCTGCCATAAAATAATTTATACCTTATAACTCTATACAGAAAAAATATAGAACTAATTCGGATTGGTTTGAATCAAAATTACTCGAACCAAATACTATCCACAATTTATAGATATATTAATAAATATGTTTGATTTACTTGAACAAAAGAGTGCATATCTATCCAAAAAACTGAAGACAATAGTTAAGTCTATAACCGATAAAAAGAGTGCCAGTAGTGCATTATATAGATCTTTTTGTACTATGAAATATTTATCTGAAGTACTATTTGTGCGACACAATACTAATTATTGTAAGTTGTCGAAGTGACTCTATTCGAAAACTCCCATACGGTTCCATCTGGAAAAGTATTAGAATTCCTTCTAAAATAACACGAGTGTTAAAACAAACTATGTACTTTCACATGTCACTCGCCCTGTGATACCATTCAATTTTCCATGTGAGATGTTTTTTGTGATTTGAATCGAAAACAAAATAGAAGGATATTTCAGATGCTTCTGGACCACTTTCATGAGATGGTGCAATTGCCTCTTTTCCATCAAGTTTCGCGTATATTCGGCTGACTGGGCAGACACTAAAATCGCTGCTACTACGGTAGAGACTGCAACATAGCGCCGCATTTGGCTGCATTGTGGAGCCGTCAACCGCAACTGCGACTGCCGAGTCTAGCAGGATGTGGCAGCGGAATGCGCGAACGATCGGTCGCTATCGAAAAGCGTGCACCAGGGCACGGCCTAAATTTTCGCGTGCAAACATTTCTCTAATGCATAATCGCCCTAACACGGCCCACCACTGCCGTGTCTCGTTCATTCCGCCTCTTCCTTCCGCGCGGGGGCGTAAACCGTGCACCACGCCGCGATAAGGCGAGTCCACACAGGTGTAACGTTAACATGTTGTAAACATTTATATTTTATGTCCTTACCTAAAATCCTTCACTTTTATTGACACTTATTTTTCCTTGTTCCCACGGTATTTTCACTTTGACTTTTTCCCTTTACATAGCCAACAGAAAAATGTCATTATTTCTTTTCACACTCTTCTAAGAGTTACCTTATCGTTTATCCTTTGATTTCGTCACGTATCATTTGTATTCATTTTGTTCCATGGGCGTAGGTGTTTTCTATTCCACAATAACTTTTCCATAAAATTCTGTTAATTTTGTGAAATTTTCTTTCGATATCTCCGTCGTTATCGCAGTGCTACTGACTACCCACCTTAGGTAAAATAATCTATCTGGCATTTGTTCATTTCTTAAAATATGTTGAAATATTTGAAATTCTACACGTCTTTTACGTTTTAAATAAAGTTAGAATACCCTGCGTGCTTCGTAGAGATCTAGAAACAGTCTAATGTATTGTATTTAACCTAACTGCTTTTCAGATGATTAAAATATCCTATTTGAAACATTTATTTAATTCCTATGTTAATAATACATTATCTACCGGTTCACCTATTACAAAAAATTATATTAAGCTGTTACGAAATGATAACAACATTTTTTAAATCGAATGAAGAAAAACAAGAACGCCATAATGAAAATGGTAAAACTTCAATTTTCTCGGTTGCTTCCAAATGCTAGGACATTTTAACTAAGAAGAGTAGTTTAATAAGACTAGTACTAAACTGCCGCAATAATTGTAGACGCGTTGTCCGTCAGACAGGATGTTGTTCCGATGTGTAACAATCTCTGATACATTGGTAAAATCTCAATGATTGATGAAACTGCTACGAATTCTGTCGTAAACACTCTGCTATTTATGACGCAGTTCTAAAGTCTCGCCTGTACGAATGTTCTTTGTGCGCGTGCAACCTGTTTTATCGCATCTGCATGAACCTGCAGACCGGCGAAATCCATCCAAACTAATGAAGTGTAGCTGGTCATCGAGTAGCCCCATAATCTGAATATTTTATTTCATTAAAATGCTCAACGTCCCAGTGACATTTACGCGCGCTTTTCACGCGACACGAATTTCTATCCTGGACAATATTGTATCGGTTCGAGGAATGAGAGAACCTTTACCTTGATAAGGGTTCCCAATCTCTCCGCTCCCATTCGCCACATGCACTTTTAGTCTCGTATCTATCGTGGGCTGAGGGTACGTATATAAAACATTGACGCGATTCCGTCACAAATTTTTCGTACTACTTCTGGCAATTCAGGAATTTTATTAAAAAGAAAAACCTATTTGCACATGCTTCAAAATTCCTGAAAAAAGTGTGTACGGAAACGATTGAATTCGAGACACACGTTTATGCCACTTTTCCCTTAAATCATGAAAATTTTCGATTGTTTAAATGTGCGTTGTCGATATCCAAAACTAGGGTGTGAAAGAGTGTAAGTTATGAAAGGGTTCGTAAGTTAGCCGTAAAGGTGTCGAAGTCGTGTCTCGTTATTTGGTATAATCTTCGAATTTGCATAACACATGTAGGAAGTATAAGGGCCAGAAAATTTGGCATGCAAAACCTAATTTGTACCCCGAACGTGAGCACGTGAGATTAATCGTGCGGCACGAATCTTACGTGTGAATTTCTTCAGAATTGTGTGGAAACACGTCGTCGTTCCCATGGACAAATTCCCGACCTAGTCGGAAATGCCGAGCATTTGCCAGAGGGCACAAATCAGGGATGTCTAATAAGGTCGTTGTGAGGCGTAAGCCTGAGCGATGGAACTCTTCGCGAAAGGTCGGAACATTGGAGAATATAGAGGTTCTGCCTATCGAGCAGCCCGTATACCTATATACAGAGGGTCGAGCGGTGCACTGACATGTACAATATATAAGATAAAGTACACTAATTATCGAATGTATTTTGAAATTGTTGCATTAACAAATTTTTCTCTATGCTTCAACATATCGCTTTTGCGACAAAAAAAGGTGTTAGTTTATTACAAAGGGAACCAAGGTTGTCCGCAGACTTTTCTGAAGTTGACAGGCGAAGATTGGTTGCTAGATTGAACCCATTTTGTAGCGTCAATTTAATTAAAAATTTAAAAATATTCACTTTTTTAGTATAAACACAATAAAGATTGTTTTTTTTAAAATTAAGCGTTTTTTTCTCAAGCCAGGGGCGGGCAGCTGCTCCCCTCCCGGATGTCCATGAAGGGGACTGTATATTTCTCGCCGATATTTTTAGCTTTTAAGGGGCTGTTCCGGTCTAGAGCCCATAAAAATAGGTGATGTTTAGGAATTAATTAAAGGAAAACTACTGTATATAATTTAATGGAACTCTTTGCTTTGAATTAAGGATGTTTTGAACTATAGAAACACATTTTTTGTTTTATAATTAATTATTGCAGACGGCAGTGGGGTGTCGTTAAAGAGGAGGCGTAAAAAAATTCATCCAAATCGGTGGAACCTGTAGCACCTAAACCATTGGTCTGGTGTAAAAAACAATACCAGATTATTAAAGGGCATGAAACTTGTTCGTGGACTGACCAAAAAAAAATTAAAAATGACAATTTTTGAGAAAATAATTAAAGTTTGAAATCACTTTTCCCCTATATATTTCGTCCTTTCAGCGCACTTAAAAATTACAGATTTTCACTTTTTTTTAATTTTACGGGTCTGTCTACGAGCCAGAAGTATATTCTTCAAAATAAAAAAGTTTCAGTCGAATCGGATAATAACTTTTGGAGATACAGGTTCCATTGATTCTGCGAACACTGCTTCGAGAAAAACGCGTTTAGTTTTACGTGAGTGCCGAGTAGCCGCACAGTGGTCGGTCTTATTGATGGTCTAGCGGGGCAAAAGTCCAAAATCATGACCATCCAAAATGAATCTTGGTCATACCATAAGCCAGAAATATCGGAATGATATGGTATGCAACTTTATACGTATTTCGTAAAGCTTAGTAGCCGCTTAGTATCCGATTGTTAGAATGCGTTAGTATCAGCGATATATCAGAAGTGCTGAATTCTATCGCGATTTAAATTGTTAGAATTTTGAATAATCGATTGCTGAGGTACAAGTAAGTAGTAAATCAAGCCATGAGTATTTCAATTTGCAACGAACAGAATTAAAATATAATCATAAAAATGATGGAATTTTTCAATAGCTTTCGTTGGAACAGCTCTAGATATCCGGGAACCTTATGGAACCTGAACATTTTGGTGCTGTTTTGTTCTATTTGCTTTATAGAGTACTTACATATTCAAAAGGTATAGCTACAACTATTTGCAACGCTACATAATTTTTATACATAATTAAAATAATTCTATCTTCAAAAATGATGATGTCAGGAGCTAAAATTCATTCTAAATAACGTGGTTGTAAACAATTTTTCTCTACAAAATACAGTTCATATTCACTTTCTACGTTTTAAGAAACCCCAGAATACGAATTTTGGTTTAAAAAAACCCTTGGAGGCTGAGGAGAAAGTTTTAAGGGTGCTAAAACAATGTGGATGGTGTTTTTCAAACAAATAATAAACATTTTCACCTAACTGATGATTTATGTACGTCCTGCGACTTTTTTCCCGCTAGATTGTTATTGGACAGACCACTGTGGGCCGGGTGTTACCCATGCATTTGCCGCTACTCAAATGCCGGTAACTTCGCGAATTGTATGAATTTCAAAAAATCCTTTTAAACGCGCATTCCTAAAAGGTTGAACATTCGAAAAATGAAATAAAAAAAATCGATTATTAGATCGGAACCTCTCCTTAAAGTAACTAAGTAGTGAGAACTAAACTAACGTTTGATCGATTTAGAAACAGTTGTACGTAGAATCTGATGGCGAGCAATGATGTGCTTCTGCGATATACCTACATACATTGCACGGTTTATCAATTCAATTTCTCGGTTGCGAGCAGTAAAACTAAGAACGTTCCGCCGGCACATGGATGGTCGTTTTACTAAAACGATTTACTACTTTTACGTTACGTCTTATACAATACATTGCCATTTTTCGATAAAGTCGAAGAATCGAAGGGGAAGTTGAGAAGGAAAGGAGAGGAACGTGACGATCACTCGGGAATGTAACTACGTATATAAAGTCGAATGGACCGAGATTTTCTGAACGGGAGATTCAAAGAAAGATGTCGCCTGAATTTTTTACGAAACATTTCGAGCTTGATAAACTGTAAATACGGTTCCTGGGAGTATGAAATCGCTGCAATTCCACCATTGGGATTTTCCCCTTTTTTCCTATTGATCCCCTGCTGGACCCGCCACTGCTTCCAGGGTGTTATCGGACGAAAAGAGTTGGCTACAGAGCATCCTGGAGTCAATCCACTTATTGGAATGCCTCGCGTCTCGTTTTCGCGTCAGTATCACCTACACACGCCGCTAGACCTTGCCTTGCTTCGATTTGTACTGTCGTCGGGCGCAGTTACTACGACGACGGCGGAGACATCGACTGAGTGACCATACGTTAAGTCATCGTGGCACGTTTAAACTAGCCCCTGCAGCAACCAATCACGGTTTGCTTGACTACGTTTCACGCCAATGTAAGATGGAACTGGTTCCCTGGGTACCTGACCATGTCGTTGGATGGCCACGTCCAGCTAAAGCGACACAAGAGACGCCACGTATTCAGAAAGTTGAAACTTGAAGCCCTTTCGCGTTTCTACGAAATTGAGAAGTTATGCTGAAGAAATCCAGGAGGTAAGGGTTGAATTTCGTTGGCGATTATTTTCAAATGTACCCTGCTAACTTATTCTTATTCTTCTAACTCGTATGAAGTTATCTGTTATTGTATACAGATTAAACAAAATTGAATTAGTTGAATCACCTAGTATATCAAAAACCGATCAATAATACAAGGATTTGAAAGTGAAATAATTATATACAATTGCATATACATACGGAAATAATATTATAAAATATAATAATATACATCATATAGGGTTTAGACTGTGGTTAGTGGTTTAGATCGCTAATATCTTTAAAATTAATTGCACTATGAAGCTTTAATTTGTTTCCAGAGACCAAGGTAATGGTGTTTAGGTGGATGTAGGTATTTAGGTCATAACAAGGTTCCCTTGATGTTTTCAAAATGCACTCATTTTAGGGGTGTGAAATGACCGTAAACTGTCGAGGTAATGTTAGCCATAAATGAAACACGGTAAATAAGAAGTGAAAAACTATTAATTCTTGTTGCGGAAAGAAAGCAACTATTTATCTATTTACTAGAGCTACATTTGCCATCAAAAATGTGACTTCACGCGCGTTACTAATGTCTGACCGCACGCCGGGTATTTCTACTTATTTGCCTCAGTTGGTATCAAAGCTAACCGAAAAATGCATTCTTTTTCGTACTCTTTACTGTGTTTAGTATGACCCTAAGTATCTTTAATTATTGTACTAAAAATAAGATATAAGTCAAAATAAAATAAAATCAACCCGATTGTATCACAAATATTTTTCATCATCAATGAATTCCTAAAATCAAAAATGTTATATTTATCATAATTAACACTTTTAAGGCGCAATTATTTACGATTATTATACAGAAACATGCCTTGCGATGCATACAAAGAATTACAGACGGAGTATTTAGGCTCGCGTGTTATAAATCGAAAGTTTAATATCTAATCTAAAAAAGGACGCACAGGTTGTGCTTAAGAAATCTCAGCGGTGGCAATATTATCATAGTATCTCTGTATCTGAAAGTATAGAGTTGCGGTTTGAAAAGGGGTGAATTAGCGAACAATTCTCAAAGGTTTGTGGTTATGAAGATTAATGTTTCCTAATAAAAAAAAATCCCTGGTATTGACGAGTAAACTGATTAAAAGAACGTTGGCGACGTACTCGCGAACGTAATTGACGCATGCTGGCTGGTGCCAGGCTCACGCTAATCGGTTCAAAGCACGTATATCCCCGAGAAAAGGAGGAAATTGAAGGCAGCTTACAAGGTACGGCAATGGCTCTCCTAGCTTTCACTTTGCAAGAATTACGAGCTTAATACAGTCCCTGGCGAGTGAGCTGCGGCTCGATTCACCGCGAATTAAAAAATGAACGTGCGAGCTCCTGAGCCGAGTGACAATATAAAGTAATGAAAGTAGTAAAAGTCAGTGTTATGGCGGCCAAGAAGAGGCTTCAGCTTGTAGGTGACATAACGTTCAGTAGGGGGTCAAAGTAGAGATCGAAATAGATGGAACCTCGACTGGAGGGATTTTAAAATACAACAGATTCAGTATTTGATCAAGAAAATCGAATAGACACTTTCCAGCCATTTTAGTGTTACAATAGTGTTACTGTCCTTCCTTCGTCATTGACGCAAGGACTCCATAGTTTTTTTTTGTGACTAACCATTCGACGAATTTTATCATTTAGACTTATCTATGCAATTTACTACATTCATGGCGCGTTTGGAATATAACAGATTGATTATTCACGACCTACAAAATTAAAACATCATATAAAATAGGATATGATTTTTTAGACAACAGAAACTGAAAAAGATATTTATAGTTGTAACCCCAAAATTTGAAAAGTAGGCGGTAGGTAATAAATCGAGATATTTAAAGTACCATTAGGTCCATCCTCCACCCGTCTATCTTCGGTTGACGACTCTTCACGCGTCACATCAACTGGCGCAACTAAATTATGACACGTCAATCAGACAGCAGCTGGAACTAGGATGGGCAAAGGAAACGAGGGGGTACGGCCCAGCTAGTTAATCGATATTCAAACCAGGTTCGTTCGTACTATTACAAAGTTACGATGTTAATTGACCATTTCTCTTGCATTTCTTTTTTCAAGCACAAAAAAAGCAGAGTCGAGTTTCAAGCATTTAGTGAACATGCGAATTTGCAATTTTTTACAAAATGTGTCGTCGAAAATACGCTTACCAATAGTTGTAAGAAAGAGTCCATGACTTATTTGCTGTTCCTTAGGATTTATACGGGTAATCTTCGTGTACTTCTTAAACTACATTTTTTATCGCCGTCTGTTCGCGTACTAACTTGGTAAACAGAAATAGGTCATTGTACGCGAACGTTGTATTCCACTCCGAGGCGGACACGTTGCATTTGTTCCAGATTAATAAATATGACGATAGGAGACACGCTAATAGCTACGTAATAAATCACTCGTCTTTTGAAGGCACGTAGGTACTCTCAGACTGCTTTCTCGTCACGTAAAAAAGCAGAAAGTACTTTTGGTAAGAACAGGGGGAAACGGGGAATTACATATGGCTGGTTTACAAGTGAAGCGAAGCGACGTAACACCGATTTGATTTGAATTAATAATCGCCTCGCGTGTGACGTATGTATATTGTAACACATATCGATTATGGAACTAATATCTCGCTGGAAATGCGCAAAGTCAGGAGATTTATGTTATACGCAATAGGAGGTCCTGCTTTATTTAAATTTATTAAAACATTCGAAAGCTACGCTGGGTTTCTTGAAAGTTAGATTCAACGTTGCACAAAGAAATTTTTATGAGTTGCCCAATCAAGAAGTTTATTCAGACGTTTCAGTTTTAATTTTTAAATGAAACTTGTACAAGTATTCTCGATGGTTCATACTGTGGCAATATTTAAGAAAATATGACTTATTATTATTATAAATCGTCTTTATTATTAAAAAAATGAAGAAACCTGAATATTTACAGATGGCATAGGCAATAAGAGTAAAGGCGAGGCTGCAGTAGCAACACTGTTGGGAAGCCTAACCGTATACTCTAAACTAAACTAAAGTAGAGACAACAACAAGCAAACATTACAAATGTTAAAAATAAACTAAAGTAAAAGTAATCTTAAGACTTAAAGCTAAACACGAGAATAACACAAAACGTAAAGTAAAGCAAGAAAAGTAATTAAAAAGTGAAAGTTGATACAAAAATTATGTTAAAAATAGTGTTGAAGGATTTATAAACGTATTTATAAAAGGATTTATAAGCGTATGTCGTTTAAATGACGAGTAAGATTTTAATTCACGAATGAAAGATGGGAGAGCGTCGAATATCGATTTTGAAACATTTTACCGTGGCCTAACCCCTTAATATAACTTACAATATTATAACTTTTGTTCACTGGAGTTGTAATACGTTCGCGCTCGGACCGATAATTGTAAATTGCTAATGTAATTTTCAGGCGCCACTTGTTCCTAGAGATAAAGCGATTTGAGTTAGTAGTGGTAGGCCAGAGGAACGGCTTAAGAGGCTAACAGTAGGTAGAAAAAGAATCGTTTGGTTGGTGCAGCCGTTGGACGATGGGAAAGAGAGCAAAGAGGAAAGAAGTAACAAAACGACAGCGCATACATTCCCAGCAAAAACTAGCGCGGCAAAAGGCGGATGTGGAGGAACCAGTGGGGGATCAGGGGACGATGGTAATCTTCCGGTTGATATTTTATGCGTGTCCTACGAGTAAGGCACTCTCTGGTAGTTGCCTATGGTTGCGAGGTCTCACTCGGTTCTCCTCTTTCTCGTTTCTCATTCGTCTTTCCGTGTCCCTTTGGATCTCTTCCTCGTGGACTTCTCTTTTTTGTAATTCTCACCGACAGTCCACTGAGCGCCGTCCTAATTACTAAGTCAGACGAGAGGGACAGAAAGAACACTCGTTCATTCGCGTCACGCAGTGAACGATTGTTACTAAAAAACCAAATAAAAGTGCGATAATTGTATTGAAGTCGGTCCACTTGGAACTTCTTCTCATGCAAGGAGAGTCTTTCTTTTATTTATAATAATTATAATTAATATCTTGAGCATTCAACTGCCAGTTCGCATAAAACAGATCTCAATAAATTCTACCGACAGTTTATGCTTTCGATGTTTACACCGAGCAACGGAAATTTCACTCAAGCTTCGTACATTTACTGGGACCCGATTATGAAAACACAGAGTCAAGTGACTTTCACTTAATCTCGTTCTGTAAATCATCGATGCCGTATGAAATGTGACCATCGGTAAGAAAAAGTCTAATTAATAAATTTATCACAAGCTGAATCGTAACGATAAATCGATAACTTTAATGCGCCGGCAATTACCGGACGCTTCTACAAACATTACCGGTCCGCCGGGTCCTCGGATACGTGCCGTTACTTGTAACGACACATGGAGACCGTGGAGAAACGGTCGGAAGGATATATCGCCAGAATTCGATAATTGTCGGGGAGAACGCGTGGCCTGAACCGTTCGCGTGCGGCTGGAGGGGCGGCGGGGCAACAGCGAACTTCACGGCTAATAAATTTACGACGAGAAGCACTCTCGTGGACCACGGAGGGAATCAATAATGCGGTTAAATATTTCACGGATTTCGTGGAATGCGAGTGTGGTGTACGGTCACGTCGCACCCATCTGTCGCGATCGGGGCGAACTTCAATCGTTAATGGGAACAAACGGCCACGCCGGCTGCGAACAGTCCGCGGATGACGTAACGTGTTTATGCAAGGCCACGTTGACGGCGGGGACGCACGGAGGGGGGGGGGCGGTCGGTACACGGGAAATTTACAAATTCCCCTTGAAAATCTGGCACTTCGATTCGCGGCCCGTGTCAAATCGAGCCTGATGTATGCGCAGATGCTGCCCCTGTACCTGCAGTACGCGCCTACGTGCCCGGCCGATTACCACTCGTTCGTCCTCCGAGCGGCCGGATCGTATCCATCATACGGATTCACGATTTTATATATGCATATTTCTTCCCGTCTACTCGCCCTGATTGTACACCCGTCGCAGCGAACATGCCGCGCGTACGGAAACTAATACGCGCATAATACCTACCATCGGAGAGACGCATCACATAGGTATATATACAGTAGGTATGCTCATTTCGCCGCGTTACACGAGGTGTGGCAATAAAGTTTCAAGAATAATTTATATGAAAATTTTGCTTTGAAAATAAACGACGTCGTCGCCTTCGAAGTAAGTAGTTCCCTCGCGACTGTACACACGCATTCCAGCGCAGGGTTGCCAATTTGGCTTTTCTGCCGCCAAATTCCAGAAATCTGGCTTTTTTCAACTTGATTGGCGTTGGAAAATTCGTTTGGCTTTTTTGGCTTTTTTTACAATGCTTCCCCTAAAACTTTCTTTTTTAAATAATTTCAAACGGAGCAGTTTTGGATTGGTATATTTCAGCATCAGGGCATTAAGGAGCTTGCTACATTCATCTTTACTTGCCTAATAATTCCTGTAAGCAATGCTGTAGTTGAGAGGATCTTTTCTCTTGTATTCTCCGTTAAAACAAAGACAAGGAACAGAATGCAGCTGAAGCTTCTGCTTCTTGATGCCAGTATAAGAATTAGAGCAGAACTAGTGTTCTCAAACAAATGTTGCAATGATTTTAGTGTATCTCAACAAATGGTTAAAAATTTAACTACGAAAAATGTTTGATTCCACGAAGAGAATCTGGATCTCGAACTTTTATTGTGATTTAATTACTATGAATATTTTTCAAACATATTTGGCTTAAACGTAAGATTTCAAGTTGGCAACCCTGTTCAAACGTCGAACCCATTGATCGTAACATTTCTGCTATCTGTTTTATTGCCCGCGTTACATTACTTTCAATTTCAGGAACTGACTCAAAATGCGTTCTTTTTATGGCTCCTTTTACTAGAGGAAATAAGAAAAAGTCACAAAGAGACAAGTCAGACGAATAGGCGGAGTGCTCCAACGTTGTGATCGATTTTCAGGTTAGAAACTGTTTTACTAGAAAGGCTGAATGTGCGAGGCTATTGTTATGATGCAAAATCTACGACCAAACACGTATTCACGCGACCCAACTTGCACAATGGATAAAATGATCGACAATGTTTACGTTTCGCATGCAGGTAGAGGTAGCATCAGGCTACACAGCTGGAGGACGTAACTGTTTACATTGTTGCCACTTTGACGGAAACAAAATTATTCTCCAAACTTTATTGTCACGCGTTGTATTAATTCGTTAAGGGGTCGTCCTAAAATTACGTAAGTGTAATTTTGGCGATTTCTTATCCCCTCCCTTACTCAGTATAAAAATTCGCAAGATTTTATATTCCAATCCCCTTCCTTACGCAATATTTTTCACATTGCATTTTTTAAGTTATTAAAATTCTTTTAAAGGTTTATATAATTCATCTAACGTGGTTTCGTGTGTGCGGTGAAACATCATTTTTTAGGCTATTCATATTGAATATTAGATTAAAAAAATATTACGTAAGATGCTACCCGACTCCCTCACCCCCCTCTGTAAGAAAACGTAAGAAATTCGCAAGCTCCTCCCACCCTAAGAAGCTTTAGGTAATTTAAGGACGACTCCTAAGGAACATATCCTAATTTTTAAGACGACTGCTGTTGGGCGTCGTTAGTTCAAATGTTTGGATTTCAACTTAATGACCTCCTTTATTGCCAACTGTTGAAACTATAGAAATATGTCAGAGTTTGGATGTGACTCTCCTGATTGGAGGTTGGCATGTACATAACTGTTCTGCCGAATATTATGCAGACGCGTTGTTCGTTTATCCCATCGTTATGTCGACCATGATATTTGGTTACGCTACGCTCAGCCTCTTGTTTCTTTACTCGGTACTTATCTGTTTATGTTGTATTTAGCAAACAGGTCATGAAAACTTGCACGTACTGGTCTTTTATTTGTCAAACGGGGAGGGAAACCTGCATATGTGTCAAGAAATTGAGGCTCGTGCCTGGTGTTATTTACGATTGGTAAAGTGACTTTGAGGGTGGCGCTAGAAAAGATTTAAACAGCACGCGTTGAAAGTTGGATACGTAAAATAGTGGAAGATCTATTGATTTCATTTGATATGAAGAGTTTACGTGCTCGTGCTGACGGTGTACACACTATGTTAAAATCCACTTGAGCCTTTCATTATCCAGGTTTAAGAACATTTGCCTGGAGGTTCCTAAATATACCGTCTACGTTTATAATTGCGCAGTCTAGTTAGTGGGTTTCCAGTAGAACGTACTGATTAAACTACTTTAATCGCTTTGACTCGTGCTACTCCACTTAGATTCGAGATATCAAACTCGAACAATTGCGTTGAAACGTGTGAGTTAGGAAAGTCAAGGTGTTGCCGCAGTACAAGGTTTTATACATTGTTTCGCGGTAATTGGATACACCTGCCACACAGAACTTCTTTTCTTGCACCCAAAACATTCGAACGATTTCGTAGGCATGATTTTGTATCGGTCATTTGCTTTGACTATCGAGCTTTTCTTAATTACTTGTACTTTTCTAGTAGTCGTAATCAATCATGTTTCCTAACTCTTTACACTTTTCTACCCTTCCTGAATTTAACTTAGATCCACCCTGCAATCAATCATATTCAAGAATATTTCGCGTCCAAGCTACTCTCACCCACATACGAATCTGTGCCTTCAGTATTTGTTCGGAAATCAAAGTCAATTTTGTTCGAATCGATCGACTTATCGTTTCCAACCTTTTAACGGCAACCCTAGTAGCATTTATTTGCTGGGAGTTTGTTGGGCCAATGACGTGTTATCCGTTGGCCAACGGTTGAAGTGTCGCGCTATTTTTAAATGGGCCAACGATTGTAACCAACGCAGGCCCAACTGAAGGTTTCTTTCCATAGGCCCAACTGAAGGTTTTTTTCTATAAGCCCAACAGTTTCTTTCCAAAAGACGTCTTACAGACGTCCAGAAGGCGTCTTGAAGAACTTCAAAAGACGTCTTAAACACGTCTTTTTCAGGCCTGGTTTAGGAAAAAAAAAAATTCCCGGTGAGGAGAATCGAACCCAAACTTTCCGCTTACGAAGCAACCGCTGTTCGCACTTACCCAACACATTTCCTTATAAACACTTCGAATTTCTAGGTACATAACTAGTATTAATTGTTTATAAAAACTGCGCAATGAAGCGAAATATTCTACAAAATATCATCATTCGACCTTTAGACTCATTCCTTAAAATTTCACATTCGTCTCAAGACAGACGTCCTCATTACGTATTTATAAATAAGAAAAGAAAAATCACAACTTGGAATATAATAACAGGTTTTTGGATGTAGTAAATTTTCTGACGTTTGTAAGACGACATTTAATCATCGTTGTAAATTTTTTGTTAATTAACCAACCATAGTAATTGTAGGCCCAACATTGAATATTCGTTGGCAAACTGTCGTAATTTTTTGTTATATAACCAACCATAATAATTGTAGGCCCAACATTGAATATTCGTAGGCAGACTGTCGTAACTTTTTGTTAATTAACCAACCATAATAATTGTAGGCCCAACATTGAATATTCGTTGGCAAACTGTCGTAATTTTTTGTTATATAACCAACCATAATAATTGTAGGCCCAACATTGAATATTCGTTGGCAAACTGTCGGAATTTGTAGGCAAAACGCTAACTATATCCCAACTAATTCCCAACTGTTGGCTACCGTTGGCCAACCAAAAATGCTACTAGGGAAGGGACACGTGGCGAATACTCAACTGTGGTGTTGAGAAAATACTGCTGTATAAAAGTATTCAAGCGAATGTCATTCCATATATGTATAAAATATAGAAATTGGTGCGCGAATTAAATAGAGACGGATAAATTACGTAACAATAAAAACTCGATTAATGATTATAACTGGGGGGAATTAATTATAATTACAGTACTCTCTTGAAACTCTCATTATTGACTCCTATCTTGTTACCAACCAACACTTTGCGTATTTCGTTTTTCTCAATAATATTCTGCTATACTACATATAGATGTACATTTCACTCAGATCCTACATGTAATAGTAAGATGATATATTATAAGCCAATATTAATGCACAGTTGAAATATATTATTGCGCTCTGCTTGTTAAATTTGACTCTACCATAAAGATCAAGTTTGGCCCAATATATCTTCAATAATTTTCAAACACATTATCCTATCATATGCACGTAACAATATCTCGCGTTCCTTACTGCCATTTTCGTATACATATGATAATAGAAGCTATTAAATTATGGTAAACATGGTATTACGAAATTTCTTACCTGAAGAATCAAGCTGTAGAGTTTTGCATCTAGATAAAGTCACTACAAAACAAACGGAATGGCTGTAATATAAAATTCGTATCAAGAATGAATCTTCAGTTTAGATAAGTATTATAAAATTGTCTTATATTTAATCGTATAAACGCAATTCATATTCCTGATTGATGATAATAGCATGTAAAATACAAGGATACCAAACTTTTAGTTTTGTATATGCAGAATCTAGGCAGTCTGCTTTGATTCTTGCCAGTGGCGCACTCAGGATTTAATCTTTAGGGGGAGCCCAGTTGAACGGATAAAAATATATTTAATGCAAATTCAATCAAATTCATTAGGTGATGATGAAAATTTATTTAAAGAATAAAATTCAGTTTTCTTTTATTTTTACAAAACTCTATTATTTCAAGTCAATTATTAATTAAATTATAACAAAAATTATTTCAGTCGTGGTTACATTAATCTCCTTTTTCTTTGGGAGGTGCCAGGGCTCCTTATCCCACCCCCACCCCCCCCCTCTGGGTGCACCACTGGTTCTTGCATAATCGTTGTTACATATAATTCGTGCTTAGTAAACAATCACCCTGTATAAATACGGTAAGAAGATTCCACTTTTCTCTTGCAACGATCATCGAAGAAGGCGCCATAGCGGTCACCATATAGCGGTTGCATATTCATGCTTCACCTTACCACCCTTACGCTGCGCAACCTTCACCGATAACATCGCAGCTTTTACGTTGCCAGATGTCTTGCCTTTTTGTCGCTGAAAGCACTTAAACTGCGCATCGATGGCAATCGCGCCTTTCCGTCTTCTTCATCAGTCGAATGAACGATTGGGTTCAAGTTCGAACCCGTTAAAATCTTAAATATGCATGTATAATTTTCAAATACCCTTTCTTAAGAAATTTCAAAGATTCGTCTCGTCGAAAGTGACTATCAATAAATATGTATCAAAAATGTTATGGGGTTTTCCTATGGTTCGATTTTTAGATTCAGACGCGATATGTCGCTATTTTCTAAACTTGGAATATTTGAACTCTGCAATTTAAATAGTTGCGGTCGCGAAAGCTCTATACAGTAATTAGGACATGGAGAAATTAAAATCGCTTCCTGTTTTCTATTAGTGGTACACGTAGCGTAAACTATTATAGTAAATATTGCATTATTGAATGACTAGGGTTGCCAACCGTACTATAATATACATATACGATTGTACTATATTTTTGTCTAGTGTATTATATACTGTTAGAAAAAGAAATAGTATGTAAAAATACTATATTCCCGATACATTAATAAGTTTCTACAATTTTTACTTATTTTTTTATTCTATGGCAACATTAAAACTTTGAACTTCTGAACGTGCTTTAAGAAGTGTTGTCTACGATCTGTTTGTCAAAATTTATATAAAATAATTTCATACAGAGAAGATTTTTTTCTATAATGGATATGAAGTGGCGGGATGAGAGAAACAGAGCTAGTCTATTTCTGATAAAAAAATGAGCCCCACATATACTTTGGACTTTCAGTGTAATCGAACCATTGGCATATTTGTTAAAAACAAGAAATTAATTAATAATGCAAAATGCACAAAAAAATATGCATTTAAAAAATAAGTAGTTTTATTTTATACTACTTTTCTCTAAAAACTACTATATTTTTCACAATGTAGGTACTATATTTTTTATCACATTTGGCCGCAGTGTACTGCATTTTCCTGAAAAAAGTTGACAATCCTATGTATGACGGTTCAGTTGATATGTTTACATATAAGTCTATTTAAATGCAGCCTTTTGAAGATTGCATTCGCATTTGATGAATCAGTTGCTGTTAAGGTAGTTCCTAAACAATTATGTTAGTCAAATTAGAGTTGGGTAATAAACGATAAATATAAAGTAGTATGATACTATAGAAATAATAATAATAATTTTTAACATCGTGTATATATATTTTAAAAAGTTCAATATTAATAAAAATAATTGTAATTACGAAAATAGAATATTAAATTGGTTAGCGTAGTGAATTGGAGCAGCAGATCTGACATCGTCGCATTCATTCGGAGCGTTTATTATAACCAAAATGTCAGAAAAAATGTTCATATGAACTTGAATCGTCGTTCGCTATTTAAATGTCTAAACATATAGATTGTACGACGTTGCCACGTTGATTGCTCTATGTAATTTCTAAAAAAATTGCATGTAAACCTATTTTTTATGGGCATTTACGCAGAAATTAATAAATTCATTTCGTGACAATTTCGATGTACTTTTGTACCAATTTTGGTATACTTTTTGAATATAGTTTTCCTGTTTCAGAAGAAAAACTGAAACTATAACTCTTCTTTTTTCGACTCTACCATATCCCACTGTGTTAAAATGCATCAACTTTAATTAACAATTTCTCGATAACCATGTGGTAAATCGTTTTTAAACTTCGTACAAGGGTTTCTTGTATTCGAAATTAGTTTTGAACGAAATTTGAAAGAATTTATTAGATTATTCAGGAACTACTTTAAGCTGTATTAGAAACAAGATGACAATCATTTTGGTACAAGACTCGGATTCAATACAAAGCGGTTGTGGGAAAAAGTCTGATTTAAATCTCCATCTTAATTAGGCCATAGAGCTGATGTTGTTGCGAATAATTCAGATATGAACACTTCTGCATCCAGTTAAATGCAGAACGGATTTATGTATATTGTACAAGAAGGAGTGTAAGTGTAGGATATAAAAGAATGAGATATTCTTACAGAAAACAAAAACAAGCTTTAACATTTTTGAAGACTTTCAAATAACGATAGAGACTTTTGTTATAAGTTTGTTCGAATCCGTAAAGATTGTTTCAAACTCTGTGTTACAGTGTACAAGTTAAATAATAAAATTCCTGACAATAAGGTATAAAATACTTAAATATCAAAATCGTACGTTTTTTCATGAATTATGCAGTTTTAGTTAAATCTACCTACATATTGTCAAAAAAGCACCTACTATTCAAATTAGATTTAAAGTGGTTTACGATAATTCATGTGCGACTTTCATATTCACTGTTTAAACCGGCTATCCTCCTGTCGTAGTAATAGCATGACACAACGTAATAAAAATAAATTTGAAAGAGCGTTAATGTCAACGCTGGACGAAAATTATGACTGTCACGATACGCGTGTATGTGTTCTTTTTTTCGATCGTTTCGTCGCCGACCTGAAACTCCGTAATTTGGCATCGGGGGGACTGAAATATTAGAGAAATGTGGCCGAGAGGTCAGCCACAATTATTCAGAGACTTTATCGTAAGCTTTCTTCTTTTTCCACTCGAGACGTGAAAAAGAAAGGAACCCCGTGACTGAAACATGGGCCAGATAGGCGGGCTCGTCGCGTGTCGGCGTACACTGCAGGCTCGCCCCTGCTTGTCTGCTCGCTATCCTCACGAAACTCCAAAGATTAACGACAAGAGGTGGCGCAAGACATAACCTATCCGCGCGTAAAAAGCTAATAAAACCTTTTTGCATTTGCCAGCAATATAAATTTACCGGTTCCGCTATTCTCCGCGCTTGCGATTATGCTCGCCCTTGTTGCTTCCAAGCACGCACGCTTGTATCATTCCCAGGCTTGGCAAAAGGCTTTTGATAATTCAATGGAAATATTCTTCCCCTTTGTAGTTTCCAGCTACTCTGGCCCTGTTACTATCAGCCTTCCTGTTACTCATAGTCTCCCCGTTCGTTGAACCCAAAAACCATTTTGAGAGGGTTTATTTGATACTTTATGAGTGATACAATATGCAATACAATGTGGTAGTAATACTAATAAACTTTTATTCCTTTGCATTTCGGCATTAAAAGGGGGAACACATATTTTCTTTAATACAATGTATAGTACAAGTACCTACGTTAATAAGTACCTACTACTTTTTCTTTTTTTATGTTATACCTTCCCTTGCTTTCCTTATATCTATGACTTTCAACCTTCAGGGTTTATGCTTAGTCAGCTGGCGAAAAGAACGCGATTTTGGGGATATTTTTGCGGAATATCTACTGTATATTTTTTTACAATTATTCCCTTATTTTAAAAGCACATATATGTAACAACTCTTAGTAATTTTGTTATAGAAAAACTTAAAAAAATGTACGAATAACAGCCATTCTCGTGGAAGCTGTTTTAATAAAGGCACTGTGCGGTGAGCACGATTTCTCTGAGCCAGATCATGTAAAATTAAAAATTCAAAAATATTCTGTTAATATATGGTTGAATTCAGTAGATGAACGAAGGGTTTTTCGAAAAGTTGATTTTTGACAACATGGCGGCTAGGGTGGTCCTTATTTTTCGACTTTTGAAAAATTACCGCGGCAACCCTGTCATAAGATTCTCTACGCGAAAATATGAACTAACATTTTTTTATTTAATTTTTGGAAAGTTTTTAGAGGTCGCTAACAGCAGTCAAACTTTCAGAAAAAGCATTGTACATTCACTTCACCATATGTAAGAATGATTATAAAGTTTATTGAGTATATTAAAAGAAGAAATATAGATACATAAGGAAAACATAGAAAATACACGTCTTTCGCCAGGTACGTCTTTTCCGCCACTGACTCGCGCGAGCATTACATGTCTCGTCTTGCCCGGCGCGGCGCGACGTTGCGCTATTTCTCCCCGTGCTTCCAACGGTCAGGCGCGGCATTGCGATATTTCTCAAAAGCGCGTGTAGTGGGCTCCGCTCCGCACTTCAGTTGCATTCAGTCATTAGCAGGAGAACGCGCATTTTTTCCGAAAGCATACATAGTTGTTTCGACTTGTCATGGCGTCTACAAGTAGTGGCGTGTGTTTACTAACTAGAAATAAAACCAACATTTGGCTTATTGGCCAGTCATTACCAAATCTGAATCAGTCAAAGTTGCCTTCTATTGGTGAAGTATTACGTTTATTTTTTTACTACAAAAGCGAAGAAAAGAAAACCATTTGTGATTCTGCGACTGTGGCTGCATGCGAAGTGATAAATTTGTGGGAAAAAGCTGGTATACCAACGAGATTGAAAAAACATGTAATCAGTAAAATAGAAAAACACTTCACAGAGTGGCAGAATCGGAAAAAAATAAAGAGAACAAGAAAAAACGTTCGGAAGCATTAAAGAAGAAAGAACAAGACTGGCAACAAAAATTAGAAGATTTATTTGATATTGCTCACTCTGAAGCTTTAAGTATTATGACTATAGAACAGGATAAGCAGTTTTTATTAGCACAACGACAGAAAGGTCGCCGGGGTTTAATTGGTTCAGTAGATAAAAAAAGTTTAAGAAAAAGTGAGAAATCGAAACAGAAAGCAGAACGTCTTAAAAAATTACGTGAACGTGAAAACAGAAGTATCTCGGCTTTTACAGAAAAGTGCGTACTTTCTTCTTCTACCACCAGCGAAGAAACAACTGTATCTGATTTCGAAGTCTTATCAGAATCTTCAAAAGCGCAACCGTCACAAAAGCGAGCTCGAAAAGACATAATTAATAGCCACTTAGCTGCTAGCCTTGATGTCTCTAAATTAAGTGACAGAAAAGCAGCTGTGGTCGTAGCATCTACTTTGAAAAGTGCAGGATGTGACCCTTCAGAATTTAATGTTAATAGATCTTCTATTCGTCGACAGCGTTTGAAAAATCGAAAAGCAATAGCAGAGTCTCTCAAAAGCGAGTTCAAACCTGATTTGCCATTAACGATTCATTGGGATGGCAAGTTAATTGAAGATATTGGTGAACATGAAACTGTAGATCGTCTGCCAATTTTGGTATCAGGACATGGGGTAGATCAGCTTCTAAGGGTTCCAAAATTGGATCGTGGAACAGGCGAAGCATGTGCGTCAGCTGTCTATGAAACAATAAATTCATGGGGCTTGAGCGATAAAGTAAAATGTTTATGTTTTGACACTACAGCTGTAAACACCGGTTTGAGAAATGGAGCCTGTGTTCTTCTGGAGCAAAAAATGGAGAAAGATATGCTTTGGCTTGCTTGTCGACATCATATAATGGAAATTATGTTAGATGCTGTAGTGAGTCAATCGCTCGGTCCGTCTAGTGGTCCTGATATTCAGTTGTTTAAAAGGTTTAAGAACAACTGGGACAAAATTGACCAAAGCGATTATAAAACAGTAATTTTCAATATTACGTCTTCAAACATCGTAGAAAATGTTGCTACAGGCAGGATTTCTTTCGCTCAGAAACAACTTCAACTATATCAACCTCGAGACGACTACAAAGAGTTCTTGCATCTCACGATCATTTACTTGGGAGGAGTTCCTGAAAAAGGGATTTCATTTAGGAGGCCTGCTGGTCTTCACCGTGCTAGATAGATGGCGAAAGCTATGTACAGTAATGCCTCGTTAGAATCCTGACGATCGGGGCTGACGGCAGGACACTAACGCGATGCGGACACTATTCCCTTAGAGTAGTATATGCGCTAAGACTATTCCGTGCAGCCGATGCCGCGAGTGAGAAAACCCCAGAGCCGTGCGAGAGGGAACGAAACAGTTGACACGAAGTTGCCGTCGTCTCTTTCGTTCTCTCACTCTCGACCGAAGGATTCCAAGAAATGGTGGGGATAGTGAGCGGGATTATAACGCATGGTAAAAACGGGACACTAACGACGAATTACTGTATTGCTTGAAGAATTTTGTATTTAAACATCAGTTTAAACTAATGAAAAAGGAAGAGAAAGCTGTGAAAGATATTTGTATTTTCACAGTCGTGATATATATAAAATACTGGTTTCAAGCCCCTGCCGGATGGTCAGTAGTGAGAAACGACTTACAATTATTAAAAGACCTTACAGCCTTTCAAAGTATAAACCAAACGATGGCCAACGTCGCCATGAAAAAAGTACTGGAACATGTATGGTACTTGTCGGAAGAGCTGGTGTCTTTTGCTTTTTTCGACGACGAACTTTCAGTTCAAGATAAGAAAAAAATGGTAGATGCTCTAAAAATCGAAGGTGCAGAGGATAGCCCAAAAAAAGCGTTGATGTCAAACACATCACCGAAAAAAGCATCGAAGATTTTGTGACTAGTAACTCCTTACGATTTTTCCAGATACTGGGTATCTCATCACAGTTTTTGAATAAAGATGTTGAAACTTGGGAGGATGACGCCGATTTTAAGGCTGCGAAGAAAATCGTCCATTCTATGCGGGTAGTAAATGATATTGCTGAGCGTGGTGTTGCTTTAATGGAGGAATATAATAAACTGCTGACAATAGATGAAAAGCAAAAGCATATTTGCTTTTGTTGGTAAAAGAGTACAGGAAGAAATACCCTGATACAAAAAAATCAATCCTTGTATTCTGATGATGAATGATTTTAATATTAAGAGGTATCTTAATTTGTAATCTAAACAATAATTTTGCATGCTAAATGTTTTATATCAATAAGTACAAATGAGCGATTAATACAGTGTTTTCATTAAAATTCAAACCTTGGTAGCGACCTCTAAATATTGTTAAAAAATTTTGAAGAAATTACTGAAATAGTTTCTTAGGGTAGAAAATCAAATGAGATGGTGCCCCGTCAAAAATTCGAGAAAAATTTTTTTGACCCATATAAGGACCACCCTAATGGCGGCCGTTTAACGCAAAACCACGATTTTTCGATGTCTGAATTGTTCATTTTTCGTTAATTAAACATAGAGTTTTTGTTAAAATAAAAAATCCTTCGCTCTTCTACTAGTCTTTGGTATATAAAAGAAGTCTGCAAAAGTTTAGGCCAATCGATGCAGCGGTTTTCGAAATATCTTGCTCACCGTTATCAAAACAGCTTCCTCGAGAATAGCTGTTATCCGTTCATTTTTTAATATTTTTCTATAACAGAATTACTGAGAATTGCTGCATATATATACTGTTGCGCTGGGGTGTTTCGACGCAGGCCACTCCGACGCAAAGGGAGTAGAATAATCGACACGGGTGCACGACACAACTATATTTTGTACAAGATAATACAACCCGTGCGTCCAAACGCTACGGCGCTCGGTACAAGACAGACTTCTCCCCGTTTCCCGATCGTCTTCTCGAAGGGGGTTGACCCTCTTCTGTCTTCAGCTGCGAGCACCAGCAGGCTATGCACGGGCCTATACTCGGTGCTCGCAATACTTTTAAAATCAGCGAATAGTTGTAAAAAAATATACAGTAGATATTCCACAAAAAATTCCCGAAAATCGCATTCTTTTTCGCCAGCTGACTACTTACAATTAGGCACAACCCATTCAATGCATTCATTGACCATTGTTCTTTAGGAATTCGTTGATTATCATCCTATCATTTTCCCTAACTATCTTCTCACAATTCTCACATTCTTCGAGTAAATATTACAATGTTTCCAATGTTTCATTACACATTTTGTATTTATTTCCCTCCTTCAATTTTTAGTATCTGTTCTTTTTCTCTTCAGTTCCATATCGGAATTTTACTGTGATCACCCAGCCTTGCATTGTCTTTCATCATGTTGTATTTTCTATTATATTTTTTATTTCTTCTTCTTACATTTATACTTGCATGTCTGTTACTTGCTCTTCCTAGAATCAAAGGCATTCCTTTTTCCCATTTCGATATTTCCTTTTCTTGTTTTTCATATATTTTCTTCCAGCATTACGCCACTTTTGTGTGCTTTTGCTTGCTTTGTTTCATTTTGTATTTCAGCACTCTTCTTTCTGCTTTTATTCTTACTATCTCCGCCTCTGCTTTTTCCACTTAATACATTATGCCAATCTGTTGAAATCTAAACTTGGCATCTTGTGTAACCTTCTGTAATTTCTTCGCCTCTCTCCAGCCCTATATTTCTACTGCAAACATTATGCACTTTACCAAACCATTGAGAAACATTCTTCTTTCAAAGTTCCCTTTCAGTACCCAGGTTTGTCTCATCGCAATAATAGCTTTTTTGACTATTTCTTTCATGTGGTTTCCTTTGGTCCCGATATTGTGCCAGTGTTTGTATCATTTTTCCTTATCCTTCCTTTCCTGAACGTAAACAGTACGATGTAACGTACTTCTTTACTAATAACAGTTGAAAGTTCGTATAAATTAAACACTGAAACGGTATTTATTTCCTATCCCCGAAAAATCCCCGAAATATAACTAAATGCAAAAAGATATAGAATATGAACGAACGATCCAACTTACCAAATATATAATTAATTATTCTACACTGCGTGAGGGAGAGGTGTCTGCTCAACACTTGCCCAGAAGCCTCACATCCCTTGATACAGTAAACGCTTGTGCCGTCTCGAAGCGGTATTAGTTAGCAATCAACGCACGTGTCGCTTAAGGTAAAGTGGTTATTTTAGAGGTAACTCTGTACGTGAACGTCCAGCCTAATGCGGATATTCGAAGTTACAACGGAATGCCGACGCGCTCACCACCTACGAGGGTAAAAAAGTTTATTGGGTTCATAACGATGTATTCATGTTACGTACAAGTAGTATAGCGTTAAGTTCAACGACTATCGAGTGGCGCGCCGTGACACTGAAGCAACGATAATTGCAACGGCGTGACGGCGCCGTTTCGTTTTATTGCCAGGCTCAGTAACGGTTTATTGAGGATTTACGCGGGGCAATATATCTCTTTGCTGATCCCTCCGTTCGTGTTTCTTTGGCCCCGCAGGTTTTTCGGCCGAGAGACATTTATTAAGGGTTATCGCGGCGTCACCGTGAAACGAGGACGAGTATTGACAATCGGACGAAGTTCAGAAGTAATCTCCAATAATCCTTCCTATCCTCCCACACTGTGCCCCCCCCCCCTTTATTTCTCCCAAATTCGTGCAATAAAATCGTTTCGTATTTAAGATCGAAGACGCCCCTATTAAAAGTCGCTGTCTTGAAAACTCAAGATCGCGGAAGATAAACCCTCGCAATGACGAATGTTTTTCTCTTTGAACATTCCGCATCATTACAACGCCAGATTATGCCTCTGTCTGCTGTCGAATATATCACTGATCTGAAATTAAATTGCAATTGCAGGGAATACTATTTGGCGTGAATTAATTTCATTATAATTAACTGGATCTAAAATATGTGCAGGTTTTGATGTGCAACACGGTTTAATTATGAAGTCTAATAACCTGCTGTACAAAATAATTTCACATGAAAACAATTTAATTTTGGGTATGTGTATCGCTTCACGAAGTGTAATTAAAATTTACATGAACAGAAATGCGGAGGTGCGAGTGGGTGTAGGTATAATATTTACGTAATATTCGCGTGAAATATTAACTGCGTTCACTAGACTGATCAAATTTCTAAAGGGATAATGTAAGTACTACAAGCATTATGCAGCTTCTTCTATAAATTTTTATACACCTGCTTTTTATAGTTTTTTACCTTCTTTTTGTTGTCGTTTAAAAAAATTTGTCACCATAATTAATTCAAAGGGGATGAACGCCTCTTTTACAAAGGTTACAGAGAAGCTCAGGTGTCAAAGAGATAAAACATGTATCCAGTTACAAAAGTGTCCGAGGACACCGTTTCACGAGACAGAAAACCTTTTTCATGCAGGTAACCGTATCTACCTAATGTATACTTAACGTTGTCCTGTTCGTTATATACGCTCTTTAGTATAACACACATTACAAGAGTTCACCAAGGTGCACGATAAACCTGGGCTACATATGTACCTACTGTGCGTTGCTGAGAAAATGGCAAGCGGAATAAATGCGGGTCCGATTGGTTATAGGCTCATAGGCCCACCTTCTTTAGGTAGGCTGTCACTACGCCTCGCCTCGCCTCGGCTCATTTTATTCTTCCTATGCTTTCCTTATGTATTTCGACAATTTGACTCACACTGCGCCTCACCTCGTCTTGGCGCGACTCCGAGCCGCGGATTCTTCCTCGAGGATATTTTGAAGAAGAGAGGCGAGGCGTAGTGTGAGTGGATGCAATGCCACCGCACAGGAAGAGCTTCTCTGAGCAACTGACCAAACACATGAACCGAGGCAAGCTCAGACAACTTCAGGTACGGAAAAGCCGAGGCGACGCGAGCCCAGATGTGAGTGCGAAAAGAAGATGCGCTGAGACGAGGCGAGGCGTAGTGAAAGCCTACCTTAATACAGTCGTAGACCTAAGGCACGTATATCGCCATTACTAGGCTAATAATATTAATATAATAATATTAGCCGACGCGATAACATGGACGAATCGAATCATAATATAGTACCGCGTGACGAAAATAACGAAGACCCCTCTTGCCCCTGTGCCGCTAGACATCTTCTCAGCAACGCACAGTACGTTATACTATTTTCGACAACATTATGATACAGAGAACTATTTAATGACGTGAACATAACAAGGTGAATCGTATGAAATTCACGATCTTGCTAAGCATTTCTCAATCGTTATGCAATGAACAGTCATTCAAGGTCAGCGGCACATCATCCACCATCTGAGACGCTTACACGATCCTGTATCTGACGGGTATGTAGACAACGTCGATAAAACAAGCACGTGACAAATTTCAGGAAAATTTGAACCATCACTGTTGCGTTTGCACACACATGCACACACACACGCGTGAGTAATCGTGTTGGACGTCATCACACAGCCTGTTCTCTCCTGTTGTACGCGCGTGTACGTGCGCATGCACGTAACCCTATACACGTAGTTCGCAGTTGCTTGAAATATTGCTCGTCGCTCCGTGGAAGATGTACGATGCGTTATTGTTGAAAGCATCGAAGCGAAAATTTCAGTGTCTGGATATATCCAGCGTTCTCCGCTCGATTCGCTCCTATGGATACACCCTCGTTCCCCTGCACGTCCCTGAGCTTCGCAACGTTCTCAGGTCCCCATCGAGACCGGAAGGTGGGTATAAATGTAAATAGGATGTCTGCACGTCCGCGAAAGACGGCTTTGCAATGGTGTATCAAAGGAGACCCTGTTTCACTCTGGTTCGTTCGCAATCTCTACTTTCGAGAATTCTTCTTTCCCTCGTCACGGATGCATTTTCTTCGGCTGTATCCCTTTCTCGCGTCTCCTGTCACCTGTCAGGCGCAGGCCAAACCTCATTGTTACTCGATAAGGCTCGCGAACCGGAAATTACCGTGAAATGGGCTTCAGTTTTATAAAACTAACCTGAAAATAATGTCAAGAATTATACGAGGGTGAGACTCCTTCCATTTTTAGTTGAAAGATATTATGGTGTAGAGTGTCAGATTAAGGGGTTAGACCACCTTGACTTGGTCAAGAAATATCGCATCTTTGGGAATTTATTTCTAAATGACAAAAAGACCTTTATCGATAAAAATTTTTCAGTGAAGATAGAGACATCTTTGAATATTATATACATTTTTTTTCAAATATCAGAACATTCCGAAAACTTTAAATTGCGTTTTTCTCGAAACCATGTTTTCCGAAACGGTGTACGCTGTAACTTGAATAAAACTCTATGGGTTTTTATACAATTTTGCACAGATGTTCTAAAATGTATTCTCTATCGTCAGATCGTCAATTTTTTCGATATTTTAATTTTTACCTGACTTATGCGTAAATAAAGTCCATTTTCTTACACACGAAAATAAGCTTTTTGCTTCAAAGTGTAGCTATTTTGTCATTTTTCAACAAAATTTATTTTGCTATATATATATTCAATATAAGAACATCTGTGCAAAATTATACAAAAATCCGTAGAGATTTACTCAAATTACAGCGTACACCGTTTCGGAAAACGTGGTTTCGAAAAAAACGCATTTAAAGTTTTCGGAATATTTTGATATTTGAAAAAAAATTGTATTGTAGGCATTTTTATACCGAAAGAGAGATTAGCCGGGCAGTCGGCCGATTGTCGGCCGACCGTCTCGAGCGGCTGTTAGTTTTAGGGATAACGTTACAGGCCGTGCAGTAAAAGAAACCATCGTCGATGGCGTATTGGCGATGGGATGGCTGTGAGTCATGCGGCCGTTGAAGTGAGGTTTGACTGTTTATGGGACAGTTCTCTGTTGGCGACCGACGTAAAACGTTGGCTAGAAGGACCGTCCCGTGCGAGACCATTCTTATAATAAAGCTCATTTAATCTTATTCTCGTCAGTTATTGAGCGCCAACCTGACCACGCTCGATCCGCAACTTCCCTTTCCATAGTATATATTATTCAAAGATGTCTCTATCTTCATTGAAAAAATTTTATTGATAGAAGTGTTTTTGTCACTTAGACATAAATTCCCAAAGATGATATATTTCTTGACCTGGCCAAGGTGGCCTAACCCCTTAATAAATGATTATGATCCATTTTTCTTGCTTCTGAACTCTCGAACAATGGTTGATTTCTAGTAGTTGATACAATTTCTTTAGCGCAGTTATATTGTAGTTAAGTGTGACTAGGTGCTGTATTCAATCTTTAGATTATTTACTTCCTTTTATTCGTTAGAGAGAACACACGGGTAATTTCAGGTACAAGTAGAACAGTGATAGTTGTAAGTTCATTTATTAACACACTTCCTTCGTGTAGCGAACTAAATTTTTAAGATACTTTAGAAAAATCATTTTAACTACAACTTGTAACATAACTATAAGTATATAAAATAAATTAAAATTATGTGCAAATGTTTATAGATATCAAAATAATTTTTTTATAGTAAATTATAACCCGGTCTATCAGATTCTGTTTTATCAGTACTTTATGTACTATTTTTGAAAACCAATCGAGGACGGTGGATGCGTTCTAAAGTAATGATAATAGGATCTTCAATATTCATGCACTCTTCGCCAATAACGCATATGAATACTTGACCAGTAAGTACACTAATTAAATAGGTAAAACACTCTTGTCAGTCTTTGCATATTTCGTAGGACGAGTATTTAGTTGTCAGACCTGGAGTCCTTATTCTTCTTACTAGAACGCTTTTAAGTGACGCGTATGTTTATGATATTCCAATTAAGAGTAACACAGAAATTGTTAGCTATGGCAGTCGCCTGTAAAATACAGCTGTCGGTAGATACGTTCTGTATTGCATCTTTTTTTATACGCCAAAGTGACACAGGAGTAATGAAGACGGTGTTACTGGCTAATAAAAATTGCTTTATACGTACACTTTCTGGTTTGGACCATATTTATTCAGTTTATATGAAATTTGTTCATGTTTTTTTGTGTCCTCCGTCCACCGCTGAAATGGGTCCCACATATTATGAAACACTCTGTATATAACAGTTCATTGTCCACGATAAAAACGAATTTCAGTCGCCGTTCCAAACGAGCGATGGAGAATCCTGCAGAACACGCGATTTCGTCTCTTCCGTGTATAATTACGTGCATTCGTCGACACTTCCGGGCTTCCCGCAGTTCGTTCGTTATCGTCCATGATCCAACGTTGCGACTGCATTACATTTTAAACTGCATTTCGATGTACCGTCGGGGGAATGACAGCGGCGGCAGCCTGAATGATGGATTTAGCCAGATTCCGCCCATCGGCGATACTTATTTCTCCAGTGGCCCTATCCTATAACGGCTAAATCCATTTTGGTATTAGATTTCTTCGTATCTCTGTGTGCCTTCCATCGTGCCCTTGATTGATTAAAGTAGGGGACGCGAATTAGAGGAGTAAGAGAGAAGAAAGAAGAAGCGCGTCCAAGGATGGATGACAAGATGACTGGTTGGACCGTAGCCACGTCGAGAGAGGACTCGGAAACTTGATACTCTGTGGACACGGTGCCATTTGATCGAACGAGGCTACGCCGCTGCTTAGACAACATTTGCTGGCTCGTATGTGCGATCGATAGCATTTTCTTTATGAGAAATGTCGAAAATTTCAATGAAACCGATATCTCGCTGAAAGGGACTCGAAACACTATGCAATTAGTGCCTCGTATCATCTATAATAACATGTATAATTTTGTTGACTGTAAATGGGAAATAGCTGCGGATATTTCATATTGTAATAATTCTGTTTTTAAAAAAAGAGTTGTTAAGGTGTCACGTTCTATATGTGTTTAGGTTTCTATCAAATTTCTGTATGATTTCAACTCTGAGTTGTAAGTTATTAGTTCGTTAACTAAGTTCTGCGGATCGCTGGTATTTAGATAGTGGTAGGGTATACTGACAATGAGTTTGTAGGGTTTTTAGTACTAAGGTATTACGTCTGCGTGGTTTGAGTTGTGCGCAATTATTTGAATTAAGGAGTGCGTGAATCTGATTGTGAGGGTTATTTGATTTGAATGTTTTTTTATTATAAATATTGATATCGATATTGATGTTACCATAGCTTATGTTCATTAATGGTACATTGATTTTTGTTATTATAAATTCTGACTCTTAACAAACAAGACGTGTTTTTCTTTGTGTATTTATTAAAACGACGTAGGGTAAATCCGGGAGATGCGGTCGGGTCGGAGAGTTGGTCGAGTCGCTATATTTCAGACTCTGTACGTAGAAATGCGTTAAAGTGCAGATAAATTCCTTCTCTAGAAGCCAAACAGTTGAATGAATAGCGTGATTTCGCTTCCTTCTGTGTTTTTCTGGATTTATAGGCTTTAAAATGTAAATTGGGGTTACATTTAACCTCTTTTGTCAAACAGCGGTTGTACAGAATCGTATTTAAAATGTACTTCTAAGTATATTTTCGTTTAATATTTGGGATAATAAGATAGTCGAGATATTGAGGGACAATGCAGCTAAAGTATTTGGCCATATTAACTCATCCTTTCAAAGCTAACGAGAAGACCATCTCTCGCTGCAAAAAGGAGAGATGGTCGAGTTATGATTTTTTTATTAATTTTTTTTATTTTTTATTATTATTTTATTATTATTTTCGTTTATTTAATTTATTTATTCACTTTTGTATTCATTTGCCTTGCTAATCGCCAGTAGGTAGTTCACTTTTTGATTGATGTGTTCTTTACTTGTTTAGCGTAAACAAATTAAATATCAATAAATCTGTCGTTGTATTCACTCATAAATAATTTTGGTTTATCCTTTATTAATTTTCCATGGATAATTATGTCAGTGGTCTCTGCCAACGACGAAAACCGTTTCTCCCGGCACCTCGGGAGAGGTGGTCAGATGTCATGACTTCAGTTTTCAACCCGATTTACAGTAAATATTGTCTTAAAGCAAATATCGACCAGTTTTTCTGAATGAGCATAAAATTCTGAACATATAGGTTTGTTCTGATAAAATAAGTAATTTCTATATTCGTTTTAATAGCCATTTTATATTAGGTCGACCGCGTATCCCGGATTTACCCTATCCATAAATTGAAATACCCCACGCCTATTTTTTTTGTTTCTCAAAAGTTGGCCATTCTCCTATAACAAAATATGTCGATAAGCTTAATCCTGTAGCCAAAAATATTTATTTATTTTGATTTAAAATGACATCAAAGTAGCGACAAAATGGTCGAGAGTCGTTTTGCAGGATAATAATACTATTTAGGCAGCAAGTTGCTAAAATCACGGCCGAAACCATATCGAAGTTAGGACGGGAAGTTCTTCCTCACCCTGCCTACCCTCCAGGCAGCGTCGCACCTTCCGACTATCACCTGTTTCGTTCGATGCAAATGGAAAAATCTCGATGAAGTGAGAAATTGTGTCGATAACTACTTCGCCCCCACGGAACCTGCATTTTTCCCCCGCGGAATCCAACTTCTGCCGGAGAAGTGGGAAAAGATCATTGAAGCTAGTGACCATTATTTCAATTGAGAAAAGAATTGTGACGGTATTATTTTAAAAACAATTTTAAGATAAAGACTCGGTAGAACTAACTAGGTTAACGACCTAATAATTATAAAGTCAGTAAACAATTTAAATTGAAAGTGCCCAATACGAGAGAAGCAGAAATTATATATATGCACGTTGTTTGCGAATGAGATCTTGCGAAAGGGGCTGGGCGATTAAAACTTGGACTTATCTCAGTTGAGTTTTTCCACGAGAAAGCGAAGGCAAAAGAAAAGAAAGGTAAAGAAGTGTCCTATCTCAAGCGTTGATGTGAAGTTATGACGGTACGCAACACCAAGCCAGAACGAAATTGTGATGAGTGTAGTGTGAAATATTTACACGCAGGGGACAATCCATCACCACCGTCTTCACCGTCGACGCGTTCCCCATTGCTGGCTGACGCCGCTGCCGCCACTTCCTTGCTTTCCAGTCTGAGACTCGAACCCAACCTACTTCACGCCTCCGCAACCTTCATACCTCGCGAGGCAGAGTAGAGTGCTCTTCATTTCTTAGTCCTCGATGCTCTTTTCTGTAGTTCCACGATATAACGACCGACTGGCATCAACACTGCCCCACCTACGCCCTTGATAACGGTGAACGACATTCGCTGAAATATAATAGCATTCTTCATTTTACACAGGCAGCGTTCGACGAAGCATTTATCACGAAATTCTGAAGACAGGTAAACGTTATAAGAATGCGGAGGCTCTGCCGAATTTCTGATCCTAGTAAGTTTGATAGGCAATGGGTTCAAGTAGGATATGATGCAATTTTATTATTGAACTACACATTAAGGATAAACTCAGTTAAGTTTGAATGTAAAGTAGTAGTGTGTGAATAACAGAATTTTCCGATGATTCTGAAATTCAAATGACAAAAGGAACTACGGAGATAATATATTTCTAGTTGTGAATATAATGGTATCCACGTTATGATTGCATCTGCCATTATAATTGTACGATCGGCTATTCGATAGAATAATTTGAATTTATATGTAAATTGAATTTAATGGCCACTGCGCTACAGATAATGCCGCGGCAGCGCCGAGCAGCGCTTCATCTCCTACCGTGATTAACCACGCTCCGTGATAGTAATTTGACGTTAGTATCCGCGATGAAGGATCGAATTCGCGTTTACCATCGTTCCAATCGATATTTCGTATCAACTACTGCATACGTGCTCCTGAACGGTGTGCATTGCCAATTAAATGCATTAGCAATGCAAAAATTCTTGACAGCAAATACGACTTCGCTTGTCACATAAATATAAATTTCCTTGAAAAATAATCCTTCCCCGATGTTCCATAGGCGGAGTAAATTAGAAAGTAACCGCGCAATAAATTCCCTCGCGTGAATTGAATTTCCACCAAAGTAATACAAGTTCTGCAATTATTTGCCTTCGAAGAATCAACATTATGATACCAGTTATCAATTGTTGACATTGGGAAAAAATACAAACAGCATTTGTGATTAAGCATCCAGCTTGATAGGTTGTGCATACAGGCATGATTCAACCGTTATTCCGCAGTACATAAGGTTCCAGTGCAAACAGACAGACCAGTGGAAGTACAGAGTAGGCAGGCCTGGTTAATTACTCACCCCCATCCAGCCAGGCAGGCAGGCTTCGGTGTGTTCCACCCCCCTGTTACCTCCAAGCCTTTCCCATTCGAACCCTGATGGATCACCTAGCCAGCCCACCACCCACAGAATAGCCAACAATGGATTTTTGTTTCTTTTTATTGGAAGTAGGCGGATAGGAAACGGATCAGAACAAAGTATTTGTCGCTATATATGTAGCTGCTGATCCCCCATCCCGATGCTCCCCACGATTCGATTCGTCCCCTTGTTCTCTGACCGTTAAGTTCTTTAACCTGCTGGGCCGAAATAGCGGTGCACCCCTAGAGAAAGAGAACGATGAACACACGAGGGAGCAGAGAAGCGATAATGGCGTTCGCGGAGCTTTACACGAGTTCGTCCTGGCAAGCGCAAACTCGTAACACGCTGATGCAAAGCTACCGCCGAGATTCATGGGCATTCCTCGGGAATTGTGATAACTCTTTAATGGTCTCCCGTAGAAGGCAGAAAACTTTACCTTTCTATTCGATCACACGTTTAACCGCGTACATTCGAATGAATTCAAATCATGCGAAAATCATACCCCATTATCCTCTAATGATGGGGCAGAATGGATGTGAGAAACATTCCGAAACTGTTCCCTCAGGAAATCAATATGGTAATGTGCTGCCTTATGTAATGAGAATCTTCGTAACGAAGGGTGCTCAAGAGGGATAAAACCATAGATTCGGGCGGGATAAATGAATGCCGTGGATCCATGTTGGACACAAACTAGACGCGATTAATCGCAGACACGAACGGCTTAGCTTAGGTGTCTGGAGTTTACGGCACGTTCGCATGAACTCGGAGATCGTGGTCACTGCCAATTTAACCCCGACTTCTTTCCTATAAATTCGAAGCTAATAGAAGCATCGTGAAGATTGCACGACTGAACTTTCTCTGTTAGCAATTGCAATAAGGGATCGTTGCGGGTCGATCGGTGGGTTTGGCGTATTTCGAAATCCAACCTGTTCTTGAGTTGGGAATAAACGCTCGACTCTGTGGGATAATTCACCGCGTTTAAGGAACTTAAAGTGGCAATAAGTGCGAGGGAACGCGAATTTTAACCAAGTCGGGAATGATTCTCATTCAACGCTCGTCTCTACGGCACCCCTGTAAGTCGATCCCAAGTTACGGTCGTCGCGCCAGCCGAAACGATCCAGCCGGTTGACTCAGCCGCAAACTTATCGTCCGAGTCCTAATTGAATTTGTCCTCTTGGACCATGTCGCCGTGTTGCGGTAATGTTGGCAGCTCTAGACGGTAGTCTCCAAGGTATGCCAAGGGCTTCGCTTATTATAATGGGCGCGAAATTTGCATAATGGATACATATGCACGCTCAGAGCGGACTCCTCGACCTTAGTCCTCTACTCTCCTTGCCTTTCGCTTCTCCTTCCTTCTTTGCCCTCCGCCCTCCCTCCGTATTGTGGTCGAGAGTTAGAGAAAGACAGGGGACGGGAAGGAGAGGGAGGGGATGCAGTTCTACTGACTCTACGGAGTGCTTTAGTTGTTAGTTGTTACGTGTACGTGTCCCATGCAAAGTTACGTCCCATTGTACCAGCCTGCTAAGATCCAGGCTCCAACTAGTAGTAGAGCTGTAACTCTTGCAAAAGAGTACTGATTAACTTGCGAAAGTCACGAATAAACCCTCCCCCGACCACCCGCCCCCCGCTGCAAAAGACGGATCCGTTTGCGTACGTTTTGCTCGATATTCTTCTCTCCAGACGGCGCTGCCACTCCAGGTGGAACGGGTTGGGCGCTACACCATATTCTTTGTCGAGAGCTTTTTGCATCGCTTTGCATGTTTCGAGATGCAAAGTTTCACCGCGGCCCCGTATTTATGGCGCTCTATACCTCACTGCGAGGTTATCCTATCAATCTGTACACACACCACCGCCAGATATTGCTACTTTGTCAATGTCAGTGTTCTATCGTTAACTTTCCGTGTTTTGTTTCGGTGCCCGCAGTACCCTCGCAATTCGTAACTGTAAACGATGGATGACGCGCATGGTGCACCCCCCTCCCCATCTAAACTATTTCGGATGTAAATATAACTTATCGCGTAAGTGTCCGGGCAGATTTACGATCGGGTGTCTCCATAATTTTTACATCGTCGCGGTTCGTTATTTCCCAACAACGATGCGCAAACTTGGATATCGCGGGAGCTTTACCGATCCGTGGTGGATTATTGGATCTGGGCGAAATCTCAAAAGAAAATACTGAATCAAGTTGTATCGGGGTGACCCCATTTAAATGTACGTCAGCAGGCACGACAGTTTCATCTCGAGACGACGTTATCGACCCTTGACGACATCCTTCACGGTAAGAGAAGGTATATACACTTGCATGTATCACCGCGACTCAGACAAAGCTCTGCAATTAACTCTCCGAGCCCCATGCGCCCGCGGCGGTTAAGACGAACTATCGGAGGAGGAGCTGCTGGAGGAATGGCTCTTGTATCAAGTCGCACGTTCCCTGTGAGTAATTGCTGTTATTCCTAGACGATTCTCTCCCTTTTGGTACTACGTGACACACCCGGCGGCCTCCCTACAGAATTACCACTAATTCGTTTTCTTTCTGACGTCAGGGGTATTGCCATACATACAAACAAACCGCAACCAATTGTAAATTGTATAAAGGTTTTAACTTTTACGTTGGATGGCAACTTTTCAACTGTTGTGAGCATTTGACACAGAACAATCGTGGCTTCAAATCAGCTTTGCATATTGATGGGTGCAAAAATAGGTTTTCTATAAAATATACCTGCGAAAATTCCAGTTAAGTGATGATTTATATAAAGAAATATTCTTTAAACAAAATTGAAGGCACCTACACATTTTCTACAACTTGCCTTGGATTATTCGATCTATTTTTAAGACAAAGAATAACATTAAAGCTGGCAGTTTCAAGTATACAACATCACAATGAAGTATTATACTATTACTTCCTGTCATAAATTTTTCTCGGTTCCATCATCCTTCGTATAACTTGGTCACAATAAATCACGATAGCGCGCCGTATGTTAACTGGTCCCAGCATCCCCCTGAATGGCTCCTTTTCACACGTGTTCGGGAGTGGCGCGTATAGGATCGCGGTACCCGTGGGTAGATAGCGAGCCAGGCTGTGAAAGAAGAAGGAACGATACGAGGCGGAGAGAAAGGCACGGAATTATAAGGATAGAATGTGAGAAAGTGACGGAGAAAGAGACGCAGGGGTTGTAGGGAGACCCGTTGCTGAGGCTCGGTTCTCCGGCGTTGGTGCTTTCTGACGCAACATAATGTGACGGCCATTGTGCTGAAGTTAGCGGCGGTGGGTTATTCAGCGGCGGCATTTCCATGCAAAGCTTCCCGGATGAAGCCCAGACAGAGAAGAGTAGCCGCGGGTACCGCAGACCTCTCTGTATCCTGATCGCCCCCTAACTGCACTTTGCCGTTGGCCCTTCCTACCGTCGTTTCTACGGTCGAGCCTCTCTTCCTTCTTCCACTTCTCTCAACGTCAGATCTCACCTCTCCCCGGTAGAGTCCTCTTTGCTCATACTCCACCCTCCTCCATCTCCTCCCACACGCTTCGACGATCTACATTCTACCTCATTGTGCACCCGGCTTATCCATGCCCACCCGTGCGATTCTCACATCCTGATAACGAACGGTCGTGAAACGCTCCCACTCGTGCATCTCGGCCTTATTCCTCCCTTTGAGCCCCTCCTCTTACCGGGCTGAAGAGAAGTCGGGTTAGCGGGGAACTAGGTATCGCTCCTGTCGCCGCGCCCGTCACCGAGAGCAAATTTTACCACTGAAACCCCCTTTGCGCGAGATAACGTGCATCGGTATGGACGTGCACAACTTTTTCTACAATTGCCTGAAGCTCCGCTGCGACGCGTATGCGAACATAGACCGCTTTAGTGGTTTCTCGCTTTTTTATATGGGTACTGTTGCGTACTCGTAATACATAAAGTTGCCTAGCTTTTTACGTGTGCTATATTGGTCAGATTGTTTGAATTGCGAGAATTGTTTGTGTTAATTCTGAAATTAAGTTAATCGTATTGCTGTACAAATCGTTTTAAATCGATTCCAGTGATGTGAACTCGCAAAAATCTACTATTTCATAATTTCATAAGTTTCATAATTGTATGTCATGTCTTAGAAATCTCGAAGTAGATATATTTATGTGTTTTTATAAATAAGGAACGCGTTTTTGGTTGGTATATTTTTTTAGAGTTTTCAGGGTAAGTCTGCACTGCACAACAGCAAACATGATTCATGGTATACATGGTTCAAGAATTTCTGCTTATAGTGTGATTGGAAAGCAACATTGGTAATCAATTATCTGACAATTAGAGAAGCAACACCGAATTGTGCCACAACACGTATTGTCTCTTCTCATTGTTTACCTGTTTTAAAATCTTGCGCGGCAGATTTATAAATGAACGCTCCCAGCCCTACTATTTAAACAATTTCAATCGCAAATTTTTAGCGTATATATTTTATTCATACACGTTTCGGGTTGCTTGTGCGCGCATGAGAGGTTTCAAGTATTTGGGGAATTTTCATGCGCCGCATCTGGCGAAAAAATACGATTTATAGGAGCGGCGAAAATGCAACGATGAGAAATATATTTCACCGGGTGGAAGGTGATTTAATGAAACGCGTGGAAATGTTAACAGCCTGACTGACTTGTAATTGAACCGAAAGCATGGGAATACATGCCCATTGCTGCAGCTTTATTTCTTACTCGATGGTCGATGTAGACAGCAATTCCCCGTGAAATACGCCCCACTTTCCTAGAGTCAAGACCGTTAATGCAAACCACCAAACCGCCGGGCTTTCCTTTCGTACAGCTTAATCACTTAAGTTCCTGTCTTTATCAGTGTTGTTCACAAGAACTCTCGTAAATGATGAAAGCTTCATTTTCCGCCTTATCGAAACAGAGATAAGATATATGCTGAGAAGATACCTGATCGAAAAATGTAATTAATAATTGTAAGAAATGTTTTTCTTACGATAAGCAACAAACACGCGTACTATCTAAACAGGGTGTACTATCAATATCTCACTATATTATAATTTACAAGCGTTGGGCGAATCGTACAAAAGAACGCGGAGGGCTTCTGCAGTAGCGACCAGTGTGTCCCGAAGACAGTACAAGAGTGGCCGCGTCCTGGTGGCTCGGGTGTAGCGCCCTTCCCGTGACGCTTGCTTTGGGCCTGGGTTTTCCCCAGTTCTCCCGTGCAAACGGTCCTGGACCAGTGTATTTAGGCTTCCGGGCGGTAGGCTGCGGTTCCGGGGCGCCATTTGAATATGCGTCCGTCGGATTTTCTTACATAATTATTTATGTATTTACACGGTTGTAATCGTGTGAATTATAAATGCAGGAGTGTGAGTCAACAAATAAAGAAATCGCATTTTCAATGGTGTCGTCTCATGCGAATAACGAAAGATCATAATTAGGTCATTCCACTATTAACTCTGACTGTTCAAATGATTCTGTATTCTGTATTTATTACGTCACTTTGCTATTAGTTTTAATCACACGATATGCATTATTTTCCATTAATTAAGACCTTGTGATTTTTATCCTCATACTTTATTCTTCTTTTACTGCTTGTTATCCTGGTGGAACATAATAATACCGCGCGTCGAATCAGTTAAAAATCTCGTGAATTTTTATATGATTGCGAGGTGACAGTTAATACTGTATACTTACTTTGTACGTATATTTTATTAGTTTCGATAGCAACATTCTTCTTCTATGAGGAATTGACTATCTGCAGCGTTTAACATTGCTATACAAAACGAGTATACTTATATTTATTTCATGCTGATGGTTGATTTTCAATACCCTGCGCGACTTTTATTATACATACTTCCAATTCGTTGTAATATATTTCAAACGAGTGGAAAGTTCAGAATGAATTAATTTCGGCAGTTACGAGCTACTCAAGAGTAGTTTACGAAGTGTCTTTCATCTAGCTTCCCTGACCTCCAACTAAAAGGCTCATGTTTGAGGTTGTAGCACCTTCAACGAAAATTTGCAAACTATGCAGGTACCTTTGGCACACCTTTTACACCAATAAAGTTCCACTCATACAACTTACTCCCTTCTTTAAAATCACAATAATCTAACAGATCAAATACGCTTTTCTATACTTTTTCTTTTCAATTTTCGAAATAAGTAAATGCATCTGCATTTTATGAACGCGACACCGAACAACAATGTCCATTTGTACTAATATATACAATTTAATGTTTCATCGTACAGTACGGACTTCAAAATAATCGCATTATTTACAGCATAACAGAATATTGCCAGTAACGTTGAACTTTTTGATCTAGCTGGATGCGCGGACAAGCATCGGCGTGGCTCGACTGCGAAATACTATCCCGGCGCGATGCCTAGTTCGACGGAAATGGCCGAGAAATTTTGTTTTCGGTCCCAACGCGAACAACCGGCGCGGCCGATAAATTATAAAAGCCCAGAGACTTCGAGAACGATTTTTCACATATCTTCGCCTGTATCCTGGGGGCGGGGCCGAGAGGAGGAAAAAGTGGAATAGGATTTTCCTTAGGGATACTCCAATATCGTGGGTGGAATACGTATATCCATAGCGCGCCCCCTTTCAACTCTCGAATTTTATTAACGTATCGGCCGATGGTGGGTACGGACGTTGCAGCAGGCGGCGGTGTAGCGGAGGGATGCGAGTTTTAGGAGGGACAGGGTAGAAAGGGAGTTGGAAGCCTCGCGCCGCATAATGTATAACATCATCTTTTACGATATCTCTTTCTGGGGCGCACCAGGGTATAGGTAATGCACGGTATTGTATTTTGCGATTGCATTTTCAGAGACGTCCGCCTGCGCTTTGAATATAAAGTGGCTCGGGCCGTGCCTGTTTCACGTGCGGCGCACCGTTGCTGCCGGCGGCCCTAGCAAAACGATAATACGCCACTCCTAGCAGCTGTGCCAACCCGGTAACCGAACGTTATTATCGTACTCTCTGAGTCTATAGATGCTTTTAGCGAGTGCCGCGATCAGAAAGCACTTTTGTTTCTCCCTGTTATCGTGTTGCACTGTTCCGACGATACGTTACGGGCGATTTACGATTCCGAGAAGGTAAATGCTAAATCTTCTCGTACGTCGAGCAGTCCGCAAACTTTCTCGAATAGTGATTTCACTTTCAAACAACTCAAATCATTCCCTACCAGCTCGCCGGATCGTTTTCAAGCTCGACGCAATTGTTTCGATAAAAGTTCAAGGAGTAGCATACCCAAACCCTCGACAAGTAGCGCACGTGCGCGCGATTATGCCGCAAATCTGCTCGGCCAATCGCCGATGAACAGGATGCGAAATCATTTCCCAGTATTCAACGGCGTACAATCCACACCGGGAATGGAATAGGCAAAGCGGATTGGGAGCAGAAGGAGCAAGAAGGAAGGAAGGAGTCAGAGTGGACATTGAAGGGGAGACGAGCGTGCCGGAGGAGCGGGTGGGGCTACTTCCGTGATAAATTAATCGTCGATTTCCGACGATTACAATTTGGTATGCTTCCAAATCGCTCGCACCCTTTTTGCGGCGGTGAATTTTAGCCGTGTGCATTTTTCATCCGGCGCGGTGCGGCCCTCAAAAAGAGGATATCTATCTTCCCTAGAGGCTGCCCTGGCCCTCCGTTTCTCGGTATAACCTGTGCTCATCCTTCTCCGCTCTTCGGCCGTTCCGCGCCCTCTCTCTCTCTGTTTCCTTCCTCTCGTGCCTAGCTCTTGCTGAGAGAGACTGGCTCGCTTCCAAAAATATTATAAAATTCCCAATTACGCGGCATAGATTGGCGAGGTAAATTGCCCCTGGAGCACGGTGGGTGGCGAGACGGTGGTTGCCTCCGCTATATACCCCCGGCTGCTTCGCTTCGCGTCGCTCTGCTCCGCTCCACTCTGCTCTGGCTGACGACCGAATCGAACCGCGGGGGTGGTGGTGGAGGGTATGGGGGGAGGGGGCGCAGATCCTCCGCTTCTCTCCAATCGGTAATCCATTACCGTGACGCGATTGGGTAATTGCAGGTGAGGGGCCTATCTAGAGACGTGCCCACTAACCTCTAACCTCTTCCCCTCTATCCTCGAGCCACTCTCACCCCGACCGACCAGTGCCCCGACCCTTACCATTCTGGTCGATATTCCCTCTAATTAAACACTGAGGGCACAATGACAAACCTACATTGTACCGGGCCCTCGCCACCGCTGTCGGTAATGCCGGATACCAGCGTTCCAAGCTACGGAGACTGGCGTTCGTCCGTTTCCGAGATCCGGTAATTCGGTTAATCTAAGGTGGTTGCTGCGAAACGCGACTTCGGATAAATCACTCGCCCCCCTCCCGCTGGCTAACCCCCTCTCACTCTCCGCCAGTTGTTGCTGCGATTCTGTTCTTAACTCCGCAGGGACAAGCCAGGATGAATGCTTACATGGCGCCATGCGCTCGCTTGATGTGCGTATAATTTCAAGTAGGGAAACGTTGATATGTGGTTGGTACCATAAAAAGTTGTGGCTCTGACGATTTTGTGGATTTTCTTGGTTCTGTACTTTGTTTAGTATCTGCCGAGTGAAAGTATAATTTTACCGTACGGTTCTGTTTACTCTGCTGCAGTCTTCGGATTCACTATGCGTTTAACATAATGCCAAGGAACGAGGCCCTCTCTTATATTTTTCTCGAAGTTAGAAAAATTTTTAAATAGAAGAGAACATGTTTGGATCGAAAAAGTAGGGTTAGAATATACACGTACCTACTTGCAATATGATGTTCATATTTATTTAGTTCAATTACCTAACGATATTAATAAGTAGGCAGGAAAGTTGTCGCATTTAATATTTTACAGGATAGGCCATGAAGGGATTGCTTAATATCTAGGTCGCTGTTTAAAAAAATACAAAAACGAGCAAAGTATACCTACTTAGATGTCAGTGGCGGATTTAAGAAAAAAGGCCCATGTAGCAAACATTCTGAGGGGCCCATTTTTTCGGGAAAATGAAACGGTAGTTTACTAAAAGGGGGTGACTGTACAGAAAAGTATAAAAGATAAATATAGTGCTTGGATAAAATCATAAGTTTTTTTTAAGACAGGGCCCTGGGGGGCCTTCTGTGCAGGGGCCCAGGTGGCAACTGCTCATCGGCCGCCCTGTTAAATCCGCCACTGTTAGCTGTATACACATACAAGTACTTAGAGTTTGACGTGATTTATAGTTGCACTACCATTCTGCTGGTTCTTCGTACCTACTTCTAAATAAATGAAACAGCATAGTATCGTCTACCCTGTTGAGTACTGTTGCAGAAGCCGCAAACACTAAGAGGCACGAATGCATTCATCAAATGAAGGATTGTTAATTTTACGTAGCGCCAAGAGCGATTTGGATTGAGTGAGGCGCGCGAGATGCCGAACGGCGAAAAAGAACAAAAGAGTCCCGTAGTGACGAAAACGGGCGATCGGCGTTGACGGTGGCGTCGGCAGTTGATCGGAGACCTCCGAAGCGTGATCCACGTACATACTCGTATCCATGTTTTATTTTATTCTTTTCTATATAATATTAATAAACTTCTTTTTATCTTGCGACCCTGTGAGTTAGCCTTACCCAGAATCCTACACAAATGAATTGTATAAAAAATCTGATAGACTGAAATCAGGGCAGATTCCTGTGTAATTGACGTCACGTTCGGCGTAACTTTATCTACGTGTATGGCATTACTGCTGAATGATACAACAAGCCCCATTTGCATATTCCCACCCCCCGACATTATCTATTCGCGGTTGCGCCATTTCGCGGGCCAAGGCACCGAAATTGGGCGAGGTCGTTATTCAAGAGCCGAGTTGACAGATATAAAGTGAGAAGCTGAGCGTACAGCCAATCCGATGACCAGATTCTCTCGTAGCATGTTACAGAAACTCATTAATGGATGCATATACCTATTATCGTCTCTTATAATTGCTTGGTATCTATCCAATATTGCAAATCCCCCTTTACGGTACAGGTGATCGCCAATCAAGTATATGTAACACAAATGAAACTTCTTTTATTAACCAAGAGATGAACATTTACTAACGTTACTGGCTCGTAATATACCTATTACGCAAGAAACGAATAATTTTGGACCCTGGATTTAGACGCTCGTAAGGAATAATAGTTATAAGAAACTATCTTACCAATCTCGCTATTGTATGGTCGCTAGATAGAGGTACGTCTTCCACACACCCAAGACAGAAGCTTATCTGTTTTCTCTCTATCGCGTCACAGGTCAAACATCTCCCCTTTTCTTTTTCGGGTTGACCTAACTCGATAACGGCGTCTCGCTTGTAAAGAATTAAAGTAACTGCCCCACGCACGTGCCAAGTGGTAGGACGCTTCAGCCGTTCCAATCCCCACGAGGACCTTATCCCCTTGCTCCGGTTCTATCCCCTGTGTTCGAAGATCCCTTCGCACAGTTCGAAACCTGACTGGGAGCGTGGTGAGCGAGGGAAGCTGAACGTGGTGGAAACAGAAAGGTCGACTTACATGATTCGATCACCACTATCAACGATACCGTTGTAAGATTATCGGCAGCAAACATCGCCTTCAATAAGGTAGAAAAACGTCAAGTACCAATCAGGGCATCAAAATTACGAAATAATGTTTGAGTGCAGGATTGTCGCAAAAATATGTAACAATATTCTCACTTCAGTATGAAATGATTTTCTATCATTTTGTACAGACACTGTGGTTTTGATGCTTACAGTTAATGTGATATGTACTGTAAGACTCTTGTAAGATGTTGAGCATTCATTTGCTTTAAAAGTATACCAAAAAACACTAACTGAAATTATCATAGGAGACTTACTGGCGATAGGTTCGTGAATAATTTTACGATACTACTTAATAGTTGAATGAAAGTGTTTATAATTATAGAATGTATTTGCAATCGCAATGTATAACGAAACCGTAAGTCAAAATTCAATTTGAAATGCAGACACAATTCTCAAACTATTAATTAACTGTAGAAACAGTACAAAATTACGATGTTTATTATAAACAGTCGCAATAATTTTGATTTTAAACTCGGATTATGAAAGCTTTACTTTGCACATTTGTATTAATTTAGAGAATAGAGCAGAATTTGCAGCATAACTGAAAATGAAATGGCTCTTCACGTAAAAGTAAATTGAAAATGTGGCATAAAGTTTGTTCATAGCTGGATTCGTTTCCAAGAAAATCAGTTCCCAAATTGAAACGGATTCTGAGTCAACAGATTTCCAAAATCGAGAAATGAATTTTTCGGAAATGAAACGTCCGAAGAAAAAACTGTATTGCACATTTTCGATATATTTTTTATAACTTATTATAAGGACAAGGATAATATGTAATTAAGCGAGTATATTTCGTCTGCCAACATCATTAATATTTTAGTAAATGCAGTTGGTGTTCTACAAACACCGACATTTTTTAATTTATTCGATATATACGGGTATGATCCTATTAAGTCGGGGTTAGGTGACTTGTGACATCACCGTGGACAACTCCGTTAAATGTTACCCAGTACTAATTGCATCCTGACATCGTATTCAAAACTATAACGTATCAAACAATTCCAATCCTGTCAAGTACAGGCCTTTGAATTTCTGTGAACTGAGGCAAGGACGAACCCATCTCAACCGTGCACACTACCACTGGCATTGGACAAACAATATTCAATATCGCTACTTCCAAATAGAAAATCATAAAATTTAAAATGCGAAGATATATCAAAAGCATATCATATGTTGGCAGTTTAGATCTAACAAGGAGAGATCCCGAAGCCGGAGATTCAAAAATTTCTGAGACTTTGTGAATATGTAGGGGATTTCCTGCTGATTAAAATGCAATTTTTGTTTGCTGCCCAAATTCACTTTGAGAGGGTGAAATTGACCCCTTAAATTCCGACTATTTTCCGATTTTGTGTTATAACTCTCGAACTCTAAGTTACCAAATGATAGTCCTAATCAAAAGAAGTAACTTTTGTCTTGCAACTTTTTTTCTATCCCTTACAGATTGCGAGTTACAAAATAAAATCGGAAAATAGCCGAATTTTCAGGGGTTAATTTCACCCCCTTAGAGTGAATTTAGGCAGTAAAAAAATTGCGTTGCAATCAGGAGGAAATCCCCTACATATTCACAAAGTTACACATTTTTTTGAATTTCCGGGTTCGAGATCTTCCCTTGTAAGTTCTTTAAATTTTATTTATAAATTTCGAAAGATTCTGTTGGTTAGATTTATGAATAGTCTTCTTGCGCCTCGCATTCCATTTGAAAAACGAGACTTGCCTACTCTGCTTGATATTTATAAGGGCTTGACGTTGGTTTATTCAAGATGGGAAAAATTGTATTGTGTATTATTCGAGTCTGGACAGTGTAAACGATATTTCGACTTGATAATCGGGGAAAGGGCATCGCGCACCTGGTGCATTCGCAGTAGCCAGGAAAACATACCCTTCAGAGTTGGCGGTAGGCGGCGCAGGTCCCGAAGTTACGTCGTTCGAACACTCGTAAACACGTAGAACGCACCTGGGACTCGATGTCTTTATCGATAATGTGACACCTATATACGTGGTAGCGTAACTCACGATTTTAAATATTTAACCCCAGCTACTCTCTTCGCTTTCATTCCTTGTCGTCTACCCCTCTCCATCAACGTCCACGGCGAGGGTGTATTCACTTGCACGTACATACACGTTTCCCGTACCTCCAATGAAGCTCATCGAATCGTGAATCAACAAATCTTCCACATCGCGAGCAATGAAATTAATTTTAGTAGCTGCTGAACATCCGAATGTTCGTAAATACATTCACGATTGTATTTCGTATTCTTATTGTCTTTGGTGTCAGCAAGATGATGGGTATGAAACTAACTCTAGCGAATCAATACGAGTGTACCGTGGAATAAGGAATGGGCATAAATATTTCCGTGCTTCCGTGCTCCTTCATTCCATCGTGCCACTAAACTTGCGACCCCATGTTATGTATTATACGATAAAAACGTTACTCAAAAGCTATGATAAAAAAATTTAATATAAATAAATCCAACGAGTCAATTGAAGCTCTTTATATTTTGATACAGCTGTCGTGCATTTTTATTACCTATGGCAATAGATAACAGAGGACGAATATAACATGATACATGGGTATCATTGCACGCATTGTTGAAGAAGAAAAAATTTACCATGGGCCCGAGCACCGAGGGAAAACCCAGTGCTATCAATTTTTTGCCTGATCCCATGATTCGAAGAATACTGGACGGCATAAGCCGGCCGTGTCCAATAGAACCTCGTGCTCTCGAGCTAATCGTTATTTTGCGTGGACAGTACCGGTGATCGATGCGGGGGAACGGCTCGAGAAGGGCGAGCGGAGCGCGGAGCGCGGAGAGTGGAATAAGGACGGCGCTCGAGGCACGAGGGGGGTAAAATCAATGATGGCCTCTTGAAAATTTCACCAGTCAAAACGGTAGAAATAGTCGATTTTCCGGCTTCCTCTTGCCCGTCACTTTAAGGGAGCGGATTCCATCGCGTCTCCTGGGCGTTCTCGGGAACTTATAAATATCCATAATACATCGATGCGGGATTTCTACTAGCATTCCGGCCAATCTCTGCATACTGCTCCACCTCTGCTGTGCGGATGGCCAGACACGCTCGTGCGGATGTTCCACCGGCAACACACAGAGCCGCGGATAGATTTCAAATATGCAGAGATTGTTCTTCGGAATGGAGTGCAGCTGCGACCCCCGGGGTGTCGCGAATCCCGGTAAAAACTGGTGAGAATGGAATAGGAGAGCGAGCAGGGGAGAGTATATCCGGGTGATGTGCTAGAAAACGCATGTAACAGTGTTTCGTGGAGCACCAGCAGGAGGACCACCGTACACTAACGTCTGCTCCCCCGAGACTTCCAAGGCTATAAGGAAATTCGATTTCTCGTAATCCAACTGTGAGGAACATTTCCGGCTGATCGGGATCTGTTTGGCTGTGCCAGCCAGGAGCGCTATTAATATCGCGGCTATTTAGAAACGGGACAATTTTTGCGAATAACCGAACGTGGAGGAGGTTCATCCTTCCCGTGAAGAGTACCTTGCTATTAATAAGTGAATTTGTGACAAGTAACTTTTGCAGGAATACTTGTAGCGCTTTGTTCATTACGTAGGGGACACCGGGGCTAGTTGATACAGGGGCAGGTTGATACAGACGAATTATCTCGACACCGTATATATGTAGCTCCATTTGAGCGAGATCCCCTTGTGAAGTTTGTTGTTCAATTCTTTACTACGATCCAGCGTACGTCTGTGTATCTTGACGTTAACAATCGTTTTTTAACTGTTTTCGTTTACATAGAGAAAAAGTAAATAATTTTGATACATCCAAATTGATCGTCCAAATAACATTTTTTCATTCATTTTGTATGTATTTTCTCAAGTTTTCGCTTACTATATATTAAAGAGGAAGGACCAAAGTATATTTTGGCATATTTGTTATTAAGTCATTAATTCAAATAAAAATGAAAAAAATTGAAAACAGAATAACGTATCAACTATACCCGGTTTCCCCTATATCGTCGACATTTGTTTGCATTAGTTGCATCATTTGCGTACGATTTATGTTAGAAATGAATTGCAAATTAGAGCACATATTGTGTTGGAATTAAAAAAGAACCGATCTGATTAGCAGAACTTGGTTTTGGTTTTAATGTTATTGATTCGTGAGCTGCTTAAATTTTGATGTTCACCTTTTTCCTGTACACCGATTCTCTGTTCACTGTTTGCAAGGAACTGTCGATTTCATTGAAGTTTTGTATGTTTACCCTTCGTGGAGGTGTGTCGCACCCCAAGAGCAATTTTCGAGTTCAAATGTTGCGCCTTCACGATTTCCAAAAGGGATTTATCGCGAAAAAAATCCGCTTTTTTCTTGCTCTTTTTCAACTACAAATTTCATCATATCGAAATTTACATTTCTAGAAAAAGATTATTAAAGCATGATTGTATGACTAATTGACGAACGTACAAATTATCACTGAAAAGTTAAAGAATTCAAAAATACGAAAGTGGTAACTTAAAAATGACGCTGGGGTGCAGTGAACCCTTGTGACCAACTTGTGATTATAAGGAGGTGATCACGAAGGGTTTATAGAATCAAGAATATTTAGGGACATGTACTTTTTATGACTATGACAGTTGGAACTTTAGGCGTAACAATACCCCCTAAATTTCGCCACCCTTGATATTAACGACACAATAGAAGTGTTTATACAATTTAGTCAAGCCAGGACAATGGAAATTTAAGCTACGACACATGAAGTTTTGTTTAAACTATACTTGCACAATATTATATCTGACAAATGTCCCCCTTGGTGTTCACATATTGGTATTCTTTTGAATACATATTTCATTACTTCCCGTCAAACAGCTTTCAATCGTTTAAGGTTTGTAGCTTACGCGTGTGAACATTTTTCTTTAGATAATTCTAAAGAAAAAGTGTTAGGATTTACCAAATCCGAGCATCTTGTGTGCTATATCAAATTTCCACTGACTAAAGTATTCACTTAGAAGAATACTCCTTTTTCCTTCAGAGCATATTCCCAAAAATTTGACTCGTTCTGAAAACTAATAATACATTTTTAAACTCGCATCTTCCTGGTTTAATCTAAACGAATGAAAATTAAAAAAGATTAATCGAAACCGAAGTTATCCACTTTTAAAATGTAGACCCAACTTTTGCTCCATCTTGTATAAACACAATAAAATGATACAAATGATAAATGTATAATGTTTTACATTAGTCATCACCGACTATGTATTAACACTTAATTTTACTTGCATTAGTGATAAATGAAATTGATTTACAAAGTTTATAGCCAATATTGTACTTTTTCAAAGGCTGTAAAATGCTGTTTTGAAGTCTCTACGGTTAAAAGTATAATAATTACCTCAAGGGTAGTGATATATAAATATGTGTATATGAACGAATTCAGGATAGTAATAGTTTCTAAATATTTGGACGATTTAGAAGATTAAAAGTGCAAAAGCAAGTTTTAAATTGTTTTCTAAATACATTTGTAGATGTACACATGTCCATTAAACAGTCACGAAACACTTTCTTTATATTTCCTTCCTCAGGTCGGATAATTTTGAAGATAGCACCAGCTGGATTAAACCGTGGAAAGTATTTTCCCCTATTAAGGGGTTACATCCACCTAGAGGTCCGGGAAAAGCATACAAGTTCAAGAATTTTTTGGAGGAAAAGTATAAGTGAAAATCATACACAATGTTTTTCTACTCAAAGATACTATTTTGAACTATATTATTCTAAATTTTCACGAGATATTATTACTAACTAAAGGAGATATAGGCTTGGATATGAGACGTGTTTTATTTTGTTAAGCATTAGCTGGTGGACATTCCCTAAGTAGGCCAAACGATGCATCTGAAAGAAAACATTCAAATTGATTTTAAAAATAAATAACATTCAGAAGTACCTGACGTTCTCATATTTTTAAATTTCAATTTTGCAATAATGGAAATACTTGCAAACCCTTCTTGAAAAAACGAAAAAATTTTCTACTGAAATTCGATATTTCAACTTGAAACGGTCGCCCTTTTTTACCAAAATGCAATATTAAAATTCGAAGAACGTCAGGTACTTTTGAAAGATATTTATTTTTAAAATCTGGTTGAATTTTTGCTTTCAGATGCATCATTTGGCCTAGAGAATGTCCACCAGCTAATGCTTAAGAAAAAAACACGACTCATATCCAAGCCGATATCTCCTTTAGTTAATAATAATATTTCATGAAAATTTAGAATAATATAGTTAAAAGATGTATCTTTTAGTAGAAAAACATTGTGTATGATTTTCACTTATACATTTCCCCCAAAAATTCTTAAACTTGTATGCATTTTCCGCAACTGTACGTAGGGTAAATCCGGGAGACGCGGTCGGGTTGGAGAGTTAGTCGAGTCGCTATATTTCAGACTCTCTACGTAAAAATGCGTTAAAGTGCAGACCAATTACTTCTCTAGAAGCCAAACAGTTGAATGAATAGCTTCATTTTGCTTCCTTCTGGGTTTTTCTGGATTTATAGGTTTTAAAAGGTAAATTGAGGTTACATTTAACCTCTTTTATCAAACAGCGGTGTACAGAATCGTATTTAAAATATACTTCTAAGTTTATTTTCGTTTAATGTTTGGGATAATAAGATAGTAGAGATATTGAGGGACAATGCAGCCAAAGTGTTTGACCACATTAACTCTGCCTCTCAAAGCTAACGAGGAGACGATCTCTCGCTACAGAAAGGAGAGATGGTCGAGTTACGATTTTTTTATTATTTTTGTTTATTTTTCATTTTTTATTATTACTTTATTATTATTTTTGTTTATTTAGTTTATTTATTCACTTTTGTATTCATTTGCCTTGCTAATCGCCAGTAGGTAGTTCACTTTTTCTTTGATGTGTTCTTTACTTGTTTAGCGTAAACGAATTAAATATCAATGAATCTGTAGTTGTTATCACTCATAAATAATTTTGCTTTATGCTTTGTTAATTTTCCATGAATAATTATGTGAGTGGTCTCTGCCAACAACGAAAACCATTTCTCCCGGCACCTCGGGAGAGGTGGTCAGATGTCATGACTTCAGTTTTCAACCCGATTTACAGTAAATATTGTCTTAACGCAAATATCGATCAGTTTTTCTGAATCAGCATAAAATTCTGAACATATAGGTTTGTTCTGATAAAATAAATAATTTCTATATTCGTTTTAATAGCCATTTTATATTAGGTCGACCGCGTATCCCGGATTTACCCTAACCCCTTAAGTCCATGACTTGATGACTAAAAAATGACATATTCCACAAACTTACTTATTTCAAAAACATTTAAAGTACCATCAAACGTAATAAGTACCAACTATTACTGAAACATTTAGACCCATACAGATTGCATTTTATACTGATACTTGAACCCACAATTACCTATATCAACACCACAGCATCCTTAGCGCCTGCACATGACTAAAACCCTGTGAACCAAAGTCAACGCGTATTTCTTTCGCCCGGTGGCGTTTGATCTTGCACCATTAATGGAGCTCTTCGTGAAATTGCGGTACAACCACCGGCGGATTACGATTCCAGTCACGTGATTACAGGAACGTCCGTTTCTATGGTTCATTTCTCGGGAAATCGTGTTGAAGCGGCGTGGAGTAGCTCGGCCCTGTGACGGTATAGAAATAGTGCGCGCCAGCGACCACGGCTACGGCCGTTCGCTTTTCAACGGAAATTATCGGACCATAGTGAATGTAATCCGTGTAACTGTCCCCGAGAGGATGAGAATGGAATCGAGCACTTATCGGGGTCCGCGCTGGTTCCCCCCAGTAGCATAGCATAGGAAGATGGTGTCACTGCAGTCCGGCGACAACCATTTTCCTGTACATACGCCTCGCATGTGTGTGTGTGTGTGTGTGTCACGGTAGGGCGTAAGTGCGATAGAAAAGAGGAGCAGAGACGAAGAGAGAAAAATAGCAAGAGAAGGGTCAAGCAATGACGATCGCCAGGGGTGCTCCCGCCGCACTTTTCCGACTCATTTTCTCCGTCGATATCTCAGTCTCCTTTCGCGCTCGTAAATGTGAACGGCCCTTAGGCGTCGGCATGTCTGTCGTTACCGCGAGTATAACGGGAAAGAGCATTAACGAGGGGAAAAAAGGGGGAAGAGAGAGGGAAAACCAGGGGAAACGAAGAAGAACGACCAGCACGATGTTATCGGGACTGGGCGATCGATGTTTTACGATTGAATTTAATGGGCGTCCCATATGACGAATAGTACGCTGAAATGAAAGACCTAAGTTCGGTGTAGGTATTGAGACGAGATTACGATTATGGTTAACAACATATGGGCTGCTTGATAATTTACGCGAGGCTCAAATTATCGCGTAGCTAAGAAAATGTGCGAAAAGTAAATTATAATGTCTGTGGCTTCAGAGATTTTTTATAGAAATAGGTATACAGTGCCTCAAGAAAGTATTCAAAAATTGCGGAAATTCCCGAAATCTCCGATTTTCGACCTTATTCGGCGATCTTTAAACGTTTGTAGTTCAGAGCAACGTTAACCGATTTAGATGAAATTTTCAGCATGTACACAACTTACCTAAATCTACTAACGGGATTTTTAAAATTTTTATTACAGGCCCAGATAAAAAGTTCGAAAAATCGACATTCACTAATTTCTTCGCTATTCCGTCCATTGCAATTTTTTTCGGAACGACGTAGCACGTCACCCAGTAAACTAATGCTTCTAGCTTCTCAAAAAAACTCAAGTCGTTTGGACCAATTTTAAAAGTGTTATGCGATTTTAAAGAGTGTACGAATACTGTTTTGAACTACTGTACTTAAAGGTTACATGTCATATTCAGTTGCAAATTTTTTCATTGTACCTTTTGTACAATATTTTTGTTGGACGAGACTGATTTATGTAAGATAGAATATGAGAAAACGATATTTCAGTTTAATAGTTCTTTAAACTCATTGAATGAAAAGAATGTAATGAAGGTGGGCTAAAATTCCTTTCCAATGATCACGTAGAATGGTTTCGTATTCAATGATTTACGAATGCGAGTATTGTGTAACGAAGTAACGAATAGAACGTTTCTGGGAAAATGTCTTATGGTGAATTGAATGAAGGCTATGAATACAGTCCCTGGAAGCTCCGAAATACTGACATCTGGTGTGCAATTGTCAATTCACGACGCATAGATGCATCTGTGCTAAACGCGCTGTACATAGAATTCTCTGCTCTGCAATATTTCGAAAGATGTATGCAAGAAAAGAAATCTTATAAATTATTCATTCTAATTCTTGTAATTTTCTTAATGTACGGGAAACGAAAGCTGTCACCATTACTTCACTTCTGAGAACTTATACCTATTCCACTGACAATTGTGAATGCATTCGATTTGCACACGCGAAAATGTTTATAAACGAAGTACCTAGAAGTGATTCACGTCGAGCCAAGTCAGCAATGGTCTTGAATTATTAAACGGGCCACCGGGAAAGGCCTGTCCTTTGTTGTACACAGTCGCCGAGTTGTCGCCGTTGCTGCTTTTAGGAAGTAAAAGAGGTACATTCCTAATGAATTTTTCACTGAAAAAACGAGGTCGATTGCATTATTCATTGAAGTACCTTAGCCTTCTGAATTTCTTATAATGGTCACACAAATTTTCACTTTTCTTTATTACAATCACTTGAAGGAAGTAATGCCAGACTAGACTTCTCTTTTAAATTTTTTTTCAAGTTTTTCCAGTGATGAAAGATTTTGTCATGAAGGTACTTCACTTTTTTCACTACGCCACTGTTCGATAAATGCATGTAGGTCATGGAAATACTTGAACACTCGTAACTAAAATCTCGAATTGCTTCTTTATATCAGTTCTGTTTTTAATTAGGGATCCATATCTGAACCAAAGCATTGACATACTTTCGTTCGAAGATATTCATCTCAAAAGGTATTGCCACAATTAACATATTTCATTATATTTAACCCTCGCTGTTGACTTCATTCGTGCTTCTTTTTGTGAATTTGATCGCCAAGGCCATACAAGTTTAAGGGGTTATACCTAGTCAGGAAGTCGAAAAAATCGATTTTTCAAAAATGATATTTGCTGAAAGTACATCCTTTTAGGAATATTTCCCCAAAATTTGAAGTGGATCCGATCAAAATTGACGGAGATATAGCCAGTCACGTACGCATACTTTTGACCGTTCGGAGCACCGCTGTCATTTCGCGCAGGTAAATCGCGTTAGCTTTGTCAGAAACCATGTCTTTCCTTTCTAACTGACCGCGAATCGTCTATTGTCTACTACTAAGGGGTGTATTTTTATGAGTACATAATAAACTTCCTCTATAGCAATGTCGTGTCCGGGTAAACCCAGTTTTAGACGAAATTCAGGAATGCTCACAGTGTGTCATTTGACACCGAGCTAATCGTTTGCGTTTCTATAGTTTTGTGTTCTGTCAGTAATTATGAGTGCGAAAAAAGGTTTGAGAAAGTTAAGAAAGACCACAAACTTTCAGAGATCGAGGTCAAAGAAGAGGCAAATTGTTTCCAATAAGAATACGGCGGAACGTAGTAAAAACGGCTTTAGTGCATCTGCAAAAAAAATTAAGATGCAAAAAGAAATAGTTGAATGTAATAGTAACATAGAGTACAGAGTCTTGAACTTTATTACAGTGTTTGCCGCAATTTCAACTTTTGTAAAGTGTAGAAAGTGTGACGGAAATATCAAATTCGAAACTACGAATACACGTGGCTTTGGCTTCAACATTGCATTAGTTTGCAACAAATGCGCGCCTAACATTATTTCTTCGAGCCCCTTCATTGGACATACTTATGAAATAAATAGACGATTCATTTTTGTGATGAGAGTGCTGGGATTGGGGTTGAAAGGTGCTCAGAAATTTTGTGGACTAATGGATATTCCATCGTTTCTTCAACAGAGCACATACGACATGATCGTTAAAGATATACACGGTTGTGTAAAAACGGTTGCGGAAAAAGTTTTTAAAAGTGCATGTAAAGAAGAAATAGCTGAGACATGTGCAGCAAAAAACGTTAAAGAAACGAGTGAATTAACTATATCGGGAGATGGAACATGGAAACAGCGAGGATTTACGTCATTGTACGAAAATTGTCGACATTCTCGCAAAAAGTGCCTATTGCAAAATGTGCGAAGTTTGGAACAAAAAACAAGATAGCGCACATTATGAGGAATGGTTGGAAAAACATGATGAAGAATGTTGTGCCAACCATAAAGGGTCTTCCGGGAAGATGGAAATAGACGCAATCATAGAGATGTTCAACCGATCACAAGAAAAATCTGGTGAGATGTACACGAATTACATTGGAGATTGTGATTCGAAAACATACACCGGAATCGTAAATGCTGCTCCATATGGCAAAACACCGATAACCAAGAAAGAATGTATTGGACACGTTCAAAAAAGAATGGGATCTCGTCTTCGTGAGTGTGTAAAAAAATCAGTTATACTAGTCAACAGTAAAGATAATAAAAAGAAGAAAATAACGCTCGGAGGTAAAGGCAAGTTGACCGGTAAAATGATAGACAAATTATCTGTTTATTACGGTTTAGCAATTAGACAGAATAGCGATTCAGAGGAGAATATGTATAATGCGATATGGGCAACGTATGATCATTATAGTTCCAACGATGCTAAACCAAATCATAAAAGGTGTCCGATTGGTGCTGATTCCTGGTGCGCTTGGCAGCGCGCTTCGGCAGAAGGAGCGTTGGCGTCGTTCAAACACGACTATCAACCTTTACCTACAGATGTGTTAAGCGCAATAAAACCAATTTACGAAGATTTGAGTAAAGATACTCTACTGCAAAGATGTTTAGGTGGATTTACTCAAAACAACAATGAGAGCTACAACCAACTAATTTGGAAGATAAGTCCAAAAATTATTCCAAGCGGATCAGTTATTGTAGAATTAGCGGCAAACATCGCTGCCTGCATGTTTAATTAAGGCACAGGAGTATTGCTAACAATGATATACTCCATGGGAGTGAACACTGGTCAAAACGTCCATGAATTTGCAAAGAAAGAAGACGCGGAGCGCATCAGGATCTCAGACAAGAGAGCGCAAGGGAGCACCTGGGAACAAAGAATGCTCCGTAGACAAAAGCAGATCGACGTTTTGGAGGCAGCAAGTGCAGCAGAAGGTTCTCTATATGGGCCTGGAATAGATGACTCCATGTAAGTTAAAAATAAATTTTTTAATTAGGTGTAATCAGCTTCTGAATCTTTAAACACGTTTTTCTCGAAACTATGTTTTTGAAACCGGTGAGTAAGATATCTCAACAACCACTGCACCAATCTTTCTATAATTTTGTGTGCTTATTTTTTATATAAAAATCAATCGACTATCGTTCGCCTTTTTTTTTTAATGTATATTTTCGATTTTATTAACGAAAAATGGCCGTTTTTCGCGCGAAAATCAGGATTTCAAACTTTAAATAGCCGCCATTTTATTTTAAATTAATATTTCGAAAATTCCCCCTCCGTCAGTCGATAGATACATTAATATACTAACGAAATCTTTTTTGTTTTTTGATTTTAGATAATCTGGTTCCGAGTTGCAGTGCTCACCGCAAAACAACTTTTTAAAAAAACCTTCTTGGATATCGGTTGTAACTTTATTATAAACATAAATATTTTTTTACAAAAAAATTGTTCAATCTTCTTTAAATGTTGCTCTTTAAAGTGCAAAAAGTTCTGTGAAAATATGTGCTTCCGTTTTTCCAAAAAAATTCGCAAACATTCGCTTTTTTTTGGCCTCCTGACTAGGTATAACCTCTTAATTATAATTCTATTTCTGGCAACTATCTTTCTCAAAACTGTCATTAATCTTTCCTACAGATTTTGAAGTAAGTACAATTAAATAATAATTATTCAAATAATAATTTATTCTCTTACAGTGACTTGAACGTCCCTTGTCGACATTTGGAGTTTTAGAAGGTCTGTCATTTTTACATGCTTTCCTTGCTTGTCATAACTTTGGCATTACATTCATTCCTCATTAACCCTTCGTGATCATACGGGGTGTATCGCACCCCAGGATATGTCTTCGCCAATATTTCTGTAAATTTTTAAACCTTAATAATAAAATAAAAAAACTTGGTGAACTTTAACAAAAAAATCGCTTTTATCTACAACTATTTTTTCGAATACAAAATTCAACATATCAAAATTTACATTTCTAGAAAAAGACAATTACCTATAGCATGATTGGATGAGTATTACGAATGTACATTGTTAGAAGATTCAAAAATACGAAACTAGTAACTCAAAAATGACGCTGGGGTACAGTGAACCCCATGTGACCAATTTGCGAATGTAAGAAGATGAGACCAGGGCTGGTTAATGTACAAAAAAATTACACATAACTGTTGCTACGTTTGATTCACAGGATATATAGTCATCGATCAAACTTATGATTGTTACCATTTTTATTGAAACATAGAACTATACTAATTGTTAATTCGTATTTTTCTGTGAGATGTAGCTGACATCGAGGCGAATTCAACGACCTGTGCATAATAACATGACATTCATATGACCTTCGGTACGAAAACTCATGTTTTGTGGCATTGCATTCAAATTGTACACGTAAATTGTAACCTTCTGTTTTATATTCGAACATACACAGGGGTGGATTTGTATATAGGCTAAGTAGACTGCAGCCAAGGGCGGCAAATTTTAGGCGGAAGAAATTGAAAAAGGTAGCTAAAATGTTTTTATTTTTGCTTTTTTGACCGGGCGATCTTTCAACCCAGAGGCTTGAGACAACTTTAAAAACAATTCACCTTTTTTATGTAGGAAATTAGTAATAACTCATATACGAGTTGTCATATTGAATTAACTTTAAAATTATCTGAACCCTTTAAATTTAAAGGCAGACGCTTGTTCGCCTAGGGATGCCAAATCTGCAAATCCTCCCCTGAACATATATAATTATAGCTTTACAAGTTCACTTTGAGTATCTTTGTAACCCTTACTCAAAGAATAAACCAAAGGTTAAACTTCAAAAACATAGTTATATTGTTAATTTTGGTACAGAAATCTTTCAGCTAATATAAATACAAATATTGATATGCATCTAAATGTCTTGTTGATATATCCTATGAGATTGAATTTAAAAAATACACAGTCCTGTTTTAAAAAAACAATAATCACTTGCCAACCATGAAACATATGACAAAACAGAAAATGATATAACAATCATAATATGATCAAACCATGTGATGAAACAGAAAATAATGTAACAATTATAATATTTGCTCTGTCAAACCATATAATTCCTTTCACGGATATATTCCTGCATCATCAAAACAAAAAAAGACTTTCTTAATGATGACATTACGTGATCTACTTCGTATAAATAGTTTAAAGCCCGTCACAACGAGGGAAGGCAATGGCGAATTGTTGGAAATTCATGTTAAGTATTTAACTGCGTAAATGATGGATTGTTAAACCTCCGGGGGTCTTATTCCAATAATAGCATGTCATAAAACACCCCCACGATCCGTGAATCACGTAATAAAACTACAAGAATTTACTACTGTGTCAAGGTGTTTGCACTTGTGCAAAGCATCTTTCCGGCCACATTTCTTTTTTAAAGAAAACTGTAACTATAACTCTGCAAAATTACATACCCGACAATAAAATTTTATATATTGCCGTTTCTTGTAATGTGTGGAAGCGTTTATTTCGTGCAGAGAAATAATAAATACAATAAAAGACCATTAATAGCTTTCACGAACTTCTCTACTTTACGACACTTGCAATGCCTCTAAAAATATTGAAAATATTACTTGTAGTTTACACAACAGTAACACAACATATTGTAGTACCTTTGTATGTTAAAATATACAGGATACAACAGAATTCGTGGTATAAGTGAAGAACGATTGATTCATCACATAAAAATTATCAGAAATTTTAGAATAAATTTCTTTTATCTGAGGCTTTGCTTTAGAGAATAAGACGTTTGAACTTGTATCGAGTAATTTACATGGTCTCAACCCCACAGTTATGCCTTTGATTTTAGGAACCTAGCTCTTTTCGAATAATACGTAGTGGATCACCATTTACCACGATGTTTAAAGATTAGGTTCCTCCCAATAACTTCACGATATCTTGATTTAAACCTCAAACTGATAGTGTATTCTCTATAGTGACATGACGAGGATGTGACAAACGAAAGTAGAGGTCTACCCGTCTGTATCCAGACAAAGTAACTGTGCTTGCAATTTCAGTCGTTTTTCTTGTGTTCATAGCTTTGAATGATCAAAATTTACTTTAAAATTTCGGATTTGACTTGTACAGGGAATCACTCTGTTCTTGTTTGCATAACGAACATTACTAAACTCTGCGTTTGTAGAAGTATATGAACGCCGGAGATCTAATACAAGCTTAATAATATACATAGCAAGGACTTATTTTTGTATCATTTAGAATACAGTGGGGCTAAAAATATGTCGTATAGTTAAATAAGTTACAGGAAAAATCTCCCTTATCACATTATTTATTTGTCAGGAAATTGTCTCGTATCGTCAAAAGCAACGAAGCCAGCATATACTATTACGTCAGATAACGAGTACTATGTGAGTTGAGATTACTTGAAAAATCTTAAGAGATTGTTGCTTCGCTGAAAGTAATTCATTATTGTAAAATCCGTTTGTATATATATATATACTATCAAACCATCGTATATGCAAATCTAATTATAAGAGTAGAATGTAAGCACTCGTACATAATGAAAAATACTCGAAATTGCATCTCAAGTATTTACTTACTTGGGCGTTTTTATGTATCCATTTTCTAGATTTAGCATTCACTGGAATAAACACATTTCGAAATTTTCACGAAAGTCAAAGAGTTAAAAAGAGAGTCAAAATATCAAAGTCGCACTTCATTTTGCAAAAACTTGGTTAGTATTTTCTTAAGTTCACGTAGACAACTTAATAAAGTTTTTATTTAAAAAAGTTCTACTATTAATAGTTGAACTATAACAGTGAAATTGCGAACCAACAAGAGTTTATACAAAAACCGACTTTTGAAAAACCGGTTTTCGAATTCCACTATTCCCAAAAAACCGGTTTCCGAATATTCACAAAAAATATAATTAAAATAGAAAATAAATATCTGTACCTACTTATTTTAAAATATTTTAGTTTTTTTAATATTTATGGAATTACAAAAATATAACAAAGTAAAATATACTCTATCTATACAAAACCAAATAAATAAATAAACTGATATAACTAAAATCCGTACAAAATATAAATTATAAATCTTAATTTCATTTAGCATTTTTCTCCCGAAAGTATGAACTCATGAAGATTAGTTTTACAGTAAACTGTTACCTACTACAATATGCTTATGTCCGAGGCGATTTCAAGTCAAAATGTGAAAGTTTTTTATTAAATAATTAATTCATTTTTATATATTAATTCTAGTATATAAAACCGTTTTTTTTAATTTAAAAACCGGTTTTCGAATTTTACAAATTTATAAAAATAACCGGTTTTTAAACCCAAGAACCAACGCTCACTTATACACGCTTTTAAAGAAGTACCTATCACCGCTGTTATCTATGGCAATTGTAATCCTCAGATTTTTTGTACTCCTCTTGAATTCACCTTCGGGTACCTTAGCTACCCACTGTGGTAAGAAACTTTTAAAAGTCTGACCCAACCCGATACAAGTCTGTCTCGGGCACAAGACAACCTTAGCCGACAACATTTGTCCTTTCCTGCAGACTATTTTAAACTTTCAATCTTTCCTATCAGAAATTATCGTGGAATTGCTGAAAAATCGATGGAGACCAATGAAAAATTAAGAACCTCTCGTGAAAAATAGACAAATATTCCGTTCATTACTAATTTACATCTCAAGTTCACATCACATTCATTTGACAGATACATACATATATCGTATGCGCAAATAATATGGGAATCTGTCTGGAACATCTATGATTACGATGCGGCGGTATGTTACAAATACAGACAGCTGTGTAATATTCTGAGTTTACTGGCTCATGTTTGTCCACAAAGTTGTCTGGTTGTGTACACAAGTACAACGTGTACAACACGTATTACGCGGATCGGCTACCTAGGATTAAGAGCTGCGCTACTGGTCCTGCATTATTCGTCATTTTCATACGGCACCAGTCGTAAAGTTTACGCAGTTACGGCTGACAAATTTCAAATACTAGCCGCGCGATGGGTTGTAAAACGTTTCAAATGATTCGGAACTCCGCCATCGTGACGAGAGACCGGTGAAATGTAATTTGCACGATCGATCGACAAGGGGTGAGGGACACGTGCCGCCCTCTGTAGGCAGCGACAAATAATAGTATAAGAAAGGGTGCTCAGCTAGATCCCAGCTCGTGACCTTGAACCACCGTCGGACATTCCGTCCGACGTCATCATTCGTCGACAAAAACGTTGACCTTCAGGCGTAGCTCAGTTGTGAAGTGTTGTCACGCGAGGGTTGTCAAACTGTCGGCGACAGTTTTTGGTTACGTATCTGTCGTTGCATCGCCCTTGAATGTCTTTCAATCGCAGGCATTGATCACTATTCAGTGAAAAAAGATATTATTATCGAACAACTGTGACTACATAATATTAATAGTCCTGATGAATGGAAAAGTCTCGTTTTGGTACGTTTTTTGACGTCACAGTACAGTTCGTCGAAATAAAAATAATAACTCATGGAAGCTCTAATATTTCGGTTATAAGAAAAAAAAGCAGAGTAACAAATACACCAATTTCGATAACGATATGTCAATAATTTTGAATATTTATAAATATCTGTGAGAATACATTTCTCGCCAAATTAATTTCGATCTCTAAAAATTGATAATCACTGACTGATAACAGTTTCCAAGCTTTTCTGCCGGGTGGCGCCACAAGCTGCAAGCTCGAAAGCTTCTCCGGTTAATGTCAGAGATGCTGCCGTCTATCGGAGCTGAAACTGCAGCTCTTGCCAAATGTACTTCGGTTAACAGTGACCAATATTTCCGGTCACATAAATGATGTTACCCTCTGTCGAATAAATCAACTTTTCGTGTTTCCAAAAATCTATATATTAATTCACTCAGCGCTATAAGCTTTTGAGAACATTACTGATTCTGAATTTGATATCTTGGAGGCTGACGAATTAAAAGATAACGATTTATGTGCACTCCTTCCTATATCGTAAGTAATTAAATAACATTTTCAAAGTTCTCTAAAATTTTGCTTGTTGGAAGGGTAGCTGCTACTCGAAATATTTTCTATAAAGAAAAAACTTGTTTTTTAAGAAACTACATCTTATTCTTCTCTATTTAAAGACTACTATAATAAACTACTTAGTTTCACAAAACTATTTAACATAAAAAAAAATCGAAATTTTATCCATCTACCGAACTATGTTTGACGTCGAAGAAGCAAATGTTTTGCAATTATAAAAAGATCCGCTTCTCTTTGAATTCCATTTTCTTCATCCTTTTATCTCGTGCCTTTTCGCGTTCTTTCTCCCTACTTCACGGTGGAGAATGCAAATCGAACAGTGAACGGAGGATGGGTTAGATCAACGTGGAACGGTGCAACCAACGGAACGGGTCGTAGAATTAAAGAGAGGAAGGGTTGTTGAACTTCTGCCCCTACTTCTTCTTCGTTATCTGTTTTAACCGGATGCGCAGTCTTTTTAATTACATGGCTAACTAATGAGTAAAATTCCTTCCTCTGTGCAGCAAGTTGTGGAGGTACAGGGTGGTGCTTAAGTGATTAATTTGCCGTACCAAAAATGTAACTGTACAAAGCGAAGTATATGGAATAATCTGCTTCCATGATCTCCCTGTATCAGTGCAAATTTGCTACGTAATCTACCCTATATCTATAAAATCATATATGACTATTTCATTGTTTTTTATCGATTTTGTCACGTTTTCTGTAACGCTTTAAATGTCACATGTTTTGTAACGCTATAAAGTGGGGATATTATAAATAATACTAGTAAGTTATAAATTGTAGAATTTCACGTATGAAGTTATAAGATCTTGATAAAGAATTTCGCAACCGGTTGAATACAATTTCACTGCATTTACAGTCCTCTGAATACGTTATTTCATTTTAAAATAATTACCAAATGAATTTCGAGGAAGAAAACCTTCGTTAAAATGTTTTTCTATACCATACATCAACAAACACAATTAACTGTTTAAGCTCTGTACAAAATTCCATTTTGTAATATCATCTTTATTTTGTTGGATACCATAGTGCAATATGTTTCAATCACTATACCGTGGCAGTAAATTGTTTTCGTCATTCGATGTGTGAAGAGAACTTGTAAGTATTATTTAATAAATATAAATTTGTATTTAGATGTTGGGGTATTATATATCTACTTTAAAAGTTATTTTTTGTTGTGCTGATTGGTTTCTATTAGGGCTGGGACTATTCGAATAATTTAATATTCGAATATTTTACAAGTATTCGAATGCTACGAATAAACTTCGAATATTTGAGTATTCGAATGTTATTATTCGAATATTTAAGTATTCGAATACTATTCGAATGTTTAAGTATTCGAATACTATTCAAATGTTTAAGTATTCGAATACTATTCGAATACTGATGTATTCAAATAGTATGGTATGAATTATAAATCAAATTCTTTAAGTTCATTTTTTACAAGCATTTATTTAGTTTCAGTTGTGAGTTCGTTAGTTTGTCAGGGTGAAATCTTGTAAGCTAATTTTGACCCACTTCAACATATCCGATCAGCTTGAAACTTTGCACACATACGTAGTTCCGATGACAATACGATATTTTCACCCGTTTATTTTTAGTCATATAAGGGAATTCTTCTCAGGCAGTCATCTGGGCCGGTATCAAAATTATTGGTTCCTTTTTAGTACATTTTAATAAAAGCTTGTTTTTAAAAAAAAATTTACTATACAGTATTTCATGCTTTTTAGTGAAAATATTGTATTGTCATCGGAACTACGTATGTGTGCAAAGTATCAAGTTGATCGGATTTGTTGAAGTGGGTCAAAATTAACTTACAAGATTTCACCCTGACAAACTAACGAACTCACAACTGAAACTAAATAAAAGCTTGTAAAAAAATGAACCTAAAGAACTTGATTTATAATTCACACCATACTGAAATATTCGAATAGTATTCGAATACTTAAATATTCGAATAGTATTTGGATACTTGGATAGTCGCCAAATAACTGAGCAACTGAAGTATTCGAATATTCGAATACCGAAAAATTCGACAAATAGTCCCTTAGTTTCTATTGTCTTAGCAATCAATCATTCTATACCACGTCGCATAAACGAATCAATGGACGCAGATGACAGGGAATTCAGAAAAAGTATCAATTTCTCTGAATGCGAAGAGGTCCTCGGTACCAGGGACTTGAAAAGGACAAATAACCCACTCTTACCACATCGTTCTTGTCCTTTTCCTCTCCGACGGCGCGCCTTTTCCAACGAGCCAGTACCGCATCTCTGAGTAATTGCGATTTAACCGGACGCAAGTAGGGAGAGGACAACCGCAGACCGACGACGACATTAAGCGCAGGAAAGAGTGAAATCGCAATTAATTACGTTCAGGTTCACCCCTTCTCGTCGTAGTCAGTGTCCATCCGAAGGTTGGTCAGAAATGTTGAAAGAGGACGAGGTCCAGGCAGAAAACCCAATAACTTAAATGCGCTTATGTATTCTTCTAAACGCGTTTCAAAGGACTCAAGAATCCTTAATGCCTCCATGTCCTCCTCTTGCATTTCATGCATTTTGTAAACTGCGCTGAACAAAACTTTTGAAATTACACTCTTGAAATGTGCCACAAGAAACGATAGTTGTCACGATAAGATATTTGTTAAGTGGTAAAGTATAGTTGAAAGCGTCGATTAGTTTGCAAACCGTATAAAATGTAAATTATGCACAGAGATCCATTCTGCCATATGAGAGCTCCCATATTTTTTATTTCGTCTCTGTTAATGACTATCGCCTGACACCATTTGACCATACTTTTACCAATTTTTCGGTATAGGAGACGATGAGACAAATTAAAGCCCTCTAATCGTATTTTTCTGTAACTCTAAATTTTTGCATTATAATAGACTGTATTTTTTCATTACAATTAGTATTGAAATTGGCAAAGTCCAATTGAGCACAACGATTTCGTGTTTCGCTTTCCACTTTCTATTAGCAAAAACAAGACTTCAATTATCTTTTGCAGCGATCTCCTCCACTTCTTTGTATTATTGGGGCAGCATGTGTGACTCATGTTAATAGACCATTTTGGCACAATTTAATTATTATTTATGCATTCAGATTGTCACTAAACACTCATAATGTGATAAAATCCAATACACTGACTTCACATCCGCTATTTGTTTAATACTATTTGTAGGAGCAACAGATTTTGTTGCTCCAATCATGACCAACATTCCATAAACACATACTAGTCGTTTTCTCATATACTTTAGTAAAAGTAATTCTTCCCTAATTTCATTGCTATTTACATTTCATTGTGTCTTATACATTGAAGCAGTCTCATTTTTAATATAAACTTAAATAATCACTTCAGTTTCCATAACCAGGATGGTTTATTTGGTCTCCACTTGGGACGTAATCAATGTTTGTGGCATTACGCCACATTACATACTTCCCTACAAATTACCAATCTAATATCATTTCACGTATTCTTCGATACAAATATAGAAACATTTTTTGCCATGTATGTATCATAAATATTCATAATTTTCAACGATAATGATTCCAAGTAACGTCACATAATGTGTATTAATGAACACTCACGATACGAGTATACATTATCACCAGTCCACCCACATGCCGTTCTTCGCCAATATCATGGTTATACTCTTGTGTGACTGGCTGTAATTGGAACAGCTTAATAAGCACTTCAGTTGCACGGTACGTTTACATGTGCTCTGTTGAAGTTTCATAATCACGTTAAGGTGCACGGGTGTACTTTGTTAATTGTGATATGACGTGCTGTACTTACTGAAGCGATTTTGAAAGCGTTATTAAATTTTACAATTATTATGGAGATTCTGGGATAATCGAAAGAAAATATTCTGAAACGATGAAACAGGTATACAGTTACATTATCAGAATCCCATCAAAATTCTATTAAAATTCTCTACAACTTACTGCAGAATTATGAGACTTGTATTAATTCATTCCAAGGAAAATTTTAGGAAACGATATATTTTACCACAGCATCTCTTGTTATGTGAAATTGCGTAAAAAAAGAATTTACCATTAAATCAATTAAAGTGTAAATATTTATGCAAACGTAGAAGACTGTCACAACTGCCTGACAGACGGTCCGTGACGCATTTGCAGATTCGAAAAAGCTTTTTTCCTCGGCATACTTACTCGCGCTTCGTTTTCACAGATTCTTCTTCCATTTGAATCCTCGGCGATTAATCGCCGCGTTCGAAATCGTTTTAACGGCGATGATCGGTTGGTTTACTTTGAAGAGGCGACGCATACATACCTGTTAACGATGAATTCAGTGGTAGCAATTAAAGGGTTGAGAGGTTCATGAGTGCGGTAACGTGATGTAATATAATTCGTAGGCACGGCACCCTCTGCAGGACCTTCAAAGCATTCAACGGAGCCAACTTCAATTCCATCTCAATCCGCTTACCTTCCCGCGTGAAACCGGTCCATTCGTATTCCAAAAGTAAAAGGGGATGGGGATGAAGTATTGTCGGATGGAAAAGGCTATGAGAATCGTGTAATTGGTAGGCTTGCATCATCGGTCCTGTCCGATAAAAGGTTCGCCCTTCTTAACGACTGTGATATTAAAACGTACATCGATCCAAATGTGCATTGCACGAAACTGCATTTGTATCTACAAAAAATAGACAAAAGTTAAAACTTCGGTTTAAGAGCAGTTATGTGTAAGAAATGAAATGATAAAATTCAACGTATAAAAAGAGGTAACACTGCTAAGGTCATCAATATCAAACATTTTAAATAATAATTTATTTCAAGTTTTTTAGAGAGAGTTTTAGAGAAGTGTTTAACAAAAATGAAACAATATGAAACTACTCAATGTTAAGAATTTGATAAATTGAAGGAGGCCAAGATACACCATGGGTTTTCTAAATATTTATTATTAAGTAGCCATAAAAAATTTAACGATATTGAACTGACTAATCCATAAAATCGTCAATTATTTTGCTGCTTGTTAGTAAAAATTTGATCTACCGTGGAGTTAAAGTTCATTACATTTTTTTCCTACCATTGTACGTGCTTGGTTTTAAATGTCGCAGAAATGCGAAGAATACACCATTGCAAATTGTTGCAATCTAAGATTACAATCCTTTATTGTAAGACGTATTGACGGACGTAGTGAATAAATTAATTTGTTTCGTTAACAATCCTGACTTCTGACAGTATATTACATTTTTGTCCTTGTTTTTCACATTGAATATGTTGCAAACTCTAGCTGGGTGTGTGATCTTTACTTCGACGCAGCTGTAATTTTGAACACAGATTGACGTTAATGGAAGATGATTATTCCTCACTTCTGCGTTTTCGCTTGAGCAAATACCCGTGGAAGATTACCTTTAAATGCTAGCTATTTCACTATTCCGTTTGAACTTCAAGATGGATGGTCTGTACATCGAGGAAGGTTCCTTAAGTAATTCCACGTGTCCACGGGAAGTCACGTTTCCACGTATAAGAGATAATGTACACAGAACTTTATCGAATCATGTACACAGCAATATTCTTGGAAGTTTGTCGGACGAAATATAATTTTAGTTTAACCAGGAAATTTTGAAAGTTTTCATCCATTTACAATCTAATATTAGTTTAGGTCGTTTGGAACATTTCCAGTTATTGTTAGTTAACTAGTGTTAATTTCTTTCTCAACACAATGCGAAGGTTAACTGAAATATTTGAAAGTACTAACGTTACTTTTTAGTTTTAAATTTTGTTGTGTTTGAATATTAATACGAATTTATGAAATAGTTATTATTTAAAGTTCATAAGTATTATTAGTAATACATAGTAATTATAGATACTCATAGTAATTATTAGATACACTACCTACTTCCGTTGTGTTAATTCATTGTACGAGAAAACAATTTTAATGCTGCCGTATGAATTACTAATGTTAAAGCATTATAGAAGCAATTTTACAATGCATCGAATGTGGTGTCAATTTTTGCATATTTTCTCTACTGTCTCCTTCCTTTAGTTTACTCTCCACTTTTTGTTTAACATTCTGTATGCATATGTGAGGTATACGATACTGCGATTTACATTACACACTTCACTTGTGAAGCCTCTCTTTGTGCGTTTCCTTTGTAAAGTTAGCTTTGATGCAAATCGCGGTTGGTCGAAAATGTGGTTATCATCTCTTTTGCCTTTTGATACGGGCTTTACTCACAGTTTGAATTTAACGAGATCTTTAACAATGTGATTTCGTAAAATTCCTGGTTGGGAAATGAAAAAAAATGCCGCAGGACATTTATTAGACCTTTAAAACGACGAGGTAGGTTATATTAACACGAAGGCCGTCGTATTTACGTTATTTATGTGTTTACTTGTATTGTGTTTGTTTGACAAGTGTGTGTGGTACGATAATGCTACAAAGATAGGTTTGTGTATGTGTTCCGGTTTAATTATGAGTACACCAGAAATACGGAAATTTCACAGTAATGAGCATATAATACAGTTAACGTTTCATCCAGAATACTTATTGTTAGTTATTATCGTATGCAAAAGTTCACGAAGCATCGCAAGTGGGAATATCTCTACCCTTGATAAACCTAACATATCCATCATATGATAGTACACTAAATGTTCTACGTTCGACCACTCAACTTTCCTTAAGGGGCGATTTTCGTCTAACAACCCCAAAACTACCGGATATTTAAGAATTGTTTTTGGAAAGTCTATTGGTCCTATTGGATTAAACTCTTTTGGGGTATAATGAGGTATCTTTTAACTTGCAGAAAATATTATTTTATATCGATCCTCTTATTATTTATTAATTATTGCGGAATCTTGTCCACCTCTTCGACGATGTAACTCCTGTTGGCGGGATGTGTAGCACCTATCACAGTCATCTGATTGCAAAAAAATAGAAGTTTCTTAAAGTTAGATAGTTTACGCTGGGATTGGTCTCTTTAAAGAAAAAAAAAAGAGAAATTGAAAGTGTTACAGCGTTTGAAAGAAAAGGTAAGTTTTTTCCTTCGACAAATTCTTCATATTATTCTTTATATCGACGAAAAAAGTATTATAAATAAAAACTAAAATTAAAATATTAGGTCCAGTCCCAGCGTAAATTATTTAACTTTAAGACAATTTTCTTCTTTTTGCAATCAGATAACTTTGACAGATGCTACACCTGACGCCAACATCATCGAAGAGGTTAACACTATTCCACAATAATTAATAAATAATAAGAAAGATCGATATAGGAAAAAATGTACAAATTTAACGATGCCTCCTTATACCCCAAAAGAGTTTAATGCAATATTAACAATAACTTCTTCAAAAAAAAATCGTAAATTTCGGGGGCTGTTACACGAGAATCCCCCCTTAATAACCTATCATATCTCTTCAAAAAATCTTTCCCCTCACCTACATTTTCCTATCCCTCATTCTTACTTAGCAATCAATCATGTTCGAAGACACTTTAAGTCTAAATTATTTTCACTTTCTAACTTGTGCTGAATTAATTTTTGAGAAACCAGAAGATGGAAAAGCTGGAATCGATGAACTACCATGTTCAAGAACCAAAGCTTTTTACTTATTATCTGTCGGAAACACAATTTCAAGGGGAAAATATAATCCGTGATTGTAATTACCTAATTAGTAATAGACACTAGGGAATTCATTTATTTTAATAGGAGCCAGTACATATAAATAAATCAAAAACATAAATTTCGAATAAGTTTTGTTTCACTTTATAAAGTGTAAAAAAATATACTTCTATCACACAAAACTACTATTTAGAATACATATTCATCTTCATCCAGTAATAAGTCAGAATAGAATAAAGTTCGGATACATTAACGTTGAAATAATTGCAAGCCATATAATAGTGATAAACGTCAGTCAAAAATCGTGCGGTCGACTGTCCTAATAGGCTTAAAGCTGTTCTTGACTGCTTCAACGCCGTCCGCGTGAATATCTACCAAATAGATGACGTCCGTATACTTGTTCGCAAACTATATTCAGTCGCATCGATGGCAACCTCACGCTGAGTTTCGTAATAAGATTATAGCAGAATTACTAATTAGATTAGACGGTTAGTAAACTCGAAGTTGTATTACAGTACGTCCCGCTGAAATACGTTCAATAAATTTACAAGCAAATCCTGGATTTGGTTGAAATTTTATTTTCGGTGTCGTTGTTATTCTGGTTCCAGACTCACAAGAAACGTTCAGCGATTAATTATCCAGCCACATCAAACACAGTACAAGTAATTTGCGTTAATAAACTAAAGCCTTACATAATTTAGCAACAATTAATGCGCAGTCACGTTGTGGGGGTAGCGTTTATGCTGGATGACGGAAACTATTATCCGGGAACAACTATTATAGGTACGTTACCGTTTAGAGGAGGTATAAAATTAATAATGGTTTGTATACACGTACATCTTTTAACATAGAATTGTGAATCGAAAACTGAGCCGTTTGTAAAACTAATCTGTTTGCTGTTCTTATGGAAGAATTGCTTTATGCACATTAAGTACTGTATCAAATTATAATCGATTTTTAATATTACGGTATATTCATGGCACGCGAAAGCGCGTACAACACTGTCCAGATAGATGATCGATATATCTGTCGGTGTGTTATCGTTTCTGACGACTACTTCTCTACCTTGATCGTCCGCGCACCCCCGATTCACCCCCCGAACCACCATGTTCTACCCTCCCTTCTTCGCGAACTCTCCTACTTTCCTCTTTATACGTTTCTCTCCCTCGCCGTTTTTCTATCTCGCTCCTTCTCACCCTTCCAGCCAGCGTTCCGTCTCTGTTTTTTCTTCCTCTGCCTTGTCCCTCTTTTTCGCTGCCCGCCTCTCCCTCCCGCAGCACGCCCTTTCTCTGTCTCTCCCTCTGCAGCTTTGAGCGCCACCCTACGTTTCCATAGCGATAGGTAAATGGAATCCGTGGTGAAGCCGTTGCCATGGCGATTCGCTCCACAGCCTCACCTCGGCTCACCTTACCTCACCTCGTCGCCGCGCTTTCATCCCTCATCCCGCTTGCTCCTTCGACCTGATCAAAACGGGGCTGAAGACTCGTAGGCATCGTCTTCGCAATGTCGTATACGAACACAGCTTGCCCCTCGGCTTCTTATTCTCCTTCCCTGATCCTCACCTTCTTCCTTCACGGCTTCTTCCTTCCCTACCCTCTCTTCTCTCCCCTATTCCCTGCCCCCTTTCCCCTTAGCCAGCCGCCTCGGCCACTTTCATTCGCTTCCTTCATCTTGCCCCTTTTCCTCCGCGATTCCTCTTTCAGCGTTTTCTTTCTCTTCCATTCCCAGACATTTGGACGCCTTTCTAACGACGCGGCGTACTCACCCGGAAGAAACAACGGTAGAACTTTATTCTGCAGCCGCGACGACCATCGTTTCCTCCAGCGAACGCTGGGAGGGAGATAAACAACGCCGATGTACGCGCGCCGTTCCTTTTCACTTCTGCCTCACGTCGAACCTATTACGGCGCTGCCTCATGAAAGAGACATGAAGCGATCGTCCGTGGTGGCGGCCGGGGCGGCAGGGCGGTTGAGAGCGTAGGGTCTCGTGTCACGTGTGTTGACACGAGAACGTTCAACGTGTCCCCGATAGATCGAGCTTTAACGATTCGTTAGATTAAACTAACACTTGATAAATCACGCTTGGAGGGAGCTTTTAGAAAGTCCTGGCAATCCTCGCATGGCCAGTACTTAACTGCGAGTTCAACGTTATTTGTGCCAATAATATTGAAGAGTTTGTCAATTGTGCTTTAGTTTTGCTTTAGTTTTAACGGAAATTCTGCATAACAAACTTGATCCAGAAGGATTTACACGTTCCCTATTTATAATTCAACGTCAATGGAAATAAATATTTTTCATATTTTGATAAACTAGGAATTTTTATAGGTACCATAGTTTGTTGTAAAAAATATTCTTATCGAGGAGAGTCAAATATAAATTCTAAAAGAAAAGGAATTAGCATTTTAAAGAATTAGTTATTGCTTAATAAGCTTTCGTTACTGTTCTGATTATTAATAAAACAACAAGTTCAAATTTACTACACGTTTCCCAGGTGACTTCAACACATTGATTACATCCCCCTTTTACATTCACCAAAGCGATGTTAATACCGATATCAAAGTGTTAATGTAAATGTTACAGTTCGTAAATGAGCAGCTCGTTATATAACAATTTCGAAACAGCTTCGATTGTACATGTACCTACACTCGACTGAACGCCACCAAGACGGCGAACAGTTTACTGTCAGACTTAGCAAGACGCGACGATACCGATGTTTTTCTCTTAAACAGTAATTAACCGTGCTTTTAATGAGGAAGCTCAGTCGTCCGGAACTAACAATACAGGAAGTTAGCACTTGCAACAGCTGTTTATATGCCGAACGACGTCGGGCGAGAGGGGAAGGTGGAGGCTGGAGGTCTGTGCATACCACGACGTGCTCGTACAGTGCCTGGTTCTGTACGTAGCTGGGACATCATGTCGAAGTTAGACGGCAGGAATTAGTTGTGCGCAGCCCCCTAACGACATGACGTATACCGCAGCCAATTAGGAGTTTGAGTCGATAAATTACGCGTTTCTCGAGATACGATTATACGCCGGTGACAGCGTTAATTGCCAATTCCAGGTCGCGAATCTGCTTTGCCGTATATCGTGCTGAGAAAGCACCGTAACGGAAATCTTCTGACGAAACAACGCAACAACGATTTAGCGTCTCGCGGAGAAGAGATTCGCGACAGGATTGTTACGGAATTTATTCCCCGAGAGTGCACCGTCTTTCGATGTTTCTACGTAAAAAAATGAAGGGGGATGATGAGGATTTGTAATTCTTCTAACAGGATTCGAATGATTAAATGGTTGAACTTAGCAGGACGCGGATCCTGTTCAACGTTACACACATCCTGCTCCTATTCGTAGTTACAATTTTCCTAACGAGAAGCCACAAGTCGTGGGAAAGTTTCCGGGGGTGGCATACTTGCGGCTAATTTTCCCAAAAGACACGTCGCAAGTGCTCCGCACTCTGTATAATTTATAGGCGGTATTCACTTCAGTGGCGTGCGCTCTCTATGTTGCCCTCAGCAACTTTACTCATTACCAATAATTTGATTTGGAACTCCATTAACCATTAAACGGTGCCTGAACGACAGAGTGGATACCCGTGCAATTTCATCGTCATTCGCTTGAATAGCTTAAACTTCTTTAATGGCCGTAGACCGGCACTATCGGCACCGCGCGACGAATAAGATCGATTTGATCGTTCCTAAAGCAATGCGAAAAATTCAGAGACACGCTTTTAGCGACCTTTCGCCGGGGGTATTAGTTTTTATAAATTGCTGCGTTTGTCCAGTCTTGGGACGCCTGTGCTTTCAGAAAATTTCATTTGCCCGTGGCAATTCATTCTCGGTGTCTTTTCAAAAATTCCAATTGTTTTTAAACGACACCGTGGTGTATTTTTGCTTCTTCTGAATTTGCAGTCTGCTTTAGCAAAGACAGTTATGACCTGTGAACAAATATTACAAAATTTATCAGCGAATTTAACAGCAACAACTGATACCTCGGATTTTAATATTATTACACCATCTGAGTACACAAATAAAATGTAAATTAATTTTTAACACAATTTTAAAAACAGAAACTAATTTATAAAACCATACCTGTTTTATAAATTTGTAATATAATATTTATACCGCGGATATGTAACAACTTAAATATTAAATTATACAATACTGAGGGCTACCTACATACTTACGTTAAATAGTGAATAGGTAATTGCAGTGTATAAATTCCCAGTTAGTGTCTTCCTTTTTCCTCTCGCTCTTTCTTATCATCTCCAGTGCTATTCTACGTAGTTCGCGAACTTCCCGTCTTCTGCATTTTCGCCATTTTGCTACAACCCCCTTTAATTCTTGCACTGCCTAACCTTACGAAGTATAAAAGAGCTTAACGCTCACAGACGCATTTCACACGATGCACTGTGTCGTTAATTAGAGAGTGGTAAAAACTGCGGCTTCAAAGATAATTTACCTTGGCAGACCTTAATGTAAGGGAAACAATGCGTAATAATGCCCAGTACAATTAGAGAGCGCATTTTTCAGCAAACATAAGAATTTAATGTAGCGTGGATAAACTGCTTTGGAACAAAAAAAAATAAGAACTGTTCCTGAGGAAATTTGGAGGGTTGAAAATATAAAGCATAAAAATGCAATGTTTTTATCTTCGCGTGGATGACGTAAAATGTACAGCAACAATGTTGCAACAGACGTACATTTGAACTCTATACGTCTTCTGAGAAACACTTTCATAAATATATTAAATTAATCTCCATCAGAATGTAGGTTCTGCAAAATATGTGCGTTGTTTATATAAATTTTATCTCTGCTTATTAATAGAAAACAGAAGGGATATGCTGAGATATAAGTAAGAAGTATAATTTTGTCATTTCCATTGTTCTCTTGATCGATACTTAATTCAAGAAATGAAACATCGAATTCTTGATGTTACCCTCCTTCCTTAAGGGCATCCGCCGGTAAAAAAATCGAAAAAATTTTGTTTGCATATTTTCATTCAACAACACCTAAAAAATGTTCAGTTAAAATTTTGGATCGAAATTCCTAACGGTACAGATTTTATAGGCAGTTCAGGGGGATCACCAATGTGACGGCCTTTAAATAGGCGATTTTTCTTTTAATGAATAATACATTTATTGATCTGAAAAAAGAATCAATTTTTTTTAATCGAATAAACGCATGGAAAATAGGGCGCTCACGGGCAAGTCCCCGTCACTATATAGACGAACGCGCTTGGCGTCAAACTTTAAGTACGTTTTTTTAAGAAAGAATTTTTCACGCACTGTCGTCACGATAAAAAATGCAATTCTTGACAATTAATTACACTGTCTTCCGCGCTACCCTCTATTGCGAATTTTCATACATTCAATTTTTTTTACGAAGCATTTTTGTGTGAAAAAAAACATGTTTCGGGGACCCTATCGATTAAACATTTGGCAATCATCGCCCAGTTGTTTCTTAACACTGCCTGAGGGTAGCGCGACAACAACACATGTGTAATTAAAGAATATCTTTGGTTTTTTGATTTTGGATGATCCTGTCTAAAGTTATGGTGGCACCAATGCAGGCTAGGGTGGTCCTTATATGTATGGCAAAAAATCAAAGTTTTTAAAATTTTCTTCTGACCCTCTCAGAAGCTTCCAAATAGTTTAAAAGAATTTCGTCTAAAATTATGTTAAAATATATTAAGGATTAAAGGTCGCTCAATGACATTGAAATATGACTATTTTGGTATAAATTGATAGAAATTTTCGCAATAAAGACAAAATAATTTTATTAATTTTCAAGTGAGAATATAACATTAAAATTCGGGCACACATCGCATAGACGAAACGAGTTTATAACAAGTGTGTACAGTATTGTGTTGTGGCATAAGGCTTTATATGCACATTTAAATTTCTCTCATCAGCAGCTCTCGAATCAGATGCAGACGCAAACTTTGACGTACATTCTATTCAGGTTGTTAAACAATAGATAAAAGCATGGTTTCGGATTCTGATATATAAATATGGGCCCCGTTTCATTAAAATTGACAAGTGACAATTATGGAAAGTCGCAGTTGCCAAACTTGTAGTACATGCGAAATATAAAATCCTTGAGCGACCTTTATATATCAAAATATACAAATAAAAAACACGAAGATATTTTTTTTTGTCGAATAGAAGATTTTCAGAGGGTCAGACAATATAAATTTTAAAGTTGAAAAATAAGGACCACCCTAATGCAGGCCAATTTTTTTTACAACGATGCAGCACGCAATGCATTTCAGAGGCAGGGGTGAAATAAAAAAATTGTTTTATACTCTACAGTTGTAGCAGAATAAAGTGCATAAAGTTTTAGACCCATTCATTGTATACTTTTTTCTCGAAAAAATCATAAATGTCACCTATGTTTTCGCGCGATTTGACCGGCGGATGCCCTTAATAACTCTTTGGGGGGGGGGGGGGGGGATGGCACGATGCGATAGGAAGAAATAGCTAAGTAGGGTATGCTACGGTGGAAGTTCCAAACATCCTAGATACTTATTATTATCGGTTATTCCCCTTATCCTTGAACAGCCTAAGACGATTACAGAACCCTGCACGTGTGTCTGATCCTGTCAAACTCTGTATGTACGCGTAAGTTGCTTAGCCTCATTATCGCGTAGAATTATAATTAATCCGCCCTTCAGGTTTCACATTTGTCAGTCCACCAGGTGTCGCGTTAGTTGTCGTTACAAGAAACTATGAATTAAAAACGAGTTATCTAATGTTAATTAGCCTAGAGCAGGGGAGGCAAACCTTTTTATCTGCGCGTGCCAAAACTTTATAAATAATATTTATCGAATTGCTGACACACCGGGCAGTTTTTAATAGGGGAAAAATTAGTAGAAAATTAATCATTGCAGAATTTTATTGAGACAAGTTTAAAAATTAACATAGATTTTCATAAGAATTAACCAGAGTTGGGCATTAACTAAATAAAACATTATTTAAATAAAGGATCAAGTGAAAGTTACATCAATTTTAGATTATTTGACGAATACAGTTGATTTCTATATTCAACCAATAAAATTAGCCGGAGGCAATTTTATTTGACCCATAACGAATAATTTTTTGCCCATCTCTGGAATTAACCCATAACTTGACATACACATTGTCGTATAGTAAATGCTGGTCAAAAATATTTTCGTAGGTGTATCTAACCGTATAATAATTATTTTATATTAATATACAGATATTAATAATAGCATCTGTAAATCATTGACGTACCAGCAAAATTTTCGTACGTGCCATAGCTTCGCCACCCCTGCCCTAAAGAAAAATAGTACTTTCCTTTTAACTTTATTTCAACCTTGGAGGAAAAAATGTAGTATATTTAAGGCGAAAAAAGTAAAATTTGATAAATTCTGGGAACGTGGGAGTTTTTAATAGTACTTTCTTTTCGACATATTGAATTCAATCAATGACAATTTAAATTCAAAATTGCTTGAATATTCATTTTCTCATAAATTTTATGCAATGCTTCGTCAAACAAAAGATGTCCCACCTATAAGAGATACATTTCTTCATACAAAGTCAATTTTCTTAAAACGGGGAATTCATTATCTCTGATTCCAAAGAGGGGATGGGTGGGGATGGGGGGGCAGTAAAACGATCTTTCAAATAATGTTCGAAATTCTCCAAGAATATAGGCGGCTACATTCGATAATCAAAACGTTAATGAGCTGTCGAGCCTTGGTTAACATCTCACTTTTACGTCTACCATCTTTCTCTGCCACTTAACCTGACTGCCCGCCTCCTTTCAAGGCGAAGTTCTTTCTTTCCCTCAATGCCTCATCGGACGCCGTTCACGGGCAATAATTTGAAGCAGGTCTTGTGGAAACGAAAATTGGATTTCTATTATGATTACTTACAAACGCCACGTCCAGTTTATGAATCCTTCTTTAATTAGCCTTTCTTTTCTGTTTCAGGTGAGTATTTTGGTTCAAGTCTCTTGCGTCCACATAATTTGAAACAGAATACAGGATACATCTGATGGTAAGTGTTTGTTGTATGATTTTTATGTCATTATGCACGTGTCAGACAATCTTCGTTTTGCATAATAAATTTTATGATCATATTCGCGTATAAGGGTCGATTAAAACAAATGTTAAAACAGACAAAAATGTAATTATTATTGTCATAATAAGGACCCGTCCTTAAATTACGTAAGGGAAACATTGGCGATTTCTTATCCCCCCCCCCCCAGTACAAGAATTCGTATGATTTTATATTTCAACCTCCTCCCCCTTATTAAAATTCTTTTAAAGGTTTATACAATTCATTAAACTCGGTTTCGTGTGCGCGATGAAACATGTTTTTTTCGGTTATTTATATTGAAAATTAAGTTAAAAAATATTACGTAAGACGCTATCATACACCCTCTCCCTCCCTTGTAAGAAAATGTAAGAAATTCGGGACCTCCCTCCCTCCAAAACCCTTACGTAATTTAAGAACGATCCCTAAGCAGTATGCAGTAAAATTTTAATTGCAGTGTTCATTTGAGACCGATAAAATATCAATGCTCAAACATACATACCTAGGGTGACTGTACCTAATATCGCCTAGCAAAAGTTATATCGCTGTCAATTGAATAATAATTGATATTTTTGCATGCAATTCGTTTCAAAGTAAAGAGAAATTATTCATCTTTCATGTAGTATAAGTTAGAATCGTTGCAACCCACAAATTTTGAATTAGGAATTAAAAAATGCAAGACATGCAAAAATCCGTTCCTGAAAAAAGTGTACCTAGTTTCGCCTACTCAAGAAATATGGATTAGTTTATGTATATATGAGTTTTTAAAATCAGTTTCACATATGCTCTTATTATTTCTTGCTCTATTAATGTTTTTTTATCCATCTTTGATTTTATTTTTATTAGAAAATATAGAAATTTAAAAATATAGATTTTTAAAATATTTTATTTTTTACGTTCCGATGTACATATTGGACAAATAAAGTTTATTTCTGTTGCTCCACACATTTCGCGACCCCACCTGTAACAAACATTACATCGAAACCATTGTTCTCTGGTAGGCGATATTGAGAACACGCATACTGCTAAAAGAAAAACACTATTTTCATTACGAAATATATTTGAATCGATTTCATTCCTTAAGTACATCAGTAATTAGATATTTCTAGTAGATATTCTTGCATTCACGGAATTACTAGACTTACCTTCTCCGTGCGTGATGTAAAATTGTGGCAGTCCAATCAATTTTTACACTATTAAGATTCTCTAAAATCCTTGCCTTTCTGTAATTGTTGATCATATGACGCTGCAATTACAGTATGTCTTCCTACATATGTTTAGGTACTAATTCAGTGCATAACCGATAAATTTTAGTGCTTACGCGATATTAGGAACATGGGCGATATTAGGTACGGTCATCCTATATTTATATTGACAATATAAAATCTCGCCGATAGGAGTATGAATTATTAATTTCTCTTGAATAATCAAAGTGTAGTATATACCGAATAAAAACACGACACAACCAGTCTCTGAATCTCATTCTTTCTCTAAATTATTTAAACATAGCTCCAGCCATGTACTTAGTTAAGAAAAGGAAGGGAAACAAGGAGATTGTAAATTTGAAGCCAGAAGTTAGACGATTAAGGCAGTTAATCCGTGACGCAGTGGGCTTCGAACCAGTGGGTTATATCGTGTTCACCTACGAAATTAATTTGTATAAATTAATGCGAACGTTCCAGCCGTCCAGGGAGAAAATCGTTCGAGGCTTAGATTGATCTCTTTAGCGAAATATAGGCAGCGCATATCGATGAAGACGCCTTACCGCTGGTTGATGCTTCTCAATGCAATCTCAATAACGAATTTATTTCACCGTCAATGATGGCACCGCGGGGTATCGTATGCCTGTAAAAGGAGGGATTATATAATTATTGTGTACTTTGCATAATCTTCGTGATGGACGTAATCTTCGTTACGAACACACCAACGCGGGAAATTTGCATAAAAGGCATTAAAGCGTTTCAACAGATGGTTCTACAGTAATCACGACGTAATCCTCGCGGTTCGACGCGTGCTGTACGCTAGTAATTGATTGATTTCGTTGATCCGCTTATATACTGCCCTATGCAAATCATCGTAGCGAAACGGACGTCACCCGCGGATTTCTTGTTTCTCGTTACGACACGAACCGTTCGATAAATTCTGCTTCCACTTTTCCTGCTCGACGTATAGAATATTAGGACCTTGTCGCATCCATTGGTAAAGCTACAGCACTTACAGAATATCCATGACTAACAGAAATTTCCATGTCGTCATATTAATACCATTTCAATGTTCACAACAATAAAATTCTTGATTATCAATTTCTGCATTTTCGTTTAGTAAACTGCGTTTAAATGGATATTTCCTGTTTGATAAGAATTATACTTTGATATCTGCCAAAAGTAAGTTTGGAAGCATTGTACGTTTTCGAATGACTTTTTGAAGAGTTTCAACCAAAATACATATTCTGGAATTCAATCTGAAGTAATTTCATATTCCAGAAGTCTTGTAATTAAAAAATCTTAAACCGACAATTTTGCAGTTCACACAGTTTTTATAGATTCAGAATGGAAGTTCGGAAGTACAAGCCAATCTCAGGTGAAGTATACAGTGTGAAACTGTGCATGGAGTAAAGGTCATTGGTTAGCTCTGGTATCTCCGTAAAACGACCTAAAATTGCCAACTTTGAGATTCTGGTTGTTGCGAAACTTGTAATGCCGTAATCTGAAACTGTCATTGTACTATGAACCGTCATTATGTTACAAGTTTCAACGTATGCTGTACTTCGCTGTTACACAAGCGTGGCACCCAGACTACCTAGAGTACAACGCATTAAATATGCATGTGAATTTGCAAAATATGAATCGTCGAGCGGCTCTCAATGGCGCTTGTCGAAGCGTCACTTGTCAATGTTTGCTTGTTATTAGACATAAAATAAAAGTATACAGGTCAGCAGGAATATAAAATTATCTATTCTAGTATATTATAAATTATACTTTGCAAAGAATTTCCAAATGAACACACGCAATATCTGTAACTACTCGTTACCGTCTTTCTTATTCTCTTACTGCTCTTTTTATTCTAATGACTATAGATTCCTATATGTGTGAGTAAAACAAAAATTAAATTAGCTTCATATGCGTTAGGTAACTATTGACCACCTCCAAATAATAAAGTTACTTCCATTACCGTTTCTACATCAATTTTAAAGATGATAATATTTTTAGTATTTATTCTTATTTAGTACTGTAAGGGTATTTGTAAGTACTATATTAGAATTTAATATAATCCCAGAGAAACTTCTCCTGGAACACTTGTAATTCGTTCTGTCGATCTACCTTCGTATAAAGAATTATTATATTTTCGGCTTTCGACGCTTTCCTTTCCTCGAACCTATAGAGGCAAAAGAATGAGACCCCCATTTATGATTACGAAGGGATGACGCCAGCGAGATGGAAGCCTGGGAATCATCCGCTTTGAAATTGTCTGTACGTTAGCCAGGAGAACGTATCGATTACACGGTGTCCGAATTATCTTGAGGGACAGGGATCCGGGGGTTGCGCAGGATTTGGATTGGGGTAGACATACCCCACGGCTAGCGTGTCACCACTTTAATTACATCCATCCTGCGCAGTGCCCATCCCACCACGCCTGCCCCACGTACCCCGTGGCTCTCATCAAACTGTTAGCGGGCTATTTTCCATGTAACGCGGCCTCTCCGAAACGTTCAAGTCCAGGTATTCGCATTCGGAGTCGGCGTGCAACCCCTCCCCCTGGCCACACCTATACCTCGCTAATACCAAAATAAATAAAGGCGGATCCGGAAAAGAGTTTTTGATACGTACCTTGCAAACGTTCCTACCAGTCCCCGTTATTCCGATGCTCGCAATATCTGCGAATTTAATTCGAGCACGGCGAAAAATGTTCGCTAATATTTAACGTTCTATTCAAATAAAATATCGAAAGGCAATAATACGATGCGCGTGATATCCGGACAATATTTTATTCCGAGGCTCATATTTCGTCCTTATTAAACACGAGCTCTGATGCCCGCTGGATCGATTTTAAAATTAGCACCGTAATCAGCCAGTTTAACCATGCAAGGGCTGACGCAAGAGAACGAATATTCCATTCGTTCGACGACTTTTTGAATACAAAACGCGGCATTCCGATGAAGCTAAGGAACGCTCCGCTGCTAATAAAATCTTTAATTACACGAAATACCTGGCATAGAACGCGACCGACTGCAAACGGGCGTAATGAGCATGAATAAATAGTGTATCCGGGAAAAAATCTTGCCCCCCCCCCCTTTGCAACATGTATCCTCCCCTCCCCGTTCCGCCATCCATCGACGCCTTGCTCCAGCAAATAATTTTAGTATTTCGTTACATTCGCGTATGACTGGTCGGTTTCGATATTAAATGCGAGCGTGCAAATAGTCGCCCGCCAGTCCACTCGTCTACCTTTCTCTCCGCCCCTCGTAACCAGCCCATCCCGCTTTTCTCACATTCCTCCCCCACCGTTGCAGCCCTTCTGTCCGCCCACCCCCATCCACCGCCGGATCGTTTCCGACAGCGCGCGTATTCTTTCCATTTCGAGCTAACTTTCATTTCGCGTATCAATCGAAAGCAATTCGAAAATTATATCCCGCTGCGTTGCTTTACGCGTACAAATATGCTGGCTGGAATTTAATATCGGATACGGGCGTCCCGGGGAAGGCGCGAAAGTTCGCGCGTTCCTAGCGCTTTCACGCTGCCGGGGCTCTCGCGATCGGCATCACTGGAAGGCATTGCAGTGAGCGGACCAGTTCGCTTTTCCAGGGCTCGGGATTTTTTTTTTTTATTCAGGCGCTATTTTTCGCGTATTTTTCGAGCCGACGTCCGAGCCACCGCGCTATCGATCGTCGCGTGCCCTCCCGTCCACGTAAATAACGCGAATAACTCCGCCAATAATAAAGGCAGATTAAACGGGGACAGATCACTCGCCAACACTAATTTGCTGATTTTTTTTCAATCGAGCTTGTTCCTTTTATAAATATAATACCAAGTGCCCTCGAATGGACGGAATACCGCCCGAAATAGTATTTCGTGACGGCGTTCTTTGTAACTGTCAGTGAGGTTTTCAACTAATTGGATACGATGTTTGAAGAAGTGATTAGTGTAAAATTTTGTAGTGTAGTAGGAGTAGTATAGTAACAAGCAAAGCTGGCTTACGATTGTTCTAAGTTTCACACGTTCAATGTAGGGATAAAAGTGTTAGATCAACGAATTTATAGAGGAAAGTCGTTTTATTTTCGTTTCAAGCATAATTTAATTTTAATCTCGTCTAACTTTAGGTGCGTAACTCGTTCAAACATTTGTTCGGCAATTTCAGTTATTATAAAATAAGCGTTAATGTCGAATCAAAATTAAAGACTTTGTTGCGTAAAGGAGGAAGCTCCATAATTTGCTGAAATTGAGTTATAGGTGGCACTGAATGGAAACAAATAACTGTGAGCTAACTGAAGGTGAAAATCGCTGTGTAGTTTCTGGTACAGATGTCTATGATGAAGCAGATGAACTTTAAGACCATTTCACGATTTAGTATGCATATTTCACTATAAATATTCTAAAATTACTAATACATAGTTTTATAACACAATAATGGTGTTTAATGCAAGCGAATCTTTATACAATTTTATGCAAAAAGGGGGAAGCTCCAAATTTTGAAAATTCACCCTGCCATACAAAAAAGATGTTTTTGCTTAGTAATAGTGCTAAATGCTGCGTTAATGTGTAGATTTTAAGTCGGTAAAATACTTTGAACATGTATCGAAAAATATTTTGTCAACCCCGTTTTTATTAGTTTTCCAAAATTTAATACATTTAGAGCTGCCCATTTCTCACTGCAAGGTCTTCAATTAAAACCACTCATATTTTCTTTTGTTGATGATGCCTTTAAAGGAAATGAGAAAGCTTTCTAACTAAGGTGAAGCAACTTTGCAGGGACGGGGGAGAGGGTGACCGATTCGATCCGTCGCATAAACTTAGTTATGTATTCAGGACAAGATGTCGTTGAAGTACGTTGAATCGTGGTGTTTCTTCGATGTATCTTTTCGCGAGGAGTTATGATACAAAGCAAGCACAGGGGTACGTTGTTAGGAAAGTTTCCGCACTAGTTAGCCAGCGCCTTTCACGCAACCCTTTTGCGCGACATAATTGAGTGTCACCTGGGCATAACAAATGGACCCGTGAGGAGGAGGCGGAAAGAAGGGTAGGGAAAGACGGAGGTAGAGAGACGGCTACAACCTTCGTTGTTGGAAACCCACCCTATGCCATCGCGCTGCGTGGGTCAAGTTACTTGTGACTCGGTCCTGATTAATGGACGTACTTGTTTAACATGCTGGAGCCAGGTCGCGCTTGTCCACTAAACACCGGTGTTAATGCCTGAACGAAAATGCCACTGAATCCTAGCGACACTCTCTTACCAAACGTGCTCTCCGGCATGATAATTCCAAACACGTCATTGTCGAGGGATTCTCAAATTGAAGAATATTCTTCTAGCTCCTTCCATTTAATAATGGTATTTCTAAGCACTGTTACCTCGGAACCTATTATAGGAATAAAATTTTTCTTTCACATTTTGGGGCACATTGAAACCCTGAACGCGGTATGTGGTTCAGTTGACAATCCACCTTTATACGTTTTTAAATACGGTAACATATATAAATATATTATAAAAACCTGCCAAAGTATTACTACTACGAAAAGCTATAGAACATTTACTTGGATTACTTTTGTACTACATAGTTATATGTATGCATATAATACTTATATATCATATATCTGAAAGAGAAAAGAATTAACTGGTTAGCAGTAGAACAATCTGATTTCATTAGGCGTAAAATTGGCCACGTATCCCAAGTTTAGTTTCCAAAGGAAGTTCGATATAATCGCTCCCTAGTTACTTCGCTAAACTTCTCAACATTCCGCGAGGCATCCGCACATGAAAAATGTTAATAAGGCAAGTTTTAATGAGCTGAAAGCCCATCTCTGCTCTACCGATCGAAGGCTGCCTTTCGTAATGTACCTTTGCCTTTTTTTGCCAGATCCTCGACAAGTTAGTCTTTATTAACTGACTTTGCCGGCTTCCTGCCTTCCAGTTTAAACAGGATTTTATTCCTATTGGACAGACGTCCTACTTGTTGCCAGATACATCAAACACGACCTTTTATAGATACGACAAATATTTCCGTTTTCCTGATTTATTTAAACAGAACTGAATACGCCTTATTAAAGTCGAGGAGAGGCAGCAGCCGGGGGGTGACGTTGACCCAGAAGTTTACCAAAATCTATTCCGAAGTTTGCACACCGAGCAAAGAATTAGCGAAACGTCGTCAAGGCAATGTAAACTCGGGGATCCGCATCGCTGGCCGTAGACCGTCGCGTCTCTTCGCGTCGGCTGGGTTAAAAAAATCTTCGATTTCCGAACGGATGGCCCACTAGTTTTATTGGCTTCTCTCCGCTAAAGGATGGATATTGCATTATCCGCTCAAACAAACCCCGGGTGGCTTCAGTCGGCCAACTTAAAGGTGAGCAGACTCAGGGTTCAGTCAAAGTCGATAATAGTCGCCGCTGAGGTGTGAGCGGTGTGCTAGATTAGGAAGGTGAAAAAGGTTGAGGATGGGGATCGCGGGGGGTGAGGGAGGAGGTGCTGGGGGTGGGAGAGAATCGGAGGGAGTGATAAAGTCCTTATACGGGCGACACCTGCCCCCTGTCCTCATCCTCCTTTCACCTTCCTCCTACGACTCACTCCTCACGCCTCAACCTCCCCTTTAGTCCCTCTTCATCCTCCCTATTACAGGCACAATGTTAAAGGGACTCCGAACGAGATTGAATTTGCTAACGGAAAACGCGAGTGAGTGAAACGTATTTGCTTTTTATCCCTCACTCCATTGAGAAGTCCTGCACTCCTCTTCTTCCTCGTCCTTTCCCTTCCCGAAAGTTCATCCGGGTCTGCCATCCTTTTCTTGCCATCCCTCCTACCACCTTTCCCACCGACGATCCGGCACCGGGTTCCTCCACCCGATGCGACTACCCTTCCACCAGCACCAAATCTTCAGATCAACCATCTGTCTCTTTTCCTCCCTCCACTTTCTTCGTCATCCTGTCACTCTTCCTTTCCCTATCTCTCTCCTTCTCTTGCCTCTTCTCGCACGTCCCGACACATTTGTTCGACGTTAAGGAAGTGACTCACCATCGAAATCCCACGAAGCTGATGCGTCCTGGCACGTTCTAGAAACTGGAGGTAAGATTTTTCCGAAGCATTTCTTCCTCTTTTATCACAGGCTAAAACGAACATCTCGGATTCTTTATCGGGCACCAATCGCACGCCTTATTAAATCTTGTAAATTTAAATGCCCCAATCGATCGATTGAATCAATTCCGAAGCTTCGCGAATATTTCAATTTCTTCCCCTAGTGAGGAATTCCTGCGCAACGTGGTTAAAAATAATCCGTTGATCTCGATTTCGAGAAGAAACCTCTTCTTTAAAGGTATCATCTATTCGTTTCAGATTTGGCGATGCCCACGTACACCTACATACTAATATAGTAGGTACTTATGTATATAACGTTTCGTTGAAGGGGGTAATTAGTCTCTAGATTTAGTTATCTATTTTCAGAGAAATTAATTTATAGTAATGATGAGAAATACATCAAAGGAACATTGTCTGAAGAAAGTACAGTCGAATACGGTGCTGCGGCATCATTTATGCGAGAGGTTTCAAAGCAACAAAGCTATCGGAGTAATTGAAACGAAAATTCATGTGCCTTCTCCCATAATAAATGACAAATGAAACTGTTGAACGGGAGAATAATAGAAACAAAGTACCAGTATCGTATAACAGAAAACATTATTAGACGACCCCTGCAACTGTAAGACTGAGTAGGTACTTTGAAACATCGTTAATAAAGGTGAAAACAAATTCAAACATCCCATTTTCTACGTTCTCAGAATATTTTCATTACAAATATTGTGTTTATTTATTTATTGCTTTAAACCAGGCGTGGTTCATTTATCAAATAGAGTACACATGAAGTTTATAAAGTTTATAATTTCCAAATTGCAAGCTACCAGTTTACATAATAGCATTTGCGATATTTAATATGTATATCTTACTTGGCAATAGTTATATTCTTAAATTACAGATAAGCTTAAGAAAAGAAGTAACACAAAGTGGTATATGGATAATATGTAGGTACCTATGTATGTACCTGCGCCTGAGGAGCAGGTTTAACCAAATTATACGTTCGTCCTCATACTCTGGACATTGCCAGACGACATGATTTATTCAGATCTTGAGATAATGCTCCGCAATAACAAACATTGTTCGGAGTGAAATTAACTTCTGCTAGAGAAGCATTTAAATTATAATGATTCGAGCGACACCTATTAACAAATGTTATAAAATCTCTAGGAAGTTTGCGCCCAACAAATACTGTGTTTATTTCTTAAACGAGAAACCATGTTTTACAATGCAATATTGTTCAAGTTATAGCTAATCAATTTAAATTTTTATATTCGTTTATTACTACTTAAGATTAACGTAAAAACCATTCTATTTACAAATATGCAAATGGCTCTGCTATACATTAAAAATTGGATAGAAAGAATTCCCAGAAACTATACTCAATTTTCTTAAAACAACGTCATAGTATTTATGTCTAGTCCTTGTTTATCTACCTACAATACTTTGCGTCATAAGCGACGTCATCGTCAATTCTTCAAGCCGTTATCGATCGGTTGAAACCGTTATGTCACGTGGATCGTTACACAAAAGTAAGGCGACAAGGCCAGGGTTCAGCAGCAATTTAAACAGACTGAACTTTGGGGCAGAAAGGTCCAACGTGCCTCTGGTTTGAAGAATTGTAGAAAGTGCAACAGAGACTCAAGGCCATCTTAACGAGAGAATCTCCTATATGTACATTGTAATTTTCGTACGTTTTATATGCACATACATGTATTACATACGTGGTCTTATCGATATACATGTGCATGTGACAATGGATGGCAGGATGAGCGGTAGACTGCGCGCGCTGGGACCGCATGCGGCAGTCGCCCGTACTCTCTGCGTTCAGGTGCGTCAAGTGCATTCAGCCTCGATCCTCCCACTATGCCACCCTTCCTCCCTTCTCGGTATCCTCCACCATTTCCTTCACTTCGACTGCATTCTCCCTCGATTCCTCCTTTAAACACTTCGCCCACCAGCATCGCCAACAGGTCAATAGCGCAAGTAGGTCACGTCTGTGCCCGCCGACGCTGATGACGACACCAGAACGAATGCACTTTCACGCTCGGCGGTAGTTCCCCTAAGCGGGAAGATCGAAACGGGAGAAGGAAGCAGCGAGACATGCGGCGGAAGAAAGCGAATAAAACGAGCAAAGACGGGAGCATTAGAGATTAGGCGATTAAATGACAATGATATTTAAGGCTGCGCTAAAATATCAGCGGATTAATAATCCCAGTAGCCAGGAAAATGTAGATGATCATCGGAGAGTAAGTACGTCTGTCGTTCTACGGATCACATTATTCACTTTTATAATATTTTATGAATCCCCAATTCAAATGCATTTCCTGTCATTTAATTTTGCAAAAATTTACAGCTGCGTTAGCCGGAAAGTCGAGATCGCGGGCACATTTCGCTTTCATTGATAGGATTTTTACGCAAGAGAGAGTATTACGACAGAAGGTAAAAGTGGCAGGTAATAATCAATTTCTGAAAGGCTTTTTTCAGGCGGGGCTACATAGTGGATGATACAAAGTAGGTCGAAATCGCGTCTGCTCCGGTGTCGACCATGCTCCGCCCCAGACATGCACTCATTGGCGATGGCTTGCGTCGGCCTAGTGCCGCGGCCTATGCCAGAACCAGGGTTGGAAAATGCGGGGGTCGTGGGTCGTGCCAGAGTACGAGTTTCTGGCACGATGCCGCGTCGTCGCGCTTGTACGGGCTACAGTTATTCGCTGCTCTATGCTGCAATGCCCTATCGGGATTGCGGCCAGGGGTGGAACCTGCCGCCGCGCCGCGTGGATCTTACGTTTTCCCGCTGCCGCACAGTGGAAAGTAGTTGACTGCTTCAGCCGCGGATATGCGTACGCCGTGATCCTAACAGGAACCTTGATCTTTATTATGCCGAGTCCAACATTCTTTTCCATTCTCCCTGAGAAAGGAATATTAAATGTAAAGCAATATTAGAAGAGCTCTGGGTCATTCGTATATCTTTATTTTACCTTGAAATTATGGAGCAATGCCTAAAATAGTTATCAATTTATATGACAGTGAAGGGTTCTTACGTTACAGGTTTTTCATCAGATCAAATGTTACTACTCTATGTCGTAAATAGGAAGTACCATCCAGAAAGATGAACAGCGCCCTGAACGCATTTTGTTTCCGCACTGTATATTTGCCTCCTCCTATCAGCTTAAGCTATGAAACGTATATTTCAATTCGAGGAAACGCGTGAGAAGAGCTTGGCGACGCGACGCTGTTACGACAGTAATATCTTCTATTACGTTTCCAGCAGATCCATCTTGCGGCGAAGAGATTCCTGATTTTCTGTCTTCTGTAAATCTTTGTTTGTGCTGGAGGAAAGATGAAGACGCAAATCTGTTAAAAATCACTTCGAGGCTCGTTTCCCTCCTTTAGAGTACTCGCTTCCTTCAGATCTCTTGCTAACTCCGTTCTACAAGAACAAGGAAAATGAGGTACGACCGACACAATTGCCATTAAACAACCTTTTCGTCTAATAAAACATACGAAAATCTGTAACAGAAAATTAAAAAATAGTTATAAGACCTGATAGGGACACAGCAAAATAATACTCCATCACTTAATGTCAATAACAGGAGGTGAAATATTTATTAATGGAAACATTAACGTTGCCAATTAAAACAATATGTTGAATATAAAAAAGCACTGTTTTTAAGGAACTAATTAGGCGATTAAGTCCTTCAATACTTACAGTTCTAAATCTTTGAAACAATCTAGCCTCGACTATCGAAGATCTGTCTTGAAAGTTCAACCAACCGAAGGCAATGAGCGTGAAACGTTCTCGCACGTCAACGACAAACTTTGCGAATGCAACCTTGTTCCAGTAGTGTTAGCCAAGACTAGTCGGACACAGTGGCGCGCGGCGCACACATGCATCGGAGCTGCGCGATATACATATAATCATCGTATCGCAAGTACATATCCCGACATGCGCGCATCACGTACGCGGTTCTCGTGCACATGTACGTATCTAGCTACGTACCTAGTAGACGCAGTGCTCTCGGTCGTTCTACTAGGCAGAATTCCGCTCAGCCCTATTACCTTCGATTTGTCAGCTGGCTGCAGACGATAACGCATTTCCCTCTTTCGTCCCATCTCTCACCCTTTCCCTCTCTCCGGCTTTATATCTCCTGTACAGTCCTCTGTCTGTCTCTTTTCCTTTCTCTTCAGCGGCTTCCTCCCCCCTCCCCGTTCACCCTTTCGTCCTTTTACTCTCATCCTCTCCTCCTCCCCCTCTCTCTCTCTCTTTTTCTCTCTCCTTTTCTCTTCGTACCTCGCGTACTCACCGCTTTCCCTTTATGACCGTGCACTGTGCGCAGTTGCGTAATGGTTTCATTATTGAGTTACCATCAGCCATGAATTTAATTTTATTTTGACAAATTACAGGCAGGTACGCTTTCCATGTGCCCGTATGCGTAAGAAAAGAGAGGAATTTGCTAGATTATTTGCCATACGTGTCCGTAACGTTTAGAATCAGATACTTTGAGCATTTAAAAACATAAGTTTTAATGGCACTCAAATCCTTGCTGTCTATTACGCTACATTGTGGAGATATAATATCAAATATACAGAACAAGTACGTTTAGGGGTTGTATGGGCTACATACTCAAAAGTAATAAATACAGACGCAAAGGTCTATGTAGATTCGTCTTTATTACAATGAAGTCAGAGTGACTACAAGTGTCAAATATTCATAATATTTCAAAAGTATGCAGATATATATAACCGTGATTATCTGTATATGACAATAAGATAAAATCCAATGTATTTGAATTGTGTGAATTTAAATATTGATGTTATCATTTTTTTTTATTGTGAAAGCCAACACATTGGCATTTGTTATGTCACAACCAATGTTTTAGTATATTGAGCGGTTTCAATCAATTCATTTTGCATCAGAAACAGAATATTTAGAAAGCATACTTCCCTTTGATTACTATTCCATTTTCGCAATCGTTCCGTTCAACACTCATTAAATCCGTGAGCGTTCGAGGTGGAACGGAGAGGGTCTGAAACGAAAATATTGGCAATCGTCGAAGAGCTTGTCGTGCATCAGCGTCCGCGAATATTTTCTAAAAAAAATTTGACTCGAATAAGAAATTCTCATCCGATAAGATGAGTACCGTGCGATCCAATCCAGTTCCAAAAACGTCTCTCCATTTCTCTTCTCTTCTCCGCCCCTTCTCATCGTCCCCGTAAGAATATTTATTTTTTCTTTTTTGTATTTATCTTTACCTAGGTGCAGTACAACATCAGTATAATCTCCGCATAATGCGACTGCGGTCTCCCCGCCGTTTGTTTTCGAATTTCTTCGTGCGAAGGAACTACCAGCTCATTTCAACAAACCCTGAGTCACCACTCTGATCTGTGAAAAATTAAATTTTTATAATTCTCATTTTATCGCAATGAAAGGGCCTTTAATCGATTGGCGATATTTTTCTGATCGAAATAAGTCCAAACACTGCATACATCGGACTACTTTTAGGATTCTTTATGAAGGTAGAGAACATACTATTAACGCGCGGAAAGAAGGCTCCTGGCAGGCGGTGCGGTCCGCCGCTATGACGATTGGTTTTTGTCACCGATTGGTGCACACTCATAAAGACAGAGCACATGTATTTTTGTTGTTGGTGGCATCAGCCACATATACTTACTTCAATGTACACAGACGGAGATTCAGGCGGAGCTGGCGGAGGACCGCACCGCCTGCCAGGAGCCTTCTTTCCGCGCGCTAATAGTACGTTCCTATTGAACTATCAATAATCTTAACCATAATCTGATTTATGTCGTATTTGGACTAATTTTTATCAGAAAGCTCTCACCAATTTATTAACAATCATTACATTGTTGTCACATATACAGTATAAAAATTCCAGTCGGGCAGTGAAGAGGCAGGTAGCTCAGCTCTGGCCATAGGAATAAACATTGGTTCCAGCGTGACCAGAACTCGAGAAACTATAGCTAAAGAAACGCGTCAGTGCTCCACAAAATGAGATACTTCGGCTCCAATTTCGTGGCTTTTCGAGAGATATTACTATAATTCTACCACAAGCAATATGCCTCATTTACACCTCACTCTCGTGTCAACCGATTCTGCAGCTTGGCGTAGCATGCTTTGATTAACAGTCAAAGCAAAGCAAACAGAATGAAGTGACGAACGGTGGTAACGGCCGCGATTTTGCTTCCCCCTCATCATCCAAAATGTTGTTCAAGAATTGAGGGCATCGTTCTACACCATCCACCCATCCCCTTATCCCACCTGGTCCTGGGTTTTCTGGTCACAATCATGTGTACACGTAAATGCTGATGGTTATGCTTGTCCAGCGCAATTTGTGTCTACGCTTACACGTTTCCAACGAAGCAGATTTTGTAGGGGCGACAAATTAACGCTCAATGATGATCATTACCAGCTGTAAAATAAATAAGCCTGTCTACTGGGCTTAGAATACGGGCACAATGAACCTTTCACAGCCATACAAATGTGAGTTGGCAAGATTGATCCTGAGGGGTCCATGAGGTAAATACTTTAGGTACTTTAGGTAGATACTTTTCTGTACAACACGTCGCTATTAGTCATTCGCGTGCGTGAGATGAGATACAGTGTTGTCTCGTTCTAAGTACGAGTCGTCTGTTTCGTTAAGAGTACTTGGAGCGGTGAGTGCACAAGACTGATTGTAAGAAATGACGAACGATATAAGTGTCCTATCGACGCTCGTATAATTTCTATCGCAGCTCCAACGTAAACTTACCCTTACTGACAGAAGATGGCAAAGAAGAAATGCGAGCCGACTAGCATAACGTTTCGTTACGGCTACGGCTTGTCCTCCTGAGCGTCGAACTCATAACGAAACAAAACTGTATCTGCCGGCCAATAAATGACACTCTTAGCAGATCTAACTGTAATTATGGAGGATGGACTAATTGGTCGACTGATGTTTCAAGGACGTAGGTACAAATTGTTTTTCCCACACATCTCGAGAGGCCACGTCTCTCGATGCATCGCGGCAATTTGTCGAGAAACGTGTAATGATTGCGATGCGCCAACCGTCAGCGGAGCATTTGAAGTTCGCCGGCAAAGTTCTGGCGAAACTTGTCGTTTCAGGTATACGCTGGTAATGTCAGTGCTTTCAGTGAAGGGGGGAAGGAGCTACGTCAAAGACGTAGGGGTAGCTTCTCCCGAAGTTCGCGAGGGGAATGCATTCACGTCTCATAGAGTCATAGAATGTAATGAATTACTGTTTGTCGAACAATGCTGTTCGGTCGCCTGTGGCTTTCAGAGGGAGCAGGATGAACTGATTTACCGTACGTATCATGCTCCATCGTCTTTCCTGAAAGGGCTCTCCTCCCCCCCCCCCCCCCGGTGATATCTGGACAGGGCGAAAGGACAGAAAGACAAAATCAAAGAAAGGAAGAAACTGATCGAGTCCCTTTTAAGATAGATTCGCGTATAGCGTCAAGTTTATTAAAGTTCTGTTACATCGCCAGTTCGGTCCCCTTTTACCTATCCACCGAATTTCGAAGCGCGTTCGAGTTATGCGACTGTCGAAAGTTGAAACAAGTTTAGCAGAAGAGTTCGCCCCTGGCCGCCTCATACCCCAAGGAACCGTGGACATTCCCTTGGAAATGTGCTCGTTTACTTTTTCGACCAAGTTTCCCGAGACAAGAGGTGAACCCACCGATGCGCGCCGTTTCGAAGAATGTGGAGCATAGTAATGCTGTAAAGCGTGCGATGGTCTCACTGTGCCAATAAGATTCTCCAGGCAGCTTTTGTGATTCAAAACAGGAGGACGTAGAAACTGATGCATCGAAGATTTTGTTTAGTAAATAATCACTTCCAACGCGCTAAAAAGACGCATGGCTATAGTTAGGTAACTGCTATGTATATTAAAGATAATACCTACGCACGGCACGGGGATTCCAGGAATCTTGTTACGTAATACCTAGATGTCGTTCGAGTGTAACACGAAGAAAGAGAATAGATACTATGGCAGACTGAATGGAGGTAGCAACTGAGTGAAGCAAAGGCACAAGGATGTGGACGGCAGTGATAAATTTCCTCCTGTTCGCGATGAATTTCTTGCGTGAATTTTCCACGTGAAAACTTTTTCCTCCAGAAAGTTGCCTTACACTTTGTCTCGCGTGCTGATTGTAAGTTACAAAGGGACGTCCTTCTATAAAGTCTTGTTAACTCTGTATTCATCTCTGTTTGGTTATTTATTTGGTAGTATCCAAGGTGCAATTAATAGTTAATGCAGACACGTGAATAGTTTAGAGAAGGAAACGGGAGTGTTACATTTCAACAGTGGGCCCTGGTTGGCGAATATATTTTCTTTATAATACCTTTCTGTCCGTCCATCTCCACTCCCTTCATCGTACCTGTTCACCTTCCTTTGTTCTCGACATCTCCAAAGGTTTCTTGTTACGCCTTCATGTCCTTTTTGGTACAGGGCGTGTGCACATGTCGTATTATTTATTTCTGACTACTATTCAGAGTCGTCTCCAATTGTTATCTCTCCTCTAGCTGACTAGAGATCGTCTTACAAAAGAGTCTGGGCTTATGTTATGCCCTAAAGATAAAATCAACTAAAGACCCAGGTTTTGGAAATCTTCAATGGTACTCTTTAACAACGACTATTCTGAATGTGAACTCTTCTTGTATGATAATTCCTGTTCAAATCCATCTTGCTAAAACTACAGAAAATCGTGATTTATGGTCTACTGCATGTTCTATTGTGTTTAATATTCGTCGTTAGGTCTGGAAGCTTTGACAGAGCGGCAATCCTTACATTCAAAGACAATGTAAGCAATTTGTAATAAGTGTAAATAGAAAACATATTTTTGATAAAAACTTGGTGAGAATTGAGCTGATTACGGCTGTTACCAATATTCGAATAATCTATGCATCCGAATATCCGAATATTCGAATAATCTAAGTATTCGAATACCCGAATATTCGAATAATCTAAGTATAAAATTATTTTTGCACAACATTTAACACCCACCGTAGAGCTGTAAATATTCGAATTTTCGTATATTTGAATAATTTAGAATAATTCGAATAATTTAGAATAATTCGAATAATTTAGAATAATGCGAATAATTTAGAATAATTTAGAATAATTCGGATAATTTAGAATAATTTTGCATACGAATAATTCGAACAATTCGAACAATTAGGAATATTCGAATGCTTAGATTATTCGAATATTCGAATACCAAAGAATTCGAATACTCCTATATATGCGAATTATTCGTATGCAAAATTATTCTAAACTAGCTTAAAGTACCCGGCGTTGCCCGAGTAAAACTTCGATTGTCACGGAGTGTCAAGGAGGTGAAATAAGGGGGAAGGCGTGGGATGTCCAGATTTCGTGATAGCCTATATTTTTCACAGGGTTCTAGAGAGTAATTATGCAAAATTTGGTCCGGATCGATTAAAAAAATTGGAATAAAAAGTATCCTATATATGTTATTCCTGGTCCTAGACTACGTGTATACAAAATTTCAGAAAGATCCGTTGCATAGTTCCCACGTGATTGAGTAACAAACATCCAAACACACTATTGCACTTATTATATTAGTAGGATGGTAGGACTACTTAGTAGGATTATCCAAATTATTCTAAATTATTCGAATTATTCTAAATTATTCGAATTATTCTAAATTATTCGAATGATTCGAATATTTACAGCTCTACGGTGGATGTTAAATGTTGTGCAAAAATATTGTTGATTAGTTCTCCTACAATTACGATAATACATGAATCATGACAATCGTCTATTCTACGTTTTCGAAAATGTTATGACATCGAGTTCAATGGGTGCAGCGACTTTAGGGATCCGAATTGGAGTGTTCGTATCAAAGACAAAATCAATATTACGTTGGTTTGAAATACGAGCGCCACGTGATACGGCAAACCAGTTACACGTGATGCCCATCGTCAGGTTACGTAAGTATAGATTTCTATAGGGACGTACATTGAACATTGGTCTTTTGATCAACCACGAACTTTCAGTGATACATTTCGCGGTATCATTTCTCAGAGTAAGAGTACAACAAGAAATTTCCCGTATAATAGGAGACGCTCTTAACAGAAACCTCTCAATAATCGATATGAATCGTAATTAATTGAATGCAACAAGTCAGAACGAGTTACTGAGCACATATTACAGCTTCTGCTGAACATTGATTGGAAGTTGAAAGGATGCATTTATTCCAATTGAATTCTTGATTCAAGCAAGTGATCTGAAACTAAGGAGAATAAAATCATAGGTAATGCACAAAACATTGATACGAGTGATGAAAATATAAAAACGGAAATTTCAGATACTTTACCAGTGTAGATACAGACTTCCAAGATTTGATGTTAAGTTCAAATGCAATTATTAATGGTATTTGCATTAGTCACGATGAAATGATAAATAACACGAAAAGCAAGTGAAGGGGTTAAAGTAAGAAAAATACATTCTCCATAAACTTGAAGGAGCTCCCAAAATTTGGCTACTTATTTCTGGAGCAGCTTAATATTGATGTTACTAGAATATATCACGTTATATTATACTAGCAAGATATATTCAATCAGAATTAGGAAAATACGCAAAAATAAATAGTGATTACTCCCGGGAAACGCATGCAAAAATACGGTAGGGAGCAGCTCAGAAGAAAAAACACCAACGAACGGAAAACGTAAAATAAATACGAAAAATATCTGTACAAACGAAGTCGTTCTTATACATATGATAGCATGGAGTAGCTGCGCATTAAACTCGACGAAATAGTTAAAGCGTAGTTATAATTGAGATCTATTATAGTTTATTGCAGAAAACGTGATTGAATCTGACAAGCGGACAAGTGGACGAGAACGCATGGATGGGAATTAAGTTTCGCGAACCCTTCAATGCGTTTCGATGAAAAAAACACACTGCCTTTTCTATTTTCCACGCTGAAAAAACATTCTACGCTTTTATAAAGCACGAAATGTTTTGATGCTGACGAGATTCGCATTGAAAATTTTCACGGCAGAAGAGCGGAGTGCAAAACGTTTCGACGTTGATGGCAAAAGCGTCACAGAAAGTCTGCGCGGCCAGTTGACTGAGCGCCCCCCCCCCTTTCCTGTGGTCAGTCATAATATTATCTGACACAGCACTGTCTCATTTCCATTTGCACGTTTCATTATCCGGCTCGATGACCTGCAGGCGCAAAACTATCCCGCCTCAGAAATTAAAAAGAATTCGCTCGTCGATTAATCAAAAGCAACAAGATGCGAAATGGGAGAGGGATGTTTTCTTCTTTAACGAGTTGGCTAAACCAATCAACACGTTTATCCATTTCTATCCGAGTCTTTCGAAATCACATACACTGTACATATACATGGTGTTTCCGAGATCGTGGTGCAACCAGAAAAGGATGTGATTCCTTATGGAAAAGCAAGTCGAAAATATAGAATGAATTTTTTTTCATATAAGACTCCATTTTCGAGAAAATCTAATTTGAAAACTCGTCCGGATAGCTTTTCTTCATCAGGACTTTGCCTTCGAGAAAATCGATTTTCGAAATCCGTTAAGTGCGCATGCACTGGGGTAAGGATTGATTCCATTTTGAAATTCAATCTTCTCGAAAATGCAACATTATATGGAAAAATTTCATTATATATTTTCGACTTATTTTTGCATGAAGAATCGGAATTCGGATTTCGAAAACACCCTGTATATTCAGTTACCGTATCCCAAAATACTACGTGGCTTTACGTAACTGTTGTGTAGCTAATTAATTAATAACTCGAATTTTCTGATTTTTGTGTAACGTGCAAAGCACTAGCAAAGTGGATCGGTCAACCGCATTCTGTAAATATTGATAAAGTATTCAATATCTGTGTAGCAACCGAAAGTAAGAGGTGTATTGAACAAGAGTATTAATTCTCGGAGAGTCAATCAATCACTTAAACTAGAGTTTGCAGCTGCAAACTTATAATACGTATGTCATTTGTCTTGTAAAATTATTTCTTGTGCATATCACCGATACGCAGATAATCAATGAGAATATGGATGTCATAATTCCATTATATTATTACACATATTTTTTCTTATACAGCTAGAGATCTTCCTAAGGAATAAGAAAAAAAATAATAACACGCTTGATCCAATCTCCTAAATTCTCATAGGAGGAAAGGAATAGAGAAAGGGGCGAGTGGCGAGCAAGATGGGGCAGGAAAGAAATGCCCTTATTTTCGATCATAAACGGTACCGCCGTTTAAGCCTACAGGGAATTTGGCTGGCAGTAGTTATTGGCTAATCTGCTTCTGACGGTGCAGCAAGAACAGTAAGAAAGAGAGAGGGAGAAAATGAGAAAGGGTAGGAGTGTGCGCAAACTCAGAAGTGAGCACGTCGGGGCGACCGTCAGCGGCCAGCCGGATAGCCTTATAACCCTCGGGCTATATCCTAAAAGTTATCTGAAAATTTCATTTACGACGAGAGAGTTAATAAATGTAAATATTAGCTGTAGAAGCAGTTCGGCGGGAACCACCACTACACGGATGCTAGCTCTAAAACCATCCGGAGGATGCCGCCGCGGAGGACGCGGGTTGGCTAGACTTTGAGTTCGTTAAAGTGCGGATCGATTCGCGAATGGTGGCTCAACAAAAAGGCAAAAATCTAATCTGGTCGCTTAGTATTCTATCATGCCCTCCTCTCCTTCTCCCGGCAACTTTTTGACACGACGGGAAGGTGGGAAAATGAGATACGACGTGCTCCTTATGCGAATAGAAGGCTCGTGGAAAGTGAAACGAATTATCGCGAAGATAAGCGTAGAAGGCCGAGATCGGTTTTTCAAAGCAAATGTAACTTTTCCCACGAGCATGTAAGGGAACTGAATGTAATCTCGTGGAAATAGTAAATTTTGATGATAATTACGCAACAATACATATAACGATTCCTACAGTTTTATATTTCGACACTTAATTTCGACAATTCATCTTGAGGAACATGCTCCAAAAGTGATTCGAATACTTTAAGGAGGAGTTTTGCTGTCGTACCTTCTGGTAGGTTTTAGTTAATTCGTCTGTGATTACGGTATTGTAAATACCATAAATAACAAGTAGTGCTGGAAAAGAACGAAGAAATATGCATGTAGGTACGTTGCTCGAAAAATGAAGGCATTATATGTGTAGCTCTTATAATTGTATGTATGCTTTACAAATTCAGAATAAGTAGTTACAAGTTGGGGTAGCAACTCCTCTTAATTCTGCTGTAGAAGTGAAGAATTTTTCAAATATAAAATTGCATTTTGCAACAACCTTCGGTAATTATGATTGTCAATTTTTTTAATGATTTGTATAGAATTGTATGCTAGGTAGGTATCACATTTATTTTTTTTTATCATAAATAAATGGAAACGATTGATTTGGTTATTATCTGGCCACATTGCGTGGGACAATAAGAAAAGTGATCAGAAACAGAAAATTCTAGTATAATTTTAAGTGCGTTCTGCGATGGTTACATGGTTACGGTGGTTTAGATGTCATTTTCAGAAAATAAATATCGACTAGAGAACTTGATACAGTAAATATGAATACCGCCAAGGATGAACATACAGAACAAATATCAAACTGATATTTTCAAATAACAATGCGGTTCACAGGGTGACCGACACATTGGCTAGAAGGGTTTAACTGAAGATGGGGTTAATACCTGTCGAGAAATACCTTGCACATAAAATCGATAAACGTATCCCCCTACACCCTTCAAAGCATGAAGGTATAAAAATTTTACATAATTCCATTTCACTGAGAGAATTTACAGTTTAGTTACTGATTACAGTTCAATTAAAAAAATATAGCTCATAAATTCGTATAATGGAAGTTTTATTCAGTCTAACACATTTGCTATTTCCAAGTAGGTCCATTTTTATAAGTTTCTTGTTCTAAATTATAACAATAAGTTAAGTGACAAAAAGTTTATTCATTCATTTTCATGCTTTAATCGTTAGATCTTGATATAATCCTGTTGCATTTATTTTCAATTATTATCTTGCCGATAACATTTAACAAACTTCGTAATAATGTATGTAGGTATGCAATCAAGTATACTGAAATTTTCTTTATATTTTGAGAAAAGTATTTGTTATTCATAATAAGTGTGTTATACATTATTATTGAAACCAGTTTCCCTTAAGACAAGACCTGCTTTTTGCAAAGTTGACAATATCGATTTTCTGTCGAGTTATTCATAGAAAATTGTTACTCCTTTTTACAAAAGCGAAACATTATATTTAAAGCAACTGTCCCTCGATGCTTAACGATTCTCTTACAATACGTTAAATCAAACACTACAAATGGAACAATGTCTGTCGAGCAAAAATGTTGCGAGTATTAATGGTTGCTATTTTTAAATTCATAGCGATTAGAAAATTTAAATAAATTAGTATGGTAATCTGTAAAATGACCTCTTGATAGATCACAGATGGTTAACGATACGTAGAGGTGACATTGCAGATTGCTCTTAGGTGTGAAGAAGACGATGGCTCTGCAGGAAGCAGTTGACGTTCCAGGGTGGAAATGACCCGTCATTCACTGGATGCCGGAAAAGCTTTCAGTGGACTATCAATATTTTATATAATATATATTTGTACGTGCCTCGTATTTCATTACCTACACTTTTTGTCTACCGCGTTCTTATTATTATGATCTTCATTTAGACCTGAAGAAATTGAAGATAAAGAAAATAGTATTCGTGTATATGCTAAATCCATTTAAAACTGATGGATTTTAGAAATCGTATTAACATCATATTAACTTGTAAATTGTACCGACGGATTCGCCAGTATAATGAGTGATCTGCTAAATGCACTAGATCAGATTTCACCAAATGCATCATATCATCCATCAAACCGTTAAAATTGATGGAACAGCCATTTGCATTGTATGCGTCTTCGTATTTCATGTATACAAGTGCATGATGGCTTTATTAAAAACTGAATTTGTGCCGAAAAGTTTATTTCAAGTCTTTTACTTGTCGACATGTATATATGTACATAGAGCTTATTTAATATTATATGGCGAAATATATAATCCTTATTCAAATATGTACTCGTTATGGGTGTATATGTATAACTCAGGGCCCGATCTAGCTTTTCCGCCACTTTGGGTAAAAATGATTTTGGCCGCCCTTTATATCTAATTATAAATAATTATTTGAAAATATAATTTTTGACAGTGAGTAAAATTTTTTGTAAATATTTGTTGAATACCAAAATCCTTTTGTTTAATGAAATATTTAATATTCGTAAGAAACTGTAACAAACAAAATGAAATATATAGGTAGTAGGTAGGTGCCTATTTTTTAAATTTAAAAAAAAAGATTTATCGAATGAAACGAAATAAATATAAGAGAAAGGGAAAGATCCAAGATGTTTAATATAGGTACGTACCTTTCCCTAGTACATATAATAGTAATTACATAGGTGATTTGAAAACAATTTATAAGTTTGATACTAAATTCAAACATGTATTACCTACTTTTTTGCCGCTTTTTCAAGAAGCTTTTTATTGGTTTTTAATGATTTTACTTTTCTCTTTCTACCAAATTTGCCGCTCTGGGCAGAGTTGTCTTGTTTGCGTCCGCCTAGATCGAGCCCTGGTAAAAGCTAAAGATGAAACTTGTAAAACCTTTTTGCCAATATAACTATAAACAGAGTCCCCGTATTGAAATCTTCTAAAATCGACTTTGAATTCGTTTGCTGGTCACCTTACCCTCCCTCAACATATGTTATCAATTTGATTTAAATTTTGCATATAATTATGCCTCATCATGTATAATGGTACACTAGATCTATAGGGCACGCTTTTCTAAACTTTACCAGAAATGCTCATCCAGAGTTTTCCACAGCTTCTCCAGAGCCTCATCATGTTCCCACATGTAAAAATGAAATTCTAATTCAGTTTTACTGTCAACTTAACTGAAATCTACACAGTAACCGCAACAATATTTCTACCAATTATTACTAATTTCCAATTATTTTTCGATTTGATTGATGGATGTAATATATACAAAATTTGGAAGAGGCAAAACTTTGAAGATAGCCTCACACAATTTTTAACAGTGCACCTTATACAGTTAACGTGTTACCTACTATAAACGCTACGACTTAACTACATATTATGTATATGCAATTTTAGTTAAATCGATGACTCGAACCTGTAGCAATACTTTATATGTATTATATTATTAAGCTCTTCAACTGTCAAACGTAATTCCTTATTTATCTCATAAGATTATCATAGCAAGAAACACGTGACGCGTTATCACGAACCGCAGTGCAATATCGCAACAACTTTCAACAGTCACTCCAGAAGAGCGCACAGATTAACGCTGACCATCGGCCAGCAAAGCTGCACGATCAACCTGGGCCCGTAATTCTCGCTGCAAGTCGTTACGACAGCCATGCATCATACAGAACCAGCTTACATCAAGCCTTAATGTTCGCGTTGAAGTGATTTCATGGCGCGTTCATTTTCGGTTAGAATACGTATTCGTGGAAACACGCTACGCGGGCTTCTACCCTGTCGCCCTTCTTTCCGCGAGAAAGCCTTTTACTAGACAAATTAATTTACGGTAACACATAAAGACCTGTACCTTCTCTCAACGAGAAGTTTATGAAGTTTGAGAACTGCCTTTGGCCGCCTATTCGCTTCAATTCTACTTCATAACGTCGCGTAGAAAAAGCGCGTGTGGTGGACATAAAGTTAAATCCCGTATCTGTAGTGTTTCGTTTAGCCACGTAGTTCGCTCGTAAAGTTTCATGGCGTCCTTTAGTCCCTCCGCTGCCCCTCGAAGGAGGACGTAAGAAAGTGTTGCGAGCACTTTGGACGGTGCTACAGGATGGTTCCTCGACGTCGATCCACTCGAAAGTTGAGATTTTTGAGGGTCGAACGACTTTGGGATCGGTCGTTCGAGGATTCTTATCTTCGATGCGGTAGAACGATTTCGATGTCGGACGGACCGGCGAGGAGTTTAAAGGACGCGGGAGGACTTGAACGGCGCGGGGTCTCCTCTGAAATTGCACGATACCGTCCTGGGTTACGGTAATGACGGCAAACAGTTTCGTTCACGGACCATTAGTCAAAAATGCCCGAGATCTGGTGCTACGCTGTCGTCGCCGCTACGCAAAAGCGGCCAAAATTGAGAGGGGGCACGGCCACTGGATATCTCCGTACAATGGCGCACTAACCATTCTGTTTTGTTCTTGAACGACTGCAATCACCGACAATTTGCCTCTAGTCCTTCGAGGTAGTCGGGTCCGGCTACAACCGAGGAGACGATATCCTCTCTTCTTTCTGCGAATTCTGATGGTATCTTGCAGAAAATGGCAACGAAAGAAAGTACAGAATTATTGTTTATTATTATTATTATTATTATTATTATTATTATTATTATTATTCGTCCTCATTACTTGGTAGAGTAAAAGGTGAGGCTGCAGTACAAGACTGTTAGAAGCCTAACCGTAGCTAAATAATTAAAACTAAAATTACAAGTAGGTAAGAAAAGAAAAAAAAGAGAAAAATTTAGGAGAAACAACTTATGGCGCATAAGCAAAATAAAAGCATGAACATAAATGGATAGACATGGACGAGACAAGGGAAAAAAAGAATATAGAGGTGGGTTAGGAATAGTGTAGAGATATATATCGTCGAGCTTCACACTTAAAATCAGGAAAGGAATTTAGCCCTCGAATATCAGGAGGGGGAATTATAATAGTCAGCAGAAATATAGGCGAAGGAGGATTCGAATTTAGATGTCGAGTGTGCAGGTTTAATCTATTAATTTTAATATAAAAAAATAGTCAATAAGCGAGAAAAAAGTCATCGTGTAGTTACCATGTGAAGATCAGACCACAGGGGAAAAAAGAGTAGGCTAAGTCACATTTTCTGTTTTTGATAGGGGGAGCAATTTAAAGTTCAAAACACTCAATCAATCCCATATTACGAAAAGTGTATTTTTATTTAATTTTGGGATTAAATATGTGTTTTTGTCACTCTCTTGAACATTTCAATGATATTGACTGTCATGAAATTAGTTGGATAAGGGAAAAAGCAGGGAATGTCACAAAACAGCGTTATTGAGAAAATTAAGTTTTAATACTTTAATCCACCAGTAATGAAACATGGTTCAATGAATTTAATTTTCTTATATAATTTCTTGTTTTACTTTGACGACAGGAGCTTATGCTTAGGCAATGAGTGTTTCTGTATTTTGTTCCAGTCCAGAATGGATATTTCCTATTTTTAACCAGTACATATACAAAATCTATAACGATACCGTACGGAGATATTTGAACTTTATAATCCTTTGTGATTCGACAGCTCTGTAGTCCCAACTGTCGTCAACAAAATATGCTATAACTCGCAAAATCACGAAAAATGGACATTCCCGGATTTTCCCCTTACCCTTCAGTTATGCCCTGGGTTTTTTTTACAAAATTCTGTGGACTTATCAGATTGTCCTCTGTTACTAATTATTTCTTCAAATAATCACTTCTTAGGCTACCCTTAAATTGTCATTTAACTTCTTAAATTGATTCAAACCTTTTCAGTGGCTCAATATTTAATATTGAGTTTTTCATAGACTTATCAAATTGTTCCCGTTTTACTTGAACTTGTCATGTTATTTCCCTATACACCTATTCTTAATAAATTTATATCTTTGGATTCTTTGGACTTGAAAGGTTGTTCCCATTTTCAACTATGTCATTTTAAAGTACTCCCTCTTAACCATCGGATGACAAAAATCAGAAAATCAACAAAAATGGCCATTATGTTTCCCTCTGTGGTCTTCATGTGAAATAATTACTAACAAACTTCTGCACGCCCAAAAGGTAGGCTCTGACTACGCCTCGCCTCGGCGCAACTTCTTTTCGCACTCACATCTAGGCTCGCGTCGCCTCGGTATTTCCGTGCCTGAAGTTATCTGAGCTTACCTCGGCTCATGTATTTGGTCAGTTGCTCAGAGAAACTCTTCCTGTGCCGTCGTCAATTCAGTAGGCTCACACTACGCTTCGCCTCGGCTCGCCTCGCTTGTCTTCCTCAAAATATTCTCGAGAAAGTATTCGCAGCTCGGAGTCGCGCCGAGACGAGGCGAGGCGCAGTGTGAGTCAAATTGTCAAAATACATAAGGAAAACATTGGCAGAATAAAATGAGCCGAGGCGAGCCGTAGTGAGAGCCTACCTTAATTCCTCCAAAAACAAGCCTTCACTTTGTTTCTCAACAATGTAATAAAAATAAGAGTGGCCGGAAAATATTATCGCGATATATGGCCCGCGTTTCACGTCCGTTTCCCTGGAGTATCGAAAAACGTTCAGCGTAACGTTCAACAAGACGGGCCCGGCCCGTCAAACATGGCATACGAAATCAGCGATCTTGTCTTTCGGCCGGAGCCTCGCGGAGCCTTGTAAACTCCCTTGTTGATACACCGCGCACGGAACAAACATTTGCAACATCCTCCCCATACATAGCCGTCCACGAAAGTTTCCTCGTTTGCCCGGCGCTTTCTCGGTGCACACGTACTAATCCGTTACTCGTAATTAGAGTCGGATTGGCAATGGTTTAATCCCTCAACGTCAGTGCTCGCCGGGTTTCAGATGGAAAAAGGTGGGGACGGGGGGCAAGGGCTATAAACGTAAGACGAACAAAGAGGGAGCGCGAGAGAGGATAGCGAAGAAGAACATAGAAATAGAACGATAGAGGGAATGCCAGCGAATCAGAACGGGAGAGGAAAGGGGTGAGCGAGAGAGGGTAGGGTGCACGCAGTACGAAAGGAAACTGCTGTTGCAACCTCCTTCGCTCCCTGGCCGACACTTTGAGTAATAAGATTAGGAGGCGTCTCTGCTCAGTCCGAGCGGGTGAGATAACGTCATTGCGAATCAAATGGAGCAAGATATAGATAAGGGATAATTAGAGGAAGGGAGATGGACAGGGGCGGATGTTGGACGAAGAAGAAACGTGAAGCGCGAAGAGGAACGCCGTGCCAGAGGGCCGAGAGCGAGAGAGGGGGACGGTCGACCGAAGTGGCACAAGAATGACGTCGGACATTTATTACTACGGATTCTACAATGAGAACTTGCTTCCCCTTTCTATGGCTCACGGTAGAAACAGGCTTCTCGTGCATTCCGCAGGCTCTCTGTAAATTCGTTTTCGCTCGCGGGAATCCCTGTATGGAATCGGTGTCATGCAATCGAAACGGCCGTAGTATCGGATACGTTTTCTTGCGTCTGTCGATAGACATGTTAATGCAAGGCGATCCGACGTTTCTGGGAAAGTAAATTGGAACGCATCATGTGTATAACATGGAACATGCACGATACAGAGTATGCATTTTCTTAAATGAAAATTGTAGGCATAGCTAGGCATTAGCAAGCTACTTTTATCTTTCCTGTAATGTTACTACTTATTCAAAGTATTCATTTAGGTGGAAGGTGACATTTTATGATGTTTATTTGTTCTACAATTTTAAGGAGGAATGTAATTCTATATTGTGACAGTAATTGCGTCTGTTAATATAAACCATTTCTGTAAAAAGTACTGTAATTCAAGTATTTAATAGTTTTGTGTCGTAATATTCATTGGTATTAGTTATTTTCTTTATATGATCCATTTACAAATACAAAATACACATTATAAGAAACAGTGTACATGATATTTCTTCAACTTTCCCACTGTATGATAATACATTTGGTTAATTCATTTGGTTCTTTGAGATAATTCAGTTTGTAGATAAAACTCAATAACATTACTTGAACTTGAAAGCATCGCCAAGTTTTCTACTAATAACGCTTATTTAGGACATTTCTGGTACTCTTTAGGATACTAGTGAATATAATAAATAACTACTTAAAAAGGGTGACTTACACTTATGTCGGACCCACGTGAAACAATATGTTTAAAAAATCAGTAGAATCTGAAAATACCAGTGAATATTTCATTATAAATTCTTATATCCTGGTATCGGTCTTCGAAACCTTTGAAAACACTTTCATAGGCACCTTCTACCTTTCTTATTTATGAAAACTGTAACTGGTCCCAGGAATTTGAAACAAGTTATGTCTAATAATTTGAAATATTAACAGAAATATTTGCAGAATTATGAAACTCGACCACTTTGACCGCTCGTTGTACCTTCATACACAAACCTGAACTGTACTTGGAGGTTCAGCAGGCCATGAAAGGTATACATATGAAAATTGTACCAGAAATATACTACTAGAGAAATGTTTGTGAAAATATACATAGAATACCAATGAGTAGGAGTCTAAAAACAAAAAAAAATATAAAATCCTTTGGAAACACATGTTCAGCAGCGATTCATTTTTCGAAGTTGTACGCACGTACGTAACAGTATGGTGGTTGTACGTATACTCTATTCGGAGATCTTAAGAAAATTAGAATGTTATCTAGAAAAATGGGTAAGAAAAAGTATGTATATACTGCAAAATCGAAATTTTGAACTATATGACATTGGAGCGGAAAGAACAAAATTAAACACAAAAAGAGCTCGTGTGGAAATTAGGGTAAATAAAAAAGATCTAGAAGAGCAACAAAGAGCAGAGATGGCTACAATTTATGGTCCAGGAATAGTTAATTAAGTCCAGTAATGGTCCTATTACAGAGAATTTTATTCTTCCATATTAAAACCGATTTTCTTGAAATGACTTTTTCACAACTGTTGAACACTCTGGCTCTAGAATTGTAACCAGTATGAACCGCAATTTCTTTTGTATCCTTGCCTTATGGATGTCTGTCACGTGAACCATAATCACCACTGCAGGGAAAATTATAATTGCTATCACCAAACACGTTTCTGAATTTCAATGAAAATGGAAAAAATTAAATTCGAACGGTTCATATCTATAGCCATTTTTTAACTACCACAGTTGACGGAGGTTTATACGATAGGTAGACAAATGTATATATGTACATATTTCTTGGCATAGGAATTTTATTTCCGATCAACCGTTCAGTCTGAAGAGCACTTGCCATGGGCCCACTACACTTTGCGCGAGGGTAGATTCGAAGCGATGACGCTGCCTGTATGTGGAACATTTTCACCCCAACTCAGCGTGAAATTGTAGCAAGTACGGTCAATAAACATCACTTAACTTGTTTTGTAAATTGGCTGCGTTATTATTCCACACGAAGCACGAGTATAGAACCACTTTTTATGGTCGGCAAAGGTTACGGGTCCTCTTAAATCGTACGCTCCAATTTGTATTGCCGGCACTTCGTATCTCGACTCATTTGTTGTGCAATATTATATCTGTCACTATATGGTCTAACCCAATTCAGCAACATAATTGCAACATTTGTATCCCTTTCCTCCTGCCAGCAAACTCGATAATAACGTGTTGAATAATTGCAGCCTCAACGGGTCGTTGGCACCGGACCAATATGCAATATGCCACGGATTAGTCGAGTATCGAGCATGAGACAAAAGAATTTTTAAGCGTTTTGAGTGGTGCTCGGACAAGCTGATGCACCAACATCATGAAATGTTATCCTCCCAATCAACTTCTTCATTTATAAATATGCTTCATTTATGCTTCTGTAATTGTACTTCCACCTGCCTCTTTTTTCAAACTGAAAACATTCGCTAGTATCGACAAAAGTTACAAATCGACCTAAAAGTATACAGGGTGAGTCAGTTTTTGAGACGGGAAGAAATGTTTGAGACCTGAATAACTTTCACAGTTTTTGAGATAGGAAGAAATAATTGAGACAAAAGTGGTTTGGTTCCCAGAGGCCCATTACGTGGTGGACACAACTTTTTCTCAAGTGGAGGTGCTTAGCAGATTTAAAAGTAAACTTATTTTTTTTAAATGGAACCATTTATATTTGAACACCTACGATTGTAGCCCTTCTCAAAGGCTTTCCAATGACCATAGCCATTCAAGGTCATTGAGCTTTATAAAGGAATCAAACTGAATGAATTAAAAAAGTAAACAAACTTTGCCAAAACGCTTAAGACTGAATTTCCGTAACTTGGAGTTGAGAATATTTTGTTTCAGAAGCATTCACAATGGAATTTTCATTTTTCACGCTTTTTTATATCCATGACGCCCAATGACCTTGAGTGACTGGCCATTGAAAAGTCCTTGAAAATGTTTACAAGCGTAGATGTTTAAAAATGCATGGTTCCATTTAAAAAATTAAGTTGACCTTCAAATCCTCTAAGTATCTCCACCTGAGAAAAATTTCTGTCCACCACGTATTACGTACCTATTGGCCCCTCAGAACCAAACAACTTTTGTCTCAAACATTTCTTCCTATCTCAAAAACTGCAAAAGTTATTCAGCTGGCTTGTCTTAGGCGACACTCTGTATGGTACTCTAAATTTTGAAATCTTAACAAAATGTCATATCAGTGGGTTTAATATTCTCTGTACCTACTCGTTCATTTGGTCTGAAGTGGTTTATAGACCTTATATGGCCCTTGATGTATGCCACGTTTAATCCACTCGTTCGTTTCGATGTACATCCTATTTGTAATTTCGCGTAATATACCGCGCGCGCGGACTTTCTGCGTATTGAATTTTTATTGTACATGTGGAGCATCGATATCATTAAAGTCGAGCCGGTCGATATCGCTGCGTACAGGATATCACGTCATTAAATTGCATTTGCATATCACTGATCCGATGAATAGGGCCTAGCACGCCTCGGTGAAGCCAATTAAAATTGACAGGGCTACCCGACGGAACTTCTCTTTTTTTCCTGTTGCGCACGCGGGCGCACTGTTATCGGTGCGTTACAGCCACTGGGTTTAAACGGCTCCGTGGATACGCATGTGGCATACCACTTCGATGTATCGAACTATGCGTAGTGTAGCTCATAAAAGAACACTTTCCTAGTACAAATAAAGTCAGGACTCCCGATACGGGTTAAACGATAAAGCATGAAGGAAACGATAAATAATCAAAGCGTGATGATGCATATGCATATTTGCGCTTCGACGCGCGCGAATTTATATTTTTTTTTTCGTGTTGTTTGCACGCAGTTTTCTCATGATTATGGAAAGTCACGCTTACCCATTCACAGCTGTCACCACGGGGTTTTTCCCCTCATGTGTTGTCTGTTTTTGGTGCATCAATCCTCGTATAAACACAATCCACTATGCTAAACTGCCAACGTATCTATGTATGTAGCAGTACTAGATGCTCCGATTGATGTGACCAAGGTGGAAATGCAAATCTTCTGGCTCAATTTTATTGTTTGTTACATGATATTTGCCGAATGTTCGAGGTTTCTGCCGCTAGATTATCAAACGGAAACGTGTTTTTAGAAATATTATACATCAAGTAGTTTTGAGCTGTGTAAATATTTTTCATTTATAGAAGTTTTACTTGAAAAGTGGCCTTTATTACCATAATTCTTTCGTAATATTAGTTCGTATAAAGAAATGCGGTGCACAATACATTTATGACGGTTGCAAATGTTGGTTATGCCTTGCAGTAAAATACCATACCTGATACGTACAGCCTAACTTTGGTTTTCAAAATTCTGTTCAAAGGTATATCACTTAAATATAATTCGTACTACAAAGCCAAGTGTAATATTAACAGGCATAATCTGACTGTTTTTTGTGACATCAAACCAAATGTAAAGCTCTTACAATGGTTTAACATCTCCGTGAGATAGGCAAAGTGAAAAAGTTAACATAAAAAATCCTCTTCGAATTCAGATGCGTAATAAGCTTTGCCTCTTCACTATTTGGTCTGTGTTATTCTTACTTAGGCAGCGTCGTAACATGTGATAAAAAGTGGGTCCTATTTGAACATCAATTTGATGTCGCATGGCTAGATAAAGAATGTCTCGTTACCACGGTGACAAATAGTCATCGCTCAGGAAAAAGAGTGATCATCAGTTTGGTGGCTTAAGAAGGGAATAATATACTTTCTTTCTTAAAACCAGGAAAAAGTAGGGATATGTTTCAATGAATTGAACGCTGTGGACAAAGAATCTGTCTATGAAACAGCCAGGTTTAGCGAATCCTAAACTACTTATTCTGCTCTATGATATCGCAAGAGCACATTTTGAAATACGAACCACCAAAAAAGAACTTATTATGTGCTTACAATTTGTATAGCTTCTGTTGCGTCCCAACAACATTGTACGCTTCTTGGAAGCGCAGCCCGAAAGGAATTCGCCTCTTTCGTGGCAACAGTGCGCGCTGGAGACCGACGAAACACGACGCTGCACGAATCGGCAGCGCTGCGCGATCGGCTCGACACGCCGCCGGCCAGACAGATTGTCCTTGAGACTCAAACGAGATGGACCAATACAGACTAATACCTACTATATAGTAAATCTCAATATTTCACCACATATCTTCTTTATTGACATCATTGAGAATTGTGAATTTATTAAACGCGGCTCAATCAAACTACAAGTGCTCGAGAAGTGACCGAGCATTATCTCGGCAAGCTCATCAGTTTCCTAAAAAAGGCGACTTAATTCAAAGAATTAATCGAATCCAAGAGGATTCCAAGAGTATTCAATAGGGAGTTCTGGAATTGAAAAGTTTATTGGCAGAACAGTATAGAAGCTAATGGAGCTTATTGTGACTAACGCAGTATTTTTTAAGTGCCAAATATGGTGCTTCAATTTTACGATAAGAAATCCGCAAGAATTCCTGCAGCAACCTAATACATAACTACAAGACGCAATACCACTATCCATGTCATTACGATATCCCAGACCCGTCGTGAGTATATTGAGTAGAACGCGATTCGTGTCCATGGTCGAGCATCATGCGAAACGTTATCGTGTAGTTGTTGCAAGTATCTTTTCGACGGCACACGGTCGCATGCATGAGTGCTCGCATGCACGCACACGCGTCCAGCCACGAGACGATAGAGTGATTCGGAAGGGAAGTAGAGAAGCGGTCGACTTGTTCCTCCAGCCCCGTAGGGATGCGAATGTTCACGGATGAAATGAAATGGCCAGTATCGATAGACCGTGCGTCGGTATGCATACATCCTGTGGCGCCTACTTTTTTCAAGCCAGCACTCCAAAGAGGAAACTGACACGCTTTGATTTCGTATGAAATTCCATGTTCATCGGTATTCTGTGAGTAAGTTCCAGCGGACACATGACTGAAAGACACGCCTTCGAGCATATTAGAAACACATTCTTTTCTGAGCCTTCAAGTTCCGTGACAAGGAATTCCTCCTGTCTGTAGATGCACATGCCCCGCGCGCAATCCATTTATTGTCAGAATGTGCGTGCAAATTTTGTTAAATCAATACTTTTATTATTTTCCATTAAACTTAGTCACTGTGTATATTTCCTAACGGCAATTATATCACAATAAACAGTACAAAAATATCATAAAAATATAGCTATTTTTCGAAGTTATTGAGGTGAAAGAATGTTTGAATAGAGATGAAATTGTTAAAAAGTTGATATTTGTAACACAACGCCAAAACGAGTCCTAATCCAGAAAATCGTATTCAGATTGAAAAACGCTGTTTAATCATCTCCAAAATATGCCATTTTCCGATAGACTATCCAAACTATGAAATTTCGAATTATCATTTACTCGACAGATGAAGCAGAGATAAAGGCAGATGATACGGATAAATCATACCAGCCACGGGCAAATGTTCTTCAGCGATGAACAAAGTGAATTATTGAAAAACCGTTATCCTTGCTCTTCGCTCCGATATTTGAAAAGAGGCCACGAAAGGGAGAGTAAGGAGGGATGGGGAAAGGAAAGAAGTCGAGGGTAAATGTTCTACACGATTACATAAAACCACCAGCGATTCGTAAGCGAAGACGGCGACTTTTCTTTTTTCTACGTTGCCCTCGTCGTACTGAATCGATTAAAGGGTGGTTCCGTCGAAGCGGCGTATCCTTTCAGGGTAACGGATCATTAGCATCCCCTCATTTAATTTAGATTAGCAAGTCCGGGTGCTATAAGAGCCAGGCTACGACGATACCCGACCGAACTTCCACCGCGTCTTTTCCCCCCTGGCCCAACCCTTCCGAACCTCCACTGTAGAAGAAACTATTGCGTACCACTTTGTTTCACCGTACGCATAATATCATGTAGATGCTACGTGCCGCGCCGTCGTGAATGGAAATTCGCCTATTTCCCAGCGAAAAGTGTTTCGATAGAAATGCACCGACTTGTGTTGTTGACGGTCATGCTTTCTTCCTGAACACCAGTAGAGACTACGACCGTTTCCACGCAGCGACACTATACATAAATACGGCTTCAATTCGAAGGGGCAGATATGCAACGTACACGTTACCTATTCAATGTTCAAACGTATTTTTAATTTTTGAAATACAAGAAAGATATAACGTCTAATTTTAGCATTTCAATTTATTCATTGCTGTACAAATTTGTCTCGACAGGGAGTCTTTTTAGATTTACTGTCTTATCGCTAGACTGCGAAAGTTTATGCAGGTATAATATTTATTACGATAATCACGACCTTGCTATATCATGGCCGTTACAATACTCGAACTAATTTGCAAGCAAGTGCTTTATATGCCAAAAATATGCAACTTATGCGAAGCAGGTGTACAAAATGTGTAAAATAAAAAATATATTTTTAAATCCCTCTAATGACGAAACATATTTCTATCAAAGTTCCACTTGTTTAGGTCTTTACTATAAAGATATATATTTGCATAAACTTCCGCAGTCTACTTATCGCATAGCACGATGGAGACTGCGGATGAGTCAAAAGATTGAAGAGAACTTCGGTAACTCGAAAATTTCGATTTCTTTAAACCTTCGCAGCTTTGTAAGGGATCTCGGTAGAAGTATCAGACAATTTTCTTTTCTGATACTTTTGAATACTTCAGGGTGAAAACACCACTTAAACACTCGTGTGTGTTTTCGTATTTTCCTGTACATTTTGAAAACCATTGTAGATATAAAAAAGTTGTTAGAATGAAAATTGAATGGTTTTTATGCTGTATAACAGGGTTGGTCGATTTATACTATCCGTATCCGACACGAAACGGAGCCGATACGGACACAGACACGAGTGTTTATATTATACGTTCGTCGATCGGTGGTACCGATCAGTCAGTTAACAGAAAGCGTTTCGTAAAGGCACGTAATAGCACAAATAGGAAAAATGTTTTCACATTTAAGTATGCGAGATTTGGCTGTAATAGCTATACCATTAGATGCAGATGAAGTTGATAAAAAAGATGCCGCCGTTTTGGTGTGCACAAGTGCTTGAGAAGAAGAAAAGTTGAAGGAGAATATTGGACACTCTACAAAAAACTAACAGACGACGAAGAAAAGTTTTTTCAATATTTTAGAATGTTGGAATATAGTTTCAATTTTCTTTTGGGAAAAATTGAAAATTCTCTCAGAAAGAAGAACACGACTTTTAAGGAAGAAATTAGCCCAAAAGAAAAATTAGCAGTATGTTTAAGGCAAGTATTTTTCAATAACAATTCATAAATACACAACATAGGTACAATTCACAAACAATTCATAAATGCAAGCATATAAATAAAGTAATATTATTGATATTCTCCACCGAACTGCTCATAAAAACTACTGGTGGGTGTAGTGGTAGTTAGAGTGGAGTATGAAGTCGATGGAATTTCTATATGTGATGTTCCTTGTGAAGACTGTGAATATTGTTGCATGTTTGTGGGTGCTGATTGGCGCGAGGTACCTGACGAATTTGAGCAGGATGAAATATGTGGAATGATTGTTGAAATTTGATTTTGACTGCCGGTTTCGATTCTGGGTGTATTCTGTAACTCCAGTTCAGATATAATTGAAAATACTCTGGATTTAGCTATTGCTCGACTATATGGGGAAAACTGTCTGACTGTTGCGGCAATACTGTTAAAAAACAAATCTACGTCATCCCGAGACTGCAGCTTTTGCTTCGGTGCATTGTCTTTATTGTTTAAAACGTATTTCATTAACGCTACGAATGCATTTTCTTCTCTACTTCGTAAATTTCTTCTGCGTGTTGAAGATGGCGTTGGTGCAACTGCAATGTATTCTTCTCTTGACTGAGCATTATTTACAGTGTCAGTATTTAATTCTGGTTCGTCAACCTCGGCAGCATTGTCATCATCCTCCTCATCAATCACCACTGACGTGATAGACTTCCTTTCATTAAAAAATGGAATAAGATATGACATTTCGTCTTCATACTTCCATTTTTTCAATTTAGGTGCAGCTTGACCGCTTTTGGTTTCTTTTCGTTTTTTTAAATTTCTACGAAACGCATCACAGAGATTATTCCAAGTCTGTTTGCATTGTTTGTCTAAAAGAAAGAATGCTGCTATATTGTATATTTCAAATTGATTATACATATAATAGATTCGTTTTCATGTTTTTAGATTTTTGAACACTGGCGATTCATATAGAACAATAGCATTTAGCTACCGCTTAGGGCATACTACTGTTTCCTGCATAGTAATGGAAGTTTGTAGTGCAATTATTAAGCATCTTTTGGCAGAATACATGCCAATACCAACTCGACAGGAATGGCTTCCGCTTGCAGCAGATTTTTGAAACATTTGGAATTTTCCGAACTGCGTGGGTGCACTTGACGGTAAACACGTCACAATTACTGCACCACCAAATAGTGGATCATTGTTTTTTAACTACAAAAAAACATTTTCCATTGTGTTAATGGCATTAGTTGATGCACGGTACAGATATATAGCTGTAGATATCGGAGCTTATGGAAAAAATAGCGATGGAGGAATTTTTGCTAATTCCAAGCTAGGCAAATATCTTGCACTTGGAAAATTAAATTTACCAGAAGACAAACCATTACCAAACACAAATGTTGTAATGCCACATGTTATTGTCGGCGATGAGGCTTTTCCATTAAAAAATTATTTGTTAAGACCATACCCTAAACCACAACTTGATGATGTTACAAAAGTGCATTACAACTATCGGCTCTCGCGTGCAAGACGGGTATCGGAAAATGCTTTCGGAATATTGGCACAAAAATTTCGAATTTATAACAGAAGATTAGAGCTGCACCCACAGAATGCCGACAAAGTTATTTTAACAACATGTATTTTACATAACTACATTATCTCGTTTCATAGATCTGATCAAACTCCAGAAGCATTACATAGAAATTTACAGAATCTTCCGAGACAAGGCGGTACTAGCAGTACTTCCGCATTTCACGTCAGAGACACTTTTAGGTCATATTTAAGTAGTCAAAATGGAAGTCTCGAATGGCTACAGAATTCTTAGAATGCCCAAAAATGCTGAAAGCATGCTAATTTTTGTTTAATGAATCAATAGGACCAATAAAATAAAATGTATTCTAGTTTTTGCATATATATATTATATCTACCAGATTGCCCCAGTTTCTTCCCGATTTCAACCCATGCTGCTTCTTTCTTGTCAGTATCACTATACTTTTTATCCTCTTGATTATACAAAAGAGAATAATCGCGGACAATTTCTATTAGCTTTTCGCAATTCATCGTCTTTATTAACTTTTTGCTGTCACGGTTGTGTCTGAAGTCTGAACGGAACCGAAATATATGCATATTGTCAGCGCCGACACGGTCCGACACGTTCAGACACGTTCCGTATCCGATAAAGTATTCTTCGCGAGAATGCCGGATGGCCGGACCGATGTCGGTAGGTGTCTGTGCTGATACGATACGATATGTATAAACACCTATATACAAATTGCATTATAGAATACTTTTCTGATCGGTGCTGAACGGATACGTTCCGAGTCTGTGCGGATAATATAAATCGACCTCAACTGGTGGCTCGCGAGCCACCTGCGGCCCCTCCGCCTTGCTGCCACGCTGAACGGCCCCCCTCCATACCGATCAAACTCTGACGATCGCAGTCGATTCCTGCTTCTTTCCTTCTGTTTTCGACTGCGATCGCCAGAGTCTGGTCGGTATGGAGGGGGCTGTTCAGCGCGGCAGCAAGTTGGAGGGGCCCCCGGTGGCTCGTGAGCCACCAGTTAGTCAACTCTGTTCTATAAAGCTATGTGATGAAATTCTTTAAAATTTGTAGTGAGGAACGACTTTTAATTTCAACTACAAATTTTAAACAATTTGATTACATAGTTTTATAGAGCATGAAAAACCATTCAATTTTCATTGCAACAACTATTTTATATTTACAATAATTTTTAAGATATACAGGAAAATAAAAAAATGCAATAAAGGATGTTTTTACCCTGAAGAATTAAAAAGTATCAGAAAAGAAAAATTGTTTCACATTTCTATTAAGGTTCCCTATCAACCTGTAAAGTTAAAAAGAATTGGTACTTCTGTATTACTCTTGCTCATACGCATTCGGTCTCAGTCGTCGGGGCAAAAACAAAAGAAGTGGGATAGCAATCCTCTTATTTCGAGCCAGAAACCTCGTTCTTCCTTAAAGACACTACTGCACTGTATATTATTATGATATTTGTTTAGTGATATTTTAGCCTGCGAACAACTGTAGCCGATTTAATTTACAGGAGATTTGTTTCGTTATATGAGCTTAGTGCTTTCTTTTAGATTTTGATTTCACTTAAGTGATGGTTTATCTTACACTTATAACCGAATACATCATAATGGCTATTACAGGTGTATTAATACTGGTCGTAATATTTGTATTGTTTAGTTCTGATTTTTGAGAATACGTGAATGTCTCTTTTTCAAATCAAACTGTTGGCCACATCGCTTCTAATTATGATAGAAGATTTATTGCTTGTTGTAATTCATTACAGAATCAATAAATGGAAGAAGAATGAATTATTAAACATATAGGCCGTAGTTTATCAACCCTATATTCAGCTATTTATACATGATAATAATAATATACTTCGTTCCAACTTCTGGTTTTACTGACCCTTCCTTCCATCATGGAACAACCGAATTTGTGCTCGTGAAGGAGAATTATTGTCTCTGTACTACGTACACTAGTCTATGTATCATGGTGAAAATTTGAAATGTATCATTCAATAACAAAAGGAACATGTTTTAAGCTAGGGAAAGGTGCAGCTCATTTATATATTTATGTATTGAGTAACAAATGTACATTTATTAGTAGGTAATAAAGGTATATTTAGTACGTTCATGTATTGAGTAACAAATTAATAATTTGAACATCCACTTTTCAGTCTAAAGATTCATTGCGATATAATTGACGAATTAATGACGCTTTTCAAACAAATTGGGTTCCGTTTAAAAACTGCAGTTTACAAGAAGAATCAAGTGACATTTCCATCATACACCCTCGTTTTCTTTCGTCATGTTATAAAATTACCAAGCGTCGTGTACCTGTTGCAAGTCACCGCTCCGAAACGAACGAAACAGGGCACAAAAGATTGCCGATTTGCGAGAAACGAGAGGCAAATGGTCGAATAACCAAATGAGTCCGCGTTCGTTGAAAATCGTCTGCTAAACTGGCACCGTAAAACGGCAGCTATGATTAATGCGGAATGTGTCCATGCGGAATCGCAGTATCGAATCAGATTATCATAATGCACCTTAATTTGATCAACATCCGCTTGGAAACGGGTCGCGCGTAATTGCACAAACACAGAATATCAAAGCGAGGTTGCATGCTGCGTGGGTACACGCGTCTGTGTATCAAGCTGGCACATGTTCGCGCGCGCGCGCTCGTGACCGATACCTGTGCTATCCGAACACTTTCATCTCCCTCGAAAAACGACCGATCCCCAAACCGCAAAGCTATTCGACTAAGTGGAGCCGCCGATATGCGACCGTTTCGTCCACTCAATTCGTCGATATGATCTGTGTCATGTCATATCCCTGCTTCCTTCATTTTTTTTCCTGCCATGTACGTGGGACCGCAGGATACCCGCCACACTGCTTAATTGATGAAAGCTCGAATCTCTGCGCGCGGGTCTCCGCCACGGGAGAAGACCGCGGAATGCTCTATTAATCTCTTCAGCGTTTAAATTGCTCGATGTTCCTTGTGCCAGCCAATTTGTGGCCTTTCGCGGAGGGGAGGGTGGAGGGTGGTGGTGTAATCGAGTTAATTTCGGATTCGCCGTGAAATTATCTGTAACAAATCGTATTGTAATGCGCCGCGGGAAATTGGCCTCGGTTGGTTTCGCGATTCGCGATCACGATGCGTGTGATTGACGGGTGTGAAACGTCTTGATAGCGTCGCCGCGACGCGAGGGTGGTGTGCAAATTATTCACGGCCTCCGCGCTGGGGCGCGTGCACAAGTGCGACGTACGAGGGGGGCGGCGGGGAGGTGGGAAAAAAAGAGGAAGGAAGGAGGCTTTGTGCGACCGACGACAATCGGCGTTTATCGGCAATTCGTTTCTTCGTGTTCGACCGAACGCCATCATTTCCATTTTTCGCGTCCGCTTCGTCGAACAAATTTAATTGGTTGTCCGCGAGTGCTGATAAGTACTTTTATGCCGATTCGGTCCGCTGAAATAAATTGGAACGGTTCGGCCTGATATTAACTTTTATTCCGTGTTTTTTTCCATTAGCACATTATGGGTTTACGACTACTATTCGGTGAAAAATTATTTTTCTAATAGTTTCGTCGATCGGTAATTGCTTGAAGTCGTTACGGGCGAGATTTTCGCATTTACGTCGAGACGCAAAATTTAACCTTTTCCACTAGGGAGGCCATTTTTATTCGTCATTTAATTTAGTGCAGCAACTCGAGTACTGATTGAGGGACTCAATTACCTTACCAACAGTTAATTTTTACCATTGTACCCTTGATGCGTGAGTCTAGTGTGTATGAACGTCTCATAATACAGACTAATTCTAAATTTAATGTGTTTTCGGATGTTACAAAAGTGAAGTAACCGATCGTGCATTTTCATCCACATATTCTTTCATTTTATCGTGTCCTATGTTGTATTTGTCAAATCTATTTGACGTATTTTATGTTATGCTAAAATCTATTTCGGATCACGGGCGAAGTATTCCATGATACCGTCGATTTTTAATTTAACGGACAGCTGTATGTTTCAACATAGCGAACGATGCGTAGGAATATAAATCCTATTTAATTAACACTGGTAGGCAGATCCGTGCAAACAAATAACACTCGCTCCCCCTGGTTCATTCGCTTCTGATACTATCTCCCTTTTCCACGTTTTGCACCCCCAACCGGTGCAACCTCCCATTCCCGATATTGCAGAATGATAAAGAGCCGGTTAATTGCAATTAAATCAACAAACGCATAAAATACCTGTACATCGTTCGACCCTCTATCGGCGCGCTCGAAATCGTGAGTGTGGTAATACGAGATATACGTGTGCGCGCGTCGAAAGTGAAGAGATTTTCGAGAATTTCGAGTGTCTGTTACAAAAACATCACAAATGGGAAATATATAAAATAACCGTCATGTTATACCTACCAAGTACTGGACCAGGTTCTCTCTGTCGTTACACTCCAACGAATCAGAGGTAAAAAAATGTTTGAATAAGTATAATCGTTGAAAAAAATTCATTAACACATATTTCACTGCCCGAGAGTGTGTATGAAACAATTTAGATTCCAATTAGTAATCGTTATTTCCATTCGTTGGTAAATACGGATTAATTAGACAGCCGTGGTTAATTTGTTTTAAAAACTACTTGAATGGAGAGGATGAAATGTTGCACGAAATAATTTCTCCAACCTATCAGTAAACCGCGCAATTTTTGAAAGAAAGCATCAAGTATGCTCGTTTAAATTCATGCGGAGGAGCTTGCTCATTTAGCTTCGTTGTTTCTGAAATAATTTCGTAAGAAAGACACGGCTTCTCTAAATTTCGAAATTAATAATGTCTTCATAAGAGCTCAGCTTGTTATTTTCTACCTCCAGGTACACGTGTGCACGTTGCATCAGCTACGGAACACAAAAACTTTTCGACAATAAGGTGGCGGTATCGTGATGCTAGGCATCAAAACTTATTTAGGATCATGTTCTAACAGTAATTGTACGCTGGAGAAGAAGAAACGGCTAGGACGCGGCAGAAGTTGATGCTAGCGGTGCTGGGGATGCGGGACATGGGGTGGGACGGTAACTGGAAATTCGAAATTCTAGCCGAAGCTGCCTGCAAGGAGAGAAGTTTGTGAAGAAGTTGTTTATGCGAAGTTCCTCTCGTCGCTAACCTCGCACCGTTGCAAGAGGGCAAAGTCTTGCTTCGAAGCGCTGTAAAGCGTCCGTCAAATGCTGTTGCTATATTAAAACGTAGGAATCTAGCAGGCTTGCACGCCACGAGTGCAACGAGATATTACATCTATTAGTACATTGCATGAGATCGTTTAATTATATCGTATATGCCGCCCTTGCAATAAAGGCGACTTTAATATGCCGAAAATAATTTTGAATCAGTGCTGTGTTTATTTTCTCACATGTATCCACTCACCCCATATGTATTTACAACATATTTCACTTATTTAAGTAATATTAAATTCAGTAATATTACATTTTTGCGACGTAGGTGCTCGATAAGAAGGGATTTTTTTAAATTCCAACCTTAAGGAGGTAAAAAGGGGTGAAATATATTTTCTCGAGCTCCTTAATATTTCTTAGGCCTCATTGGATATCAACTGGGTTTTTACTTAGAAAGGTTACTCCCACAAATGCCTAAGAAACAGATTCAGCATTTTGTCCTAATCAACCTCTAAGGGAGTGAAAAGGGATGAAATGTGTTTCCACGGATTCCTCAAAATCTCGTAGGCCCGATTAGATATCAAGTTGGTTTTTACTTCGAAAGGTTACCCACATAAATGCCTAAAAACCAATTTCAGGTTTTGCCCGCATCAATCCCTAAGGGGGTGATGAAAAAGGGTGCAATGTGTTTTCATGGAGTCCTTAATATCTCTTAGGCCCGAAGCGAAGCACGGGGGTATTTTGCTAGCATTAGTATAAACCTTGATTAGGGGGGAGCCCTATTTAGGACACTAGGAATAAGGTGATTCTTGGGAATTTTTTTTCTAGAAAACTGTTAAGCGGATTTTTTCCAAACTTTCGAGGTATTTTATTTCACATTCAAACAATAAAAATTTCTTTTTTCGTTACAAAGTGTTCGGTAAAAATGCAGATATATGAACACGTTCGTAGGGACTCGCGCGCCAGAGTTGCAAATTTGCGTTTATGTTGAAGGCCCCAATTCTTCCCTGAAATAAAAAAACCAAGGATTTTCTTATTTCTCGTATAATTTCATTGTCGATGGACCTAAAACTTTGATAAATAAATTAAATTGAACGAGTCTTTTTCCACAAATAGTACGAAATATCTTGGAGCAGAATCATAAATTTTCTTTAAAGTCCCACCAATTTGCCAACTTTTAACTTTTTTTTGCGTTTGTTAGGTTCATCGATAATGTAATTATATCAGAAATGAAAACATCCTTGGTTTTTTATTTCAGGGAAGAATTGGGTCCTCCTACATAATCGCAAATTTGCAACTGCGGCACGCGTGTACCTACGAACGTGTTCATATATCTCCATTTCTACCGAACACTTTGTAACGGAAAAATTAATTTCTATTGTTTGAATGTGAGCTAAAATACCTTGCAAGTTTGGAAAAGATCCGCTTAACAGTTTCTTAGAAAAAATTCCCAAGTATCATCTTATTCCTAGTGCCCTAAATAGGGCTACCCCCTTACGGGGGTAGGTTACCCTCGATAGCTCTAAAACATGCCTTTTTTCAAACGCAAATTGTAAAGTGATAAATAACAGTAGAGAGAACGGTTTTTCTAGTTTTAATCGTTATTCTATGAGCTTTAACACAAAAAAAGGAAAGTCTAAATATATCTATGTACATAGAAGTTGGGAGTAAAAACGTAAATGCGTGTTCGCGGTGCACCGTTTCATGGTGAACATAAAATCTCGAAAACCGCTCCAACAATTTGGATGAAAATTTAATGAGAGATGCAGAAAACCATTCCCTACGATGTGTCGGGAGCAGATTTGCGAAATAAATACTTAAAAAAAAAGATAAAAAACATTTTTTATGTAAGAAATCGATAAAATCGTATTTTTCAACATAAAAATTGTATTATTTTTTTTCAAAAATCTGCTCCCGACACATCGTAGGGAATGGTTTTCTGCACCTCTCATTATGTTCACGCATTTACGTTTTTAGTCACAACTTTTATGTATATAGAGATATTTAGACTTTTCTTTTTTTGTGTTAAAGCTCATGGAATAACGATTAAAAATAGAAAAAACGTTCTCTATACTGTTATTTATCACTTTACAATTTGCGCTTGCAAAAAGGGCCTGTGTTAGGGCTATTGAGGGTAACCTACCCCCTTAATATACCTACCTTTAGTTCGTACCAATTTTTCTAGAAGAATGGAACAAGATACCTAAGCACGAATTTTTCAAAAAAGTAGTAGAATGCATAAAAAATAAAATCGTAGGAATATTAGAAGAATATTAATTTATTGTAATTACGTTCGTATAAATTAAATATCGAATTTTGGCGAATATTTTTTTGCACGATCTTTATTTCTTCCACGGGTAATAATACTTTTTTAAAAAGACTGTGTACAATTTTTCAATTTAATGCACCCAAAACAAAGCTATATTAATTGAGGTTTATATTAATGTGAATTAGAATTGCGTATACTTACTTTGAAGTCGATTAATATGTAAAATATGTTACATATAGAGTGGACGGATATTATTGTGAGTAACTGTATTTATCATTGACAAGACAGCGGCGATCTTTAATTGTGGGCACGCCCTTTGCGAAATTAAGAATTGAATGTAATAAATAACGTTTTAGTCGGAGGATTCGTAGCTACTCTTCCCTGGTGAAGAATGGATCGGCGGCCAGGATGCAAATTAGCGACGGTACTGCGCTATTATCTTAACCCCTTTTCCACCGAATTTATCGTTCTTGGCAATTAATTACTGCCCTCGATCGGTGCTCGGAAAATGCGATTACGTGACCAATGATCGATCCTTAGGATACCAATGAATACATATAAATTAAATAACGGTTGAATATAATGAAATAGGGTAATAACGATCTGATGGTATCGCGCTCAAGTTCCTCTGCACCAACCAATATATTCCACTTGTTCAAAATTCGCCGCCCTGAAATTCGTCGACCAGAACACGTATCTTACTGTACAATAAACAAGAATCTTTAGAATTGAATTTCCTTTGAAGTCTTCGTGCCTTATGGCACATCCTCTGTCAAAGCGATGGAATTGTGTGAGTTCTAGCACTTTCTTAGCCTTCTCTCTACTTGGCTCCTTTGTTCTTCAGTCTATTCTATCCCGTACACAGCTTCAAAACGGTATCTTATAATTTGAACCGCGTGCGTCTTAACTCACCGTTACTGCGCCAATTTCTTCGACGGGTGCTGAATTCTCTGTAATGAAACGGCAGCCCCGAAACACTTCACAGGATACTGTCATACACTTAAGCAACGAAATTAATTGGTGATATTCTTGGTTACATGCGCAGATCAAAAGGATCTAGAATAGGATCTTTAGAGTAGAATTTGAGACATTTAAACTCGGTAGTAAGGAGAGTACTAGATCACGTTAGTAATTACATTCTAGAATCTATTCAGACAAGACAGACTGTTTTTCATTTTACTCATTCTAGCTTTGCTTAAAATAAATTAAAATTAAGTCAGAAATATTTACCGACAAAATATAAGTTCCATCTTCAATACTGTTATATGCAAACTCATAGGCAGAAAATGAGACACATTTCTGTAATTACGAGTTTTCCCGTCTCCCTTCAGCACATTCCAGCCATTTTTCGCCAGTCTCCGCACGGAGCCAGTATTTTCCATTACGATTCCAATAAATTAATTTTCAGCTGCACGCCGCCCACCTTTCCTCCGGTATTGGGTCGCCCCCGACACCGAAGAGAAAGGCAGCGTCTTATACGTGCCATTTATACTCTTTACAGGCAGCGTCAGTCTGCGGAGATTCTAAGGTGCATCCCTCGATCTCCGTTCCAACCTTTACCTCAGCCCTTTCCTTACTTACCTCAGCCTCCATTCGTCCTTCCGCGATGCGAGGGGAATCTTAAATCCAGTCCTCCAGCATTGATGAATCCGCTTTGCCCGGAAATTGTTCCCATACGTCTCCGAGGGGGGGGGGGGCAAGCTTTTCTTGCTTCTCGAAACCCATACGACTAAGAGGTACCTCTTTGACGAATCATGAACGAAGATCTTCTTACGGGTCGGACGAATTATGTTTAACATTTCCGTGCGTGGACATCATCTTTTTAACGGAGACTGTACATACGTACGTACCTCTGAGAGCGACCTGCTTCTTTTTATTTTTCACTGACTGTTTGTTACATCTCGGGAATTGATGTTTTATATTGATTGCCATGGAAAGAAGTACCTACGCAAATTATCGAAGTTTGCAATTTGCTGTTTGTTATAATTCTACATGGATGAACAGATGTCTTAATTATTATCGAATTACTGTATAGTGTAGTAGCAAAATACCTCCGCACTTCGCTTCGGGCCTAAGAGATATTAAGGACTCCATGAAAACACATTTCACCCCTTTTCACCACCCCCTTAGGGGTTGATTAGGGCAAAATCCTGAAATTGGTTTCTAGGCATTAATGTGGGTAATCTTTCGAAGTAAAAATCAAGTTGATATCTAATCGGGCCTAAAAGATATTCAGGAACCCGTGAAAATACAGTTTAAACCGTTTCACCCCCTTAGGGATTGATTCGGGCAAAATGCCAAATCTGCTTTTTAGGCATTTGTGTGGGTAACCTTTGTAAGTAAAAACCAAGTTGATATTTAATCGGGCTTCAGAAATAATGAGTCCGAGAAAATATATTTCACACCTTTTTACCCCCTTCGGGTTGGAATTTCGAAAAATCCCTTCTTATCGAGCACCTACGTCGCAAAAGGAATATACCCTCCGAATTTCATGTTTCTAGGGTCAGCGATTTGGGCTGGACGGTGATGAATCAGTCACATAACGATTATATAAGTATAGATAGATAGATAATATTGGTCGTTATAGTTTGTAGGATTATTGTGAAGAAGTATCATCGCATTAGGGGTAAGAAGAAATATAATTCGGTTTGGAGATTCATTGTTAGAGTTTTCAAGAAGACTGTTGCAGAGAAATTCGCAGAAAGTTATGCAACTCCCTTGCATGTTGTAAAAAATGATTGAAATGTGTTAAATGGCTAGAATTATTCTTCGTTTATATTCATGTTGGTACGAGATGGTGAATTAAGTGTGCTGGGGGTAATATCTCTAAAACTACGAAAATACGATTTTTTTCGGGTACTGTTTGATCCCGAGGAAAACATCATATAATTAATAAATTGTAAGTAAATCTCTTTCATACACAGAGGCATTAAAGACATTAGGGTCATTTTGATTGGTTTACATAACAATGTATGATTTTCAATATGTACCTACCTACGTTTGTAGTCACCTTTTTTATGAGTAAAATGATCGTACACAGCTAAGGTCGTACGAAGTTCGCAATGAAAAAAAATTAAGTAAAAGAGGGGAACGTTTAATCTTGTATTATGAAACAGTTCAAATTGTTTATTCATTTTCTGATAGTTACTCCACAAATAATGACACGTTAGATGGCATGACGCACACAGATAGTGTTTGTTAGGCTTTTTTAAATATATTTTAGTTTCTGATAACACTGTTCGCTCTTGGAATACCTGTCGTGCTTTATATGGCAACGTATGTAACGTGCGTTGTTCGTTGATATGAATAACGTCAACAAGAAATTGCTGTGCATCAATAAACAATTTATTTATGCAAACCAAAATTGGACATTTCCCAATTTTAATGTACCTACTATTTCTCCATTATAAAGAAGTTATTGATAAGAAGTATGATAATGATTATCATATTCTTGTTATATTTTGCAAGATACTTTTACAATATTTCCATATTTTCTGAAGCAGTAGAAATATTTTAGTAGGTACCTATTCTAATATATTTCGTCAATCAATTTATGTTTAAGGATATATATGTGTACTTACAGAATATAGTTGCAGTTACATTTATACAGGGTGTTTCACATAACTGAAGTATTTCTCCTATACTCAAAATTTCCTAAAAATGTTTCGTACAAAGGTGGCATAGCTTTATGGGGCCTTTTCTGTTCGGAGGGGTTAATGAGATATTGGGATTAATGAGGGGTCGACTTTGTTTTTTAAATGGAATGCTATATTTTTTTTGTCTATACCCGATAGCCACTTTAAAGGCGAATTCAACAACCAACAACTTTTGGTAGAATAAAACTATTGTTGCAAACCATGCAACTTTCGTAGGAAACATTTTTATGAAATTTGAAATATAATAGAAACATTTCAGGTCATAAAATTAGGTGAAGCACAATGTATAATTTCAAATAGACGAAATTAAAGCTAGGATTATAAATTTATTGCCATAACTTGTGACGTATTCGTGTATTCTTCATCATAATTGCGGACGAATTAATTCGCAAGATAGTCTGCCAAATCTTTACTCATTCACAGAAGTGCGTGTTAGTGAGGACTGTCAGATCAAATGCATTAAATGCGAATAATATTAGGTAAGTTGTACGACTAGTGAAAATGCCCCGAGATCCGCCACCGACTTTCACAGTAGTAGAGGATTATGGTATTGAAGTATTATCATGACGTCGTGCGCAGTGGGCACACATACATAATACCTACGCAACATGTGTGGGGGCATTGCCCCAGAATGAATGGAGTGGAGTCAGTGTTCGGGGTAAGGTAGAGGTCAACGATATTATGCAAATCGTATGTATTACCGTACATCACAGATATTTCGCAAAGTTGAAAAATACGAATATGCTTGCGGAATCTTTTTCCTGCCGTGCGCCAATATAATGGCGTCGTTTCACAACTTGTTTAAAAGTCACTTCCATATCTGATCCTTCGCCGAACATTGTGCGAATACACGGATCCCATTGTCGAGCAATTATTTGCAGATGGGCAGTCATAAGTTCGTACCAAATTTATGTGCTTCTCCCAAGCTTGTGTGTTCTATACAAATTCGTACAACACATCTGCACCACATCTTAGGCTCTGCGGCCAAAAAGAAGAAAAGCAGAACGCTGTACTCTGAGCAGATACATGTGATTCACCCCCTATCCAATCAAATTTTCCGTAATTTTTCAAGCATTCCTGAAAGACCATAATCCCAAACAATAGCAGATGAAGCAGATATTCGCCATGTAACTGGCCATTCTATCCACTCCTGTTCCAATTTCACGGGACCGTTTCAACATTCCGTGATAACAAATACGAGTGGACAACGTCGACCATTACCACAAGCTTCTGGTCTCCCTGCAGAGGTTACTGAAAGTCTTCGGTTAGGTTGCTCGTGGCGGAGTTAGTTATCTTGGGCTTCCAGTGAAGCAGCGGTGGATCGACAGGAAGAACCAGGATGGATGCATGCTCATCGACGGGCGTGCCGCAGGTCAGCTTCAACCGTGTACAGGCAACATAAAGTTGGCACTTCTTCGGCGAGTTCGAGGGAAAGTCAGCGAGTAAGCCCTACGTGGTACCTACTAGCGGAACGGTTCCTCCCTCGCCTTTCGTACACTGTCTGCCTGTGCTTCGCGCTTTCGCACTGGCCGCGACCACATCAAAGCGCCGGTTGGACGAGCTTTGAGCATGATACGCCGTGCCGTACCCTGCCTAGCTTTGTGACACCGCAGCCAATATAGTCGAGCTGCCTGTTATTCCTCAGCTACCATTCAATATCCTTAATTAAATTCGGAAGCTTATTCACTGTGGTTAATTACGATTTCGTTCGGTCGGCCCCACTACCCGAGCGTCGTTAAACGAGACCTTGCTGCTAACGGGACACAAAGCGAAAAGCCCTCGGGAGAGCTTGGTCTATCTGCCGTTCGAAGACTATCGTCTATTTGTAGTCGAGTTTTCGCGTTGCGCGGGAAACACCGATCCTGATCTCGTCTACGGTTAGGTCGATGGGCTCTGCGCTAGCCGGTAGTTTGTGGAGCATCGTAAAGAGATAGGAGATAGCATTGAGCGTAAGCCCCTGATCAATAATATGCTGCACAGTGTCGACAAAATGTAATGAACGGGTGCGAGTAGCGCGGTATAATGTTGGGGTTATGTGTGTAATGATTGCGTCGTTTGGCGCCGCGTTGAACCCTTTAGCAGTGAATCTTTTAAAACGTTACATGTCCTGTGAATAAACTTTGCTCCTCTTTATTACTTTTGCGGCCGATAATAAACGATATTGCACAGGTTTCTGTGCCTAAAGCTTGGTGTTAATGACGTCTCGCACTCGCTGCGGCGGCTATAGAAGAAGTTGCGGGATAGGAAATGTTCTCTTAACGGAACGGAGTGCTCTTAGCGGGACAACTCTGTAATGCACATCGAAGAGCTTCGAAATTTTAATATTACACAGACGGGTCAGCTCTGGATTTACTCTGTTTATGTCTGCAATGGGTGAGCTGATTGTGACTTCAAACAGCATGATATTTTAGAACAAGTTTCATAATCTGCATCCTCATTTCAATGCCAGACCCCTGCGGCTCATAGCTTTAGATTGTAGGTATTATAGTTGTTGGACACAGCTCTAATGTGTAAAAAAAATAGGAAACTGAAACTTTAGCTTGTCTGTTAAATTTAAGATTATTACACGTTCCTTGATGAATTACAAATCACTGTCACTTCTTCATCCAGCAATCGTTTCTATTATACTTACTTTTATACTTCGCCTATACCGTCTCAGGATACGTTTGTCCCGCGGTATGTACACATTTCTTTGCATTGTTTACATACCTAGGTATACCTTTATCAACTCAAGAGAACATAGTTAAATAACATTGTGATTTCATTTAACACCATACACAGAAACTACAAAACACGTTACATGCAGTACATCCTTATAATTAATGTTTACCACAATATGCGATTTTGGCTTTATAAAGGAAAGCGTATTAATTATTTAAAATTGCGAATCAATTATTGCAATATAGCCCGGACTGTAAATTCGGTATTATACTTCAGTTTTAACATTTAAATGGTTTTGTTTAATTCTGTAATTTATTTATTACTTTGATATTGTATCTCGCGAATCGTACATTTCTTCGAAAAGAGTTAATCGGAAAGAGCTTATGATTAAACTTTGTTCAGGCGAAAGTACGTACTGAAAAATTCGAATGAGATATTAATGATTCAAAATCCTATTTCTCGTGGCAAATGGTAATGTCTTGTCAATATAGTGTGCATCCACTTAATTCCATTTATACTTTATATTATGATGTAAAGTAATATTATTGGCAAAACTAAAGTGGTGTATTGTTATAAAGTATTGTGTAAACGATGTCAGTTTGCAATGAACTTATCACACACTGAAACTTTTAAGACTTTATTCCTGGAAATGATTTGCACTCGAATTATGGCACTTGCTGGCAAAGAACGATAAGGAGAGACTTTTCAATAGCATCTTTACGTGCCTAGGATAACGGAACACCCATTGAATAGAAGGAAAAGGGAAGATGTGCATTTATAAGTGCGACTTAAGTTTTGAACCCCCAAAGACGATTCGCGCTTTTCTCGTTGCAGACATCATATCTTTGATAAAGAGGATTTTCTACGTACTAAACTGTATGTTTGTCCCTGTGCATGCGCTGTATTCGATGCAAGTTTCATAATCTACGATTTTGGAGATCTGAATATAATTTATTACAGTCCATGTTTAATAATAATCTTTTAAGGCTGTACCTCACCATTACGCAACAATTGTAATCTGCTATTATAATATATCTTTTCATCTGATAACGTAATGGAGACGATATAATAATATGTTATATAGGGTATGCTAAATCTAATATTTAATCTAATCTAATCCAATTTAATCTGCATATTAAATCTAATTTTCTCTTACCAGATTGATATTTGTACATAGGGGAGACCGGGGCAAAGTGAACCTTGGGGTAAAATGAGCTTTCTTAATTTATTCTTTAATAATAGAATATATTTACAAATTTTGGTGACGTAATAAATGTGTGTCATACCACAATGATAAATAGGCACATTCAGATATCGAAAAATGGAAATTCATTTAAAAAATTAAAAATTAAGTTTTAGAGACTTCCAATTAGTTTTTTTCAATTTAGCTTTTTCGATAAATGAGTCTTAAATGTGTTATTGTAACTCCAAATTTTTTCTGCGTGTTTATAACAAGCTTATAAACATACGTGTATGTTTATAAACATGCATACTAGAAAACATTAATCCTAACATTACTTAATAATTAATTTTTCACTGAGTACACATTCGGGGTAAAGTGACCGGGGTAAACTGAGCTGCAAATGACTGCTAAGAACCAATGCGCAAGTGATTTGCGCAATATCCTAACCTGTCAGCTGGCTAGGAAACCACGCGGCGCGATGGAACAGAATCTAACCTCAAAAAAATGAAAAATCTGCCACAGTTTTTGACAACCACGGTGCAAAAAACCTAGAAGCTGCCGAGCTACACACGTCATTCCAGCGCAAGGGGTTAATATTTACCTATATCCTTAATTAAAGTTCTTATTTTGTTGCACCTCACTTTACCCCGGATAGTAGCTCACTTTACCCCATATATAGTAGTCGTTTTGGCATTTTCTTTTCAAGTTGAATTTTAATATACTTAAAGTTTATTTTAAGTATTGCTATTCGTCATTTATCAATAGTAATGTTCAAATTATATTATAAATCTCTTTCCACACATTTTTATTGAAAGGGAAAAATTTTATTCGACTTCAAACTTTGTTCGCCTCATTTTGCCCCGGTCTCCCTTAATAGGTACACTGTTTTCATTTTTTTAATACAGATTAAACTATAGAACAATTTTTTAAAACGAAATAATAGTTAATGCTGTCAATTATTACTGAATACACGTTTCGTGGTAGCCTATATTTTCTGCGGGGTTCCAGGGAGTAACTATGCAGAATTTGGTTCATATCAGTGAAAGGGTTTTTCAGTTAATAGGGAACATACAGTTAGACATTCTATTTTATATATATATATATATATATATATATATATATATATATATATATATTATAAGTACATAGATAGACAGAGATAGATGTGCGCCATCGGTGTATCTGCAAACATAAAACAGGTCAGCTGCATTGTGAAACATATCTGCAAGCACCCGCAGGGTTATTTTTGAAATTGCGTTCGTCATACGATTTCTAAGATCTGGCGTAGGTATCCTTAATTCGTGCAGGAAGTCTCTTTAGCTGTTCAGAGTTTAGACCCTATGTTGTCATGCTGGTGGCGCACTCAGGATTTAATCTTGGAAGAGCCGAGGTGAACGGATAAAAATATTTTTAATGTAAATTCAATAAAATTCATTAGGAGATTATACAAATTTGTTTAAAGAATAAACTCCAGTTTTCTTTTCTTTTTACAAAGCCTCTTCCTTGGGGGGGGGGGGGACCCTCCCCTCTGTCACGCACAGATCCAGTTCGCTTTTCTAGTTTAAGAAACTTTCCTGAAAATTTCTCCCTATTTTCATTACGATTCATACCATTTAATTCTGCATGCTACTACACAAATGCAATCTTACACATTCATCGCGTATGATATGAGCCTGAAAAGCAGAAATGTTAATTAATCAATTATACAAACTTGTACTATGACGTACATAACGGACATACTTGTATAAATAAATTGCGTATAGGCATGTTATTTGGATGTTTTTGTGAAAATCACTCTGTTCGCCAAATAGATAGTGACTTTAGAGACACCTTGTACGGGCTATAACATTTCTTCGAACATATCGTATGTCTTTCTGCTCTACTTTCTGGCCGCTAGTGTTTCTTTCGAAAATCCCAATTACTTTTATGAGGGGGAGGTGACAGGAAGGGACCAGACTGCGTCACATTCTCCTTGCAGGATTACCCTGGATGCTTGCTCCTCGCTTTGTCTCCGAGTCTCAGATCCAACTTCCGTTCTCAAGCCCTTGCCGGCAACTAGGAAGGTGGAAAGACAGGAAGGGGAAGAGGGGGGGGGCGGGAGGGGTCGGAGAGAGTGTTCGCTGGAGATTCGAAGGTGGAAATGAACTGCCGGCATCAACAACCTTAGTAATGATGCGGCTCCCGTGTCTGAGTCTATCTTCACTTCGTCGCTCATTCTCCAGCGCCATTCCCAAACAATGGTTGCACTTGAAGCCTGCAGCTTAGCGACGAAATGATAGTTTGGACAGCTTGCTAAATGAGATGCTCCATTTCCAGGTCTTCTGCAGCCTTTCGAAAATCGAAACCCCCGTGAGCCTCGATTTTTCATTTCTAAGGGCGCCAAGTGGAGTACTTGGAGCTAACGCGTCCTCGTTAATTGTCTGGCAGCTGGGTTTCTCCTATTACTTGCTTCCTAGCGAGTAATTGTTCCTCTGTTCGCATTTTGTATCCTTAAACTTCGTATTATATCTTCGGCCGTTTCGCCTGGCTGGAATAATTCTAATCCTGACACGTATAATTTACCATTCGAATCGTAATAAACAGAGGCATGTGTTACTGTCAGCTCTTAATGCCTGTGTATCGGGTGGGCTGTCATTTTAACTGAAATGATAATAGGGAAGCAAGTGGCTTCGAAATGAAATATAACCGTGATATATTAATTCTCAAAAATTTATTCACTTGAAAGAGATATGAAAATTACTCTATCATTTCTTCTTCATATTTATAGACAGTACTCACAGCGATATATTAAATGAATTTAGTTGCATACAAGGCAATATTGCCTGAGAAAAATAATTGAGGAGTGATTTTTCAAAAGAACATATTTCTATTTTTGACCTCGAAGTTAATTTTGATGGGATCCCCTTAATAATGTTAAATTACACCCCCCAGTCGCACAAAACACTACAAAATAAGTTTAATTCCTTTTTGAAAAATTGAAGTGAAAAAACAAGTTACGTACAAAAGGCTTTATTTCCAAGTTTGTCTGATGACATCGTGAAATAATTTTTTAGTCTAAAACAAAACGGACATATTTCCTAGTATACTCATCTAGAAAATTGTAATAAATTTAAATTTTATTTAATTTTTTTATGCGAAATTTCTAATTTTTCTATTTTCTCGACTTATCAAGCGTTTGAATTCTTTCAATTTTACTTGTTTCCACTTTTTTACAAAGTCATGCAAAGTAATGTGTACATTACAAAAGGACTTATTTCCAAATGGTTTCATACAAAAGGGCTTATGTCTAAACGTTTTCATTTTAAATAACTATTAAAACAATGTCGCTAAATTTAAAACATTGCCACTATCAGATGGAAGAATCAAATGTACCTATGAGTACTGATTAAAAAAAGATTTTTTTTAATAAACGTAGGTACCACATATTTTTACTATGTAGAAATGTGCCTTTTTGAAAAATCACCCTTCAATTCTCATTGAATCATTCAATCTCTGAGTCATGACTTGTGGTTTACTTTAATCTTCTCTGAAATCGGAGTATTGTACGCATCAGGAATTTCAGCAAATTTACCTATCTTTACGATCTCGTATCCATCAATGTTAAAGAGCAGCAATGCATCACAAGCTTCATCGGTCTAATGCACTTCGAAGAGCACGACAAACGTACAAATGTACACACACCGACGACGCGTCTCTTTCTCGAACCAATCTACTTTAGAAGTAACATATGTACGTTCAGCTTTCTCGTTAAACATTTTGTAAAGTTCACGTCGAACCTTTCTTTTTGCAGTAAATTCCACTAGTTCCTGACCATTATTGTGATCATAATGGACGTCAGAGATTATTCAAAAGCGAAGGGTTTCACAACTCTCCACGTTTTGGATCAAAATAATGCACAGGGCTTCCACCATGAATAAACGCAGGATTATACTTAATGGCAATCCATGGTATTGTACGCAAATGTTGAAGAGCGCGTATAAGCGGCTTTCAAATCGTACCGACCTATAGTGCTATGGCGACTGGCTCGTGTTATTCATTTATGCGCTCTCCAACCTCGTGAAAGATCTTAAATATCCTGGAACGCCATTTCAAGAGACGGTAATGCCGGTTATGCATGCCATTAACCATGTATTATTTTACTACAATCATACATTCACATTAGCGAGGTCCTTAGCTATAATGACGAAAAATATTTATCAAACTCTTATGTAATCCTTTGCATGGTTGTAACCCATGAAAAAATAATATAGGTATGTATTCGGTGCAAAAGTTCGTTCCATTTATTTCACCAAAGTCTTCATTAGAAGTAAAAATATATTACACGTTCTTTTAATCGAAGTACTTTCCTCGGCTATCTATAACACTTTTCTGTGTAAAGAATGTAAAAAATGGGAAAAAAGACATTTCTTTTTTATAAAAGATGGGCTCTACTAATTAAATTCAGGACCGTAAATAACCTTCAGCCATTAACGACACACGATTCAATAAGTAAAAACAATTCCTTCATTTATATTTGTATAGATTGAGGGGGTATTCCACTTTGAACGGTCGAAAAATTAAGCTATTTTTAAAGATTTATTTCTCAGTAAATACAACATATAATGAAAAAAATCTTTTTGGTATTTATTAAGCTACTCTTATATTATTCGGGTATGTTCGTGGTGCAGGTGATTTCCCGGCTTAGGCTTATCTGAAACAAAAAATTCGAAAAGATTCTTAATCTGAATGAGTGTCGTTATCGCCTGTATCTGAATTAACAATTTTTGTCGAAAAATAACCGAGATTTTTCTCGGGGAACATTCGAGAAAACACTATTTTGGAGAACTTTTTCTTTCAATTCGGCGCCATTTTGTTATTTCTCAACAAAAAAGCAGAGGAATCACCTGCACCACGAATATAGCGTTTTTATTTAGATGCCACATTGACGCTGTAAAAAAACAAGTAAAACAAATTTCATTATATGTTGTATTTACTGAGAAAAAAATCTTTACAAATAGCTTACTTTTACCCTCTGAATATAAAATTAAAATAAAACACAAGTTATGGAGCACTTTTTAAGGAAGTAGAGGGTAAAAAAGTAGTATCTATAGATCGTTTTCCAGCTGAACCTATATGTAACAAAGCACGCGAATTTAGTTGATGAATTTTAATCTGAACTTCCCGATTCCTCTCGTTCTACCACAGAAATTTTGTATGAATAAATCCCGTACATGATAGGAATGCTCGAGTTAGCTTTCATTCTTGCTTAATTGCGCTCATTTCGCAATTGAAGGTTTAATTGCCGCGGTACGAAGGATTATACCAAATTCGGATTGAGTGTCGAGAGAGACCGTGAAAAGTGAAAAGAAAGGGAAGATTGGAGGATCGAAAAGGCCGCGTACAGCATTGGACGTAAAACGAGGCTGCTTTGAATGGCGGGTACTTACTTAGGCAAATGCCTGCTATTCGGATTAAGTATTTGTTCTAAAAGCTAAAGGAAGCGCGAGAGAAAGATGAGAAGGGGGTATGTAAGGGGTGAGAGCATTGGCGGGGTGGAGAGGGGATAGGGGAGCACGGAGAACGTAAGAGGGCTGTAAAATCCATGCGCCACTGGGAGACCGGAAAATTCAGTGCAATTTACTTCTACTACTAGAATCAAACGAAAACATTGGATTTTCGGTTATGTTGGCCTGACACGAATAGATTGTGCTTTATCACCCATCGCTGTGTTTGTTGTTGCAAGAGTTTTTTTTAATTATAATATTTTTAATCCATGCTCACAACTAGATTACTGTTGAATCAAACTAACCAGAAGTTTTTATTTGGTTTTTAATAAAGACAAATAAGTCCTCGTTTCGATGTAGGTACATATGTTTGAGGACTCCTTTAAAAAATTTAATATAATAGTTAAGACATATGTACGTATTTACAATGCAATTCACGTGAATATCATGTTGTAATAGATTGTTCAGTTAACCTTTACGTTAGTTATAAGATTAGTGATGTTGATAAGAACATATAATTCTGTTAGAAATGACTGGGTATACCCAAGTCTAAAATCTTGAAATACCTATATGACCTGGAAAAAATATTGAGTGAACCGTTGTAATTACTTCTTTAAAGCAAGCAGGAATATTTAAGGTGATCACTGCATACATGGTTTTTAAAATATTACAACATTAAATTTGTAGCTTTGTGTTCATCGCACTTCTTCCCTCGCTGTTCGCCATTTAAAAAATTCAATGCCACTCTTTATTCTAAAATAATTCATTACACGCCCTCGTCTCGGGTACAGTGCAAGGGAAATGCGAATAAAATGCTTCAAAGGAACTTCGCAATTTAAAGCACAAAGCAGATACAGTTGAATTTTATAGAAAGTTGCGCCGAAGAAAGTATTAAGGCTACTTCGTAGGTTATCAAGGGGTTAATGAAATATTTTTCCACCGTCTCACGGTGAATTTTACATAGCTAGGATGAAGGAGGCAGCGGAAGGGTGGTTTGGAACAAAGCTCCTTTGCAGCATACCGTTGATCGAACTATGTTACGCGCCATTGCAAAATTATGCTTCTTTTTTTCTGCTTTGGGGGATATTAAGAATAACTTCGATATTAAAAGCAGCTTTACAGTAAATGCTTCGCCTTCGTTTTCACGTGTTCCTCGTTATTTACGAGTTACGACCTCGAGTTTCACCGGCTGTCAAGAATTCCACGATATTGCACCGTAAAGCTACGACGTCGTTGGCTATCCTGCATTCGAATTGAAACGTGCCTTATGTCCTTCTGTTCTTGTCAATTCATCGCCTACGCCGGGGGGTTATATGATGGTTGTAAAAGGGAAAAGTAGATTGTGGGAATGCCAATAAATGTTCGTGGAACAATCAAATTAAACAAGGTTCGAATAAATATATAATAATGTGGATCAAGGTAAAAAAGATTAACCATCCTATTTTTGAATAAATAGAGATAATTATCATTTAGTAAATTTTCTAATTACAGATTCCACTTACTTTAATAGCCAATCTTGTAGATAACATCACTCAACTAATTAATTATACAGAAAATGGAGACATATCTGAATAATGAAGAATATACCAGGTTGAACAAATATCTTAAATGTAATTAAAACCTGCTATACATATACTATGTGAAACTGGAGGTGGCGAGCATCTGACATGAAATAAAATTGAGGATCTTGAAACATGAGGGGTGCAGCTTCATCTTTATCAACTTTGACTAACAAGGGAACACCGCGAACCCGGACTCACCGATTGGAACGCAAACTTTGTGGGTTTTTAGATTGACTCAAAACAAGAACAACGGTGTGTTTCATTTGGGCCCTATCGCCCTTTAAGGGGGTGAAAACTAACCTCAAAGTCAAATTGCCACTTCCACTTTTTCGCGTATAACTCTCAAAGTACAACAGACAGAAAGAAATGTTTCGAACAAAAGTTTAATGGTGCAATGAGCACTGCAAACTTGCGTTATCAAAATTTTGAAAAATATTTTTTTCCGTTCAGGTATTTTTTTTAAACTCTTTTCAAAATTTTGTTAACGCAAGTTTGCAGTGCTCATTGCACCATTAAACTTTTGTTCGAAACATTTTTTTCTGTCTGTTGTAGTTTGGGAATTATACGCGAAAAAGTGGAAGGGCAATTTGACTTTGAGGTTATTTTTCCCCCCTTAAAGGGCGATAGGGCCCAAATAAAACACACCGTTGTTCTTGTTTTGAGTCACTCTAAAGACCCACAAAGTTGCGTTCCAATCGGTGAGTCCGGGCTCGCGGTGTTCCCTTGTAAATTAAAAATACTGTTTCTGAGAGTATTGCTTTGACTAAAGATTAAAAAGAGAACACTAATTGAAAAATATATATTTTCAAACAATAAGAAGTAATTATTGAGTTGATAAGTTTTTATTTCTATTTTTTTTCGAACTTTTCAAATCTGGAGCCGTCCAAAACAAAAATATTGCACAAAACAGTAATGTGTGCAGGTTCAAAATTTGCAATGAATCGCTCATTTGTTATCGGATTCGCATCAAACGTGCACAAAACGATGTAGAATTTTTTTAAGTATATTATACGTCATATAACTCAATAACTGTAAAAAATGGAGCCGCACTTCTTTTGCTGCAAGGTCCTCAATTCATCCAATAGTGATCACGTGATATTATTATCATTCATTCTTCTTTCTCTTCGTAGAACATTTTCTCTATTTTCTTAGAAACTATTTTCTACATTTAGTTCGATTGTTTTAAACACCGCGTTAGTATTGTGCGGCGAACAATTGAATAAAGAAAAGGAACGCGCGTCCATCCACACTTGGAATGGAGAATAATGTGGACTTTGACCAACGAATTCTGTTTGGAATACGAATTCCCCCATTCTTTGAAAAGGATCAGTGTCCTCCTCCGGCGGTGAATGATCGACTCGTAAGCACGTTGAGAAATGTTCAAGGAAGCAAAAGGACGAACTCGCCGCTAAGTTTGAATCTCCGTGGGTCGGCTCGAGCTGCTCAGCAATCACGCTGCCAATGACAATTGTTAGCAAGATTGTTTGACTCTCAGGAAACTCGATAGGTAGAAAATTCGAGGAGCGTATCGCGCGATTCGAAAAAATATTTCGAAATGGTATAAAGGTGCACGGTGTTTCTTAAGAAACTAACAAAAACATTTTATTCAGAGAAGATCAATAACATACAATGGAGAATTATCTAAGAACAAGTTACATAAGTGTATGTTTAATTTAATATCGAAGCTAAGTCGTATTTATTTCAGCGTGTTGTGTATTAATAAATACGGTATAAATAAATATGGCAAATATGCCATAATCACTAGGGAGAGGGTTGTGTAGATTTAGGTCATAATTTATTTAAAAAATGACTAAAGGTGGATCATATCGTAAAATATTACATTTTCTTTTAGTTCCTGTATCAAATTATAGAATAGATATTTATCATATTTTTTGCAATTTCTAACGTTTGTAGTTACGGCAGAGGGAGGCAGTAAAACTCTTGGGTAAAATTTCGTACGTGATCGATCCAGACAATTAGCGAGGTCCCACCAGACGCTCGAAATTCGAGTAAAGTGGCTTCTACTTTTCTAGGAGCGTGGAACGTGAGCATATCAAACGGGTGCATTTGTAAGCGCTTTATTAGGTTTTAATGCCCTCTGCCCCTCATCTTCTGCTACTTTCCCTAGCCTCCGCTGCTTTCCTTCTCCTTAATCTAAAAGCGCTGACAAACCGCAAAACTTTTTCCACCGTGAACAAACACGTGAATAAATCGACGCGAGACGCCCCCTGATTCGAGGTTTATATTCAAAGTTTGCGGATGATACCTATCGTCGTTTGCGTTTCTTCCTCCTCCTCAGCTTTTTATTTCTAATGTTCCACTTGCACACACATCTGTTCGTGTACAGGACCGAGAATGGTACTCACAGATGTCTGTGGCATGTACACATAAGCCCATATACTTATGTGTATAGCCAGCATTGCGTGTCTAACGTCGACAGTACGCTCTTACGGCAGCAGATCGTTCGAAAACTTCAACTTTACACAAGATTTGCGTCCCCGCATTCTGACGTAACAGGGTTCCGAGTGAACCATATCTTACGTAATCCTCGAAATGTTTACACGAGAAAAAAGGGAGATTATTAACCATCGTATCTAGCTCACGTAACAGCTCGTCAATTTTCATTTCTCTCGCAGAGCCATCCCCCGCGATTTCGACGAGCAGCAGGGTATACGTAAAACGAATAAAAGAATCAGCTCGCTTCCCCGCTCGCGTACCCTGAGCCAGATGAAATTCAGCTCTCGATTTATTAACTTTCGAATAAACCCCGGCAAATCGTAAATTAACTCGAGCGAAACAGTATGGCGGATCAAAGGATTCCTCTGGAAATTCTGTCGATCGCAATGAATCTCAGGCTACGCGTATGATGAACCGAGGGCGTTACACGGGGGTATGTATGTATGATTGCCGCGGCGCGTATGTACGTACGGATGCCGAAGAGCCGCGCCGCGCCGCGCCGTCCCGGGAATTGCCATAGTAATTAAATTATAAATGGTCGTGGCCTGCGGTCGGAAATAATTCGACGCGGCAGCTTTCTGCTACAATTCGCCATAGTTTCCGCGGAGGTCGGCTGACCGCGTTTCCCGAAACCTCTCCTCCTGCTCCATCTCCAGCTGGTAACAAGAGCGGAGAGGCGGTGAAGGGAGCCCGGCGGAAAACGGGGGGTAGCACGCGTTGCGGTCTAACCCTCCGCGCCTGGTCAGGACATATAATAATACGGTCAATTTTGAATCGAGTTTGGTTGGGCGATGCCTCCTTTCTCCCCCCTCGCCCTCCTGTTTCACCCCCCGCTGTCCCAATACTCTATCGCTTCACCCTCGACCTTCTCAGCACACTCGGAACGCCCTACCTACCGGGTTGGCCTGGGCGATTTTGCGAGGCTCGCTTAACCGCCAACAATTTCAGCCTGTGAATAATTCTTGGCGCTCCAATCTAACTGCGAACAAATTAGACCGAATTAGACGAGATTTGCTACGTGCTTCCAAACCGCTCTGCAACCAGCGCCTCCTCCCCCTGTTTCGTCCCGCGCGACCGAATCGAACCGTGCCCCATGTAACTTCCCTTTGATTCCGACGCTGTCGCATTATTTTCATCCAGCTCCCATGCCTGTCCCTGTGCGTCTGCAACGCGCGAATGCCACTGGCGGCTTAAACAACGCGGCCGACGCTATAACCGCTCGGGATTTAATAAGAGCACGCTCTGTAAACGAATAATTTTCTCGTTCGGTGCATGTCGAGAACGATTCTAATGCCGCTGTAATGCAGGATCAGCGGCACGCGCCCGCGATAATTCTTCCAGCCTTGTTACGTTAACTGTGATATGAAAAATAGGTAGGTGAATGCTGTGGGTAATAGTTCTCGAGATGAATGCGTGAAATAGAATTGTGCAGGGTGTTGTATGATGGAAGTTGAATGGTGATGATTCTACGCGAAAATATAGATAAGTCGGAAATGTCGAATAATGTTTCTTGATATGGGGTTTTGTTTCTGAAAAATATTACATTGGATTAGGTGGGCATTCAACTGAACAAAAACTGGTAGAGTGCGGTAGTGAATATAGTATATCTGCGAAGAAAATGAATATTTTTGCAAAGATCAGTCGAAATTGAAAACTGACTGTCGTCTTTTTGTAAGGGGCTTTTGTTTTTATTTTGAGACATGTACTGCCACATTTTGCCAATTACCTGTTAAAATCGGTTTTTAACGAATTGCCAGTGTCATATTCCTTAAAAATGTGGCCTCAGAAGAAAAAATGTTATCCACGTTTCTGACTTATTTTTTTCACGTGAAATTACAATCTGTCGACTTGCTTCACCAGTAACAAGACACTAAATATGAAAATTTGTGTTGCAAATAGAAATTACATGTTCAGGAATTTTTCGAAGGATGAGTTATGTTGCGATTGTTACGAGTGGTTAAGTTATAGTTAAAAGTGTAGAAAGAAATCGATTCATAGCTTAATTAGATGGCTGATCCACGATTTATTGCCAAAAGGTTTTTCCATATCAATGCAATAAATGAGTTTACAACGTGGTGGTACATGTGGGCAATGCTTTCAATCAATTTGCAGATTTCAAATAAAAATCTTTTGCGTCGTTTCAATGTGAACGAGACTGTCCAACGATTAACATTTTAGTAATTGATTTATGAGTCACTCTATTGCCTCACTTACGTGCACAGGAAGGCGAGGAGCAAACATGCAGAATTTAGATGTATCTGGAACGCAAGGTTGATCTTAAAATTAGTTCTCAGTCGTTGTTTAGCAATTTGTAGCATACAAAAGAATTTGCCAAGAAGTATCCTCTAGAGATAACCAAACGATGTTTCAATGTTTCAAAGCCGAGACAGTGAAATTTTACACAAATTACTTTTTCATAAACGCCCAATAAATTCTGCAAGTGTGAAAAAATATGTGGCCATGGTATAAAACCTTGTGCCTTTTAACGTGGAATGGCAGTGAGTGCTTTCCCGATACCACGACAGTATTTATTATCGATGTTTCGCTTCCTGGCTTGTTATATATGAATAAATCAGAAATTTTAACTGACTGTGACGTTACACTGAACATCCATTCGAACTCTTCATTTGTCGTCTGAAAATATTTTTTCTAACTAATTTTTTCACATTCTAACACATAGAAGCTTTCCCCATTTGTGTTATTACAGATACCACAAAAATATTACTGTAATCTAAAACTTGTGTTTACAATTACAATATTGTAAAAATTGTTTTTCCACGAAATTCGACGAAATCGAGTACATGATTGGAAATATAAATAAGCAATCTATACATCATTTATAACTTATTCGTAGAATAATATTGACAATAAGAGGGTAGCTTAGGTTAAAGTAGCGAAGGAGATTATCGCAAGTGCCTCAACGTGCGAGACATAGAAGATTGCCAATTCAATTCAAGCGCAAACAGTTTACTTGTAAAAGTACATTAGAAGGGCAATTTTATTTATTAATCACAAGGGGACTGTATCCCCACGAGGTCAGTTTTTATTGTTTCTCCCTCATGATTCTAACCCCGTGCTATTTCGGCCGCCCGTCGCTGAGTTGATGTCATGGAAGGATAAAGGAGTGCGAGGTGGAAAATGGGAGGGTTGTGGGGGTTTAGGTCGAGTCGTCAGTGATGAATGCCGGTAAACTTCGCACGAAAAGTCGTTTATAAAGCAGTGCTACGCCGCGCTACGGATGCTCGCACTTCATAACTTCCTTCCTACACCCGCCAGCAACACCGAGCGCAAGGCCGCAACTAAATAACTTTGCGAAGACTTCTCCGAGATTCGGTCCGATTGTCAGGGATTCGTATGCGGATGTGATACCCGCGAAATCTTTGGAAATTTTCAATTTCTCAATGCAGCTCCACTCAGAACTCCATTAATAAGAAGAGAAAATCTGTGACTCACGATCTCATAAATATATTTTACATTTAAGATAATTGATATGTTTTTCCTACAAATTTAGAATCCTGCACGTAATATGTCGGAAGAAATTTTCATATGCGTTTCAGGTTCAATTTATTAACGAAATAACAAGATACAAGTTTGAATATATACTGCAAGATAATACAGGGTAGTAAGCTAAATATAACAGACAAATATTTCTGAAACTGAATTAAATATGAAATTTTAATTTCGAAGTTAATTATGTCCTAAATGGAATCGACGTCATTTTGATTTTTTAACCGGCAACATGTACTTTTTAACACGTACAGTTGTAGCTAGTTTCTTGAGGAAAACGACCACAGAGAGTCAAAGTCATAACAAAATTAGAATGAAAAAACAATCACCGCTTCCAAACATTTTTGCTTCTTCTTTGCGACAACGAAGCCGCGCTAAATCCAGAAACGCTTTAATCGCAGTGCAGCTTTTAACCTGAAAATGGTCTGAAGACGTTTGCTGTATTGTTAACAACGTGAGAGTAATTCCTAGAATAAAAAGAAAAGAGGTTTGAATAATGACTATGCGTCGTAGGGTTACGACGGTCAACGTTCTGTTGCGCAAGTTCGTAAAGTGCTCGGTAATCAGTGCGCAAATTTACAGTGTTAGTAGTAAATAGATGCCGTTCGAAATTGCGTACAACCGCGCAAGTTACATCTAAGCTGTGAAATGTAACTAGACACGGGGTGCATTATAGTGCGTCTGCGTTGTCTTCGTATCGGTATTTCTCGTGGAAGTACGATGCTCATACAATGCGACCCTACTCTTCGTTTCACCTCTTCGCCCCTTCCGTACCACGGTCTACCGCTATCGACTATGAGCTTGAACGGAGGTCGAGGTCGACGATACATCATCTTCTCGCGGAGACATAGATTCACGGTGAATGCATAATATTTGCCGAGCCGGCGGGAAAATTAGAAGTACCGTAAGCCGCTTTTCTTATCAAGTCTGTGCTTTACGAGTGAAAGCGCCGGGGATGAAATGTTTGGAAGCGCGGATAAGGACGTAACTAAACTACTGGCTGTGTCAACTACTTTTTTCTTTTCCTTGTTGTGTAGCATCCCTAATATGGCATTCAAATATCATCGTCACGTGCAAAAAATACTTTCAATTCGTTATAAGTGACCAAAATATCATGATTGTAATTTTAAGTATATGTTCAATTTTTACGCATACGTGTGTTTAATTTTTGTCATACACAGTATAAGTCAGAATTATTAGTTTTGCAGGAAGACACTTACAAGAAGAGTATCCCAGGTGTCCGCCTCCGATTGCTTTGATTTTTGGATATCTTTTAGAGGACCGAAAAATAAGATATACGTGCTTTTTTATAGCGGCCTGTGTTCATATTTAGGGGGTGAAACCACCACTCAAAGTTATAAGATTTTCAGCTGTTCGTCTCCGATTGCTTTGGTTTTTGGATATGTTTTAGAGGACAAAAAAATAAGAAACAGGTGCCCTTTTATTTTGGCCTGTTTGCATGTTTGGGGGGTGAAACCACCCCTCAAAGTTATAAGATTTTCAGCTGTTCGTCTCCGATTGCTTTGGCCAAAAATCAAAGCAATCCGAGGCGGGCATCACCTATTCTCATAAAATTTGAGGGGTGGTTTCACCCCCTGAACATACAAACAGGCCAAAATAAGAGGACACCTGCTTCTTATTTTTCTGTCCTCTAAAACATATCCAAAAACCAAAGCAATCCGAGACCAACACCCCAAAAACCTTGCAAATTTGAGGGGTGGTTTCACTCCGTAAACATGCAAACAGACAAAAATAAAAAGACATCTATATCTTATCTTTCGGTCCTCTAAAACGTATCCAAAAATCAAAGCAATCGGAGGCGGACACCTGGGATACTCTCCTTGTTAGAATATTTGAAGTGCTATGTTAGATCAGGTGTTAAATTTTGGACGTGAGAGTTGATAACATACCTATATGTTAAAAGAAATTTTTATTTTTTACTTCGATTCACAAGAAAGAACAAAAAAGAAACTGTTTAAGCTTTAGGTGACATTTGACTTAGGTATACTTGTTTGCCCGTCCACCAGAGATATAGGGGAGAGTGGGGTTAACACGAACGCGGGGTAATCGCGAATGCGATGGTTACGGCGTTTTAATAAATAAAAACGATGTTCCCTCTCCACTAGCTAATAGTTTAGGTCGTATTCAACGCCGGGCAGAAAGTAATAAATACAGAACGCTCATGTTATTCAAGATAAACACAATTTATTATTTTCATCATGTTTCAAGTAATATTTTGTCCATTTTCAATTGCATGTAATTACTGTTGAATTAATGATATAATTGTTTTTTTTTTAAGTTGAAATAAAGCACATTTTTACCAACATTTTGTGACCAAGGCGTTGCTTGAATCATGATTCTAACCTCTTCAATAAATTGTTTTTTATTTTTTGATGTCGTGGGGTATTGACGAACAAATCGGATGGGGTAATCTCGAACTTTCGAGATTAGCAACGTTAACAGATTTTGATGAAATTTTCAGCGTGTATAAAACTTACTTAAATCTACAAAAGGAATTTTTCAATTTTCATTACAGGCTCAGAAAAAAAGTTTAAAAAACGACCTTTACTATTTTTTTCGATATTCCGACCAATTGCAATTTTTTTATAACGCACAAGAAGAGGAATTTGAAAAATACATTAGGTATAGGTTGTAGCAATATTTTTTATGGGTTGACCATTGAAGTCGCGTTTTCTGTGCGACTTCTGCGATATTTAGCACTCTGTTCTTGATTACACCACGGTAGTCGAGTAATTACGAACACCAAGGGTTTTGCTTTTTCACTATAAGGTTAATTTTTATTATAATTTTTCAAAAATTCGTCACAGTACTTTATATATGAATTGTTTAAGTATGTTTGTAAATAATAAACAAATTCATTTCTCATATAGTTTTCGTTTTGTTTGCTTTTTTGCTTAGGTGTTCGCAATTACCCCATTCTCCCTTATGTGCAACACTGACTACTGCCTTTCAGCTCATGTGGGGGTTTCATTCTCATATTATAACTTCTTGTAACAAGCATCTCATGTCATCGTTATAATCAACATAGCTAAAAGTAGCTACTTATAAATCACTTTCAATTTCGTTACTTCGAATACAAGCTCCTTATATTGACATAAATTCCAATAGATTTAATAGATACCTCATACTTCAAACGTTTTCTTGCAACTGTCCACTTTAACCAATAGGTATGTCTGGTAAAGTTGCCGCAACCTTACATTCGATGAGTGCAAACCTCAGTTGGTATATAATGTTAAAGCAATACATGGCACTTACACGGTGTACAGTGCACTCGGGAAGAGATTCTAGCATCCCGAAATATAACATTGCCTGATAAATTTGACTGCTGTCGACTAAGGGCAAGGTTGCGTAGAAATCGAACGGCTCCCTCGAATATCGGCCCATGGAAACTAGCGGTGACATTATATAGTATTAACGTCCGCGTGGAGCACGCGGATCCGAATTGAATAATCGAATAACAATAAATTTGCATTTGCGTTGTTGCGGCCGCCGCTGACGCCGCAATGCATGTAGACATTCGCCATCGTACCTAGGTATATGACGAGTGGCAGGCCTGCGTCGTTTCATAATCGCGGCGCAAATCGCTTCCACGCGCGACCCCACTTTCCGTTACAAGCGAATGACGGATGTAATACGCGTCCGTATTCACATCCTGAAAATTGAATCATACGTGTGGGCTGTTGATATAATATAATTCTATGAAATGTGTAATCCCCGCACTGTAGAATACCGTCACTGCTGGACGATAGAAAATCACGCTTCAATAGTTGTCGCCAGTAGCAAAATTCTCGCGCATTATTTGACTTTCCCGTGTCTAATTCTCATTTCGCGATATATGTATGTACTCTTCAGCATAAATTCCATTATAAAGTTTTCGGGCTTCTCCCGTTAAAATATTACCATTTCAATCTTAGAAGCTGCTCCAAACACAGTCATTTGTTTTAAGGGTTGTAACCGTTAAAGAACAATCATAACACGTCCGGTTCGGTAATATGCCACTTAGCAAAACGTCATCTCTGATGTATGTATGTCAAGAGCGCGCGGGAAAGCCTAAATAAATCTAGCGTGAAATTCGTTTCGTTTCCCCCGTTATTTAGCCATCTTTTTACGGGCACGTCGCACCTGCATCCCGGAGACGACGAATGTTCCCGCGGATTATAAATATCGAATGGCAGCCGCGTCTTGCGTGCTGTAAAAATTCGAGCTGCAGCCACACTGTCACCTTCGCGATACAGCTCGTAACATACAATATCATTTTCCCGGCACAGTCGGAGACCCTCATTTCTCTCGCAGGCTAGCAGTCCAATTTCACACCGTTGTAAATACGCTTCTCTTATTTTTGACATCGTCTTCAATTCTTCTTACTTTGTCGCCCCGGCATCCGAGTTCCTCTCCTTCCGCTTTGCCGCGGCCTGAACCCCCCCGGCCTCCAAGATGGTTTCATTTATAATCATTTCCTGAGGCTGTATCTCCCCCGCCCTGCGCCACCCTCTCCCTGCAGCCACGAGCTTCTTCGAGGTCGAGGTTCTCGGGCGTCCATCAGGATCTTATACGGCCACCTTCTCCGAGCTCATTAGACTCCCACGGCCTTTTTCGCTGACGATTACGCCGCCAGAGTTAACCCTTTAATCGCCATAGTCGTACGTTCGCATCAACTTTGTTACCCGACCGCGTTACCGCCCTCGCTTTCGTATGAAAATTTAGCAATGAACGGGATTAACCTTTTTTACAGCGGCTTATATTTGACCCTTAATCTAAGAATTCTTTCCCTCTCTCTTTCTCTCTCTCTCTCTCTCTCTCTCTCTCTCTCTCTCTGTCTCTCTCGGTCACTTCCAGAAGTATGCGTTTAAGTATTAAAATACGAAATGGTAGTACTTTTACCAGTGTCACGTAACCAAATTAATACTTTACGTCGATTCCCGATAGTCCCTTATTAATCCTCGCGTAGAATTTCTTCCATCTGAGACGGTCGCGTGAGGTAGGTATAAATTTCTAGATAATTCGGGACTTTGTCCTCGTTATGGGGTTATACCTAGTCAAGCGGCCGTAAAGAGGCGAATGTTTGTGAATTTTTTTTGAAAAGGCGGAAGCATAAATGTTTACGAAACTTTTTGCACGTAAAAAAGCAACATTTAAGGAAAATTTGGTAATTTTTTCGTAGAAAAATATTTACGTTTATAATAAAGTAACAACCCACACCCAAAAGCCTTCTTAAAAATTTGGTTTTGCGGTGAGCACTGCCATTCGGAACCAGATTATCTAAAATCAAAAAACAAAAAACATTTCGTTAGTATATTAATGTATCCTCTGCTTAAAGGGGGTAATTTCCGAAATATTAATTTAAAACAAAATGGCGGCTATTTACAGTTGAAATCCTGATTTGTTCGCGCAAAAATCACGCGAAAAAATCACGACTTCAAATTTAAATAGCCGCCATTTTGTTTTAAATTTATATTTCGGAAATTCCCTCTGTTAATCAGAGGATACGTTAATATACTAATGAAATCTTTTTTGTTTTTTGATTTTAGATAATCTGGTACTGAATGGCAGTGCTCACCGCAAAACCAAATTTTTAAGAAGGCTTCTTGGATGTGGGTTGTTACTTTATTATAAATTTAAATATTTTTCCACGAAAAAATTACCAAATGTTCCTTAAATGTTGCTCTTTTAAGTGCAAAAAGTTCCGTAAAAATATATGCCTCCGCTTTTTCAAAACAAATTCACAAACATTCGCCTCTTTTCGGCTGCCTGACTGGGTATAAACCCTTAAATAAATTGAACCGATTTAATTAGGACTCGGAATAGTTGAAATATTAGTTTATATTCGACGAAACTACGTTTGTGTAGTTCCCACACAATAAATTCTTTGATGCCAATTAGACAGAGCTCGCAGTCCAGTATTAATTAAATACATGACGGTGGGATAGTATGAAGGAGCCAAGAGAACACCGTCTCTTTAGCGTGCGAACGTGGAAATCCACCCTTAAGTCTTTTTAAACTAACGGGGTTAATCATCATCCGGTGACAATCAAAGTGTAATATTACGCATAAAATTCATAACGAAGTGGGTCATCTTTCTTCCCTTTCACGCACCACGCTTTTCCCCACCGCTCCCCCTCGCCCACGCGTCTCTTTTAATTTCTACATTCTTTCCCTCCCCCCACATCGGGTTTCTATTATACCGCTCTCTTCGTCTTTCTCTTCTGCACGATCTCAACTCCTTTCTGTCCGCTTTTACCGTCCAGCACGGAAAGGGGGGTTGGCAAGCTGCGAGCCTTTCTATGAACACAGACTATAACGATTGCTCTTTGAAACCGTCACCGTGGAGTGCGGAGTATTAATGCCAGCTCACGTGGAGAGACCGTGGAAAATTTTGTCGAGATGTTTCCCTCTCTGACCCTTTCCACTCAGCGCCGTTGTATCGCATAACGAAGACCTCCGTGAAAACGTAGGGGAAAGGGGGCAGCACACCTACTCCCCTTCCTTTCGTAGGCGAAGTTAAAATTGTACTTCCGTGACGTAACGACCCTATTCAATGCTTACTCCTGTTCTCTGAATCGCTTTGAATTGTAAAAAGCTTTAAGATGTTTCCTTTTCATTTCACGGCCAGCCGCTGTTATGTTTCTGTTGGAAATCGCGATGTGCTACCCACCCACCCCTTCCTCCTGGCTACGAAAATAATCGCACGAACAAACCTCGTAGGTGCAACAAAGAGAAACGTTTCAGGTACAATGTCCTGTGTTTCTTACACGGTATTTCTATGATCATGAGATGAAACGGTATCTATGTGTGGGCTACTTAGTGGTTTCGTTATTAAATTTTTCCTTCTCTGCTGTTGTGCCCAGCGTAATTGTACGCGGACAATAATAAAATATTGTAGAATCTTTTTGACCATATTAGTGTATTTTGAAGAACAGTGAATGTCGCAAAATAATTTTTAATCCTCTATGATTATTTTCCAGTGCTTATTTGGTTCTCGTTGTACGGCAATAGCTTGAAAATGAAATATGTTTTCGGTGCTTGCTCCACGAAGTTCCTTTTCGATTATTAAATGCATGGACAACGAGAGATCAATCTGGGAAATTCAAATAAATCAGTCGGCCGCTGTTTGATCACGGCGCGACGCATGCAGACATAACCGATGATCAATGACGATACCTGTAATCCTGAAATCCAATTACACGCAAAGCGCAAATACCGGGTGTAAACACTTCCTTCGTTTTGTTACTTGTGAAAAAAATCGCATTCAAATATTAGCATGGACGGTATCTCCGGATGTGTGAGCGTAAACGCTTTCTTTCCGGTAGATGGTCCGAATCTGTCGAATTTTCGTTCAGGGTAAATTTACTTTATTTCTGTCTGTTTTGCATCTGAGTATATTAATTAATCCACTTCCATTTCTGGGGTTTCGTTGCGAAAAAATGGTGGAGAAATCATTTACAATAAATCATATTTGAAGTACATATGCATATTCAATATGTAGTATATGTTGCATTGACAAGTAATACATATTTCCATTGACTTTGAAATTTGAAAGGAGAACGTGATCAATAATAGCTCTAAATATAATAAAAGGCATTCATGTTTCATATTCATATATAGTATATGTAGGTGCATGGAATTTTTTGGAGAAACAAAAATTATCAATATTTGTATCATATGAAATATCTGTACAGTGTTTATCTAAGTAGTTTATACGTTGTTCCTTAGTTGCTGGAAAATTCGAATTACAAGTAAAATAATTCAAACCACTCAGTTTTCTCATAATTATTAATATATAATGAAAATGAAAGGGAAGGTACTTACACTTTGCTTAGAATGATTTCCGAAATTTGTAGAAGAATCTTGATAGGACAAATGAAAGTTTTTCTACATTTGTAAATGCATTGTAAGTATAAAAAATATTCATGTGACGAAAATACGCTCAGTTTCGAGTAACATACATATTTATATACAATACTTACACATTAAGTTACATACACATATGTTGTGTTGGCCGAAAAGCCTTCTCGTTTTTTTTAATATGACATTTCTGCGTGAATGTATTTCATCCTGCTTTATGTAGACAAATAAAATTTGAAAGTCGACTCAAGAGATTGGAGAGGTATATATACATATATCTAAATCCAGTTAAATATTTATATCAATAATTTTGGTTTTACACATAACATGGGTAAATCTTCGAATTTCTTTAAAAAATATAACGAAATGTTTTCGTTAACTCAATATTACACCACTGTACGACGTAGTGTACAGTTCTATTGTTTGTAACATTGATGTAAATAGCTTTAAATTACGACAATTAGACGCGTTTACGTTTGTCAACTATACGGAATAAGACTCACCGAATTTTGGAAAATCGATGTTACAAGAAACTTGGTGCTCACTTGCCGTCTCAGAACACGACACCGTAACTCCCGTTATATTCCGTTGGATGAACACGAGGCGTCGGGGCTTTACCCAAAGGCGTGATTGGTAATTGATTTTCAGGCTTCGACACCGTGCTCGATCTCTCTTCACGTTGCTCCCCTACCATGCCTACCAACCTGGACTCGACGATACTGTGAAAATTGTGCAACCCGTTGAGAAATAATATACGCAGTATTCTAAAGCGATTTTTAAAGATGCAGTTCATCTTTCAATGTTAAAATTGTGTAAATTGGGATTCTGATGCAATGCCAGCTATTAATATTCCACGACTCAATTGTACTTTATTTTTTAGACGATATTTATAAATTGCATCCAAGATTCGGGATAATGGAACCTTTTTTATGCATTAGAAAAGCTTCATCTTTATGATACAATAATTTTCTTACAAGTATCATTTACTGTTTAAATTAAGTATCTTTGCGAACATATACGATACATAGAATGTATTCAAAAAAGGAACTCAGGGTTTACAACTGAATAATAAGTGCATTTCGAATATAGGTAAAAAATCAACCTTACTAGGGTTGAAAATGTTATTTGACGTTAAGGTGAATTTAGACTTTGTAAAGGTGTAAAGATTGTTTTCATCTGTATTTCATCCAAAGTGATCCCCGAATAATATACAGCTAGTCTCTAGATTTGATGAATTCACATGCACTGTGAACGAATCTTGATTTAAATTCTAAATTCGCCTTTAGTAATGCAACCGATTTACCCACTTCTATTCGTTGCAATAGAAATGAAAACAAATGATTAGTATGTCACATTCTTAATGTGCTGTGTATAAAATATATTCTGTATGTCTTCCTTACATTATCACACACACTTAACGTCTACGTAATACAGAATTATAAACGCTTTTATATTACTCCTGGTCCGACCATAGTAGGCACTTTCCACTTATTGAAGTAAACCTTATAGTATTGCGTATTACAGTGTTACAAAATTATAATACTTAGGGTAATTATCAATCGTAATATGAATTAAATATAGTAAACTGATATCTAAGTATAAGACGATCCGTTTTCACTCACGCATGTGACGAATCACTCCATTATTAAAAACGAAAATCGCTTTAACTCTGACAATATAGACTTTTCGACCCATGTTAATAAAAATTTTTTACTTACATTAACTTAGTGAGTATTACTTGCCGCGTATATTCTAAACTCTTTTTATAAACACTATGCGGAGTTCCCAGGCAGTAAGGTCCGCGACTTCCAAATAGATGATTTTATTTCGTGTGTTTTTCTCTTGAATGTATCTTGTATACAGAGTGCATCATAGAATTTATGTCCGTGCATTCAGCTTCTTCGAATATACAAACAAGTTGAATGGTGTAGCAACTTCTACTTTACCAGTCTGCTAACAACAATTTCAATTTGCAAATGCATTGGTGCACTCACAAAGAAATAGATTATCAACATGTAGGCCTTGCAATACCGTACAACTTTTGCTCTTACTATTTTTTTCTATTTTTAATGTAGATAGTAAGAGGTGTGACCCGTTCCAATTGTGTGACGCACTCTGCATGGCTATAACGTAGTCAATTGAGCAGTTGAAATGGTAAACGATGTAAGTGCCAGTGGTTAAAATTTTCAGTGGAAACAAAAAACGCTGTTCTGTTCATTTTGCCACTTACATCGTTTATCTCTTGAACGCTATAGAGTTTCAGCGTACACCACGTTTACAAATTTAGAGGGAAACTAAAAGATTACGGCCGTGAAGATTGCTGGCGCTTTCAGCGTTTTCACGATAGCGAAGTTGGCACTTAAAATTTTAGCTCTATCTTGCGATAGCCCTAAGTTAAAATAAATTATTCCAGCACTTATAAATTCTGTCATCGTATTTCGCATGGAATTCACATACCTTTCCCCTAAAAAATTTTATTTGATTTTTTTGGCACTTACATCGTTTACCATTTCAACTCCTCAATCCATATAAGTTATTTTTGTATCAAGAAAAGAATACGAATTAATTTTTATACCTGTGCAAAGAGAGTCAGTGAAGGTAAGAAGACACAGTACAGCTACCGATGTACAACTCGCGTTACAAGATTGGTTATGTTTATAAAGAAAGAGTAAACTGTGATGCTTTGATTTACCGAAGATGGCCTGTACTAGATAGACGTAGATAATGGAGTTTGAGAAGGTTGCTCTGTAATGTAGTTATGGAAGATTGAAGTGTACTCGACGTTAAGTTGAGCGTAAAGATTAGAATATTGATTGCAAACATATTGTAATACCATTGCTCCAGCATATTTCTCACGGTGCTGTTTTTCTGAATTAAGGAGGTAGCCCACCTTGGTCAGGTCAAGAAATACCGCATCTTTGGGAAATTATTTCTAAGTGACAAAAACACTTTATTCGATTCAAATTTTTTAATAAAGATAGAGATATCTTAGAATAATATATAGAATATTTTTTTCAAGTTTTCTTTAAAAACAAATATCGCGATCGAAAGTATACCATGGTGTGTACGGTTTTTGAAACAAAATTTTAACAATAGAATATTAAATAAAACTAAGTTGTCTATCGGTTGACGTTCAATTTATTCGTTTGTTTGAAAAATAACAAAATAGCAACACATTGAAACAAACAGCACTGTTTCCAGTGTAAGGAAATGGACCTTTATTTACGCATAAGTAAGGTAAAAATTAAAATTTCAAAAAAATCAAACTTCGGCCGATAGACAACTTAGTTTTATTGCTAAAATTTTGTTTCGGGAACCTGTTTATCAGAAATAACGTACACCGTTCAGCCGTACACGCCATGGTATATACTCTCGATCACCATATTTATTTTTAAAGAAAACTTGAAAAACAAAAATTGTATATATTAGTCAAAGATGTCTCTATCTTTATTGCAAAATTTTAAACGGATAAAGTGTTTTTGTCACTTAGAAATAAATTCTCGAAGATGTGGTATTTCTTGACCTAGCCAAGGTGGTCTAACCCTTTAAAAGGAACTGGCGTTCGTCTTAAGGAACACCTAATTGTGGACTACTGTATTTAAGTGTAGGTGGTAAAAATTTCAGGAATCACCTACGACTGCTACTATTATATCGTCAAAGGGTAGGCATTGATTGTCTTTCTAAGTTCAGAATACGAACATTACATTTGTCTCAATATTCTGCAAGACATTTCTTAAAGATCATTTGGCGACCCGTGGATATAAACCTTATAAAACTCTCTATAAACTGCCATTTTCTATGCTACAACGCAATCGGCGTTTCGCTATTCATTACATTATCGCAAATGAATTCATAAATTACAGACTGCTGACTAGTACAGACGTATTCATGATTTAATTTTTCTTTACTCAGTAAATTAATGAGCTTCCAATCCAAATAGAACGTAGAATAATTATCCTACAGCGCACCTTTGTGGCTATTTGTTCATGTCAAATATGAATCTACTTGTTGAACGTAGCTATTGTCTCCCAAACTAATCAATGTATCAATCCCCCTCGAAACTATTTACCTTGGGCGGTATAGCGAGTAATAATCGGCGATCAGTAAATTTCAATTAATGAAATTGTCTGTGGGCGGGGGAAGGGCGAGGCGGGATTATAGGTCGATTAATCCTCCAGGACGCACAAGAATGAGTATTTATCAGAAGGATGCAGAAGCACGTCACTAAGCAACAACGAGACACACAGAGTGGCTCGCAGACGGCATTCATATGCTACGGGCGACCATAGCACCACTGACGCTGGTAACACTGCGGTATGCAGTTGATTATGGAAGCTATATGAAGAGGCCCGACGTGGCCTAGCATCTTGAGTACCCTATCCATGTTCAGGGGCTCGCCACCCCCCTTCTCTCGAAAGCGTGGAGAGAGCTATACAGCGCAGTATAGTTAATCCGCATGGACGTTCTCGAGGGACGTCGAAGATTCATCTCAAGACGCTCGATATTGCCCAGCTACTCCAACCACCGGAATCTACAGTCTTCTGCTGGCATGTCCTTCTCCCATCGCTCGATCCTTCAGAGTCCTTCTGGCTTCGTGCATTAACTCTGATACGCAGCTGGAATCTCTAATTCTTTTGTGCAAATACGTCGGGGAGACGCACCTCCAAATTTTTCGGACAAATTCCTCCCATATGTGCACGTGCAGGAGATCATCTTTGATACCCACATTAGGTCAACTTTAAGGGACACCTTCTGCTTCCGAATGATTTTTGAAAGCAGGACTTTAGCTTTTAATTGGCCGTCTCTGTTATAGGTAGTTGCTATTGAACAGACGTGAGATGTTGCAGAAGCTGTGATGTGTATTCTTTGTTGCATGTAGTGTCGATAAAAGTATAAAAATATAATTTTCGGTTGCGAGTAGTACATAATTTAGGTCTTCTAATAGCATAGGATTGTGAGCGAAGCTGGTTTTTTGAAACTGTTTAAAACAATTTCATATCGTATCGCAATTACGATAGGGATTATCATATTTTACTAGGTTCTTAGTTTTCTTGTCTGAAAATCATAAAAAGTAATGTTACAGTGAGAATATTGATTTCAATCTCATCTTTTTATTAGCAAATCCGATCCCCGAACGAATTTCAAAATGTACCGTAGCTAAAATATTAATTAAAAAATGAATCAAATATTACAATGGAAGATACGTATTTTATACGTGCACACGTAACTGGGAATAGTATTAAAACCGCTGCGCTGGTGCGGTTTTTTCAGCAAATGTTTTCACACTAACATAGTCCAGCCACAGCGACACATTTTCAGGAATTAATAAAGGTTTTGTGGTGAACATCCAAACAATCTGTAGTACGATATCTAGAGATTCACTTACATCCATAAGACAAATTGCTGCAATAGTTACTCTCCCATCTTAATGCATATGGTAAGTTTCTCAAATATAATTTCTTCATCTAAGCATGCACCAAGTTAAAGTTTTCTCTTCAATTGCTTATTTCAAATCGCACGTTATAAATCAGTGGCGGTGCGACACTTCATTTGAATTGTATATTTTTACGAATGAAACAATGACATCATGATACCTACAGGATTTTTCGTGTAATGTCTCAATTGCTGTTATAACAGTAAGTACTAGAAATTTTTTAGACAATGAAGAAACATGTAACTATTTAAGTATGTTACATGCACGGACTGCCAGGTCATTTTAGCCAATGTAGTTAGAAAAGTACAATGAAAAACCTTCTCTCTATCTTTCACAATTAACCATATTAAAGGAGAAAGGGACCTGAAGTTACACGAACGTTAATGCATTGTTCCACCTCATCAGAGTGAATTTTCCTGGAAACTCTTTGTTATGTATCCCGACGTGACCAAAGTTTTTGTACAGTTCTATCGAAAGAAAAATTTTCATGCCGGGAACGATATCTCGAGAGCTTGAGGGGGATCACTGGGATACTCGTGTCGCACGAAGATCTCACAATCTTTCACCTTTGTATCTCATAGAGTTTACACAGCCATCTAAACCGATTCGCCCGATGCCTTGGCGGATGGTCTAGCTAATTCGAGAGCACACAGGCGGATCATGGAGCCTTGAACCGTGGACTAGACAGGTTGAAAGCCATTACTGAAACGCGTTGCAAGATTTATCCGATAAACCAGATTTAAGCGGCTCTTGTATCCTTTCTACGGATGAATTGCACGAGAACGTTTGTGGACGACGATGAATACTGCCGACGCGAAAAGCGATCTCCTCCCACGCCGAGCTTTATGTATGTATCCGAAGGGTCGAGAGGCTTAAAATCAAATGCGAGTACCAGACAAATTACGCTAATTGGCATAATACTCCTGGCGGGTTTCCAGTTAGCAAAGTGTCGACTCTTCGATGCTGGTGCAAACACAACAGAAGTTGGGGACGGACGAGTTAGTTGGACAGTGCATGTAGTACTGGCTTGTTTATCTGATGATTGAAACCCCTGCTGATATGGTATTTATGTAAGCTAGATGCTTAATATCTTTAATTAGAGTGGAAAGAGACATAGTATTACACAAAAATGATTTTCAACATATTACATACGTTTGGAGCGTTCCATTAATTCTCAATTGTTGTCTCGATGTTTCAATGGGTTTAATGAACTTTATATCAAACGACATTTATTCAGGAATACCTCATAATTGGGAGTGTACAAATTGGCAAAGTAAATTAGGAAGGAAAGCAATCGAAGGAGAAGTATGGATGCCTCGTTAATCCTTGCATTGTACGAAGGTAAAAAAGGTTTGGAGGGCGATCGAAGATGTTGGTGTTATGAATGAAACGAATGGGGTAGGATGAAAAAAGACGCGTCAGTTGATTCGCGACACATGCGGCCATTACCCACACGGTTCGAACCGATAGTTCGTGGAAGTCTCAAGTTTTAAAATGTAGGCCAGATAAGAGCTGCCAGCAGGGTCCACATCCTTTTTCAATTCAAACTCGCAGGAAAGTCGCGTATCCACTCGGTACATCGATCTTTTCTCCTGCCTCCTTTAGTCTCCTACCAACTCTTCCTTTTCAAGCTTCCCTTTGCCTTTCTTCCTTCTTTCGTACGTAAGGGTACGGCCAAGAGTGAGTGCTCCGATGGCAGTAGAAGTTCCTCCATTAACGATAACAATGAAAGATGGACACCGGATTTGGCCCCGATCATTCCTGACAAACACACGCTTACGCTGCCTCGCCAGCACGCGAAATTACGGTTGTCGAGTAACAAATATCTCCTCGACGACTTGCATCCTGTTTTTCTCTAACGACGCGAACATTTATTTCTTTTTATACAAATTGAACAATTTTTCGATGGATTCGATTCGATGCTCGCGCGAAGGCACCGTCGACAGTGCTGGAAACGAGTTATTCTCTTATTTATAAAGAAATAGTATTAGAATATTATCATAAAGGACATTATTTGAGTTCGTGAAGATTGTATCGTATAATAACTTCACACAACCGTTGTAAAACGTTTCGAAAGATGTTTTTAGTGTTTTTTTTAGATCTTCACGATCAAAATTAATTTCTAACATTCTTCGCTTCTTTTGCCATGTAAACTTTTTCGTGACACGTACTTCTTTCATTTTGCTTCATTTTAGAGTTTATGAAGCGCAGGTTCTTATAACATTTCATTTAACGTTAGGTCTCAAAACAGGCAAACTTTTATTCATGTTTTGCTTTTGCATTAGGATAGGTAGACAACGAAAAGATCAGGAGGCGATGAGTAATATGCCAGTGGAATGCTCGTTTTACGTTCAGACAGAAACGCAAGTTGAACGGATTTAGTTTTGGTTACTCCGGCCAGGAAGCACGTCCATTAGAGGTTTTACTAATGGGCGGATAAAGAATAATACAACAGGAAGGGTAAGTCGGGGAAACATCCACGCCGTTATGTAAAAATACACACGGTGGAGCTTACGACAAATATTTTTGCACTTGCCGAGAATTCATTCTACTACCATATGTTTTTTTTCGAGACTGTTGTCAATCATTCTGATTGCTGTGAATATATTCCGCTGATGGTCTATAGGACGATCTAGAAAAAGTGAAAAAATAGAAGAGAGGACGGGAAGGAGAAAGAAAAAGGACAATCGAAACGAAAAGAGACAAATCGAGAGGGAAATCCGTAGCGGCTGACTTCCGCGGTTCATTTTCACTAGATTGTTTGTCGGTTCAGCTCGTTCCTTCCCTTTCTTTTTGCCTTTTCATCGGCCTGCCGAATTGTACGTCACAAAACGGGATTTCCCGTAAGGAAATCGGAGGAGACGGAGGGTACAGATGGAAAGGGATCGGCGAAACGGGAGTAGGAACAGAGGAACTTCATACATGATTTCCCTCGAGTCCCTGAAGTGAAGCATTTCTGGCAATGCGCGTTCATAGAAGCGCACGGCCACCAACCTGCCGCATGGTATCTCGCTGACAAAGTTGCCCAATCATGCGTGCATTATGAGATTCACAGGCAAAAGGGCCTGTGAGGAAAGGCTTGTAGGAGGAGGCCTGTAACTTGAAGTTGATCGCTTCTTTTCAGAGACGCAGCGAGTCCACGTAATTGTCGAGGGTCGTTACGATGGACAGGCTATTAATGAGAGGGCTTAAGAAAAATAGTGAAAATAGTATGTTCACACTTATTTCATTGAAGCCCTGTCGAGATCCATGCAACCCTATAAATACGTTTCACTTATTATACAAATCAGCAATCTCTGTTGAAGTTGCACAGTTTGGTGCATAATAGCATAATGGGGCATTCATCAGTAATACCGTGTTCTAATCAAATAAACACATTTGTTATTGTAATACAGACGTGTAAGTCGGATAAGGACGACTATAGGTGCAGGCATCCTTATTTTACGTCTCCCAAAATTGTTATTTTATTAAGATAAAAGACTAACTACAAAGTGTATCGTTTAACGCGACCCCTCACTTTTACATTCATTGTGCGAACAAAATTGTAATAACTGAAAGAAACAGCCTCGAATGATTCGATCAGTACCAAACACAATATACCGCCAACATCCACCCTGTGGCTGTCAATCCTCCATCCGTGATCGTACACACATTCAATGCCGAGGTGCAGGGAATAACTGGAATTCGTCGTCGAGTCTCTTAGGAGATCAGCCGAATGGCAATGCATGACGAACAAATTGTTGCGTCGCATACTGCCTCCCGTTTGCCGCTACTTCAATCATGACTCTCTCACCCTCTTCCACCCACGCAGGCCCCCGCAACCACCCCCCCCCCCCCTCGTCAACTATAAAAATACACCAAGTTACACTCACACGCGTCGATCACGGTGCACGTATACAGACAGGCGTGCATGTACGGAATGGCATGTCGGTAAACGGCCGGGCCAGAGCGATTAGATGTTCGATCTGTATCAATATTTACTCCGCTTCGGTGCGGCGCGTCTTGCGAAATGGAAGCCAGACTTCCTTCATCCCGACGTGTTTGCCCGTGCCGCGAAGCAGATACACCGGATTCCCTGGGGAGGACGTGCCGCTAGTCCTACGGACAGGCTTACCGTTCTAGCTACAAACCATACCCAAGCCTCCCCACTTCCACCTTCTTTGCCCCATTGCTTGCATCTCCAACCTCCCTCATCCTCCTCCTTCCACACCTCGTGAAGCGTGGCCCACCTTGTTGTAGCCGAGCCGCCTTACCAGACCTGAATATATTCGTGCCGGCACGATCGATCCGCCACCATAATAAGAAGAGTAAACGAGAGAGGATATTCTATGCAAGATCTAGCAGTATGCTGCAGCCACGCGAATACACCCGCCGCGACGTTCCCTTCCTCGGCATCCGCGCGAATACCACCAGGCCGATCCTCCAGTCAACTCCCCCCTGGTTACTCGATCGATCCCCGAAAGTTTACTTACTTGTAAGGATGCGCGTTACAGGGGACGAGGCAGGAGGAACGGAGCGGGGGACTGCGAACGAGGGAATGGGTTAAGGGAGATTCTGTTAGGCGTTACAATTAGTGGCGACGTTTGCGTTAATCATGGCGAACCTTTCGGAGACAAGCTTCCAGCGGGGCACGCGTTTCTGAGGATCCGTCGATTAAATGCGAGGCGAACGTCTATGAACGAATCGCTATTAAGCGACTGTGTGCGCTTAACCTGCCGTCTGAATGTCTTTATGGAGAGATTCAGGGTTATGAGATTTAATGAGAATTTGGGCTGCCGATTTGATAGACAATCACTGGTATATTGTTAGATGATGAGATGATGGAAAAGTACAAGATGAGGAAGATCTGTGCTTTAACCCTCTAGTGCATACACCTGTCTTAAGGCGGGCACCTGTTTAATCCAGGAGTTGGGACCATATAATTTTTTTTCAGAATTCTCAGTTGCCAGCCTTAAAACTATTGGCACACCGCACATATTGGCCTAAGAATCATGCCAATCTGACGTTTCGATTTGACAGAAATCTAGCTTGAAGTGCATTTTTGAGCTAAGCACGGTGCGAAAATTATTTGTGAAACTAAAAAATATTTTTGCACTAAAAAGTAAAAAATAATTTTTTCCCGTATTTAATCTACGACTCTCATATTTTTTAAGTCAGCGCCAGATTTACACAGTGCAAATGATGAGGTACCGACTTAAAAAATATGAGAGTCGTAGATTAAATAAGGAAAAAAATTATTTTTTACTTTTTAGTGCAATTTTATTTTTTTGAAGTCGGCTTTAATTTTTTTTTAAATTTTTTTATTTTCAACTTTTTAGTTTTATATATATTAACACACATTCTAAGGAGATATGCGCGTACGTACATAAAATAATAATAATTAGGTGACAATAGTCTTTATTATTAACCAGAACTAGAAAAATATTGGGCCAATGTTGATGTAGTGTAGGATGGGACCTCCTGGATATCGCCCTCTTTCGAATAAAAAAAAAGATCATCAAAATCGGTCCATATGCTGAGGAGTTATGCGGGGACAAACATATAAATAAATTATTATTAACCATAACTGGCAAAATATGGGGCCAATATTGATGCAGTGCAGGATGGGACCACCGGGGTATCGCGCTCTCTCGAATAAAAAAAAGATCATCAAAATCGGTCCATATGCTGAGGAGTTATGCGAGGACAAACATAAAAATAATACAAACGGGTCGAATCTATAACCTCCTCCTTTTTGAAGTCGGTTAAAAAATCAAATAAAATACTTCCCGACACCGTACAGCATAATTAAGAAAATTAATGGAATAAAGATTTGAAAACAAAAAATAATTTACACCTGTGAAGAGAGGCTTGGTCGGTAGCCGCCTTAAAGCGGTATCATATTAGTAGATCATCCTAAATTAGTTAGGATGTTAGTTTATCACCCTAATAATTGATGCGTGATAATTTTACTTGTGCACCTTTTTAGCTCTTTGTTCATGAAATTTGGTACCTATACACATACATATATCATATCATACTATTATAATAAAGCTGCAGCATTTGTTTGTGTGCTCGCAAAAATCTCAAAAAGTACTGAACAAATCATTACGAAATTTTAACTGCAGTATCCTTGAACAACAAGAAGGGATATAGGCTATGTTTTATGATGTGAAATAGAATTAATCTGTATAAAAAATGGTATGTACATAAAGAAGTTATGACTGGGCCGGCTCGCGATGGATAGTACGCGACGCGTCTGCCAGGCGGCAACCGGGCCAAGCGCTTCTCGCGCTTCTTCTGTGCTTTGTTAAAGTTCACAATGCACAATAATGAATAATTCTCTATTATATCATAAATTTATATTCTTTTGAACATTTTTCATAGTTTTTCATTAAAAATAAAGTATTTATTTTATAAAAAAAACACTACATTCTTTGTACTTGCTTCATGATCCCGCCTAAGGCGACGACCCAGAAGGCTGCCCTGGAGAGCCCAGACGTCCTCCAAATTGAAAACAGACATCAGATTTGGTCTTTTCATCCCCAAATTAGTTTAGTCTAATTTTTCCAACTGAAGTAAAAATCAATGCACTAGGACTAGAGGGTTAACAATTAAATTCATTTTACTTGTTAATAATTAGAATTTTTAAAGTACGCGCACGTGCGTATGTGTTGAGTGAAATGTAATTATTTTATTTATCTTCTGTGAATAGAAATTTTCCGTACAGTGGAGTGCAAGGAAGTTAACAAAATCGTGCATCCATCTAATCTATAATCACACACTGACGTGTAATCAATTCAAACATTTTTTGTAGCTTGTTTTCTTCAGTATATTTGATATAATTAATGGAGAGCAGTACTCTACTGTTTAGTTTCAGCTCGAGATAACGAAGTTCATCGATCATTCTAATGCAATTCTTTTCTCGCGTAATCTGCTCCAGTTTTATTCCATTATCTTACTCGACAGAATTCCTGTGAGCTGAATACGCTACTCGGTGCACCGTTTACACCAATGACGAATGATACACGGCTGTTTTTATTCTTGCCTTTTCCACTAGAACATTCATTAATCAACTTGAGGGAATGACCGAAGTTTCTTTCTTCCGAGATGTGGATTTCATACTCTTCACTTCAGACCACGCTGTTTCAAACTCCATGTAATACTGATATTTATCAAAGTAAATCAAAACTTAATTCAAATTAAACATAAATATATCAGGTGCAGGAAAGAATTTAGTGCTTTTGGTTTTACAGCCTATAAAATGACTTCAAACTCAGTTATCTTCTTGCTAACATCGATTAATTAATTCAAGTGATGAATCAAAGAAAAAGAGACCATTTGCTGGTCAGGAAAGCCGCAAAAAATGTTGGGGGGTCGCCATGTTTTTTTGTTTCTTTTTAAAACCCTACCTTATATGGGAGGTCGCAGCTGATTTGAATATTATAAAAGAGGCTCGCGACTTAAAAAAAGTTGGGAAACACTGTTTTAATTAATAGCAAACACCCCGATATAATCTAGGAAGCTCAATACTTTAGCAAAATGTATTCGATGAAGGATATGGAATAGGGCGGAAATGATCCATGCAGGAACAGCTACACGGGAGCCTAACGCGTTCACCAGTGGCATAGTAGAAGCTACATCATCGAGGGAGCAGGAAAAGGGCGGGTTGAGGTGCGGCGTGCGCGCGGCCTGCCGCCGAGCACAAAGCTGCAGGACGATAGGTTCAGCGAGGAAGGATGCTGAAACGGAACGAAGCACGGACAGCGGTGGATAAAGGAATCCAGGAATGAACCGGAGGTACCAAGTACACCGAGAGGGAAGTATAGAAGCCGCTGAAAAAAAAATACGTCCGCCAGCAAGTCTCAAACTGTGGAGGGCGCGCGCGCGGGGGGGCGTGTGCGCACACACTTCCGCGGCCAAACACCAACGCATGTATAGGTGGCCGGGGAATGCCGGACAATTTTTCAATGGCTCTGGCCGAGCTTGAATTCTCGTTAATTTTTACTTTCTCTCGCCATCCGCCACGGGGATCCGCCATTGTCCGCGCGGCTTCGCTTCAGACCCCCTACAACGATAACAGAGAAAATGCAGCGAACCGCGACAGAGTATACCTACCTACCTACCCCTAACAACCCAACGGCGCGAGGCTGTCGATAGCAACACTCTCCAATAAAGCGGATCCCTCTCCGCCCTGGACGCGGACCGTACACCGAGGGCGCTGTCCCTTACCGCGCTCTCTGCCGTTTCTGCTCGTTCTACACTTCTCTGCGACTCTGTACGTACGCCGTAACCGGGCTGCTCTCAACAGTAACGCAATTTCGGTGCACGCCGTAGAGGCAGATGACAAGGAATGGACGTGCGCCATGAACGAGAGAGGCGGACTTTTACCACGGCGTTTTGGCTTGAAAGTCGCGCTTTGTCCGCGGGGAGATAAAAGGGGGGCGGAATGTCCGTTTGATATCGCGCGATTTTCCACGTGATACTCGATTAGCGATGATACGCGGATATTGTCCCGGATTTCGCCGAGATTTCGGCTGAATTCAGTTTCCACTCGAGCGTTTCGAAGGCGTTCATTAAAATGTTTTGGAAGAACGCGATATTTGTCATTTGAGTTTCGAGAGTTTCAGTGCTTGAGGGATGAAACGTTGAAATGTAGTGAATTTTTGGATCTGATTCTTTTTATCTTGTTTTTATCGATGTTGGTCTAATTGATGAGACCGTACAATTGACGTTAGAATAGTAGTGGACGTAAATAATATTTCCGGCAATTTTCTGTTCAAGTTTAAGGCGAAATGTGTGCACGACTGTAGGTACAATTAATATTTCCACGATAGCAATGTCGTTACGCTTTTCGTCGTCTGAAATGATTGAAGTGATTAAAATTCCCCACTGTTATGATCGTAGAATTCAGAATTCAGAATTCAGAGGGCACTCATAGATAAAAATACATTATAATCGATGACGTAGTGCATAAATATTGTATATCCACTTTTCGCGTTTTCCAGAAAAACAGGTTTAACACTCGTCAGGCGGCACAATTTTACAACGTTAACAGGCGGCAGAGGCACAATTGCACCCTCACATATTTTATATGAATATTCTCACTGTCGGTATAATTTGTACGATAAATGGATAACATTTAGTCTCAATGAAAATCATTCAAAAAATTTCCTAAATTTTCTTTTATAATGTAAATTATCTATTTTTTACTTTATTTATAATAAAATATCATTATCATTAAAAAATCGTATTCCTTTTTTTCTTGCATTATTTTCATAAAAAATGTATGAGGGCGCAATATTTTGCCTATGCCGCTGTTATCGATGCAACTCTTGACTCGATCCCCTATCTCGGAAGGGGGTAGAGATTTGGTCTATTATTTGGCTGAAATTTGGTCTATATAATCTAGACTAAATAAAGAAGTCACGAAACATCAGCTCTCCACGGCTTCTCGAAAAGAAGTTATCGCAATTTAAAAACGCAAAAGTTAGATTGTACCTATGCCGCCTGATGAGGATTAAACGTGCAATGGTACATAAGATTCAGGGACATGCAATAAACAAAAATATTATTTTTGACAGATTTATGAACTATGTATATATACGTGTGATTTTTAAACAGCATAAAGAAACAGTCATGAATTATTTGTTGCATATAAAAACTCAAATGTCACAACAAGTGGACATACAATATTTGTGCACTGAACCAGAGATATGACAGAGATCAGACATTTTTACTCGGTAGAGGCCAACTAAAGTATCGTATAGTTAAGTAGTATAACTCAACAATACACCGGCATATGTAGAATATGCTCCTTGGCACTTAACAAATTATTAGAAGAAAAACATCCTTCTTCTGCGGTCCATTTTTTTTTTGATTTTTAGCTTAAATCTGTTTATGTGCAGAAATATACAGTTATGAAGTACCTATATTTATTCTAAGATTTGAGGGTATACGTATAGGTACCTGTGTATTACGGAATTTCGCGGTACACAGATTGTTTAATTGTTGTACTTCATATTTCAGTAAATTGTATACGTCAAGCAAGTAGTTAAAGTTCGATACGAATCATTTCCAGCAAGAATTGTCAGTAATGAATTAATTTTAGCGTGATTCATTATAAGTAATTTTAATAACGCATACAATTTTATTCCATTCTTCTATAATTTATATAAATTTCCCACTTTTTTCAGTAAAAGTTTTTTACTTTAATTCGCATTTTATGATGATTTAGGAAGAAGTTCATAGCAAAATCAGTCCAAAAATTTTCGAATAGTAAAACACGTCCAGTTTATTTTTTATTTGAATCCACTCGACACAGTACATTCTCACGACACACTACACGCTACAATTTCATTGGACTTGCCTCCAAGTAGAATGTCTTCGTATAGAGGAGACGATAGAAAATGGACAGTATTATCGGATTCCGTGCGTGCCGTACGCAGAGGCATTGATTGCTGGAGCTGACCGCACAATCATTTTATCCTCTCCAACCCTCTCCTCGCCGTAGTATTCCACGGTCCTCGTGCCGTGACAGCGATCGACAAATCCCCGTGTCGAAGCCAGACCTCGCAGCTGCTTTTGTTGCTCCCGTCTATTTTCGTCAATTTTTTTTTTCGTAACAGCTCGACCCCTTGAACTTTTGCCGTTGCATGCATAAAAGGTCACGAAAAATGAAACAATTAAAAAATAATTATATAAGGTCGTATCCGCGAATATTGTATTATATTTAAAATATTATCAACATTTACGTTTTAAAATACAATTCAAATATATGCAAACGTGTGAATCACATTATACTTTAACCATTGATATTTATTATAATACAGTAACGAATTTCCTTGAAAGATGTGTAGTTTTGCAATACATATAGATTATTACCTATATTAAATATTTTCATACATTGTACTTAATAAATGGAGACTCTTTCTGATAATAGTTCATGCAAATACCTTTCTCTGTCTCTGCACATAGAAACAGATTTAAAACACTTTTGTAATTTTTACTGACACGTGACACATGTTAGAATTCAATTCCCTGTTTTATATTTTATTGCACCTTTTATTCTATACAAAACATGCGAAGCTCTTTGGAATAAGGGCGAATCACGTTCAGCAGAGCATGCGACTGCACGTACATATGCGACAGATAAAAGAAAAAATTAAATATGCAGAATGTTACGTAGTTAAACACACCTGGTGATGTACGGAAGGAGTAACAAGGAGGGGCTGAGTGGGAAATGGGAAAGAGAAAGGTTCTGTCATTCAATTCCTTCAGTTCGTGCGAATTTGTGGATGATATAATTAGAGAGAAGTAGTAATGCACGGCACTTGTACAATCTGATTAAAAATTTCACGCCACTGAATAAACAGGAAATTTTAATTGGTGTGCATTTACTACTATGCACAGGATGTTCCGATACAGTTGCGCCAGACTTTCACAATGTACCCTAGTAATGATATTTTTAAAGAAAATGTCACAGAAACGTAGCTCTTTAAATGCTTGCTTTCCGAGTTATAGCTTTTTGAAATTGCACATTAGGGGGAAGAGTTTAGCATTTGAATGAACTGTGAAGCATGCAAATATTATTTAAGATTGCTCGACGCACGGTAATGAAATGTCAAAAGTTATAGTTAGACACTGAATAACAATAAGGAAGACAGTATTAATTTACAAGTAGTAATATGAATATTATATCATAACAGGCGTAGCAATAGAAATTTCATTAGCAATTTTTCATAAAATGTTCATATAATATCGAATATCAAAAAAATTAATTATGATTTTTTTTGCGCAAATAGACACCATAGGTACAGTATTTCTATCATGTAAAAAGGCACATTTATAGATTAGTTTCACACCAGAGGGTAGACACATTATATAATTAGTATTCAACTATTAGTCAAATGCAAATTTTAAACTGTCTTTCCTATATAATTTACGGTTTTTGAGTTATACCTCTGTCAATGTGAAGCAACATACTTCACGTATGAACGGGTGACTGAAAACAGTAGAGTAGCTCAGCGTCTGGCCGGACAATCTTTTCCACACCGATGATTGTCCAGTGATAAACAATTGCAGTAATTCGAAGGTGCTTGGAAAAATTAATCCAATTTACCGGTTTTGATTTTGTGATTTTTTAGAACAGAAAAACAAGTGCCTGACATGGTATCAAGAAAAGCCGAGACATTCAGACCCTACACCTTAAAAAGGAAGCATTTGCAGACCTACTTTTTTATCAATACGATTAATAGAATAATGTTTGCCAGCCAAATAGTTTAGAAATAACTCGTGTATGATACGTGAGCATGTACTAAATACGAAATTGCTTTGAAATAGGGTGGGACTATTTGTCGAATTTTTCCGTATTCGAATATTCGAATACTTCAGTTGCTCAGTTATTTGGCGAATATCCAAGTATCCAAATACTATTCGAATATTTAAGTATTCAAATACCATTCGAATATTTCAGTATGGTGTGCATTATAAATCAAGTTCTTTAGGTTCATTTTTTTACAATCATTTATTTAGTTTCAGTTGTGAGTTCGTTAGTTTGTCAGGGTGAAATCTTGTAAGTTAATTTTGACCCACTTCAACATATCCGATTGACTTGAAACTTTGCACACATACATACTTCCGATGATAATACAATATTTTCATTAAAAAGCATGAAATTGAAATTTTTATTTTTAAAAACAAGCTTTTATTAAAATGTACTAAAAAGGAGCCAATAATTTTGATACCGGCTCAGATGACTGCCTGAGAAGAATTCCCTCATATGATTAAAAATAAACGGGTGAAAATATTGTATTGTCATCGGAACTACGTATGTGTGCAAAGTTTCAAACCGGTCGGATATGTTGAAGTGAGTAAAAATTAGTTTACAAGATTTCACCGTGACAAACTAACGAACTCACGACTGAAACTAAATAAATGATTGTAAAGAAATGAACTTAAGATCTTGATTTATAATTCACACCATACTATTTGAATACATCAGTATTCGAATAGTATTCGAATACTTAAATATTCGAATAATAACATTCGAATACTCAAATATTCGAAGTTTATTCGTAGCATTCGAATAGTCCCAGCCCTATTTTGAAAGCCAGAAATAAGTATCGGGTAATTTAGAATAGCTGACAATCAATTTCAAGAGAAATTTCTTTATACTCACCGTTTCAGCAGTCATTGACCCCGATGGCCAGGCAAAAATCACAAGAGCTAGGTATAGCACAGGGATGTTAACCAATATTCCAGCTTTCGGCACCAGCAGAATTTAAGCCCTGGCGGTTCGCGTATGGAAATTTATGAGACTATTTCGCATGTAAGCACTAACCAGGTGTGGCTACACATAAATTTCGCATCCTCGCGCGTATATTTCAGACCCTTCACCCTCTGCTTCTCCATTTTACTCGGTAGGTGTGGGCCAACTTACCAGAAGTTACCTTCCTGCTATCCTACTTCTCCCCCCTCCCCCTTCCCTCGTCTTGAAACTACTACCTCTCTCTTACACTTTTGCTTTCTACAGAGCTCTATTCGCATCTTCCCTTCGCTCGCACGCGCCTACCCCTCTCCCTCCCCTGTATTCCTTCTCCCGTCTCACTCTTTCTTCCTTTCTGACCTTATTCGTCTTATCCCTATACATGCTATAGTTAACCCTCTCTCTTATTCTTCGCCCGAGATCGTATCCCTAAATCACCCCCGACTACTCCGGAACACCGAGGCGCCTTTCTAATTGCTCCACGCTACGTTTAAATTACTTAACCCCCCCTCCTCAAATTAGTTTCAGATAGGCGAAAAGAATGACGCGTTCGTCGGCGGGCACGAAGAACGCAGAAGAATCTCGTCGGGAATGCTAATTTAAGCTGGATCCCGGTTTATGTCCAGAAATGGTACTTCCTTATAACGATTACCTATCCGACACCCACGGTTGAATTTTAGATATCCTCTCGATTCGCCAATTCCTTTATCGTTTCACCGATTATATTGAACCGCTACCTGAATTGTTAACCCGGCAAGACTTACGCGAATTCAAAATTAGTAGAAAAATGGTTGACTCAAAGTGTTCGATTTTGATGAATAGTGAAAAATATTTGACACGTATTTTTGTTATCGGCAATCATCCATGTGAAAAGAGCCCCTAAAATCGGGGATCGGAACATATTTCCTGAAATTTTCTAAAAACTGAGCAGGGGGCTGGATTCGTTCTTTAAAAAACTCACACTTTAATAAAAGAAATTTGTCCTACGACTAATAGTTCTCAAGAAATTCCAAAAAATATGTTTTCGACCCCAACCTTCAGGGGCTGTTTTCACCCCTTCAACATGGTCGACTGCCGATAATAGAAAATACGTGGCAAATATTTTTCATCATTCTGCAAATAGCATTCTGTTTATTTAATTTCAATAAACGTAGCATTGACAAACAATACCTTGAAGACCTTTAATGAAATTGTAAAAAAAACATTGACGATTTCACTAAAATTTTTATTATAAATTAAAAGATTGACGAGGTGCGTGAAATTGTGCAGACACATCGTTATCCCAAATACTAAGCAGCAGCCTTTGTCACGTTAATTCTGAAAATGCTTATGGTACCGTTTGAAGGTAAGGTATCTGCGGTATTTTTCACTGCTAGCGACTTTACTCCCGCTAAGCGGAGGAACGACAAAGGGACAATTATCGAACTGCGAATTAACGTTAGGCATATCGAGCAATCTCACGTAAAATCAGCCGGAGGCGTCTCGAGACATCCTCATCTCGCGCAAAACCGAGCAGAGGGATGAAACGCACGGCTGCGACCAATCACGTTCGCAATTAAAGGCAAAGCTGTAGCCGCGAGGGAAACTCACAGGAGGAAGGGACGGAAACGTATCGCGTACATGTTCCCCCTTGGCGCAACAACGACACACTCTCTAGGCGTCCTTTTAAATACGTGACCTGTAAATAATTGCATGAAGGGACAAAGCACGTGCACAACTGGACCTCAAGTGTACTGAGAGTAGTGTACCGTGATACTATGTTAGCTGATCACGTGCACACAGGCACACATGCCTGTACGTACGCCTACACACTAGCGCCTCTTCTTTCTTCCTTTCCTTTGTATCTAACCGTCTCCGTCCTATGTCTCTTGTTACCTTCTTCGCGGGCGCGTCTGTGCCAGTTGTCTCCGTTTCTCCTTGCCTTCTACTCACCGTGATTAGAACCCCTTGAGAAAACGTCAATCCGAGAGGGTTCTTGAAAGTTACTCGGTACACTCGGTAGAGTCGAAAGAGGGCACCCGATGTGACGTAAACATAAATGTTCGTATGCGTTTCGTATCGGTGAAAGAGCCAAGTATTTTACAGATAGGAAGGGCAGAAGTAGCAGTGGGGCGAATACCGTGCACTCCGAGTAAACAATTTTCCGAGTATAGCCTTCGCCAGGAGTGGTCGTTTTTATCTCGCTAGGACAAACAACCAAGGTTTTTCCTCCCTCTTTAACGTTGACTCGGTTGAGATTAATCGACGAATCGATTTGCTAGCACTCTGATAATGGCGAAGCCAGAAAACACACGTTCGCATCTCGGAAAATAGCAGTCTAGACGTTGGTATATTCACGTGAGCGTATACGCGCTCAATGGATGTTTTGTAATCGAACGCTCTGTCGAATTCGCTGCTATTATTTTTTAATTACATTTCTTCGATCGCATTTGCAACTCCCCCTCCCTCCACACCCTCCTTCCTCCCCACGGGCTCACTGTTCCTCTATGGAAAATCTGGTTACACTTTTGTAAGGGAAATCTCGTTTCAGCGGCGTGTTGTGGAACACGGTTTTAATTTTCATAAAATTCAATACACCCATGCTTTATACTCACACAGCTTGTGTGAATGCCCGGGAACGATACATGCAGCTATACACGTTTCTGTCCCATAGCCGTGCAGCGAGGGAAAGGAGAGCGAGTATGGAGAACCGCAACCTGGTTGTGCAGCAATTCTACAATCCCCGGAAATCAAAACCGACCGTTTCTCGCGGTCGATTGTGACGCACGGACACTGTTAATGTTAAATGTATCGATAATTATCGATCGGCTATACAACTTGATAGAACGTTAATTATCGATAATATCAATTGTATGTTGTGTGATTGAAATTTGTTGAATCCAGATACGTATCGCGTGTCTGCGTCGATCTTGGATACACCAATAAGGTGACGTAAATATTTAGCGATTTCTATAGATACCTACCGTAAACTGGGGGAACAGTTTTTGTAACATTTTCTTCAATGATATAAACATTAATATTTTTACATTTGCTTTAAGTATCCTGTTATAACGTTGCATCTTTTGTGATTGTATTATAAGTATCAAAATGCATAAAATTTTTATCCTTTTGCTTTTTTAAGGGGTTGCGCTCAGTCAGCAGGCCGAAAAAGATGTGATATTTGAGAATTTTTTCCTCAGAAACTATAGAAGTTTATTCAAAAAACTATTCTTTTGTTTGAAAGGTAGTACATTTAGCTATGTCTCTCAATTTTGGCGTTAGAAAATATTTATTAATAACAAAATTATTTACAATCTCCTAGATGTCCTGTTCGAAAGAGAGGTTTGCGATGACCACGATTACTCGGAAGTAGATTATCTAAAATCGAAAATTCAAAAAAATTTAGTTAATATATTAAATTATCTCGTCCTTGGACGAAGGGTTTTTCGAAATATTGATTTAGTAATATGTCGATTTTCGGCCACAATCCCACTTAATTTTCGATAATTAACCCTGTAGCGCCCGCACCTAGATTCCGTTGAAGGAAAAATATCCCGTTTACTTTTTATCGTTAAAAATGACCTGAATTTATATATTTTCATAAAAAAAAATTATTTTTTTATTTATTTTTTTCAGTGGTTAAAATGCATAAAACCAATGGATACAGGGTTCAGGTAGGTCCAGCTTTCTTCCATGAATAAAACTACGCTAAACATGTACAACTTAAACCATTGCAAACAGCCAATTGCGAATGCAACTGGCAAAACAGCAAAAAAAAAGGAATGTATTATATATGATACGTTTGGCGCTAAAAGGTTAAAAAAAAATAAACAATAGAAACAAAAATCCTTCATCAAATCCCTTAATACATGTTAATTAATTGCCAATGTTACCCCGTAACTGAAGTAAAACTGGCACATCATATAAATAGCATTAACTGCTAAAGTTTTACCAATCTGAAGTTACAATGATAATTAAATTTGTTTCTATTTATGTCGAATGTACTCTTTTTTATATTTTTCTATTTTATTCTCTTTTAATTAACATTTTTACATTTGCTTTAAGTATCCTATTATAATATCGTATCGTTTGTGAATGTACTACAAGTGTGAAAATGTATACAATTTTTGTCCTTGTGCTTTTTTAATACATGTTAAGTAACTGCCAATGTTCCCCCAGTTTACGGGACCAGTGCACAAAATAGTTACGTAGAAACGCATAAAACTACGTATTAAGTTGTATTCTGTCCCAAAATTCAATTCAACAGACGATTTTCATTCTGTAATTATGTATGGCTGTAGGTATTCCTTACATATATAGGATGTTAATGTTTTATGTTTCATTCAGTTTTTAGAATGTTAACGTTACAAGTTAAAAAGCAAACGAAATATGAAATTCAGTTTTCCTTTAATAAGAATTATTTTTTTTTGATGAAGATATCATGTGATAAATTTATAGATAGAAGTATATGTATATGTAGATTATTGCAAAGTTCAGGGTCATATAAAGCTTATAATAAGAATATTGTGGGTAAATTATAAAAAACGTTGAATTCTTGTTGCTAAAAGGAAGCAACAAGAGCAATGTCGAAATAATAAATTTCCAATATTATATCTAATACAAGCCTATTACTAGGAGTTATGAGTCCATGCAGTGAACTAATGTCTCGTTTCTGATCGCCCGTGTATTGGACGTTACTACTAGCGCGCCTTATCTAGTGCAGAAATGTTTCACGAATACCGCAGAAATAGAAATCTTTTTCTTGCATTTTTTTACTATATTTTTTATTGGCGTGCTTAGATCTCTACTGTTATCCACAATTTTCAAGGATCGTCTAGAATCTAGGTAGCCTGGTGTTTTTATTTTTTATAGATGTAACAATTTGTAAGAATTTTGACATCACTGTGTCACAGAACTGTGCATACATATTGAACTTGAAATTTGCTACAGTTTGGACTTTATCAATACAGTAAATTGTACTATACCGTACAATTTAACACGTTGTTTATTGTTTCCGTTATGGTAAAGTACCTTATTTGCTACTGACAATGAGTTGTTTGTATGTACGTGGTACACATTGTGTATGTATCTGCTACATGTATTTCGTCGTTTATATGGAATACGGGCTGTCAATATGCAAGAACTTTCAAATTTTCAACGTGCTTAATTCCCAAATATCTTAGTTACATCAGCGAACACATAACACACCTTTCGATATTAATAAACTTTCTGTCTACATTAAGGAAAATATAAATTCAATTGAAAAATATTTCTTTGACTTTCCTCGATATTTACAAAAATAAGAGAAATATTTGCCATTTCAATCATGCGTAACTTACCTAACTTGAAATTTCTGTAAAACACACAGGTTACAAAAAAATATAACGGAATAATTTCAAGGATATCCTTGAGTTTACGGGCGAAGACTAAAGGTTCGTCATTTTATTTAACCGTTAAATAAATACATGATGCGGGTAAGCGTGCCTTCGCTTCACCTGACCAATGAGCGATCTCTCGAACAGAGATTTTCGTTTCGTTCGTTGAATAGAGTAGGGGAAAAGACTAGAAAGGGGAACGAAAGAGCAGAGGATGCAGGAGAGACACACGCCTCGTTCCAAACAGATCATACGTTCCGTGGCGAAACGTTTTTGTGAACACGAATTGAAGATCCTCCGAGAGATTGCGCCTTTCCCCTCCTCGATCATAACCGTGTAGCATCGAGTTCGCGTTAGTCCCGTTCTCCCTGCTTCCGTCTCTCCTCCTTCTTCAGTATATACGACGGAACAGAAACCAATTCTTGACTGATATCCCGACAGCCACGTCAAAATGCGAAACGGTCGTCGATTTCGTAGACAGAGGCGCGATGTAATGAGACGGTACACGATTCCCGCGACTCGTCATCGTAAGCCAGTTTTGAAATTTATTTTATTTACCGCAGCTGCTCCACCGTGGGATACGCCGCGCTGTCTTCGCGTGATGCGTGATGTAGTTGGTGGAAATAAAGAAAGGGAAAGGCGAATCGATATAACTGAAAGAAAGATGAACAGTCCCTCCCGCGAGACTCGAGGCGTCTCATTAGGCGCGATTCAGTGTGCCACACTCCGGCAGATCCTTGCCTTCCAGATTGTTCCATTTTCCTTCATACATATTTAAATTATTGAAATTGCAGCATTACCATATTCCACTGATTTATCGATACCTCTTCTCAGCTCTTTCTTTCTCCTCCTCCCCCTTCTCTCTCTTTCTTCGTCTCTTCTCTTCCATCCGTGTCCATTCCTTTTTCAATTTTCCGCCCTTTTCGCCCCCTTTTCACCGGCCCTACTCTTTCTGCCGCTCAATATCGCCAGAATTATTTTTACCCACTAAGCATTCGCTTACAGGGAAATGTGTACGTAATAGGTTTTAAAATACGACGCGACACTACTTTCCGCTGTTCTTTTGTTATTGGCTTAGAGATGTTCTGTAAGCTCGTTTACCTATTAAACTGCATTTTATTTTCTTATTGTGTGCCTATATTTTTTTCACACTAGTGTACTTTCACCACGTATTGACTATTTTTAACGGTTCACCCCCATATAAGTACCATTTAGCAATTCCATCTTCATTAATTACCAAACATTCCTTCGAAACAATTTTCTTTTAAGCGTTTACTTTTTTCACTAGCATAGCTAATTTTGTAGCTATGACATTTTATTTTAAGCAATTATAAAAATTAATAATCCCTTCTAATACAATCCTTCCTCTTTACTAGTCTTCATTAAAAGTCAAGAGGATATCTTCGAACACTTTATAAGTTGACAATCGTAATAGTTATTTTCATTTAAATTTTCTTTTGTATAACGATTTTAACGTTACGAAGCTATTGGTCGTTACCAAAATAGGTAGGAGTGTTCTGCGCTTAAGGGGGTAGTCTGGTCTGACGGGCAAAAAAATAGATTTTTTGCATTTTCTACAGGTACATTATATGGGTAATACGTGTGCAAAAGGATTTTTTCCAATTCGTAATATTTGCAGAGTTACAGGGTGCAGAATAGGTAGGTATACGGCGCGCTCACCGAGCGGGACGGGCGACGCATAACAGTTTTGTTCTTACAAGTGTATTTCGGCAAAGTTTCGGCCGACTATTCTTTCTGAGGGGGGGGGGGGGGTTGTACATTTTTGTGCCTTTTAGAACGCAAAAATCGACCATTTGGTTACAAAGAGACCGTTACTCTCCTAGGTCACCTTTCTGTCTAAATTGTACGCAAAACTTTAAACGCGATTTTCTCGAAACCACGTTTTTCGAATCGGTGACCATGATATTTCAAGATCGACTGGATCAACTCAGTCCAAATTTTGCATATATTATTAGCACACATGTAGCTATCGTCGCTACCAGAATTATGATAAAATATTTTGTTTTTAAACTTTCACAGACCTTTAAAGTTGAAAAAATGTGCGAAAATCGAAACTTAATTTTCAAACCGCCGCCATTTGCTTAATTTTTAATATTTTTTTATCATTCTGGTAGGGACGATAGTCAAAGGCATACAAATAAAGAATCTCTTTACATTTTTTGTTTCTGATCATTAGAACGAGCCCAATCATGGTCACCGTGACCCCATGTTTTTTTTCACCATTACTTTAAAGCAGTCAACTGCGTTTAATTTTAAATTTTTTCTATTGATAAAATTTGTACAGATAGTTCATATATCAATAAGCATGTAGCAATAAACTAGATAATAATAAAATTTAAGGGTTCTTTGTAAAAAAATTCCGAAATAACGCGACGAAAATGCCTCATCAGACCAGAATACCCCCTTAATGCACAAGTGATCAATAATATCACCATTCATAAATGGAAGTGAAATTATTATTAGTCGAAAAAGAAGGAACCTGAATATTCACAGATGGCAGTGACAATAAGAGTAAAGGCGAGGCTGCAGTGGTAACACTGTTGGGAAGCCTAACCGGGTACTATAAACTAAATTAAGATAGGGACAACAACAACCAAACATAACAAATGTTAAGAATAAACTAAAGTAAAAGAAATCTTAAGACTTAAAGTTGTTAGACATGAGAATAACAGAAAAAGTGAAGCAAAGTAAGAAAAGTAAGTAAAAAGTATACTCCCATTATACTCCGGTACACTCCAAGAGCAATAGGAAATAAATATTAGTAAGGAGAAGACAGGTATCGATATTATCGTTGCCTCATGCAACCGGAAATCCTGAGCTTCAACGACATTAGACTGTTTTCGTTCTAATGACCAAGGCAACTAGAATTCCCCTGCAGCACGCTTGCACCGGGGTTTACAACTTTACAACCCATAAAGCCGTGCCTGTGGAGGTGTTTGGGTCAGTCCGCCCTCTGTCCACAGTTTGAAGACTCTCCTGGTTGTGCACTCCCCGTCCGTTTCCCTTCGTTCGACTCGAGCCTGTGCCCGGCCCTCCTAGGTTACACCCTTCAAACAGAAGGGAACTGCTGGCACCGGCCGACGACAGATCGAACAGACGGTCAAACAGCTTTACACCTATTTTATAGAGTCCGATATTGCATTTAGAATCGCGATAGGGCACGCTACCGCCCACCTAGTAACGATCGGCAATGCGAATGTTATAACCCAGCTGAGGAAATATTGAACCGTGACGCCCAGAGACACGTACCTAGGACAAACCTTCCAAAGTGGTTAAGGGATCACGAACGAATAAACCGTTTATGGGTCTTGAGGGTTTGAATTTATGGCTAAGGAGTGGCGTATAACATATCGCAGTATGTGCAGAGCATGGAGTAGAAGGTGGGCTAGTTGTTTCGACCCTTACGTACGTAGAGGTGGCTTTATCTGTTAACATAAGATTTAAAAGGGAAACTACAGTAATCCGCATCGATATGAACACTGGGGGGAGTGAAATGCATACACCGGTACCTTTCTGTTACATTTCGGCTTAAATGGAAAACTATAATAATTCAAAGATCATTATTCAGAACTTCATTGTATTTGATGTTTTCAACTTCTCAGTCTTTATGCGTTAAATAGAATCACAGTTCGAAAGACATGACAGAAAAATTCAGTGGCAAAATAGTGTTTATATGTCGCTTAATTGCGTCCATTATGAGGTATTTAACGTGCAGTGGAGGAAAACTTAGGTTGGGGGAAACCCATGTGTGAAAATAATAAAATTATTAATATACATGTGCGTATAGTAGATAGTACGTGATATCAACTGCCTGATGTTAATAGTTTTGAGCAGAAAAATTTGAGAACAAATTTCAGGATTGTAATTGATACATAAATCTAATCAAACAGACTGACACGCTATGTGGTTGGTTATAAAAAAATATTTTCGAACTAGTCTCAATCGTCCAGTCTAGGAAACTGGTTTCCTAATTTGGACCACAGGTATCCTAAATAGGACCATGTCTATTTTTCATTATTTTAGGTAAGAACTTTTATTTAAAAATATACTTAGACTCTATAAAAAAAATAGAAAGTAACACTGAGAAGCATTTTATAGCATACTGAGAAAAAATAAATATGCAACTGACGAAATATAATCAGTCGCTCTCAGATTGGAAATTTATGCACTCTTAATAATCGGTATTACAACCGAAAATGCAGTCAAATAAACAATACAAAGGCATTCTTCATCCTCTGCTTCACTTGAAGAATTCTGTACCTAATCTGCCCCATTTCCCATATTTTGTCCTTAAGAAAGAAAGGACGTTGCATAATTTGGCCCGGTCCAACTTAAGTACCATGAAGTGGTTGAATTTAAAAACTAACACAATTTTACGTTGAGGTGTAAAAAACAAAAACGTATCAGACAATTGTTGTGATAACATTAAAGATATCACTCTCCTTAAAAATTACACCCATAAGAGTTCAAAATTTATTTACCAGTCAAAAGTTATAGCTTATCTAAATTGGAAGCAAAATTACATCAACCGGCATCAAAACAAAACATTCATCACGCTGCAGTTGTTGCTCATTCCACAGTGTTATGTTTCTATCCTGTTACTAAGCAACATGTGAGCTACAATCCCATGCTAAGAGAGGTTGCCTATGTCTACCGATATGTGAATAAAGACTATGGTCCAATTTAGGAGTCGGTCGAAGTTAGGGAACTTTCCCTTACATGTTGTTAAGTTTATATTTAACTTTGCTGTAAAACATAGTTTGGCTTAGATATAGTTCCACTTTAAAAACCAATTGTGATCTTCAAAAAAGAGAAATAGTAATTTTGAAAAAATCAAACTACTTATTATCGTATTTGCCCCTATAAACGAGCAAACTTTATTTCTGTCATTTTTTCACAATCTCAAAATAAAAAAATTTAGCTGTATGGTTTCAAGTGCTTCCATCTGTTTTACGATAGCCTAAATTATTCATTTACCTGTTCAATTGTAACTCTGCCTTGAATTACATATATGGAGTATATGGCGCCTAAAGGTATAAACATTTCAACAGTTTCAATCCAGACATATCATCGTACAAGCCAGCCCTTATATTACAATCACTTAGAAACATCATCTTGCAAAATTTATTCTTCGAGAAATGTATTTTATAAATTTCGTCTTTTTTTCAACGAACCGACAAGATGATAAAAACGAAACTGTTTACTAGATTTTTTAAAGGTAGATTTACGGTGAATAACCAGAAGGTCTGCAGCTTTAATGTCGTTAACATGGCCGATAGCTTGTGCCCCCCCCCCCCCCCCCGTTTAAAGAAAATTCCCTTTAGTTAGCAGCGCGTTCACATGCTCTGCACGAGCTTTAACTGCATTTCCAGACGCGCCCCAGGTGCCCTCTACTCGAAAGTCATTCGCCAATATAGACTTTGCTAGCAATAAAGCCAATGACGGGACTCGTGTCCAGTCGGATGCGTAAATCGTGCATTTCCCCGAGCCAGCCCGTATCCTGTGCTACGATACGTCCCTCCAACGTCCGATCGGTCTGACATCCGTCACGATTTCCCCGAACCACCGTTCGAAATTAACGGGTTCAAAGGCACCCAACACGAGCAATTCTGCTGAAATTGTGCACGTCTGCGTAACGATCTGTCTCGCGTACTGTTACACAGCCACAAACTTCTCGATTGATAGCGAAGTGTGTCACTGTTGAAAACTTATTCGTGAAGGGATGGGAGAAAATCCACGGATCTGTTGGTCAATGATCTTCGATCCTCATTGCAGGTAAACAGCATTTGTTTAGGTAACAGATACAAAGTTGTCAAATTTTCTTTTAACTGTCGGCCACAAGTGAAAGCAGTGTTACCACTTTACCAGTACTCGCGTTTCATTAGTGTTTGTTAGTCGTCTTTCTTTCTTATTCAATATTTGCATTATTGTAATTATTTTGCATGCTGCATTTGATTGCAATGCTGCAATTAATCGTAGGTGAAAAATACTTTACATACATTATGCTACACATACTATACATAATACTTACATTATGCATTAAGAAAAATAAAGAAATGTAAAAATGGCATCCTTTTGAAGAAGATGAAGCGCCCTGATTTGAGTCTGCAAAGGGTTTACCTCAAAATCGGGAAAACTTCTTTAAATAAAAAAGGAACGGTAACAGATACGATAATAAATTGTTGGGTTAATAGTGAAATAGATATATATTCTTGAGTTCGTTACAATAGAGGTATATATACAAAATGTCTCGCTACTCGGCTCGACGCAGACTGCCTCGGTTGCGCAATTCTCCCGGCCAACCGCCTAGCAACACTTCTCTGGCAATGCTGTGCCTTGCAGCGCTTGTCTGGCAACGCGGTGTTTGCCGCAACGCAAGCCTACTACAAAATCTACTACCGCCCATAGCCATATTCATATAGTTTAAGAATCTCTTTTCCTTCTTGTGTTTCGAATAATCCTTACAGTACATTTCGTCAACGCCAGGGCCACCCGATTATTTTTTAACGCTCTCTCTGTATCTGCCATGTTTTTTTCACTGTCACACAAAAATTCAGAACCATAGTTCAAGATACAATAAAACAGCCTGGCAAACCTCAAATTAATTTATCGAGCCGTTTTTGTATAAAAAATTCATGAAGAATTACCTATTTTTCGGCCCAACAAGGCGCAATCTCCTCTTAATGAGAAGTAAAGTGTAGACACATTTTAAATACTGACAATATTTCATTAATTTGTTAGTATATCATTTCAGCGTTCTGCAAATATTCTTAGGGAATAAGGAAAAGTTCGTTGGTCTTCAACTTATGCCATTGGAATCTTACCCCAGCTTCGGCCATTTACATGCGTATTACCTTCTTTTATACACGCGTTACCTCCTTGTACCAAGCGCAGGTGTGGCTTACGAGGTTTACTAACCTCACTTTCGTTCTGCCTAGTGGCGAACTTTCGACTTACACAAAGACACAATTGTTAAATGGAGCATACTGATTTTCTTCTTCGGTAGCACGCGCGCTACGGCGAAGGAGCGTACTCGAAGAGTCTGCTGGTCTAAAAACAATTCCCGTGCAGCCTGTTAAACACCAGCAACAAGCTCGTACGTCTCTTTAATGCCTGGAACGGGTTGGCAACTTAACGGTGTTAATAGAGGAGAAAGAAACACGAACATGTAACGAAACGAAATTTCGTAGGAACTGTTCTGAAGGGTCGGAAACGGGGGACGCCTGCTGGTCAGGCGGTTTTATACGAACCGTCGAGTTTTCTCGAAATTGATTTTTCCTGGCAGCTACGGTTACTCCGCGCGTTCTCTCGCCTCTCGGCAAAGTTAGTTTTATGTCATGGTTCCACGGTGAATTTCCAGAAAGGGTTGTAAATCGAATAATGAAAACGTCAGAACCTTACCGTGTTGGCACACCGCAATCATTTGTACCTACGTTTCAGCTGCGAAATCGTAGTTTAACGGACGAAACGTGTTGCCGAGGAAAAATATACGGAAATAGTTCCTGCAGCTTTCCTATTCAAACGAGCGCGCAAAGTTCTTGCGCGGCTACTCCCTTTGCGCGCTGCATACGTATAAATTTCAAATAAGTACAGAGAATGGAAAGTTTCTGCTCGAAGGGCATGTAGCACGCAAACTAGTGCGGTGCTTAGTATTACTATAAAACATAAACTTAAATAAGAAACGAGGGAATCCAAGCGCCGAAAATGGTGGGTCCATTCTTTGGCCACCTTTGTTGTCAGCGTGTGACCAAGCACACCGACAATTCAAAGCTGACAAGTATAGAATCGCTATCAGAGCTCGGGAAATCGCCCAACGTTTTCCCAGCGGGGAGTTGTAAAGCTGTACAGGTCGGCGAAGAAATGGAGTGAAAAAAAGACGCGCAACAGACGGCGTTGGCGGCCAGTGCGATATAGAGGCTGCGGCGATAGTTCATAGTGCCTGCTGTTGGATGTACACACCAGCCACGTGACTTTTGTGTGGCCTTGATGGCGCAGATGCGCGAGAGGATGCAGAGAGGCTGGAAATGCGGGGGCTGTGTGCATCGAAGGAACGAGAGCACGAGGGCTTCACTGGAACGGGATAGAATTGTTCATCCATAAATTCGTGCTGCTTGGCGGAAACATTTTCCGTTGTTCTTTCTCGCGCCATCCCTCTGACTCTCTCTCTCTCTCTGTCTGTAACGTTTTTTTTCCGCCAATGGAAAGCAGAGCGTCGGTAAAATACGAGCGCAGTGTTGGTCCTGCAAGCAGCTTGCCTCGCGATCGCTGTTTTGTTAATTGAATTCCCTGTCTCGAACGGTTTCACACTGATGCATACTGCGAGCGGAATTAAAAAAATGCCTACTGCGGTCGAGATTACTTTGTATATACTTATATTACAGTATGCGCATCGCACGCTTAGCATCAAAACTGATTCCAGCGGCGCACAATGTCGAATTTGCCCGACATCGTGGCTAATAGTAAAAACAAATTCTTTTATTTTAAAAATCTGCGTACTGTACTTCATTTGTGAAATATCAGAGCATGTGTTTCCGTTAAAATCAATTTTTAATCTGCAATTCTCTAAGAGATATGCAACTTAATAGCGTTAGAAAATGGATTTTTTAGGTAAAACTAGAAATTATATTACCATTTATAATCTGTCAATGTTGATATTATCTAATATGCTCGAAATTCATATTTATGATAATTGTATTATTTTTCATATATTTCTACAGCTGTGGTAGATAAAAATGCAAGACTTATATATGTTTTTCTTTCTTTGAGAAAATAGTTGTGTATCAAGCGAAATCAAACTTCGATTTTATTTTTAAACTAAAGTTTAAATGTCACAGAAGAAGTTCTAATTGATATTAGCTGCGATAATCTGCGATCTCACCCATTATCATCATTTGTAAATATTAATTTTGTCCACAATTTTTAATTCTAAATTTAAAAAGTAGTTGGTATGTTATTGCATATATTCAACATTGCATTATAACAGTTATTATTTACAATTAAATATCAAGTAGAATGTGTTTTATGTATATTATAAAATTGAATTTTTCGAATATATTATAATAGTATAATTCAAAATTTTCCATTCAAAGAGTACATTATTATCTTTCTAGAGGCATGTTATTATAATTTATTTTAACAATAATTTTAGTTAGATTTGAAGATATTAGTTTTGGCCACTATTTCGGGCAAATTTGCCACGGGAAAATACAAGGAAATAGGTGATAAATAATTGTCCTTTATGCAAGAATGTTCCTGGATACTTAGGTGACAGATTTTCCAATGCTGATAATGTTTCGTTACCAGCACAGTGTGTTCTACGATGGTGAGTCAACAATTATCCGGAATGAGGCTATAGCTTCTTACTGAGGTTACACTGCGAGTTGTGCGTGCATCGTTAGATGCCTCTCCCTCTGTTTTCCATTCGACGTTTCAACTTAATAGCTCACCCCAGTCATTTGTTACGGGGACATTAGAAGAATAGCGAGTTGTGATCCGGCTTTTATGGTCTGATGGTGTATCAGAAGCTGAAATCAACAATGTCCGTTCGCATTCTGCTACACTAACTGTTTCGAAACTCTCGAAAAACTGCATTTTGAGATACCTATTGGAATTGGAACACCCCCCTATAGTCCTGGCCTCTCAACCAAAAACATTTTATTCACAGAGTATGGCAAGGTTTGTGTATCGATGAACCAAATGTGTTGAAAGTCAAAGGGACTGTGGTGAAAAAGAATACAGAAATATATACCTATTACAGATTTAATAAATTTTATTAATACATTCCCAATAATATTGACTTACTCTCGAAGTATTTTGATCAATATTCTAGATTTTTTTAAAATGTTCGTTTAATCGTTATCTTCAGCTGATAGTATCCAAAACGGAAAATAACATTGAAAGCGTATGGGGATTAATATTTTGAAGAAGTTTTCGTCTGAATGGCAAGCGGTGTTCGACGTGTTGTACAATTATATCCCAATAGAGTACCTAGTCGTGCAGCTCGGTCTAGAGATGAACATTTCGGAGACCGTTGTCTGCAGAAGATTACACGAGGCTCAGGACAATAATGATGTCTGCCTACGCACGGTCGAATCCGGATCAGAAGTAGGAATCCCATAGGGAGGGATGTGAAGCGGAAGTCGGTCTCTCCCGTGGAAAGGTTCGAACGGCTTCTCCATAGGGGATGCCCACGAAGAGCTCGCTGTTATCCAGATCGTCGGATATCGGCATAGCAATAATAATCAATTGTCCATGTAAAAGCCTCGACAAGTTACATGATCGGGAAATAACTGAAATCAATTCAGTGGGCGATGTCCGGTAGCCGGGCGCGCGTCCAACTACATATAGAAAAGCTGGACACGTGGTTGAAGGAAGAGAGTTTGACGATAGCTCGGGCGAGAGGAAAGAGTGGAATACTGCGAGGTAGGCGGACAAGAGAGGGAGGTCTGGACGAGAAGGGACATCGGTGCACTACGGGTCGTAAAATGCATCTGCCCTCCCGTCCACCACCGGCAACGGCTTTTATTGTGTTGCGTTGCGACACTTCTGCCCTCCCCGACCCACCCGATTTCCTCCTCTTTCCCTTGTCCTTCTCCACGGTCCACCCTCGCCCATCGGCTCGACGAAAAAACAACAACCCTCAACTGATTTATAGCCCTCGTACACTCGTTAAACTGATTCGATAGATTTTACTGCGCTTACGTCGATTTCTTCCCTCTCTCATTCTGCATCTCCGCCATTCCCTCTCCTTCTCACTCTCCCTCCCCCTCCTTCCACACCCCCAGTCTCTCGCCCATCAGGTCCAGTTCTCTCTCTCCTGCGTGGCCTCTCTCCTTCTGTCTGTCTTCACCGGTCTATTGCTTTTACACTCCCGTATCTTTCCTTTTTTTTTCGCTTCGGTCCACCCGAGGTTTACAGCCAGGCTTACATGGTTCAGTCGGACTTACACGTGCCGTCGACATTCCGAGTAAAGGCATTATTGCAAGTTGCGATCTCTGCTGCGGTCCGCGACCATTTCGACTTGATCCTTCCTGGCATTCCTCACCGTGTCCCGTGGTCACGTGTTTCCTCCACATTTTTTAGAACACCTCCCGGGTGGAAACTTTACTCTTTATACAAGATGCGGCGCTGACGGTAGACAATCTGATCGCATTAGTGCAATTAGACCGGCAGAGAAACGATTCTTTGAAGGAAAGCTTTCTGTAGTAGTATACGAAAGGTCTTTAGTATTGACGAGCTCGTTTAGATCATTATTTCGCTTCGAAAGCACATACGTCCATCTCTTTGCATTGGAGTCTTAGAAGGTATTGACATTAACGAGGAAGTATACAGTCAGATTTACAGATCAAGGATAGATTTTACGGGAAAAATGCTGCACCGTTTTTAAGGGCATTTAAATACGGGACTATAAAAATACTTGATACGATTTTACCCGTTTTTTAAAGTAATTGCATAGTGAAATTGATTACACGATGTGATATGATGTTTGGAGAAGGCAGAGGCAACAAGAGGACACGTAACTGTCCCTTTTCCGAAAGGCACGTTGTCACTCCCTCCCCGATACATTCGAGCAAGTACACGCTTCCTTAAAATTAACGAATCGACATTGAGAAATCGCACCTGTCTCATAATGTCTCTCTCAGGTCACTTAATAAATTCTACGACGTGACAATCAAATTAGAAAACTGTAATTCTAATTTTCTGATACATGCTAGTAAAGATAAAGTATAATATGAAATTGGCAAAGTACATGGAGGATTGCTTCTTCGCTTAGAATTCGTTGCAGGCCAAAGACATTGAAACGAAGAGGGAGTTAAAATGATCGAAAGGAATTCTTTATATTAAAAAGGATAGAATTATATAAATTCGCATCACATTGGAAAATGTGTCTTAATTAAGATATAACTGAACACAATAAGATGGCGAAATTCATTATTAAGTGCGTGTTCTTTTTTATGACACTCAGAAGAAGTTTTGGGACACCTAATGATGGAATTAAGTAGGCAACCGTTTTTGTCGAAAATGTAGCATTTATTTTTCAATTAATTACAATGAAATAAATTAATGCTATGGCTTGTTCTTTGACACAATGTTTATTAACATCATACGGTTTAAAAAAGCATGTTTGTTTAGTAAAAAATATGCATTATATATGACGTTACAGACAGATCTTTAAAGAGGTTTTTTAGAAAAGTTTCTTTTTTTCCAGTGATAACGCAAAAACGGAGGTCCCAATCGGTTCAAATCAAATTCGAGCATCTTCATAAAATGTGTAGTTTCGGCGTGAACCTAAATTGAAGTTAATAACAACTCTTATTTTTTGTGAAAAGAAACGACAACCTCACCTTTGTATAACGAAAAACGTACTTTTTTTAAAAATCGCCATTTCGTAGCTGTCATTTTCATAATTTTGCTTCTTTTACTGTTTCAGTGTTGAACCAGAGGTATTCTAAAGTAAGAATTTATTACAAGCAGGTCCCCGAATTTCGTTTTGTTTTGTTAAAATCGTTGCAAAGCAAAAGAAACTTTTTCAAAAACCTCTTTAATGATCCATCCGTAGCGTCATTTATAATGCATATTTTTGGCGAAACAAACATGATTTTTTAAAGCTTATGATGTTAATAAACATTGCGTCAAATAACAAGTCTCAGCTTTAATTTATTTCTTTGTAATCAATTGAAAAAGAAATGCTTCATTTCTGACAAAAACGACTACCTAGTACCCTTAATCTCTATCATAGAGTACATAATTAGAAATTCATACATTACGACTAAAATTCATTTTGCAGTTGGTGGTCCATGGACAAAATTTTATTTCTGACATCTCGTTTGTTTAATAATTACTGTCAACTAATTTTAAACCCCCAATTTATAAACTTAATTTGACGAAACGGAAACTATGTTGTACGTTACCTTCAAGTTGATGGAATACAAGCGAAGAGGTCAGAGGCATTTTCTCAAAATTTGTCAGAGTTTAAGGGCTTTAATAATGGACTACTTGTTCTCGGTGCAATTGGCGACGCTCGACTGGCTCGGCCCAGTTCAGCCACCCTCACGGTACTTAACCTCGGAGAACACATTGAGGAGGTATCCGAAAAGTTTCTTAACAATTAGGATTAGTTGCGCCTGTAGCCAGACCGACCTATAGATTTCGAGCGAGTGTAACCATAAAGCACTGGCGAAGAAGGGTGAAGGTGGGTTTAAAGTGGGCCGCGGTGGAGCGGGGGGAGGGTGACTCTGGTTATGGGAACTTGCGGCAAGCACCACCAGCGGCAATACACATTAGATACCAAGTTCTTACAACTGCCCCCTCGAACTGGGGAGCGTGAGTATGCCAATATAAATTACGGCCGCACGATAATGTCTGCCTGCTACCAAAGTAGAAGAGAACATTCAAGTACGTCGTTCGCAGATTTTCTTTTTGTTCCTGTTCCATGTTTGCATTCGCCACGGCGTGTACCCTATAATTCACATTTCTTTGTCTGGGTTCATAGAGAGCAACTGCTGCTGACAGTTTGTTTATATCGTATCAGATTTTGTTAACTTCCACAAAATTTCAAATATGCAAGCGTAATGCTTTAATACCCGCAACACCAGGCTTGGAAACTTTTACATTATACTCGGCTTCAGCTTAGATATTATTCTGGTAGAAATGCTTCATTCTGTACTTGACTCTTTGTTTCTGTCTTCCTTGTTGATAATTAAGTACAAACGCAAAGTATAATTAAATGATTATATAAAATGAGATTTAAAGATCACAAAATTGTGTGAAGATTTATTATAATACATCATTCTTTCGACTGAATAGAACGTTTGAGTAAAGAAAGTTGTAATTCACACTTAAGAATTGCCTCAAATATTTATGAATCTCCTATTTGGCACGATTTAATAATTCTGCGGAGGCGAGTAAAAGAGACATTTATAAGTGTACTATCGGGTTTACGGAATTGTTTTGGAAGGCACATAAAGCAAATGATATGAAAAGCAAAATCGAATTGCGAGCCACAGGACTCGTATTGCCGTTAAGGATTTATTGGGTCTCCATCTATATTCGAAGCTGTCAGAGACAGTGCGAACCCGGCAGCCAGCAACTCTTGTCGTGTGAATTCGGTGAAGCGTACAAGAATGTATTGATCTGCCCTGACATGCCATACGGGTACAAAACCTATAAGTACGGCACTGTCGACATTTCGCACCTCTTGGAATATGTCGAAACACTCTTACGTCGATGATTGTCTCTCAATTCGTTCGACACAAAATTACGATCTTTTCTCGGTATGTTTCGTGGATTCTTAAGATCTTACGAGCACGTTGGTAAGAAATGAATTTTTATGAAGTGTAAATTATGTATTCGTGATTACACAATCTCAGGGTTATACGAATCAATATAATGTTAAGTAAGGAAAATGTTCTTCGCATTGTATTTGAATACGCAGCATTATTATCAGCAAAATATACGTACGTTAGTACCAAGTTCGATGATATATGTTTAGAACTTTCAACAAAGGGTAAAATAGTTGTCCCGAAACTTAGACAAAGACTAATGGTATGGCGGGTGTTTCTCAGCACCTGCGTTAACAAATGCAAATAAAAGGACCACTACGTCGCGTGATCGCTATTTTATTAGAGAAAGGTCTCGTGCGTAGAATTAACGTACATTTCTGTGCTTAATGTCTCTTCCTTACTGCGTAAATGCTTATTATTAGTAGAAAGCGCTAATTTTGGGAACAGGTTTTCACAGACAAGCGTGATATTTACCAAATCTACACTCACCGTGTAACTAAACTTCTGCAAGTCATGTACTTTATCGCACTTTTCTGAGTAACTCCATCGCCTTCGTGGGAGAGTATTTTGCCTGCTCGGGAATGGCAGTTCAAAAGTGTGTTTCACTTGGAAAAGTCTAATAAAATTAAATGCCTCGTGTAATGCAGAAAATTGCAGGATTTTAGGAGAAATAAGTGGAGTACTCGTAGTTGCTAAGTTTCTCTACAAAGCTGGCTTGCTTAAAAATGCCCCCCACCTTATCGTCTCTTGCGCCCACTTCGATATTCACGATAAAACTTCGTGGAAGACTCTTCGTCGTCCATTTCGATTTGTCTCCAATCCCGTGATATTAGGACGTCGATTGGCGTCAGTGTTGAATGAAAAACAACGCATCCAATGGTAGGCAATTTAAATTTCTCGGGGACGAAGAAAGTTTATTACTCGAACGAAAGTTGACAGCTACACCATATTCCAATATCAAGAGGGGTCTTGGAACATCAGCCCCATAAAGCATAGGCTCTCATATAATCATTCCTTTTCCTAATGTAAGCGAAAATTGATGGTCGCAAGTAAAATACATTAAAGCTTTTGAATTTCATTAGGTATCCCCCAAGATCCATTTTACGATGGATGGTGTTCATAGAGAAACACGTTCCACTTTGCAATTCAATAGTATATCTGTGGTTGTAAGGAAAAACGACCCATGTCACATGTTTTCACTTTCGAGATATTGTCGTTGAAAGTTCTAAACACCAATTCTTCTTATCAGCAATGTTTCCTTGTTTCTTTCTTACGATATAAACGTATATTTCCTTCACTTTGCATAATATTCAATATCCGTATAATTAACGTAAATAATAATAAACGAAATAGTAATAATTTGCATACACTTTAAGCAGAATGACACAAGTCCACTGGACTTGTGTTATCCTGCTTGACCGTGTCGCAGTTAACGGGTCATTCCTGTAATCACGCCGCAAAATTTGGCAGCATTCAGGTTTTTTCTCAGTGAATACAATGGATAACAATGTCAACCTTTTTTTTTCATTTATTAATCTACTTATTAAGTATACGAAACAATTTTTTAAATACACTTTTAATTATGTTTTTCCAATGTTATCTTACACAAAATACGTTATAGTATATGCAGATAAATAAAAATAGAAAATAAAAAGCGATCACAAAGGAAAGATACGTCGTATTCTCCAAATTTTGTGGACTTACGTTGTTTTGCCAAATGCGTATTAATTGAATATTGGACTTCGGTTAAATTGCATTATTTTTTCAACGTATAAAATTCGTTTTCATGCATTTTTTTCTGATAAATACATACATCCAATATTCTACAGTTGAATTAATGCATAAACTCAAATTTTTTGAAATTGTGACATGGGTCGCTTTTCCTTACAACCACAGATATAACGGCCATACTAAACCAGTGCTCGGGCAGTAACGTGTAGTGCAATTAATTCTACTGATCAACGATGTACATTATTTATTAATAAGTAAAATAATAATATAACTCTTTGTAATTAAAATTAAAGCACTTTTACAACTAGATAGATCTCCATCTTCTGTGTCCTTGCAATGATCATCGTTGTCAAAGACGTAAAGCGTATTACTATTGACTCACATCCGCAAATTACCGTTATTCCTGTTTTATAGAATAATTTCAAGTATCTGCTCTTTACCTAAATAAATCATAACCCGACACACATCGCCAATTTACAAGAAACGACTTTATTTCTCATTCCAAGTAGTCAGTAAGCGCATTTCACCAAGTACTGAACCTTTACCACCGAATGTCTTTGTAAACATAGCGTACCAGAAGAAATACTCGCATATGTGTCCCTTTATATGTATTCATTCTACTGCCACCAGAGAAAAATTGATTGAAATCGGCGGCTCAACTGTCGGAACCTCGCCTTTCTTTTTAAAACACACACAGCTGAAGAATTTAATAAGGCAACGTCTGTAAAAGACTGCAAGTTCCTTCCTATTACAATGGCCGCATTATAAGTGACCAAATTCTACCTGTTCCGCGCCCCAAGAATAATTTAAAACTTACCACGTTTACTACCGGTTCGCGAGCTGTTGGTGTTTTACTTGCTAGCTCAGGGTTAAGTTCCGCCGTGTAATAACGTACACGCACGTCGTCGGGTGAACTTCGTAACGAGCGTAACGTACATACGTAACGCCTGTATCCCTTTCGCTGGAGCTTGCTTACTTTTCCCCTATTGCCCTTCTTTTTTTCTCTCACGGTATTACAAACCGACATCCCGACACTTTCGCAGCTACGGCGGCAGCCGGGGATATCTTGAGAAAACTTTCAGCCAACTTGACGCAATATCTGTGAAGGCTCGTATAACGCAGGCAATGTGTCCATGCCGGTTATACGACGCGAATATGCGGCGCCAACGATAAGCCGGCTCTTCGAGTTCTCGACAGCAAGACGCGCGTTAAGGGCATGGAGACGGTATATGATTCTTTAGCCATTCATCCTACGTGAAAGGACCATATTTCGGGGCTATCATGTGACGTTATTAATATCTCATCGACGTGGTCGTGACATTGGTTACTTACATCTGACAGGTCTTAAAAGGGTTGGTTAAAATTTTGGGTACGCATGGGATGCAATGAAAAATAAAAAACTTAAGCGGTCTTTCCACTGTGACGCCCTGATAAAGTACCGCTGTTTAGAACTTTGTATTGTCACAGAAAGAGTGTGCTTACTAAATTGAAGTTTTTTTCTGTTTATTAATACGTGCTTTGAGGATTCCAAAAAATTATAAATAATACCAAAATCAGGGGGTGTAATATGCGCTGTAAAATAGAAGGCGCCTCGACTGCGTGGTCGATTTTGGAGGAACCGTGTGTCTGAAACAGAAAAACCAAAAAGATTTGCAATCAGTATGACTGTCGCTATGGCAAGGACTAAGATTAATTAGATTGATGAAGCATTAATAAAATTGCGGACGTCCAAAGTTGAGCTATCGAAATTAGCTACATTTTTTAATCATTCTGCGTCGTAAAAGATGAGAAAAAAACAAAGAAAATGTGTGATTCTAGTTCAGGCCGTAGCCCGATTACAAATCTTCCTGATACCACCGCCCCAGATATATATTTCCTCCAAAATCGACCACGTAGTCGAGGCGTCTCTTTTTTCACAGCGCATATTACACCCCCTTATTTTGAAGCAAGCAAGCATTAAAAAATATGAAAAAAAATGTTTCGGTATTCTCAAAACACGTATTAATAAACAGAAGAAACTTCAATTTAGCAAACACGTTCTTTTTCTGACAAAAAAATTCCAAGCAGCGGTACTTTATCAGGACGTCACAGTGGAAAGGCCCCTTAACACAAAAAGAATTTATTAATGAAATCTTTCAATATAATCTCCACCCAATTCCATACACTTCTGAGCCCTTTCAGAAAGTTATTGGACCTGTTTTTATAATGCGTTTGGGTTTCTTTCACACCGCCATGTCACGTCGTTTCCTCTTCAAGGCCAACTTTGATTTTGAGAATAAAGAGAATACGGGGGATCGAAAAGATACTTGTTTCTTGGCCACGAATTTCGAGTGTGGTCTGGTGCGTTGTCATGCAAGAGAAAAGCATCGCCACTTCGGTATCTCAGGTCTCATACGCTGCATGCGTTGCAAAAGTTGAACAAGAACATTTAAGTAATAACGGGCAGTCACTGTAGTACCCTCTGGAGCAAATTCCTTGTAAATTAGACCACGTGTATAAAAAAATGCACTTAACATAGAGGTGTCTTTCTTTTGCACGACAACGCACCACCCCATACCACGGGGATCATCACGCAATTCTTGGCCAAAAAACAAGTGCCTCTTTCATCCCCCATATTCCTAACAGATTTTTTTATTTTAAGCTGATAAGTTTTTATTTCATTAGCCCGGAAACTTTTTAGAAACACAAGAACAAGCTTGTTCAAAATGCTCCAAATGTCCACCACGAATAAAAATGTAAGTAATTCACATATGAAGGCTGTGCAATGAGTCCTCATTTATTCAGTGTATTTTAGACGCAATAGCTAAAATATATCGCAAGACGATTCCCCGCCTTCCCCAATCTCCAGCAAACGATATGGATAATTCAATTTATTCGTATTGATGATCGATGAGAATGAACATTACTATCTTGGTGCCTTTGATTGTGATGCGGCACTTATCGTAAATTCATTTCTACGATTACATCTTGGAGAGGAATCGTTTTCGAACACATATTCAAGTCAATTTCTTTTCTTATCTTGATGCATAAAACTCGTATTCAGTATTTTGACCAACCTTTTGGATATACCCCGTGGAAATGTGCTATAAAGATAATTATTAGCATAAGAAGAATGTTTTATTCCTTTTACTCACTGTTACTTTTTTGAATATGGTGCAATATCGAGTTCTTTGTTCTTTAGATGTTAAAGTGAACGTCCGATATTGCTAAATATTATACAAGGAATTTTGATAATATTTAATACATGGGGGATATCACGGTGTATTGAACGAAAACGAAATGTTCGAGTTTTTCACGCGTTTCAACTATGTACTGCCTAACGAAAAGTATACAGACTCCAAATTACTGTTCTTCTGTTACACAAATTTCACAACGTAAGAATAATTTAATATACGTATTCACTACTTTGAACAGCAACATTACTCAATGAATGTAGAGAATGTAAAAATTTTCATGAAATTGTTCTATCACCTTCAAGCTTAAAATTAATTCCAAAAATGTCACCAACTAATTCACCAAACTGTAATCAACGCTTTCTTTCTACGTTGACACTTTATGTCCCAGAAAGGCGGTACTTGGAAATAGGTTCCCCATTTCTTAAATAATATCTGCGATGCAATGGATGAATGTCGCTTGATTCTTAGATGACACGAGGATTTGAATAAAAAGGCTAAAGATAGAGAGGAGGAGATCGGAGTAGAGAAATGAAAAGAAAAAAAGCCGATAGAAGGTGAAGGAAAAGCGAGCGTTCCGTAGCGGAACATGAAGGGAGTGAAGAAGGGACGTGTCGCGAGTGACAGGTCATTTTCCGGAGCAGAGCACCCTCTCGTCGCGTACAACCACCCCTCGATCGGCCCCAACCCCTTCGTGTTCGCTCTAAGGATCACAGGGCTATCCTAACTCCTCCTTTTTCAGTAGGCAGTTTTCGATATCTCGTTCGCCGAATTCGAGCCCGCAATAACGCGCCTGTACCAATATCTAATTTGATCTTCTACTTGGGGAACGCTTCTGCTCCTTCAGCGCATAGGTATATGTAGGTAGGTACGTATATTAGGGTGATCCTCAGCTACAGATGACGACAAATTTTTTTTAATCTCACTAAAGTGATTCCAATACATACAAAAATATGTATAAAAGGCTCGATTGGATAACGAGAAAACGTGCCCCAAGGGAACTGAAGTTTTATGTAGGTAAATGTGAACGCATGTAAGCTACTGCAAGTCCTGTATCAAAGTTGTTCGCCTATTTAACTGTCCTTGTTCTTCTTGAATCTTTCAGTATCCCTATTGCCGAAAGTCGCATCTGATTACAGTAGCCTCTACAATTATTATTTTGGAGACTATTTCACCGCGTCCAGCCGTGCGTTCATTAGGCTTCAGGCTTCAGTGGCTTTTAAATATAGGTATAATTATTTTCTGAAGTAAGACACGGGCTAATACAAAATTCAAATTTCTTTTTAATAAAACTATTGTTTATTTATTATTTTGCATTGTGTGGAGGAATATATCTTTCTTACAATTAGAAAAGCGGCTAGGATAATATTTTACAATTTGTAATAAGCATTGTTCTTCATTCTCATCTTCTGTTATTAATTGATTATAATCTTTTGTTAATTTGACTGTTTTCTTGGTCGTATCAATAATTACTGGTTTGTAGCCCTGTATTGAAGTTATTATTTTTGGATCAAGTTGGCGGATCCATGGTCAAAAAATTTGGAATCTGTAACAGAACGACATTGTTTCCGCAATAACAAATATTTCAGTGTTCTTTGCTGATAATTTAGAAATTGCATTTTTTTTTATATTTGCTCGTATGAGAGCCTTTCGCGCCTTCATCCATTGCTCTCTCTCCCTGATTAGGAACTTCAACCATCATTTTCTTTAAATCTACTGATAAGGTGAAGTGAAAACATGCAAGTGCCAACAACTTGAAGCCTGAAGCAAAGGCATAGTGCACTCTGCAATAATAGTTGTAGGAGCTACTGTAATCTAAAAGAACTTTCGACAGTAGGGTTACTAAAAAATACACTAAACACAAATAAATACAAGAAAAATAAAAACAGCCACTTAACTAGACAACCTACAATTAATTAGAGGACGTGTAGTAGCAGCGGAGCTGCGCTTGTGGAATTTTACGAGAAAAAATGCAGGCCTCTTGGGACATATTTTTCTGTTATTCGATCGAGCTTATCTTTTATATAGATTATTTTTCTAGAGTTTCGGTATGACCCCGAAAAAATTCGAAGATCGAAAAATAAGGACCACCCTAATGTATAGATATATGTATGTATTATGTTGTTCCTGAGTGTTCAGTTAACACCAAAACAACAAAAGCTTCCAAATTTCTAGGTTTAGTTCTTTGTGGAAATAAATTATTTCGAATCGAAAAACTTTAGCGCTGACGTGATTTATCATATTTGACTCGTTTTTAATGATTTTTTCTGACGAGGCACAAATGTTCAGGCTACCGTAGATTGGAATAAAATCCATCCGATTGGGTTTTTTCACTTTTTTCTGATAAAATGCAAATATCTATATTATCGATTTACTCCATCCTTTAACATGTTGCGACAGGAAGGGAGTACGAGGCCCATAATAGGGTAGGGTGGAGCTAATAGTCCCGTTTTTCGTATAAACCTGTGTAAAATTTAGTACTAACAATCTAGAGATATCTGGTGTTATTTTGTATAAACTATAACTATTATGCTTTACGTTCACGAAGTTCGTTTGTTGATACTGTTATTTTCTGTTGAGTTATACCACAAAATATTCGTCAATGCAAAATGGACTTCTTGCCCCACGGACGGGGCAAAAAGTCTATTGCATAGGGTAGAAAGTCCCTACTGTCTTTTCGTGTAATATTAAACTGAATACGTAAAAAACTCTTTTCAAATCAACAAATATTTATTAAACCAATTCTTTTTGGTACACAATATTGAAAGGAAAGCATGACTTCATTAACAAGAAATAAAAATATAACTCAGAGGCTCGCTTTGAAATAAAAACTAAAAAAAAATCGCTCAACTAAAACAAAAACACTATTTAAAGACTTTGGCATCATTTCTTTATACTTTGGCCACCTTATTATGAAAATAAATAATAAAATATATATTTTCAGTCTGAGGAACTTTTTGCCCCAATGGTACCTCTATAGTTTCTGCGATATATACGTTAGAAAATATTATCATTTAGCAATAAACAATATCATGCACACATTACTAAAGGAACGTACAATCTTAACGCACTTGGCTGATATGCTTTTAAAATGTGGTTTACTTCGTATAAAACAATAAAGACGACGTATTTCTTTTAGTTTTCGATACATAAAATAACGAATGCGTCGTGTAATTCGTACGAACGTCCAGGAGCGACTGGCGACTCTGTGGTCACCTCCGTTTCTTCTCGCCTTTTACATAGTATACTAGGAAACTCAATACATTGTTTAAGAATACAGATTTTCAATTCGGGACTTTTTACCCGCCGGACTTTTAGCCCCACCTTACCCTACTGCCCTCTTTTTCTGTGCTTGCATACTCGAGTATTATTATAAAATATTTGCTTCGAGTTTAAGTATCAAACAGTTTTCGACTTTTATTCTTGTAGGGTTGAAAATGAGAATGATTACGTGGTCGTCAGGTCCCCCTTGAAAAATGGGAGAAATTTATAAAATGTCGCCGAGAGGTATAAACTCGCTGCACCGTCTTCCAATTTACTGCTCATCGACCCTCGTTTCAGTTTCATGAATATTACCCATCGTGGTCTATTTACTTTGTCATTTCAACGTCTTCCTTTTAGATGAAAAACAGGTCGGAAGTAGTATCGGAATATATGTCTATTAATTACTTTAAAGTAACAAGTTGCATTACGTAAGTTATGAAACAGACTAACATGAAAATTCATTACGGTTAAAATGAATTAATAAGCTATGCTGTCTAATACGAAGGAACGTAAGAATATGTTGCAAATGGTAATAATCATATTAATATTATATCAAGAAATGACATACTGAATAAATTAATGTATAAAGCATTATGATCCTCAATTTTATATTGAGTGTTGCTCAGTGAATTTGTAATTTTTAATAAAACCATAAAGCAGCTTTATAAGTGGAATGCGGTTGCTAATGGATCAGCAATTTTCTTTTCTGAAATTAAAATTTCACTAAAATTTTCAACTCCACAGATTGATAAGAGACAATCTTTTATTTCAAACATTTTAACTGATATGATATTCAAGTAGGTAATCCACTTTAATATGTAATGTCAAAGAACGTTAATGCTAATATATGCTACATTTAGAATCCTTTTGCATACATATTTACATCTAGCAATACCCATTAACAAAGCTGGATTGTTACCTAGATAGAAATCAACGGATAGCAATGCAATGAACAATTTTTATAAATTTACAGGTATAATCATCGCACTTCATCCGTTAACATCTTACTTATTACAAATCTAAATAATGAAATGTTGAAAGCTACCCGAAATTCAATTGTTTACATGCCTTTGTTGAATATATTATAAAGGTTTTAACTTTGCCTATTTGTTACGAGTATGATCAAATTGCACCTAACAAAGTGACAAAATTTTCCGCTGACCTACTCCCATCGCCCCCTAAAAGTGTTCTGCAATTTCCCGCCGATAGAAACTTCAATTTCAGTTTTAATTAACTTCCATTTCAGTTTAATGCCAATAAAGCTGCATTCGTAGTTTTCCATGTGCAAGTGTCAGAAACAAATTGCTATATATACGCCCGTAATGTTTTCCTTAACGGCTATTATGTGGGGTCCGCGTGGGGAAGTAAAATGGATTCACGCTCGGTACTCACGGTGCGCTCCATGAAGCAGTGAATCTTCGTTTCCCTGGAAAAAGCCACAATGGGTGCGAGCAATCGCTTAAGTGGCGGCCGTGGTTTATCCACGCGAGTTTTAAGCGGAGGAACGGGCATCCGTGCTCCTTTTCAAAGGGGCACAGACACAATGGTCTTGAATATTACATAACTAACAAATTATACGTCGATGGTTAGGTAACCGATATATACGTGCCTACGTGCAAACGGACGATAAAAAGAGAGGTGAAGGCAAGCACGGATACACGGGCAGAGACAGAGGCAAACATAGAAACGCAAACAAACGCGAATGGATGCTAAGGCGGGGGCAAAAAGAGAAAGGACGAGCGGGGAAACCGCCAAATGAAAAAAGAAGGAAAAGTAAGCTCTACGAATGCGCTGCATGAATAACATGCATTTATGCAGTGCCGACGCAATATGTAAGAAGTCCTCCTCTTCTTACCATGAAGAACCAGGAAAACGCGACGGAGCCTCCATATTTTAGGGGACCCGACAAAGTGCTCGACCCACGTCCCACTTCCTCTCCACGTAGCCCATGCATTTATGCAATGACGGGATAATTTCGCGCCTACGCCCATGCGACAGCACGCTCGATTTCCTCTTCTCTTCTCGATTTTCCCGAAAAGTGAAAAATATCATGTCGACGGACACCTCCTATTCGCCCTTTCTGTCTGGACGGTGTAACATTAATATTGGCCACTGCCCTCTTCAAACGACATTTTTTGTACACTTCTTTAATTCCGGGAGGATGTACTTGTGGATAGACAAAACATAATATTGAAAGAATTATTATTTCAGATGCTATCATAGATATTGAATAACGTCCTGACTAATTAGATCTCTTTAGTACCTATGAAATTTAAGTTCCCTACTAATTCGAATAAATTTTTTAATATGTAAGCTACTTAAGTGATCAGCGGCAAAAATGTGTCCGAAACATATTCGATCTAATATTTTACCAAGATTCCCATTTTCCCAATTCTATCAGCGCACAGTTCCCAACTGTTTAAGTTATGCGTGGTTGTTCACGCGGTTTCTGATCGCTCGCTCAAGTTTGCGCAACAATTGAAAACGTTTACCTAACAATATTATACTGCAGTTACGCAGACCGTATTCAACTCAGTTAGCGTATCACAATTGAACCAATGTAAAATTGGTGATGTACGCAAGGTGTTTCTGATACAAGTAGTTAAACTTCGAAAATGCATCCTGTTCACCCTGATAATAAAAAGAAGCAAGTATATTTTTAATGGTTCTCTTGTCACAATATATGTTTGTAATACTTTCTCATAAATGACAAATGACTCCAGATAAGCACATTTTTTAATTCGTTGTATATCACAGAAACTCACATTTATCGTCACCTAACTCAGGCCTACCCGTCGATACTTTTTTATTGTTTGCTTCTATATTACAAATTGCTTGTAAATTAGTGGTTTCTGATGCTTTTCCCTAATTGAACAGTGAGGATGATAGAAAATACGTAAATCTGTTCAGACGTTGATAGTCCGAGATCTCTGGTAAATTATACCTTGATTACTCGGTAGGAATAAGCAAAGGGAAATCACGGAACAGTTTCTGGATAGAAGCGTTATCGTACCAGAAACTTTGTCATTTTAGCTACTCAGACCTTGGCCTGTGGGTTGGGAAAGAGCAGGACCGTGTCGGCGGGGAATCACAGCGTAAATCAGAGTAATTCTACGTTTATCCGATTGGAAGGTGATTTTAAAACTTGCCACTTTCTGCTGGGAGAAACCGCCTCCATCGTTACGACTTGCAGAAAATACTTAAGTAATGACAAAAGTAGGCGCAACGAAATAATTTTAAACTTCAGGAAACGATCTGGTACATGAATCTTGCGAGCAATATAGGTATGTACATACCTATAGTCACGAATGCAATATACTCATATTGTAAAATGATATTAGAGGTCCTTTGTGATCACGATCATAAGAAAACTCGTCCAGAAATAAGTTCTTATCAAATAGCATCGAGTTTTATTAATAGATCATTCTACTTTCATTGGCCGAAAAATGAAGCTACTTTTAAAGATTTTTTTCTCGGTAAATACATCCTATAATGAAATAAATCTTTTCGGCATTTATTAACCGACTCTTATATTGTACAAAAAAATTAAAAAGAGTTTTTGACACCTAAAAAAAGAGGTATGTTGACGGCACAGGTGATTTCCCGGCTCAGGCTATTCTGAAACAAAAAATTCGAAAAGGTTCTTAATCTGTACGAGTGTGGCTATTGCCCGTAGTTCAATTAACAATTTTTGTTGAAAAATAACTAAATGGCGCCAGTTTGCAAAAAAGTTTGACAAAACACCTAAAAGCGTGTTTTCTCGGGTGTTCCCCGAGAAAAATATCGATTACTTTTCGACCAAAATTCTTAATTGAGGTACGCGTGATAGCGATACTTAGCGAAATCTTTTCGATTTTTTGTTCCAGATAAGCCTAAGGCGGGAAATCATATGCACCACGAACATACTTCCTTTCTTTAGGTGCCATATTGACGCAATAAAAAAACATTTGAAACAAATTAAAAAAATTCTTTTTAATTTTTTTTTGTATAATATAAGAGTAGCTTAATAAATTCCAAAAAGATTTATTTCATTATATGTTGTATTTATGGAAAAAATCTTTAAAAATAACTTCATTTTTCGTCCGATTAAAGTAGAATGACCCCTTAATGCACAGACAAATCAAACTTCCAGTCAAACGTGGTAAAACTCCTATCTGTTCTTTTTAAACTTGTATCTTGCAAAAGCAAGTTTTGAAAAAACTATGTAGTATTATTGAGTAATGTGAAATTAAAAATCAAATGTTTAACTTCCAATATTGTCTGTTCGTAATAACAGTAACTAATGTTTCTTATACGTTGTTGGAAGTAATATCATTTTAGTGGCAAAATGTCAAGAAAGTGCTATCGTCTACGTGGAATTACATCATGTTTCAAAAATGTAATTTTTCATATCATGACTCGCTATCTTCTCTCATGATCATCGATAAATGCTGCGACTTTGACAAAAATTGATATCATTTAATTGTGCATCGTGCATTTATACTCGACGTATAAATATATAATGCAAATAATATTGGTTATTATGCAGTACGTTACATACTACAAGTCATAGAAATTATTAGATGAACATAAAAACTATTCGAAATTCGTTCCTGGGCGCACAAATGTTTTTAGTGCGTTCACGTAGCTCGGCATGCTTTGTCAGGTGAATTACCCGTTCGTCAATAAATAATATTTACCATCGCTTGGGTAGCGAGAAAAAACTCGTCGCTGGCGTTTAATTACAGCGTCACTCAACAATGTAACCGGCGCGCAATTTTTCCGTGAATACTTGGCGTTCGCAAAAATACACGTTTCATTAATACGTATAGATAGTGCTACGCCGATACCTATATCCCTTTAAAATAAAACCTGTTTCGTTACCACGGGCCGTACATCCCACCGTCGAGAAGTATAATTTGAAAAAATAATTACAAAACCGTTGAGGCGTACCTAAATCCCGTAGTTTTTAATTTAGGTACATTCTGTATCGATACTTCGGCGCGGTGAATGGCCGAATCGGCTGCACTTTATTGAAAATATTCACTTTGAGCCACAGCAGGGTAAGGCAATTAACGAACGAATGATGGAACATGGATAAAATTTTGGCGATTACGAGCTTGCATCGGAATTAAAAAATAAAGCAAGAAACTCCGTTTTGCATACTGTGTTTATTCTACCCTGGGAAAGAAGATAATATTACAGCATGTTCGGATCGGCTTGTTCTGTCCGCGGTCTGCACTAATCCCATACGCGTATGTGTCAGAACATACTGGTTGTTTAATCATCTCTGCGCATAAAATTTATTAACACCGATGATAGTAGAGCATCAAGCTTTCTAAAGCATTGTCTATTAGGGTGGTCCTTATATGTATGGTAAAAAATCAAAGTTTTTAAAATTTTCTTCTGACCCTCTCAGAAGTATCCAAATAGCTTAAAAGAATTTCGTCTAAAATTTTGTTAAAATATATTAAGGATTATAGGTCGCTCAATGGCATTGAAATATGACTATTTTGGTATAAATTGATAGAAATTTTTGCAATAAGGACAAAATAATTTTATTAACTTTTAAGTGAGGGTATAACATTAAAATTCGGGCACACATCGCATAGACGAAACGGGTTTATAACGAGTGTGTACTGTATTGTGTTGTGGCATAAGGCTTTATATGCACATTTAAATTCCTCTCATCAGCAGCTCTCGAATCAGATGCAGACGCAAGTTTTGACGTACATTCTATTCAGATTGTTAAACGCATAAACAAAAGCATGGTTTCGGATTCTGATATATAAATATGGGCCCCGTTTCATTAAAATTGACAAGTGACAATTATGGAAAGTCACAGTTACTAAACTTGTGGTACATGCGAAATATAAAGTCCTTGAGCGACTTTTATATATCAAAATATACAAATAAAAGACGCGAAGAAATTTTTTATCATCTAATAGTAGATTTTCAGAGGGTCAGACAATACAAATTTTAAAGTTGAAAAATAAGGACCACCCTATTATCTATGTATCCCCACCTTGTCACCGTAGCCAACGATAATAAGTCCCTGTACATTGTTTTAATAAAGTACCTCAGGGCGGTATTAACGTTTATCGTAATTAACTAGGCACGTATTACATCACCAGCCACTAACACGATATCCCATAAAGGGTGCAGAGAAACCTTTGCCAAAATTGATGGGGTTCCGAATCCCTTGGTCTTCCACGAGGGAAATTCCACGGGAGAGAATGCCTCACCGTTGAGAGTCAAGGTACAAGATCCTCTTAACGATAGTTACTGCGTAATCCACGCTTCGAAGTCGGTCTCAATCAGAGCCACGTAGTCCATAATTCAATATATCGAACCCTCATCCCGATCGCCTAAACCTTGCCCATCTGCTATCGTTCTTTGTCTTGCTCGATCTGCTCTTCCGAGTCGGTACACTGGCTCCTTCTTCTGAAGAGGCACCGGAACGAGATTCTAGCGGGGGTTTTGTCTTTCTATGATTCCCGTCCTGATAGAAGCCAGCTTGGGCTCCAGTGGACACTGAAGAGAAAATGGCTCGTCCGAGTTGCCCTCCATCGGCTCTGCACCTCTTAGTCCGTAATTGAATAACGTGTCTCGAGGCACGCCCGGCTACTGGATAGCGTAATATACTGGCCTACAGCTTTTGCCTGCACCCCACTGACTTCAATCTCTCCATCCATTTTTTCCTTCCTTTCCTTTCTCCTGCCATTCGTCCACCGGACACGCGACAAGAGGCTACTCGCTGGATGGGAATAAACTGTTTTGAGGTACAACTAAAACGTATGTTCCTGCTTAGCTGTCGGTGTTTCTGCTGCGGGCAACTCAGAATTTTCTGTTCTCACTGAATCTGTTTGAAAATATTGATCTTGTAATCTCTTTGATCATTAGACGTTAACCCTTGTATTAATTAAGTGCAATGTTGGTGTAAACAATTGCCAATTTAGAAAATGTAATTTTCAATAATTAAATTAAATTAAAAAATGCCTTTGAAGAAAAGTATAGTCAATTTCACCTAACTCGTTCAACTCAGATTTAACTTCAGTTGATATTTCACTTATTGTTAGAATTAGACTGCTCGATATTCGTTATTTTCAAAATTACATCCTCCATGTGCCGGTAACATTTTGTTATCGTCAAGTAATTCTATTTGTAAGCGGTAGCTTATTTATATAGACTTACGAATAAAGCTGCGTCAACTAAGGGAAGTAAAGGTCAAGGTGATCATTTCCTGTGTTATAAATATCTGGCGCCTTTAAGTCCTCTCGATATGATCTACCCCTCGCTTCAACGCCGTTTTCTTCTTATAATAAGTATATTATATATTATCAGTTACTAGTAGTAAACCTAACCTTTTATCATTTATTCGCGTTATATTTATGCCGTAAGCGTCATTTATACTGTAGCGGTATGAACACTGTATGTAGTGATACCAAGCATCTGAAAATGATGTGCAATCGATACTCCAGCAGCGCGTAATTTATTTCATATTCCCCCGAGCTAACTAGTTCAGGCGTGTCTTTGGATGCTGTGAAGTGCGTAGGCTATACGTACTTGTTTACGAACTGTCCAGAACGAGATTTAATATCTTGTCACTATTATTGCGTTGTTACGCCCGAGTAGGCACGCTTGGAAGGATCTACGATCCTTTTACGAAGTCCACGTCTTCGCAACGCAGATACTACATATCTCCACCAACTATACTGCCATTAGAACATTATCGAGGTGTCGACAGGTGATGCGATAATACTTGACATGTTGCGCGTACAAGGGTGCATCCAGAAAATCGGAAATTTTGAATCCGGATGCGTGGATTGCTCGAGGGAGGGAGATATCGATCCTATATCGAGCGTGCACACGCCAGATATAGAGACAGCGAATTTGTACTGGCAATTATATTCCTCTGATGTGTTTTAAACGATCGCCGCCACGTCTACAAATGACAAGAGCTCAAACGAGCCTTGTAAATTTATAATAAACTGCTGAAATATTAATTGACACTGGTGTTTCGGGGTGATAAATTAATTTCTTGTCCCTCGAAGCATGGAATTTTAGGAGGGGAGCGAACGAAAGCTGTGAATTGTTCATAACCAGAAGAGCTAATTCTGCTTGCTTTTAATTAGAAAGACAGTTTTGTACCGCAAATCCTGTTGTGTGTATTTGATTTTTTGTTATAGATTTGACGTCTCGTGAACACATTCGTCGCCAGCTTCAGAAAAAGGCTGTTGCATTTTTAACGATTTCTGTTACTCACTTTAAACCCGCAAAGTCCAATTAAGTGTCATTTGTCTGTTCACATCATTGTAGTTTAATATCGCTGCAACTTTGATGTATAATTCGAAATTTTGTCAGTAATCGTGCATATCAAAATCAACACTGCAATATTCAGTTTGTCAGTAAACAGAGTTTGCTTGATGCTGCTTATCATTTATTCAGAGCGTTTGCAATAGCTTTACATTTGCTGGAAAGAACTGGCAGATTTAATAAGCTTGCTTTCGAATGAACGTGTATTCTCTTCGTTACAACGTATATTCATATACTCGGATCTATCCTCGTGCATACATTAGTGTCACGATGCGCGATATCGGACTGTATACGCACGTAATGAAACAGTATAGACAGGAGTGGCGATAAAGCGATAATTAACAATGATAAAAGGATTGTTTCAACAGGTGATCATACAAAATTCAATACTCTTCTGCTTGAATTATGAACGAAACAAGTTTATTCGCGTAGAAAGAGACGTTATTGAATTAATAATTATGCATAATTAAATACACCATTGCGCACAGTAGGTATTTTGTGACAATAACAAATTTCTTGATATTGCATGGGACACGTGACATGTTATTAACCGACAATATATTACTACCGAACAGAGCTGTAGGGTAGAGGCAAAGGATCTAATTGACTTTCACCTAATTAATTGATTCTAATTGTTCACTGTAAAACTGTCGGCTAATAAAATGTTACGATTGAACCTGCGGCACCAGAAAATTTATTTTAAACGTTTATCATTAAACGTAATGTCCGTATGTCTAAGCCTCTCGTATTATTTGAATAAATACATAATATACCGTGATATTTAATGATTGTAATTGTGCACATCCAAGGACGATAGGGTAAATTGTATTAATTATATAGCAGAGATCTTAGCCTATTAAGTTATTCAGACTGTGCATGAATTTTTCTGTGCTAACTTTTATAACCTCGCTACAATGAGTGCCATTTACAGTTAGACAATCGTAGTTCAGCAATCTAATTAACTGATATTTTCCTCCTAAGGTACTTTTAGTTTTAGTATACATATAACGTCGTCTGCATGTCTCCCTAACATTTTAACGTAATGACAACTTGAAATGAATGAATTCATTTTCATGTGTCGATTATCTAAATACGATTGTATCTTAATATATAAAGCAGAAAACTTTTATACGTTTGTGTGTTTGTCTGTCGCCGAAAAACTTTCGAACGATAAACTCTGGGATCACGAAATGTGTCTCATCGTCAACTCATTGTGCCTGACTAATCCATATGAATGTGACCATTTTCACAAAAAAATTAAAAAAATTTTTTTTTATAAAATCAGAATCTAAATTTCGGGCGAAGCTGAGTACCTAGTAAAGCTAGTAATACATAATTATATTGTTCAAGTGAGGGTTTTAAAAAAGTTCTGGAAAGTGACTGTAAGTGTTATAATTGAAGATGAGGAGTCTTTGAGGAACGTTAAAGCGTGAGAAATCTATTTCTCTCACAATCAGTTTAATTTTTAGAGAATCTGTTAAGATTTCATAGGAAGTTTCTAATAGGTTAAAAGTTTGAGAGTACTCCTAGAAATTATGCAGTAGTGTTAATATTATTACTGCAATCGTTAATACATATATTTTATAACAAACCCACCATCCTCGTCTTCAATGGCGCACCCAGAGTGGGCGAGGGGAAGGGGCAAAGGGGCCCTAGCACCCCCAAACAAGGAGCTATTCAAAAAGAAAAGAAAACTTGATTTTATTCTTCAAATAAATTTTTACAATCACCTAATGAATTCTATTGAATTTGCATTAAAAATATTTTATTCCGTTCAACTCGCCCCCCCCCCCCCCCCCCCGATTAAGGAGGGATTCTCGTGTAACAGCCCCAAAATTTATGATTTTATTTTTAAAAAAATATTGTTAATATCGCATTAAACTCTTTTGGGATATAAGGAAGCATATTTAAACGTGCAAAAAATATTTTTTTTATGTCGATGCTTCTTTTATTTATTAATTATTGTGGAATTGTTTAAACCACTTTGACGATGTTGGCGTCAGGTGTAGCATCTGTCACAGTCATCTGATTGTAAAAAGAAGAATATTTTCTTAAAGTTAAATAACTTACGCTAGTACTGGGTCTCAAATTTTAATTTTAGTTTTTATTTATAATACCTTCTTCGTCAGTATAAAGAATAATACGAAAAATTTTGTCCAAGGAAAAAACTTACTTTTTCTTTCAAACGCTAGGGTAAACCAACCAGTGAATGACCGAATTGTTGAATCTATGGACCTTTGAGATTAATACTTGAATATATTTATGTATAAGAACAAAACAAATGTTGATATTACATTTAAATTTATTTTTCTTGAAATTTCTATAAAAATAATTACTTATTCTTATCGTAATTTTTAAAAAAACTATTATATAAAATGCCAAACGTGTAGAAGCCCAGTAAATGACCGCATACTTTTAATAAGAATTGTACTTATTAATGTTTGCTTAATACGCGTAACTAAAAATATAGGATATTAAAAGTGCAACTACACTCCATTTATAAACATATAATAATTTTTAAATTTATAATTGACATTTCTTTGCCTAATGGTCATTCACTGGTTTGCGGTCAATTACTGGTTGGTTTACCCTATAACTCTTTCAATTTTTCATTTTTTTTTTCTTTAAAGTGGATCAATCCCAGCGTAAGCTATCTAACTTCAAGAAACTTCTATTTTTTTTTGCAATCAGATGACTGTGATAGGTGCTACACACCCCGCCAACAGGATTTACATCGTCGAAGAGGTGGACAAGATTCCACAATAATTAATAAATAATAGAAAGGATCGACATAAAAAAATATTTTCTGCAAGTTTAAAGATGCCTTCTTACATCCCAAAAGAGTTTAATCCAAGATGACCAACAGTTTTTTCAAACAAAAATCTTAAATATCATTTACTTTTGGGTCTGTTAAACGCGAATCCCCCCTTAAATCCTGAGTGCAGCAGTGCTCGTCTTCCAGCCAGATCTTTAATATTTACACACAGGGGTTACTAAAAGTATCTCCTATACTATGTTTAAATAATTATAAGGAAACCATGTAGCCTAAACGCTGCGTAGTCGCGGAAAGATCTTATTAAGGAAGTAAAGAGAAGAGATAGGTAACAGAAGGACAAAAAATATCGACGTCGTTATCTTAAATACAGTTTCGTTAAAGTTCGCCGTGAAACTGGCGCGATCGAAGCGTATTGAGCGAGGTTCGGAAGTATGTTACCAAATTGAATCCAGGACACTTATATCCATATTCGGGCGGATTCTTTCCAGCCCATAAAGAATCCCATACCCTCCAAAAGCGTACTGAAATTCGATCGGCCCCCGGATACATTCGAGATCGGTATAGCGGTGCATCGATGCGCAGGCATTGTAAAACCAGTCCGGGTCTCGTGAACGATCTGGGTCCGGGGGAAAGCCGCACAACAGCGATGGAGGGGAACGAAAGATGCAGAAATACACGGAGGAAGAAGGGACGCGGAGGAACAGGACGGAGCGGAGGCTCGAGGTGGCGAAAAACAATCTGGAATAGGAACGAATCGAAACGAGACAAACGAATAAGGACGCCGGTGGTGATGGCGGCAGGACTCGGCGATAGTGGCGGTGATGGTGGCGCGAAGCCAGGTATAGGAATCGGAAGCGAGTAAAGAAAGGGCGACGGAAAGTGTAGTCTAGAAACTTTATCCACTTTGCATGCTGATGGTCACAGATTCGGGAAGACAAAATGGCGCATGGGAGCAAGAGTGCCGGCTGAAGCGTGGATCGCGATTCACCGGGAATCGATTCCCTTTGTGCTTCGCCAACACCACCACCACCACCACCATCGCCACCACCACCGCCGCCGCTGCCGCCACCGCCGCTGCTGCCGCCGCCAACACCATTGCCGGTAGACACCAACGAACGGCGTAGCACTGCCGCCTCTGCCTTCTCTTCAAACTTTGTAGTCAATTTACGAGCGACCAAGTCAGCGCCCTTCGATTTTACGCTAATCCGATGCCGATGTCGTGCCATAGACGAGGCGAACCTTCCTTTACTTTGGAAAGGGGACGGCCGGGGCTAAAAGGGATTTCATTTTCCATGGTGCCCGCCATTCGTTGCTCGCCAGGTCTGTTTCAAGGTAACCTCTTTCTTTCCGCCCCTCCACTCCCTGCCCCCTGTACAGTATCTGCTTTCCCTCGGTTTCTATATCTCTAATTCGTTCTCCTTAGTCTTCCCATTCGAGGATCGTCCTGATTTCGTCTTGTCCTTCTGCCTACCCTGCCTTTCGCCTTCTTCTCCCTTTCACTCCCCCTTCATCCCTCCCCATTTCGTCCTGCATCTCTCTCGTAACTCATCCTTGACGAGGAACCGCAGTCGTTCAAGAAGGTAATGGGGTTTACCGGAGAGAACCGCCGGTACGTTTCATCCGGTGCGGTCGATCGAGTTACGGAATTAAGTTCAGCTGTACTGGAATAACAACCGAGCCGGCCCACCCCCCTGAGTTCTTTGGATTTTATAAGGGATAGAAGGGAATGGTTCGGAACAGTTAGAGCCATCTAAGAAAAAATATCCTGTTCTCCTTGATCCAATGTCATTTGCTTCAACTGCTAAGGCCAGAATAAGATTCAATGAACGGTTTCTCGTGTTGAGCATGAGATATATATTGCGTGGATTGCACATCTGTTTAAACCACGCACCAACCACCAATTAAACAGGGACTATGTTCTCTTGTTATTGGTACAATTATTATGTAACGTAGATATATAAATATTAAATAGTAAACACGAATGGGATCTTGGAGGAAATATTATGGACACAGTGATTTCATAACAATAATAAATATATATTTAATAATAAAGTAACATAAGTTCGAAACAATGTATGTCTATTTTCCTCTCCCCTCTCTTTGGTGCTCCAGACAGATCCCATGACTGCACCTTGCTGGTTAAATGCTCGCTTTCCCACTCACAGCAGAAAAATCTTAAACGTAGAAACACACCCTCCTAATACTTAAACGTATTCAGACACAGTACAATTAAATCTAAATAAATACGATACAGATATACACGTAGTCTAATGAACACAGATGACAGAACGCAAAATTTAAAATAAATAGGATTTAAGGGGATGGTCCTGAATCATTTGCACTATTAACTTTCGTTCCTAAATACATAATCGTGTCTAATTAAAGGTCACATTAATGTTATACACAGTGAAGTGTACATTAAAACCGAAAGGTCTTACTTTGCAACACATATAACTTTAGTATTCTTTGGTTTGCAGACTGATAGTGATCATACCAGCTGTAGTAATTAGTTTGGTGGATGACAATCGTCAAACAATCATAATTTACAACTCCAACATCTGTGTAAAGCTTTCCACCCTACCGAAAAGAGCTCTCGCCTACGCATAGGGGGTGATGCTTCCATGCTTATATAATCAAAGTTTGAGGACAAATGAATGACTTGTTCATACGAAAAGTATCCAGTTTGAAAAGAGGTTATTTTCTGGCCGAATGTTTTAAGAAGACTTCCATATCAAATGCATACTTTTAAATGAAGTTTTTACCTATTTTTGACATTTTTAGAACGAATTTTACAAAATGACTTTAATCAATATATACAATATAAAGTATTTATAGCAATATGTATACGGTGTTCCTGAAATGTTTGGTTGACCTTTACCGGCATATTCTACTAGTATACAGCGTGTTCAATTACAGGCTTTCGGAGGTGATACTACATATCAGAATAAGACGAAAATCAAGAATGACGAAATTGCGTTTGAAGCTTCGTTTCCGAGTTATTAATTGTTGAAAATACGCGTAAAAAGCGTCTGACGCGAGGGACTTATACTACTGCCCTCGTCATACCTGACCTGGCTAACTACTACTGCGCGCTGGCAGTAGTCAAAGTACCTCACGTCAGACGCTTTTCACGCGTATTTTCAACAATAATTAATAACTCGGAAACGAAGCTTCAAACGCAATTTCGTCATTCTTGATTTTCGTCTTACTCTGGCCTGTAGAATAACCCCCTAAAAGGACGCTCACCTGTAGTCTAACGCCTTGTATATTATTCACGGGATGCATGTCGTGTAAACATAGGTTTGCAAATTATTCTTAAGGGGATCCACTGGTTAAAATTTTTTAGAAAATTAATTTTTTATATATATATTTTTGTAGTATAACATCCCGAGAATACCCTGTAAAAGTTTCACAGCAAAAATCGTAACGGTATAGATTCTACAGTCACATAACTAATTCAAACTCCGAACGCAGGTATGAGCCGAGAACACTTTGAACGCGTTTTTCACGAAACACGATATTTCGAAACGGTAACCACGATTTCAGGAGAACTAATGAACCGATTCAAAAAGACCTCGAGGTATTTGATTCGTAATTCTCACTATCGCAGCTCCACTGTTATATAATTTTTTTAAATACGTTTTTTTATCTGCATATTTGTGCGGAAATTACCCACCTTTTTGATCCCGTAGTTTTGGTCCTTTTTGCTCCGACAAAGGGAGCTGCGATAGCCATTGAAATAAATGTTAAGAAATTGTTTGAATTTTTTATTTTGGACTATCCTGTGAGTAAACTGCGTGGTTACCGTTTTGACATCTCTTTTTGGCAGTGTCTGCACTAAGCGCCACCTAGAAAATGCAGCAAGATCGAAAACATGAAACAAAATTTTTTTACACCCTAACGCGTGTATCAATAAATGCGAAAAATATTTTTTAGGATATATTATAACCACTTCTTGTAAAAAATTCATAAAGATCACCTATTTTTTAAGGGGTTTGACCGGAGGATCCCCTTGAAAAGAGTTACAGACACGAAAGGTAGTACATTAGTAGAATAATTCCAGTATTCAAATAAACTGGGAAACCTGTAAATGATGGCTGCATACACTTGTAATCAACTGTTAAATAATAATAAGGATGGTATTGTTATACTGCACGATCGTCGAACTTCAGTCTTCGATTTATTTACATGGCGATGCCGTTAAAACATTATTTACCAGCTAATAGCTGCTAACTAATGAAACGACACTGTGGAACTTTTTTCATTCCTCAGAAAGTCCGTTTCATTTGACATTATTCCATTATTTGTAGTAGTAGAATGTGGTAATAAACGTTGATCAAACATTTTAAGACCACCTTGTATAAGGATACCATGGAAACTCCGTAAATAAAAGAATTAAATCAATATAGATTTTAAATATAACTGATGAAAGCAGCCCATTTTTACAGGTCTGGGACGTCTATACCAAATATAAACTTTTTCATAAAATGTTTGAAAGCTAAATTCTTGGTCGTACTATAGTATCTTCCTGAAATATTTTTTGAACCATAAAATTCACATTGCACAGCAATAACTACAGATCGCTTTGTTTCAATCATGAAAGCAATGAAGAAGCGATGCACTAAATATTTAAAATGTAAGGGAGAAGCGTTTGAGCATTTTGTTTAATAAAACATATTTCTTTAAAATATCTCATGAACTATTGATTTTTTCAGCCACCTTATTAATATTTTTCACACAGAATGACAGGAGGAATAGATCTATGTAAAGAAAGTACATGTGTCGGAGAAAATAGTCTTTGAACCATTCAACGTTTTTTTCCAATTGCAACCAGAAAAGAGATATGACTTGGCCCCAGATATGTGAACCAGCCTGTATATATACTGCTTTTCCTACACGCTCCTTCTATATACAATGCTTTATTGTGCCCATCTAAAGATTCAAATTCAAATCGCTCGTGTAGACGATCGACGGCGATACGCGTTTCTGTCACGTTTCAGTAAGAATGCAAGTCTAAAGAAAATGATGGAAACAGGAGAAGAAAAGCGATAAAACCCAGGGGGGAAGCTAAAAGAGGTAATAAGTCGAACGCTCGTGAAGAAGTTTGAACTCATTGGAAAGCTGAATGAATGAACGAAATCTTTGATGGTTATGAATAGAAGGACAAAAATTTTAAGGGTATCAGTGTTCTTAGAAGGCTCGAGCCAAAAGGAGTCTGACATTTCATTGAATTCCACGAACCACTTCGTACGGTCGGGAAAAATTGAAATTCCTGGATGGAAAAAAATGCGAGAGTATTTAGTCGAACGAGTAAGCGGGTCTCTGCGAGTCGACTGTCATTCCAGTGATTGGACGTCCGTCAGTAATCAAGGGCGGAATGCGCCATTTTCAGAACGTCCATTCGACGTCTTTCCGCGATCGAATGGTTTATTAACTTTCGTCAATAACATTTTTACTGCGTTAAGCTAACGTTTCAACGTCTATTTTGAATTTGCGTTCTCATTTCTCGAACGAGACAATTCCGAGCTCGCGTTTATTATTTCTGCGCTTCAATTTACGATAATTGCCTGGCATCACAAACGAAGCGCTTTTAGAGCGTTGTTACGACGTTACTCAAATTTCTATGCGAATAGTCCAAACTTCGTAATGTAGTACGATACATAAAACGCTCGTGAAGCAACTTGTTTCAGGCACTATAACGCGTAATCTTAGCTTAAACTGCAGCCGTATTTTATTCGCGAACGTGTAAATTTCTTTGCCTAAACTTTGGCTAAGCTATATCGCCACGTATGTAAACACTTAGTGAAATTGCGTCACGGTATAAAGTACGGTGTTAACGTTGCCTTTAGCGCTCGAAAACACAGCGTAGGAGAATCAAAACGCAGATTGTTGCGATCGATCTTTGCGAGTTGTTTGTCACTTGCCGACAGCCATATCCGATTCGATCTCGCTGTTGCGTAATAGTAATGGAGTTTGAGTGAATTGATGGGCTCTAAGCGGGCGAGGCGGATGTTTCTGCATACCGGGGCCCCCTTTATTGTTTTGCATGTTTGGAGTGGTAAACAATGTGTCCGTATAAAACAATGTTACGCCACTACCGCGAAACTACTGGATCGTTGTGTGCTCCACCCACGTGGCCATCTTCTTTCTCCATCTCCATTGCTCTCACCTGTCGAGACCACGATTCTGTCGACCCAGTGTTAGTGACGCCACTGAATTTTGCCCGTGAAAAACAATGGCTAGTCACGTGACGAAAGCCAAGGGAAACGATAGCGCTGAATAATGGCAAGCAGCGTTTTTTCCCGTAACATGGAAAACGGCGAAAATTATTCCGCGCCTCTAGCGAAACTATATCAGATCTCTGACGAGGCTTTTCATTAGGCGACAGTAGAGCAACCCTGCTGTAGTTCTCCTGCTAGTCGATCGTTTTAATTACGCGCTTCTACTATCGAGTGACCGTCTGAACTCGCGAGAGCCGGGGGAATGATACCATACAACATAGTTTCTACCATTATTAAAATCATCTCGAGGCACGTTATCTGGCAGAGGGAGGAAGCGTTATACTCGGCCCTTTCCAACGCGATGCACACTGATCCACTTTAGGAAAATCACCACCGGACGATTTGTCTCCATATAATGGCTCTTGGTTACCTTCTCCTGCGCCCGCCTAGTAGACTGTCCAAATCGTATCAACTTAATTCATATTCACGGTACGAACGAACTTGCTAGCAGAAAGTCGGGAATCGAGGGAGATGAAGACACCGCGACGAGTGGTGGGAATCGGCAGAGCGAGTGAGACGGAAGCAGTTGAGGGGGCGGATGGGTATGAGGAACAACGGAGGGTAGTCGACGAGCATTTGCCCAAGCGAGCTGGGTTTTAGCCCCGCTTCCGTCTCATTACTCGCTACGCTCTGATTGAATTACCCACAATCAACATCAAACATTTTTAAACTCAATTTCATGTACGTAGAATCGTGCATTTCCCCGCTTTTTCTACTTTATAGAACCGCTTTACGAAGCACTAACTCCACGCACGCCACTCTATTTTTCTCTCATATTATGGGCGTATACAACCTGGCTATGCCGGCCGTCATTATTTCATAATTACGCCGTCTGAAGTATCCAGGAATAGATGTTGAAAAGCAAACAGCTTGAAGCCTGACCGAGAAACACTTTCGAAGTCTCTAATTAGTCTTCAAGGTACATCGACTTTGATTCTTCGGAAACTTATCGAACATTTCGTTCCCTTAACTTTATGCACTTTTATTTACCTTTGTATCTGGCTTTCTTAGTACCTACATGAAGTGTGATAAGATTTAGAATTTAAATTTGATTAAGCCATTTTTAATCAAAAAATTTTTAAGAGCAGAGTTCTTAGTGTTAGAGTTTCGCTTCCGATATAGCTACTTATTCCATTAGTTCCATTATTCTGGTGCAATATTATTTTTTCTTGTAACCTGAACTGTGAATATACGAGAAGTTCGTGTCACGTAGCTGTAGTTAGGTAGAAGGTGAGACACTGTAGACGTGGTAGAACAGATAGCAAAGGAAGATAGGGCTGGTAGGAAGGAATGTGTAAGTATAGCTTAAGAGAGACGAAGGAGGGAAAGGAAATGGAGACAGGAACTAAGGGCGAATTTCTAAGAATACAGAAACTAGGATTTTATTAAGGGGTCATTCTGGTTAGCGCGCCAATAAATTCAACAATTTTCAGGAATTTATTGCGACGAAACTAATTATAGTAATGGAATAAAACTTTTGCCTATTTATTAAACTACATTTCTACAATAAATAAAAAATATAAAACTAATAAAATTATCGCTTTTAAAATGCTTTTGAAAGCGGTCTTGATGACATGTTTAAAAATTCATGCCTCGCTCGAGCAGGCGATTTCAGCTGTTAGACTCATCTGAACCCAAATATCCAAACAGATTCTTGATCAGTATGACTGTCGCTATCGCTCGGACTATAATTAGTGATTTATCTTCAAAATTAGCAAAATGGCGGGCAAAATGCAAGAAAAATGTTTTTCGGTCTTTCTTCTTTTGCTATTTTCGATTTTAAAAGTAGGTTAGACTCAATGAAAATACTTGGTTGTAGTCCCTGCGAGAATCACAGGTGTGCAGAATAAGCAGTAAAATTTATAAAGCAATCGGTTTGATAGATCTTGAGATTTTGTCCTCACGATGTGAAAAAATATCGTTCCGAGAAAAACGCGTTGAAAGTTTTCATCTATAGAGGCCAAGCTTCTGCGCTCCCTACAAAATGCCTCTGTAGTAGCTAAAATAATCGGAATTTTTCCATGAAAATTTAACAGCACATTCTTGAGGATACGTACTTTCGAAAAATGTTTAAAAATAAAAATCGATTTTTTCAACCCGTCTAACCGGAATGACCCCTTAATCTACGAGACTGCGATTGAGATACCTCATAAAATACCACAGTAATTGCTCTGCAAAAAACCGTATCAGCGAGAAAAACTAAGTAGGTAATTGCCATAAATATAATGTATTTTCTTTTGTGAAATCAGTAGCGAAGCGGCGCATTCATTTCTGTTCTCAAAGTACAAAATGTTTTGTTTCATGCGAAATAAGGGAAACGTGTCGTCGTATGTGGAAATTCAGAAGCCTTTAGTTGAACAATATGCAAATGTTATACAAAAACGAAAAGTAGTATAAAAAGTTATCGTAAACGTTAGAATGGAGAAACAAAGATTCCATATGTGTATGCAAATATTTTCTGATACGTACCACTATAGAATTAAATTATTGCGTGCACGTGGTCTGTTCATCGGAATCCATAATGGCGGAATTGAATCGCTTTCCCGAGAACGCGATTGATTTGTCGAAGCGGAGCACTAGTCAAAATTAATTCCCATTATTTCGTTAATGACACCAGGCTGCGTCGCACTGCTCGTCACGCTTGCAAGCTTGATTTGGCGCGAATTAAGGATAATTAAGAATCCATTTGTATTCGAGCAAACGGAAACTCCGACCAAGCGAATTTACGAAGAAACCCAACTTGTAATAATTACTTTTTCTTCGGGATCGAGCTGTTGTTGTCTCCCTCGTTTGACAAATGAATGGACCGTTTAAAGTAACAAATACTATTGTGCTCCTCTGAATGTCGAGTTAAGATACTTTTCGTCCTTGGAACATGAATTTCCCAGTAAAAACGTTACTGCATTCTTAACAACTTTCGAGTCATTTGATTTACCGTCAGCGTCGAAGTTGATTTTTCGACTTTCCAACGCAAACTAAAATTCATCGGACGTAACGTCTAACTTTCCTCGATGGAGATGATCCTTAACGCCAACGAGCCAACTAAAAATCGCGGGCTGTACTCACTTTGGAAACTCATCGTCTGAGTTCATCAACTTCGCGGACTGACATCGTTGTAATTTTAAATTACTTGCAGCTAGTTTGCAACGAGCGTACAGTTATTAACTCCTCCTAAGTAATGTAAAAATAATCACGCTAATGAAGCACAAGATATGCATGCTGGTAAGCATGCAGAAGTAATTCATCGTATATCCATACATAGGTATGCATGTACATACCCATACACGCAAGCATAGATATGCATGTACTATATGCGCTGGGTATGTACAAATACATCCGGAGCAATTCATTCGCGCTACATGGAAATCTCATTAGGCCCAGATACATATAACAACTACTTCGCGACTAATGGTTGAGTTTGAATCGAACTATAGGACAGGCGCTTTAGGCGGAACTTGATCGTGTCGATGTTCACGGTGCATGAGCCATGACGTACGTTCCTAATGCATAATAACTGCCAGCTACAGTATACATATAGTCGAGCCATAGAATCCATAATCGCGCGACTTAAGCCTTTCGAACACCAATTATTCCTATTTCCGCCATCTCCACGACTCGAATTAACTTTACGAACAAGTTCGCAAAGCTTGGGCTTTCGATCGTAAATACCTAGCAATATTCAAGACGCTGAACAGAGTCGCTCGGTTCAAGTACCCTCGCAAATTGAATTGAAGGAGTTAAGTTCTGTCCCATCGTGACAGATCTCTATGATAGCTACAAAAGTGTCAGCCACCTTTAAAGCCAACAAAATACCGAGGCGCAGGATCTCGAGGAAGGTGATAGGAAGTTGGTGAATTCAAATTCCTTTCGTGTCACCGGTAGGGAAGAGTATTTCTTCGATTTTCTGCCCGATAGAATGTGCGCATTCACTGGATGCTTTGTGCAACTTGCAGAAATTCTCTATATTGATCATAAAGCATCGAGAAAGAGAAAATACGGCATTCTTCTGGCGCGCTGGCGTTCGGTTTCGATGCATGCTTATAGATACAGCTGTTAGACAACCGCGCGTTACGCAAGAGAGTGGCGACGCAGACGCGGACGCGGACGCGCGCCAGGCATACGGGGCGGGTATGCAGGGACTTCATTATAACCTCATCACTTCCCAGCGAGTGCATTCGAATTGAAAAACGCGCAGGCTTGTTTTGAGCTACGGTTACCGTGACAACGCGCCTATACCTGCGCGTGTATGTATACACGCGATCTTCCCTCCCTGTCGGCGACATCTTCCTCGTTTCACTTATACCGACCCCGCGTTTTTTCTCCTCTTTCCTCCACGAATTTCAGGCTGTGCGCGTCCCACCGTCGACATACATCGAAAGGTAGCGGATGTAGCCTGCCCGCGCGGGACAGGGACAAGGGGTGAAAGTGGACAGGTGGGACGAGGACGAAGGGAGAAAGAGCAAGGTAGCGAGGGTTGAACCGGTGTAGGGGGTTACTCGGTGGTCTGAGAGAGGAGTGTGCGGCGACGCAGGAGGTTGAGGGATGGTGAGCGGGGGACGTGCTGGCAACGACGGCGAAACGCGGGCACAGGCGAAGCAGTCACTATGACAACGGTGACAGGCGAGGTGTTAGTGCGCATCCGTGACCACGCCTACGTCACGATGCTGTGACGTCAGAGCGTCGAGGGCAGCGGCGCCCGCCGCTGACGAGAAACGTGGCGCGCGACGCTCGTCGGCCCTACGAGAGAAGAGAGAGGACCACAGCCGCCTGTTGCTACTTTGCTACACGGAGGGTAGGCAACCCCGTGCCTCCACCCTCCTCTTTCTCTCCTTCATGATTTCCTTCTAGCTTCCTCCCGATCGTTCGGTCTCGTCCCACAGCTCCGCTCCCTCCATTCCCTCCCTCGCGCCACCCGGTTACCGTTGGGGGGGGGGGGGGGGGGAAGTGAAAGACAGAGAGGGTAGAGCGCCCTCTGTTACAGCTGCATGCACGGAGATCGACCGTCTCTTTTCTTCCTGCCTTTGTTCCTTCCTCCTCTTTTGTCCGTTCTCTCGTTCCCTCTCGCCCGGGCGCATCTCTGTCCAACTTTCCACTTTTACCCCGTACCTATTCCCGTCTCTGTCCAGGGGCGACGGCGTCTCTTTCTTACCCTATGTTTCTGCCAGCTCTCGCGCGATCCTCTCGCTCGGTCCCGGTGAACCGTTCTCCCTCCGATGGTCGTGCAGAGCCGACGTTCGCCACCACCGCTGTCGCTACCCTACCACCGATTTCGAGCAACCAACTCCCTCGGCTTCTGCCTCCTCGCCCCCTTTAGCCTTCCGGCGGGCACCCACCCGTGCGCGTTACCAGCCAGCAGCGATCCCCACGGCCACGACCGAGAACCGAGACCGAACGAGAGTCGTCGGCTCTCCGCCAGTCAGCCATCCGACTCGCCGCTACGCCACGCCACGCCGCGCGCTGCGTGTGTTTTCGAATCGTGTTTAAAAAGCCTGTGAAATAGAGCCTCTCCGACCTCCCTTAGTCCACGTTGACCGTCCACGTTCATTCGTGCGCTGTATCGTGCTCCGTGCACGGCCTTCCTTCGCCAGCTTTTTGTTTACTCCCCCGTGACGGTGGTCTCGTGCGGGAGTGTATAAACTAAACGGCAAGAACGTTCGCAGAGACAGCAAGTTGAGAGGAAGGAGAGAGGAGCCAGCGATTTCGGGGCGTGAAATAGAAAAGGGTCCAGTCGTATGTTATCCAGGAGGAGAAGAAAGTAGAAGCAGGGAGGAGAGCGCGGCAAGGGTGACACGCGTCTACGCACCGCGCTTCGCACAGCCACCCCTCTACTTACGTACACACACACACACACAAACCAGTGACGTGCAGCGGAGAGATTCGCAGAGCGAGACACGTCGTTGGCCTTGGTGTGGTGATCGTCCTCGTGGTTGTTCTTCTTCGACGTCCCCTTGTACTTGTGTGGCACGTGCCCGTGCAGCGACGTAGACCACTCACTGGCCAGCCACGCATATGGATCATAGGTTAGATTCAACGCACATTACAACCACGATCGTGCATGTTTCATTGGCCACGGTTTAGAGCTGGCTAGGTCGGGGGATACTTAAGGGAGTACGCGATAAAGAAAGGGAAGGAGATCGGAGCAAGGGAAGGAACGAATGAATGAACTGGGAGGAAGTGCGAGAGTGTGAGGGGGTGAAAAAGGGAGAGAGAATGGGAGAAAGAGAGACACGCGAGAATCGAGCACGCAGACACGCACACGCGACCGTCCCCGTGGTCGATTCGACGAGTCAGCAAGGGGCGCGTGCCAGTAACCTGTTGCCGCCTCCGGGAACAAAACTCGAAATCCGGTAATCGGGAGTTTAAGGATACTTTGATATTTCTGCGAAACTGTCTGAGGGGGGGGGGGGTGAGATCGTGCGGGATGCCTCTCGAACGCCTATCCATCTAACTGATTATTATGACGACTGCGGAGAGTTACTCAAATTTAAGTAAAACCACAGTAATACGTTTCGCAATGCCACACTCCTTCAGGGGATTTTAAACATTCAGTACTTCGTCCGTTTTCGTATAATTCACTCTTATTCCCACAAGTTTACAAGATGTGTATAGTACTCTTTCTCGAATGGGCCGCGTAACGAAATGAAAATTTTGTGATTAAGGCGGCACAAGGGAAAAGCGTGCTTTATTTCTATTATCGTCAGGGAGAAACCTATGTCTCTTGCTGTCGCCTTTAATTCGTTTCCTCTTGCAGACGAACGTCTGCTCTTCTCAAATTTCGAATATCTGGTTTTTATTTCTCTGGCAATAACAAGTTCTGTACGAGTTACATATTTCGGCGTTGCCAACTGTAATGATCAGACTTTTAAATTAATGAAACTATGTTTAAAAGCTCGTCTCGATAGTTCGCTACAATCATTCTAACCTATCTCTGAGTTTACCAAATCCTGATACGTTAATAACGAATCTAATAGAAATTTATATATAGATATGTTCATAACAACAAATTCAGCTTTTCACTTATTTACGTCGTAATTATTCTCTTCTCTATCATTTCTTATAATTTCATGGAATGGCATTTTTCTTCTGTAAAAGTGACACTAGTCCTGAGTGATAACGCAAAGATTACGAAATGAGAGTGAAAGACAGTAACATTATAATCAGTGTTGAGTTTACCATAAAACGAGAACGTTTTGATAACGCTACAGCGCAAAATATTATTCCTAAGCTTTTCATATCTAGCTTCTAAATAAAAAAGAATGAAGTAATAAACGCATATAAGTTAACGTAAATTGGTTTTTAGATAGTGCAAACTTAACCTAACGTATTATTACGTGCAATTAAAAATATGAAATTGTTGTGCCAGGAAGCTTCGTTACATACGCATGAAGCGCTAGGAATTGATACAGTGAAAACAAAATTTAGTAGATGCGGAATTCGCAAGTAACAGTGAAACAACATTCCGGTCTACGAGCCAAGAGCCGAATGTTTTGAAATAATATACGGTCACTAAATATGTGCATATGATATTTGTTGTTCCTTGAGATTGGACCATTTACAAACAACGCTGTACACCTGCTCCTCTTTCGAATACGTTCAACGGCTTTTACTTCCACGCATATAAACTTACTCGTCCTAAACCTCGTATCTTTTATTTGGATTAGTACGATTATAGTAATATCACGGCTTTGAATTGTGTTGAAACGGACAATAAACTTCACAATATTTGTCCCATCAGCTTCTACACAGTGTGCCAAAGAAAAAGTGAAAATTTTGTTGAAGGCACAATCTATTTAGGAGGTTCCTTTTAAACGGTATTATTCACCGCGCCAGGTTTAAGTAGAAGCCGTCGGTGTTGGTCAGACGCGCAGTAGTAACGATGAAAATATACAAGGCTAAAGTACAACAGTGGATTTATTGTTAGATATGTGAAAGTCTTGTTGCCTGTTGCAAATATACGGCATGAAATATTAAAAATTAATCTTTTTTAAACGTTTCTTCGTATAATACACTTGAACATTCCATCGCGCATCTGTTGCAGCTATATGGGCGTTACGCCTGCATCGGTTGAATTTTAAAAATCGTTCGAGTCGCGAAATCTATTCGCTCTGTACCCGTACGGCCGTATAACTTTTCAGCACGCGTGTGACATTAGCTCGAGAGGTGGGCCGAAGTGGCTGGAATGTGGTTCGAAAGTGGAGTATGTGAAGAAGGGCCGACGCGGCAGGCGATATACGATATATATCTTTGGACGAGGCTACGTGACCGGAATCCCGAGGAGGTTAAAGTTGGATTTGTAACGTATTTTTCCCCGACGTGGAAATACCTATCGACTGGCACGCCGCGTGCACCGGCGTTTCGTAATTTCCGTCTCGTAGCCCCGATTGACGTGGGTGAAAGCAAAGATTTACGTTGAAAGGACAGGATAGCGCAATGCATATGTATTTATGTACGTATAGGCGCGCCGTGAGAGTGTTGAGAAGGGTTTCCGTGGGCTTTCACGCGGTACGAAGTTGCTTTAAAATTCTCGTAGGTTTCAGGCGAATGTCACATCTGTTTTGGTGGTTAATATTTACTGGCACTCGTTCCTCAAACCGACAATGTACATTTAGATTCGATAATTAACTCGTTCTCTACTAAACGTTCGTTTCTTTGTCGCCGTTAGTGCGACCGACGTTGCGCACTCTTCGTCGCGTGGCATTTTTAAACTCACCACTTCCAGCATAACAGTGCATCGACGGCAATGCTTTGTCATCGGTAACGCAAAAATCTGTTTTTCCGCTGAATAACCCGCGGGCGTTTATTTGACGGGGGAGGTAGGGGCATTACTTGAAAAGTTTATTCAGCAGTGCTTTCCTCTCAGCGATGTTGCATTTGTCGTGATGCAACGTGATCCTTACCAAGATAAATGAAGCTCGCTCCCTTGTTTCCTGGAGGCGGAAGAACGGAACGTAGGATACAGGGTGCAGAAGCGGTCGGCACCAGAAACTTCGACCATCCCTTTTCCCTTCTCTTGGACATAATCTGAAATGTCATCTGGACAGGCAGCGCAGCGTTGTTGCGTAAATTACACGAACAGTACGCCTGCCGGGATAGTGACACTTTGTCAGTTGATGAATTATTGTGCGTAGACTCGTTTCTTTAAACGAATATTCTGCTTACGGATTTTCGTCGAGCAGATGAAGTTCCAAGTCGAAACATACCTCGTTTCGTCCTCTGTCTGATCATTCACGTGCTTGTACTGGAATATTATTGCTGGTCAGGTGTACGCCAAGTGGTTTTCAGTGGTTTATAACATTTATAAAGTTAATCAGTTGTTGAAACTGCCTACGCTTATTGTTGAGCAAATACATAAGTGTTCGTAGATTTTTCGGTGAATACTTTCCCTGATTTAATCAGAATCCATGCGACCGCTTTCTGGTAACTGACGGCGACAGCGACGGTGTCCTTTAACGCGATTCGAAATCCTGTCGTGCATGCTACTTGGCTACGGGAACAGACTGGGGTCAGGTGCGTTATGTACCTTTGTCTGTGTGGGGTATATAAATAGTGTCCTACTCAGGTATAATGCATTACAGCAGGACACTGCAGCAGGATGCAGGGAGCATGCACGTTGCATTGCCAGAGAATGGGGTAGGCACTATACATACCATGACTGTACTGAATTATACTCCGTTATGGTTCTGTCTCTGTAGATGTTGTGTAATAGAGGGCCTCGGTACCATACTCACCGCTACTCAATATGTCCAATACGAATGCTGCACCCTCCGTCTAACCGAATCAAACCTAACACAGACCAAGCCTCTCTGTGGCAGGGTTTTGGCAATGAAATCATTTTCCCGACGAGACGCTGCGCAGGCTTCTGATTGTTCCTGGGAAAGACTGTTAAATTAAAATCGAAAATATTATTGAAATTCAGGGTCGTGTAGTTGGTACAGTTTTGTGACTAGTGTATGTACTTCGGTTGTAAATATCATTGATATTCTCTGTCGTCATAATTTTTAGGCTTGACAGCAATATATTTGTCTTTTATATATATAACTGTGATTAACAGCTTTATCGCTATTTGTGTGGTGTGTGAAAACAATGGCTACGATTTGGATATTAATTATCTCGTTACACTCACCTCCGCGTCGCGCAAGTGTTCTTTACTTTCACTTCAGTGTTAGATCGATATTCATGTTTAAATTGTGTTTGCACTGTTAGACAAGTCTTTGAATTGCACGGTTATGCGGGCAGTTTTTACGAGCGATTTTAGTTCGATACCGCGGCTGGTATAAAAGTCACAGGGGAAGGCACTTCGAACTTATTTACGCCTTTATTGCTAATATCGTTCCTCACGCTCGATTGTCCCCGATGGTCGTATCAGTTCCCGAGTCGTACGGAGGGCCGATAGTGCGTATTGATATTTCTTAGTTCCGTTTTACGGCCTACCTTCTTCCGTCCGTCGACCAGGGGTGGACGGGAATCTTGAAACTTTTATCGGTCGTCAAGCCTTACAAGTGTTTCAACGATCGGGATATGTCCCAGGATTATTTCGCGGCGTATCTTCTTCACACCTGCCTGCTCGTACAATGGATCGTTAAAAACACATCTGAAAACCCGGCTGTTATCGTGAACTATTTCGTGACCTTAAGTGCCGCATGAAAAAATGAATGAAATTTTTATTCCCGAACTTGAGGCGCGGTTATAGAAACTTAGATTACACATCTCCTGGCTACTTTTAAATTCAAGGAGCTTGTAACTAAATATTGTAATTGAAGATCTTGCAGCAGGAGGACTGTAGCTTCATTTTTGATAGTTTTTGAGTTACGACGTGTAATATATGTAAAAAGAACGGTGTACGTTTGATGCAAATCTAATAACAAATAACTATTAATCATTGTGTGAAAATATATATTTTTCAATCTTAAATTAAAGCAATAATTTTATAAACAGTTTTTTCTAATTTACTTAAAGTTGGCAAAGATGGAGCTGCACCTCTCTTGCTGCAACGTCCTCAATTGTTTCTTCCTAGGGATTTGTAATTTAAAACCTTATGATATTTGAAAATAAAAGCAACGTTTACGAATATAATGGAACACTAGCAACATATAAATTCATCAATTCTAAAAGGTTTTAGGATTAGGTGCAAGAGATTTCATGTTTACTAAATTTGAAGTATTTATGCTTATGAATCATCAGTTATGTGTCACTAGGTATTACTTGTTTAATTATACTTGGTATAATTGTTTACACTGTTTGCTTCAAAGAACTAACGTAACTATTCTTTATACTTTCAGGTAAGTCAGTCGTTTGGGATCATTCACACTTCCGGCACGTAAGTTATGAGACACAAAATATTAGTTATTATCGCCGCATCCGCAATGAGGGGTCATCGTAGAACGAAAGGCAGGCAGGTTGAGCGGGGAACGGTGAGGCAGGGGAAAGGGATGCAATTCACTTTGTAATAAAAATGGAAATTAACACGGACTACGTGGGCGGAAAACAAGGCTAACCTCCGCCAGTAGCGTGAAGAGGGTAACGCGGAATCTTGAATAAACAAACTCACCCCAACTGCTTGGTTGGCACCCTCTTCGCCGTTTCTATCAGTCTCGAGGAACGAACCAAAGGACGTTGTTATGATTGCTAATGGGAAACTATCCAATTCAAAGAACAAAGTGAAGTAACGAGTTACCTCACCACCCAGCGAATACAACTGCAAAAGATGTAAGAGTTTGGGGACGACGACGGGCGAGTAGAAAATGGCACGGTTTGTTAACGTTTCGAACGAGGTCGACGGAAGATCGTCGTCGAGCGAAAGTGGTTTCATACGTCGCGAATAAATACAACCGCCCTGAACGAGGAGGACCTCGTATTTTGGTTTCCACAAAAGACGTAACGGAATGTCAGAAGTATGGCAGAAAACTATTAACCTCTGGTAGTGCAATCAGGGTTTACTTGTCGATTCTAACCACACATTAATCTTTATCATCCTCTTCGTTGGGGAATTGGTGTCCCTTCACGGTTAACTGAAAATGTATTGCATTCGTCTATGATATTTGTTGGCAAACCACTGCACGCATCAGTTAATAATTGTTATAGAACATGGAATAATTTGAGCTTGTAGTTCTCAATCTTTTCACGAGTGCAGTGCTAGTTTAGCAACGTACCATGGCAAATTTATATTCGTAACAACTGTTTGACGATATACAAGAGAATACGAAAAAGGATTTCCTGTGCCAAAAGATCGTTTGATCCGGGGACTGGCCCCTCTGTCTGCAGCGAAATTGTCCGACAATTAGCAAGGCCTTCCTTGTATTGGAATATATACATTTGTTCCTTCGGGAGGTTCCGGACTTTTTAAGCTCAAGTCTCGGAAAAATTTAAATTTCAAAATTTCAATCTGGCTTGCAAATTCGTCCAACCTCCTTCCACGCGCGCGCGCATCCGCACTTCCGTCTCCTGTTGGACGCCAGCAGATTGCGCCGACTCAACATCAAAAGTTTTTTACGTCGCATACTCTCTTCTCTATCTCTCTCACCCTGTCTCCTTCCACTCGCTGTCCTTTGTGCCTCTGTTTTTCTTTTCCTCTCATTGTTCGCTGCTGATCTTTCGATAGTTAAACCGAAAACTTTATCGAAGAACAGAGGTTCGCATAGATCAATGGGTTGTTTACAGTCTCCTACATAGCGCATTCCGTAGATTTATAAAGGACACTTACTGTGTAGACAGTCTAGTTGTTTTAGTATATAGGTAGAGCACTTGTGCCTTAATCAACAAAAATTAAATATGTTTCCCAAGATCGGTTAACTGTAACTGAAGTGATTTTCTAGAAATAATCCTATTAAATAATAGTAATTGTTTTAGTTACTAGTAGCATTAGATAGTCACTATTAACGAGAAAAATAAAAAAATTGTATTTTGTGAAGTTTGAAATTCTAATAACGAGTGAAGTAACTGGGAAAGTAACTATTGAAAGTTCTTTGTAAAAGAGTAAGTCCCGCATCACTCTTCTTCTGCTCCATGTACTAACGCAGCATAAAATTTCCAAAGTCTTCTCGTGAGAAATGATAAAAATTTCTTGAAACCGTGTTGCGATGTGTTCCATCTCCTCTTTCTTTAAATCAACAAGTTAGACCAGTAGTAATCTTCCAAACCCCACAATTGAGTGATCGAATCGCGAATATCCCAAGGTATGGAAAAAAAATCAAGTTTGTTTAAAAAGTTACTGGATCCCAGCAAGTCTCCAGCTTAATTACTTTACGAGACGTTACGGTACGTTCTTGGCCGGCGAAGTATGTAGCTGGCCCACGAGTGTAGCTTGTCAGCTGAAAGGAAGGTGGGTAAAGAAACAGACGGCGAGGAGATGAGGGACGATGAACGTGGGCGAAACTTTTAATTTTTCCTCAAAAAACTTTAGCTGCTCGTTACGTTGTCCCAAGTGCATCGCGCCCGGCGACGAGGCGAAGTGAAATTAAAATTCATGCGACGCGTCTTTTCTCGGCCTCGACTCCCACGGGGCCCAGAGGACGTCCTGCAGGACAACATCATGGAGCGTGCGTATATCCTGCGCGGTTACCGCTGGGAAAGAAGGGATGACTAGGAATCGAGGAGGCGAAGGGGATTCAACTGAATTTGCAAATCAAATTTCGTCCCTGGTCTACGAAATTCTGTCGGAGGCGCGACGGGAAGGGATGGGACGTTCGCCTTCGTGCCAATTATCGTTCCTAAACCGACCTTACTTCAATTCGGAGTTCGTGTGTGCTCGCGGTTACCTTTAAACTAGCCGTTCCTCCACGAAATTGTTCCTCTCAGAAAACAATAACGTTAAAAAATGAAAACCGACTTCAAAAAATTAAAATTGCACTAAAAACTAAAAAATACTTTTTTCCCTTATTTAATCTACGACTTTCATATTTTTTAAGGGGTATACACGTTTGACAGTGTCAAAAAACGGATTTTTTATGTTTTACATATTTTCAAAGATTGATGTTTTAGGAAGATTATAAACCAAGTCCGATGTAAAAATTCGGAAAATTGACGAAGTTATAGGCATTTGAGTGAAACAACCCAGGTAGCATGGGGCGGCGCGGCGCGGCGGCTCGACCGATCGCAGCGGAACTACATCTCTCATTACGGTGGCCCTAAAAACTCGTGCTTCGTTCAACCAATTCACTTCCAATTTTGCATGCAGAATCGTAATAATATTCCACATCGTCCAACGAGGGCTTTTTATATTCCGATTCCCCGTTTATTATTTATAAAGAAAAGATAGACTTTTCTCTTAGAAAAATGTAACTTTACCTTTGGTCTCTCACCATTTCTTTATTTTTCAAAATTTTCAAAATCGGCCCCGTTGGACGATAGCTATTAACATATTTTATAAGAAAATTTTACTGTTTTTAATTTCAGACACGACATACAGCTTTTTTCAGGGCCACCGTTTAGCCGTCTAAAATCGAGAGACTTTCGGATATATATGCATAACTTTCGGCATAACTATCTGCATAAAAAGATAGTAAAAAAACGGGAAATCTTCATCAAGCCGTTGACTTGTAAAAAAATCCACAAAATGTACACATTTTCCGAGGGTTCAAACGGGTATACCCCCTTAAGTCGGCACCAGATTTACACAGTGCAAATGATAAGGCACCGACTTAAAAAATATGAGTGTCGTAGATTAAATAAAGGAAAAATTATTTTTTACTTTTTAGTGCAATTTTATTTTCTTGAAGTCGGTTTTAATTTTTTTTTAAGTTTTTTATTTTTAACTTTTTAATTTTATATATATTGACACAACATGCTGAGGAGATATGCGCATACGTGCATAAAATAATAATAATTAGGTGACAATAGTCTTTATTATTAACCAGAGTTGGAAAAATATTGGGCCATGCAAATATTGGGCAATGTTGATGCAGTGTAGGATGGGACCACCAGGGACCTCTTTTGAATAAAAAAAGATCATCAAAATCGGTCCATATGCTGAGGAGTTATGTTGGGACAAACATAAAATAAAAAGAAAACGGGTCGAATCTATAACCTCCTCCTTTTTGAAGTCGGTTAAAAAATGGAATGAAGCTACTCTCTGCTACAAGTGCTAGATTGGTGCACAAGAAGTACATATTACTTTCAAATTCAATACATATTTTTTATAACTTTATATATTGGGTCTTTTTTTTGTACTTTTTTTAATAATTAACTTCTTCATGCCAGTATCATAAAAATCTGAGGTTCCAGACGCGATAAAGTCGGCCAACGCTAATTTTACAGATTCATTGTTTCTAAATGACTTATTCTCTAAAAAACTAATATAAATATTTGACCAAATGAATATGTCACAGCAAAGGTTGGGCGAGCGCAGGAAGCATGAGAAACATCTTGATTATTTGTGATATGAGTTAGGCAATTCCAAGTAACGGTGTGGTTATCGTTTTTTAATTGTTAATGCATGTGTTTTAAGACATCCTGCGTACCCTCTTTAAATTTAAATGTTCGAAATATCTCTGTTACTTACATTAACCTAATAATAGAGTGCAGTATGGATCCACGTACTGAAACGGAATGTTTAAAAGATTTCTATTCATCAACCCATTTTTGGGAATACTTTTTCAAGGGTGATCTGCTTTCTACAGTATTTAGTGTCTTCTAGTACATTTCCGTCTTTTTCTTCGAGTACACAATGTATAGACCATTATGTGGATAGTAGCTGTACACAGTTTGTTTGAAAAAGAGTTCAGAATTTACAAGATAAATTGCAGTAGATAAAATGTTTAATTGACATGGTTCAAGAATTCGTCTTTGAATTCATTTTCGACAACGCAAATGATTTGCTTGCTTCTGTCAATATTTATTGCATGCAGAGAAGGAACGAGAGAACCTGTTACTACATTAACAATAACATTTCATTCATATCACAGGTACTAATGATTGTTGTGCCATAATTTTATAATAATATATGATACAATGCTTCTAGTTTCATATCAGTAAGTAGAAAATTCCTGTCAAAGACATACCAATTTTTTTTAAACATTTCGCTATTTCATAATACGCACATGTAAAGTGCGGGTGGAAAAAAGGGGACTACGAATGTAGTAAAATAATCATGTGTCTTCACTCCGCATTCCATGAATAGAAGCAGGCAACACAATTGTATTAGTAACATAAAAAATTGCTTCTAAATCTAACGACGTTAATTAATTCACCGATGTTCACTCAGCAGTTTGTAAACCAGAAAATGAATGACTGCAGAAGAAACGAATGATTGCAGCATATGCTACAATTAGTCCGGAACACCCGGAAGTGATAAGAAATGTACTATTTAAAAAAATGCAGGGAGGGTGGGGTGCTGGAAATTTCCGAAGCGTTTCTACCCATAAAAAAATTATTATTGGTGTGTTATGACCCCCTTGGTAAGGTACAACTTTCGTAAATAAACTTTTTTCATATGTCTAAAAATAGCGGATATATTTCATGTGGACAAACTTCTTTCTCCACCCGGTACATGTTTATTTACTGTTTATAAAGTATATCCATTAACTAATGGCTTTCAGATCACATTTTTACGTAATTTGTATTTACGCTGGTAAAATATTAATACCCTGGTACTTAGTTTGTTTTTTTACCCCGTTTATCGAACCATATACGGTGCTGTCTCGAAAAGAACCCGCGCCTAAAAAGCTCAATCCACTAAAGGAATATGTTTGAAATAGTAGAACGCGAATAAGTATAGCAAACACTCACGACCAGCAAAGTTATTACAAATTAGTTAGTAACATACGCGGATTCTATCATTTGCAGTATACATTTTGTACACATGGAAATATTCCAAATTCTATTCCTTGCATCAGAACCAGAGATCGAAGTTAGATGCATATAATTACGAGAATTGCAGTCGCGACATGCACGAATACTAATCATTAGTAACATCCCTGTTTGTAAATGTCTGATGGAGTTACCTAACTCTTGACAGGGTTGATCTCTCGACCTATATTCGCTAAACACTTTTTGCTCAGCTTGGCAAGTACCTACTCCGTGCCTCTTGAACCCTATTTTAAAAGCAGTCTGTATATTAATTTAGGTTTATAAATTCCCCTACCTGATTTACATAAATGAAGTAATCCTTGCATAGTACAAAAAAAAATTTAAGAAAATCGTCTTGAATTGCAGAAGTTTATCAAACGTTTTCAATGATCACATGCGATATTGCAATAGCACAGTTATACGTATAGTTTTGCCTGGAAAAGAACCCTCTTTTCAAGATGGGTAGTGTATTCGGCTTGCCTTTACTCTCTGCCGTGGCAAGTGAGAAGGACTGAGAATGGGCAAGAGGGCACGCGATAGCGTCAAGCTATAAATTACGGTCGGCACTGCCACTGCGTCGTCTATCGAAAAAAGACGGAATAGGTATCTGGCACCTCTCATTCGCCGCGGCACTACAAAAGCAGCAGCGGGCATAGCACCGACTGCTTTTCAAGGCAGAATGCGCGGGTTCTTTTCGAGACAGCACTGTATATGGTTCGGTAAACGGGATAAAATTCACGTTGCTACCATGTATAATCAAAGTTTCAATTTTACAGACCGACGGGTACGGTCGGATATTAATATCACTCGACCCTTTGTTTTCAACAATGTTATGTTGGACATACCTCTACGTTTTCAGCGATATATTGCCCGTTTAATATTGACGAATATTTCTACAAAACGTGCTTCATAATGTACAAGCCCTCTTTCACGACCTTTGGAGGAAGTATTCTAAAGTGATAAAGCGAAAACCTTCAGGTCACTTTAAACTTTAATATTATACAGGGTGGACCAATAAGAATTACCACCTTGAATATTTCCGGAACCATGGAAGTAAGAGAAAAATTTGGCGGATAAAAGTTGTTTGGTACTATAATATATAGTATTGTACAATATTTTTTTCTAGTGTACTATAAACATCGGTAAAATACTATACTCTTTACTTATTTTTTTTATTCTATGGCAACATCAATACTTTAATTTGAGAATTTAAACTTTTGAACACGGCTTAAAAAAGTGTTGATTATGATCCGTTTGTCGAAATTTACATAAAATAATGTCTTACGTTCTCTCTATTCCCGCCACTTTAGCTTTTACGAAGGGTAGTTTTTCTGTAATGAGCATGAAGTGGCGGGAGGAGAGAAACATAGCCAGTCTATCTCTCATAAAAAATAAGCTCATATATTTTAATTTGGGCTTTCAGTAAAATCAAAACTTTGACACATTTCTTAAAGACAGTTAATTAATTAATAATGCAAAATGCACAAATAAATATATATTTCAAATATAAGATGTAGTTTTAATGTAGTTTATTTTGTATGGCTTTATTCTGAAAAGTATTATATTTTGTATCACATTTGACCGTAAAGTACCATATTTTCCCGAAAAAAGTCGGCAACCTTAATGACAGGGGCCATCGTATGGCCCTCTTACTTTTTCTCTTACTTCCATGATTTCGAAGATTTTCAAGGTGGTAATTGTTATTGTTACATAATAATTCTCTGGTGGGCGGGCAAACGAGTATAAGTCAAATTTTACATCAAGCGTAAATAGTTTCTTTTTGTTCTTTTTGGGGAATCGAAATTAAAAATAAAAGTTTCTTTTAACATATACGTTATCAACTGTCACGTCCAAAATTTAACACCTGATCTTACATAGCACTTTGAATATTTTGTGTCTTCCTGCAAAACTAATAATTCTGACTTAAAATCGTGTGGCCACCCACCAGAGAATTAGTAGTGATTAACAAAAACAATCTCGAAATAAGCCATATTTTACAGGTACATAATATGCTTTCATTTCCTCTCTCGGCTATAGTTACTAAATTTTCTAATTTTCGAAAACAAAACTAACTCTCATTGCAAACTTGTGAGTGTTCTCATAAATACATATACATAATACTCGTAGTCGAGTGTCAGTCACCTTGCCACACGTATATTGCTCGAGTTCTTATCCTTTAAATGTTTTAATCGCACTTTCTCTTTCAAGACATTGTCTCACTTCTCCAATAATGTGCAACAACTTCACAGTTACGTACAAAAATGTAATTTCCTCCGCTGATCGTTCGTGTTATTAAAACAACACAGTGATATGCATTTGATAAATATGTTACAACGTATCTGTACTTCGAAATATTCCAAGAAAATCGAAAAAAATTATCGTAAAACACATTAATCTTTCGTGGTCACACGGGGTGTATCGCAGCCCATGATATGTATTTGGCAATATTTCTGTAAATTTTTAAACCTTAATAATAAAATTTAGAGATTTGGTGAATTTTACCCCCAAAAAATCACTTTTATCCAGAACCCCATATGACCAATTTGTGATTATAAGAAGGTATGGCCACGGCTGGTTAAAGCAACAGAGGAATAGTGTTTATCAATTACATTGATTTGTTCAGTTTAAATAGAGCCTGCATACATGAAATGCCTTGGTACATTCTTGGACAGTTCAAGGGATAGTGAAGTCGAGACAAGTTGGCAAGCAAACGATTCGATATTCCTGTTTTGTACTGTGGTATTGTGTAACACTTTCTTCACATCCAATCCTGTGCTCCTTCATTCACTTGTCCATATCATTTTCCAAAGTGTTTTCGAAATTGGTTCCTTCGCGTTGGAAAGTTATACCAGATCGAAGTTCAAGGAAGATTATCTTGGAAATGTATAAACATCTTCTTGAAGGTGAATCCTATTCCTCCAAGTTCTCCTCGAAGGCACTACCGCAGCATTTGAAATAGAAGTTTGACAAGTATGACGAACGGTGTTGTCGATTTAATTTTGTCGATGCTAAAAGTTTCATCAAATCTTATTTTCGGGATTCTACATGAATTCTCAATGTGTACCAACACACATACGTGGTACGATAATATGTATACGTTGTCGACTGTGCGCGACACCAAAATTACGGATTTCCCAAATGTCACGTTCGCTTCAAAGCAACAAATGCTCAATTTCCCTCTTCGGCTTTCCGAATAACATGCTGAAAACACCACCGCATTCCATTCATTCCACGTATAACTATTCGATATTAACTCTAGAAAATTAGGAAATTTCCAAAACCCAATAAACGCTTTGACGTGTATTAAACATTGCATGAATAGCTTACTGCGAGTAATACAAATTTAATGAAAGCGGGTGACATCAATTCCAACACGCGTCAACACATCTTTGTATCCCGAGAAGGGGAAAAATATTTCTCTCCTTTCCAATTCGCCAAGGCCTTAATCGATCATCGGGCGTTTTGAAGAAATTAAATTCGTTAAACAAAAAAAGGAACAACGCTTTTTTCAAAATTCTTCTCCCTGGCGCGGCACGAGTTCGGAGGAGGCCAGTTCGTATCTCATTACGTGCGCCAAAGAAGGGCGTAAATGGAAACATCTGTTTGGGATCTACGTATCCGTAGCGGGCAGCGGTGTACCAGCAAGTGAGATTTCGGTGGCTGCGGTAATCCAGGTTGCGTAGAGTTTCTATAAAGCTCCGGAATAGGTTAATCTCGCGGTGCAAGTTTCTCCTCGTAGGACGGCCTAATCCGAACAACTTAATACCCCCTGGTAAAGGGTCACACACTCGCGCGCGCGCGCACACACACACACACAAACACAAAGGTATTGCGTGCCAAGAATACAAACGTCCTAGTTAGTTGCTGCTCACGCATCGGCGATCGTAAACTTTGAGAGACGTTGGACACTTCTAAGTCCACTTCGGACAAAGTTCACGAAATTGTTCTTTGCGCCGTATGAATATCAGTCGTCTGACCGCTGCATAGGAGCATTCTCTAGAGATAAATTTACATTAATGAGATATAATCAGATTTATTGAGATAAAATCATCAATAAATGTAATTTATTCACGAAAAGATACTCGTACCAGTTTATGTTTTGTTTCACAATTCCTGATCTACTTGTGCTGTTCAAAACAATTAAAGAATCCCTACATGGATCGTAAAAAAGAAAAAGGAAAAAGATTGAGTTTAAGACAATCATTAAGGGAGGATTGTGCCTTGTTGGGCGGAAAAATAGGTAATTCTTTGTGGATTTTTTGTATCTGCCATCTTTTTTTTCACTGCCACACAAAAATTCAGAACAATAGCTCAAGCTACAATAAAACAGCCTGCCAAACCTCAAATTAATTTGTCGCGCTGTTATTGTACAAAAAACTCACAAAGAATTACCTATTTTTCGGTCTAACAAGGCGCTTATCCCTCTTTAACCAAAAAATATACAAAAAAACAGGTAGTAGGTACAAAGATCAGAGTGAAAAGAAAAAATGAGAACTACTTTAATTTGACAAATTTTGCTCTTCAACGACATCAGTCAACTGATTGACGTCGCACAGTCATTTTTTGTTTACACAAAGATATCTACGCTTCTAACGCCGAGCTTTATTTTTACAAATTTTTCAGGAATTATATGCCGTGTTAACGGGCACAACAGCTGCAATATGTGATCCTCTAATTGTTTTCAGCAGTGTATTATCGGGGATTTTCACTCGGCTGGCCAGGCGACTGCGTTCCTGTCGTTGAAATCTTGTTTGATGGTCTTTCAGTTATTCCCGTGACTCGGGCTTTTTTGCTGAAATAAGTTCTCGTCACTTGCAGTGACAAAAGGCAAGTTTTGAAAAGCCCGTCCGCGGTATTAAAACTCGGGTGCAAAATTGAAAATGTACGCCGGCGAGCAGCCGATGCGGAACCGTGAGAGCAGGGCGAAAACGACTGAAACGATCTCACACCCCGCTCGGCGTCACTCACTGTTTCCAATCCCATTAGCGGCACAGTGATTGGTGAATAGGCGTGAAAATACGCAGCTTTTAATCAACGAGACTTACTATCATCGACAACCATCTGTTTCGATCAAAATATCCTTCCAATTTAACATACAAAAATGAATTTCTTTTTCAAACGACCGTGTTGAAAAGATTCAAACGAATATTCTTCCGTGGCGTGTTCTGTCAGCAGCCCTATTGTTTACTATTCTATTTACTGTGCATGATCTTATTTGACGCGAATGTTTCGTGTATAAAATAATAAACTATGGAGAGTTTAATACCAGAAAGATAATAGAAAAGAAATTGAAGAAAGTAATAGCACCTACAGTATGATATTTGCATGTTAAGGAGAACAGTGACGAGTTTGAGTTATTCAAATTTATGAATTCTACATTCATGGAAAAGGAAATGGCGAATTCTTATCGTAATGATACGTTTGTATCTTTATTACTTTACAAGTATTAGTTATATTTTGGTAAAGAGAAGACGTTAAACTGATAAATGTACCCTGTATCAATTTTTCCACTCTTCTTATAGAATATACATCTAATAAGAAATAAATTGTTTTGCGATATTTGTTTTTACTATATTTCCGAAATTATTATTATTATTATTATTATTATCGATAGGAAACCCTTTAGAATGACGCACAGCGTTTCATATATTAATGTTGTCTGTATAGTAATGTAGCTATTGATACAAGAGTTTAAAAGATTTACTCTAGAAGACGTTACAATAATCGATGCGACCATGCTAAATCCGATTAAATAATACGAAAAACTGAAGGTGTAACCATATTTCACAGCCACGAAGAGAAGTGTCTTAACAAGATGATTCTGAATGTGTATCTATTAATTGGGGTGGGCAGTTACAAGATTTTATGTAAGAAGTTTCTAAGTACCGTTTAATTTAATAGTACTTGAGGACTCTGCGCATAAAGCTCTTCGTTTATAACAGCCTGCAGGAAGTAGGAGACTTTAAGTCGGTACCGCTCTGGTTCTCACTTCCACTATTCAGAACAACTGATTATACCAAAGTACAGGCTAACACCAGACTTCTTGCAATGCTCCAAAATTTTTGTTTAGCTCATTTAAACTCGAATGAAATTGTTCCTCGTTTGAGACGTGTGACTTGTTTATATCTTCCTAGTTAAAAGCATAACTGCTTTATCCTGGTCTAAGCAAGACTTTCTATGTGGAGTCGTGGTTATTCGAACGATTCGTTGCCCTCCCAAGAGCGTCGTGTTCGGCAAAGTACTCCGTTTTGCGGCCACCGTGTACCTACCTCGCTTTAGACATTTCAATACGCGCAACGAGCACAAAACCGTTGAGAGTTCTGGTCTCTTTCCTCTTGTTTTGTGGAAAATATCGATGAAAAATGCACGGGGACGAGCGAGGAAAGAGGCAGTGCACATATACGCCGTACTAAAGTGACGTTATTGTGATATAAATTGAGATATAGAGTGACGGGAGAGGTACGGGAAGATGCTGACGAAGAAGCTTGAAGGATCAGCCAAAGCTGTTAGTCTTGATTATTGTAGACAGTCGTCCTGAATCCCTTCTAGCGTCGACAAGTCGAGAGAAGACGCATGGCGGCCTTTCTACCATGAAGTTTCCCATTGGGACCCATTAATTCGTACAAATACCAACATTTACTAGGCAAGATTTAATTTAGTCGATGGTATATGATGCATCATTATTACGTCGTACGTATGTACAACTTTTAATGTAAAAATACGTTGAATGTATCGTAGCGACTATGTTTTTCGTTAATTTTACCTTGAAATATGAAAAATTATTTAACGAACTTGATACGCAGTCTCTCGTTTTGAATAATAAGATATGTATATTAAATGATTTACTACTTACTGCAATTATACGTGTTTGTAAAGACAAACTCTACAGGCTAATAGAATTACAACTAATATTAATATAAAGAACAAATATCGTTTCTTTTGAGTTCTTAAAAATTTTAGGCTGTAGGTACTTTAACAACAACTTTTCAAAGCTTTCGAATCACTCTATTGTAGCCATTCACCCGGACGGAAATAAGATTCATCTAAATATTAATAGGGAAAACTGAGGAAAAGTAAAATACTTAAGGGGTCTCCCTACCTTGACGAACTAAAAATGATGCGAACTTTGGGAATTTTTTTAAAACAAAAGCATTAAATATATTTACGTCCAGCTTTGCGGCTTCATTTGTCAATCTTTAGAGAATATGAAAAAAAATTGTATGCAAAAATAGTGGTTATATCCGGAGTTATAGTGTTTCAAATAGAGCACCTTATAAAACCATATGCGCATTGATAGCATAAAATCAGCAGTTGTAATTGTCTGAAATAGAAAATTTAAAAATTTGTGTAATCTGCATGAGTGTGGCTATCGCATGAACTAGATTAAATGAGAAATACTGACAATTAAAAAAAAATGGCAGCGTATAAAACAGACATCGATTCCTGCAAAAAATTCGCTGGTTTTATAAATTGCAAAAGTCTAATTTTGCAAAAACCGACATAGTTTTAGTACCAGTAAGAATGGGACATTTACTGAAGATATATAAGTTTGAAGTAAATCGGGTGATTGGTTTTTGAGATACCATGCTAATTCGAAAAACATCGTTTTGAAAAAACGCGTTTAAAGTTTTAGCTCCTCCAACTAGAAATAAATAAAATAGGAATTTTTTAATTAAATTTTTTTTAAAATGTTGCCTAAATGTGTACAAATATGGGCATACAGATTTCAGTTAATTTAATTTGAGGGTTTCTCTTAAAAAAATCCCAAATTTCGCGCTCCTTTTCAGGCCGTCAAAGTAGGGAGACCCCTTAGGTTTAATAACACACAAGAAGCAGAAAAATAACAGAAACAAACATATGTTTTTACCATATTATATTACATACTCCTGTTTTCTAAAATCCATAATACAGAAGCTCTGTCACTTTAAAATTGGATCAAATATTTGTTCAAAAAATCTTCACTTTAGCCCACTAGTGGGGTAAAGGAAAAATAAGTCGGGGAAAATCTAGTATTTTTATTGACTATACAATTTATTTCTATATTTATATGTTAAAATGGTTGTTAATACGTACGTTGAAATAAAGCTAATTTAACATAATTTCATATAATCTGAACCATAAGCTAAAAGAATAACACCTACACAAATAAGACATTACTTACCAGATTTTAGAAATAACAATTTCATGCATTAATTTTAAAATTTTGAATAAAAATTCTTAACACTTTATTCCACCAATAAGCAGTCTCACAAACGGTAGTGGCTTTCTTTTGTGACATACCTATTAAGAATAGTCACCACATAGCATTATGTACTCGTATAGTAGCATGTACAAAACAATATTTCACTTTGCCTCACCATTTCGCTTCAGCCCAATTTCCCTACGCAAACATGCCAGATACTGTTACCCAATATAATTCTGTTTATCACATTACACCATTTCTATTACAATTTATTTCCACTGTACAGTTTATTAAATCTATATAAGCATTTCGCACTGGATAATATGCGCAATCATAGATTCGATAGGAACGAGGATATTACCTAATTGTAGAGAATCGAGAAGGAACTATGCACGTCTGCTGAAAGCGAAGTCGCCACATTTTAACAAAACGGTTGAATTGAAAGCGCCATAAAGGATCAGGCCACTGGCCAGTTTAACGGTACCGGCATAGTTGAGCTCCGTCACTCTGTGCAGCCATCTTCTCTAGTACTTCGGAAGAAGCTTTATTGAAGTCCAGTCAATCTCTGTCGCCCGTAGTTTCCGATTTGGAGCGTACTGAGCTAGCCTTTGAGCCTGTAAACGGAACCAGTCGTAGGAAGGAGGGTTGGGGCGATCGGCTTTATATATAAACTCGAAAGACAAATGGCGTAAGGTCGTACTACGGTGGCAAAGGCACAAGTGTCAGGAGCAGGTGTATCGTCGAATATATACTGCCAACGAATGGACCGTCGGTAATTAAAATGTCTCCCTTAGGAAATTCTGCTCCGCAACGGCTTAGAATCTCCTGAACTTCTTTCAAACTCTTTGCTTCGGCGGTATTACGCTCGCAAATTACGATAAATAGTTTCATAACAGTGATTCGTTGATAACGGCAATGAAGAAATTTATAGCCTCATATTTTATCACGGAACAGCTTCTACTGGAGTAAACAGAGTTTTAGAATAGTGATATCTCGGTAAAATAAATCGGCCATTTCGGTATTCTCCGACCCAAAGATTTACGGATTTTTATATCTTTTCGTTTGAATATCAGAGAATCTGATCAGAATGTTTAGAGCTACATAAAGAGGAGAACAGAGGCATCCTCTGATCTCTGATTTCGACTCAACTACAGTAGGACCTCAATTTTCAGAAACACTACTATCTAAATACTTTACTATCCAAACTTCAGTTTCGTGACCAAAACATGTCCTTGTAAATCATTCTTCTCTGACTGTCAAAAGTAAGTTCGATCATAATAATTTAGTATAAAATTAATGGTAAAAGTGGTCTCATATATTCATAGTATGACAAAGGAGAGTATTAGGATTAAAACTAATACACGAAATAATTCAAAAATTGAAAGGAGTATAGCTGCTGTATACTTAATAAGCGTATATAGTACTTTGAGAAAAATTGCAATCACTAGCATTGGAATAATATTTGTCGGAGTTATCGAAGTATTTATGGCATTAAAAACGATTTACAATTAGGCACTTCGAGGCACGGAAATAGTGTTATATTATACAGATAATATGTTAAAGGAACTAGTGCCATTTGACAGCGGAACTAATATGGAACCCAAGTATTTGATACAATCGTTTCCGTATTGTATTAATTATTATTTAAATTTCTGCAGTTTAATTTCAACAGTTATGTCTGCCTATTAGTTCAGATGGCAAAGATTGGGCTGTAGCTCAAATTATGTCGAGAAATATACATCGCTAATTCTGTAACAAATCATTCGCACAGTCGCGGTCCAACAGCCGAAGCGTGAAGACTTCGCTAGTTCACGAGTGCCAACCTATTAGAAAGTACAGTGTTGTGTAGTGTATTCAAAGTGCGAGCCTTCAGAATGCCAACCCAACAACCTGCTAGGCTTAAACCAATGAATAATATTGAAAACTATAATCGTGAAACCTCTGAGTACAGGAGTCACGATAGAGTTAAAAATAACCAAGTACTTGAAAACAGATCAAACTTCCCAAGGCAGAACCCGTCCCAATCATACGCATCAGCTACCATGAACGTTATATTTCTTAGCAAAGAACAAGCCATTATAATTGACTCTATTGAAGGTATACCAATCAAAGATTACGTCTGTATCACAGGAAAAATAATCGACCCAAATGCTATACGATTCATTTCGCGTATATCCAACGGAAGAATATGTGTATACCTCGACAAGAAAGAAATAGTCCAATCACTGACATCTAATCATAAGACTATAATGCTCAATAATACTCAAGTACAAATAAGACCTTTAGTCATGCCGTCGCAAACGATTACACTCTCAAATGTCTCTACTACTATACCTCATGAAAGCATTGAGAAAATATTTATACAACATAATGTTAGAGCAACTTCAAAATTAATGTTCCTGAGAGCCGGAATACAAGAACAAGAATTGAGCCATGTTTTAAGCTTTCGGAGACAAGTCTACGTAAATCCAGAAGACGTCTGCAAAATCCCTGATTCTTTTATTATTCTTTTATTATCTGACACGAAGACACCCAGTACCGAATATTTGCATCCACGGACAAAGTTACCTGTTTCTTGTGTAAGCAGGAAGGCCAACAAAACAATTTCACAGAGCCAACAAAACCTAGCCCCACAGCCGATAAGCAGCTGACAAATAATAATACCGGCGTGGAACCTTCTACCATGGAAATAAAATGTCCTACAAATGCCAACAAACGACCATTATCAACAACCACAGGAAGCAAGTCTGACATCGATCCTGACCCTGAAATTCTGGAAACAAGAAATCCAAACACTGAGCATGTTAGCCGCCACAATGATGCTATAAGAATCACCCAAAGAAAAAAACACAAACGTAGTCAATCATTAATAACTGCAATCGAAAAAATCGACGGGATGCTATAATCTGCTAAAGCAGCTCTTAAAAATACGAATAATAAATTGATTTTAAACTACGATCAATTCAAAAGTTTCCTGGAAAATACATTTGGTATAGAATATCCAACAGATATTCCAAAGGAATACACTAATGATATAAATGCCTTAAACTATATGATCAGTGAAATCTACCCTCTACCTACGTAAAAATCGAAGCATTAAAAACAGACTCCATCGATTATCTACTAAACTAAAAAAGGGCTTAATTGAACCACTACGAAATAATAACAAACCATCGGTGGCCCTTCACCCAACTGGGACTCCGGAACTAACAGCGATAGTACTTACTAAATAGAAAATCAAATTCTAGAACAATGCCATCTCAAATTATTCAATGGAACCTTAACGGTTTTTATCATCGATTAGAATACCTACAACAACTAATAAAAGAATACCAACCAGAAATGCTCTGCATACAGGAAACAAATTTCAAAGATGAACATATAGGCAAAATAAAAAACTACAGATGTTACGCGAAAAATCGAGTAGGTAACCAACCACGCCAGCGGTGGTGTAGCCACCTTCATAAAGAACAATATATTCAATCAAGAAACTAATATTAGCTCTAATTTGGAAGTAATAGCCACTAAAATAATATCGCCGAGAAACTTTTGCGTATTTAACATTTATATCCCTAACAGCTAAATACTAGTTGAATAGGAAATTCCACATGTAACCGAGCAATGTCGCTAATAACCCAACTTAGAGGTTGATGCGACTTGAAATAATAAAATTAAAAAAAATCATTCGATTGCTGTTAATAAATAATCAAATTCAATTTTATTAAGGGGGGAATCCTATTCTTTGGGCTAAGAACAGTAAAATTGGGGATTTTTTTTAAGAAACTAGCGATTTGATTCATCCGAAATTTGGACCATATTTTGATGCATCTTTGAGAAAGCAATAGTTTTTTTTTATTAATTTTTAATAACAAATATAGGAGTTATACATGATGGATCAACACGCCGCGCAAAATTCGTCGTCCACTGGTGTGCATGATATTTATCTTCCTGGTAATCTAAGACAGAAAAATGAAACGGCGTTTCACTGTATACATATGTAACCATAATTTGATGAACCAGAAGAAATACAAAATTTTTGGGGGGAGTGTGGAAACGTTTCAATCAAATTGAAAGGTCTGAAACTTTAACTTTTGCTATACAATTTTGTGCTAATTTTCTTATGTATGTAATCAAAGAAGTATATAACTTATCGGTATCCTGGTTCAGCAAAGTATAAAGTAATGTTTGTTGGACATGTAGGCCAAATTTGAAGGTAATCGGTTCAGTGGTTACAGAAATATCGTGCACATCAGCGGACAACGGCGGCGTGATGGTCGATCATGCATAACCCCCATATTTATTATTAAAAATTAATAAAAAAAACTACAACTTCTTCAAAGATGCATAAAAACATGGTCCAAATTTCAGAATATTCGACTCGCTAGTTTCTTAAAAAAAAATCTAAAATTTTGCTATGTGTTTAGCCCAAAGAATAGGATTTCCCCTTTAATAACTCTTGACTGTCATTAATGAAATTCAGCTTCACGAATACTATTCGTCTGGTTACTAGTACCTACCTACGTTCAACACACGTCGCACAATTAGTGTACGTTTTCACATTGATTCTCTTCAGCACTCGGACATCGACGTTACGAACTTCCCAAAGGATTAATGCCATTTCAGTAACACGTTCTGCGAGCAACTACATATTCGGTTATCCGCGGAGGTCGAAACATCCGTATAAACTCGAGAATGAACTCGCAAGAATCTCGGTGGGGGTTGTTTGTCGATGGTGAAATATGATGCAACGGGTAATGGCGTTAGAGGGCGCGCGCTCAACAAACGGTCTCGTTAAGGGTCGTTTTTGCTCGGCGGAAGTAACGAGTACATGAAGTCCCCGAAGAAAATCTTTGACGCACGAAGCGCCTTCGCAACATTTCGCGAGTTACCGAAAACTTTGATTCGTCGGGTCATGCTCGCGTGGAAACCTTTCCTGCTTCTTCCGTTTCTTTCTCTTTCCGTCTCGTTAAGGTGCCGTTTCTCAAGGTAGAAATCGGTCGCAGGGAGCGAGCGAGATTCCGTGCAGGGAATTGGCCCGCACGAGGTTGCGGAAAGTACCGAAAAGTTTCGACGGTGAAGTTTCCATAAGAGTTACCACTCCGCCGCATTTCCTCTCCCCCTTTCTCTATCTTCGATTCCATACCGTGCCATTGACGCAAGCAAGCGAACCGAGTTCCCCTTCTGACTTCAAACGATCGAGTCAATATTCCACGCTTGTAGCATTTCCGACGGTTAGAAAGAACAGCTAGTGGACCTTCTTGCTTCTCCAATGACTCACTATCCGAAAGAATTCCCATCACCGTTCCGAGGTGCCGGCACACGAAACGTCGAGGGAGGATTATGGATCTCCGTCGACACCCGCGGTACCGAAATAGCTGACAGCCAGAGAAATGCAAAAAGGTGGGAGGAGGCGAGGAAAGGTCGGAAAAAAGAGCTCGAGGGAAATCAATCACTAGGCTTCCAGTAGTTAATTAGACCTTGCGTTATTAAATCCGGCAAATTTATACGTTCATACTGCTTTCTAGCCGCCTGGGGTAAAAATTTAAAATCATCCTTCTTTGTTCTACAATCATTAAGTAATAGGCTGATTCGCAAAGTCTTTCCTAGTTTATTTATTCTATATAATTTCATATAATAGATTCTAGTTTTCGAAGTAATGGCCATTGTGTTCTATGGCTTTAATACATCGTTTTGTTGATTGTGCGATTCCCTCATTTGGCTTTGAAACCAAAAAAAGTACAAGATATATAGGTATATTCCTGTCTGCTACAAAACAAGCTTATACGGTAGGAAATATCATTTTGTGAATTAAAAATAGTTATTCAAGAAATAACTATTGGATAACTATTTCCATCTCTTTCCAAAAATATCTGTCACCATGTACTCGCATCGGCTTTCCAGGTAATTAACCAGAGATAAAAGCGTGTTCTAACATATTCGTGGGTGAGATTGGAAAGAAGATCCAATAGCAGCGGAAGGTTTTATTCTTAGGTCGAGATTATGCCGTTTTACACGAAAATCCTATCACGAAAGATTCATTGGAGCAATACTCGCACCTGTGTTCCGCCGAGCTCCTCCGCAATCGCAATTGGCGTGGGAGGATTTACGATCTTACGCCTCAAGTCAGATTAGGCCGCCGCGGTGTGTAGCGGGTTCCAAAGGAGCTTCTTCGCATAGAAGCTTTCAAAGTGGGTGCCTTTAAAATGCCTTCTGCTGTTCGGGAAGAGAGGGGAAGGTAAGCTCGATAAAACGGCCCTAAAAGATTGCTATGCGGCTGAACGCGCACAACAGAAGTTATAGTTTTATCCCACCTGATTCCATCAAACGTAAAAGATCACATACCCTTTATTCCTGTATTACGATTGTTAGTAGAGTATGTCGTAACATTGCTGTTTAGATTTCCTTTTTACCAATTCCCATCCAGTCCTTTCTCATAAATGAAAAATGTTTAGAAATCTTTCACAAGGATAATACATAGTAAATAGTATTTGTTAATTATATGATTAGGACAGAGACCTACCCTGTTCTAAAAATCTTCATATTGGTTGTAATTTTATACGACTGTTCAATAGAAGTCACTAGGATTTATACAAAAACCGATTTTTGAAAAAACCGGTTTTCTAATTCCACTATTCCCAAAAAACCAGTTAAACCGGTTTCCGAATTTTCACAATAAATATATCATTAAAATAGTAAATAAATATTTGTACTTATTTTAAAAATGTTCAGTTTCCTTAATATTTATGGAATTACAAAAATATAACAAAATGAAATATACTGTATCTATACAAAACCAAATAAATAAAAATTAAATTAACTAAAATCTGTACAATTTTTGAGTTCATTTTATATTTATGGATCTACAAGAATATAACAATAAAATAGACTGCATACAAAACCAAATGAAAGAAAACTAAACTAAAATCCGCACAAAATATAAATCTTTTACAGTGGTACCAAATTATAAATCTTTATTCCATTTAGTATTTTTCTTCAGAAAATATGAACTCATGAAAATTAGTTTTACAGTAATGAGTAAACTGTTACCTACTACGATATGCTTGTGTCCGAGGCGATTTTAAGTCAAAATGTTAACGTTTCTAATTAAATAATTAATTCATTTCTGCATATTAATTCTAGTATATAAAACCGGTTTTTTAAATTTAAAAACCGGTTTTCGAATTTTACAAATTCATAAATAAAAACTGATTTTTAAACTTGGTTTTTAAAAACCGACAAACCCTAGAAGTCACCTTTATAAAGAATTTTTAATATATAATTGATAGATTAGATGTAGCAATCTATGTGTAGATTAAATTTAAAGTAGTACAATAGTGGTTGTTAATTAATTTGATATATACTCTAACATCCAAGAACACAGAAAGTTAATATCTTAAACTTTTAGTTACCTACATTTAGCACTGAACACATGCTGTCAGTGTGGCCTCTTTTCTGTACTTCTATATTTAGTATTATCTTTACGCAAACTCCATCATCTATTATTTATTCACTAAATAGTAGTATCACTCGATTTAACCGAACTTTCTAAATTTATAACTTATGACACAAGCTGTAACTCATAGCGTATGATTTTACAATCACACCGTATGTTAAGAGGTTCTAATATTAAATCTCTTTTCTATACATTCCAGAAGTTCATTATATACATAAAATCCCTTGATTGAAATACTCATAGAAATCTGAATCCAGTATTGCACGTAAATAATGAAATGTTCCACCTAAATATAAATAAATTTTTTAGAAGTTGGTAGCATATATTCTTAAGAAATATTTAGAAGCCTATGGGTATATTGCTTCGATATTAGCAGTAAAATATTTCCTTTTTTCAGTAGTATACTTTCACCGTAAGAGGCGAGTAAAGTAAGAAGACGTTTCACAATACAATTAAAAGTGTTATTAAGTTTCACGTGAATGTGGTGCACCCTGTTTTACAGCGTGGATCGTGCAAACCACGGAGATAATTCTATCTTCAAGATCTGACCAATTATTTTGAAAGTTCACTTTGCACCAGACTCGTAAGTCGGCGTTATTGACGAAGTGCCGAACGCGAATAAGTCCAAAGGCGGTAAAGTGAAATAGGCGTGATCCATTGGCGAAACGTGCAGTCATAAACGTGCACGCGGCATTCGCGCGCGAGCGCGGCGCCTGTAGTAGCGCAGTGTAAAGCAACCTCTGTGTAGTACAGCGTACAGATAAACCGCTGAGTCAAGCTGTTTGACTTGCACATTTCTAGCGCTGGTTTCCGCGCCACCTTCGAACGCCGCCGGGGGTTATAAACGGGCGTTTTAAAGCTCCCTTAAAATTGGACTGTGGGGAATGAACGCGCCCCGTCCTTCCCTTTCTTTCCCTCGTCTTCACCCCTGCACCGTCGATTATTTCCTTTCTGCATCCACGTCTTGTTATCCTTTTTTTGTCAACTCGACAATATTAACTTCGAATAGAGAAATTGCCACGCGTTTCTATTGTTTTGTACAACCGATCTCAGAAATTCGAGACGAATAAATGTATCTACTGAGAAAATTAATATAAATTTGTGCGTTCATAATATCGCCAACAAAAACTATCAGCTGTGTTCTTCAGTTGCTGTATTTCCGAAAAAAGACGAAGAACCTGACAGCCATGTTTTACTTCAGCCCTGGAAATGTGAACGAATTACGTTGAACAGTCGCCCGTGGGAATATGTTCATGTCGTTATATTATTATTGCTGCGTTGACAATAATAATCTGCAGCTTTTATTGTACCTATTCTGATTAGTCGCGCGATGATCATTCCGATAAATAATCTTTTACACATTGAACGTATGATATCAGACACTAAAAAATGAATTGTTTCCTGCAAATCGTGAAATTTTATTTATAGTTAGTTATATTATATTTTGGGGTATTGAACTATAGTGTGATTGCGAATACACCATTCGTACACGCCTTTTCAAGTTTTAATGTCATGATAAGATATGTAATGACACATGGAAAGAAAAGGAGACAGGGGTCGCAATCGATGATTAGGCGACAAATAGTCGAAACGTGATACAGATACAAAGGGAAACGTATTCAATGCTGCCATGTTAATTTAAATAGGCGTATCTGGTCAAAAGGTGGTTTTGAGAAAAATTACTTTTACTATTTGTGTTATGCCATCGGTATTTTATACAAATCGGATTGGGTTAATTATTAAATCCCGATAAGAAGGTATCTAAATATTTGTGACAAATCCGTAAAAGAATTAAAACACTGAAAAATTAACTGTAGTTACACCTTTTATTACGAATAGTTGCAGTTACTGCTCTTTCATTTAACAATCAAGCATCGATTTCATATACGTACGAAATGTAAACTGTTATATCTTCAGTTTCAATGCAGATATAGCTTTCTTATTTAATATACATATATATAAACTATTTTTGTGCTACCTACTAGCAATGCCATGATTTAAGCGAAAGTTGCAGATTGATACTTACAGGTTCTGTCGTCACAGCAAAAATATTATCAGTAGAAAATATATGCGAAATATTATTTATAGGTGATAAATAAAATAAAATATATATTACTTAGATCGTGTACAAGTGGGAAACCCTTTTCTTGCTGCACTTTGAAAATCTACCGCGTTATACAGGGGAATATCAATTTTTTTACCAAATTTTTCACCGCGTTAAGTATAGGAAACCGCTAACAGGGAGATTGACTGTTAATTCGATGAGTCGGGGGGGGGGGGGGGGTGAAATCTGTGTGATACAAAATGTGAGACAGCAAAAACGTTTTAAACGTGCTTCAGACTAGTTATTTACTAATAAACTATTATTAACCTCACGAATATTTATTTCCTTGACTTAACTATCACATGAGAATTATACAAATTCTTTTATAACATGTATAAAAAATTATAGGATTATTACAATGCACTGTATTCGTTCCTAGAATATTTTGCCACGTTCCGTGCACAGGCAGAATATTATATTTTGGATAGAACCAAGTGATTAAAAAATTGGATTACAATATTCGACTACAAGAAAGGAACCGTTGAGTCAAATTCTTTACATTTTCAGCTTTTTCCTTCAGTTCATTCGTTCGATTTAAAGTTTCCTTTAATGCTGTGAACCACGGATGAGCTACGTAACAAGGAATGTATCAAGTTTGTTTTCCTGCGGCCTTAAAGTATACTATATACATATGTAATTACTGGTCTCTTAACTACTAAATTTAGCTCCATTTTCTTTCCACTGAGATCGCAGTAAAGTTCAGCGTACTGCTTCCATCTCGTCAACAGTGCAGGCACAATAGAGACGCATATTGCGATAATTTTGAACACAGTTGAGAGAACCCACCTCACCCAGCGGAATAGGTAAAAGCCGAACAAGCGTGAAGGGAGTGAGCGAGAGAAAACGTATATAATGTGACGGGGACGCGATATTGTACAGCCATAGACATAATTCTTGGATTGAAAAAATGGGGCGAATTCTCACATAAACGAGCAGCAGCGTGGCAGAGCGTGCCTGACGCAACGACACTCACGGCGCAGCCGCAATAATCGTAAAGAAGATCAGCTCTGTACTGTTTCTGCGGATGCTGAACCGTCGGAGTGTGGACAGAAACCTCTTCTCTTTGCCCACTTGAACCACGCCGGGTAAAAACTTCCGACACACTCGAATATCACTGCTTTTTTAAGCTGCCCTCCTCTTTTCATGGCGCTACAGCGTCTATTTGTTTTTCGTTTTCACGCATACATTTTCCAGATAACGTTTACCTTGGATAGGCCAGATATCAACGAATCAACGTGCACCCGCGAATTTCGCGATTTTTAAAGCGAAAACCGGGCAAACCACGCGAGCCAGCCAGATAACTATTCGCGTAATAACGTTAATGGAAGGCAATGTTTGATGGCGGCCTATCAGCGCGCGAAGAGAAAGTTATGCGGTTCGATGATAATCGATATATGACCACGGATAGAATTGGAAACGAACTACAACATGGGACAAAGGGCGAACGTAATGATAGCGTTTTATGCTAGCGGGTTTATTACCTTTTTCCAAGTTTCTGTTACCAAGTAATAATTGGTAATTTTAGTAGATGCAGAATTTTATTATTAGCCAGCTATATCACTAGTGCTGTATAAAGTTAAATCTTCCACTCACGTAAATCCCGCAAGTTATTTGTAATTTTTCATCCCTTTCAGTCTAAATTCCCGAATATCTGCGAATTTAAGAAGCGCCTACAACGAACTAGTTGGAGGGCGCGGAATGAGATCTTAAAAGGAATAGCTCTTAAGGAAGACATTTTTATCGGGAATAACTCTGCAGGCTTTTACCTATTCATAGAGGCGAAGCGAATGCATGCAACTTTATTAAGGCGAGCAGTTCGCGATAAGAAAAATAAAAATCCCCCTCCTCGTCTCTCTAGATTTACGAAGCGAATCGCTTGCCTTGCCTTTCGAATCGTGGAAACCTTCTGAATGGCATCGGAGAAAAATCACTGTGACCCCAAGAAGTCCTCCGCAGCGAATGGTTCCTAAAACTGACCAAAATTTGGCGATATTGTCCATATATGAAAGAGACTCGATCTAACCTCGTCGCCATCGAGGCGGGTATATTTCATCCCACGGAGACCTCCCTTTCTACCGGGGTAAGCTAGAAATATCCTCAGTTTTATCATTTCAGAGCTGGTCTTCATTTTATACGTTTCTCGTTCTCCCGTCTCCGTAGCCTCTTGCGTTCCCTTAGTCTCTTTACGAACCATGGGAATGAGTCGTAGCCGGGAGCTTTTCCCCAAGAGGAAGCACACACGAAAGTGTTTGTAGCCTTTTGCTGCTCAAGTCTTCGTCCTGTCGAATATACGATCGTTTCCGTCCCCTCATTTTCTAGATCTTTCTTATTTCACCACTCTCTTCTGTCGACTGTCCTCTGCTCCTCAATAAATTAATACAGTCTATATCTTATAGTTGCCAAATAGACGGAATTACGGACACGATCGACAGATATGGTTCCATCTTCGTGCACATAGTTACTACGTAGTATTAACAGGACTGGGTAAAATTTGAAATAGTTTGAGACAAAATATTACAAATTGATATATTTCCATAAGCAAATCAAATACCTATTTGGAAAATAGTATTGGAAAATACTATTTCATTAAATGGTTAAATCATGAACAAATACTATTTACTATTTACACTCGGATTTGAACATAGGAAGTAGGGGATCGAAAATAGGAGATAGAAACCAAACAGATCTCCCAAATGTCGCTCGTTACCTTTTTAAGATTCGGCTAGGTAAATATTTCTTGCAAGTATTTCTGAACGTAGGTATGTAGGTATATTTAAACATATTTTTTGTGTTGTCAGTTATTATTTGAAATACTAGGTTTGAAATATTATTTGAAATCCTATTTTCTTATATTTCAATGAAATACTCATTTCACAATAGTATTTGTATGAGTTAGTATTAAAATATATATTTGAAATATTATTTCTTTATGTATCTACTATTTCAAAGAAAAGTTTACTTGTCAAATCCTGTATCACTCGAAGGAATAAAGATATTTATTTCTATTTATCTATTTCAAAAATCTATTTTCCCCAGCCCTGAGCATTACTAGAAGATACGTAGCACATTTATAAATCATCAGAATATTACGGAAAAATTAAAATATGATTCCATTTTTAGTTTTTTTCAGCAATCTTCCTTCAAAGTATTTAGTAGCTAAAGACTAACTTGAAGTTGATCCCTTTCCTTCGCAATTGTTAAATCATCGTAACTTTCTTTCCCTCGATAAGTTTCGGATCGATAGTAGAATGTGCTGAGAAATTCATGGCGTTAAGTTTGTTTATGGAAAACTTGTGAAACAATGAAAATGAAGGTCGGTTAGTGGAAGAGCATTTATCTGGTGGAAAAGTGAATGAAGAGCGTTGCGAATTACGTGTCTTCGGGAGAGCACTACTCCTACCGTCATTGTTAGACGAAACTGCAATTTTGGTATACAAAGAAGCATGCAGATGAATCTAACGGAGACGACTACCGCGTTAGCGGCACTCGCACTGCACATTAATTCGGAATGAGATTACTTAGGTATGTAAGAGGGCCGTCTCTCAAGCTCTGGCACTGTTAACTTAAATTGACTATCGTTCTCGAAATAATGGCAATGTCTGTCGCCTTTGCACCAGGCTCCCGCCTCCTCGTCAGCTCTACTCCCGTCTCTCCCTAGGACTTGTCTTTGGTCTCACCCTCCTACCCTCTTTCTCCTTTTGAACGAACGGGCAACTTTGCGTCTGGAATTGTATTCCGTCTCCAAATTAACAATTACATTGTTTTAAAAAGCTGCACGCCGGCTTAAGAGCTCTTTCTCCTCGTTCTATTTCGGCGTACAATGGGGAAGTGGGAGAGAAATTGGAAGCCGCGGGGGAGAGAGACATGCTAAAAAACTCTTTCAATTATTTGCTGCACTAACACGCTTGGAAAACTTTTACTTTTTAATCCAGCCTTCTCGCCCTAACTAAATGGGGCGAAAATGAATAAACGGAAAAAATATATAATATTCTTTCTCATCCTGTTTCTCCCTTTCCGCCGAAATGGCAGAATTAGGGAGCAGAGGGAAGATAAAGAAGGCACTGTTCCATTTGTAACAATCTTTTCAAATTTCCTAAAAGTGGAACAACCAGCTTTCGTCGATTGAATTTTTCAAAATATGTCCTCCGAGGCGATTTCAATCATCCGCTCCCTGCTATATCCGTTTAACTCGTGGATTTCAGTCGTTTAAAGTACTAGTTCGTCTTAAGTGGATTCCTGGGAAAATTTGATCGACCGACCTTCTGAGCAGGGCGATTGGTAGTCGGTATCAAGTGGATCCTCTAAACCAATCTGAGCCTCCCCTCGCAATTTCTGCAAAACGGTTTGCTACGCAGCTGTTGGTAGACATTATCGTTTCGAAACCCTCGCGACTTTGCGCAAATCAAATGGCGGCTCAGGCAGAACATCGGCGTTCAGCTTTTTCTTTGATGCCCTTTCGCGTTCTCGGTACGGCAGGGGGAGGGCAGCCGAGTGAGAGCCTGCAAGCATCCCTTGCCAGGCTTGCCGAAGTGGGTGGTAAAGCGAGGGGCGTTTGGAGGGAAAGCTATGCGATACCTCGACGCCTCGGCCCACACAAAGGTCTCTCGCGTTATTGGCAGACCGCTTTACCACGTCACCCTCCAACACCATTCTGAACGTGTTATGTCGAATATTTCACCGTACCGCTGGCTCGCAAGATTTTCTTTCGCCTTCCTCGGATAGACGAAGGAAAGATCCGTCACGTTGCTCGTGAAAGCCGATATCTTCTATGTAACCTTCGTAAAGTCGACGCAATTCCATCGTTGCTAGAATTTTGATGGCATATAGAGGATTTCCAGATCAATCGATTTGCCCTCTGTCCCACGAAGTAAGACCTTTGCCGGAACCCATGAATGCGCAGATTAACCTGCGAGTTTCAATGGAACAAGCGCTCATCCATCAAATTGCAAATAAATTTCCCTCATTTATTTTTCAATTATTATCAACGTTTTATCAGCAGCATGCGCTGCTACGTGACGTTAATGTTTAACGGTGAGCGTATTGAATCCTGAATTTGAAGTAATCACTGGTCACGTGATTCTTATTAATTGCTCTTGTCTACTATTAATCCAATATCGGAAGCAATAGAAATTATAAGGAACTTTATTTAAGTACGATAAGACACTCGAGTAACATAAAGATATGTAGGAAGAATTTAAGACACAAACATTCTAAAAATATAGTTTAATACCATTCAAAATATTCCTATACCATAAACTTGTTAGTGAAAGGAAATATGCGTATCAATTTTTTGGTTTGAAAACTTTAGCAATTCAAATTGTTCAAATTCAAGCAAAATGTTCTAACTACAATACTCCTTTAAAAATGATCTTTCTTTCTGTTCTTCTCAAGTGCTGACGCTAAATATACAAAAGCCTTCATTGCAATAAGTTGTTCCGTGTTTATTGTGACGAACACAAAAGTATCTGACCTGTGGGTTGTCATTTAGAAGCGCGCATTTGTATTATCCTGTTTCGCGGTTTACAGTTTACCGTAGCAATGGTGATAGCACACGATGCAGGTCATAGCAAGTTGTGCGGACTAGTTCCGTCGGAGTAGAACCACCCCACTGAGTTCGTCCGTATAATTTCCGCGTCTACACTTGAAATATCGCCGTTAGCTTAATTTCCCGGAAACACTGGTCCCGCCTTTCTCGAAATTTTCCGTTTGGCGCTCTGCACCGCGACGAAACTTCTTTTACCATAATATGACGTGCAGCTCATGAATATTTTGATCTACATAAAAATTCTGTTCCACGTAGAACATGAAATAACTTTATTACACTCCAGTGAAAATATGCTTGAAATGTGATTGAAAGAAAGAAGCCTCACAGTAGGCAGCCGTCCTGGTGCACATTAATGAGAAACACTATAAAGCTACATTTTTCATCGAAATTATATATTCCAATTTTAAAATTTCGCGAATTAAATTTATACGATTTTACCAGGAACCAGTATTCTCCTTATTTCCTTATTAATTTTTATTATTTCGAAAGAGTCTAGAGACGTTACAATAGGTCACTTAAAAGATTAAGTATTAATGCTTTACAAATTGTATTATAAAATATGGTATTCTATTCTGCACAGGTGTAGCAGAAACAGCTTAAGAAATTTTTTAAAAAACCTTGGTCTATAATTTGTGAATAATCTAATTCTGTTTACATATCTGAGAGACGCTGACGTCTCTCAGATATTTGTATTCTTTTGTACACGTTTCTCAGGCTTCAAGAATAAAAGATATTATATAATATCTTGAGGAAAGCTTACAACCATCGAAAGAATTAGCTAATTGACGTGAACTTTTAGATGAAGAAGACCAATCGAAGAAAAGGTTGTTCGGGCTAGACAAAGAGGTAGATAACCAAACTTTCAGTTCTATTGTTTGCCTGGAACAATTCGATTCTGAGCGATGCAGGTGGACTCTCGAGATACAATCTAAGACAGACTTCCGAGGTTATTTCAACGTGTACAGTTCAATGGGATTGAAAGACACCCTTTATAAAAGAAACTTGCTTCTTCGCAGTGAAATTTATATCCACTTTAGATTTATGACCTTCGAATTCGTGAGCTAAAGTGTTTTGCAATTATACCATAAAATTGCATATCTCTTACCGACAGTTTAGACATTGAAATATATGAGATGCAATATGCAATAGAGAAGCTAAGTAAAAGAATACTTTATTATTTAAAATTTTAAGCAATGTACGTTGCAAAGAGTTTTACATTTTACGTAGAAAAAAATTAACATTTCATTCAATTAATATGTGAAACATTTAACTGTAATGTCTACTGCGTGCAACGGCTGGTTGTTAAAAAATTCTGCTTAATATTTCATTTAACGACTCTGGAACACAACTTTGTCAGACGTGTACGGAACGATAAATTACGTTGAAACTTTCGGAACGATTAGCAGATCGGCACGTCGCAAGTGGAATTCTCGTAATTATACGCATTTAACTACAATCGCTCTTTCTGATGTAAAGGATAGGATTTTGAATATTCTCAATATGCATATAAAATGTATAGGTACTGTGTATGATACCCCGTATGTTCTACATAAAAGTTCAACCAAACTGAGTTATAATAATCGTGCTGGCCATGAATATTTACTATACTTTGCTCCTTACTTGTCGAATAATGATTTAAACATCTTACTCTAGTGAATAGAGAGACAAACTAATTACCAAAGTATTAATATTTTAACAACGTAGGTAGAAATTGCGTGATAGCTTGAGTGGAAAGTTAACTTGATCGATACACTTTAAATACAGCAAATGTATACGTGGCACTGTCCACCTTCATATTTTTATATTACCTATTGGCAACAAGTCACCAATAAAATACTCGAAATAAAATTAATATTCCCTTGCAACAGGCGTTATTTTGTTTGCAAAAATCATATTTCGCGTTGGTAGATTATACAGTGTTCTTAAAAAATCTTAGATAAAGAATAAAAAATAATTAATGAACATAGATCGAAAAATCAACCTATCAGATTCAGAAGCAATTATTGATGTCACTAATATGAGTAATTTGCTTGCTTCTATTTATTCATCTCATGCGAAGTGAAGATAAGGTATTTCTTACCACGTTCTTCCTTCGATATTTAATAAAAAAAACATTTTAAATTTTTTGCTTCCAGTTTTATCTACGTTTTAACATTTCTATACCATAAAATTGTATAGGTACTCTGTTAAGAATTCCTTGTCTGACTGCCACAAGCATTTTCTACTTACTCAACTAAAACTTCCAGCATCATGTTTTTTAATATTACCTACAAAATTATATCACAACGATAGTTATTAATTACGATATTCTTGACATATACTTGTTAATGTTTTAATGTGATAAAAATTAATTGTATTGTTAACATAGAAAATTGCTTCTAACTCTGATAGGATCGATAGTTCGACTTACATAAGTACATTTTTCTTCAATTTAGTGGATCTGTCTATTTTGCAAGCCCTTTTTTAGAAACACTCTGTGTATTATTCGATTTTATTTATTTATATATCGTAAAGCCGTGCTCATCGTTCTATCTACGGTCGGAACTTCCTCGTTGATTATTATTAGTATTATTATCGTTATTGGATACAGCAATAGCAATCGTTCTCTCAGGAGTACTCTGTCGTATCAAAATTCATCGTAACTCCCACGTAACGAGACACTTATCGTTAAGGGTGCCTTCAAATTGCTGTTCATTGTTCTGCCCTTATCTTCTCTCAACTGCGACGTATGTTGGGGTCACAAGAAACAACGTGAAAGGAGGTCTTGAATAATTCACGTATACGTTGTTACGATTTACGTTTCAATTTACGCAAGTCGCTCATTCAGACACACATTGAATAGTAATGACTAATTATATAGAAATTTACAACGACATCATATAATACGATAATTAAATAATCAGCGACACCATATCATATGTCCACAGCTTCTGGAAAAAAAATGAATTTTTATGTCTGGGGCTCTGAGGGTAAGTCCACTATTTTATACAAGATTCCATAAAACTGATATCAGCCATCAGACTCCAATTAGTACCTACTCGAATTCGTAATTCTTTCGACAATCCAAACTAGATGGCAACTTTCTCGGTCTTTTCCATCGATCCCTGACATCTTTTGTTTCCTTTCTTTCTTCATGCTCTCCTTCTCTTTCGTATTTACATTTTCTGTAATCCAAAGGGTTTAAGAGTTTATTACACATTAAAAAATAAATTAATTAAATTGTTTATTTTAAAAATAAGATTCTATCGATTTCATAATACCTTGCATTTTTCATTTTTTCAGGAAGAAACCTCGTAACATCATGAAGTTTAATAAAACAATTACCCTGATATTGTAAAACATTCTTGACAAACCCTTTATAACAGAATTATTAAAACATTCTAAATTATATGTAATTCATTCTTTTTTCACTTTGCCGTCCAAACTCACTGACTCCATTAACTCGTAATTCTTCACTCATTAACTTCCTGACTCGTCATTCAAAACTCCGTGGGTTCATCAATCTTCCTTCCTCCAGTACTACCTCGCAAATACTTCTCCGCCACCTAATCGCTGGATTCGCAACACAAGAAACGCTTTTTTTTTCTAACTCCTATTTCCATACTACATTACAAAATCTCCTGTAATAAAATGCGACTAACACTTTCCATACCAATTACCAGGTGGGTCACATTACTTACTCGAAATGAAGCTTACTTCTCCCTTCAATGTTGAAATAAAAGAGGCGTAGAAGCAGCTGCATTTAAAAATTGAGCACACCTGCTTTTCTCGATCGAACATTGCAGTCTACATATTTTTATCGGTTTTCACTGTGCCCATCGAAAACCTGAAATACCGCGGTGACCTGGTACGTGTTAATAAGTTTTACCTTCGATCTAGAATTCTGAATCAACCAATCATAGCGCTCGATTGTAGAGCCAATAACGACACGCTTCTTGCTTGAATGTAGTTGGTCGTGGTGGTCGCCAGCTTTCAGGTGGCAATTTAGAAAGTATCCAGGACATACACGCTTGTACACAGATGTAATTACACGTCTTATATGTATACACGTTCGAAAGGTATAAGCGTAGTCCTTGGAGCACGGTCACTTCGTAGGATACCACAGTGCTGGACGACCGGCGCGGTTTGTGCAAGAGACACGCCTCTGAATGGCGTATAATTAAGTCACAACATTGATGTGCTCCCCCAACCGCGTGGTCCCCGGGGAAGGGCGAGCAAGAACAAACACTGCTAAATGAACGCAGTTTCTCTCGTTACCGCTGGGCCTACGGGCTCGCGGCGCCTTTCACAATAAACGTACTCTCTATTACCACCTGTCAACGCTGGTCTGCTAGCTACTGATTATGGCTTTCCAGGAAGGAATAAAAAATAACCATTCCTTCTCCTCGAGCTCTTATTCGCGTTTTACTCAACGTTGGCTATAGTGAATTCGTCGGTGATACTTTTCACCGTTATCTTACTAATGTCTTCGATATAATAAATATTGTTTCATTCTTAAGATATCGATTGGAAATAACCGATTTAATTTGATAAATTTAATATTTTCTTTTGTTTTCTAGTATCAATTCAGTTTTTTTACTTCTATATTAGTACACTTTTATAATACATATGTTTATATCATAATGTCTTTTATATTTCATATAATCTGCGCAGAAAGTTCGAGCTAAGTAATGTATAGAATTTATTTGCGTGTATAATTCTGATTGATGAAATAGCTGATAATTTTAAAACGACATCCTGGCGGAAGAGAAGAATCTTCTTTGTCCGTCAGAGAATGTAGTTGATGAATTCAGCAAATATTGGTGTGCCCATAGAAATGCACGGGTTGGAAATGCACATTAAAAAACATTCCGCGCGGTGAGCTTGAAATTCTTGATTACTTCTCTTCACATCCGTTGATTTGGCGAGCATAAATTAATGCAAGCAAACCGCGGACATTTCATTCATGTATACGGCCGGCATAATTCTGTTTTTTGTGCATCCGCTACGCTGATTTTCAAAAGGCTAACAAATTCGAGCTTGAATTAATATCGTGTTAAAGCGCCTTAAAGCACATTTACCGGCGCATACTTATTTATGCCACAAATTAACCCACTTGTTGTTACCGCCAACGTATATAAGCAGCCTTATTTCAACTAAATTACTGTAATCGTATTTTCTATCTTGACTTACGTTCCAAAGTTCAAAGTCCGCGAACCACTACGTGCCACAACTGCGTTCATTCCTTTCGGTACGTATAAAAGGAAATAACATCTACTTGAAAAAGAAACGCATGAGAAATAGGTTTGCGTAAGTTTTTACGAGAAAGGCGTAACAGAAACTTCTTTACTGTGTATTCTATAAGAAAATTTTGTCAAGGACAGGCCAGTCGTGAAAATGCAGAGTGGAACGGTGAATGGTTTTTCATTAAGGTCTGATTCATTCTTCATTTTTTTTCTTCCTCGTTTTACTCTGACCGTTTCCGGATAAATTACTGAATTCCCGGTACTTCTTCGTTACCCTCGAGCCCCTTACGGACAATTTAGCTCCGTGACGTCTATCACTTCTGTTCGTTCGCGAAAACCTTCCGTTCCTCCTTGTCCCGATACAAACTTTTAAAGAAGATGCTTCTGGGCGAATTGGCTTCCTTTCTGCAACGACGCCCTTTTAAGGGACCCGATATTGTCCCTTCCTCTGCCTTTTCTTTCGTCTCTGTTTTGTTCCTCCAGTTCTTCTTTACCCACTGCTCTTTACGTCTTCTACCTTTCCGGTCTCCATTTTATTTACCGCTTTTACCTTTCCATCCAAAGGCCAGCTGCATGTCATCAGTATTGTTATTATGGTATCAATTCCTTTCCGCGACACCAATTATCCAGTCTCCCTGCGTGAAATTTACCCTTGGGTCTACCAACTCCCCACTGAGATTTCAAAGTGGAATCGGAATGGAACGAACAACTTCAAGTCAGAGGAATGCTTCCTCGCCAACAATATTTAAAACGTTCTGTGAGATGAGTAGTGTAAACTTATGCTTACTTGTTGCTGAATGTGTACTGTTAGGAAATAAAATTGTTTAAACAGAATGTTTAGGCCGTACGTTTATCAAGAGTAACAGTAAATTAATGACAGTGGGAACTTTTGATGGAGTAGAAGAATTCGAGTCTCAATACTAATATATTTACAACTAGCAAAATACCCCGCGCTTCGCTTCGGGCCTAAGACTGGGGAGACCAGGGTTGGTTGTAACACGGGGTAAATTGTAACATAAGTAAAATATTCTGAACGACAAATCTGGTAACCCACAACATGCGAGAGCTGCTTAACGATATTAGCACCGTCGATTTTAGTGACAAAAACGAGCATTATGTATTCATTTTGTGGTTATAGCCCAGAATTTTAGTATTTAGAGCACGTAAGTAAATTTTGTCTTAGCACTTTTATTTCAATTAACCGTCATTAGAAATCGCTTGAATTTTTTCTTCTTTGTCACAAACGGATCAGTACACATTAGTTTATTATAATGTGTACGCATTTTAGTAATGTAATGTTTAGTTTCTCGTTTGCTGACATAAAACGCAAAAATTCAAGCTCGGGGTAAATTGTAACACGTTACTACTTACTCCGCTCTAAATGGTGATAAAGCAAACATGCTATTTGCTGGCACACCGGAAAAAGATGCTCTAGACGAAAAACAGAACAATCGAGAATCCAAAAAGTAGAAAAAAAGTATAAAGGCAAAAGTAAAGAAAGCGAAGAAGATTTTGATAGAATCAAATGAATAAGCAATGATTGTTTAACTCGTGTATATCAAATGTTTAATAATGATCTGGGTTTTCATTTATAGTTTTTAGAAATTATTTTTGTGTTCATATTTGTATTTAAATAAGTAAAACAGATGTGTTACAATTTACCCCGGACTGGGGCACATTGTAACAAAGGTTCAGATTTGTTTAAAATGAAGCTAGATGTCTAAGTGTCCAAAATTTTGTCACGTACTTTCACGCAATCAGTTCACCACACATGTAAGTAGTAAGTGACGCAAATTATTTCGCGATTGAGGAAAACACTTTTGAGAAAATACTGTGAAAACTTTTTTGTTACAATCGGTAAACCCCGGTCTCCCCTATTAAGAACTCCATGAAAACACAGTTTACCCCTTTTCACCCCCTTAGGGGTGGATTAGTGCAAAATCCTGAAATTGATTTTTAGGAATTTGTGTGGGCAATCTTTGTGAATAAGAGCCAAGTTGATATCTAATCGGGCCTAAGAGATATTACGAAATTCGAGAAAATACATTTTACCCCTTTTCACCCCTTTGGGGACGGAATTTCTAAAAATCCTTCCTTAGTGGGCGCCTACGTCATGAAAACAATGTACCTTCCAAATTTCACGTTCCTAGGTTAAACGATTTGAGCTGGGTTTTGATGAGTCAGTCAGTCAGTCAGGATTTCTTCTTTTATATATATATATATATATATATATATATATATATATATATATATATATAGATAGTTAATTGAGAACTTATTTTATGGCTAATTCGGATAAGAATTAGGTTTCTTCATTGGTGGAATGTCGAATCAACCCTATCTAAGGTGTCGAAATAGGAACATCCCCTCGGTTACCACAAAAAAGGAAAAATATCACTTTAAAGACAGCGATAAAGACACTGGAGATCGACGTGCGTCGAGGACGTCTGAATTTTGGGGGTTCACTGGTTTTTGTCACTCGAATACAACGAGGACTTTAAAAAAAACACTTTCGGGGTAAGGAAAGTGAGGACTCGAAATATAAATAATTTTGCCCACGACGTTAGATAAATATTCCATCTAAGGAGAGAACACAAAATGTTACATTTCGAAGGATTTTGTTGATAGAATTAAAGTCGAAACAAATATTGACGAAGGAGGAAAATTTTTTCTTAACTTCTTCATGAATATAGTGCTGGACACTATATTTTGCCGATAGATCACGCGAAAAATTAAACAAAATTCCTGTAAAGTAAATAGTGTAGCATCTGATACATAAATGACATTGTTTTAAATGATCAATTATTAGTTAGAAAAAAATGGCGTATTGTTTCAATTTTAAGAATCAGTAAACAACTGACTCTACAAAGCGATAAACTTCATCATCAAAAAAATGTGTCGCAATAAATTAGGCCTCGTTACAAGTTATCTAAAGTTATATGTAAATTTTGTGTATTAAAATTGTTTTCTCTGCCTAATTCTTATATGATTTTTAAGAAGATTGTATATGCCTTTTCTTGGGCAGTTATGTTTCAATTAATGTATACATAATCCTATATTCGACAAAAAATAGTGTCGAGTACTACATCAACAAAAGTTAAGTTTACGTCCGAACATTTAAGTCCGAAAACAGTATACAGTACCTAATTTCTGAAATATTTCTGTATTTTTCGAAATATAATACCGTATTTCATAAAACTATTTATTTACGTTCTTTTCAAAGAAGGAAAGGAAAATCCCAGAGTAAAATCATCAATGTTTGCAATTAGAGTGGTCTTAAAAAATAACCCCAGAAGTCATCGAGGTCAGTGAAAAGAGGACCAGAGTCCAAAGTATACATACGTGCCAGATGTGGGTGAAAATTTTTTAGCGTCTGACACATCGTTCCGGCGTGAGAGCACGCCAATGCCAGTCGAAGAACTAATTGTGCTCTCCTTCATACATTCTTCTTCGACAGAAACTCATTAAAGTAATGATTTGTACGTTTTAATGTTCTGAAAGTTGTATAACAATATAGTACCTGACACGTAAATAAATCAACACATTTTATACCATAGAATTTTTCAGGTAACATAATTTAGTTGAAAAGGATTTGATGAGAGCTTGTTATAAAATCAACGGACAGTTCTCAGAAGCATGCCTGAGAAATTTCTAAGGAAGCAGTGAAAGGCTCAATCATTCACGCGCAAAAATTCTGAATTATGGACAAGTCCTTTCGGATATCGATTTCGTTACGTGGTTATCCAGCGGATTCAGGATTCGGGACGAACCCGTGGGACAGCTAAAATGAGATCACAGTGGTTCGCCTTCGGGAGACTGGTGGGGAGCAGGAAAGTTCGGGGGAATTTCATGAATCACAAATGAGGAACGAAATGACATTAAACTCACGGACTTTCGCACGCATAACCACGGAACGAACTCCGTAAGGCAGCGTGTTGATAGAGTAGAAATGAAGGCAGAGAGAAAGGACATCGCCTCCTGTAAGGATGCTCTCATGACGATATCAACGCTTGTAATTGTAATGTACGCGAACTAAAATTAATGTTGCACCACGATATGTACTGATTTTCTTTTCATATTTCTCGTTTCAGGTAAGTGCATTCTACATAGCATCTCTTGGAAGTGTTTCCTGCTTGGAGGCCCCTTCTCGTCGGGGTATGTTTTTACATCATGAATTCATAAACGTGAATTAAATCTCTGAAAATTATTTTCATGTGTATGTTGAACTTTTCAAGAACACAAAGAAGAAGAATGCTGAAATAAACATAATCATAAATATTTCCATGAGTGTCATTTTATGTGACGCAAAAGCTTTTTATAAATGCTGTTGTAGTTTTTATTATCAAATCCTGTATACTATGCACCATCCTCAGCTAAGAAAGTACGGTGGGTTCAGTAATGAATAGACAAAATCATGAATTCACAGTCCTTATAATATTCTAGTTTCGAATGTGAATAGGTCAAAAAGTGATGTAAATATTTCAAGGAACACAAAAAAATTATACCATAAATTCCTTATTTGTCGATTGGAGCTGTCGTTACTTTTGCTTTCCCCCTTTGACTGGCACTCCGCAGCAAACACAATTAAATCTGTTAAGACATGCCAAATAGAAAGTAGCAGTAAATATTAAAAATTACTTACCTACACATCAGTGCCGTCTTATCGTTTTCGGGGGCCCTGAGAGAAGCTCTATATGTGGCTCTCTAACTTATTCTACATTAAATAAAATAAAACATACAGCGCTAACATTTGAAGTGAATAAGTATTAAAACAATTAAATAATTAAGATTAAGCGTTGGGTCCCTTCCACGAAAAATAGGTTCTCATTTTAAAATCCAAATTTTGGTTCATTCGTTATTTTCTTTCCGTCACAGTTGGAGGGCCCATATTCAAATTTTTTCTAGCTTTTACAACCCTATTTTTTTTATTTTTCAATTTTGCCGGGCCCTCTGAGCTCCGGGACCCTGAGGCGGCTGTCTCTTTCGCCTCGAGGTTAAGATGGCACTGCTACACAGTACACCTAGGTAGTATCACACATTCAACGCATAAAGTCAACAAATATGAAATCTCCGGATAAAATCTTACCTTCCAATTGTCGTTTTCTCTTTAAACTCAACAAAAGTATCCCAAAACTTGTACTACGATTCCAATCGCTTCGGGTGAAATCGATCTTGTAGAGATAATTTACTCTCGGTAACACATAAACTGAGCGTACAGAAGAACAAGGAGCACAGTGAATCGGTAATTTAGTACAGAGTTGCCTTGTTAGCTGACCGCAGTCCGGGACCATATCTGGTCGCCTATCGAGGCAGGTAGAGTTCTAAGAATTGGAGTGAGCGACTGAGAAGCATTCGGCGAGATAGCGAGGTCTTAGTCAGTAGGTTATTAAATCAAACATGCTTCCAGCTTGTACTTAGTTCCAACAACTGGTGGGGATAGCGACGGTCAGCTAACGGAGCAGAACTCCGAGCAGCTAACGAGGCACCTTGTATACAGTAGTGTGTCGAAAGAAGGACGGCTAGCTTTCTGGCTCGAAATCAGACCGGTTCCAAACCGTCACTTTGTTTCAAGACAAATCTGTGCATCACGGGCCTAGAAGCACGAATCAGAATTCAGTATTTTCCAGTAAACTAATGGAGACACTGAATCCGTGTCGGCCCAGGGCATGTCCAGAAGCCACGCGGAATTCATTCTTTCTTTTCGACGTTCTTTCATTTCTACCGGCCTCTCAGTCATCAGCATTCTTGCACTCGCGTGAACAGAGAGATCACTTGGTCGTTCAATGTTCCAACTTTAGCCGGGAGCACAATGGATCCATCTAGCGCTCGGCGACTACCCACTCAGAATCGGCGTTCAGTCCGCGCACTCGAGCCACAGAAATGTTTGCATTTACCGTGGCGAGTGTGTGCGTTCCCCGATGAAAGCTTTCGGGGCTCGTTCGAAGCGTCAAACCGAAGTGTGTCCATCCACCACGTCGATATATATTGTGTGTATGTGTATATATATATGTGTGTATAGAGTTCCCACCATCATTGCACTGACCGTCGTCCAACCTCTCCATCTTTGCATAGCCCTAGGAGGAAGAGAAGATGGGATCAAGGGGTTGGTACGGTTTCGAAGGGTGTTGCACTCTTGCAATACGTTCTTTCCAGAAATATTTAACAGAATTCCTCAAAACATTTTCGTTGGCGGTCATACGTGTTTGCCTGAAAAATAAAATAGCATAAACTACGAATTCATTTCGAATTTCTGCACACCTTCGACTCCATAATTATCTTCGACATAAAATTTCTAATCTTAATTCTCTGTTTTCTATATTTACGATTCCCATGAATGAACGCGTACACGACCGAGAATTTTCGTGCGAAACGTCAAGGTGTCCTTAATTGATTTGGGGGGATTTAGGTTTCCTCGTGTTGAATCTTCCATTCTCATTAACAAACTCGTCCTTCGAAGTAAATTAACTATGCAAGGCAGGTTGCACATCGGAGCTAAATGGTACTTAACTCTTGCCAACTCCGACGTACCGCAAGTAGATAGTTCTCACCGTAAATGCTGTCATTATGTTATCTCAATCCGGCAGAAGGGTGTACGTTCGCACGCCGAGCGTCCCTGGTATCGGTGGTTTTCGCCCCAGACGCCAGAAAATATTTGCATTATTTTTCCCATCTTGATTACGATTTTAACGGCTCTTATAGCAGGATCCGAATTAACTTAATCCGTCCGCAAGGTCTAATTAATGCTTAACCCTCGAAATCCAAGAGCATGTTTGCGACTATATTTCTGTCACATCCTATGTACTTTCCTTTCTGCAAGATATTATCGGAGCTTCTTCTCATTCTCTCTCTATATTTTCCGTACTCGTATAAACGTAGTATGTATGTAGTCCCTTCATTAAAACAATACGATACATCTCTTTCAAAAGCAGTTATTCCTTCTATTTCAGCTTATCGATAACCTGTTACACAATACGTATGGACACGCAGATAGAAATCGATATACGTGATTTTTCCTCTGGACAATAAGAGCGCAGCATATTTCATTCATATTTCTTTGCTAATCGTGCGTTTCTATGGTCGCGGAAGTGTTACGGGAATTATATTAGAGTAATAAATATGTCAGTTCATAGTAGCTGTGTAACAAAGCGTCGCAGAGATGATATTTATCACCGTAAACCCGACGATTTATCATATAATGCATTCAGGTAACAGATATAATAATACGTTTTCCGGCGTGTTTGCGTGTACGTTTGCACGCCGGGACCCCTCAATACGGCTTGAAAATTGTAGCGCAAACCCGCCGGTAATCGAGATAGCGCAGGATCAAAAGGGTCCGTATAACTAAGTACACATTTGGTCCGTGGGTCAGAGTGCCACGAACAATATTTCGTGATGGCAGAGGTGTCGGTCGTACCGGTGCCGCTCTTACTACGCTAGTTGGCTCCTGCTTGGGTTTGAGTTCGGAGTCCAGCACATTAACGGAGATAGTGGCTCCGCTCAAACGTATAATTGCGGGACGAGGCAATTGAGAGACTCCCTTGGGTATCGGGTTTCCAGTTGCCGCAAATCCACCCGCCACTCCACCCACCAACTTCGAACCCCTTCAGTCCACACGTTTCTCCCTCTTGGTCACCCTCTCGATAAGATGTCCCTTTCTACGGTGTGTCGTCCCTGTACGATCACCCCCTATTCCCTTTCGCGCGGCAGATAACAGAGAATGACGGCATTACGTGTCTGATCCTCCGCCTGGCGTCGGCTAACTTTCACTGTCCACCCTCAATTATTTCATAGCCGCCGCGCAGGTTTTTCGTCTCACGACCGACAAAGGAGTCGGGGAGATAATTTTTTTATACGACTCGCCTCGTTTGGGATGCATAGTACGGTAAGATTTCCTATAAATGGCACCGGTTACAACTTCTTCTTAGGCTGAATTATACACTGGCAGATAATGGGCTAAGAACAATTATTTAGAGGAGTACAAAACGGAGGAGTGAAATAGATGTACAGTAGAGCGTCGATTATCCGAACCACTTGGGATTGAGATCGTTCAGAAAATCGAATTGTTCGGAGAATGAAGCATGCATGTACTTACCCAGTTTATAACTATAGGAATTACACCTAAATGTAGTGTACATACATAGTTATCATATACTTCCAAAAAGTGGCGGGGATAGCGATGATTCGAATAATCGACGGTTCGGATAATTGACGCTCTACTGTATAGGTTTCGACTGCATTTCAAATGCTTCGAATGTTAAGCGATGTACAGTTATTTTTAGGCTTATATAGTTTAGATACTTGATGAGTAAGTCGAACCGGGTACGAATTCGAATCTTAAAATGTAAAGTGCGGTAATAAGGGACTTGTTCTTTTATCGAAAAGAGCCATTAGTGATTGGTATTTGCTGACAGAACGTTAGACGCCCAATAATATATACAGGGTGGGGCAATAACTTTGAAAAATAACTACGTTATTTTTTGAGGTATAAATATAACGTGCCAGTAATATTTTTTTGTGGGTGGTAGGTTTTCGGAAATATCAGTCACCTCTGTTTTTTTAAATGACATGCTATACTGTTTAACCCCAGTAAAATAGCCGGTGTTTAGACAACTTTGCTGTCGTCGAGTTGCTGTATATATTTAGTAGTACTGTATATATTTTATATTGTCTTGGTTTCGAGTTATAGCGATCACTGCTGTTCCAACAATTTATCCAATATTTTAGTGAGATTCTGTCGGCTAGTTTCTAAATGTTAATTATTAGAAGTATTTTATAAACCACGTGTAGAACTGGTGTCTTACTCCCTCGTTCTTAATAGCGATTGATGTATCCTGAACTCATGCGGTACGCGCAGTCAGTCCCCTAATGGAGTCGAAATCCTTGAGTCCAGGTGTCCTGTAACGTTCCCGCACCACAAACGGAAAACAGATCAACCACTGATTTGTCACCTACGCTACCACCCTTGGAACACAATATTGTATTTAAAAGTATGCGAAATTAAATTCAATTTAGACACGATTTCCACATTATTAACCTGCTAAACTTTTTCCTTTGACATCGTTTTCTTTTGTATTTCATCCTAACAAGTACCGTTCGTTTGTTATTGTACACCACATCGCTGCTAGAGTGTAATCCTAGGTGCTGAGCTCTAATAAAAGCTAGAAAACCATGCTGCTGGTAATTTCCCTTAGCCAGGGTGGACCGTCGACGATATAGGTACACCACGTACAAATATACCAAAAATTCGGATGATTCTTACATCTACAGTAAAAAGCAGCTTTTGATAAGTTTTTCATCAAATATCATTTTGAATTTCAATAAATATCGCTATGTTTCAGAGTAAACCGGTCAAAGAATTGTAAACAGAATATAAAAAATCCATTATAAAAATGATTGAGAAAGTGAAATACCAGGTGTATCGAATCCCCGAGCTGCTGAAATAATAAAATGGTCGCTACTTGCGTGAAATTTCCTGAATCGCACGTTTCGCGAGTCCATCCCTCATTCATCACTCAGCCGTGTTAACACGGTTTTAATATGTAGCATAGTATGAACGATGATAGTAGTTCCTCGAATGCAATCATTGTCGCTCAATCTCCGGATCAATGCATTTCAGAACAAATATATCACGATGTATTAGCGATAATGGTACGTATCTTTCAAATTCAATCACGTTAAATGACTATCCTACATTACACGAGATAGATGACAGGGGGCCCATCGAAAGGCTCTGTGAACTTCGATCAATACGATATCGCGCGGCGTAGCTGCACCAGCCTTATCGTCCTAATTTTCTACGTACGCGACTGATGAGCTATAGCTGTATTCACTTGCAGGCACCGCAGCACTCTGTCACTTTGATCGTGCATAATGCACAGCTAAGTTACAGAGGGGCTATATAACTAATTATACACTATTACGCGCCTGATTTCCCCACGGGCGAAAAATAGAGGAAATATATCAGAAGACCCCCGAGGAGAGTAATAAGCGCCATTAGGATCTACCACCCACTTCTCCTTCTTCTCTATCCGTCCTACTTTCTTCTATGCTGCGACTTGGAAGAGATGCCAGGCGGGAGATACAAAAAGTGAGTGGGGAGAGAGAGAGCGAGGCAGAGGGAGAAGGAGAAGACGTCAGCGAGAGAGAGGGAGAGAGGGAGAGAGAAACGAATAGAAATAGGGGTGGAAAAGAACTTTCTCCACCTGCAAACTGAAAGCAGCTTCACCTAGCTTTATGGATTACTTATTCCTGAGTGCACTTCATGCAATTAGAATATATTATCAGATATTCCTGATTTCATCGGGTCTGAAGGTATTTGGCTCGTTAATGAGAAACTCTTAATTTTATAATATTGCGCGATGGTATGGCACCTAATTTCTTCCTATTTTCAAGTCGAACGATTTCCATTGAAAGATGATCACCGGTTTTTTAACTAAAAATAATTACACTATAAATAACTGTATACCATTCCACCTAAGAGTAGACCCACGCTCCTACCGATTTGAAAAGACAGTTTTCAATTATTAAGTGATATATTTTTTGCAGAATCACTTCCAGTACAAATGTATTGTAAAGCTCCAGGTATAAACTCAACTAATCAACAGGCCTCTTAAACAGAAATACAGAAGTTCGATTTAAACTCGTAAACTCATCGCTTCTCGATATTCAGCTTTTCAGCTGTCGAGCTAACATACATATAAAAATACTTTAAATCAATACACGTGCAGTAACCGATATCTTGGAAGTCAAGGGCAACGACAGCTAACAGGTGTCTACGGAATAGCCTTCTTATGTAGTACCTACTTACACTTCCAACGAGATTCGCTCCAAATAAACTTGATATACCTCGACGATCGTTATTCCACATGTACAGTAATTTTAGACCGACCCTTTGTTCTCATTATAATGCAGAAATTGTATAACTTGGTTACGAAATGAAAATCCATAAACCCTACACACGAATACCATTAACACGTACCTATAGAAATCTGTCCTAAATCAGTTTTATTTTCTACCAACTGCTCAACCCATACTCAACTCAGACAATACTTTACCTACAGTTCCAAAAAATCCCCACACACTTTGCTCCCAAATTACATGGCAAGGCAATTACTGTACCCCAATGTGGTATTGTCACAATAATTTCCAACATGCAACATCGGTGGCCACTGTCTGCGTTACGTAAAGTGGCAATCTTGTTCCTTTTTTTCTACCTTCCCTTAATAGAAAATTCTCCGCGGCGGCTCGTTGGGTTCGTTTAGGATTGCGAACTGATTGCAATTTTGACCGTAGCATGCCGCGCAGTCGTCTTATCGGATTTAACGAAGGCTAGACAGGAGCGTGGAGGAGGAGCGGATGTCTTGGTTAGGTGGAAAGTTAAGGCTGGGTCTTTACTTAACCGTAATCGGAAGATATTGCCGGGAGCACTGTACCAAGGGCACTTTACCGTCCGCCTTAAGAAAGCACTAGCTTCGCGAGGCCCGGTAACACCGGTCGAGACCGTTATTAAAAGAGCCCCCTTTATCTCAGACGCTCTTCCTCTATCCACCCCCCCCCTCCCGCCCCTCGCCCCATCGTCGTCCTTTTCTTTCGCTCGTCAGGTCCTTCCTTCTTTCACCTCCCTTTTTTCTTCCTTCGCCTCCTTCCTTCGTTCGCCCCCCTTATTCTCTTTGAAACCCTTACGGCTAAGAGTGTTTCTATGTCAACCTTTGTACTTTTCAGCGAGGGATCTACGACGCACATGCGTCTACTATATGCGTTTCCATAACGCTGCGAGGTCGTTGGCGGGTACCTGTTTCAACAAACCTGCGCGAACTGTAACGGATGCTACATAATTTCCCGATGAGAACGTAGCCAGGAATGGAAATAGACGAGCAAGAATATTGCGCTGTATTGCGGTGCTTTCGCTGGTGCAGAGAAGACTGGAGGTCGCGATTAGAAACGGGTATTCGCAAAATTACTTCAGATTCTTTGCTCTGTATAGAAGGCAAAGAGTTCTCTGAATGGAAAGTCATAATTCTCGTAAAGAAAGAATAAAGGATCTCTTTCTTTCCTGTGCTCTGGAAGGCGTTTAATATGACACGGTAACATGGTTTTGTAGAAAAAATGATTTTATTCCGCGGCTTCGTCCTTTTGTCTCTTAATCTCTGAAATCCTCGCGCCTTGCATTTGCAATCGTTTCGCAAAGACATTGCAAATTGTTTCCCAGGATGTATCAAGTTTTGATTCGTCAACGAGATCCTGTAATGTCACTGAATATTTATCATCTTAATATTTGAGAATGTGCGAGTTTTTTATTTGCATGGTAGACCATGATAGGAATTCCCTGTTTAGTGTGCCTTGGTAGCTGTTCCTGGTGTACAGCGAGTGTGAGAAGTTGACACTTCCAGATCGGTCCAATGGCCATAAATTCTCGGGACGACGACACTTTTCATCAGACTCTGATTACTTATTCACGGGCCGACGAGCGTACGATGGAAACGTGTGCGTACGGCCCTACCTCTCCCACCCTGTCACCGTGATTGATAATAATGCAAGCTTGACGTCAACGCGCACGCTGATATTACTGAAACATAATTTACGAGGCTGAAATAAAATTCAACGTCTCTAGTACGGGGATCGCGAGAATGAACATAGGCAAGAATACATAGTCGAAGGTTTTGTCAAGCATGGGAAACCAGCTCTGAATCATCGACCATTCATCTAACCATTTAGTCTGCGTAACACATCTAGAGTTAAATCATCGAAAAATATCACTGTTATATACCGAGCGATGCAGGCCCTAGAGGAATCAAATAGCATCGTTGAAATTTCTAAAAAATTGGATTTATAACATGAACATCCGAAGCGCCGTCATTTTCAAGGAGCATGTGGAAGGAACAGTTCAGAAATGGACCAATTTGAATTGACAACAGAATGAGGAATCAAGACTCTGGGAAATAATTCATGAGCAAAAAATTTCGATATTTTTACTAAGTAGTCGTGTATGCTTCTATAGAATACCTGATTCTCTCATACTTTTAATTAATAGTAATGAATGCCAGACGTACAGTGCGGCAAGCTTAGTTAAGAATAGTAACCCACTTGTATCCTTAGGATCAGGTTTACTGTAATATTTCACAAAGCAATCCTGCGAGTCATTTGGAGTAAGGTTAGTGGTTGTGGTAAAGCTTGATACAAAACGGGTATTTAACAGTAAACAGTTCATCCAGTGGATCACCACGTACGTCACCACTTACCCTCTTACGTACGTCACCACATCCCTAGAAAACCTTCGGTTTAAATATGCACATAACAGTGTCGACATAGTAGTGTTACATGAGGGCGTTAATTTTTAGCAACCGGGCGGTTCAGTCTAATTTCTCACGCAACGCTTAACGAATTAAAGGGATTGTTGTAATTTTGACATAATCAGAGTTATCATGCAAAAATTAGGATTGTTTTGGGTACGGCTTTTGTCTACAACCTATACAGGTTGCCCAATCAGGATGTGGTACTTTGAAGAGACTGGTTCGAAACAAGATGAGACGGATTTATATAAAATTTACCATGTATTACAAAATAAGCAAAAGGAAAAGCAAAAGGTGGTATAAAAATGGAGCATTTACATGGGTTTGCGTTACGATAAACAATATAAAGGTTCAAATGCGGTGTGGACAATTTTACAATCGATTACAAAGAATTCGGTTCGGTTTCGGAGGTTACAATTACATGTTAGCGTGGACGTCAGACGATGGACAATAATTGATCGAGGGAAAATCCCGTAACCTAATAGGTGGTTGGATCAATTATCACGCGAGTGTTTGCTTTTGTACATTCAAGGTGAATAATTTGGAAAGGTAATGCGGTCGGCGATTGTTATTACATAAACTGGGGAATTTTCAGAACGGGGTACACGCTGAAGGGAAGGTAACAATTGATCGAGGGAAATCCCGTAACTCACTAAATAGTTGGATCAACTGCTGCTTCCGTACAATGGCATACTTTGATTCACTCACCGACTCGGTACGAGAAGACTTAAATTTGGAACGTCTTACACTCTCTCTCTCTCTTTCTCTCTATATGCGGATGTTAACCTCCCTCTCTCCCTCTCTGCGTGACCTGGAGGGGCCTACGGACGAGCGACGTGACTCGGTGGATACGTCGCACTGTACACTGATGTTAATGTCGGTAATAAAAAGGTGGATTTCAATAGCGGTTTGAATTTAAATAATAAAAAGTAAGATTTAAACGAGTCTCTACGGGGACTGAGTCTTTCCGTTGTCTCACGATCACTCGGAACTCCAGCTCAAACGCCTATTATACAATGGCAATATGTCCCTCGGACAGAACGACCGCGCACCACGCGACTTGCTGGCCGACTGTAACGAACGAACGCAGGGTAGGCCCGAGCACTTGGAACTTTGACAAAGAGCACCAAAATTGCTGACTCCGCACCTCATGCACACGGACCCAGCGTGTCGTTGCCTCGGAACGCTCCCAGCATCTCAGTGCTTAGGTTTTCGAAATGCTTATCGCATCCGGCGTTCTAGGAATGTCGCGCAGTGTCGAAAGATTGTTGTCGACAAATTTTCATGGGGAAATGTCGTGGCGTATCAGGCTTCAAGAAATTATATAAAATTATTACCGTGGGAATTCGGTTTGTAGATCATTGACAATTGATCGAGGGAAACTCCCATAACACGCAATGGTTGGATCAAATGTCAATGATGGTATAAAAGGAATTAAAAAAAAAAAAAAAATGGTCGGCACGTAACAGTAGGTTAAACGCTAAGTGTAAGGTTCAATTGTATCTAGATATGCCAGATTCATAAGAGCCACTCCACGTCAGGTCACACAAGTCTTTCCCGTAACGTTAATGTCGAGGGATAATAAAGAAAGTTACACTAACTTTGTCACTATAGCCATCGATCACTACCATAGACCGTTCCATTGATAACCTTGCAAGACCAATTTATGTATAATTTTAGTCTTCTAGCTCAAACAACTTTTAAACTATTTATCATTTTACACATAAACAAATTTTAAGAAATTCATTGAGACGAGCCAACATACTGTCATTTGAACTTCGATATTTTCGTCCCACTTTGAGATATTGTTTTATGTTTATGATTATTTTGGAGCAGAAAGAATGCCCTTTCAAAATGAGTACATACATTAATTGTAAGTCTCAATTCTCGTTGGCGTAATAAAAATTGTTGAAGGCAAATATTTCATGTCCCATTTGGTACTGTTCCCACCCTCGTTTTTTTTTTAAATTACCCATGTAAAAGAGGTGTTTCAAAAGATGAAATGATTTTGAAAGCATTGAAAAAAAATAATGTTTAAAACGCTGTATGTCGCGCGATACTGTCAAACAATGACAGAACGTGTTTACTTCAATCCCCATGAAAATTTATTAACGTTAACTATGATTCCCATATTCCTCAAAGATTTGCATATTTCTCAATTAAAACAATCCACAAATCTTTCAAGAATTTCACCACGGAAACAGTTGCATTATACTGGCCCTATAAATTTGTATTAATCTTGCCTTTTAACCGGTTTTCTGCAGTTGACAGCTGTAACCTTGATGGTAAGTCACTGCAAATCTACATTTATTGACATTAAAAGAAACGCTGGACGCTTATGTTAACTCTGGCCATATTTTCATGGACGTTTTCAGCGATATACTATTTAAATAAAAATATATATTTATTCTTTCACTCTACTTATGTAAAATCTGTACTTTAGGAAGATGAGGCAGTATAAGTACCACTTACATTTCATTTTTTAGTTACCAACATTAGTTTAAGTCTTCCTAAATAGAATTTCATTTTGCAACATAAATGCATAAAATCAATGTAGTACTTACCTATGTATATTTATCGGATTTTGCACAATACAGTTCAAGTGTTATGTTTCATATAATAAGCTTAGTACCTTGTCTTAGCAAGTGTGGTCTTTCGAAATTTAATCACAACACCACGTGCAATCTCATCAAACTTCGAAAAAGTTTGCCACCTCCGTCACGAATATTATTGTGCTTTATAGACAGAACGAGTTTAATAATTGGCAATCATAATAGCAACATCGGTGTCCCCAATATTTTGAAACCTGTTCACGTTCAAGTATATACATGTTACATACTACATACATCAATTTGAATCAAGGTATTAAATGTCTGGGTTATTTCCACTTAAACCTTCATCATTTGGATAGCAAAATTTCCAATTCTATTACTATTATATTTTGCATATCGAATATTTGGCATTGATGTATTGATGTAACATAATGGGAATTAGTTGTATGGGTTCTAGGAATTGCATATTAAAGATTTCTCGTTTAACGTTCAATGATTTCAATTCCCATGGACGATAACCATTATTGAAATAATTTATCATCTCTTATACTGTCAGTTATAGTGGCAGTAAAACATATCTGTCTACTACACTTCATCTTAATTAACATAGTGTTCAGAATTATTTATCATAATGGTCTGTAATTTTTTTGAACAATCTGCATATATCCTCCGTGTAGAGATTAACTGAATCAAACTTACAATATTATTTCTGTGTAGTTTACGTACCATCTTTGCCCCAAAAGTATTGCTGTTCAGAAACTTTTTCAGCTGCTGGGTGAATTCAACAATATCCAGAAATTAGAATACGTAAACAAATAATGTGATAAATTTAATTTAGCAAAAAATATTTGTCCCCCTTATTTTAAGATATTTTGCAATTAACTTCATAAACTCAGCTTCTCTTTATCATGACGTTAGAAGCGACATAAACTTCTTGCTTTTGAAATACTCGAAGTTTGCACAAAATTTCCATTTCACGTTGAAAGAAAATGTCGTTCAACTTGCTTTGAATCGTTTCAGTTCATTGCAATCTACCTCGTATTTTCGTTGATCTTCATCTACGATGTACATACATAGGCACGAATACATATATGTCGAGCTATTCACTTACAACACAGGCTAACGCATACTGACACCTAAATGACCTTATTTCGTAGAGGATAGCAGCGGATACATCACAAACAGAAACGGCAGCCCCTTGTTGTCATTCGTTATTCCCTTGTCTTTTCTCTTTGTCCCTCTTGCCCTCTTTTCTTGCTGCGTACTGGGACACGGGGCTTCGCTCTACCCCCTTTCTGAAATAGCAGGCTACACAACTATCATATTTCCCCCTTATTTTTTCGTCACGCTGTCACGTGCTGCCATATATTTTGACGTCCCTATTCTCCAGCGTCCTGGCGGAGCATCCCAGACCAAGTATTCTCCCAGCACCTATATATCACGTAAGTTACACATCGACAGCGTGGCAGGTGCTCGTCATTGGGTTCTCGTGTTCTTTCTCAGAACCAAACAATACCTGTGAAAGAGACCTTCCTACAATCTATTCTTCTAATAATTACGAATGGCTACCAAGTAACTGCCTTACTCCTTTAAGGGGGTATTCTCGTCTAGAAGGCGAATTTTTTGCCTTTCTTTAGGGACGATGTACAAAGAAACTACACAGTTTTCACTGATAAGCATTATCCACACATATTTATTAACATTTTACTTAGTTGTAAAAAAAATTTCAGCCATATATAATAATAATTAATGGAGATATGGGCCATCTCGTAAAGCGTGTGCAAAAAAAAGTTGCCTCATGGTACACACAATTCCGGCTGTTCCGCTGATCCAAAACGAAAAAACCAAAAGGATTTTTAATCAGTAAGAGTGTGGCTATAGTCGGTAGCAGATTTATGACAAAAAAATTAAAAATTCACAAAATGGCGAGACTTTGAATTTAAATTCACCATTTCCGTGTTTTTTTTTTCGTTTTTAAACGGCCTTAAACTTGTGAAAAAAAAATATTTCGCCTTGATTTTGCTACCGGCTAGAATTATATGTTTTCTGAAGGTATACAACAAAGATGGACCAGATTGGCCCACTAAAAGTTGGGATATCGTGTGTACCGTCACGAAAAACACCATTTTGAGAAAACCCATATCTCCATTAATTATTATTATATATGACTGAATTTTTTTTTACAACTTACTGAAATGTTAGTAAATACGTGTAGATAATGCTTATCGGTAAAAATTGTGTAGTTTTTTGTGAGTCGTCTCTAAAGAGAATAGAGGACCTCGTCCCTCTAGACGAGAATACCCCCTTAAGGGGAGGTTCTGGTCTAAATGTCGATTTTTTTTTATTTCATTTTTCGAATGTTCAACCTTTTAGGAAAACGTGTTTAAAAGGATTTGTTGAAATTCGTAAAATTCCCAAAGTTATAGGCATTTGAGTAGCGGCAAATGCATGGGCAACAACCGTCCACTCCGGCGCTCACGTAAAACTTTAAATGCGTTTTTCTCGAAACAGTGTTCTCAAAACGGTGGGATCTGTATCTTCAAAAGTTATTATCCGATTCGACTGAAACTTTTTTTATTTTGAAGAATATACTTCTGGCTAGGGGGGGGGGGGGGCTAAAAAATTACAAAAAATTGAAAATTTATCATTTTCAAAGTCGTTGAAATGATGAAAAATATAGGGAAAAAGTGATTTCAAACTTTAAGTGTCGTTATTTTCTAAAAAATGTCATTTTTGTAATTTTTCTAGTCCCCCCTAGCCAAAAAAAATAATCTTCAAAATAAAAAAGGTTTCAGTCGAATCGGATAATAACTTTTGGAGATACAGGTCCCACCGATTTGGATCAATTTTTTGACCCCTTGACTTTAACGACTCCCCAGGGCTGTCTGCAATGATTAATTATAAAACAAAAAATATATTTCTATAATTTAAGACATCCTTAATACAATGCAAAAAGTTCCATTAAATTATATATAGTAGTTTTCCTTTAATTAATTCCTAAATATCACCTATTTTTGGGGGGCTCTAGAGCAGAACCTCCCCTTAATAGAATAATTCTTTAACCTGCTCTAAAGGATGCCCTTTGCATATTACTTCGTCACTTCTTCCTACCTCGAACCTCTGGGCATTAGCCTCTTTGTCTGACAGAATTTCGCACTTCGTTACAAATACAAATGTTTGAATCGGAGACGTGCCTTTTACAGGGTACGTATCAAGTGCTATGATAAAGTTTGATGATAGTCGTATCAAACTTTTTATTAAAATCTCTGTGAAAAGTATATTATTCCATTGAAAATCAGAAATTGATGGAATAAGGTTCTTATGGAAAAAACTTTTCGCTGAAATTGTTCTCATACGGCAATAAGATTTTTTTTATTGTGAGTTTAAGGTCATATGCACCTGGCAATAAGTTTATCTTGTCTAAATTATTGCATTTTTAAATTTCAACCACTCGTGTCTACTGCCCCTGAAATGGCCACTTTTATTTCCTTAACGTAGTAATGTTTTTGTTATAATTACTTATTAAATTCCGTTAGCAGCCCTCCGTCTTGTATATCATTCGAGGCAGGAAAAGTTAAGAAATCTGATGCGAGGAGGAGAGAATGAACAGAAGGTGAGCCCGTGAGCATCGAAGAAAAAGGAAGGTGGAACTGAGAGTAGTTAGGGGGTTGTTTGTTTCCGTCTACACGGCTTCAGTTGCGCCATTGAATCAAGTCGAGCGCAGTCGCGGACTGTTGTGTAAACTCTAGCCTTGATTGAAAAGCTCCGCACTCAAATATTGGATGATAAATCAGAGAAGTCCGGTATCTTGATATCCGAGGAACGTGCAGTTTCTGAATCCTCACAAAGCCATATTAGTTTTTAACCTTCTCAAAGAATAGGCAAAGAGAAATATTTGAGGTCAAAATATTGCACTAATTGTCATACTCTTTTAATTGCTTTGGCCTGTTCTCACGATTACAGAATAAAATATTTCAAACTAGTATCGATCTAACACATTTCCACAATTATGAGTGTAATGTATCTTACGTATTAGTTCATCAGTAGGTACTATATGAAAGTTGTGGGAACATTATCGGTATTAATATACAGGGTGGACAAAGAAAAATTACCATCTTGAATATTTCCGGGACCATGGAAGTAAGAGAAGAATTTATCGAATAAAAGTTGTTTGGCATGAGACGAGAGGGGGCATAATATATTCATAACGATTTGTGTGCAAGTGGTGCCGCTTACGAACGATTTTTCTCGTACTATTATAATTTCGGAGATATTCAAGGCGGTAATTCTTATTAGTCCACCCTATATGTAGGATTTCTCCTGTTCGTTCGATTTTCTCGGGCGAATGGGACGCGGGGATGGAGGTCTTATAGAATTGAGGCCCAGTTAATATTAAAATAAACGTTTAATATAAGTAGAGCTATGGTAAATATAAAAACAAAGGAAAAGGATCAAGCATGCGACTGGACCGCCCGACGACCGGTAACCGACCACCGTTCCTTCGCTCGTCGCCTCACGCCACAATGCCGGCGCGCTTTTCGGCTGTTTTCCCCCGCCGCGTCACGCGCCACGCCTCGACCAGCGCTCATCGGCACCCCACATATATAATATGTGTTTTTCTCTAATATAACAATTTAGTTACGCGACAGGAGAATGAAGATAAAACTGTATTTAGACGGCAAACACTCGGTGGTCAATTTCAGTTTCGCGATAAAACAACGTTACATTTTTAACCTTTCTTTGCCAAGAGTTTGGTGTCGTGTCAGGTACATTCCATCTTTAGCCTGGCAGTTTTTTTAAAAGCCAGCAGATAGTGTGCATAATGTATCACGATTTCATAATTGCATGTTTGTAGCGCTACGCACTAGGCAAATGGTGGTGAAGTGGAAAGGGAGTAGGAGGTGTGAGTTTCGTCCTGGGCCTCCTAATGGACTCATCAGGCTTTACCTAGCAAACCCCGCCTTAGACGCGGAGATATTATACTTATACAACGTAGGATGGAACAATATAGGAACCGGTCAATCGGTAGTTGAAGGAGAATTTACTAGAGAGCGAGATCGGTGGAAATGCCCTCTTTTGGCGAGTACAGATGCATCGCTACAGTGGTCTAGCCCACGGTGTAATAGACAGGTGTTCCGAATCCCCTGGAGAATGTCTGATTATTTCGTCCCAGTTGTTCTGGTGGCCGCTAGATTGGCGTTCAAAGAGAAAATACATATTGTTATGAGTTGCCTCAAAATACGTATATCAAAACAGCCGTCTAATAGTAAACACAAATGTATTTACTATTAGTTGCTCTGTGACGAATTACTTGGGCTCGTTCATGACTCCGACGCCTTATGAAAAGGGTACACGTTTCGTGTCACGGCAGACACGCCACCGTGGACGCATCACCCTGTACCCCACCACCAAAAAGGGGTACATACATATAATAGGACCCCAAAACCAAGAACAGTTAGTACATTATTATTAAATTATCCACGCGCAGCAGAGTATTCGAGGATACTCTTGTCCTTTCCTGATTTAATTAAGTGTATTCTATTATTAATATTACTTTTTTGTAATAAAAGTGTAATTAGTGAACCTGACGGCTTCCACTTCACTCCACTTCATAACAATATAAAGGCTTTTTTTCACATAATACCACTAAAATCTCTACTACTACAATCTCTTTCCATGACACTTCTCGCGACAACCAGAGGAACCACATAGAAATCGTCACAAGAAGCTGGTAGGGTAAAGGTGTTAACAAGGGAAGATCCCGAACCCGAAAATTCAAAAAATTCTGCAACTTTGTGAATATGTAGAGGATTTCCTCCTGATTCCAACGCAATTTATGTTTGCTGCCCAAATTCACTCGAAGGGGGTGAAATTAAACCCCTGAATATTCGGCTATTTTCCGGTTTTGTAGTATAACTCGCAAACTGTAAGAGATAGAAAAGTAGTTTCAAGACAAAAGTTACTTATTTTAATTAGATCTATCATTTGGTAAAAAAATTATTTTACAATTCACAAGTTATAACACAAAATCGGAAAATAACCGGATGTTCAGGGGTCAAATACACCCCCTTAGAGTGAATTTGGGCAGCAAACAAAAATTGCGTTGTAATCAGGAGGAAATTCCCTACATATTTACAAAGTTTCAGAATTTTTTGTATTTCCGGGTTCGGGATCTTCCCTTGTAAGTCGGAACACCTGTCTATTACACCGTGGTCTAGCCTCGGCGTGAATTCACGCCGCGCGGGCAGAGGAGTTAACGCCATCTCAGTTTGCAACAAGTTTGAAGGTCACGGGCAATCTAACATAGCTGTGTGTAGCATGCCTCTTTCTAAGAGAAGAATCTATGTAAAACCGCATGGACTGTGTGCTTTAGACGACATGGTATATCAGAACGTATTGCATGTAAATTGCAGGGCAATGGCACTGACGTGATTCGTATGTACCGCCCGCACGTCTAACGCATTCCTCAATGCACAACCACCAAACCATCCCGACATTTGATATTCCCCTTGCCATGGCTATCCTATTCTCCTCCTGCTCGCGCGTCTATACAAGCATTCAGCCCTTTCGTCTCTTTCTTTCCTTCCTGGACCACTTATACGTCGAACAGACAGAGGGCAAAGGCACAGTGGTCTCTCGTTTCCTATTTTCCAGTAATTCCACATCGCTCCGCACGAATCGTACGAAAATGACAGACCTTGCCGACGCTCGCGCTCGCAAAGCTATCAGAAAATGCTGGCAATTTATAAAAATGGCAGAGCCGCTGGCTCATATTTAGTCATCGTGTAACTTCAGCTTCCAACTACTTGGGGTTTAATTTCACACAGGCGTAAGGATTTATCTTCGAAGATGTTGCGAAAGTGGTTTGAGACTTTTACGAGTTCTTATGTCTGCACTACGAGTTCTGTTTGTTGAATTTCTACAGTGATGAGTTAAAAATGTTTCTTTTATACCCATAAATATTGTATTTGATTTGTGTTGTGGTATGTTATCAACAGTTGCGTAATCTATTGTCGCGCCGACTTTATTTCACGCAGACTTCGAAAATTTACACACATGAAATACGTACTTGCACTTGACATTAACTTATTATTACTGAGAAGCGAGACGGAAACATCGCGGTGATACAACCGTAGTTTCTATAAAGCCTCTGACAATAATAAAGTTTTAGGGGCTGGAACTCGCGGACGTCTCATTCAAACCGTAAACACTCTGAATTATTATATATATATATATATATATATATATATATATATGTAAAAATAAACAACGGAAGTTTCTCTTCTGCCGACATTCTGTGAGATTCCTCGCTTATATTCAGTTAACGGTCCCTTGAAGAATGTCAGTCCAGCAGACAACACGATGAAATGAAATAAGCTAGAAATATTTAATAAGTTTCCGTGCTTCGCGAGCAGCCCCCTCTGCAGTGCGCCTCTCTTGAGCGAATTTTTCTTTAAAAAGATTGTACATAAATTAGAGAGATTCTACGTTCGGCTTCTTGTTTCCCGTCTCGTCTGTCCATTTTCTGTTTTTAAGTATGCACACTCTTCCGCGCTTGCTTACTGTTTTCCATCTACCTCTGCAGAAAGTAAACACTGATCTCCGCTACCAAACACATACATACGTACGTACGTGTACGTTGCTTTCACATTAACACATCTCGTGAAAAATGTTTCAACTTCCCCCTACAGCAAGATATTACATTTCATTTGAAACGTTGACTTCTGTTGGAAACTCATTTCTTCTCGTTATCTTTTTATTCTACAAGGGAAGCTTCTTCAACACGATAAATCTCGGACCATATAGTACATTCAAATGGTCGTCAAAATATTGTTCGATGGCTTGGGAATTCAAACGATACTCTTTACGTGAAGTGGGAAACGTGGGATCATACATATGCAGAACCGACCGAGATTTCCATGAGGCTTTACAATGTTGAGGGCTCTTCTCCGTGTATAATCCCACGCCCGTATCGGACAGAGTGTCGTATTGTATCGATGCGAACGCAATACTAAAATTCCAAAACGTTTGACCAGGATATTCATTAGGTGCTTCATGGACTGCTGATAGGTACGTGCATTATGCATTGCCGATCCTGTTTTTGTAGTCTTAGATTTAAAAGAAAGCAGAATCACTAATTTTTTAACGTTGATAAAAATGAGTTAAATTTAATCCTCATTTTCTGAAGGGGTTATACCTCGCCAGGAGGCCGAAAAGAGGCGAATGTTTTGAATTTTTTTTGAAAAAGCGATAGCATATATTTTTACAGAACTTTTTGCACTTAAAAGAGCAACAGTTAAAGAACATTTAGTAATTCTTTTGTAGAAAAATATTTACGTTTATAATAAAATTACTGCCGACATCCAAGAAGCCTTTTTAAAAAGTTGTTTTGGGGTGAATACTGGCATTTGGAACAAGATTATCTAAAATCAAAAAACAAAAAAGATTTCGTTAGTAGGTATATTAACGTATCCTCTGATTCGCGGAGGGAATTTCCGAAATATTAATTTAAAACAAAATGGCCGCTATTTAAAGTTGAAGTGCTGATTTTTTCGAGCAAACATCACGCAAAAATCACGCTTTTTCCAAAAAAAAATCACAAACATTCGCCTCTTTTTGGCCTCTTGACTAGGTATAACCTTAAGCACTCAGTTTTTTTCGTACTTCTTCATTCCATATATCCCTTTTTTTCAATTATTTCACTTCAGTTTTGGCTTCTTCGCGAATCTTCTTACTCCTAGTTTTCTCAAACATTTTATTACTTTATCATCACACGCATGGCTTAGTAGATATATCTTTCTATTTAATTATATTGCGGCACCAAGATCCTTACTTTCCGTAATCTCAAGATTTAAATTCTTACCGAGAGAAATGTTTCCATATTATTCCTACCCCTTCAAAGAGCATTACACTCTAAGAGAAATAACGAAAAAAAAAAGAGTGTGATACAGACTTCGCCACAAAGAATAAATGAAACTTTTATGGAACACTGTTGCGCACCTTAGATATTAAGTTCCAGAAACCACTAGTTCCTCTTAGCGCAGAAATTTTTCTTGCCGTAAATTGGCTTGTACCCGCAGGTGTGTACCCAGCATTCCGTCCTTGATAAAAAATTCCACGCCCCAACTTTATCGCGGGAATTTCAATCTCGTCAAACAAACACTGATTGCACGAATGAATAAATAAATTCTTTCGACGGGAGTGATTACAGAAAGTTATCCGCGAAAGTTTTTCATGCCCGCATACGCGAAAGGACGATTATGAAAATATGAGGGAGAACTAACTGCTCGGAAGCACGGCGTGGAACCCGCGAGAAAGTTTAGGTCGCCGTACTTCTTCCCGGTTTCCTGCTTCTTCTGTATCTATACGCTCCACTCAATTCGAGCGTAACGTTGCGTAAGCGCTTTTACGATCGTGTTCGTGCTACGATAGCAGCCGCCCGTGCCACGCCGAGTTCTCGAGTCGTGGATGACTCCCTCGTTCGATTCCATCGTCGAATTTATCGACGGAAAACAACGCTCCGCTGGCAGGCACCCCCCTTCGTCGAACCCGCGCCCTTTTTCCGTCCAGGAAATAGGTATTTCATCGGCGTTCAAATTGACTGCAAAGTCGTCAAAGTTACGATCGATTTTCCCCGATTTTCTGTTTTATGCCACGCCGCAAACAACAACCAATCCGTTGTTTTCTTCTCGTTCTCATTCCCATCGAATCGCCACCGGCGTTAATCTGTTACGACGCCACTGATGGCGTTCGTTCAAATCAACTGGCCTGCCTTCCATTTCTTCTTTAGATGAAACAATTAGATTTCACATCTCATGAGAAAATCGTAACTCGGATTGTAGTAGAATATAGTTACAAAGATATTAGAAAATGGACACGAAGTGAACGGTTCAATAAAGTAAATTTCTTCATTTTGAAGGCACCACAGGGATGTTTCTGTGGAAGCAGCACTCACCACTGGCGCTGCCCAGATGAGGGGACTAGTAAATGTGATATACGGGAAACAATGTTGAAAGCATGAATCCCGAGGAAAGCAGTGCAATTAAATAATCAGTAACGAACGCTCTTATTACCGCCGATAGGGTTCTTTGAGTCTTCTGCATCTATCAACACTCGAGAATTAATTAACGCTCCTAAAGGTAAAAATGTCGAGCATGAAAGTTACTTAAAAGTACATTTGCTGTCGGAAGGTAAAAGCCGTAGCCCCTTCGCGCGCAAGAGGAAGCCTCTGCATACCGCTCTGCCTCGTAATGGCAGTTAGAGAGATATAGTGGTCTTGCTCATCGAGGGCTCTTTAGTTTACGAAGCACTCTCTGCACAAAACTCGCGTTCTGTGCCCTGCTGATGACGATGGGCGCCTCGAGTACCAGCCCAGAGAAGCAGAAAAGAGTCTATGTCTGTGGAACGCTCGTACGATCTAGCGCACACCCGCATCTCTGCGTATATCTGGGGAACGGGCCCGTTGCAAACGGCTTCGCGCCGAGCTTACATTTGCATATGAAAACCAGGAAGTCTCGAGGCTTGCCTCTTACGTACTCGAAGAACGAGGTTAGGTCGTGGCAGATACTAGTAAGAGCAACTGGAAGAGCAGAGAGTGAAGCTGTATTGCAGGCTACGACGGCACCGGCAGCGTCGGCAGCCATGCAGACTGCCTCTGCTTCTGCCGTCTTAAATATTCAATGGCGTCACGTTCTCAACTCGGCATGCAGATTAGCAACAGGGAATCACATGTTTCCGGGCGAGGCTTGATTTTGTATCCAATCCCGTCTTCGTTCCGCCCGATCTGTTCGTTGTCTGCCCGCCGTGCACCGTCACCTTCACCTTCACCTCTCATATTATTACCATCCGACATTTATTTATAAAAGTTCTTATAAAGGAATTGGGATTCTTATAAAGGGAATTTGGTATCTTAGACATTTCGCATGAATAAAATAGCTCGTCGATCAAGCGCTTCTGACGTCAGGCTCATCTGACTTCTTAAATATTAAAGAAAAGTCTATAAAGAGGTGACTTCTTTGAAATTTCTTTTTTTAATTATGTAGAAACCTCTCTCTGTTCGCTCTTCTTAGATATGTTATAATTTTAGGAAGAACTTCGTTGTTGTACTTTACAATTTACAATTCTCATTTGAAAATACTTATAACAAGTTCTTGATACTTACGCTTTTCCTGGTCATTATACGCCCAGCCAACCGCTGAAGCAGAAATGGTACGACAAGGTTTGTGCCATTCGTAAACTGTGCTCACCTAAACAATCCTCCCTGTTATAATGCAATCCGAAAAGCTTTGTGCAAATGGCTGAGTGAAAGCAAAGCACAAGACGCTGCTGTTACGGGGGAAGGTAGAGAGGAAAGGCACAGTAGAAAAGAGAGGATGGAAAGGTAAAGTTACTTTATGTTTCTTAAGTTTCCTTTTAGCCAGGGTAACCCCAAGTCGACTGTTCAGCCCTGTAAGGTTACTCCATATAAATGCAAAGGGATCCACGGGTCTTTCATGTTGTTAACGTACATTTTCCCCTTCGCTCTACCTTCTCTGTACTCGCTCATTCCTAGGCTTTACCTCTGCTCTCGTCACTCTGCGCCCAAGAAAGCGGATACGAGTTTGTCGAAACCAGAAACCCATTAAAATCTGTAAAGGCGAACGGCCTGCACGAAAACGAAGGAAATCCAACGATTTCTTATTAGACCATGGGAAAGAAAAGAGATCACGCTTCTGACCCAGCTACTTTGAGACACCGTGTCGCGAGTGAATGAACATCTATCGAGCTCTAACGTTTGCTTCTGGGGCTAGGAAGACTGACGGTTAAATTGGATTAATATCCAGTAGTCTGAAAGCTTCACTTTCATCACTTTTCTTTTGCGGAAACAGACATCCTTATTCTGCCAAACTGTTGGAAAATATTAGAAAAATTGAAATTACTCGATGCTCCTTCAGAAAAAATTTATCGTCGTATTTGATATATGTGTAGGCTTAGCTGTCCGTTTCCCAGACCTTTGGATCATCTACTTGTCCCTGTTTTCTTGGTTTTCGTTGTTCTCCTTGTAATGCTACGTCGCCACTTTAGGTAACAGTTGTTTTTCCGCCATGGATCTTAAGGTTTAATTACTACACCATCCTGACGTTTATTGCTGTTTCTTGTAGCACTTGTCGAGCCTAGGGGTGATTTTGGGTCGAGGTTCTTGAAGATGTCAGGTAGCTGGGCGAGCCGTAACGTGGCTCGAAGTTGTCCGCAGATGAATTTTCGAAAGTAGACAGTTCGCGAAATTAGCTTCTTCCAGAAATAGACGAGAGTAGACCCCTTGTAGAAGACATCATTCTTCAAATACCAAGTTAACTCACAAATATGTAGGTGAAGTACCTACATATATCATATGTGTACAGTATGTTAAAACTGCGTGCACAAATAATTTTTACACAAAGTGACCGCATCGTCACTTTTGTCTACTTTAATTGTTTCAGAACAGATGTACAAATATTTGCAAGATCAATAGATATTCAAAAAATAAAACACAGCACATACTATAAAAATTAGGGAGTGAAGTTTGCTCAAACATTGTTTATTCAAAGTCTCGTATGTTCTATTCCATTTATCGAGTAATAGCCCCACTTGACCAGTTAGTGTTTACTTTTAAAGTCACAGTATTTATCGTGTTATTCGCGAAGATTATTCGGTACACGGAACGTTTAACTTCATTAAACATTTGAGACAATAGCTTATATTTAAAGAAATAGAAACGCCGAAGAGTGGTGCATTTCCTTTCTGCTACTGGCTGAATGGTTTAAGTGGCTCGATACATCCTCGAATCGAGTATATCGTCGAATCCACTTGATCGAAAGTATTCGATACATTGTGCTCGCTGGCCACGGACCTATAATTGGCTCACCCTGCAATAAAGTTTCGTGTGAGAGCAGCTTAGATATCTTACGAACGACCCGTCAGTGATATAGTGACGATAACCCCCCCGATACCTATCCCTGGTTCGAGGTCCTTCTCACCCACTTACTCTGATTTACTACTTGAACGCGCAAAATGGGAGTCTGCTAACGGTTGCTTCCTTCAGTAAACTGGTATCGGATAAAATACTCTTTTTCCTATTACATTACTTTATAAAATGTATATACCTCATGGTTAACTGCTTCACGTAACATTTTCTGATACCGTATTATAATACAAAATGTTAATGACTTTGTATCTTACCGTGTCCTGTTTAGTGTGCCGTTGTTCTTTGTACATAATAATTTTTATTCTTTGAAGCTGATATTTCTGACAATCATATTATACGTTGATAAGTTTCAATACGTTTGAAGTGCATTTTTTATTCCCCAAATGAGTTAACCTAATAGATATTTCATAATTTAATTTCTACCAATTTGATTAAGGTTTAATTTAACGAATGTTGTATTCGACTATTTTCCATAATTCATGGAGTGAGATTATATACCTTAGTTTACACACCTGCATTCTTTAGTACAGTTGTAAGTTGACATATACGACCATCGAATATAGAATTAGTTGAATAGAATTCAAGGGGTATAGTAAGTATTTGATTGTGTATCTAATTATAAGTCGCAAAGAATACATAGGTACTAGGGCGGAGCGAAACTATATAGGCGAAAATTTAAATTTGAATTTTCAGTTGGCTTTTGATTAACCAAACACAACAGTAAAAAAATTTGGAAAAATATTCATGTCTGCAGGTTCCTTTTTCTCTTAAAAATGTAAAAAATAAGGTTCACAATGTTATTTTTTACATTTTTAAGAGAAAAAGGAACCTGCAGACATGAATATTTTTCCAAATTTTTTTTACAGTTGTGTTTGGTTAATCAAAAGACAATTATCCCGCACCCAGGCCAACTGAAAATTCAAATTTAAATTTTTGCCTATATAGTTTCGCTCCGCCCTAATAGGTACTTGTGTTTTGTAGTAAGTTTTCAGTGTAGCATTCCTCAATAAATGGGAGAGCGAAACTTCTGGCATTAAGTGATTTTTCTTATTACAATTTCTAATCATTTTGTTGGACATGATCTGCTGGTTTCCAGCATAGATAACATGTTGGGATTACTAACTGACTTTGCATATCGTATTGTAATCGCTGTTCAGACTTCAATATTTAATTGGCCCACAAAAATACAAACATTCGCAACGGTAACGCCATATCTCAGCGGCAACTTCTCTTTCAATTGAAAAGTCAACAGCGGTAAAAATAATGATGCCGTTCGTGCGATATACCTAAATCTGAAGAAACATAACATCTTGATCGTAACAAAAGTGACACAAATACGTCAATTATTTTTTGAATGCCAAGTACCCAATTTAATAAACATAGATTGCAACAAGTGTAAGGGAAACAGGAAGATAAAGTGTTAGTCGATTGGACTGCTCACAATCAATTAAACTATCTGGACTGTCAACGAATATGTTCTGTCTGTTTTGTACATGAGAACAAAGTTTTATAAGAATAACGAACTACCTATGTTACATTTAAATAAATTATATTGTTGTTACTGCTCCTTTAATAATATTCATTTACTAAACTTCTCTGCTTGCAAATCATACTGTTGCTTGACTGCCGAAGATCCCCAATGAAGATCATATTTCACGCTAAAAAAGTGAATGAGTTCCGCGTTAGGTATATAACGTTGAATCGCAAAAGTTTAGCGTTGTTACATTGCGCGTTATTCACGCAAGTAAGTTGCTTTTTCTTCGCAGTTTCTAAACAGTAAGGCAACCTTTATGCGTTGCAACTTTCACTGAAGGCCGGCAAGAAGTTGGCGCCAGATTGGTGTCTAGCCGGAACCACCGCGGGAAATAATGGTCATATTTAGTAAAAGCGCGAGTTTAGGTCGAAGTAATAAAAATACAGGAACAACGGATTACCCTTTCGCAGCCGCAACAACTAATCACGGCTTAGCAGCTCGGATAGCAGGCCCCGGCACCCTTTCCATCCTTCAATGTGTACTTGCCCTCTTGCTTCGCGGCTCGTTGCGCCTCTTAATTTTCCTCCGCTTCAGGGCCGCGCGCGCGCGCGCTTTACGCCTTGCATCCTAGATGATGAATGAGGGATTAATTCCAACACGGCCGCACTCGCAGCAAGAACTTCACGATAAATTTAAAGTTTCTTTAAAACAATAAGTTCCGCCGGCAGAACCAAGTCGATACGGGGAAACCGTCATCTTTCATAATCGATTATTAACGAACGCACCGCCATTGAAAGAGGGAAAGTTTTCTACTCGTAAGGCCGGTCTGTGTACGTAACATAAAAGTACGTTGCCGTTGCTGGTGATGGACGAGCACCAGGTGCGGCCAGGCCCATGCTTAAGTCTCGTTCGATTAATCGATTGCGCCTAGAAATAGCCGGCTATGAAGATGGTAAAGTATGATGACCGTAATGTTGCTGGCGCTTCGCGTTCCGCTCGCTTTCATATTTATTTAGGTACTTGATACTCTCGTGTAACTCTTTTATCAAAATCCATTTAACAGTAATGCCAGTGTTTACACGCATATCAGGCAATAATTCATTTCACCTCACTTCTAGCGGACTTTACGCTTTAGGCCTCGAGTAGCTGGCACGTTTTAAATGTAACGACGCCGACGCACAGTGGTCTGTCCAATAACAATCTAGCGGGACAAAAGTCGCAGGATGTACATAAATCATCAGTTAGGTGAAAATGTTTATTATTTGTTTAAAAAACACCATCCACATTGCTTTACCACCCTAAAAACTTTCACCTCAGCCTCCAAGTGTTTTGTAAAACCAAAATTCGTATTCTGGGGTTTTTTAAAATGTAGAAAGCGAATATCAACTGTATTTTGTAAAAAAAAATTGTTTACAACCACGTTATTTAGAAGGAATTACACATTTTAGCTCCTGATATCACCATTTTTGAAGATAGAATTATTTTAATTATGTGTAAAAATTATATAGAGTTGCAAATACTTGCAGCTTTAACTTTTGAATATGTAAGTACTCTATAAAGCAAATAGAACAAAACAGCACAAAAATGTTTAGGTTCCATAAAGTTCCCGGATATCTAGAGCTTTTCTAACGAAAGCTATTGAAAAATTCCATCATTTTTATGATTATATTTTAATTCTGTTCGTTGCAAATTAAAATACTCATCAGCTTGATTTACTACTTACTGGTACCTCTGCAATCGATTACATATTCAAAATACTAACAATTTAAATCGCGATACAATTGAGCACTTCTGATATATAGCTGATACTGACGCATTCTAACAATCGGTTACTAAGCGGCTACTAAGTTTTACTAAATACGTATAAAGTTGCATACCATATCATTCCGATATCTCTGGCTTATGGTATGACCAAGATTCATTCATTTTAGATGGTCATGATTTTGGACTTTTGCTTCGCTAGACCATCAATAAAACCGACCACTGTGCGACGTGCGCATGCAGAGGGAATGCAGCAATATCCCGACGCTATCCAGACTTTACACTTTTTAGCGAGAATCATTACATTCTTTTACTCTCCTAAACATTAATAAGAATAAAATAGGACCGTCTTTTTACACCTAATCATGATATTAGATTGCTGCATAGGAAATTCGATTTTTGAAAACGGCTTATACTTACTTCTAACTGTGTAACTTGCACCATTATTTATGACATTTTCACAGCTATGTGAAAGTTGTGTCATACTTCTTATATAAAAATCTTCGGATTTATCATTAAAAAAAGGGTTTGTTGCAGTCTTTGTTGCATCGAAATTATCGCAGTTTTTCCCGTGTATGTAACCTGTTTTGTAGAAATCGGAAAAGGTGAAAATCTGTTGGTGCCAGATTCGGGAAATATGGTGGATGAGGAATAACTTCCCACCGCAGTTCAAATAATCCTTTTTTGCGTTGCTATCGCCACATGTGGTTTCGCGTTGTAGTGGAGGAATATACAGGACAACCTTTCGATTCACAAGGGATGGTCTTTTAATTTGCAGCTCTTACTGCACTCTTTCAAGTTGTTGGCGATATAAATCAGCATTGATAATTGTATTTGGATTGAGTAATTCGTAATATGCAGCGGAGAGGTGCTATAAAAGGGACAATTTTATTTAAAACACAAGTCCAGTAATGGAGAGTATCTTTATTGGCCTTCAATAAAAATATCTTGTAAACTCATTAATAATAACAGAAAATAACAAAATCTTTGATTTTCTAATACATAAGTCGAAAATGTCCCTTTCACGAGCAGATAATCTTAAATGGAACATTAGACGTCATGAAAGGGACACCGTGATGAAAATAAACAAAATGAGAACAAAAATGAGATGAATTGTTAAAATACTATTAATGGCGCATAGAACAAAAAAATTGAATACGCCCTTTATTCCGCAAATTTTACTTCGGAACCAATCTTTTTTACTGGTAGCAAGGTTTTCTTCACAAACGCAGGAATCATTATTTTTAGAATTATTTGTTAACAGTCTCGCTCGTTTTCGTAAGCCCATGCTCGAGGCACAACAGTCGTCACAAAAATCTAAATCAGGAATTAAAATCTCACTGCTCTCATTTAAGAGTTGTCATGTAACCCCATTTATGATTATAAGAGAGCATATTATAAAATACCCTGAAAACAAAAAAGAATCAATCAAACTTACCTGTTATATCGTTTCAGGTGAATATTAGCTCTTTTAATGATATAATACCTTCACACTTAGTATATAACTTTGTCACACAAACCATCTCAGAAAAGTAAAGAAGCTTTTCCTTTTATATCAGAAAAACATCAACCGCGGATTATTGATCTGTTGCGAGTGACTGAGCACAACTGTTGCCTTAAACAGGAAAATAACTTGTATATTTAATGCGTTTAGAATTTTGGCAATATGATTTGTCGCTTTTATAGCACCTCTCCCCTACTCGTAACATAAACGAAGTGGGTGACAGAACTTAAGCAGCAACCTCAGAAGCATACTGCTCCCCGTTAAAAACAATCGCGAAACTAACGAATCTTCGCTGGACTGCCGCCGATATTACACCCCAAGATCATCCCCCGCCCGCGTTGTATAGCCAGCGCCGAAGACAATCGGCTATCCAGAAAATAATCACGGAATAACATTCATCCGATCGGATCAAGAATATTAGGAGCAGCGAGTCGCGCTCGCAAATCGAATCGCGTTAGTCGCATCTATTATTCCTCTTCTCTCCTCGGTGTCGTCCAATCGGATTCCAGCGCGACAACGACAGCTCCATCCGATTCTCATTGGTTGAAGCGGCGATGCCGAGTGCAGGAGGCAAACCTGGGGGATTCCCAATTCCCTGAAAGATCGCATTGTAATCTTCGGCTAAAGCAACGGGGTGGAACAACAATTACGGATTGTATACGATCGTCGAAGAGGGTGATTCCCGGGGTGGAGACGCACAGACTGGTTGCCACGAACCCAATCTCTACACGATGACGGTCGTGTATACGTATGCACACATTATCGCTCGTGTCGAAGCGTTCGAGTACGTGTCTGCGTGTAAATCAATTGTCGTGGTAACCGCAAATCCACGCGCCGCGGCGCGAAGGTGCCGCCGCTGCCTCTGAGCATGACGGAGGACAAGGGAGAACCGGGGGTGCCGCCTCTCTGCGATAAAAAGAGACGGATAAACTAATGGAATTTTCCAGAAAGTGGGAAAAGAAGATTAACAGGCTTATTTTTAACACCCTTTATAACTAACCAATTAAAGGTCGATCATTCGGAGCTCGCGAAACGGATACCATTCATTTTTATTAAAACTCGGATATTGTCCTTAACCTGGTTCCTTTGCACTCTTATTTTCTTCCTGTATAACGTAATCCTATACCGTGAGATTTTTATTGCCTCTCTTATCTCATGTTTCCTCCTTCCTATTTCATTTTCTAAACACTTCGCTTCCTCTCTCGTTAGATACGATTTGTTTCTTTCAGTTTCTCTTCGTGCTTTGTATATTCTTAATTCCTTACTCAGTAGCTTTTTACATTTATCTGTTATTCAGGTTTTTAATTTCTGTAGGTAAATGAAGCACATCGAATGGAGGTACTACTTAGACACGTATCATTAACGTGACATAGGCACTCATTTTTTGTGCAAGGAAACTGAAATTCACATTTTCGGAACTTGACATTTTAAAGGTTACCTCGGGCCCATATGGAACGCCAGACGCGGGGCACCCGTTGACTGACACGCGACATAACTTGCAATTTGGTAACTGCAGGTGCTCCGGTCACGCTAAACCACAGTTTAATTACTATACCCGCGTGAATTGGCTCGCTGGCGGCACTGTCACGCGCAACGGTGTGCAAATTGATCTCGGCAGCTCTCTCTCTGCATTGACCTCCGCGTTTTACCCTAGCTGAGCTCGCCTTGATCGAAATGGCTGAAAAATCTTCGCCTGGCATTTCGTTCAGGGGTAACGCCGCCATTCCCGCAAGTTCCAGACTGACAGCTCGAGCTGGAATATAGGTGTTCCTACAGAATCTTTACAAACGTATGATACAAACATTGCGCGCGGTAGTGCTTGTAAAAGTAAACAGACGTGTTAGCAAATATGAGCTCGACAATCATTTACAAATTGTAGAATAGAAGTGCTCTCATTATGGGCTCTCAAAATGGCCGCGAACAAAATGATTTCCCGGAGCACTGTAAAAAAAACTGACCCACACTGCCGAAAATGACTGGATCATCTGAGAAGGAAATACAATATATATATATTGGAATATATTGTCTTCCATGTAGCGTAGGATTTTTTTGATATTTCACTTATTCAATTTTTTACAAGCATTTCAGTGCAAACTTTTATGTCAAAAATTAAAGTCAATTCTTCAAGCTGCTATATTTCCAAAATAATTCGAATTTTGAGAAAATCCTACGCAACATGGAAGATAATATATTCCAGTTTATATATCTCTTTTGTATTTCCTTCTGAAACGATCCAGTCATTCCTGGGAGTGTGGGCCAGTTTTTTTGCAGTGCTCCGGGAAGCCATTTTGATCCCGGCGATTTTGTGCAATTTTTTAAAAAAAAAAATTTTCTAGCAAAATAAAGATTGCTTTGAAACTACATAAAAACCCCAAGCTCTATATTTTTATTTGTACGAACAAAAAAATTCCTAACTTTGTCTTTTGTTAGTGGCTTCCGAATGGGGTCCCCCCTTAATTGAATATATTACTACTTAAGTAGGTACGTTTATTTTTCATTAAAATTTTGTAATTCTACATTTTGCAGGGTGTAAAATTAAAAGTGTTACAAGCTAGGATCTTTGGATCCACAGTCAGTGTACAAAGTATTCATACAGCGACCAACCTAAAGAAAAACTTTCTACATCCATGTCAGTGATTAATTTGAACGGAAAAAGGCGATTTATAAATATTTTTTGCTAGATGTTTGTAGAATAGATTTTGTATAAACAAAATTTTATTCCCCTTAGCATTTACAAAAATATTAACAAAAACAGATAAAAGTGCAAAAAGTATTCGTACAGTTAAATAAAGAATTAATAAACTAAATATTTAATGTTTTAATAATTTGTGGGATTGCCTCTTGATTTTATAATAACTTCGGGCCTGCTTGGTATAGAATTTACTAAGTTAGATGTTATAGCAAGCTGTATTTTACTGTACTCTTCTAGCAGAGCTGCTTTCAAGCTTTCTTTAGATGTAATATGTATTATGATTACCTATTTTTTTGTCGACATAACCCCCTATGAGATTGATATCTTGTGATTGTGGCGGGATCTTCAAATATTTTTGTGTGTTATATAAAACCCACTGCCACTTAGGAGGAATCCTTGCTTGAATAGGTAGAAGGTGGGACGTAAATAGAAATTTGATGTATGATATGGCATTTCTTTGCGAGGCATTATATGTGTTCCACGTATAAATTTTTTATTAACTTGAAGGATATGCTACAGGTGGCTGTATACATATAAATTTTCCAAATAGAAGATATTCTAACGCGTTCTGAGTTTGTCATTTAGGTACTACCTAATGGTTTTTAATCATTATGAAATACATTTCACAATGCAGCATTATTTAAGAGCTGTTTATTCGCGTTTTAGTATAATCCATTGTAATAATGATTCAACGGGAAGCATACAGAATTAGAGTTCATGAGCAAAAGCAAGAAGTACAAATGTAACCCCCAGTCAGAATGGGAGAAACATATATTTTGTGTTCCATTGGTGCAGTTAACAATGCTCAGAAAGGACGCACTGTTTATGAACGTTCCGCACGTATCCGTCCTTGCATCGACAGCCAGGCCTGCATATCTGAAAATAAATAAATCGATGAATGCGTCGTTTCTAGTCAATTCTTGTTATAAAATTTGGGATCAGTCAAACAACCTCTCGTTCATATGCTCCAGAAATTTCATTAGCTTGATCAGGTGTCAAATAACGGTGGCATCAAGTTCAAATAAAAAACCAATCGATTACGTATCTAAGCTTGACTTCGTTAGAATCAATAACATTTCGAGAACAAATGTTTCAATCAATATCCCTGCTTACGTACTTGAAATCATTCAGCTAGGTTCAAACCCCACGATGAACACATTCAGAACATAATTTAGATAGCATTCATATACTTATGTTTCGAGGAATGAACTTGGATACAAACCGGATTGCAGGAGGGCGGCATCTCTGGATTGTCACAGGTGAGTGGACAGCCTGGACACTCGTCGTATATCTCGTTTTCAAAGCATAGCTTGTCACGCTTGTTGTTGACGAGCGGGGCTGGCGGCGGGCGTACGGCGCGTTGTGGACACTATTCCACGCGGCCAATGGCGCGAGTGAGAAAACCCAAGAGCTTCTCGCTCGTTCTCGGGTTCTCTCACTCTCGTCCGAAGGATTCCAAGAAATGGTGGGGATAGTCGCCGGGCGCACAATGCATGGTAGAAACGGGCTTATAACGAGCGCGTAGTGTATGTACAGCGGGTAAGTAGAAACTCCCGGTATATGATCAGGCACGCAGCAACAGTTTACACTTGACGACGCGTGTCAAATTACACTTCAAATTGGGTTCAAATACTATTACTAGTAATAATTATAGCATTCTAATATTGAATAGAGTGTTTAAAAATTATTATTTCAAGAATTCATTCCATTCATTTTGCAACAAGGATTAAACCAAATTAAACATTACTAAAAATAATGACGCCTAATTAATAGTTTCAATTGAGTTGTTAACAAACATCTTATATTAATACACACTACAGCCAACGATAGTACCCAGAAGAGCATCACAGATCATGAGATCGTCTTTATTTTTAAACGATTTTATTCAGCTTCGATCCTCTGTTTGTTTGTTTGTTTGTTTCTTGTATGTTTGGTTCAAATCTAGAAACTCAATTTCATCTCACTTACACCAATCCAATTGTCTTGAAACTTTGCAGGCGTGCGTAGTTGGAAGACAATACAAAATTATGAGAAAAACCCGAGGGGGTGAAAAAATTATCCAGTCATCAATAAATATAACCCACAAATCCACAATTTATCGAGAAATGATCCGTCACGTATCATTTTTATGTTAAACGATATTATTAAAAATGCACTAAAAATTAGAAAATAATTATTTTCTTGTACTACAATTTCGATGGTGTTTTTTCACCTTAAATAAAATCGAGGAGCAGGATATTAAATTTCATAACAGAATATAAATTTAAAACAGCATCAAACGTCGAAATGAATTTGTTGTGAGATATTCTGCTCCACGATTTTCTTTAAAGTGAAAAAACATATTTTATTATTAGTCAATATTAATTTCCTTTCTTATTCTATAAATCTACATACAATTTGCATTTTAGTGTATGCCTGTATATTTCTTTTATTACTGGACCGCGGATGTTTATGCACCTAAAATATGCAAAAAGCATATGCAAATATACACGTAAAATATGCCATGTCTACTTTTATCGAATTTATTAAAGGTAGACCGGCAGTTCCGAATTTCTTTATTGTGGCTGGAATCATTTGTAAATGTGCCTTAATAAATGTTAAATTTTGAGCAACTTGTGTCTGCTGGAAAACATTCTGAGCAGTTTCAATTGCAACGACATTATTTCCATTAAAAGTTTCAACTACCTATTTGCAGAAATAAAATAAAGAGTGAAAATTGCTAATTTTACTATTTTGTCGAACCTGTTTAATTTTATCGAAATTGGTTATGTGTATCACGCGATTGTAATGCACCAGTCTCTACTAACGACTTGTTCTGTCGCAAATGTTGCATGTATTGCGATTTATCACTAGTGTCGCGTAAAGGCTTGATAATTCATCTATGATCGCAACCAAATACAGTGCGTTAGATATAAAAGAAATATATGTGTACATATGCCTTTTAACAAATCATATGCAATATGCAAAATAATATTTGCATATCAATACATGCATTTATATGAACATGCGCAGTCTAGACTCATAAATATTATTCGCTTTCGTTAACTTTTAGGAAAATATTTTTCCTCTAATATTTTTTTACCAATCATCCGTTTCGCTTGATTATTCCCCCCTCATAAAATACACGTTTGTTGACATTTAAGGTAACCTTTACATCGGTTGGTTTATTTTAAACTTACGTCGATAATTTTTTTCAGAAAGGGTTTTTTTCATTAGGTCAGTACAGTAATGTGTTTCTTAAACTTTTTCATATAAAATATACTAAAAGTTTTGTCCAAGCGGCTTTCCTTAGCACACGTACGAAGAAAAATTAAATTTGGCTGTCTGTGTTTAATACACTGTGCTACTTTTTCTGAATCCAGTGAAACTTTTTATTGCAAATGGAATGTGAACAATGATAAAAATTGACTTCGCAGACATAACAATCATGAGATAACATTCCGAAGAAAATGTTCAGGGAATCATCTGTTACAATTTTACACCGACACGAAACTATATGATTACTTTTCATTGTAACTGACGATAAGACGAAAAAGGCTATCGACCCATTAACTGTTATTATACAATGTTATCTAACAAATTATTTATGCTTCATAAGATAGTTTAATTCCAATTTATGGTCAGCTATTGGTTGTCAATGAGGCAGACAAAATAACAGAGAGTTGTCAAACTTTCATTACAAAAAGTCTATCAGTAAATTGCATAAAACTTTTTGAAAATGGTTACGGACCAATTGGCTCAGTTCGTCCAAAGTAAATCCCATGCATAATCTAACACATTACTTATGTACCTACTGCTTTCATAGCAGCGAAAATTTTGAATTAGTTTGTCTTACCCAACACGGTGGAACTTTCAAGTTACAAGATAACTCATCCTTCTCAGTTAATAAGTGAAAAAGAAACAGATTAAGAAAAGAGAATTACTTGCGAAGCGTTTACGCGAATGAATTATTGTACACGCTGGAACAGGTTCGATATTATTGTCAGCTTTACAAAACGCCGATACGATCAATAATGTTCGAAAATGTTTTGGCGCTCTCAATTATTTTCATTTCTCTTCGGGTACGCTTTGACTTCAAAGCGCACTTCGATCGAATATACCTTTGCACCCTACTTCTTGACGAGTGGCACTCTTTACTCCCTTCATACCGCTCGTTACGAAGCTCCGACATCGAGAAAGCAGCAGGCTGCCCCTTTAAAAGGTAAAAAGCAAAGGCAGCCCGCTTGGCTCCGACGATAATTGACTGTCGGAATAGCTGCAGTTGATAACTTAATTATGAAATTCCGATTTCATTTTGTTGCTAATCCTTCAGCGTGCCATCATTTATTGCTTGCAGGGTAGACGATCGAAGAGCGTTACGCGAGAAGCGAACTTTCAAGAAGAGAAATCACTTTGCCCTTTAACGTAGGAAAAAGGCTTGGAAAGTTGTATGGCTTTCGTAGGAACCGCAGGAAACGAGGTTAAAATGTTTATGTTCGAAAACGTACGACGCCTCGTAAAAGTTAAACAATAAGATCTCATTCGTCTAACGGTAAATATTACCGTGTTTCTTAGCAGGTGCAGTTTTATTACTCGTAGCGTGCAAAATGTTCCACGCAACTTTACGAATGTAGCAATTGGTTTACAGCATTTAGGTCATTGAACAATTACAACGTACTTCCCCGTATATTTTTCAAATCGTGTGTAAGTCTCTCAAAGTTTACGTCTATTAATTGAGATTAATATTATATTGATTGTAACCTAGAGAATATGCTACCCCAGCATAAATATATTATTATATACCACAATAGATATGGCACTTACAATTAGCTAATATCGTTGAGAAATTCGTACAGTATCACGGGAAATACAATACCTTTATGAATATGGACTCGCGCTAACATTCCTCGTGGAAATAAAAGAAAAAGCAGATGACTCGATACAGTTTATCCTTTTTCGAATTTTGGGATTATTCGTTTGTTCGAAACGATCAATCAATTTCCACGCCATGTCGATGAAAGAGCAATAAAAAGTTATTTCTTTTTTATTAAACGAGCGGATGAAGCAATTCGTTTCCGAATCATTCCTGGGTTTGGCTTGCTGGCCGGGTAGACTGAGAGAAGGCACATAAAGGACCATGTTCAAAAGAATCGACATGAAAGAGAAGGAGAGCAATCGGCATTGGTGCTGGGAACAGTGCGTAGGCCAGGAACCACCAAACTTAGTTAAAAACTTTGCAGTTGGCTTGGTATTCCAAGCTCGCGAACCAAGCAAATTGGTAAAGAGAGAAAGAGGTACAGGAATAGGAAGGGGGCACATATTGAGGACATTCTTTTTTCTATGAACCGGGTGGTTCCTAATGCCTTCACCCACTGTTATCAAAATTGTTTTCACGTTTCCATGTAATTTCTAATCTGTGGCATCGATAGAGACTCGCGACCGCCAAGGCACCTGTATCAACGACTTCTTTGATAATATAATTTCCAAAAGACAAAATATCCCGTTGGTCTGTAGACACATGAACGATCTTGAAATTTTAGAGGACCTATTTTTAAACTCATTAAAAACAATTCATACATTTACGGAGTTATACACTTGTCTCTGTAGATATGCGTGTATATTGAAGTAAATAATGATAGCGAAATTTATAATAACTCAGTTTAAATAGAAAAAGGTTAGTTCTAAGTATACATTATTTGTGATACATGTTTTAATTATATTTTTAGACATTTCTTTAACACATGTACACATTTAGCGAGTGTTGTTTATTCGAATTATATTATGGCATACAAAATTTTATTAACACGTTTAGAATCTAAAAATAGTGCGTAATGTATTCAACGTTACTTTTGATTCTTTTTAAACAATTTGGAGTAACGTATTATCATTAATATAGCATTTACGAAGAAGCAAAAAAATTTTTTGGTGGTGTGCTCCGAATTAATTGCTAGCCAATAGAGAGACACCTGAGTAGTATATTCAGTCAACGTGGTACTTATTAAATACAGAACTTTAGAACAGGGAATCACGTAGTAATTTCAAGATCAGCACTTCATTTAAGCCTACGAATTACGAATTTTACCATTCTTATCAAGTTCAACGAAATTAGCATGCACTGTTGATTTAAACTTCGGTGTCCCTAGGAGACGTACTTGAAATACAAAAGATCAAACAAAATATAGTTTAATTAGTTTCAACAATAACAATCAGTGGTCACTTAGTATATCAAAACATTTATTTTATTCACCAAATACTATAAAACAAATTCATGCCAAATAGAGTCAGTTAATTTAAACTTTTTGCTTCGCAAATAATATCCTTTCTCCTCAACGTAAACAAATCACAGAAATCTCATGTTTCTCCGTTACGACTGTATTAGTATCGTGCGATGTGACCACATTGGCGTTGTTTTTCGCCAACGAAACGTGTTCCCGATAATCCAGCAAGTAATAGCGGAGACCAATTTGATCGGCAACCTCACGACGTAGAGTCGACGCATTACAAAGTTTTGAAAGCTACGATTTCTTTTGAGTGTTATCGTGCCCGCCATTAATTCCGGCCATAAATGGCGAACGGTGCAAGTGCACCGTAACCACTTTATGCCATGAGCCGCGCACTCATCCACAGGCGTACAACTCCTCGAGCTAGCGTCGTATTGTTGTGATTACACTCCACTCGTTACTAAGTCATTTTACGTCACGGGAACGTTGCTCCCGAAACGTTTTTGAGAGCTGCAAAACTGCTTTTCTTCCCATTGTCTCTCTCCCTCCTTTCTCTCTCTCTCTCTCTCTCTCTCTCTCTCTCTCTCACCCCCTTCTAATGGAGTCTCGGCAAGGCTGGCAAGGGGCAGGGGTGATTTCGCGGGCGACAATTGTAGCGGAAGTCGAGGGGTATGAAACACAGAGATAATAATGATCGCGACTTGAAGGTTTATCGTCACGTTTCGTTAAGGGAGGTTCAATCAGGTACGTCGTTATTCCACCACTCTACAGTCGAACATTTGCCGAATTTACGCCAACAGAAAATCCCCGGACACGCCTCGCAAAGGCTCGAGAGACTCTTTTCTTCAACGCTCAACGGCGTTTCCCGGTACCCTTGACGCGCCTCCATTTGCAAACGGGTCCCTTCAAAATATCTTTTTCGTTCTATCCCTTGGCCTCTTTTCTCTTCTCTTGGGTACTTGATATCTTTCGCTCAATTACGTCGCTGCACGCATCGTTGAAGAGATAAGCTGAATCCGTAAAAAATTTGCCATCGTGATTGTTTGCGACTGCTGTTATACTCGTTCATGTGGGAATAACCATTGACGAAGGATTGTTCGATTAAAATTTTTCGATACATCAATGTGATTAGGGTAAAGGCAGGTAATATGGAACGTCTGATTTCAAAAGCTTGTCAAAAGTAGGGGAATTGTTTTTTTAATAAAACTGATGAGGGGGCGAAGGAACTAATGCATAATCATATTTACTTAGTCAAATGTAAAAAAATCCAATTGTTTTGCAATTATAATAAAAAAACTGAAAAGAGTGAAAATCGGCCGTTCGAAAAAATGGGTCCTAATATGGAACACCAAGGAAATTTGTAAAGAAAACTCAAAAATCTCCACATTTTTTTTTACTAAAAATGAAGATTTATTAAGTAAAAGATACAAATAAATAAATATACATAATTTTTGGAATTTATTCCTGGTTTCAGCGTTTCCTACACGTTGGACACGTAAATAATACGTCGGAAGCCCCACATTCTTCTTGTGCCCACTGAATGCAGCGAATACATTGGGTCTACTTTTCATTGCCATTATTTTTATAATTACCATCACAAAATAAGCATTCCGCATCATCGTCGTCATCGTCATTATCAACTTCATCTATGTTACTCGGTGTGTTCCATATTACGTACGCACATGTTCCGACAAGTAATTAAGAATTATACTAAGAAGAAAGTAACTTAATTGGTAAACTTTTGTTAAATAATCAAGAACACACATATTTAATGATAAATTATATCAAAATAATACTTTGTAACATACCTTCACTACAATATTTAACTGTTTGATGCACTTTTCAGAAACTTTTACACTGCACGAAAAATATAAACGTTTCTCTTTCAATGATTGATGCCCGACTGATCCTCAATTGTCAGTATCATCGTCTATTGTGTCTAGGGATCTAGTATACACGATTGCCTGAAGAGTTCGTTATTTCTTTACCGAAATTTTACGAAGTTCCATATTACGTGACATTCCATATTACCTGCCTTTATCCTATTAACGAAAACACCCTTTAAGTGCAATTGTCTTTTTAATGATAAGACAATAATGTTAGCAACCCAGAGTAAAGTTTGAAAATTTTGTAATGCAACTTCGTGTGCCTATTAATAAGCAGTATTTTATAAAAGAAAACTAAAAAAAATGAGCCGAATACGTTAATATTTCTTACGAAAGTACAATTCAGTAGTTCTTTGCTACGTTAAAAATTCTCGACATTGTAACTTAGAAACGCTAAGTGCAAGTAGGATTCAGTTGAAAAAGTTATTTATATAGTATTATTGCTACACCTACTGTGTTGCCCTTAAATCATCAACTGCTCTCCCGTCCCAGTTTGCTTTACCATGACAAGCGTTTTAAAAATTAGGGGAGAGTGGGGTAAAACGGAATGCTCAACTTTGGAGGGTGATAACATAAAATCGGAAGGAGAAAAAGACACGGGACTTCAACAGGAGTCTTCAGTGAATCTTAGATTATAAGAAAATCAAAGCCATTGTCAAAAAAAATCTTTGGGAACGACGGAAAATGAAATTTACCGGAGGTATTGAAATCGTCGCCTCGCTCAAGTGATGGGGTAAAACGGAACACCCACTTGAAGACCATGTAAACGTACAAAATCTTTATTTTTATCATTTAAAAAGGATTCATTTATGTAAAAAACTATAAATTAGGTATAACTATTACAAATAAAATATAACAAAAATATATATTATACGCATAAGAAAAAATATTTTACCAGATAACATAAAAATTACTGAAAATAATCAAATACACATAGATTTTTACATGAATAATGAATATCAACACGTGCATGGAGAATTTTTTAGTTTTTAGTGCATTTTAAATAAAATTGTTTAACATAAACAATTTTTTTTGTATATTTTTTATTATTTACTTTTTAATGTCTGTTTTTATTTGTGATTATGTATATGCTGATTGCATATCGATTGAATTGTTTTGATTTGTAGTTACAGGCTGATTTCAAGTCGTTTGGATTTGTGGTTATGGGTTATATTTATTGATGACTGGGTCGTTTTTTCATCCCTCCCGTTTTTTTTCATAATTTTGTATTGTCATCATAACTACGCACGCCTGCAAAGTTTCGAGACAATTTGACTGGTGGAAGTGGGTTAAATAGGTGTTCCGTTTTACCCCATGAAAAGTGTTCCGTTTTGCCCCACCTGCAGTAATTTAGTAAATATTTAATATTTACACTTCAGCGTGAGGTAAAGAACTTTTTAATACATCAAAATGTAGCGTAAGGACTATCGAATCTAACGATGTTCTTACCGTTATTAATTTTCGAAATCCAAGTGCCGAAAAGTGGTCGAAAGTACAACACAATATTGAAACGCCGATACCGGAAATTTTTTCAACTCTCTTAACGGAAAAATAACCTGTGCACGAGTCTATGGTCTGTTACAAAATGCTGTGAGGACCCTTTGGTCCCATGTCACGCGATACCAACTCACTCGCAGCTCGCATCTAAGAGAAACATTGATGTTCCGTTTTACCCACCCGTTCCGTTTTACCCCACTCTCTCCTATACAGTTTATATTATAAGATTACCGGAAAATATAATTAAACACTACATTATCGTTCAGTACCTACTTTATTTGTTACTTTTTTAAAGTTGAAATAATGCTAATAGCAAAGAATATGCAATTATATTCAAATATTGAAGTCACTAATAATATGAAAAAACGATGTTAAATTGACATGATCACTCAAATTTTATCACTATTTTTAAGCAACTAACTTTTCATTGGGCTATTCCTAGTTACACAAACACGCTGGCACAAATGAAGGGTAAGGGGGAAAAACAGGGAATATCACAAAACAGCTTTATCGAGAAAATTAAGTTTTAATACTTTAGTCCATCAGTAAAGAAGCAAGCTCCAATGAATTTAATTTTCTTATATAATTATCTTCTTAAATAATTTCTTGTTTTACCTTGACGACAGAAGCTTGAAGCTTATGCTTAGACAAAGAGTGGGGAGATTCCGTATTTTGTACCAATGCAGAGTGGACATTTCCTGTTTTTAACTAGTATACCAAATCTTTAACGTTATCTTACTTAACGTTATCTTCGGTACTTCCAATTGCTACCAACAAAATCCCTACTAATATATAAAACGAAACGTTGTCTGTTTGTTTGTTCTTTCTTCACGCCTAAACGGCTGAACGGATTTCAATGAAAATTTAAATATACATTATATACGTCCTAGATTAGATTACAGGCTATTTATTTTTTATTTTGGAAACGTCATAAATAATTCGCGGGTGAAACCGGGTAACGAGTCAGCTAGTATGCTATAAATCGCAAAATCACGAAAAATGGCCTTTCCTTGTATTTTACCCTTCAAACTTTATTGGCTTATTGGTAATACTGACCAAGTCCGCCATTCCATCCTAAAATCCTTAAGGATTAATGGAAGCAATTACTTTTTAATCTTCGAACAGCAATAGATTAAAAATAATCCATATGTATTTTGCAACAGCTTGCAATTGTTCCCTGATTTATTGCATCTACCGGATTGAACTTTAAAATTGCATTTGCCGAAAATTAAGAAACGTGGACTTGGTCAGTTTTTTCCAATAAGCCAACGTTCCTCTTCTTTGTATCACATCGGCCACTTCAAAACTCAATCGCTCTTCTTCGTCGTACCGAGCACCCGTACCCTTCCTCCTTCCCAGTGGCGGGTGCCAAGAGATTGAGACAGCAAAGTCGACCGATAGATACCAGTCTTACCGCTCGGTACCTATGGAGAACCATTGTCTCACTTCCTTGCTGTACCCGTATACCTCCGGTAATATCGTATTATGCACCACGACTAATGGAGATGCTAATTCCGTACCGGCGCCATCGGCTTCCTTGAAAGTAGCAAGGTTGGCTGAGTCGAGATGGTGTCGGTAAGGGGAAGTGGTGAAGGGACGGCGGCTCTTCCATCTCCGAGTCACTTCAATCTCCCGCAATCGTGCGGAATATCATGAATGCCGGAGTATATCTCGATGAATGGCTGGAGTCGGAAGGGTGGTATTACTAGAGGTAGGACACAGAGAATGGTCCATTCGCTCGATTGATTGATTTACGTTTACAGCACCTTCGAACTACGGGTACTGAGGAACGAAGATACCTCATTATATCACTCTGTGCGCGTGACCACTGCGATTGTTGCTTCAACGGAACTGTCATATCTTGTAGCATTTAACAGCACAGTAATAATAGTGACTTGTAAATGTTAGGCACTCAGTTTTAGGTATATTTAATTATATAATTCCAAAGAAGGACATTTTACTAATCGTGAATATTGTTAATAACCATTCTATCCTATCGATGCATTATCGTTGTAGGTATATTTAGGCAAAAATCTGGTTGAATCAGAGTGTTTATGGCGTAAAGTTTAGCCTGGTCTTTTTTGGATCCCGACAAACCGAAATAGTTTTAAACACACGACAAAAAATGAAACGCGAAGAAAGTTGGGTAGCGACCGCATGCAAGATTCAAGAAGGCGAATCCGAGCAAGTTCGCGTGGCATCGCGTGCATCCGCGGCAGTAGCAGGTATAAACGGTTTCCACGGCACTGTCGTCCGTCTGTCTTTCTTCTTCTCGATTACTATTCGCTATTCCTTTACTTCGTCCCCAACTACTACTTCGACCATAACCTCTTACGTTTTCTCCCTTCCCCGCCCTTATTCCTTCAATCTCGCATTATCTCGCAAATAACTTGCCTACTCGACCGTTCCAACAGTCCAGCTGTCCTGTCTCCTCCACGGCGAGACGCATTACGATCGATATTCGCTTTTTCCATTGCTCGTCTCGAATCCTCTTTGAACCATCGGGACGATTTCCTGTCTTCTGTCGTCTTTCTTTCATTTCCGCTCGGACTACATTAAACGCTTTTGTACGATTTATTATTCCCACTGAAGGTCATATTTCATTTCACGTCAAGAGCTTTCGTATTCCAATAGGCGGGAACAGAAATTTCAGTGACAAATCGTAAAGTTCAGTCTACTAATAGAGCAGCAAACAAAACACTGATTAAGAGCAAGATGAAGGGGTAGACGAGGGTATTTTTCAGCTGTCTTGAACTCAACATTGAACTGTGATATAATAGTATGAAAGAAGCCTTAAAGTAATTAACATGCTAAAACAAGATGCACTTAAATATTTGAAATTGCTAATATAGTGCTCGACACTATTTTTTGCTGAATATATGATTATGATTAATTGAAACATAAATATCCAAGAAAAGGCATATACAATCTTTTTAAAAATCGTGTAAGGAGTAAATTAGGCAGCGAAAACAATTTGAATACATGAAATTTGCATACAACTTTAGATAACTTGTAACGAGGACTAATTTATTGCGACACATTTTTTTGACGATGAAGTTTATCGCTTTGAATAGTCAAAATAATAAAATTGAAACAATACGTCATTTTTTTCTAATTAATAATCGATAATTTAAAACAATGTCATTTATGTATCAGATGATACACTATTTACCTTACAGGAAGTTCGTTTCACTTTTCGCGTGATCAATCGGCAAAAAATAGTGTCCAGCACTATATAGCTATGTACCTTGGGTAAGTGTGCTGCTGCGTCGTGTCATAAATTTTTATTTTTAATTTTCTAACATTGGCACTTATTAACATGGTCTCCAATAGTTACATAATTGAGGAGTCCTTGTAGAAAACACTCTAACAAGGGAAGATCCCGAACCCGGAAATTCAAAAAATTCTGAAACTTTGTGAATATGTAGGGGATTTCCTCCTGATTACAACGCAATTTTTTTGCTGCCCAATTTCACTCTAAGGTGGTGTAATTGACCCCTGAAAATACGGTTATTTTCTGATTTTATGTTATAACTCTTGAACTGTAAAATAATTTTTTCACCAAATGATAGATCTAATTAAAAGAAGTAACTTTTGTCTTGAAACTTTTTTTCTATCTCTTACAGTTCGCGAGTTATAACACAAAATCGGAAAATAGCCGAATTTTGAAGAGTCAATTCCACCACCTTCGAGTGAATTTAGGCAGCAAACAAAAATTGCGTTGTAGTGAGGCGGAAATCCCCTACATATTCACAAAGTTTCAGAATTTTTTGAATTTCTGGGTTCGAGATCTTCCCTTGTAAGTGATAAAATTGAAAAAAAAACTTTTTAGCGAAAAATGTTCTACGCACCAATGGTAGTACCATAGTATAGAATTTGATTTTTGGCACTTACAGTGTTTTCTACAACGACTCTTCAATTTACAATCGTTTATACTACAGAAAACTGTTGGTTAGTTATCAGCGGCAACTATACTTTTTACCACTACAGCCAACTACATCACTGTGCTAGGAAATTCCTGCAGAAGTGACAACAATATTTAGAAAATGAATTTGTGTTTTTCACAAATTTTACTGGTACCAATTAAATCAGCGACATGTCAAATCTGTTTAATTAAGCTTCAGCAAAACATCTATTGCCTGTTGAAACTACAATTTAACATAAAAATTACACTATCACGAGCCCTGTAACAAGATCTTCCATCGTCAAATTTACGGACATGCTTTTATAAACAAATGCGACGCTAAGCAGTCATTATGGTTGCACTCACCAGTAGAGTACCAGTGACGTATTCAGTATGATAGAGTAACGGTATCAGTAATATTTTAGAAATCTTTCTCCCGCTGTGTCTTTTCTCGGACATTCTTTCTTTCCGAGTCTTCGTCCCGAAAGCATCGAGAATTCAGTAGCGTACAGTACCAGCGGCAGCCTTAAATTAATGATCTTGAAAGCCTAAAGCGTTGGTAGACACCCTGGAACAGGAGAATGCACTCAAGGGGTGACCGCTAGCTCCTAAGTCTCTTAGACCATGGTCTACTCCCACCAACCTCTTCTCAGCCCCCCTACACTGTTGAAATGTTAGTAAACTAAATATCTTATTAACCCCTTAAGCTGTCGCGAGTTAGGCCTCGTGTTGCGCTTCACAACTTTTCCATAGAGTGTACCCGGCTTAATGATTTATCGAAACAGCGCGCCGTGCTCCGTTTTTGTCAGCGCTCGCAAAATATTATTGTACGAGTAAGATAATTGTTCTATTACGATGTGTGATGGCAATATTTGAAAAGACGAACTAAGCGGTGCGTGTACTTTTCAGAACTGCTGAGCTGCGGCAGTGGGAGTGTACGTTTATACGTTTCTGGTGATTAGTGTAATGAGCAGAGTGTAATGAGCGTTGAAGATTTTGGGATTCTAATTGACAATGAGCGTGTGTTTAGCAGAAGTACGAGACTTCTTACCTGGAGGAATCAGAGCTTATGGTCTTGAGTGGAGAGGACGTTTCATAAATCTAAGAATTTCCCTAAGGTAAAAAGAAATTAATTTCAATATTCAGGAACTGACGAGATAATTTTGCAATTCGATAATAGTACAGGGATTGTTGCACCCAGCCCTCTAGGCAAGGCTTGCTAAGCTGCAATGGTGGAGACGTCGCGAAAATTTCAAATATATCGAGGCAGTTAGACTGCGATGTTTATTAACTGTCAGTTATTAAAAATCGCTAGAGACATTCAGGCTTTAGTAAGTAAGTTGATTTTACAAGCATGCATACTTAAAAACATTTTAAGAGCACTTCCCGTTCAAATCGCGCGGGAACATATAGGTGATATTTATGATCTTTTCTAGAAAAAAGTATGCAATGAAAGGTTCTAAAAGTTTTTGCACTCTATTCTGCTACAAATTTAGAGTATAAAATAACTTTATTTCACTTTTTCCCACTCCTGCCTCTGATATGCATCGCATGCTGCATTGTTGTAAAAAAGGGCGTGGACTATTGCCATGATAACTGCAGACAGGATCATCCAAAATCAAAAAGCCAAAGATATTCCTTAATTACACAGGTGCGATTATCGAACCCCGCTCTCTCATTGTTAAGAAACAATTAGGCAATGATTGCCATAAGTTTAAGCAATGGGGTCGCAGAAAATGTTTTTTTCGCACAAAAGTGTCCGTAAAAAATGAAGTGTATGAAAATTCACAATAGAGGGTAGCGCGATAGCGAGTGTAATTGCGAATAGAATCCCCATTGAATTTTTTGTTTCGGTAAAGAATTGCATTTTTCACAATGGCGATAGTGCACGACAAATTGTTTCGAAAAAAACGTACCTAAAGTTTGACGCCGAACGCGTTTGTCTAGTGACGAGGACTTGCCCGCGACCGCACTATTCTCCATGTGTTTATTCGATTAAAACAACAATTTATTCTTGTTTTAGTGCAATAAATGCACTATTATTCATTAAAAGAAAAATTACATTTCTGGCTATTATACCTGCGGCACAATCCATCTTCAAAAAACACCTATTTTTAAAGCCGTCACACTGTTAGTCCCCCTTAATTGCCTGTTAAATCTGTACCGTTAGGAATTTCGTTTCTACAATTTTACCTGGTCATTCTTGAGATATGGGATGAAAATATACAAAAAGAATTATACCGGGAAGTGTCTTTATGCGAGCAATTAAACTTCACCAGCCATTAGTATGCAGTTACTTTGGACTGTTTAGAGTTAGGTTTCTAATTACTCACACCGTTTATTCAATTAGTAATCAATTAGGACAATCAGGCACAAAATCTGTATGGGTTCACAAGGCATTATTAAATACTCGTATATTTATTTTTTAGATACGTCCACCATTATTAAACATTTTTCTCAAATGACTTGAACAACACTCAATTACTGCAGTTTACAAGAATTATTCGTTTTATTTTCAAGAAAAGGTGTTCGCACTGCCAGTCACTAATTTCATCTAATATGTCAGAATTTGCTGTAGGAAAGAAGAAGTCAGCAAGTGGAGGACCACTCTAAACTGAATCTGATAGCTGGTACAGCATAGTATTCACTTTTCTGAGAGTGTGAATGATTGTTTTTATGCACTCTTTATAATATATTAATATTAACACTCTTAATATTAATTCACTCTGATTGCTTTCATGACATGTTGCGTATTGATGCATATTTGTTGAAATCGTAAATCGAAACGAAGAAGTAGGTACCTACCGTACTTCTATCACTTTTCTTTGTCCAATACTTACATTCCTCGTTTTTTGAGAAAACGTAAATGTCTAGATTATTCAAACGATTTTTATTGTCACTAAAAATTGAGCTGAAAATTCAATTGTTCCTAGTCGTGAAATATGCAGAAACATACATTATAACTGAAGGAGGAGGTTTTAACTGCTCAACGTTATTTCCCAGGCAAAAAATCACAAAAGCCGCGATTCTTATAGACATAACATTTATGTGGTAGACATGGATTTCGACTTCTTCCATAGGTATTTACCTTCTTGATTCACTCGAAGCATCGAAGGTGTGAAATGAAACAACGGGGTAACAAAATGATAATCAAACGCCCCCAGCAGGCAAAATCTCTTATTAGATTTATCTCTAGATTAGGATACTATAAAAATGTAGCGGACATGTAAAGCAGTGTATTTTCACTCTACATTAGAGTACGCAATTTCGAATTACTTTTTAAGGAAGTTATTGATTGGATAGATAGGAGACAATGAAATGGAAAACAACGTTACGATAATTGAAATGTTATCATCATGGACATATTGATATTACGGTAATATCGATACAGTGCTAAACGGATTAAGGAACGATAATGATATCGTGTGCCAAATTATTTGATAATTCAATCAGCCAAAACGAATATCGTACACAACAGACGTCTGTACGTACGTGCGCGTGTGCCTATATTTAATATGTTTTGAAACTCCAATCAATCATTTAACGGTGAATGCAAACGCGAATTAAAAAATCCACAGATTATATCCCCGTCGACGAGTGATTGCACAAAGCAAACTGTTCGGGAGGTCGTGAATGACTATTCAGGCTCTGATTGATTGGCTTTAACAGACTTAGATTCGTAGATTGAGTTGTATCGACAAAGAAACCAGTCAACTCGCAGAGGGAGAGAAGAAGGAAGACGTAACACAAGCACGAACAATCGATACTTTTTCATTATAACTACCCAAGGCAATTACTCCGCGTGATGGTAAGAGTGAAGCACCTAAATGTAATTAGTTGTCGTCGGCAGGGCGCTTACCTAGGCGGCACCGCGCCGTTATATACATGGTGCAATTACAATTTAATTTTGTTTCCTGCCCGTTATAAACGAGTGTACTTCGTGGGCAGCTTCCTATGTCCGAGCAAAACACAACGTTGACTTTAGCGATCGTTCTAACTACATAGATATTTTGTCCAACTCTTACCCCAGGCCACCACTTCTTAGCCTTTTCTCTCTGTTTTGATTCGGACGGTAATTAATTATGTTTCAATAAGCCCGTCGTTGAGTTTCGAATTTTGATATTGCTGGCTAGAGTAAATGTTATCTAATCCATGGCGTGATAATTCGTGGTACAAAGGACTTGATTAAAAACACTAATGATTTTAATCACAAAAGGCATTCTCCTCTTCTAGCCTTATACAATAATAACTGACCCGTTACTCGGTTTTACCCACGAATTATTTATGATGTTTCCCACGTTCTTTATAAATAGCCTATAATCTAATCTAGGACGTATAAAATGTATATTCAAAATTTCATTGAAATCCGTTTAGCCGTTTAGGCGTGAAAAAAGACAGACAAACAAACACGCATGTTAAAAACACGCACAAAAAATTTCTGACGCGCCGGCCCGGAGTAGTATGTAGTTAAACAGGGTTGCCACGACGGGGACAGCAATATAAGTCCCTCACTGCAGACGCATTTTACGTGTCTCTTCAACAATTAATAACTCGGAAACGAAGCTTCAAACGCAATTTTGTCAGTTTTGATTTTCGTCTAATTTTAACCTGTAGAATCACCCCCTAAAAGGATGCTCACCCGTAGTCGAATACGGCGGTGTCATTAGAGTTGCCTTGCATTTATATTTTGCCATCAGTTGGAAGTTCTTTTCAATGTAAACATAAAACAGTCGAGAAATACATACAATATTGAAATTAGAAAAGCATCGTAGAAGATGAGAAAAAGTTTTTGACCAAAACAGTCGGGAAATCAGAAATTGTGCAGTTTTCTGTCCCTATTTGAAAAAAAAATTAGTCCTAAGTATGGAATCAAGTAAACGAACGATATAAAATAATAAACTAATTTCTTCACTAAAAGAACATATAATTAAAATTGTATATCAGTTTGTAAAACGCTATCTTCACTTTAATTCAAACTAAAAATTCTTCACAATTCCAGAGCATAATAAATTCCTCATAACAAGTGCACAATAAATCGAGGATGACAAATGACGAGCGTGCCATAATTTTTCCCACCGTCTCGCCGCCGCTAAATAATAATAATCAGAGTTAATAAAAATGTATCGCCGCGTGGCATAAAGAGAGCCGTTCCAGCGGCGCTAATGCGCGAGAGATTATACAAAAATGAATTCACCAATTAATTGCCGGGGGCTGGGGGAGGGTGTCGCGGTCAAAGCCGTGGAGCGATAAAGCGACATTAACGTTTATCGTTATTACCGGCCAAGTCGTAAGTCACGACAAAAGACCGTGGTCACTCTTTTACGGGGAGAAACGAGCGCGGTTTAAAGGGTGGTATCGAGAAAATGGAGCAGCACGCCGGAAACAGAAAAATAGGGAATGGATGAAGCGTGGGGGGTGAGGGCAGGCTGGAAGAAAGAGTGGCTGGGAGAGAAAGCCACTAGAAGTTCGACGGCTTGAAAAGCCGCGCTAAAATTCTTTCGCGAGAGAAATTGTTTTTCGATATTGGATTCGCATTGGTTCCGCGTTTTGCGGCAGTGCATCTCAAATGAAGCGAGGCGGGCGAACGACGGGCACGTAAGAGTAACGAGACGAAATAACCGTGTCTCGCCGCGGGCGCGCAAATTGTCACGCCTCGCCCCTTTCAAATTATGTTTTTGCGCTGGTTTCGACGGCGAGCAAAAATTGCTCGCGATTTCGTTGGGCACTGTAATTACTAGACAGAACGCGGGGTAGGCACGTAATTATAGCGCCCACGGTTGAATGCTGTTTTCAGTGCGATTTAATGCCAGCAAGGCCGATTGTTTGTTTATCGGCTGTCGCCAGGCTTGCATGTTGCTGACGTCCAGCAATATGCGTCAGCTATCTGGACGTTTGAAACGTGAGAATGGGAGTAACCGTTATATTTTTAATGTAATGTGTAGTTTAATCACCTGCTGGGATGCTTGGCAAATTGTTGTTGCGAATTGAGTGAAAGGTTGAGGTGATTTCAATCCGTATGGAGTAATTTACCACTGAGCTGTTAAAGAGGATTGCTATATGAGCGTTTTGCTGTTACTTTTTAGTATGACAACGTGTCTCACTGATTGTACATTAAATTTATTCTTGAAATTGTGGACGTCGGATAATACGAAACAAAGGAATAAAGTAATAAAAAAATACTACACTAGAACAGTTAAAAATCAGAGTCAACTTAGGAATTTTTTCTGTAACACTACATGCAATTTTATTGCCCTATTTCGTTTTCACTTAAAAGTACATATATTGAAGCAATATTTTGTAGAAACATTTTTTAAATGTCAAAAATATAGCCATCACTGCTGAACGTGTTTTTTCAATAGTATTTTTGGGGTGCATGTAATGCTGCCCATGTGATTAATTAAAAATAAGAAAATCGAACGAATCTTGAAAATAAATGTGAAAATATTACTGTTTCGTTAAAAGAAAATAGTTACATCGTAAATATCGGCTTTTACGTATTTTACTCTTGGTGTTCAGGTGAAAGAAAGAAAACGCAAATGCAGAAAACTCGAAACAGTTTCACAGAATGTACGTTGAAAAAAGTAAGTTCGGTCAAATACATACTTCTCAAGATATAGCGTCGACTGACTTAAAAAACGTGGATTTGAGAAAACTACGATTGTAGATTCAGTAGAAGATACTGTTGCAGCAGGATCTTTATATTCTGTTTCGCTTTAATCAGCGATTCCTGGTCAAATAAATTCCAAAGGAATGTGTGTGTGATAGCAAAACAGGAGAGACTATCGAGAGATCATAATAGAATTTGAAATCATGCTGGGACTATTGGGTATTGATTGGGGATCTGCGGAACAGAGGGACGTTATGTACTCGAGCACTCGGGAGTTGGTTCGTTTAAAATTTTATAACTTTGCTAATTACACAGATGTCAACAGTAATATTATGAGAATATGTTCGCAGGGCTTCATATTTTCAGAAATTGCATACGTCAAACATCATTTGCTTCCAGTGTGAAATATCTTCAGCATTTTTTACTTTCTTTTCTGAGTATTACACGCCATTATAGTCTTGGACCCCTTTTCTAAGTATAGTCTATGTACTGTTACAGTAGAAGTTAACTAATCGCAATATGTTTTGAAACATTTTGAATACTTTGTAGAACAGTCGATGACCTCACTAGTAATATAGAAGTACTAACTACTCTTGCACTTGACGTGAAAACTCTGTAGAAGTTTTCGAGTGACATTTACTCAAGGGACAGGGCCGAGGACACTATGAATATTCAGGATAAAGTACTGCTAAACTAGGCAATGATTGAGATGGTTAGTCCTGAGTCAACTTTCTGCTCGAAACATTGACGAAACAATGAGATTTGAAACACTTTGTTTTTCAAAACTGTCGACTGTAAACTTTATTTTACAGTGTGTACTTGTAGTGTATTTGTAGTGTCATGGTAAGATGTTCAAAACTATGGATTCGAGGAAGTGTGTTCGTCAAAATGGTCGAATAGTGGTTATGAATGTGTTTTCGTACATATGCAAAAGTCAGTGTTCTTAAGAATGGCCATAATAAAAATAGAGAACGTATAATAGTTAAAAGAACCAACTACTTGGATGAGTATTGAAAATTTAATAATATTCTAAAACCTGTCATCAGATGAAATAAAAAGTGATTGCATTGATCTTTATTTTATCACTTTTGTTTTATTTTAAGAAAATATTACACTTAAGTCAACTGAAAATGATGATTACCCCGATCCAAAACCATTTACTGCAAAGATTATTAAAAATACTTTCTTCAATTTTTCCTGTATTTAATACAAAGTATACCTCTGAAAACATTGTGGAGTCTAGAATTAACTTGAATTTTCAAGCTTTCAAAGGAAAATATAATTCAATTATTTCAAATAAGAGTTAATAATCGTACAAACCTTTAGTCTTAGCAAAGATTAAATTACGGGGGTACTTGGGTACTTCGGGGTCAAAAAATAATAAAAAATCTATTGTTTATGATAGCCACAAGTCTTAGAAGTATTTTAAAACAGATTTCATTGAAAAATTCGAAAAATTGCGAGTTTCAGCGTAAAAAGTAACGGACGGGCCATGCAGGTAAACGCGCCGCGACGGGCTTTAGAATCGTTTTTCAAGACTGTGAACATCGTAACTCGAGAACGGATCGATATTTTTTGTTGAAATTTTATCTGAACCTACAAAATACTTTTCTTCACAAGGTGGAACTCGCTCACTAAAAGTCCATAACTTTAACAACATTTAAGATAACATTTATCACAGAATTATTTCTGGAAAATCCTACAAAGTTAATGTTTGTTGTATAACTCCGTGAATTTTTGTTAAAATTTTTCGACCGAGTTCCACCCTGTAAATTTTGAGTTAAAAGATATTGATATACAACGATATTGCTTTTAAATGAGTTGGCCACTCGGAATCGTGTTCACCACATGGAAGTGTGCATTACGCAAGCACTCGTTTTGATGTGTTATATATTAATGAATTTTTAATATTATGTAAACATTCTCATTTGAAAATACTTCTTGTATCCCTAAGAAAGAATTGTTAAAAGAGCAAATGGTTTGAGTTAATACTGGCTCTACAATCTAGACCAAAAGAAACCGTTGATTTTAGCTGTCTAATACCCATGTACCCCCACAGATGTGACAAGTTTCATTAAAATTTTTACGTATTCTACAGATTTATTCACAAATGCACATTAACACTTCAGGAAGTGTATCGATATATTAAAACACTTTAAAAGTGTTATACGAGCTTGGGCGTACATTCCAGGGGCTTTGAATCGTGGAGGAATAAAGGAAATGCTCGAAGTGTCCGCCTCGTGGCTGAACACCTGCTATGTCGTGTAACATCGGGTCTTGCACTTACTGGAAAATACCAGGCGTGGTTCAAATAATTTCGTGTCTATTTGGTGTCTTTTCAACTGAAACGTTTCACTTGCATTGATATTCGCTCATCTATAACTTACGGGTGTGTCTGCCATTTCAGTATAAGTGTACTTAACTGTTTCACTTATTTAAGAACACGACGAGATTGGTGAGAATCAGCTACAAATTACCCCATACTTTGTTTTATAGATGACGAGATTGTAAACATAATATCAGATCAAGATTTGTTTGTATCATTATGTAGCAAAGGCGAACATTGAAAATATTTCCCTTAATTCCATAAAACTCAAAACTGTGCAACGTGCGGCCTATGTTCTTGTAGTATTTCTTGTACTTATTTTAGCGTATAGAACCCTCAAGTATATAGTAACACCTAACATATACATGTATAACGGAAATTGCATGTTACACTAACTGAAAAAAGTTAAAAATGGCACATCGTTGGCCTTACAGACACTTACAGACAGTGACCTTATTCTTTCTTTTCCCGTTGTTTATATCGACTATGACTAACACAATATCGACTAATCTATTGCAGTACATTTAAAAAGAAAATTGCACAGTAACTTAAACTTGTATAAATTTACCTGAGTACTTAGACTTTGGATAATTGTCCTGTCTTAAAATATGAAATTTAAAAAAATGTACATCTTACTTTAGTATTATTTAAAAATACCGTAATTAATTGTACTGAAAATCTGTATCTGCGAAAAGCGAATAAAGCAACCAAAAGCGATGCCGTGATGCATAGAACGTGGGGTGTCAAGCTGCTAGAATTTAATGCCTGCGCTCAATTTCTGCGCGAGGATGCTCGTTTTCACGAGAAGAGTTCATAAACTTTATCGACGCGATGCTGATACGTCTGCCGTGTCACGGGCAACCAGCGGCTCTCTAAACTAGAGAGCTTCAAAGATTGTCGAACGTGAGTGGTAACTGCAGCTCGAACAGTCACTTGTAGAATTTATCGAACGAACGAGGTAGTATCATTCCTCGGGCCCCCTTAAAGTGGCAAACTGTTGCAACACGTGATAGGAAAAGTAACTTTATCCAGTTTCATGTCGCCGATGAAACACGGCGATACGACGAATGAAAAGAATTCAATGAATAGATAGTTATACATTTGTTATTTAAATCCCTCACACCTCAAATACTCGGATACTCCCTGCGATCACCATAACCGTAGGATTTGTAGACGGTCGTACACCATGTCAGTCAGGCTATCTGCTTTACAACCTGACGTTCAGGAGTCCCAGAATAATATATCAGAAAATATAAACTTTCAATCTGCAAGTCTTTCACTGCGCAGAAAGTATATATACAACCTTTCCTACAATCTTTCCTTTGCTATAGTGCTTTTGACGTACATTCAAACACTTTCACCAGTCAAGTACAGCAACAACCACCTCCACTGCATATACAACAAAAACTTCTGAATCAACAAGACTGGCATCAAGAACACAACACACCAAACCAAGCAAACGATTTCAGACACCACACCGAATATATGGTATATGCCAGTGATCATCATCAAAGTTCCTCAAAGACATCTTCTACAGGGTGTTGCACTTAACTTTATCACCTCAAATATTTCTACTCTATTTAAAATTTCACAAAAATATTTCCTACAAAATTTGTGTAGTTTTGTGAGGTCCGACGTATAGTAACAATAGTTTTATTCTTTTGAGAGGAGATATTGAGATGAAACTTCGATTTTTAAAGGATCTTTAGTGGCCTTGAAGGGCTTATTGTTGTGGGTCGTGGAATTCGTCATTAAACTGGCTATCATTCCATTTAAAGAAATAATGTTGACCTTCGTATTTCATTAACCCCCCTCCCCAACGGAATAAAAGTATTGTTATTACACGCCGACTCCCACAAAACTATGCAACTTTTGTAAAATACATTTTTATAAAATTTTAAGTATAGTAGAAATATTTGAGGTGCTAAAGTTAGATGAAACACCTTGTGTACATCCATACTTTATACATACATGTCGAATATAGTCTGATAGTTTATAATCTGATAATTAAAATTATTAGAAGTGTTATAATTGTTACATTTGTTGATAATACGAATTTGTATTTAATTAAAGGTAAAATTGGGATAATTAGAATAATTTAAATATCAAAAATTAAAAATATTAGAGTAATTATGAAAAATTGAAAAGTGCAGACGTGGTCTTGTTATTGAATTAAATCCATATTTAAAAGGAGTATAAGTATGTAGTTTATCCTGTTTTTGTACAGTAGTGCAACATCATCCACAGACCTGAATCAGCTCCCTTATTAATTTATCGGAAGAGCAGTAGCGTTTATTCGCTATGGAGATTTACAAACTGCAGTCGCGACGTCGTATCACAACAATCGTTTCTCCCTGTTGTACGAGCGTTACGTATACGAATATTCAGCATTCGCGTTAAAATACGCAAGTGTTGATACAGTATTCGTATTTGTGCATGAATATTCGGTATTTATGCCGAACATTGTTCCAACTTCGAGTCGGTAAATTAATACACGTCAAAGCACACGAATATTCAGTTGCCCTGCACCACGTGAACTATCCACCCTTGGTAACGAACATTCAGTTGTGAGAGCGATGTCGAGCACATAGAGAGAAGCAACGACGTTGTTTTCCAATTTCTGAAAGCTGCTCAAGTAGAACCATCCATACGAAACCCTACTTCGTTCCACTTGTATGGAAAACTTACTCTGCATTATTCACATCTCCAAGCTTTCTTTTCTCCCTGTCTGTTTAACTAGTAGCATAGCGCATTAAGGATGTATCGGACGTACAATATTAGACAAAAGTATATGAAATTTGAAATACTTGAATATCTACGTCTTACGCAAAGTAAATCTAGATGTAAGGAACTCGAACGACAGTTGCAGTCTTATTTTTACTCCTAGAAGGGTATTTTTCACTTTACCAATGCTTTCTCAAACATTATTTGCTAAACTTTTGGCAGTGAAAATGCCCAGAATTCCCAAATTTCTCAAATTATAATTTATTTCTTTAAAACGGTGTAGTGAAAACAATTGAAACTCGGCAGATATTTTCATCTGTCCATATACTACATGCAACAAAAAAATTGAAAACAGTGGTACCATTTCTTCAACATTTTTTCAGCTGTTTTATCTGTCAAGATCGTTTCTTTCCATAAGAGAACGTATAAAATTAGTGAAAATTAAAATCGTTATAACTCAGCAACCGTTTAGTGAATTCGTTTAAAATTTTTGGGGCACATCAAGAAGATTAAAAAGAACAATTTCACAAATTTTCATTAACTTGGTACCACTTTGATAATAGGTCCGATACATTCTTAAACAATATAATGTAGCTGCAACTATTTTGTCGTCACTCGTAGCAAACAACTGCTGATTATACCACGATATCTATAAACGAATATTCTCTTTCCCGACGTGAGAGATGTAGAAAATACAAATAACGAATGTATACAGATAATGTTCGACAATGTATCGTACACATATATTCATGAACATTGACGAATATTCTACGATAACACAAATGGAAAGAACGGACTATATCGGTTCGTTCAACAACCGTTTTATTTTTAGGCGTCCGTTTCCGATTGCTTTGATTTTTGGATATGCTTGGAAATACGTGTCTTCTTATTTTGGCCCGTTTGCATGTTTGAGGGGTGCAACCACTCCTCAAAGTTCATAAGAAGAGGTACAAAAGTGACTAATGACAAGAACATCATCCATACAGCAAGTTATGACGAAAATGAAATTTATATAAAGTTTTATTCAACACAATGTTATAATATTCTTTAAACTAATAATAGGAACTTTTGTACCTCTTTTTATGAATTTTGAGGGGTTGTGCCACGCCCTAAACATGCAAACGGGCGAAACTAAAAAGACACCGATTTCTTATTTTTCGGTCTTTTAAAACATATCCAAAAACCAAAGCAATCGGAGGCGGATACCTAAAAACCTCTCCTTGTAAGAGTTCACGGTAGAATTAGAATTACACTCGATCGAAGCTGGGACTGAACGAATATTAGATTGAGTCTGAGTTGGCTCTGAAACAGTAATGATTTATATCTGAGGAAATGCAGTTGGTTCTAAGGATTTTGGGAATAGGAGAGGAGGTGCCAAGATGGAGTGAGATTTATGTAGGATAGCAAGGTTGGTTTGATATGTTTAGTGCTACATCGTTTGTGAATGGGGAAAATGTTGGATAGCACATATCGCTGCTTGGCATTGATAGTGGCATAACTCAAAAAGTGTAGGTAAATTTTGCAGGAAAAGTAGTTTAAAATTTGCATTTGACTAGTACACTGATCCTATAATTTCTTTAAATTGCCTCTACTTTTGCATCCATCCAGCATATTCACCAAGAAATTCAACAGAATATCAAATCAACCATATATCTTACTCCCTCTCTTCAGTTATGCCGTTGTTCGAGAAAATGTAATTCTATCTTTTCACGTTGTAACCCACGTTGAAATACAATAAAATATACAATTTATTTGCAACAAAATATTCACGCGTAGGTACACGTGTAAGTCTCGAATAGATAGATACGCAAGGACGAGTACATGTTGCGATGCGTGAACGTATGTGTTTCGAGCCGGCGTTGTGTGTTGTAACAAGCCTGTTGCTGCGCCATCAACTCCGTTTCTAAACAACTATGAGTAACGGTAAGCCGAGTAATTGCTTATGAAACGCGTTAAAGAGAGGACGTAGTCAAGTATGCGGCTCTTGTAGAGCCTTAAAGGGCCAACTGTTGCAATGGGCGTACAAAAAGTCGACCGCGAGCGTGCCGCCAGCTTCAAGTCTCGACTCCGCCCAGGCACTCCCTACTTGTGCAGATGCTTACACTTCGCCGACGACCCACAATGCCTTCTCCTTCCACCCCCGCGAAGATACATCCTGCATAATTTACGCGCAGTCACAGAAGAAGGAACGACAAGAGAAAGCGCGTTCCACGTTACGCCCCGCGCAAACAGCGAATTCCTTTTGTGCTTTCCCCCACGGAACGGCGCTGGTTGTGATCATTTCTATAACTTAACCCGACAGCGCGAAATTCTGCTCCAGAAAATTTCCGAACGGACCAGCTCGCGCTGGAATTTGAGACGCGCGTGAGATTAAAATTCCTCGCGTCATTAGATGAGGCCCGTTGAAATATTAAGTTCAACGTCATCCTGCGAAAGCATTTTTGAGTCCCCAAGAGCACTCGGGCATTTCCTTTCTTTTCAAAGTAGGGAACGAGCACCTTTGGTAATAGTTTCTACCGCCTTTGTTAAAAAAGAAAATAAATGGAAACGGTTATAACATGTTAAGTGACTGTTAGTAATTATGATCGATCCTCGCTTAAATATTAATAATACGAATTCTTCAAAACATAAATGACTACTCTATCAATAGGTTATATATTATTTAATTGTGATATTCTCAACAAAAAAACCATGGGTTGTCATGATATTTTGTATTTGGATTCGGAGCATTGGTGCTCTCCGTCGGCTCGTGCCTCAACTTTTACCCCCCGAATTCCAGCAACAAGGAAGGGTGGCTTACGATCATTTGACGTTATGGTCACGTTCGCGTATTTCGTGGTACGTGATGTTTGCGAGATATCTGCGATCATTAAACTCGAAGCGACGTGCTGGTGTGGGCAACGCCATAGTATCTTCCGGTACGCAGGCTTTGCGTATCGAGCAGTTTCTGTTCATGTCGGGCTCATTGAAAATTATAAAGAAATTTATCCGATCCGAACGGTCCCGGCAGAATTGCAGGGGTAATCGTCCTTGCCGGTAAGTGGACTGCAACGTTACCAAGTCCGCCTCTAATCCCATCAGGATTTACGAGTTTTACGAGAACTCATTATGGCTGTAACTAATTGCCAGTGAGATAAAGACTTCTTTCATGGGTCATATAACTGATTCGAAGGGATAAAGTGAATAGACAAACGCGAAGGTCCTCGTGGTCGTCGCCGTTTATATACGCGCGCGCGTGGTCTCCTCCATGCTTTTTTCATTGGAGGGTGGAAAAAAGAGGTAGGAGGCAAAGAGGAGGAACCGGAGGATGGTACTCTACGACGAGTACCGCATTAACCGGGGGAGGGTGGAAGGGGGGTGAATGCCACGTGTAAACGCGCCATTGCGCCTACAGCTTTTCTGTTCTCTCTCCGGCCCTTTCATTCTCTGAGTAATTGTATACCTCCTGCTCGCTCCCATCGGCACGACGAAAAGGAAGGAGAATAGGCGGAGGAGGCTGGAGCCGACACGTGAGCCCCAGCCCGCTAAGAACAACCGCCCTTCCTGGGGTTCAGCAGCTAAATACGGGGAGGAAATTCAAAACGGTCTTTTTAGTACGCCACGTGACTTTGCGTGTTAAAAGCGTTAAATGCGTAGCTGCCGCGTCCTCGAGGGTCATCAACAATATTTGTGACAAGGGCCCGTCGAATGATGGCTACATTTCTTGCCTTCCCCCATAGTTCTCTTTCATCAAATAGGGTGGACGTGTTAGATAACGTCTTTTGTTTGTAATAAATCTATAGCATGATATCATCAGAGTGGTCTGTCAGACACAGGACACCTTATTACCTTCTTTGGTATCAAGCCTACCTGCGAGTGTACTTTATACGCGTAGTAAGGATACCTGTGGCTGTAATCTGATAACGAAGGAGGGTGAGAGAAATACGTTTTACCCTGAGTCTGTTAGTGATCTTGCCAGTAAACAGACCCAACAGACTCTGTCTTGTTAGAAATGAATCTGTGTCGTAGTTATAGGAAAAATCTGTTTTAGAATCTGTAGGATGTATAAAAGACGACATTGCAGTGATTCCATATGGCGAATCTAAAAGAAAATCTGCTTCCAAATGCTGCTTGAACTGCGAATAATTGAGTCAGGCATGCAATTAGACAATTTTTAAGATAAAAGGATGTTTGTCAGTAAAGTGATTGACAGGCGATTTAATTAATTGAAACATTATTACTTTAAGAATTATAAGGCTGTTACTGTAGTACGTTATGTAGAAAATTGTAAGTGGTCTTGTTTCTTTTCTAAATTAGAAACGTACCATAAGTGTATAATATAGGAGACAAATATATTGAATTACATTTTGACAGTAGTGTAATCTGTACAATGATTGGCACCCTAAGCCGAAATCCCAATTGGAATGTCTATATTTTCTTGTAAAGTTTTTATATGGTCTCAATTTTCAATTATTATCAATGATTATGGATTTCTCGTTAAACTAAAACATCTTAAATACCTATTAAGTCTTTCATTTTAAAAATATTCAATGAAAAACAAAAATAGGCATAAAAGTACAATCATTGGCACCCTAAAATTTGAGGTTATATAGAAAAACATATGTAGTTAAATACGAAGTTTAAAGTGTTTAAACAGACTATTTCATTCACTATTGAATACCTACAGCACTTAGTAAATCTGTATTTCAATCCATTACTTAGTTATAAAGCGACAAAATATACTTATCTACCCCTTATCAAAATTTTAAAATTTTCTTAGAAAATCTTTCTTAAGAAAACGCCTAAAACTCAGCCCTTCGTCCCACTTTGTGGTGTTGCCAGATATAAAATGTGTAGTTCAACTACTGGGCTTTGCAGTGTTGTAGTGAAAGAAAAATAAGAAATTGTAAAAAAATAGTTTCTAAGTTTGTACTTCTTACTATTTGACTTTTTAATCAGGAGTGCCAATGATTAGTGCAGTGCCAGCATTAGTGCAGTTTCCCCGACATGAGTGCCTCCCTCTCGTAGTCCAGGATTAATATAGATATTCTTCAATGAAATGAAAGCTTCTCCATATTTGCCTTTTGCCATTGCGACCCTAAAATTACATCCATCGCCAATGACACCGACACAACCAATGTGTCGTTATTCATAACTTAATAAATAATACAAGTCCGTTGTACGTTGGGTCGAAGATACCCTTACGGCAAAACGTTTCAGGCTGCAATACAGTTTACTTATTTTACAACAGCCTTTGTGCCCTTAGGAGATTTCTGTTTCCTCTCTCCCACAACCGGGTTTCAGAGGAATAGGTACAGTAAATTTTTCACTTTGAGAATATGAAATTCCTCGTACCTGCAGCCAGTTCCGCAAACACCAGTTGTGTATAGGAGCTTCCTTCTCCGGTTAGGGGTCGGCCAAGATGCAAGTCAGATAAGACCAGTGGAACAATATTTTCTTGGGCGGGCGCTTTGCCAGTAGCTTGCGGCTAGGGCGAAGATTAGCGCAACCTTGGTAACGACCTTATAAAACACCGAACTTAGCCAGCGTACGATAAAAATATTGCCTCGCAAATTGAAACGTACGGCGGAGGTGTGTTCCTGCTCCCTTTCTTCTTCTCTTTTTCTCATCCTCTGTCCACGCGGCCCTACTGCCTTTCCCTCGCTCGCTTTACCCTCCTCTCTGAAAGCGACCATGGACGATCTTACCTGTGAAAGTCTCGTGGTAAAATTCTTGTGCAAGATTCCTCAGAATTCTTGACGAGCCCACAGCAAAATTGAAGAATGTAAACATACTCGGCTGTTACTGTTTGAGGCTTTTAACAAAGTGAGTGAGAAGTGATATTTTTTTCGGAAATAGTGGGTATCATCAGGTAAATAAATTTAGTGTAATTAATGAAAGCGATGTACTGTTGTTATAGAAAACAGATTTAAGTGTGAAAAATGTAGTAGCAGAGGGCTGCGTAAATTAATTTCGAAATGGGGTGTCTGTGCATAAAGGGGTTGTTGATGAATATTAACTCTGACATTTAAATGGAGCATGAATACGAGGACTGTGAAAGATTTTTTCTACAAAATTCTTTAGATACGGCATTAAGATTTTTGGCATGTCATCTTTTCCAGTATCGTGATATTTTAAATGTTCATTTTCGTATCGAAAGTTTATTTGAATTTATTTAATATGCTGTTTATTTGTATTCTTACTGGAATCTGAATTATTAAAAGCGTATCACGGATCACCATCTTCCTCGTTGCAGTTAAAAGGCTCCCGTACGGCCAACTATGAAAGAAAAATTTCTTGACGGGAATCCTCTTCAGAAGGACGGCTGTACGATTTCCTCTTGGTCGAATAACGCGTTACACGGGGCCCATTACATTTTTTTTTCACGGAACGAAGTATTATCTCCCTCGAGGGGAAACGGACCGATGTAGTACACTCGAAACCATGGAGAATATTCTTTTCACCCCTTCGCTGTTCCCCGTACAACCGACCCTTTCGAATCGGGGGCGTACAAGCAAGCGTAATTATTTCGCAATTTACTACCCTTTGCAGGATGTAGATTTAAAATAGCCGTATTTACGGTACTTGTCGGTGATACAAGACACCCGGGGGAACGCTAAATTAATCCACGCATGGACACGCATGCAGCACACGTTCATATCACAAGATCTTGCGATGTAATCCCAGCGACCCGCGAAACGAGTTGCGATTAAGTTTAAGTGCGTAACGACAGAAGCAGAGAAAATATTTCCAACGCGAAGTTGTTAGAGAAATGGTGATGTAGGGGGAAGATCTCGCACAAATGATTTTTTTACACGATAATAAAATTACTCTGATGATTTGAGGTATAGCAAGGTAATTCTTAAGGATATTGTTTAAAAAATAACAATAAGAAGCAAACTTTAAATTGTATTAGACAAAAGATGTTACCGATCAGGTGGTCATATTGAGAAAATCACTATCTTCCGTAATAAAGTAGATATTTTTTAAAAGCAACGAAATGTACTTTAAAAATGCACAAATGTAAAATTTGTGTCTATTTCCGTCTGTTACCACTTTTTTAATATACAGATAAATCGTACTCTCAAAGGTACGATTTATAAGTATAAGTGAATACGTGAATAAAATACCTCACAAAAATGGAAGTATGTCGAGTAAAGATAAGGCTTCAAAAACGCAAGGGATATAATCTTAGGGGATGAAGTTTGGAGCACTTACGGTTCAGTAGAATGTAGGTAACCAACTATAAAAATCAAGTTTTTAATTTTGTTCCACAAAAGTATCAAATTAATATCGCACTTGCGTATTCGTCGAGGATTATACTATACTGAATACAAGAATTACAGTAAACCTTTTAGAACATATTCAAGTGGTATGTAGAATAATAGGTATTCTTGAAGATACATTGCAAATTATAATTTATACAAGCCCGGAACTTTCATTCACTTTAGTCTGGCAAGGCGCTTAATTACACTGTCCAGCAGCCATTTTGGTCTGTAACATTCAATAGCCGTTTCTTACAGACTTTTGTGCGTTGAAAACGAATCCGCAAACCGTTTATCGCCATCACCCTCAGTTTTCGAGAAATTCGATTTTGAAAAAAAATGCAAATTTTTAACTTTGAACATCTTTTGTGTTCAAACAGTAATAGTTATTCGGTTGCTTATTCCGTCACATTATTCTGTGAACCCTCGCGAACACGATGATATAAGTTATTATTGAATTATAAAGATTTAAATATGTTTAAACAACGATCAAAGGGAAAAGGACACCCGAAATGCACCAATTTTTACAGATATCTTTTTATATATTTCAAAAACTAACGGTGTAGAAGAAAATCTAACTACTCCGTGCGATGCAAGAGACATTTTTCCTCCGAAGAGCATCAGCAGAATTGGTAAAACACCCTTTATTTACAATACAGAAACGAAAGAGTTTGGCGAAACGAGCGGCACCGACAGTGGTAGCCAATATTTATAATTCAATAATAATTTATATCGTTGTGTTCGCGAGGGTTCATAGAATAATGTGACGGAATAAGCACTATTACTGTTTGAACACAAAAGATGTTCAAATTTGAAAATTTGCATTTTTTTTTTAAATCGAATTTCTCGAAAACTGAGGGTGATAGCGATAAACGGTTTACGGATTCGTTTTCAGTGCACAAAAAATCTATAAGAAACGGCTATTGAATGTTACAGAACAGAAAAAAAGTTCAATTTTGTTGGACAGTATAATTATAGGTACTGTCCAAAAATCATACAGAGTTCATACTAGGACTCTTGGCTCGCCACACTCAAGTACGATAATGTCTTCGTCTCCATCGCCGTTACTCTCACTATATTTTTTCCATCCGGTATATTCTATTCCTAACTTAATTATCACATAGTAGAATTAAATTCTTACATCAGTACAAACAAACATATATCTTTCACTTAACTGAAGCTAAATTAAACAAACATATATCTTTCACTTAACTGAAACTAAATTTAACACAAAGCGAACCACGTCTAAAAAAGTACTAAACACCTCGATGTTATTCAAAGAATCTATACCAGCAATCCACAGAGGCACAGAACTTACCTCGAGTAGTATTTTTATTCCCAGGAAAATGGGTGCTGCCGAACTCGAAAACAGCACCTTAACATCTAAAAACCCAATTTCCATTTCCTGTTCCCCAACTCAGTAATACCGTTCTTCCAGCGTCTGCATCTAATTGCTGGCGTGTTTCAAAGAGCCCTGATAGGACGTGGAACGCTCCTTTCGCGAGCTGGGGGTTCGGTGGAACGAACGCTGGCCCAAGAGTTGATCTCTCTGTAGAGTACCCAGGAGAATAATTATCATGGAAGAAACAACTTTCGCGTTCCCGTATGTCGAATAATGCTGTGGCATTACGGGATAGGTAGGTGGGCTGGACTTGGCTCGGCGCAGCGAGCATCAGAAACGATTCGGCGTGTGCAATGGGTTGTAACGTTCCGCGCGGCGCTTCATCCTCGTGACTAAAAATTCGAGGTTGGCTGGCAGCCAGCGGACTGCTTTACTTTACTTGACTTTTGCGCGGAAAGAGAACGAGATAAGACGAGGCAAAGTAGACATCGGGACAAATATATTGACGTCTCTGAAAAACTCGTCGCGTCACCGAATATCCCACACATAACTCCCGCAATCGCGCCAGGATAAGTTCCTCTGTCGGTCGGTTGGCTTCTCTCCGTGACTCTCGAGATTTTGACAGTCGTCATAACATCGTCCCTGCACTGCATTCGCTCGAAATTCCGCCAAACCCTTCCTTACGTATTTGGCGACAATTTGATGAATCAGAATTCAGTGAAATAAATCACGACAGTGTCGGGCAGCGTTACATTTTCCCTATTTGAATATGCAGAAGGTTCGATGCTCCTTTTTTGTATAAAGTAAATGGAAGAAGAAGAGGAAGGTAGGATAAACTAACCCTCTCGTTTCACAATCTCAAAAACCAGTCGCATTCTTTCTATGCACAGTATTCTACATCTTCTGTAGACAAAGGAGTCAATTGGAGATGTAGGATAAGGTAGCAGAGTTAACGGCTCTTTAATTGGCCGACTGCATCGTCTCGAGCTAGAAACCGAGAACTAATTCAGTGTGGCCGAATGAGTTTGACCAAGAAAATGCCCCATGGTCACTAACGTCAGGCACAGACTCACCCTCTTTTCTTTGTAGCCCATTCCTCTACGAGCTTCCAGTAGCAGGCTCCAACACAGAGAACAACGGAGAGTGCCATCACGCTCGGCCGGAGCCGTTTCTTCTGCTTTACGGTTTTAATAAATCTCCGCGGGGTAATTCGCGACGGGTCGGAGCAGACATTAAACCCACTGACATTCCCTTGGTTCCACCTTGCACGCTGTCGTGGTATAATATGGGGAATGAAATGATTCGTGTAAAATTAACGATGAAGAATCGGCCTGCTTGCTGTCATGCATGATTGATCAAAGATTAGAAAATTGTTGGTTAAACTGAAGCATCACATAGCCAACATTAACGCCTGAAATTTTTTTTCTCCAACTTAAAAATTTCAGAATATTGAAACACATATTTTCTACAAAGGTTGTGTGATTTAGTATTTAAAAGGTGATTTCTTCTACAAAAATAAGTGAAACTGCTGTGTTCTATATAGACTTCTAATTTCCACATATTCTATTTTGAAAATTGGGTTATATGTTCGCTGTCATGTATGTTCTGCCATTTAAATTATCATGTACTTCTTATGAATGCAATTAATTTATTTAACTGTCCTTTCTGGAATTACCAAAACGACAAAGTACAGCTAAATGTTAGAAAAATAACTTCCTAACAGAAATCTCCTGTCTAGAGTAAAAGTGACATAAGGAGTACATTGATTTAATGCAAAAGGTGATATAAAAAAAGAAACAAAATCTTTTCTGAGCAAAAAAAGAACTCGAGAGCTAAAAATATACTGCAGTGAAATAAAATCTTTTTCATCGAAAAAGCCATTAGAAACACGTCACTGTTCCAAGACTCAAACAAAGCCTTCACGTAAAATCCCCTGGATTACCATCGTCCTTAAGGGACAAACGTCAACTTCGTATCGCCCTAGCACATTTTCTGCTCTCAGCTTTCGCAGCAGTGCACGACACGTGCCGTAGCCGTGTCCGTTGATAGGCGGGCAATTTTCAAGGATCGAGGGTTGTTTGTAAAGCGAAATTTCCTAACCAGTCCAGTAACCCTCCGACGTTCTTAACTCAGTTGCCAAAGAAAATCGCTGCATTGCGGCAATGTTTATCGAACATGATTTCGGTAGGTTCGCGAGGATTAAACGAGAGCCGGCCCGCTTTAATGAACCCAAGCGATGCAGCCGAGCGGGCGAATTTACGCCATTACCACGCAAAGGCACAGGCGTTACGGTAAATGAAAATTTAATCTGCAGATCGATCCCGTCCGAACCGTTCTGTCTGGCAATACGTCCAGCGGCCATTAATTCGCACCGACTTTCACTAGTTCGTTCCTATCAAATCGTGTGAACGTGGATTCCTCCATAACTGTGTAGGGATCTTCAACGATTGGATTGGTCCAATACGAAGGGGTCCTATTTTAAGAACGATAACAAGTGCGTTTGATAACGTATCGAAAAATTCGAAAACACAGAATGGGGCAAAATTATTGATGCAACGAATCGAACATGTGGTATCAAATTTGGCTACTTATTCTTTTATAGTTTAACTGGTATGTTTGAATTTCACACATTGATGGTGGCGTGGTTAAAAAAAATACATCATTGTATTTGTGTCGAGTATTTAGGTACGTTTTTATTGTGTTGGAATATTGTTGAATATTATTGTATCTGTTATAGAGGTATAAGTGAAAAATGTTAATGAATTTATATTCCTTCCTTGATTTTTTTGAATTACTTTTTATTTCTTTCTTTCTGCTTAGAAACGGGTCGAAGCTTTTTCTTCGTAGACTTTATTTTTGACATTATTATCCTTACTAATATTTTTAATATAACTCTGATATTACCGGCCGTTTTTTGGAAACTAAATCATTGCACCATCGTGACCAATCCAAACACAATTAAGGGTCTCAGTGGAAAACAGACACATGCCACGTTTTACGATTCTAGACGAAAGCAAGTTGGAGAATAAATTGTTTTCTTAGGAAATGCGGTACGAAATTGAATTTATTTTAAACGGTACTTGAAGTAGATGGTAAATGACAACTATTGTCAGATTTTAGCTGAAAAATTATTTTTAAAGAAAATGCGGTACAAAATTGAAATTATTTTAAATGGTATTTCAATTAGATGGAAAATGACAACTATTGTCACATTTTAGTTAAGAAATTAATTTTATTAGGTGACATTTTCCACTACGCATTTGTTTTTTTTTCAGCGTGAAGAAAATTTGATATAATTCTGCTCGATGAAACGTACATGATATTATATTAGGTGGTGGTAGAATAACACTACATTGCAGGGACGAATTAATCGTACAAAGAAACGAAAATTTATGCATACGTGGCATGTGCCTATTTTCCACTATGCCTCTCAATTCTTCTGATAAAAAATCGATAAATCTGGTCAAGTTGATTGCATAATTTGAATCACACTACAAGTCACTATTTAGGAATACTAGCGTGCAAGTGGAACTAGTACGTAATAGTCAGACACGCCAGATAAATCATACGTAACAGCGCGCGTACCCGAAGAATTTTCAAAAATTGATTAATATCGAAAACAAAGGATCGTAGGAAAAATGTTTATTCCCTATTTTCGCCTTATTTTTAGACATAGAATCAACTGTACAACTTTCAATATCTTCACTCTTATCATAATACTTTTGAGATGCTAGATCTCACAATCATTAACTCTTAAGTGCAAATATACTGTACTTTTACAATTACACACTTGTCCCATGTATTTTCTCACGCACGTACAATATACCTATGTATATGATAAAGTGTATACGGTATATAAAGTTTTGTTTCTTTTGTTTCAGGTGAGTGGTGTATTTTGAAGCAATTTTCTGTTACGCTATGTAGGAGTCGTAAGTAAGTAGAATTTTCCAAACTTCGTCGCCCTAGACTTTCAAATGGTATTTCATCTAAGTTTAACCACAACAATTCCACAACTTTCAATTTCCCCATTTCTCCCGTGGGAATCTCAATTTACTGTATGATTCTGACAAGACTGAATTAATATCTTTAATTATATTGTAATATTAGGTCATCCCATAAGTAATGTTCTTTCTTGTTTTAGTTACGAGAAATTTAATGCCTATTTTATGTATGCAAAACCTCCTCATATATATACCCTTTGAAGTGCATTCCTTCTTGAGTCTAAATTGAACAGTAAAAGTGTCTGTTGTTTCGTTTCACCACATATAACCGAAAAGGCAATGAAAAAATTAAACAACTATTTAGTAATTGATTCTATATTCTATTAATACATTCATTACATTCTCTCAACTTAGCACCATCAGAATATAGTCATTGCATTAACATTTTAATTCAAAAGGTATCCAATTTTTGAGGAACGAATTAAAAAATTGCTTGCAATCAGGAATAAAATCTTTGAGTAGAGTCGCCGAACAAAAGTACCTAACTATAAGTTTTGTTAGTTTTATCATTGAAACATTGGAGGAACGGCGCGGCGGATGAATTTTATCAAGAGTAGTGTTGAGTAAGCTTGTCTGTGCAACTTTTCCAAAGAAGTCTCTTTTATCGTAAAAGTTCTGTGCAAGGATCACTGCATACAATATTGTTTCATTTACGCGACACTCGGAAGCTGGGTAGAACAGCCTTCTCAGTTACCCTTTAGGTTGTAATATTTAATTTCTTTATTTAAAAATCTAGAAAAAGTTGATATCAAAGTTGACATTAATAACTACTACAAAAGCTTTAAGCGGTTTTGCAAAGCTTCTAAACAGAAGCCTTTACAAGAAGAGGATTTCGTACATAGGTATACCTATATACGAATCTCAAGTCGTTTGTCACTTCGGTTGCTGGATTTCACGCGTACCCATTTGCCTTTAAAAAATGAATAATATCCTGATCCCAGGAGAGTCCGCGAGGCAACGTAATAAAAGTCTTATTCCACCAATATAAGAATCCGCCTTCGCCTTATTGCATACGACATTTCATTATGGTGATTCGAGACGCTCGTTGGAAGCGCACGACAAATAAATTCGAATTATTCTGATACCGGATGGAAGCTCCGGTTAGAAGAGGACTGGGGAACGGTGGGAGGGGGAAGGGGAAGGTGGGGGGACGAGGTTGAAAGCGAATAGCCGAGTACAAGGGGTGGTTTGTAGCCCGAGGATACGTTCGCGTTCCTAAATGAAGAAGGCACAGAGGAAGCTCAATCGGACATCCTGAGGCGGACGATGCGATGCAATAGTTTGTATCTGGCGGTGGGTGAGCCAAGTCCAATCTTTGCCACCAAGCTGCGCCGCTTAAACAGCCTCGACAGAAACCCTTACTTATCCCTCGTAGCCCTTGGCGTTGCGAAAGAAACACCCACTTGAATTATTTGCACCGATTCGGCGCTTCAAGTGAGGCGGCCCCGATTTTTTTCTGGATCATTAGAATCCGATTTATTCATTTCCCCGCGCCGGGAACTTCAACGAGACATTTGTATCGCCGATAATCCAGCGGGGCGGTTTAATGGGTCCCTTTAATCCTACAAATTGACGCCCCCTTTTTTCAAATGTCAAAACACATTTCAAACGACCGAATGCAATGGATCGGCATAAATTGCTGACGAATAAAAACGACAGTTGATCTTTTATCTTTAATGGATGTTAATAATCATTTAGTATTACAGAACGTTGTAGGTTTACTCAAATAGACATTTCCACTACAAAATATGCAAACACCAGGAGAATTTTTTTTACGTGTGCCAGAACGGGTGTCAAATAAGTTTCTAATTAATTACTAGTAATTTTCTTTGGACGTGCAATAATATTACATATAGTTACATATAGTTATTTATAGTCGCATCAAATTGTACACATTTAATACAAGCCAGCAAATTGTCATTCAAATCTGCATTCCTTTCATTTGTATTCGAAGCTCGCGGGGTTTAAAACGATTTATGATAAAAGTCTCGTTTCAGTTAATTCAATGAGATTGAAGAACGAGGGAGATAGCGCAATGGAGGTGAAATTTCTTGATTGTTCTACGTAAGGTACAAAAGACCGACGAAATAGTTGAGGGAGTGAAAGCTGGGCGGGGGTGGGCGAGCGACGTGACGTGGACATTTAACATTCAGCGCATATGATTAGGTCTGGAGGCGCATAGAAAATACAGGCGTTCCACAGGGTATATAGAAACTCGAGAATGAATTATGTAAGGCAAAGTACTTCATTCGTCTTGCTCTTGTTATTTGGTGGGTGTAGTTAAACTCTGCGTATTACCGCGTCTGAAATATCACCAGTAATTTTTAAGGCGAACGTGCCGTCGACTATGCACTATTCCCCCTTACATCTCCCGTCCATTTCTTCAACCTCACCTCGCCCCCACCCCGGGCCCTGTTTAAACATAGCCAGGACGACGGTGGAGGTCTCGAATCAAGCTGAAATTTCACGGACCGTGCTCGCATTTTTTGAAACGCTTTGCGGCAGAGCGGAGCTCGAATATTTCGCCTTCGCCCGGCAAATGTATCCCGGCAAGTTTATTTTAAAAATTATTTTTCTCGCAGGTTCGTGCATGCGGGCCGCGTACTTTGCTGAAACTGTATTTTCCCTCCAAATTTCTATGTTTCGCGAGCGCGAAAGAAATCGGAAAATTCACGTTCAACTTTGCCATCATGAAGTCCGAAGTAAAACGTTCGGCAATGAATGAAATTCAATGTTGCTCACACTTGGATAAGTTGTTCGCCCAGCAAGACCGGACACGGGGATAGTTCAAGCTTATTTGAAAAGTGGCGCGAAAAGCGTTCGCCGAACGAGGCCTCCAGTGGACGGAGAAGAGCGCTGGGAAGCAAAGTGAAGGTAGCGAAAGCTGTAGGAAAAAAAAAGATAAAGCAACAACGGAAAAGCAAGATTGAATTATCGGGCAGGAAAGAGCCGCTCGTCCGGTAAACAGATGCCGGTGAAAGTCGCTCATCCGGCAAACATTACACAGGCTTACCACCACGAGACCATCTCGACGATTGGTGCATACCGAAGATTTCGTATGGTTGGCTAGGAATATGTACCTACACGTACGTACACCAAGTACAACGGCTTGTTGCCCCCCTGCGCGTCGTTAGGTAACTCTATTCAGAAGCTTTGCCCGAGAGACCTTCGACCCGTCTTAAACCATAGCCAAAGCGAATGTGTTTCTACCGGCAGACGACGTGGCGTAAACCCGCCACAAGACACTATGGGACCGAACCATAACCGCTCGACCGTGATGTCGGATGACTACGGGCTTTTGCGTCAGTTTCACGCCAAATAAGGAAGCCGTCATTGCACAATCCACCGGCGGTGCACACACTCTGCTTGGCAGAGGAGGCATGTCTATATAAAAACCACCCACCGTCGCTGGAGATCGCGGACACTTCCCAAAGGGAAATTTTATGGACGATAGAGAATTACACAGGGTCGAATCGAGGGTCATAAAAAGTTTTTTAAAAATATGTGCTGGTTTTATAGGAATTTTGACTTCTAACAAGGGAATATCTCGAACCCGGAAATTCAAAAAAATTCTGTAATTTTGTGAATATGTAGGGAATGTCCTCCTGATTACAACGCAATTTTTGTTTGCTGCCCAAATTCACTCTAAGGAGTGTAATTGACCCCTGAAAATCCGGTTATTTTCCGATTTTGTGTTATAACTCGTGAAGTGTTTTATACCAAAGTAATTTTTTTACCAAATGATAGATCTAATTAAAAGAAGTAACTTTTGTCGTGAAACTTTTTTTCTATCTCTTATAGTTCGCGAGTTATAACACAAAATCGGAAAATAGCCGAATTTTCAGGGATTAATTTCACTCCCCTCGAGTGAATTTGGGTAGTAAACAAAAATTGCGTTGTAATCAGGAGGAAATCCCTTACATATTCACAAAGTTTCAGAATTTTTTGAATTTTCGGTTTTGGGATCTTGACAAAATAACGACACTTGAAGTTTGAAGTCATTTTTTCCCTATATTTTTCGCTACTCAAGTGCCTATAACTTCGGGAATTTCACGAATTGCAAAAAATTCTTTTAAACACGTATTCTTAAAAGGTTAAACATTCGAAAAATGAAATAAAAAAAAATAGATATTTATACCGGAACCTCCCCTTAAGGTGTTTGAGGTATGTGTAAAGATATTCACCGAAAAACAGTTTATTAGACTTATTATCGCATTAAGAAAGAAGAAAAAGAATGGTACTATCTGCCGAAGCTAGAAAATGTAACATTCAGTTTAATTTGTTATAGTATACGGCGAAGCATTTGCGCCAAGTTAAGTGATTTCGCGAGTAATTAGGGGGTCCGAAACGAAAATTTAGGTGAACATTTAGTTTGGGTCCGAGACAGTTCAAAGCGTGGAACGCGTCGCATGGACGTTCAAACGCTAGAAACGCCGGCTAATCGTCTTGGTTATACAGCTGGCATACCTGGATGGTAGAAAGCGCAGATTTAATTAAAACTAGTAGCCCACGGCGAACATATTTTCCGAAAGAGGATACGCCCCCCTTGTGCACGTTACACGAACGCGAGAGAACTCGGTGGGCGTTTCGGATACGGCATTCCGCGCGATGCCTCTGGCCTTTTTTCTGGACGAGATGAGAAATTGTGTAACGTGCAACCGAATTTCTCAATTTCCCTGCAATGCACGGAATTTCTGAATAAACAATTTTGACGGATCTTTTCACGTAGGAAACTTGTTTCATAACGTTGACCACATCCTGTTATTATTATGCGAATTCTCGCGTATCTTCCATATAATTTCAATTCAATCGGATACTCTCTGGAACAGTTGAAAACACAATTATGAAATACTGAGGGATAGTATATTATATGAAGAGCTCAATATTAGGGAAGATTCATTAAATTTATGCATGTAATCAAATGGAATTTAGTTAACATATTTATCCGTTATCTATTACTTCTGTTTTTGTGCTAGATTTGTAAATATTGACGGTGAAAATTTACAGATTTTCATCCCTTATTATGAGAAAAATTGTTTAAATTGGAGGTGTTATAATACATTGGTCTGCATCCTTGGTGGCTAGGGGAGACCGAGGCTAGTTGATACATTATTCTGTTTTCAATTTTCTTCATTTTTATTTGAATTAATTACTTAATAATAAATACGCCAAAATATACTTTGGTCCTTCCTCTTTAATATATAGTAAGCGAAAACTTGAGAAAATACATACAAAATGAATGAAAAAATGTTATTTGGACGATCAATTTGGGTGTATCAAAACTATTTACTTTTTCTCTACATAAACGAAAACAGTTAAAAAACGATTGTTAACGTCAAGGTACATACACAGACGTACGATGGATCGTAGTAAAGAATTGAACAACAAACTTCACATATCTCGCTCAAATGGAGCTGCATATATATACGGTGTCGAGAAATTCGTCTGTATCAACCTGCCCCTGTATCAACTAGGCCCGGTCTCCCGTACTTATTAAGGGGACCTTCCGGTCTAAAAGCCGATTTTATTTTAATTTCATTTTTCGAATGTCCATCCTCTTAGGAATACTTTTTTAAAAGGATTTGTTGAAATTCGTAAAATGTCCGAAGTTATAGGCATTTGAGTAGCGGCAAATGCATGGATCATAACCGGCCACTTGGCGCTCCCGTAAAACTTAAAACGCGTTTTTCCCGAAACAGTGTTCTCAAAATCGGTGGGACCTGTATCTCCAAAAGTTATTATCCAATTCGACTGAAACTTTTTTTATTATGAAGAATATACTTCTGGCTAGGGGAGGTACTAGAAATAATTAAAAAAAATTGAAAATTTATAATTTTCAAAGGCGTTGAAAGGATGAAACATATAGGGAAGAAGTGATTTCAAACTTTAGGTGTCGTTATTTTCTAAAAAAATGTAATTTCTGTAATTTTTTCTGGTTTCCCCCCTAGCCAGAAGTATATTTTTCAAAATAAAAAAAGTTTCAGTCGAATCGGATAATTACTTTTGGAGATACAGTTCCCACCAATTTGGATCAATTTTTCGACACCCTGACTTTAACGACTCCCCAGTGCCGTCTGCAATGATTAATTATAAAACAAAAAATATATTTGTATAAATTAAGACATCTTCAATACAATGCAAAAAGTCCCATTAAATTATATGTAGTGGTTTTCCTTTAATTAATTCCTAAAGATGACCTATTTTTTGGGGCTTTAGACCAGAAGGTCCCCTTAAAGCACGTGACTAAAAAAGCATGCACAATGTGAGAGATTTTAGGGCTCGGAAAGTGAAAATTTATTGCATAATATTTTCCATCTATAAATCTTTATTTTGTAGGGCAGATCATCTCTGCGTCAATGATAGTGACACATTGAATAATAAAAATACAGTAATGCATTATTCGAATATTTTAAGAATCATAACTACGATTGTCAGTGTTTGAAAACACTTACAGCAGAAACGCCCTTAGCGAATGTGGTGCCAGGCGCTATTGCTTGTTGGGAGCTGCCTATATACACATAAAAAGCAAAGAAAAGGCCATATCGAAAAAGTAAGGTTGCAAACTGATGAACTACCAACTATAACAATTTTAAGTGTAATCTTCTAACGTGCAACTTAATATATTTATTTATGTGATACTTTTACATAAATGGTAAACTGATAAACGGGTTTTTTAGTCATACAAAAAACGCATCCTCCATGTACACGCAAGCCTTGCAACTCAAGCGAGTTTAAATGTGTACTTACCTGTTGTGACACGGAGCCATCTGAAGGCGTTGGACCAAGTGCTACAGCCTATGGAGGAGTTTGAGTAACATGCAAGTAGAAATATCGAGAAACAGTCAGTCAAGTAGCGTTCAATCGCGCGCATAGGTACCCGATGAATCTTTAAACACGGTTTTCTCGAAAACGAAACTTCGCACAAGCAAATGGCATTCCACACTTTCTATTTACTGTTACCTTCTAATTAACATTCTCACCTGTGAATTAAAGGAAATATGATTCTTAAGGGGTTACATACCCTCGACGGGTTGGAAAATAGGGTAATTTTTATGATTTTCTTCTTTACCTAAAGAAACATCATATTTAAAAATCAAGATATACACTTTGTTATGTATAAATTAAGCTGTATTCTCATCAAAGAGAAATTTGATACCATAAGAAATGGTGCCACAGCAGCCCCTTCGCCCAAGGCTCCTTGATAGTTACAGCATTTGAATAAAAGTTTACACGAATATTCTTAAGACTGTAATCTAGTACTTTTCGGCGCCGATTTTGAAAAAAATATTTTGTGCCATCGTGGATTGTATATAATATATTATTTTTGACCCAAGTTTTCATCTTCTTTTGTTAATATAAAACAAGACACTAATCGAAAAATTGTTTCGACGAGTACTAGATTATAGTCTTAAGAATATTTGTGCAAAATTTTATTCAAATCGGTCCACCATCGCGATGGTCGATCATTCATAACTCCTATAAAAATTAATAAAAAGAACCTGTAACTTCTTCAAAGAAGCATAATGATCGAATTTTCAAATTACTCGAATCGCTGGTTTCTTAAAAAAATCCCCAATTTTGCTGTTTCAGCCCCAAAAATGGGATTCCCCCTACAATCTGTATGAAATTTAGGTGATGGAAAAAAGATCGACTTAAAAATAAGTGTCCTGCAAAAAGAAGGGTCCTCACCAGACACAGAGGCCAGCGTCATGGGTTAAACGCTGAGAATACACAGCACTCTCATAACACGATATAGTAGTAGTACTAAGAAATTAGCGAACACATTGTAAACTTCGATCGGGCATATAAACCTTTTACGGTCGCGTCGGCGAAATGGATGCAGGTGCAATCAAGCGACACGCTGCCCGACGGTTTGAGATCTGTACCTATAAACGCACGTTTACAACGTGAAACGGCCGGGCAGGAATTGCGGGGATGGGCACCGGAAGAGAGATCGAAAGGAAACGAGAGGAGAGATCGCGGTGCACAAGGGAGCGTCGAGATTCTCCTGATACGTGGCACTGCCGTGAAGCGTGAGCGTATTGCACGACATAAAAGTAAGATCCACCAGCGGTAGGACACGTAACGCATGAAATCGCTCGAAAGGAACGACATAAACGGCTCTTGCTGTCGTTTATCGCTTCGTTCCGCTCGCCGATGACCCCCGCGCTGCTCAACCGCCACCGATAGGTGCATCCAGGACGCCGTTGCACTGTAATAATAACAGCAACGATCGATCATAAAGTCGAGGCCACCGGTCCTTCGACTCAAACGATCTTCTAATGACGTTGCGTCGCGGCACACCTGCTTGATAAACAGAATTGCGGTTGTGCTTCGGGCGCGGATTAACCCTTGCACGGTAGATAGCTCGACAGTTGATGCCGCACGTGAGATCCATGTTGATCCTTAATCTAATATCCTTGATATAGGTAATTAGAATGGCCCCAAAATAACCTTTCATATTAGATTTTGATCTTGGTATTATTTAAGCTTCTTACTTTTTAGAGTATCTACTTAAATAGCTAACGACTAATGATAATAATCTAAGTATATAGTAGGTGGATTTCCCTTAATACCGGACATTAACTATATCAGTGATATTTGATACACTATCGAGCCATTATTCCGCGTAAACCGTAGAGGGGATAGAAAAAACAACTATTAGGTTTCGACACGTTCCAGTCGCGTGTGCACAGCTATGGATTAGCAGGAGATTGATTTAATATTATTGTTTTCTTCTTGAGGAAAACGTTAAGCGTCCCCCACGCTGAGGGAAACTCCCCCAAATGATTAAAAGTAGTGCCGAACGGGTCGAAGTGGATCCCCCATCCGCTAGGCAAGAAACACTAGGCTAAGAAACAGGGTGGTTATTTAGGATCCTGTCTTGTCAAAGGAGGTGAATAAAATTCGACATCCTTATACGTTAGAATGTGATAATTTGAAAGTATTTTAAATTACATAGTGGCTTGGAAATAGGTATTAACGGATCACGATGGAGGTGGACATAGATGTAAGTTGACCACAGCTACTAACCCATAACTTCCATTATATCTTGCAGTACATTAGCATGGCAGTTGGTCTATCTTCCAACTATTCAATTCACAGCAAAAAAGCGATATACACATTAAGCCCAAGTTTCCCCCAGGCGGTAAATCAGGACAAACCATTCGTACCCCAAAAGTGCATCACGTTGCAAACGAATTTACTGCGAAGCTATCCAGTGCCGCGCGCAAGCCTCTCCTTTCACTGGGGAACGTGCAAGCGATCGTTTCCAATTCGATATTGCCGCACGTACCTATCGAGAGTGGCACGCGTGCACGCACGATCGAGAGTATCGAGTGCATCGCGTCGGCGTCGGCTCGACGAGGGAAGGCCTGTCGCATTTTCATAACGGCAAGTCTGTACCGCCTCCGATAGCTTTCGTCCCGGCAGATCGATTTTCATCGCAATAGGAGCGAAAGCTGCAGACCGACCGGACAATCGAAAACCTGGCCGGAGGGTATACGCGGATTTCTCGTTTCACGGCGCCGCCTACGCCGACGCCAACGCCGACGCCGACGCCGTCGTGTTTCCCGTGTCCCCCGTGGACGTCGGCACGTCTGTTTGTCCACGTCGGTCTCCGACGACCGAGATATTCGACCCCTCTTCGCCATTCCTCCAGCCCATGTACGTACGTACACGTATAGATACGTAGCGACGACGACGGGGGATGAGCATGCGTATGTATATCGGTAGGAGATGGACAAGTATATATATATATATATATATATATATATATATATATATGTATATACATATGCAACCGTATATCTATATGTAGGTAGGTATACGCCTCCACCGTGAGGCCGTCCCTCCAGTGTCAGTTGCGCGTGTTTGCTATGCTCGCCGAGGCATGTTTCCAACTAAACTAACCTCGCCACGCCTCGACGCATTGGCGTCGTTGCCGCAAAAGCGCGTCGCATGGAATCGAGTCCTTTCCAAGTGTTGCGGATACCCGCGCGGTAACGACGCAAACGAGCCCCCGCTCCTTCCCTCTGTAAAAATATATACGTATACATTTTGGACATTTCCAAGCATCTCCGGTGAGAAGATTCGTTTCGTCTAAGAACAGGCGTGTTGGGGTTTGGTGTGGAGGTGCTCCGAAACACGCTCCGATGCGTTTACCTGTTTTTTTGTCATGGAATGGCACTTGGTGCCGTGGTCCGGGGTTTTACCCAGGATTGTATCGGGGATCTGGATGAGGACCCTCCAGCGCTGCGACGCGGGCACTCTACGTTTGAACGCCGGGTATTAACGTGTTGTAGGACCTCAGAGTTGTTAATGTAGAACGTCAGGGTTGTTGTACTCGCGAGGGAATCTTGTATTTCAACTGGCTGTCAGGACCAGATTGGGAGTTCTTTAGAGTTCGCGATTCTATAGTACGTAGGTGTGAAGGAGGGAAGGTAGAATTACTCTTGTAAATATCAAAGTAAGAATACATATAATACAAAAACCGAAAATGACAAAACGTTGAATTCGGTATTTCCGCGAGATTTTACGTACCTAGTACGCCTCGCGAGTTTAATTCATTATTATTCACGGCATGCACTAAAGATATGCAACATTTGAACCAAATCAATGACTCGAGACTTGTGCAATTTTTTCGTCAGTTTGAAACCATCTCTTCATCGTGATTAACTTTCAAGGTTGCTGGTAGGTTTGCCAACCATACTATAATACAGAGATAGTATTGTACTATATTTTTGCCTAGTGTACTATATACTGTTATTTCTGATATATCGATAAAATTCTACAATTTTTACTTATTTTTTTATTCTATAGCAACATCGAAACTTTAATTTGCGAATTTAAACTTTAACAGAGAAGATTTTTTCTATAATGAATATGAAGTAGCGGGAAGAAAGAAATAGAACCAGTTTATCTCTCCTAAAAAATGAGCTCCTCATATATGTTAATTTGGACTTTCAGTGCAATCAAACCTTTAACATATTTGTTAAAGACAATAAATTAATTAATAATGCAAAATGCACAAAAAAATAAGATGTGTTAATGTAATTTTATTTTGTACCACGTCTCGCTGAAAAGTACTATATTTCTTCACAGTGTACTATATCTTTTATCACATTTGGCCGTATAATACTATATTTTCCCGAAAAAAAGTTGGCAACCCTAGTTGAGGGCTACTTTAGAGTACCAGGAATAAGCCTGTTTCAGAGTGATTTTTGGCAAATATATTGAAATCGAACAAGAAATATCTACCTGAAACACAGGGGTACATAGAAGGTATTGTTAAGAAATTCCCTTCTACTTGACATGTTAAGTCTCGATTTAAATACAGGGATTTTATTTACATTTGTACCTTCATGGTCCGCATGATCTACTGTACTCGCTCCATAACACTTCGGTATGCCATTAATGCAATGGGAAAATTCACAGATGTAAATAAATCTATGAATATGAATTCTGAATTTGAATCTGCGAGTATGAATACGAAAGTTACCAAGTTACTAGTATTTGCATATAACACTTAAGAAATAATTTGCTTCCCGAAATGGTTGTTATATTCATTCCACTAGAGTTGATTAGTATTACACGTTGGAGAATTGATTTTGTTGCAACACTGCTGGTCGATCCTCTAATATGTTATATCTCTATCCACTCTCTCGATAAATTAATATTGCAAAGACTAATTGATGCAGGATATGACGCAATGGTGTACCTAAATAGGATGTGTTATAAAGGTTATTATTTTATATGTGAGAGGTATGACAAGCTTATAATTAATGTGTTTATACATCAGATGATTTATTAGTTGTGCAGAACGAGAGTATAAATCTAGTTTGCTCATTTTCTCTAAGTATTACTATTACTGTTTTGACTGTGATCGTGACAACATTTTTAATATTAACACTATTTAGCCTTTGGTTATCTATTCGTATTCTGTTGTTCATTCATCTAATTTATCTTACCCATAGGAATGTACAATATCAATTCTACAAAATTAATATATGATACACTGAATAATATTTTCCATGCCTCCTGCCTGTGCATGTTTGTCCCTATCTAGTACAAGGAATTTCCTCCACTATTAAAAAGAACACATTCCTCTGCAAAGGAGAGAGATGATCGAAACGAGAAAGTAGTTTCAGAGCGTGTTGCAGGACTGGCAGAAATGTAATGTCAGGACTCCAACGTTGGTCCTTTTAGATGGTGGGAACAACTAGGGAACCCCTCGAGCACTGGCAACGTTCAACGTTCCGTATTTGTGTTCGACCGCTCGGCCAATCCTTTGCCCGTACTTAATTCAAGCAGAAAGTAGACGAGCGAAGCCATGGTACACGAGGGCTCATAATTTCTGCTCAACGGCACCTTCAAAGATGTGGAGAAACGTAATAACACGGCGGTAGAGAGGGGGAGCGGCGAAAGAGCCGGAAAAGAAGGATGAAGAACCGACGAGCGGTTGAAGCGATGACCAAAACCGCTGCTTTGATATACTTATATATCCGTTACGTCGGAGGATGAGGTCGAGTCCACTTTGATTACCGGATGACATACTCGGACTGGGTTCGCTTTTGCGGCAGTCGAATGCTACCGATTCGTCGGAGCGTACTGGGGGTGCATCCGAGCATGAAGATGTCGTCCACCCCTGCGGACTCCTACATGGAGATTTCTACGTTATTTCGACTTCAATTTCACGTTCCCTCTCTCTACTCTCGGTATAATAATTTTCGTCGACGCGGAATCATATCCCCCGCCGTTAACTGTCTCGTTTTACATTTATGAACCCAATTGAAATGTCGTCACGGTCGTTGGGTAAAATCTCCAAGGTCATTATTGTCACCCATCAAAGACCAAAGATAATTTCCTTCTAGTTCGATCAAAAGCATCGGTTTTTCGTGGCTAAATGTCCGTTGTATTTAAAACGCAGCGATATTAACACGAAGCTTGTGAACGATATTTTAATGAATGAATTTGAAAGGTTATTACTTTTCCGTGCTATCTACCGAGGTGACGCGATGACTGTGATAATTTCCTTATTTGAATGTTATATAAAGCAGAACAATGGTGCGAAGATATAGCGCGGAATTCCAATATTGACGTCGAACAATATCCGGGGGAACTACGGAGCCGAGGAAGGAGAATACAGCCGAGCTCAATAACTGGAATGAATAATATCGGAGACGTCGTAACTATGTAGTATATGTCCCCATGCTTCAAAGAATTAAAATTTCGGTATCTCGGTATCTCACGGTTGGAGATTCGCTTATTCTTTAAACTATTAAGACAACAATTTTGAGCACACGAAATTCCTTTGACACAGCTGAACTTAGTACCAGCTCTTTGTTTTATTATTCTTTATAAAAGAAGTGACCGCACACTATTTTTTGGACTATGATTAATGTTTCATATTTATAGACATTATAAAACATTAACTTTAAACATTATGCAATTTATATTAAGAATGATTAACATTTGTTACATATGATTCGTGATATCATTATATCGCCTTCGAAATATGTAATTATGGGTAGGTGATACTATCTTAAAATAGAGTATGGTAAAATTGTGTAAAGGCAAAATGGTGACATGTTTTATTACATTTTTGAAGACTTTAATATTTAATATCTTATCAACCGTTGGAACTAGAAGATCAAAAGCGTATGTACTATGTAATCTAATTTCTCAAAATTATAGATCAATACTGCGAATGTGACAAAACTTCGGTTATTGTCATGTCAAATCGTGTTCGATTTCACATGGAATGATTGATATTTACAATTTTGCACTTTCTGAATATTTTGACCACACCAAGTACTCGGAAAACTCTTTCATACACATCTCGTTGAACGAGATGAAAACAGGAATTCCACTTTCTTTTTATGCATTAAACAAATTGAAAATTCTGTTTTTTAAAATTAGTATACTTCCTGGAAACAAGAAGGGTGCATGATAACTTGAGAAGAGTTTTACTTGTTCGTAAAAATGATGTACTAATATTTAAGACTTATTATCCTCTGAAATAGAAGGAAAGGAGTAAGCTGGAAATACTACAAAATCACTGCTGGAAGATATTTAGAATCACTTTCCATGCGATTTAATGAAAATTCAAACAGTTTGTCGGTTAATTTTTCAAATTATTCGGAATGAAGCTGTATCTATTCGAGGTCCAGGAGTCCAGGAGCGATAGGCATGATTGCGCAGTGATTGCCGATGCAAATATACAGTCTCTGTCTCTATCTGTCTCCCTCTCTCTCGCCCTTCCTCTGCCGGTTAGTTTGATTTGAGAATGAGGGGCAAAGGAAGTAGCGCTTTCTGCGGCCTGCCCCAACTCTCCATGAATAATGCAGACTCGATGTAATTGATCGCCCAATCGGAATGGCCTTTTATTTACTTTCCTCTACTCCGAACCGGCCATCCGTTCCTTCGTTCGCTCGAAAGTTATTTGACATCATTTACGAACGAGGAATGCGTTTCGCTTTTTTCCTTCCTTCCTATCTGCTGCTGTCCCCATCCGTCCTCCCTTTATCATTTCGATCAATAATAACGTCGATGAATCTTTACCCCGAGTCTTTGATTGTTATTTAATTGGGAATGGATATGTATGTGGAACTTATCAAATACAACAATTGTGAAAAAATTCGTCCCACACTGACAGGTAGCTGTCATTGAGTTCAATGGTATTTAATTCTACTCAGTTTTGAGTTTTAATGACGAACTTAAAAAGCTAAAGCAACCTGTATTTTCTTTAAAAGATATTGATCATCCAAACCTTAACTAATGATATTGTGATAAACATTTTGTGGTTCCGTAATATTACAATATTTCAAAAACAATTTAGACGCAACGTCAATTTTGATGAGTTTGATATACCCCTATCATTACATCACAACACAACCAATATCTCCCTTCGTGGTCACGAATTCTTATAATCACAAAATTAGTCACATGGCGTTCACTGCACCCCAACATCATTTTTTAGTTACCATTTTCGTATTTTTGAATCTTTTAACTTTCGACTGATAATTGTACATTTGTAAAACTCATAAACAGTCTTTTTCTAGAAACGAAAGTTTTAATATGATGAAATTTGTAGTTGAAAAAATAATTGTGGGAAAAGCGAAGAAGGTCTAAGAATTAAGGTCTACCAATTTACATAAATATTGACTAAGAAAAAAATAATTGCCTGGGGTGCGATACACCCCGTGTGATCACGAAGGGTTAAGTATATTTATCATAATAATAATGATGTAATACACAATAAATCATGACAAACGGAATTGTAAGGTTTAACGATCGTGTACCAGCAGCTTCATCCTCAGTAATCATGTATTCAGAGACCTCCGTTCCGTTTCCGTACTGTTGGCTATTTTACATGAACGTGGCTGACCACGATTCGGTAAGACTTGTCGCAAGCACTGCAGACGAATTTCCTCGGTGGTACGTCAGGAAATCCCTCAGAGAGAGAATCTATATCCGGTTCGAATGCAACTACAGGGCAAAGAGACCAGCGGAGAGACGAGGTCGGAAAGGGAAAGGCGTATCACGAAGTAGACAGAAGACGTGGAAAGAGGAGATCTCAGGGAGGACGCGCACGAGTCGCCAGACTACGGAGGCAAACATAGATCGCCCTGAACCCCCGAGTCCAACCGTTCTTCGGTCCGAAAAGTTTTTTTTTCCAGTCCTCGAGAACTATAACTCGACAAATTCAATCTAATGCCGGTTCCGACCGAATCCCGTTTCATCGAAATTTCAGGCAACATAATTTCCACGGAATTCGAAGGGGGAGTGAGAAATCGAAGGGAACGGCGAGTTAGAAGCAGAATGGGCGATGAGACGAGATAGAAGGCAGAGCATAGGTTGGTGTACTTTGGCAGGAGAGGGTCGTGCAGGGTGGTAGCAGCCGCTTCCACAGAGATAATGCAGTTATTTCGTGCCCCGGTACCGGTAATTGGCTGCACGTTCGCGGCGGAGGTACACCAGCGCACTCTCTGGCTATTGGTGCTCGCTTTAGCTTGCAAGACAGTACGACGTTGTTCGGGTCAATTTCTCAGACATAAAGTTAACGACATCTCATGGAAATTATCTAGTTTTTTTCGCGGCCCATCGCGTGCGGGAAATGTGATAACGTATCACTATTCCATCTATTTGACACGAATCTTGCGAAAGCTGGCTATAACTTTGTTCGAGTAGCTAATCTAAATCTAACCCAGCTTTCTCTTAACATTTGTTAGTCAGTAGTGTATGCTCTTGATAAGGGCCGTTTAGCAACTCCGCCCAAAACAATTTATTCATCACCACACTTTCCACTTCAAGGTTACAAATTCGTACAGAACTAGACTTAGGCAGATACACACTTATCAGGTACTTGCCGTCACTGTCAGCGGTCTAGTGGTGTATTTGTGTCTTGTGAGAAGGGTGAACTGCTTTATTCCATAACAGGGAAACGATACTTTTTACCACTGACACTGACGGCACTGAACTTTCACGGAACTGATATGTGTGAATCTGCTTTTACACGTCCTGTCGCTAAATGCTATGATTAACATTACTCCATCAAACATCTAATTTATATAAAACTCAGGAAACTACACATCAGCCACACTTTCAAGGGGCATTTCAACATTTCGAAAACATTTTAAATTCAGTCCAACTGAATAACGATCTTGTACTTCAGCTGTACTTAGGCCATTTTCTACGAGTGCATAATTGATGTCCTGTCAGACCGATTTAGTAATAAACGGTGCTGCCAATAGAAACGTTATCGAGATACATTATATATTATTAAAGTAAAATTTGTCTATAAAATTTCTTGACCGGGAGCACAGCAATAGGTTGTCACGTACTTGACCTGATCTATGCATGACTCCTCAGCATAACAAATGTTTTTCGCTTTCACAACTTTCTTTGCACTCACAAACACTGCATCATCCGTGCCAATATAGTGGCATTCGTTTCCTACGAACCCAGTGTCATCTAGTCATGCTTCCGAAACCTGTTCCTATGTTATCACTCTATTTCCTATGTTCAAAAATCATCAAATACGCAGGGTTCCCTATTCCTTATTCAAATCCAACTAAGCGCAATTGAAGACTTTGCAGTAAGAGGGGTGCAACTCCAGTTTTGACAGTTTTTGAGTTATGAAGTGTAATATTCGTAAGAAAAAAATCTATATTGTTTGGCGCAAGTTTGATGCAAATCCGATAACAAATGAGCGAGTTATTGCAAATTTTGAACCTGCACTCATTACTGTTTTGTGCAATACGAACGCGCAACTACATCCCACCTTATAAACAGTCTTTTTAGAAGGCTCTCAAATCTGTATTGACTGCGGATGAGGATATTTTCACAGATAATGATGACGAGCAGGCGCAAGAATAATGTTATTTGTTTATGTTGTAGAACAAATGTTGACATATTTCTTCCATATTTGGTTAATGAAGTAACAATAAATCAATCAAATGTGTTCTTTATTGTGATTGAAAAATTCGCAAAAAATATAAATAAAAACTTATCAACTCAATAACTACTACTTATTGTGTGAAAATGTATATTTTTCAATTAGTGTTCTCCTTTTAATGTTATGTAATAGCAATAATTTTATAAACAGTTTTTTCCAGTTTACTCGAAACTGGTCAAGATGGAGTTGCACCCCTCTTGCTGCAAGGTCTCCAATTACAATAGCAGTCCTTAATATCGTTGCAGTACTATTATAGTATTAGTTTAAACTGTTTGTTAAACAGATCGGTGCTTTGCTCTTTCTTTATGTCCATGACAAGATCTCCAAATAGACGTTCTTTTGTAACAAACACCAACCTTTTTTCTACTTGCAGTTCTATTTTTATTTATAAGGAGACACTTTTACTTCTTGCTTTTGAAAAGTTGAATATTCAGATTGAGATTCATAAATTTTACGCATCCCATACAAAACTTGTATAAGAAATATAGATACTTAAAAAAACGTAATACCATCCTGTTTGAATGTCGTGTAAATAGTCTATCACTTATCTATCTACATATATATTATTTATTATTTATTTATACATATAAAATCGTTATGTCACCCACTGATTCATCAACGTCCAGCCCAAACTGCTGAACCTAGAAACATGAAATTCGGAGGGTATATTCCTTTTGCGACGTAGGTGCTTGATAAGAAGGGATTTTTTGAAATTTTATCCCCAAGGGGGTGAAAAGGGGTAATCTGTATTTTCTCGGACTCTTGAATATCTCTTAGGCCCTATTAGATATCAACTTGTTTTTTACTTACAAACGTTACCCACACAAATGCCTAAAAACCAACATAGACATTTGTATAAATGTTCGTTAAACAAAGGTACTTTACAAAAATTACTGCAAAGCTTCCTTTTAAGTATTCTACCGCAGCGAAGCACGGGTATTTTACTAGTAAAGAATATAATTACATAAATCTCTTCACTGGAAATGTGTAATATGTTTGGCTTTAAACGTGAAGGAAAATATGTAGATTCCAACCTATTCACAGTAAAATTTATGTGTAAAATTCATTTAGGGCATGCCTCTGTGCCGACACCAGACGAATATCCGTCCTCTTCGCAAAGACCGAGTAGCCTTTTAGTAAATGTCTCGTGTGAATCGTCATTACCCTGGGTAACAAATGTTAAATGTTTCCCTGTCATCGGATATATGTCTGGCACGTTGAACGAGAGCAACATTCTATGTTTACAGTATGTCTTTAAGATCGCAACGACGGAATGACTTGTTTACGCAACAAGGAAGTCACGGCACGTATTGTGCAAAGTGAAATCGAAATTTCTTGCCCCTGGTAGATAACCAGAATCCTCCAATTGAATTACGCGTAAATTTAATGGCTTCGTTGGGCAAAAGCAGAGTTTCATTTAATATTCTCTTTTGACTAAGAAAACGCACTCGTACCTATCTTGAATAAGCAAATTACTTCGAAATTGAAAGTAAAGGTGTTTGTTCTGTTCGTCTGATTCAAAAGGAAGTTTAACCGCTATATACAAATTCTTATAAACATGGAAAGGAATCGTCAGCTTTCACTCTCTACACGTCCATTTTATATTAAAAGAAGCACCGCATTTCTTCTACAAAAAACATTAATCAAGTACTCTTGTTTAGAATTCCTAAGAATTCACAAATTAATGTCGTTTCATACAGTAACGAATTGATACGACAACACCAACATACACGTGCTTCACCTACTTACAATGAGTTTGATGTCATATTATTTGTTTCATTCTTTGAAATCAACACTCAATACTACATATCATAGTTTGACACCTATCCAGGTGTGGGGGACTACTATCATCGACTTCACAACCTCAAGCCGATTCAAATAAAAATCCCGCGAATCGTAACACCATTCGCAGTAGCTCGTGTTTTTAACTTGGGCTAACAAGGAAACGCTCACAACTAAAAAATTCTGATCTTAATGAAACTATGAATGTAGTATGCAAAAAGCAATTTGTTCTGTAGAAATTTCTTCTGGCGGGCTGACATCAGCACTTGTTGACGCGGTTATTCGTATTTGTTAATATAACTTTATTTTTCTTTTGGTAGTGTGATAGAGCATACGAAATTGAGCAATTATTATATTTTAAGTTTTGTTCTATCTCGCACCGTTACAATGTTATATGTATTAAAAAAAAACGCGATAATTTTAAGGGCTGATTTCACCCTGTCAGAGTGCATTTCCGCAGAAGAAATTGCTCCTTACATACTGCAATATGCTCTTCCCACGAAGTTTCATTAAAATCAAAATTTTTTTCGCTTTGGGATCGTTTCCTTGTAAGTAAGAATGATGCAGAAAATCGACACGAGAAGTTGGTTTCCCATTCCACTTGGCATTACTCCAGCCAGTGAACAATGACCTGCATATAATGTGGTAGTATCGGTTCATGGTTTCACTGTTCATTCGCCTTCCCAGTAATGGAGGTTGACAGATCCTTTGATGATGCCATAGGAAAAAAGGCAAGCGGAGGAACCTCGGCTCCGTAACCCTCCACCTGTCGCCATGACGTCGGTGAAGCTCCATAGACGAAGAAGAAAAAGACAGCAACTATGACAAGACTGCCCGAGACACTCTCCGTTGGTAAACGAGTTTTAGGATGGCGGATATTAAGTTATTTCGTTTTTTTTCTTCGTACAAAAATCCCTTCGCCTTATACAGCGAAAGCTTATGAAGTTGCTCTGGCAGAGGCAACAGGGAGGATCGTTGAATTTTCATTAACTCGCAAATAGAATAGGGGCCCTCGTTTCCGAATGACATAGACCTCCATCCGTCACTTTAACAACATCCTTCGGTAGATTGAGGACTGTCAAGTCAACCAAAATTGCTTGGGAGCCAAAACCGTGTAAATTCAACTTTCATATCGAAAGGTCAGGTATTCTTCTAACGTCCACTTTCCACAGAAGATTAAACAAGATTCTTTATTTGTAACATACTGCAGACAAATGACGCAAGATCAGGAGTGGATTCGAGGGTGAAACTCTGCGCGGCAAATCCAAATCACGTCTTTTCATAAATACTTATGTATTTCGAAGGGGTACCACTCCTCCACGTAGTCTAGCACCAGGAATAACATATAGGATACTTTTTATCCAAATTTTTTTAACCGATCTGGACCAAATTTTGCATAATTACTCTCTAAAACCCTGCGGAAAATATAGGCTACCATGAAATCTGAATATCCCACCCCTCCCCCCTTATTTCACCCTCTTGTCACTCCGTGATAAACGAAGTTTTACCCGGGTAACGCGTGGTACTTTAAGCTAGTAACAGCTATATGTATACGTACCGTGTACCGTAGAATCACATGTCTGTAAATAAAGCTCTTTACCAAGTGCAACGATGGAAGCTATTTTCGTTATCGAAATGTATTACCCATTAGAGTACGAGAAGAAAAAAATTCGAAAATAAGAGTCCATTCTCATCAAACATTATAAACTTCCTCGCGAAAACAAAACTGAATACAGAAAAAGAGATTGACAAAAAAATAAGGCAGACTTCGAAGATATGTTGACTTGTGAAGCCTGAGTGAAACATTCCACGACACCGAGGCGTCCTTTCGTACGTTCACGGCGTGCAACTGTATGTAGGGGCATGGAGCCCGAAACCATCCCTGGATACACGTACGCTTAAGTAATTTAATTAGAACAACTCCGGTCTGGAGACGTGACTCCGTCCTTTGGTCTGGGTCGAGCTCTCCACGAGAGAGGAGCAAGGATGGGGAAAAAGAGAGAGCGGGAGGTAGGGGTGAGAGAACGACAGATATGAAGGATAGAGAGACTTGCAGACGGTTGAAGATGAGAACAGGCCAGGGTAAGAGTAAACACGAACAGAGATAGACCGAACTCTGAGGAGACGTGTGCACGTACACAACGTGTGTGTATGTGTTTGAACACGTGGTCGAATGTGTTCGTATGGTCGCATATGTGTGTCGAAGGAGAAGTCTACCCCGTAGGAACATCGTGTGGCAGTCACGATAGTATTGCTCCTGCTTCATGCCCTCAGAGTTTCTCCAAACCCGTGGTGACAGTGCCACCCCCTGCCCCCATGGCCTGTACGTCGCGACGAGCGTGGAATACGTTAAAAGAATGATGAAGAGACCATATTATGCTCGAACACTCTTGCTAGGTGATCTTACGGTTTCTTCTGTGCACGTAATAAAACGCGCCTGTGCCCTGCGAAGACAGAAATATCACCAAAATGATGGAGCATTTTTTGTTGCACCGCAACAGCGATAATTAAAATTTTTGTTAAGCGATAACTGTCATGATAATGTAGGGGAAACGGTACATTGTTTTCCGTATATTAATGTATTATCGATTCTGTTGTTTCCTATAAAATGTTGGCAAATATGTATTACATGTTTAATGTTTATCGACGCAGGCGATATGGAACAGAATAAACTGATATTTCGGGACGCAACGTTTGCGTAAACAGCACGGTGTACAGGCATTATGAAATTCTGTTATTGTTGACGCGCATTAATTAACTGCAACATTTCGTTAGTCTGACAAGTTGAAAATGTTATCTAATCTTAGAGAGTCCTAATCCATTAATCCAGAAGGTGATCATAATTTTGATAGTACCGATAGTGCGATCTATACAATTAATCATCTTTAGGAAGTAAATAGTAGTGGCGCGAGACGTGTCAACAGCGTTACAGCAAAGTTGTCCGATCTAGTTTTCAATGTTGGTGCACCAGCTTCTCGTGTTCGCCGTATGTTATGTGTCGTCTATAAATGGAACAGTGTACATACAGTGCAGTCCTTGCTAAAGGGAATCCCGTCGTTGGTTTGAACTCCCTTCCACGAATCGAGTTACCCCCGACAAATGACGATTTAATAGAGCTTGCAGATCTATTCCTCGTACGTGGAATGAAAGGTTCAGTCGAGCTTGTACTCGCTCAAACATAGGATCCTTCTTAGGTCGACAGTGGATGGTCGTGCCCGGCATTTCCCTCGGCACGTGACCACAGCCTTTTCTTCCAAAAAGTAGAAAATGAAGCTACACTTACGGAGATTTCTCTTTAAATATTCTATTAACCCGACACGTATTATTTGCCGGTAGCTACAACATTCACGACCGACTATTTCTCAAATTTTGAAAAGGTTTCGATACATTAAATTCAGAAAATTACTTGCGTATATTCAATTGGCGGTGACTTAATGAAATCATATGCTCATATTTCGCAATCATTGCAACTTCCAAACCAATTGAATGTTTTACTATTCTTTATTAAATTATAATATCCAGTCATTGTTTCATATTTCAGCATCGATTCCTCTGGAAGATATTTTATTAGGGGTATTCGCGAATCTCTCCGTTTATATTTTTTTCACTCTTCTAGAAAGTCATAATCCATTTTTCTTCGAAGATAACTGAAATCAAACGTATCTTAGATAACTGGATGGTAAAGTACATACCGGGGGCGTTGTTGCTGACATCGCTGGATGATAAATACAATCTCGTCCGCAGTAAACTCCGGTTGCTTTATCGGCAGCCATTTAGACAATGAAGATAGTATTTCTCTCGCGGCTTTATGCTGTATATCACCACACTAGAACAACCATGGTGCAGCTTGTGTCGAGATACCGGCACGCTACCAATAACCAAGATCTGCAGTAGAAAAAGGCGAGCACAGACAGTAGTTTCCACGAGCCAGAAACGGAGGGCAGGAAACCAAAACAAGTTATAGATTTATTTTACCACGACACACGAGAATCGGATTATAAAGAAAAGAACTTTTTTTATCAACATTTTTCCTTCATATATTTTGTCTATGGTGGGAATAAATATAATAACACGATACTTGTCAACACGAGTATGGTAGTGAATAATAAAGATACGTTTTGGCAAAGAGAGCTGTGTATCGTTTAAATAAAGTGATGTCGACGAATTTGCTGTTCCTTTTGTAAGAATTAGAAAACTTGCAAGCGCGACATATATGCAATTTGATATTTATGAAATAATATAATCTTTCATATTACTGTACTTCTCCTTGAAGTAAACGTGCTGTAAGACAGTTTTCATTGACCTACCCAATATATCTTCAAAGTCCAAGTGATAAGAATATTTTGGAATTGGTGAAATGGATTTCTTCTTTTCGAATTTTGAATACTCGGTCATTATATAGAGTGTAGCAAGTTTCATGGTATAAGCAGAAACATCTAGAGAGTATCCTCGTGCAAAAATAAACTGAAATTTGAAAATAAATTTGGTACAAGATCTCAGAAAAAACACTTTGAAATTTCATTGAGTTTCGCTTCGATTTTTCTGGCTACAAACAAGTAGACTTCTACTCGTGCTTCTACTCGGACCTTTGTGCCTATGTACATCGTTGTTTATGCGTACACACGCGCGGATTATCTTTTTATTCCTGTTGGGGTTGTAAGGACCAAGTCGCCATCGTGGTACACACCCGCTGGCGATTGTCAAATTTTAATTAAGAACTCCAATGTTTATTAAACCAAAAACGTGATAGATAGATTAGCCAATTCGCCAAATTAATATTAAATGTGTTGAGTATATTGAGCAAACAAAATTAAAATAGGTTGTTATAATTTTGAAATTTAAAAATACAGTTTTTTTCTTCGTTACGTAGTAGTAGCACAACCTTTCGTAGCTAACTTCAGTCGCCCTTTTTGAACACTCTTTTGGTTATAACGCAATATCTTGATGTCCTTGTGAGACTCGGAGTATATTATTTGATAAAACCCAACAGACTGAATGTTTAAAAATGATAGAATTAGCCGTGTCAAATTTCTGTAATAGACTACATAATAGTTGACGGGACACAATAACTGATTAACCTGGATTTAATGTCATGTGAATATTTCCCGAATGATGGACCGTACTAAAAATGGAATCGTGTGAATTTCGCGACTCGAATGTTCGATGTTCGCAACGGGAATGTCCGCCCAACTTTTCCGATATTCGAAAAGTGGACGCAACCGGGATTTTTTGAGGGACAACAAAAATCTAATTGATGGAATTTTCCTGCGAGTGGAGGGACCTATTCTCGATGAATTTACCCTTGAGGTAGGAGGGAGGAAGCCTCTCTTTCGGGTCCAAGCGAACGAGAACCTTCGAACATCTGATGATCTCAAAAATTGGCTACGTTGGTTAGCCAAAGCGAAAGCGAGAGTGAAGGTGCGACTCCATCACGGATAATCTATCTATCATGTTTTTGGTTTAATAAACATTAGAGTTCTTAATTAAAATGTGATGAAACATCATCATGTTAAAAAATTAGGTTTCTTCTAATGAACTTCGCTATATCTTGATTTAAACTCATAGTTCTATGACGATAGAAAGGAACGCAAGTATGTTTGTAATTGCAAACAGAAGTAAATGCACGCTTACTCAATGTTTCAAAGTCATTTTTCCTCGAAAACGTAGCGTCCCATAAGAAACGTGTAAGGTAAGTGCGGGTAATAAGGCCCACCTAAGGGTCTATAATTTTTTTAAAAGAAACTTGTACATACTCTTGAAAACATTTTTTTTTATAGAAATCTGTGGACATTGAGCTATAAACTGTAATATTTGTAACAATATATGAACACAACAAATACGAAAATTAATAGGTTCTTAAAAACCTTGTAAACGGGCTTTGTTTCGTGTAATGCAGGTAATAAGGCCCACCTATTTAGTATGTACAATTCGGGTAAACAAAGACATCTTCTTCCTCAGGTGTGAGCCAAACTCAATCCTCGTGTATCCAGGTGAGACACATGATACACTGTCGCATATCATTCTTGAATGCAGTTCTGCATAATTTGCAAAATCAATTGTCTGCAGAGTTGTTGTCCACGTTTTTTCTGGAGGTGGATGGCATGGGCTCTTGTTCAAAAAATCTGGTCTTTTTTCTTCTGGTTGAAGTGACACGTGCTTTGGAGCTCTTCTTTCCTGCTTTGGAAGGGGTCTCTGGTTACTTCCGGAGCCTTAAAGCCCACTTAATATTTTGGTGGGCCTTATTATCTGTTTTGTCACTTCCTCATTGCCGAGGTTATATGTTAAGCGTGCACTTTACAAAATCATCAATTTTTTGGGAATGTGTTGCCAACATATGTACTTATACATACCTATAGTTGTACAGTAATTGGATAATGAGTACTCCCAATACAAAGTCAAGAAACAGACGTAATTCTTATAATTGTAGCAACGCTAGTTGCCGGCGAAACATTTCTTGAATTTACAGCCGACAAATGTTATATTAATCGCGCGGAAACTCTTCGAATGACATTTCGTATGCAATAAAAGCAATAAATGACACTACCAGTTGTAGATTGACCTACCAAGGATAAATGACAGGTGGGCCTTATTACCTGCCGAGCCTTATTACCCGCACTTACCTTATTCCACAAAATTTCAGTTTATTTTTGCACGCGGAAACATTATGTCACTCTTTATACTATGAATTTTGTCGTACACCTGTATAAAGTGTGTGCTATTACGAACAATAATAACCATCTCGAAATATTTATCGCCTTATGGGTGTAGACCGTCTTTGAATCGATACTGCAACGTATTGCTCTAGAGAGTTTAAGGCCTGGGTGACGTATTGTTATAATACCATCGAAATCTCGGTTGTAATACCACTTTCGATCACGATATATTACCAATAATTTATTATTGTTAACGCATCAATAGCTTTTTAAAATTGAAAGATAAATTTTTATCGTTTGACATATCTTGAAAATAATAATTGTTATTAGCTTAATTTGTTATAGTAACGAAAGCTCCAGTTACTCTCGCACATAATTTAAAAGATGCAACGCTGCAGTTTATAGGATACAACACAATACGAATGTAAAAACATAATGAGTTATTTTACAGAATTTTTAAAAAATGATAATATGTTATTGTTCGTAATCAGTATAAACTGAATCCGTAATTAAGGGGTTCCCCAATGTTTCTGGCTAGTTTACATCACTGGTACATAGAGAGGGACAACTTTTACTTCAGCTTGGTGTGAATAAAACAAAATGCTCGGGCGTCATCTGGCCCTGTCGTGTTAAGCCTGAAATTAAGCCACGAGGCTTTTATTGTCTCATTAGGATGAGCCTACAATTTTCTCTCGCCAGAACCTGCCAGTATTTATCGTTGGTCGTTTCATGGGCTCCACAGCGAGTACCTTTTTTTTATTAGTTAATCAGGCGGCTTGAATATTTTCAATAAAATTCATAGCATCAAGCGGAGGGGCAGGTAGCTGTCGGAGAATTGTTAGGCCGGTTCCGTCGCTTCCCTTATTACAAGCTCAATTTTTATCCCCCGGCGGAATGGCTTCAATTATAAAAGAGAAAAACTAGACGAGGGAGCTAGTGTTACGACTCGTCGTAAGTCGGGCTTTACGACTTTACGCTACGTGTTCGTCAAGCGACTTCGAATTCGTTGTGTCCCCTTCGTCGATCCATCGGGCATCGCCGAGAAACCTCGTGCCGTTTTAGATCCTCGACAGGATCTACGGGGATCCGTTAAGGGACATTGACGAGATTGGTTATAAATTTATTTGTCCCTTCAAACGTGACGTTGTTTTATTGCTGGGTGAAGGGAACGGTGCTACATCACAATTTCTTCTTTCTCTCACCCCTACCCCTTGCTTCTTCCTGGAGATGTGCTTTGCATTACGCCACAGAGGACAGAGGTTTGATGTAGCGAGAGCGCCCATCAGTATGTATGTCACAAGAACACGAATTATGACGTCGTAAAAAAAAGGAGTTACTAACTACTTTGTAAGTAGTATAAGGACGGCGTACGTCTGACGACATCGTTTAAAAGTCCGGGAAATTCCAGGGACCTTAAACTTGATTTGATTATTTTTTGCTGGATATTACTAACTTTGTTCCGTGAAAATTAAAATTCTTTTTCTAAATGCCCGTACTGAATTAATTCCTGCCTACTATGTCTGTAAGCGATATTGAAACTGTACAATGTTAAACAAAATTTCGTTGACAATTCTAATTATTAAAATAACCACCAACAATACAGAATACTTATGAATGATACTATATTGTAAAGTAGTAAACAATGTCTGTTCGCGTGATTAATGCGCATCTAATAATAGTGGAATTTTACTGCCATATTGTTATCACGCGAAATAATCCACTGCTCCCCGCTATACCCGAGAACATCAGCGAACCTATAAACGAGCGATAAACTTCGTAATCATGTTACCTCTTAGAAGAGCAGGTTTTGTCAAACTTGTCAGAGTTCGACATCGTAGTTGATTATCGAGGCTGCAGGTAACCGCCACTATTAAAGGTATGCCTCACATGGAGCCTGCCTTCCGTCTATAGTAGACTTTTCGTTAAACTTAATTATCCTCGACTCGTCGACAGATTGATCAGTGCATTTTACAGGGAACGAGGCTAATATAAATTTCGCGAAATTCGATTAAACTACGTACGTCGTGCACAGTGGTCCGTGCCTCGTTTTACGGCCATTATTAACGTTTCAATTAGCAACGGGGTACGTTATCGCTGGTATAACACTGTTACCGTGCGTTGCCCGATGAAAGAATACAAAACTCGCGATATGAAGTTAAATAAATGTGTCTATGCTGCGAAGTGTCTATGTCCTGAAGGCACAAGTTTCAATAGGGTCCCCTACGTCTACTTTCAACTATAATGCAGCATACCGTGCTAGATTTCATTATGCCCGGAACAGGAGGCTTTATTAGAGACACAGGTTTATTAAAATTTGATTACTGATACTGCGTAATATGAGACAAACTTGCGTTAATTTGGAACAGTTAGCGAATATTCAATAAAGGAAGGTATACCTACGTTATACGGAAATGAAAATTGGATACTCGCGTTTTTTTTTATAGAAATGAGAAAGGAACCCAAGTATTTGTGTAAAATGCTACTAACATCCTTTTTGTAACGATGAAATCTAAGTATCTTTTTTCTCGAATAATTATGTATTAATCTATTAGGTATATAACTAATTGCTAAACGCTTTTTCCTCGCGATTCAAGCAGAGTCTAATGCTATTTTTCGGGCAGCTAAAATACCTTGATCATTAAGCATCTTTATTGAAGTTCGTTCGTTATCAATTATTGACTGATTAAAGCTTAATTGAACTTTGACGCGACCAATTACGCCGGAGCGAATGTTATCGTTTCGAGAAGCCTAACCATTCGCAAGCTCCTCATCTATCCCTCTTCTCCTCGTCGCCAATAAATGAAACTTTGTTAATTAGGAGGAAGCCGTAGGTAATGCCAGTAACTAATTGGCACGCAGGGCATAAACCGGACGTGGAACAGTTGCCCGGGCTAAACTCAAGCAGATCGTTGCCAGTCCAAACTAGTTTGTGCGCATCCAGAATGGAAGAACTTACATATGGTTGATCATACTCATTTTTCAGTTTTCAGAAGCCATATCAATTTTCAGAAACCCGCCGTCACTTTGAAACCAATACTAGAGTTTCTCAAGTAGAGGCTCAAGTTTCAGGTAAATAATTTTACTCGTATAAAATACAATATTAAATTATCCATTAATTTACATTTAGTTACTTAATCGTTTTTAAAATTTCGTAAACTAAGTGCATTTCAGATGAAATTTTTTATAAGTATACTTTCTTATACACTATATAAACGTTCAAACCGATTGCTACAGGCATACGAAATGTATGTTTTGGATGAACGAGATAATTATCAAGAAATGAATTGAGTAACCAGCAAATATTTATGTAAATTTTTAAAAAAAAAAGAAGTTCTTTGCAATAATAACACTGTCCAACAGCCATTTTGATCTGTAACATTCAATAGCTGTGTCTTATAGATTTTTGTGCGTTGAAAACGAATCCGCAAACCGTTTGTCGCCATCACCCTCAATTTTCGAAAAATTCGATTTGGAAAAAAAATGCAAATTTTCAACTTTGAACATCTTTTGTGTTCAAACAGTAATAGTTATTCGGTTGCTTGTACCATCAAGTTATTCTATGAAGCTTTGATATAAATTAATATTGAATTATAAACATTTAAATATGTTTAAACAACGATCAAAGGGAAAAGGACACCCGAAATGCACCAATTTTTGCAGATATCTTTCTGTATATTTCCAGAACTAAGGGTCTAGGAGAAAATCTGACTACTCCACGCGATGCAGCAGACACCGTTTGATTTCAATACAGAAACGAAAGAGTTTGACGAAACGTGCGGTGCCGACAGTGGTAGTCAATGGCGTTGGGCGCGACCACTGCCGCTCAGCTAAGGCTGTTCGAGTACCTACTCGGAAAAAGCGAACCGAGCCAGGCTCGGTTTTTCGAGCCGAGCCGAGCCGAGTACCCGTAAAATCCGGGTGGTTCAAAATAACCGAGCGGCTCGATAAAACCGAGTAGCTCGAATTTTTCGAGCGGCTCGAATGAACTGAGCGGCCCGAAAAAATTCGAGCTTCTCGGTTCTTTCGGGCCGCTCAGTTCTTTCGAGCCGCTCGAAAAAATTCGAGGTACTCGGTTTTATCGAGCCGATCGGTTCTTTCGAGCTACTCGATTTTTACGGATACTCGGCTTGGCTCGGAAACCGAGTCTCGGCTCGGTCCGAACTTCAAGCTACTCGAATTTTCTAGTACTCAAACAGCCTTACACTCAGCGTCATAGAATCGCGTAACGCGCGTGACTACCACTGTCGGCACCGCACGTTTTGCCAAACTATTTCGCTTCTGTATTGAAAACAAAACGCGACATACCACTTCTGTTGATGCTTCCGAAAGGAAAAATGTCTGCTGCATCGCGTGGAGTAGACAGATTTTCTCCTAGACCCTTAGTTTTGGAAATATATAGAATTATATCTGCAAAAATTGATGCATTTCGGGTGTCCCTTTCCCTTTGATCGTTGTTTAAACATATTTAAATGTTTATAATTCAATAATAACTTATATCGTTGTGTTCGTGAGGGTTCATAGAATAATTTTATGGACCAAGCAACCGAATAACTATTACTGTTTGAACACAAAAGTAGTTCAAAGTTGAAAATTTGCATTTTTCTTCAAAATCGAATTTCTCGGAAACTGTGGATGATGGCGACAAACGGATTGCGGATTCGTTTTCAGCGCACAAAAATCTGCCAGAAACGGCTATTGAATGTTACAGAACAGAAAAAAGTTCAATTTTGTTGGACAGTGTAATTGACATACCTATAACAAATTTGTTTGTCTCAAAGATTATCACCCTCATACGATGGAATAATTTATTTATCTAACGATAGTACATAAGTTAAATTTTTGAGTTTGAACAGTAGATCTATAAGATGATATTCCATATAAAAATAGATACGTAATTTGTAGTTAATTATCATAAACAGATTCAATCATAGTTATATAGTATGTTTAAAAGAGGCTAACAGTAGATATTTATTATCTATACATGTATCTTTATTGATATTACTCTTTAATTGGAAAATATGCTTTGATTTTATCAAATCAGCGAACAAATATAATTAATTTACGCAACTATTTGTTTATTAAAGTAAATAAATTATAACTGACAATCAGTGAGCCTATTTAAATAGCTTCATTTGTATCATCGTCATAATAATAGCATAGTAAATGTTTGGAAATCTCAATCCGACTATGTTTTAGCTTAGTTTTACAACTTTAAATTGAAAACAGGCATTGTATCACTCTCGACCCTTGATAAAGCCATTTTACTATCGTTTTAAGCTTGCCATTGTCATTTTACGAAACATTCATTCAATTTATCTGAAAGGAAATAGCGAAGGCTATAAATAGTTACTTAACAATCTCCAGATACAATTTATTAAATACGTATATTCCAAATGGTTTTATGCATTAAATTAAGCACTGTCATTCCAAAGTAATCTTAATTGAGTAATTAACAAGGAAGATCGCTTAATACGTTACACACCGTAATTCAATTTTGGTAACTGGAGTGTACTGAGATTTGCGGAATTTCGCAAACAGTTTCGCATGATGTAATAAAACGATCTATGTAGTGGTAAACGTGTTAACGTAGGAGTCATAAAAAAGAACGTGGTAGGGCAGAAGCTTACGAGACCAAAAGGGATGGCTTTAACGGCCCCATAAATTCCAACGGTCATCTTCCACCTTGAAGCTCTGTATAAGCGTCCCTGTAATACACGAACGAGACGAGATCTCGCTTCGTGCAATTAACCCTTTAAACCATTTCATTTTTACGCACCGCGGAAGATTTCTAAATCTTACGATACGGACCCTAAACCGATTCCTTTTTCCCCAATAATTCAAGTCTTTCATTGTGACGTTTATTATGAGATTTAATCGCTTGACAATGTCACTTAACGTTCGAATACTTAAGAGAAATTAAATTGATAAGTGAAGGGTAAGGGGGAAAAAACGAGGAATGTCCATTTTCTGTGATTTTGCGATTTGTGGCATATTTTATTGGTGGCAACTGAAACTACAGAACTGTCGAATCACAAATGGTTATAAAATTTAAATACCCCCGTAAGATATCGTTAAAGATTTGGTATACTGGTTAAAAACAGGAAATGTCCACTCTGCACTGGAACAAAATACGGAATCTCCCCACTCTTTGTCTAAGCACAAGCTTCAAGCTTCTGTCGTCAAGGTAAAACAAGAAATTATTTAAGAAGAAAATTATGTAAGGAAAGTAAATTCATTGAACCTTGCTTCTTTATTGGTGGACTAAAGTATTAAAACTTAATTTTCTCGATAAAGCTGCTATGTGACATTCCCTGTTTTCTCCTTATCCTTCAAGCCAGTGTAGACTCTAAAAATCCAGAAATTCAATTAATTATACAAACGATATACATATCCTTATATTCGTGACAATACTGAATTTCATTTATTATAATATTATAACAGCGTTATTATTTTTAAATCTCATCCTTTACACCTCTATTTTTCTCCTTGTATTTTAAAATTCTCTGTTTTTCCATTCCTTTTATTTCTACTGTAATCTTTGACTTTTCTCTTATGCTTTTCATGCAGCCCAACGAAGCTGTATTATTATCATTATTAAGTCAAAGGAAAAAAATTGTTTTCCGTATAAATCTTTAAACAGAATCACGTGCACTTTGACAGATGCGTCATGGCATAGCGGGGGGGGGGGGGGGGGCAGACTGAAGCAGCTGTCCGATAACACAATTACGTCAATTGAATTCAATTACCGAGCAGTTGCATTAGTAATCCATTCGATCGAACTGAACCGCCTGCTAATCCGTTGAAAAGACGATATTCATTCTCGGTTCTCCAGAGAATTGAAATTAACCTGATACGAGGTCCACGTTATCAAGATTTAAACAAATCCACGGCTCAAGTGACTGATCGCTCGCAACAGGTGGGACATGTTCTCTAGGCAGGTGGGGCATCGTCGTGCTGAGCCAGAAGCTTTGGCTTGGGTTAGCGTGCCAAGAACCACCCCTTTCGGCCGCAACCTCAAACTCTCGTCGAGCAAGCCGATATTGTAATTGCCAGTGCTACCCAAGTGGCCTAAGATTGATGAGGTGGAAGCCAAGTTAGTCGAAGCGTGCTAAATGCGAGCTACCGGTGATCTTGGAACCGGAAAGCGTATTCTGCGTCTCCGCCTAAATCGTTTGTCATCCGGCTTGGCACCCAGGCATTTCGTAATTTCGCGTTTTTCTTCCCCCTGCCTCGTACTTTTCCCTACCGTTCGCCGCCGCTCCATCCCCCCTCGACAGGAAAATTTGCTGACGAATCGAAGAGCAACTTTAATAAACGTCAATGCAACGTGCAATGTTACTTTTATTACGACTGCCGTCTAGTTTACTGCCTTGTAATTCAATCCTTGTCACATTCCGCCCTGATACACTCATTTATTTATATGCCATAAAATGCTCTTACCTCTCGTCGCTTTTGATGTTGCTAATTGTTGGCAGACGACGAAGAGTGAAACTTTCCAATAGAAATAGATTATAAGATTAATGAATATAAATAACACCGGCTTTCGATATTTTTATTTCCATTTCTAAATATTTTAACCTATTCTGATGTAGTCGAAACGATATTTTAATTCAAAATACCTGTTTGAAATGTTGAGAGAACAACCTTTTAATACACCGTTAAAAATGAAGAATTTGAGCATTATTAAGAGCAACGATAACGTTCCTTTTACCGAAGTTAGCCCGCGACTAAATACAATTTAATCAAGTACCTATAAGCGGGAGTACCGAAAGTTTCCGTAATTCTTGAAAATTTAATATTCCTTTGTCGAAAGGACGCGGGGAAACAGGTCCCGGAAGTGCATTATTAAGATCTATTAGGAAATCTTTCGGCGCGAAAGCAAAGCCGCTGAGGAAACTTCGCAATTCAACGAGATCGCCGGCAATCTACGCAACCAACTCTTTCCAACGGTGTTCCTCGGGCAGCCGTTTCTCTCGCTCGTTATCTTCCACGCTCGATTGGACAGAGCGTTTATTGTTTCAAGCGAGAGGGCGCCCCCCGGAGCGAAATGTTTTCCCGGTCGTCTCGCGCGTCGTCTGGCCCGCTTAAGTACAAATAGTCCTTGCAAGCCCGCGGTCCGAAGTTGGGCGACTACCGGGGCCAAAAGTGATTTGGACAATCGCCAGGAAGCATCTAGGCCACATTGAATCATTCTGATCCTCTCCCACTCTCTTCTTCTACCGGCGTCCTCCGCAAATGTCGCGAAACTGCGATAAAGAAGTTGCAAATCACCGGAGAAACACTCGCGTCCAGCTCTTTCGCTCGTTCGACCCACGCTGACTAACTTATATGATGATTTCTTTCATCCTGGCCAGGCAGAATAGGTGTCTATTCTTTGCTGGATTTACGAGTATAGTCATTACTTTATTTTCGCCTAGGGTCCAGAAGTGTGCAAACAAAGGAATCTCTGAGATATTATCGAAATATTTAAGGGTAGTGTTTTCTAAGTAGACGTTTAAGGGTGCTTTAGTATCTGTGAAAGATTTACGAGCAGGATGTAATATAATTTATTCTAAAGTTAATTCTACGTCGAAAACCGAGCAAAAATTTTGTAAAAATAAATATATTATGAAACTTCAGTTCTTAATTTGATGGGTTCTGCAAATATAATGCATACTCTACGTTATTTTTGCTGAAAGATTGCGTTCAGTAACCTTGTTCATAGTGTTATAAAGTGTATCCAAAAACCTTCCGATTTACCTAACGAAACAATTTATTTAGTAAGATATATAATAATATGTAAACTTCACTAAATAATAGTTCTACAGCCATCTGGACTTGTAACATTCAATAGCCATTTCTTATAGGTTTTCGTGCGCTGAAAACGAATCGGCAAACCATTTGTTGCAATCAGCCTCTGTTTTCGAGAAATTCGATTTTGAAAAAATAATGTAAATTTTCAAATTTGGACATCTTTTGAGTTCAAACAGTAATAATTATTCGGTTGCTTGTCCCGTCAAATTATTCTATGAACCCTCCCGAATACAACGGTATAAGTTATTAGTGCATTATGAACATTTAAATATGTTTAAACAATGATCAAATGGAAAAGAAGACCTGAAGTACACCCACTTTTGAAGGTATCTTTAAATTTTTTTCCAAAACTAAGGGTCTAGGAGAAAATCTGACTGCTCCACGCGATGCAGAAGAGATTTTTCCTTCAGAATGCATCAACAGAAGGGGTATGTCACGTTTTGTTTTCAATACAGAAGCAAAATAGTTTGGCAAAACGTGCGGCGCCGACAGTGGTAGTTAAGCGATTGTGTTACGCTGAGCGGCAGTGGATCGCGCGCCGCCGTCGACTACCATTTTTGACTTACCAGTTCGCAAATTTTGTCGAACTGTGATAATCAGGTGAAGATACGATTTTTTTCGGTGATAGGCTACATTCACGTCGAAATTTGTACTCCGCGATAAGTTGCTGAAATCAGCAAGATGACAACGCTGCTCGTCAACGGGCAGTTAAAAGCAATGAACAGCTTAAGGGAGCTTAGGAAGAAGTCGTATAAACATGGATTCGAAGACTCTTGCCTTCCGAGAAATAAACACTTTTCGTTAGCAACGGAGTGTAATAAAAATAGTTCACTAAAGAAATTATAGAATGCGATTTCGGAGAAAGGTGTTAAAAAATGTCCAGAATATTTCGAAATTTATCACACCAAAGACTCGCGTTATACAGTATTTTCATGAGAAGTCATTTCAGTTCGTAATACAAACGGAAAGGGCATAACAACATTCGCCTAGATGGCGCATAAAATCAGTCACAACAATTTTTATGTCTCACAAAAGATTTAGAAAACTTATTGTTACTGGTACGCCATCATCGCGTCGTGGATAAGTTGCCAAACTCGAGGACTAGGTACTAACATTAAAATTTGACGGTGGCAATGTCGCGACTGCGTGTACTTCCTCGACAACCCAGCTCAAGATCGCAATGAAAAAGTTTCCAAACCTCCCTTTCATAGCCTCGCTCATATTACTACTTGTCGGCGTTACATAAAACGTATGTTTTCTACGGGTTTTATGTAACTCCGCCACTGCGAAGTTCGATTACTTAAAGAAAGTTGAGTTCGTTCGAAGGGTTCGCGTAACGAGAGAATATTAAAACCCCAGGACCTTTGCAGCACGACTGATTTCATTTAGACGACACCCCGTTGTTCGAAATTCTCACGTCAATTTCCCATCTTGGATAGGTTTCCAACAACAACAAAAAAAGAGAAACGAACTTAAAGCAGTAGGTATTTTCCGCCGATCGAGCACATTTAACTGCCGTAAATTCGAAGGAAGGCAAGAAGAGGCTTCTTCCGCAGGTAGTAAGTTAAAGGGCCGCGGCAGAAGGAATCCGATGGAGGGAAGAGGATAACTTTCAAGGAAAAGGCGACGAAGGAATAACCGGCAACCGTAAACAAACTTTCAGGTTTATCGAGTGAGGCATTGTGGGTTAGAGACGCTGCAAATATTTGATAGCCGTTGCTCCTTCCGCGAAACAGAAACAGAAGAGCGAGACACCGATGGCATCTCAACACCGCCCGCCCCCCCCTTTCATCGCCCTTTTCAACTTCGTCATCCCCGTTCGTTCCTTTCGGCTACGCCGTTCCCCGACTTCTGGCGAACTCATTTTCTGCTGCCCCGTCCAATTCCTGCCCCTGACAAAAGTACCGACAACAACCGCGGAACTACATCTTCGCTATCAGAATAATCCAAGAGGTTTCCCCGACACTCCTTTAAAGAGAACGGTAAATAAAGTCCCTGTTAAAAAATAACGCCGGCTGATTGTGGCGCCAGGCTAGACTTGCATCTCCTATCTCCGTCGTAATCCCTCTATCAATTCGGAACAAGAGAAGTGGAAGAAACAACGAGCTAAAGCAGAGATAGGCTATTTTTAAACTTTATGAAAACTCATCATCGGTGTCGATTATCTGACCTCGTAGTACTATCATCTTGGTGTATCTTGTGGAAGCAATGATGTTTAATTTGTACATTGCATGTTGATAGTAATTTTAGAATTCAACACAACACTGCACTGTTCGAAATTGAAATTAAATGTCGCTCTCTCTTGCGAGTTGAAAAGAGTTTGATTGTTCCACTTACTCTGATGAAGCGTTTCAATAGATACTTGTGCAGTAATATTTTATCAAATACTACCTATTATCGTTTTGCAAACAATCTTGCACTTGTTGCAGTTGATTCATGCTGAATAAGTGGACGATAATAATGACGAGTGTCTACTTTGGTTACATAATGACCTATCTTCGCAGTTTAGCTACCGATTACTACAATCGATTGGTATCAGTGATTTCGAATTCTTTGGTAGGTGAAAATCAAACGTTCAGCAGTCTTCTTATTTTTAACCCATCGTGGTCACACGGGATGTATCGCACCCCAGGTACTTTTTTTCATTGCCAATATTTCTGTAAATTTTTAGACCTTAATATTAAAATTTAAAAATTCGGTGAATTTTAACCAAAAAATCGCTTTTTCCACAAGTATTTTTTCAACTACAAAAGTAATCATATACAAATTTACGTTTCTAGAAAAATACTATTAGAGCTTGATTCTATGAGTATTACGAATGTACAATTATCACTCAAAAGTTAAATGATTCAAAAATACGAAAATGGTAACTTAAAAATGACGCTGAGGTGCAGTGCACCCCGTGTGACCAATTTGTGATTATAAGAAGCTGCAACCACGAAGGGTTAAAGGTACTTTCTATCGTATGACGTAGGTACCGATTTTTTTAAATTCATAAGATTGTAGAAATTATAGGATTTTAAACAAAAAAATTATTTCTTGCCCCATTTTCTCTTTAATATCTTGAGAACTATTAAAAAACCATCGGACGTCATACGGTAGTTAATGTCATTGAGAATACGTGTGTCAAATTTCATTAAATTTGGTTGAACGGTTTTCGAGTTATTACTGACACCAGGTCGAAAAGTGCAGTTTCGGGAAAAACGCGTTAAAGTTCGTCAAGCGCATTTACACTCCTCCTACAGGCTTTCGGTTTATTGGCCATATCTTTGTTATTACAGCGAAGCTTTCAATGGGAGCTTTTTCACATTATTTTCAAAGGTCCAAGCTATCATTTCATGGAATTTTTTTTTCGGTTTTCTGAAACCGTCAGGATGATATTTTAATAGATACTAATATCTATTGTCTTATTTCTTTCTTATTAATTCGACTTCACAATACATTTTCTTCTTTTCATAAATATAAAAATGCTGTGATTTCAATCATTGCTGAAGCCGAATCGGAATTTAAGAGTGACATGCGTTCGCACATCATTCAATATTAACGATGCCAGGTTTTCAACTATTCCCTTGGAACGCTTTGATCAACGACGAAAACACCAATGGCTACCGCGTGGAACAAAAAAAATCTGCACAAACAAAGGAAGGGGGATGTCTGCGCGACTAACTGTTCTCGAATACGGTACATACTTAATTTTATGTCCGTACATTCGTCCAGTAATAAAAAGAGGAAAAAGAAGGAATGAGAAATAGAGGAAAAAAGTGTGCACGGATGGAGAAGTGCAGACGAGTTGGAATTTTCACCGAGCAAGAGTCCCTTCGAAAATGCGCTTGGTCCCTGCAGGCCGTTTTCAGAGGCGGGTTAATTATACCACCCGGCGCGAGAAGGGGAAGCACATAAAAAAAAGAAGTCCAGTCGGCCAGCACACATTAAACGTGAATTAAACGTCGAGATTTCCGTTTCTCCGCAGCGGAAAAGGGATGACGATGGTGGTCCAGGTCTGCGTTTTTCGGTCCCCAGGTTTTTCCACTTGCTGGGAGCTTGCATTTATTTGTACACTTTCAACCGACTTTAAGAGCTGTACTAAAAATTCACCCGGCTGGCATCGACCTTTAAACAACTAAAAGGAAGGAACTTTTTCATGTAACCATGTTTTCAGCACGCCGGGTATGAGGATGGGTGGCGGTCACCTACGTCAGCGCCGAATCATCGATAGGCAGGAAAATTCTGGATACCGAAACTTACTCGTCACTATGCAAATGTTATCGAACCAGGGCGGTTGGAATAAAAATTAGAAGTGAAAATACAATTCCCCCCCCCCCCCACACACACACACATACACGCCAGTGTACCACGTTCTATCGACATCCCTCGATGTTGGCTGGTCGCCAAGCCAATTATGCGCATGCAAGAACCGTGAGCTAATTGACGAAAGTGTTTGATCTCGCATCCAGTGAGAAGCTCGTGAATTAATGCTCCTTTGAACGAGAATTCGCTTTTGCTCTAACCCTCCAACCAACCCCAACAGGGAGCCAGAGAACCTCTCGCTTATAGACTGTCGGTTCTGTCTAAAGGGAAACAGAAATAACGAAAGGAAAAGAGAAAAGTGGGTGGGGCAGCGTTTAACTTTAATTGCGTTTCTCTCGGTGAATCCTTAGAAAGGTCCCTCAAGTCGGTGTTGCGAGCTCAACCGTTCGTCGCTTATGCAACAACATTTCTACGCTCGCACTTCTATTTTGATTCGATTACGTAGCCTTGCTTATGTAACATCGCCGAGATGCTTCCCTGATAATAAGTGAACTTTGAAACGGCTGATCGTGTACCTATCAACTACAGACTTCTATGTTACATGTTACGTAGCTACCTACACATTCAGCATCCATGGATTTTGTACGTAGCAGTGATTACTATCTATAGCTGCTACAATAAAAATACTGATTCCTGATAATGCTTTCGAAAATAAGCAACATTTAGTATTCTTAATTAGAAACTGCACATACCAATTTGCTTTCCTTACTTTCAACTCTAACGAGATTACGGAGGCGCACCAAGCTGAAGAGAGTCCAATTAGCAGATTCGGGATGGAACGAACCAACAGCAAAAAGACGGGAACGTGAAATACATAAAATGCACAAAACATTTACCGGTGAGTTTGAAGAACAGTGAAAATCTGCAGCTCACATGTTCTCTGTTCCTGCAATGGAAATCCGTCTAGTTGGACGCTGTAATGTAAACATTGTAAACGAACTGCTTAAATTCTGTTTTATCCCATAGATATTGTACAATCAAATTATATAACATCAATTCCGTGTCCTGTATCCCTTTCATTGAAGTTAAAAGGACTAAATCGCATTTAAAAATAACTTACACTTGACTTTACGTTCACAAAAAATGAGACATTTTGGGGAAAGATTTTTCGTCAAATTGTATGTACCTATACGTTGTAATTTAATGTTATATGAATCGCAACAGTTTTCTTTTTGGTTCTACGGCAACTAGCCTCGTTTCTATAAATTGATTTTATTCCGTGAAATTAGTATCAAATTTCTGGAACGATTCTTATTAAATTTAAACCATATCTGAGAAGAATTTAACGTTCCTTTGATTGTGGGGGATGTAAGTGCTATCGGACGTCGACGAGACCCCGGGGAGGTCGGCCTTCGGGGAGAAGAAGGTAGAGAAAGAAAAACGTGGGGATAGAATAATTGAGGCAACGATGAAACAAGGGCTTCCCGGTAGACTTGGGGCTGCCTTTTGCCTTCGTTCAATCAAAACTCCCGCCCCGAAGAAAGGAAAGAGGAGACCGAAACTGTCCGGCTTGTAATGAGGGAAGCTCCGTAGCTCGTTCCTTCTTGTTCAGCTCAACGCCTAAATACGGTCGATCGGCAGTCTAGAAAAGTGGTAAAACGAAATACGAAAGGACAACTAAAACAAGAAGGGAAAAAGCACCGAAAATTGATACTCTTTGTTGCGTAACTAGGACCAAGGGGAAAAAGAGATAACGTAGAAACGGTTTCATTATACTTTCTATAGATGTACATATAATGTACCGCCGATGGATATAGAATTTTCTTTCATACAAAGAAAAAATTATTACCATTACTCACATTCGCAAAGGCTAAGAAACATGTTTAAGCCTTTGCTAACAACTAATAATCAACTTGATTAAAAATATATTTTACACAACTAAAATTCTACATCGTGTATTAACGAACAGAAATGATAATTTTAATCGGTATCTGCTTACTTCTGTCAACCTTTACTATCACTAAATTAAGTCTTCAAACACAGGGTATGCAGCAGTGTTTTCTTTAAAAAAAAATCTTTATAAATAGGGTTTTTTATTTTCTAATTACAGTAGCCCCGCGATATAGGCTCACGACTCGAGACCGGCGACGAATCTTTATCGCGAGGTGGACACGATTCTGTTGCTCGCCGGAGACTCGCTTGTGACGTCACGGAAGCCGAGCGAAGAGAGAATGAGAGGGAATGAAAGCGAACGAGAACCATCGGTAGACAGTCTGGGAATCGTGTCCACCTCGCGATAAAGCTTCGTCGACTATTCTTTTCATTATTACCATGTTTTTACAATTAATTGTAATATTTCTGCAATTTTGTGTAAAATAATACATTTTTTTACCGTTTATGTACATCTCGTCTCTTTCGACTACGTCAGTAATATTTCATGCTTCGTCGAAAGCGTTAAGCGGTGGGTGACAATGACGTACCATTTATTACTAATAAATATACAGTGGGTGGTCCATTTAAATAAGGGCACATAAATATCTCTTCCAATTATGATCGCACAAAAAATATTTTATATACAATTTGAATGGTATCAAAGGACCAATATACTGCAAGAATATTCTTTTTTTTTCAAGGTCATTTTTCCGGAGTTTTCAAGGTCATCGATGTTTTTTTGCACATAACTACACATCTTTTCTGTTGCATTATGTAGCTAATGTTAAAATACGTTCAGATAAGTATAATGACAACCTTGAAATGACCTTTGATTCCGACGCGTCAAGGGGAACGTGAAATGTATGTCTATCGATTGATGAGCAATTGGAAGAGATCTTTAGATGGCCCTATTTAAATGGACCACCCCGTACGTGATTTTTGTTACACTTTTAATTTCATTCGTCTCTCACTATATACTGCGTTATAGAGCACGCAAATTTCGATTTATCTTTTCTTTAAGCCCAAACCAATCGAATTCTCATCTCAAACGATTGACTTTATTCTCTTAGCATTAGACGTGTAGAATAAATTAAGAGAATAAATTTATGCTACGCATAGCTTACCGTTTGCTTCTGATACAACTCGCAATGGTACATCCCCGCATACATTACTCTATTAATCCGTGCAGCGCCTTTGCCTAATAATTTTCGCCGCTTTAAGGACCACGATGTATCGATCGGAAGTCCGTAATAAGACGATAAGAAAAATACGATGGTTTTCCCTCGTAGGAGAGAAGTGAGGAAAGTTAACTGTCTGAAGGGTCTGCAAGGTAACACCGTTACTGCACTTTAAGTTTCCCCGGTAGGAAGCAGTATGTGTACCTACACATGCCGAAGTTCTGACATAGCATACGTAGATAGAGTCGTACGTACACGCTCAGTGTACATGCTCAGGTAACCTCCATACGTTTGCGCACGTAACCTTCCGTAATGAGTTTAACCAAGGGCTGTAAAAAGGTAGGAGTTGACGTGCATCGTACTTTTTTACAAGTTGTATACCGTCCCACGTTCGAGTCCGATGCATATGCCCCTGGTGAAGAGGAATGGGACACCTCCAGTATGGTTTACGCTTTCGTGGCCAGTAAATGTGCCAGTTGCTCGGAGAGAAGAAAGTAAGGGGTTAATCCAATTCTGCTCCAAAAATCTTGAGCTTGGGGTGCTGCGGCCGTTTCGGCATAAGAGAATTTCCGCTTCTATGGTTTACTTCAGTGTGGCCATTCAACTCAATAGTTTTCGCTAATGGACATGGAAGTATTAGCAGCGGTAGGGGAGACCGGGGCTAAAAGTTCCGATTTCGATAAAATATAAAAAGTGACTGGAAAATAATGTAATTATTCTCTTCACTATTGACTAATTTCTTGTTAAATTTATTATATTTTATGGTTGTATTTAATATATTGTAATAGGTTTTTCATAAAAAGTAATTTATTTGTGGCTGGTTGAAGCGGAACTTCTTACCCCTTTATGGGGCAAGTTGTTATCGCATTGGGGTAAGTTGTTACTAAGATATAAGAGTTGCCTATTAATGAAATATTTAATTTCCTAATGAAATTAAACAGAATTTTATTAATAATATTTATTTATGAAGATTCGGATCAACAAAAATGTGTTATCTTTAAAAGAAAACCCGAACAATATAATAACCATAAACATTATCTTTGGTATAAAAACTAAAATCTACAAATCAGTCTTACATTCAACTGTTTGTGGGTACCTACTTACCCTAGTAGCATTTTTGGTTGGCCAACGGTAGCCAACAGTTGGGAATTAGTTGGGATATAGTTAGCGTTTTGCCTACAAATTCCCAACATAGGGCCTACGGCAAAAAACTTACGACAGTTTGCCAACGAATATTTAATGTTGGGCCTACAATTATTATGGTTGGTTATATAACAAAAAGTTACGACAGTTTGCTTACGAATATTCAACGTTGGGCCTACAATTCCTATGGTTGGTTAATTAACAAAAAATTTACAACGATGATTAAATGTCGTCTTACAAACGTCAGAAAATTTGCTACATCCAAAAACCTGTTATTATATTCCAAGTTGTGATTTTTCTTTTCTTATTTATAAATACGTAATGAGGACGTCTGTCTTGAGACGAATGTGAAATTTTAAGGAATGAGTCTAAAGGTCGAATGATGATATTTTATAGAATATTTCGCGTCACTGCGCAGTTTTTATAAACAATTAATACTAGTTATGTAACTTGAAATTAGAAGTGTTTACAAGTAAATGTGTTGGGTAAGTGTGAGCAGCGGTTGCTTCGTAAGCGAAAAGTTTGGATTCGATTCTCCTCACCGCAAATTTTTTTTTCCTAAACCAGGCCTGAAAAAGACGTGTTTAAGACGTCTTTTGAAGTTCTTCAAGACGCCTTCTGGACGTCTGTAAGACGTCTTTTGGAAAGAAACTTATAGAAAAAGAAAGAGGCTTATAGAAAAAAACCTTCAGTTGGGCCTATGGAAAGAAACCTTCAGTTGGGCCTGCGTTGGTTACAATCGCTGGCCCATTTAAAAATAGCGCGACACTTCAACAGTTGGCCAACGGATAACACGTCATTGGCCCAACAAACTCCCAGCAAATAAATGCTACTAGGGTATTGAGATTTGTATTTGTAGTCTACATTTTTTAATAACTCTCGATAGAGTCAAGTGGCAGATACTGAATTTTCTAGCGACGGTTTTTATCTTTATGCATAACTTCGATGGAAATGGTGCCCCTTTCCGCCTTTCATTCATATGTTCGCATCTTAAAGCACAGCAGGAACAATTTATACATTTGCAGTGGGGCAAGTTGTTACGGTAACAACGTGCCCCAAGTCACGGTAACAACTAGCCCCTATCGACACATGTAGCAATTTGACAGACTATTCTGCTTATACATGTATTGAAACGATAAACACTATTACACCATGTTCTTAAATGTCACTTGATCCATAAGAACGAATCAATCAATAATATCGACGTTAAATAATCGAAATAGACCATAAAATAATGATAGAAAAATATTTACTTATCTGGTACGCGACAAATAGGTCCTTGCTTACAACCACACGATTCGCTGTCGCGGATGCTATTAAAAAGGGCGACAGAGTGGCGTGATCAATTCACACGGAAAAAATAATTTAAAGTACAACGCTCTTTTCATTTCGAAGATAAAACCATCGGAACAAATTACCCCCGGAACTTTTAGCCCCTGTCTCCCCTACATAGATATTTACAACTTTTAAGTGTTATGTCCTCTGAATTCTTGGTAAATTTATCGAATATATTATACTGTGATAAAAATGTTGAAGTGCATATTTATGCATTCTATTTCAAGTGGATTTAATTAATATCCCGATAATTAAACAAGTCACCCCCAGTGTATTCAGTACTTGGTGGTACATTTTATTTTCTTGTATCACCTTCAAACCCTAACCTAATATCAGGAAATCGTAATTTGTATTGAAGTAATATTTATACATTTTTTAATCCTTTGGTTAATATTGAATTAAGGAAGCTTTGCTTTATTTGCCTGTGTACATCGTAAATTTTGCGAAAATTCTATACAGAGATACAAGAACAATTGCTCAGCCAGCAGAAAAAGAACGAACGCAGCTCTAACACAGATACATTTTCAATTCAACCGCTAGATTCGCATCGAAAGATATATAAATTGGTTTTGAAATTGAGAGGAGAGCCTAAAGAGAGGAAGAGATCGCAGCGTAGAGGGTTTGAGGGAGAGGAGGAGAGAGAGAAAGAGTGAGAGATGAAGAGGGGCTGCTGAGATGGAGAGAGGCGTAAAAAAGTAGAGTGGTACCAGCAACATTCTCGAAATTTCAACGAAAGCGAATTTTCACGCTTTCACCGTAATTTCCTCGACGCCGTTCCACGTGAAAATCGCATCAAATCAGTGGGTGGGTGCCGTATCGCTTCGGTTTCCGCCACTCCGCGAATCCGAACTAATATATTTCCGAAGCAACTCGATTGCGTCGAGTCAGAGGAAGACGGAAGGAAGAGAGGAAGCGAGCACGCGGAGGAGCCGGCAGAAAGGGAAAAAAGAGAGGGATAAATAGAGAAGGATAGGGAAGAAAAGAAAGGATAGGAAGGGTGCATTGTACCCAGGGCAATGATGGTACTGTATCGCGAAGGGATGCCGGATACCTGCTACCCTCTACGTCTCATCCTATTTGTTTCTACTTGCTGGTACGACGCGCCCTCGAGCGCTACCAAGAGAGAGATAGAGAGAGAGTGAGAGAGAAAGAGAGGGAGAGAGAGAGAAAGGGGAAGAGAAGAAGAGCAAGAGAGGTGGTTTGTCAATATTCATTATGTTTGCGCTGAAAAAGGAAGATGCTACAGCAGCCAGCGCAAAGGGAGAAAGAGAAGAATGGTTGCGATGTGATACGATGCGAAATGCCGAGGATACATGGAATGCGCACACCGTGAGATACGAAAGAATTTACAGTTTTATGAGTGTATAAAAGGCCAGGCGGGTGAAAAAAGTCCCGCGGAAAGGAACGTTTTTTTTTTGTTTCCATCGAACCAATGTAGCTATCCGACTGAATTGATACTCTCGGTAAAGTTCTTTGTCGCTTTAATATTCTCGGGCATGATTCTATCAGAGCTTCCACTTGTTTGGAATGTGTCGTACAAAACCACCCGGAAAAAACACAGAAAAAAATTGTCCCTGCTCTCGACTGTCGGTGTAACCAGTGTAGATTTTAATTTCGCGACGGAATGTAGCATTCGGATTCCCTTTCCGTCACCATTGGCCCTTTGTTTTCTTCACGGACAAAAGGACAATGCGCCTCTGAATGCGCGATACGCGTGCGTACATATGCGCGTCGCAAGGGCAAACGTTTTAAGAACATTCAATTGACGCTGTAATATCCGCGACTCGGTGCGCACGACATGAATCGATGTTCAGTCGAATACCAGCGGGCTCGATGATTTACTTTAATAGCTCCCTTTATTGCAATTAAAGCACCGTGGTTTGTGTACGAAAGGAAATAGGTCCCCGTCAAATATTTGACGCCTCGGCGTGTATCCCGGATTTTCAGCTACTCGAAGCGCCGCCCTGTGCTCCCCAGCCGTAATTTAATTTGATATTCCCCTTTGTTAATTTGATAGAGCAGCGAAGCGAGGAGAGGGAGCAGAGGCAGATCGCGGGGGATACGGAGGGCTCGGGAGAGAAAAATACTTCAGATTCCAGACTGTATCAGCGGCGGGCACTCGTGTCACCTGAAGCCCCTCCCGACTGATGCTCCCACCGAAACGTATCAACGTTCTACGTAGCGCGGCCAATGCGATTTAACCGCTCGCCACGCATCGTTCCGCTGATATGACGCCGACGTATCGCTGACGCTTCGTGGCACGTGATCTCGAAATTACCGCGACTATAATGCCGCTGGTCGTGGTCCAATTTATCTGGAACGATTCGTCAGACAGATATTTCGCCTGGATTTCAAGGCGTATCGATGGACAATTACGTTTTCCCCTTGATCGTGTGCAACGGCTTGAATCTGTTCTAGAAGCATGCCGCGCGTTCTTACTCCAAAAGAATCGAATACCTGAGAATTGTACGGTCGAGTGGTGGCCAATAGGAGAATACATCGTCCGGGGGACGTCATAGATTTAGTTGGACGAAAGGGTACGGGAGACGATGGGCAGAGACGCAGTCAGTATGCGGTCATAACGAAGCTGTCGACATGATGGATGAGGAAGAGGGTAATGCGACGATGGTTCCTGAAGGGAGGACGAAGAGGAGAGGCAGCCAGCCCATCGTCCAGCACGATACAAGGGATGCTATCGCTATCGGACCCGCACACCCTGTCTGTCATCAGCACGCCTCACCACCTCAAACACACTCGGCCCACCCGCTGCACGCATGATGGAATATGCTGTATTATATAATTATCCCGTAGATGGTATCACCAGTGGCGCGACGCGTAATTAGAAACTGTCGAGCGAGCAAGAGAGCATCGCCTGAGGAGTTTATTGCGCGAAACGAGAGCCGAGCTTCTCCCAAAAGAACATAGGAGCCTGCGTCGATATTCGCCTTAGGTTTTAGCTACTCCTAGTTACAAAATAGGGAGAAACGGTGATCACCTTAATTGTTTGCTTAAATCTATTGTTAGTTAAATCGGATATCGATCTGCATTTGTTTGGATTTGGTACGAGTTCAATCCACGTTCTTTATATTCGATAGAGAGTTTTGCAATGTCCAGTTGTATTTATTTCAGTTCGATGACTTACATACGTTTCTTAAGCGCAAGCTGAGAAGATTCTTGGGTTTGTAGTAATGCAGATGAAAAACTTTACCGTCAAGCGAATGTCCTGGATATTATTAAACATGAACAATGATTTAGTAGGCGTTTGAATTTAAGTTTAAACAAGTAAGTTTGTATAAATTCAATTTCGGTTAGTGTACACTCGGCTCAAACGATTGTGGCCGATCGAGATTCGATTGTATTCGAGCTTACTAGGGCCGGTTTTTTTACATCGCTATCATTCTACAGTATTTCATGAACATGGTAAAGGCACTGCCAAGCCACATGTTCCCGTCTAGAACACTTCTAATTCATGTTGAAACACCACTGTGGCACCATCTGCCTATGACTGTCATAATTATATTAATCTGCGCGATCGGCGCGATCGGCGTAAATGACACCAAGAATAAATGTCAAATGACTTTTATTGCAGTGAACCTCAAAAAAAATCATAATAATTTTAACTCTATAAACGATAAACTTGTAATGTCCAAAGAAACACTTCCATCAGTATTTTTATTTTGCATAAATTCTCACCTGAACCATTTCCTACTTATTTTGTATGTTACTTCAATAAAATTTAAAAGTTTATCGTTTATAGAGTTAAAATTATTATGATTTTTTTAGGTTCACTGCAATAAAAGTCATTTGACATTTATTCTTGGTGTCATTTACGCCGATCGCGCCGATCGCGCAGATTAATATAATTATGACAGTCATAGGCAGATGGTGCCACAGTGGTGTTTCAACATGAATTAGAAGTGTTCTAAACGGGAACATGTGGCTTGGCAGTGCCTTCACCATGTTCATGAAATACTGTAGAATGATAGCGATGTAAAAAAGCCGGCCCTAGTAAGCTCGAGTACAATCTAATCTCGATCGGCCACAATCGTTTGGGCCGAGTGTACAGCTTACATCCATCTTCATTTAATTTAGATAAATATTATAATGAATATTAGCTGAGTCCCCATAGGTTAGTTCATTCTTCGATATTGTAACAAAAGACTTCACTCTTATAATTTTAAGGAGGATAATATGGTTTTAATTAACAGACGCTGCTCTAAATAACTAGTACGAGTATGAATGTTTAGAAAATTGCTAAATAGCAGTAAGTTTAGCACTGTGAAACAGTTAGTTAGGCCCTGTTATTTAAAACATTCGAAATATTCCTAAAAAGAACTCCTAGCAACAGATTTTGATTGCGATGTACCTATGTGTTTCCATGGCATCAAAGAAACCCTTCATTTTACCAAAACTTTTACGTTAACTAGAAACGCTTACAGTTCAACGAAACATTCTGTTGGTTATAGTTGAATTAACTTATTTCTTCTATAACACGGTATTATTATAACATGGCTTTGCTCTCGCATGATTAAAAAATTCTGAAATTCAACATGTTACTCTAAGCGACATACGGAAGAATAAACTTAGCCGAGGAATTGGGATCTTATTTTTTTAATACAGATCCTTCCACTGAAAGAAGCGTAAATATCCAAAGAGAACTTCAAAAACGTTTAGCTCCATATAATGAGGAAGACCTGTCAAGAAAACGCAAGTAAACAAAAAGAACAGATTTTTGAAAAATACAGAACATAGAAATCCAGATGTTGCAAAAGAAAGTTTAGAAGATGAAGATATTTTACAACAAAGAACATGCTGTCGTTTAATTGTGCTTAGCAGAGATGAAGAAGAAAAAAGTGGGCCTGCAATATTTAACATTAATGTATAATACGTTCATCAGTTATTGATCGATTTCTGATAGTTATGAAAGCAAAAATAGTGTATTTCTGTTAGTCTTTGGCACCTAAATAATCCTGTCTCCTATACTAGTTCTTGCAGGGGAATATTTGCAACCTGAAAATTCTGATTTCAATGAAACTTCGTGTGAATGTAGAGCACATTGGAGTATGCAAACTGAATTTTTTTCTCCGGAAATTTAGTCTGAAGGTGGAAATCAGCCCTTAAAGTTATCGCGTTTTTTCATCTCTTTCATGTATTTTATTTTTCTTCTGGTAGTGTGCATACAAAACTGAACTATTCTTATATTTAGAGTTTTATTCTATCTCACATCGTTACAAAGTTATATTTAAGAAACGAAAAGATGTAATACCTTTAAAAGCTAATTTCTCGATTAGAAATAAATTTCCGCAGGAAAAAGGCACTGTATTTCTTTTCATGATTACGTGAAGCGGAGAAATACGAACGTAGTACTTCCACCCACCTATAACGATCAAAATCAATACGTACTATTCAGACTACTTTAGGATGAAATTGACATTGCAAGCATTAACACCTTATATATAATACCATCAAAGAGGAAACGTGTAGTAGTAACTGTTGTAACGAAACAGGAGATACTTCTGGAGCTAAAAAATAGTGAAGGGGCCGCAAAATTATCAAAAATATACAAGGATGAAAGTGTCTATGATAATACATACGTATTAGTTTTCATTTTTAGTACTGTTACTTGTATCATTCCTTCTGAAATGTAGAATAATCGCCACGAGGAAAGTGAGTGTTCTACTAACCGAAAATTTTTTAATCCGAACTATCACGTCTCCCTACTAATTCGGATAGTGGAGGTTCTACTGTACTTATTTTCTTTGGAAAAGTGCCATTATTAAATTTTCGGATGAACTTTCGAATGACGAGTTAATTTGTTCTACGCAGTTAACAGGTTGAATAACGCGCATTGAACAAACACTCGAATACGTACCTACTGTGTGTGTTCATTTTTGGCGTATGCAGTTACTCGTTTTGCTCCTTGGCTTTCACTAGTGCTTTCGCATAGAGAAGCGAAGGCACCAAGAAGCCAGACGCGTTGATCGCATACCAATGTTCCCGAGAATTTATTGTACGCTGGTAGAAAGAAGAAGGGCCTTCAGCGAGAGTACAAAGGGGAAAGAACCTGTACGCAAGCCGTCTATGAAGGATGGGTGTAAATATGTATCGAGCATGAAAGATGCCGAAGGAACTTGGTTCCATATTGGATCTTGTAAATTTCAACTTTTTATTTCCTTTATTATACCCCTACCATGAATGTATCGTGGCGTTCGCTGGCAGAATAGCCTTGCAAGGATGCAAAACGTCCAAGACATAGAGTGGAAGATGCAAGGAAAAGGTGAGCAAGCAAATACACGTTTAACATTCAAATTTTCCTATAGTATAGTACCTCCTTGTGAAATTCGTTAACCTAGAAATACATTACTTTTATATTTCAATATTATTTTGCAATAAAACATGGCAGTATACATGCAATTACTTATGTAGTATGTAGCTGAACATTTTATTTAAAATTTAAAATGAGGTATGTGTTGACATTCTCACCAGGGTTGAGAACATCAATTTCAGGTAATATATTTCGAGAAGTTATACAGATCCAATAGTCATTAAAGATTTTATGTAAGACCAGTACATATCTAACAACCTCTTAGTAGATACTCCTTTACAAATTAGGTTTACTTCCTTGAAAATGAATCAGAACAGGCACAATATGATTGGAAAGATACTCTTTTAATTCAACTGCAGCAATCTCCAAACTCTATCTACTTAATACTAGGTACAAACTAATTCTGCCTTACATCACGTCGATTTCCATGGAAGATCCACAGCATTCTACATAATATATTGTCAGTAATATATCGTTGGCTCATTGGTAAAACTGCGCAAGTACATCATTCTACCTCGAAGCTCTTATGGATTAACAAAAGCAATTAGTTTCTAAGTTTTTAACAATAATAGATTAATAAAAATTCATATGGGAAAAACTTATTTATTTTGCAATAGCTTTCAATTATTGCCCCATTTATTGTAATGATCTAATGTATGAAATATGGACCTGGTCTGTTTTACCAAGCCAACGTTATTTGGTAAATGAATGCATTTTCTGTTTCCGTCGCATATCGGTGCAGAGATTAGGCTTTTTCACGCATCCCGGTTGTGCCCAGAGGTCGATGGATCGACAAGGGTGCGGGCAATCGCCGCGCCGGCAGGGTTTTGGTATTCGACGGGTGCGCGACGCTCACTTTTCGTCCCCAAACCTCTTTCAAATAGCTCAACATCGTTCCACGAGTGGGAATGACATGAAGAATCGTCTTATTCGAGCGAGAGAACACGAAGGAGAAGGAAAGTTCTTCTCGTGCGTTCGTGAGCGACAATAAGGGTCTTTGCCGGCTCCCGGCATCAGTTTCTATTTAGTTACGCTCTCTGCGAAGACGCGTCGAGGTAATAGCAACCGGTGAGACCCGTAAGAAGGATAAAGAGAAGCGGAAATGCTGCGCGACGCGAGAGGCTACGTAAAAGTTTTCCGAGCAAAGCTGTTCGCCTCCAACAATTTCTAAGAGGGAACATCCTTCCTGAGAAATGATTGCGCTAAACTTCGACGCCTTACGCGGAAATAATTACACCCACGCAGACACGAGTTCCTTCTGCTCGTATATTGATCGACGCGATAACGAGGCATCGTGAAGTAGCTGGACCAAGCCATCTTATTACGTGCGATGCGAAATTATTAACGTGTGCAGACTTTTTATAACGACTGTGGTGAACAACGCCAATTTCACTAGTCACTTTTTCAATGATCAAATCTGACATTAGGTACTTTCATTGAGGAAAACTTTTCACAATATTGTGAATATCAGATGGTTAAAAGTATATTACTATAATTGAATTAAGAAAAATATTAAGGAATAGTTACAAGTGCATTGACAGAAATTTTATGATACACTTTTATAAATTTCGCATAGGTTAGATATGTCGAACACGAATATATTAGTCAGTTTAATTATATATTATATTTTAAATTAATACTTTTGAATTGGTACCTACTTTTATTTCATACTATACTTTGAAATAAAATTTTTGGCTTTCAGGATCCTTCTGTTTCAAGCACTCAACAACTAGAATATTTAATTTGTTTTATAACAACAGGTACTACACGCGCCACGTACTGAGTAATATTATATAATATAGAAATGATATTAGATAATATATTCTATGAGTATTCTCATGTTGCTGAAATATCTATTATTCTTCGTAGTACCAGCACGTTTCTTTGTTACATTAAAAAAAAATTAAAACCAACTTCAAAAAAATAAAATTGCATTAAAAAGTGAAAAGTAATTTTTTCCCTTATTTAATCTACGACTCTCATAATTTTTAAGTCGGCGCCAGATTTACACAGTGAAAATGATGAGCCAGTGACTTGAAAAATATGTAAGTCGTAGATTAAATAAGGGAAAAAATTATTTTTTACTTTTAAGTGCAATTTTATTTTTTTGAAGTCGGTTTTTTTTAAAAAAAATTTTATTTTTAACTTTTTAGTTTTATATATATTAACACACATGCTGAGGAGATATGCGCGTACGTAAGGGAGAGTGAGGTAATTGCGAACACCTAAGCAAAAAAGCAAACAAAACGAAAACTATGTGAGAAATGAATTTGTTTATTATTTACAAACATACTCAAACTGTTCATCTATAAAGTACTGTGACGAATTTTTGAAAAATTATAATAAAAATCAATTTTATAGTAAAAAAGCAAAACCCTTGGTGTTCGTGATTTCTCGACTGCCGTGGGGTAATCACGAACAAAGTGCTAAATATCGCAGAAGTCTCACAGAAAACGCGACTTCAATGGTCAACCCATAAAAAATATTGCTACAACCTATACCTAATGTATTTTTCAAATTCCTCTTCTTGTGCGTTAGAAAAAAATTGCAATTGGTCGGAATATCGAAAAAAAATAGTAAAGGTCGTTTTTCAAACTTTTTTCTGAGCCTGTAATGAAAATTCAAAAATCCCCTTTGTAGATTTAAGTAAGTTTTATACATGCTAAAAACTTCATCAAAATCGGTTAACGTTGCTAATCTCGAAGGTTCGAGATTACCCCATCCGAGTTGTTCGTCAATGTCCCACGACATGAAAAAATAAAAAAGAATTTATTTCAGAGGTTAGAATCATGATTCAAGCAACGTCTTGGTCACAAAATGTTGGTAAAAAAGTGCTTTATTTCAACTTAAAAAAAAAATTGTATCATTAATTCAACAGTAATTACATGCAATTGAAAATGGACAAAATATTACTTGAAACATGATGAAAATAATAAATTGTGTTTATCTTGAATAGCATGAGCGTTCTGTATTTATTACTTTCTGCCCGGCGTTGGATACGACCTAAACTATTAGCTAGTGGAGAGGGAACATCGTTTTTATTTATTAAAACGCCATAACATTGCATTCGCGATTACCCCGCGTTCGTGTTTACCCCACTCTCCCTTACATAAAATAATAATAATTAGGTGACAATAGTCTTTATTATTAACCAGAACAGGCAAAATATTGGGCCAAAGTTGATGCAGTGTAGGATGAGACCACCGGGGTATCGCCCTCTTTCGAATAAAAAAAAAGTCATCAAACTCGGTCCATATGCTGAGTTATGCGGGGACAAACATAAAAAAAAATACAAACCGGTTGAATCTGTAACCTTCTCCTTCTTGAAGTCGGTTAAAAAGATAAATGTATCTTCTGGTAGTTCAATGTTGCTCAGTACAAATGAACACAATATGTTAATGGAAATATCATTTTCTTCGACAATATAATTTCCAAATTCTTACTGTTGTTAATGCTTTCTTTTCTGAACAGAACTACACCTTTTCTTAACATGTAAATTCCAAAGAAACTGAAAATAAGTTCATCTATATGCATTTTTGTACAGTCTAGTTGAACAACTCGTGATCTACATAAGTACATATGTATGTGTCTAATCTGAGAGGGTCACCTAATGTACATGAATACATCGTTGTTTATTTGGATACAATTGTCCCTTAGATAGGGTAAACTGCACTAATCATTGGCACTCGTGATTAAAAAGCCAAATATTAAAAAGTACAAGCTTCGAAAGTACTTTTTTACAATTTCTTATTCTTCTTCCACTACAACACTGCGGAACCCAATAGTTGAACTACACATTTTACATCTGGCAACACCACAAAGTGGGACAAAGGGCTGAGTTTTAGGCATTTTCTTAAAATTTTGATAAGGCGTAGGTAAGTATATTTTGTCGCTTTATAACTAAGTAATGGATTGAAATACAGATTTACTAAGTGTTGTAGGTATTTAATAGTGAATGAAATAGTCTGTTTAAAGACTTTTAACTTCGTATATAACTACATATGTTTTTATACATAACCTCAAATTTTAGGGATGCCAATGATTTGTGCCTATTTTTGTTTTCCATTGAATATTTTTAAAATAAAAGACTTAATAGGTACTCAAGATGTTTTATTTTAATGAGAACTCCATAATTATTGATAATAACTGAAAATTAAGCCCATATAAAAACTTCACAAAAAAATATAGACGTAAAGATATAGATTTCCGCCTAGGGTGCCAATCATTGCACAGTTTACCCTATATACTTTTTAAGATATTTTGTAACAGACACGGTTCAGACGTCGAAACATTGCGAATGATGACTTGAGAAACAGGGATCTTCCATATTTGTCACTCCAATCTCAGCAATTTCCGTTCATTTAACTTTCTTTTTGTAAGTATAAGTGCAATGGAAATATTCCAATGTGAAAGTTGAGGTGAAATGACAGTATTATGTACAACGTCGGTGTAAACATTGATACATTTCACTAGTTTATTCGATTCCGAAGTCTTGCCGTGTAGAAGGGTAATTGCGACCACATCGTGTTCGTTTATAATAGAAAAGCATCCCACATTCAGCAATTCAGTTTGCCCTTCGTTCCGCAAGAAGATGCATCGACCGGCGTGATAATATCACGTTCGCCTGTCTTCTCCGATACGCGTAAATTCTGTGAACTATAACGTCGAATACACGTTTCCTTTTACGGATTCCGCTATCTTTTACATTTCTTTGTTTCCTCGCCCACCTTTTTTCTGCCATAAGCGTGTCCTGTCAGCAAAAGCATTTTACGAGCAGCATGCCGGTACCGTGTATACAGCTTTGAACCGCATCAGGACCGCGCCCAGCGCTTCTTTATTCTCTTAACACGAATGAGTATGTGGCGCATGGTTTACGCTCATCCATAAAAGTAACGCCACCTACGGTACCGGCGACATGTATGTCATTTTCTTGTCACGATGCCCTTAACCTGTTTCGAAATACTGCGATAAAATACGCTCCACCTTTGGCTACGGCCGAGCCGAGTTTCGCCATTTGCATGAAATTTTCATGAAACTGAAAACCGCAACAACGAATGAACGATCGTCTTTGATGTGGAACAAGCATCGACGTCAACGCGACGCAACGTAGCCAATGGAATCTAAGAAATGTAGATAGAAACTTTTCTCGAGATTCCTTGCCTCTATTATTGTCCTAAGTTGGAACTAATTTTTCTTTATTTCAAACCCGATCCGAGCTTACTTTAAGATCGATTTAAATGATATTAGGTTCGCGCTGCTCGGTTTTCACGTTCTAATAGTAATATCAATAACAGTCATCTGTGTACCCATGGAATAAAATATTACGTAACAGAAATTCCCTCGTCGTCACGCGAATCTAAACTCCTACCCCTGCTTCGAACCGGTAGAATATTCGCACCTCGACGGATCTTCATCAGTTGCAATTTTAATTAAAGTTACTATCAAGTTGCAGCGATATTGCGTTTGATTGGCAAGTTTTAATTTGATACAGGACCCTGGAGTATCGAGCGAACCTTTAAACCCTCTCTCTACACCCCCCTCCTCCATTTATCTCTCTCACACCCTGCCTCCCCCTGGCCCAACCCTTTTTATCCTTCCACGGTGCCTCTCCTCTTTCTACCCCTTTCTAACTCTTCTCTCCCCGTTCCTCTTTGGAATTTTCCCTCTGCACCTATCCGTTTCAATTCTCTAGTCATGTGTTTCTCATTCTATCTGTCGATTTAATCAATGTACGCAAATTACAGTGGTTGTCGAAGTGTAGGCGACTAACGCGACGAGATTACAATGTGCGAGATCTCTCGCACGCTAGACAGGACACACGAATCCGATGTGAAGGGTTCGAGCACGAAGAGCTATACCCACCTCTACCAGTGGCAACTGTATCGCCGGCGATACCAACAACGACTTCCCTCGCCAGCTTCCTCTGCACCTGCGAGAGCTCTTGCCTGGCCGGTTGGCTACGAACTAGGAGGACCAGGTCATTCGGGATGAGTCCCTGTTACACTCTTGTTTACAATGGCTCAGCCGCTCATGCGATTCATATCCCTAACCGTGCTATTACTCCACCCCTCCGTTACCTTTGTACATACATTCTCACTTGCCCCTTTGATGCGTGTGCGTAAAGTCACTTACGAGGTGTTTCGACAGCAAAGGCATACTGCCATTCTTATTCCTTCAAAGAATAAAAAATGAAGCGTATTTTGGAAACAATCCACTTCTGTGCCGAAGACTTTTTAAACGGTTGATTTGTGTGTATACATATACAACTATGTTTACAAGAATTAAGAAAACTTAGAATCATTGTTAACACTTTAAATATGTGCACAGCATGGTGGTGCTTATTTAGCTTAAAGTGGCACCCTGCCAATGTGTTCGTCCTTCGGAGTAAATAATGCGGTATTAATTTTATATTTTTCAGTTGCATATTAGGGGTTACTACCAGGCATTGAATTATGTGCCTTTTAAGAATAAAATGCAACTTTCTTTTCGACGTATTATATTTTTTAAACATATTTACTTAACATTAGAATATTATTACAAAAATTTTGTGAACCGACAACTTTTAACAGTAGCCAATTTAAATTTATAAAAGTCTAGTATTAATGTTTACTAGCCAGAGATGCGGGGGGGTGGTAAGGCGGGGTGCCATGTACCATTCTGGAGGGGGAATTCTTGATATAGTGACGCCAGGCAATCCAACTCTTAGGTGTACAAAGAGCCTGGTGTATGAATTCGTTTTAAGTAAAAAGTACAATTTTATTTAAAATGTTAATAAGCGGGTAGCAGCCTCTAAAACATTATGAAATGTAATAAAATATTAACCAGGCCCGTTTTTCAACATAGAGAACAAAATTAGAGTGCCCCAGCAATATTTTAAGCACCACTCTTCAGAGTCTGGCCTTAAATAATATGCGATTGAAACACAATATTTGCAGAAAATTACGCCTGGCGATTACTTTTGTCGTAAGTTGCGTACTAGTCGACCTAAGTCCACGACTTTGACAACAATTAAAACTTCAAATGGAAAATTTTCTCGGAAATATATTATCAGAAACAGTTCATCTGCCAAGTAATTATTACGTCTTTTTGAAGCATGCATAATCACGAAGATACTTTACCGCGCAGATATTTAATTCCTGTTACTAAAAATTCAACGGTTTTACTAGTTTTACATCACTCTGTAGGCATGATCAAAATCATCCCTCTCTCGCCATCTCTGGCTCGCTCCTTCTCCATTCGTCTCCCTCGTTGCATCCGCCGAGCCAAATTCCGTTCGGGTCTGATGTAGCGAAAGTAATTAAACCTACCTCACGGGCCTAAGCCTAATTAATGTGTACCTACGTACCGTCAGAGTGCCGATCAGAGAGCAGAAGGTTTACGCCCGACAATGCCTACGCCGTAACTACGAACCCCGATGTCTATCAAAGGAAGTAAATTTCGTTCGTGGTGCTTCGTGACGCCGGATATTGGCTGGATCGAGTCGGTTTACCGATATTCGGCGGAATGCACAGGTCGTTAATGTGATTTGTTCTCTGTTTCCTTGCGCAAATATGATTACGCCTACTATCCCAGAAATGGAGCAAGAAAAACTGAAGCGAGCTTTCGATGCCTGATTTTGGAAATGGTCGATTTTTTTAACCCTCGCTATGCGGATGCTGGGTCCAATTTGACCCACCCTAAATATTAAACTCTGGGCTTTACTTATTGTCACTATTGAGGACCTTGCAGCAAGAGGGGTGCAAAGATAAATTAGAAAAAACTGTTTATAAAATTATTGCTTTGACTTAACATTAAAAAGGGAACACCAATTGAAAAATATACATTTTCACACAATGAGTAGTAGTTATTGAGTTGATAAGTTTTTGTTTCTATTTTTGGCGAATTTTTCCAATCTGGAGCTTTCGTATTGCGCAAAACAGTAATGGGTGCAGATTCAAAATTTAAACGATATAGATTTGTTTTTATATATGGGGGGCTGAAAATCATAATGGTGTAAGTCCAAATTTTGATAATTTGATATAATAACAATTTTTACGTCTTAAAGGCTCCATCTGTTTACTTTCATAGTGAATTAAGTTATAACTTCATTCTTAACTGAGAAATAAAAATATATCCCTTTAGTACTTAACTAACAAGAGCAGAGCGTTTCGAAACATACTGGTTTAAGAGTCCGGCTAATTGTAAGAGAGGTTTTTAACTATCCGCCTCCGATTGCTTTGGTTTTTTGGATATATTTTAGAGGACCGAAAAATAAGATACACGTGTTTTTTTGTATTGTCCCATTTTCATATTTAGGGGGTTAAACCACCCCTCAAAGTTATAATATTTTGTAGGTATTCCCATCCGATTGCTTTGTTTTTTTTTTATATATTTTAGAAGATAGAGAAATAAGAAATACGTGTCTTTTTATTTTCGCCCATTTGCACGTTTAGGGAGTAAAACCACCCTTCAATGTTCATAAGATGAGGTACAAAAGTTCCTATTGTTTTGTACTTATTTTCAAGTACATACATATTTATTATAATTGTATTTTAAACTTTTAGATGTGTTCCTACAACTGCAATATATATGCGTAGAGTTTTTTAACATTACGCGAAACATCATGCGAGTGACTTACATCACTATGAATCTCGACCCCCCCTTTATATTACACGTCATTACTCAAAAACTGCAAAAAATGGAGCTGCACACCTCTTGCTGCAAGGTCCTCTACTCCTTGAAGGGGATAAAGATTTTAAATCATATCAGAATCAATGTATAATGTAAGAACTTATTCCTAGGTGTGTAGCAATGAAATTATAGGTAAAATGGACCCCGAATCCACTGCACAGTCAAGCTAATGGTCGTCCACGGATTAAATTCATTCCAAACGGATATTTTATTTCACATTTACCCTTGGCTCTTGACAACTACAAGAAACTTGAACGCACATTTATCATCGAGACGTCGGCGTCGCGACGGACGTCAGCCATTTTTCTCCTTCCCGACAAAGAACTCGGTTCGCGATGCTGGATTGTCACCATTTATAGGCGCTTCGCATGCGATGACGCTGCACGCCGAATAAAAGATTCCCACGATACGAAGCATCGTTTTGAGCATTTTAACAGACTCTACTCGCGGAAGGAAAGGAGAAGACAAAACAGATGAACGTGGGGGTAGAAGGAGACAACTAGCAAGAGCGGTAGGAGAGAGGAAGAATCGTGATCGAGGTTAATAATGAAGGTTTGTTGAACGTGTACACAATAGAAGACACTCTGTCTACTCGCATTTGATCCCCGTAACGAGCAGAGCGCCGAGCCGTGAGAAAATGTAGAGATGGGAGTAGGTGCAAAGGTCGCTGGTGATAGCGGGTGTCTCCAAGGTGACGATTCTCCCCCACAAATTCGCGTTCCGTGACGACATTAATTATGATATTTAATCCTGTGGATCCTGGCGTAGCATTCATTGTTCGACCAATTAAGGGACGAGCATGAGGTCGCCATCCATTTTTCCTGGAAAATCCCGTCTCTGGCTCCTTTGTCCTGGCTGATAATGCTTCTTATCCAGAAAATTTCACTTCGCCAATCACGAGCTACGAGTCGAAGATATTGTTCCGACAGAGCTGTAACCGACGTAACAGTTTCGAGATTGTGAATGCTTAGCAACGTCTGTCAAAGGTGCTTAGACCAGGCGGGAATAATTTCTCTTTGACTTGCTTAAAGATTCAGGGAGCTCCTGCTGGCAGAAAGGGTTTGGAAGAATTTCTACGGGCAGAAAGGGTGGGGAATATTTCGCAGTAAATATGTTGCTATCCCTCGTTGATCTTTAAACTCGTATTCTTTAGAAGCCTTCGCGATATAAGGGATACCATCCTAAAACGACAATTGAAGAGTTCTTGTAGAAAACACTGTAAGTGGCAAAAATCACATTTTTCAAGAATTGAAAGAAAGCTTCCCTGACTTTAAATTATTTATGAAATTTGATTTGTTTTGATTGCTAAATATGCTTGAGTATTCAATAACCCAAATGCATCACAAAATTGTCTATTTTTGCATTAATATACTATTTAGTCCAAATTGATGAAAAAAATTGCGATAAAATTCTATGCTACAGTATTACCATTGGCACGTAGAAGATTTCCCGATAAAAAAAATATAATTTTGGCACTTACAGTGTTTTCTACCAGGACTCTTCAATTATGAACATCGAATCAGTAACTTACAGAAATTCGAGACTTTATCTACATTATTCCCTCGCAACCAGTTAAAATATATAATACACGTTTTCACATTCGTGACACATACAAGGAAAGTGTCACAACGAAACGTTAAAAGTAATACCTAGCGTATGCTATCGATTTTCTGTCAGTCGACACTTTAGTCGATATAGCAAATACTATGGGCTTATACCTGAGGGGCACAGATTTGTTGATTGCTCATCGATTCGACAAAATAATCAAATCATAAACGGCGCTGGATTTGATCAAACAATTTAGTCCGTAGGATAGCCGATAGTAGGGTGACTGTACCTAATATCGAAAGTTAAATCGCTGTCAATTGAATAATAATTGATATTTTTGCATGCAATTCATTTCAAAGTAAAGAGAAATTATTCATCTCTCATATAGTATAAGTTAGAATCGTAGAAACTCACAAATTTTGAATGCGGAATTAAAAAACGCAAGACATGCAAAAATCCGATCCTGAAAAAAGTGTACCTAATATCGCCTATTAAAGAAATATTGATTAATTCATGTAGATATGAGTTTTTAACGTCATTTTCACATGTGCTTTTATTATTTCTTGCTCTATAAATGTTTTTTTATCCATCTTTGATTTTATTTGTATTAGGAAAATATAGAAATTTAAAAATATAGCTTTTAAAATATTTTATTTTTTACGTCCCGATGTACATATTAGACAAATAAAATTTATTTCTGTTGCTCCGCACATTTCGTGACCCCATCTGTAACAAACATTCCATCGAAACCGGTAGGCGGTATTGAGAACACGCATACTGCTAAAAGAAAAACACTATTTTCATTACGAAAAATATTTGAATCGATTTCATTCCTTAAGTACATCATTAATTAGGTATTTCTAGTAGATATTCTTGCATTCGCGGAATTATTAGACTTACCTTCTCCGAATGTGATGTAAAATTGTGACAGTCCAATAAATTTTTACACTATTAAGATTCTCTAAAATCCTTTCTTTTCTGTAATTGTTGATCACATGACACTGCAATTACAATATGTCCTCCTACATATGGTTAGGTATTAATTCAGTGCATAACCGATAAATTTTAGTGCTTACTTTGCGAGATATAGCGAGTAGCGATATTAGGAACATGGGCGATATTAGGTACGGTCACCCTATGCATCGACTCTCCTTGTCGTTTTAAAATGCGCCCTCGTTCGAAACAGAAAAAGATATTGAATTCCAATAAACGTGGAATATTCATTGAAATTCGATTACGGCAGATCAATTATCAGATTCTCGGTGGATCGGGTCTTTCAATTTGAGGGTCGTTGCAAACATTATTCCGGCTACGTCGTCAAACGGATCGGGGGAGTATCCGTTCGCAAAAAAAGGATCAACGAATATCGATTAAGAAGTCGTTCACGTCGGTGGCCCGTGCTTGGTAGCGGAGTCAAAGGCAGCAGAAGGTGCGTTCGTTCGTCGGGCTCGCGACGAAACTGCTTGGTAGAATTGCTGCACCGGAACTGCATCCAATCGCTGCCTGAATGTCCGCAATTCCAGACGCTATTAGACGGCTTATTATTTCGTTTTCTCGCACGATATCATCGCGGTGGCTGTTCTCGAGGAGGACCGTTACCCGGGGAACATGGCAAATGAGATTCCACCATTGTATTTGCACCGTGGAAAGAATACACTCCAGCGATACGGCGAGCTGCTCAAGAAAAACCAGTGCAACGTTTACGGTTTCGCATTTGAGGAACGTGCTCGCGACATCGTGGCGATGTACCCTTAATTTCGTACGGGAGATTCTTTATTCGTCTGCCAACAGACTTTCTCCCCCGAGGACCTTACGTCTTCGTCGCTGTCTTGGGAAGGACGTTAGAAGTATTAACGAAACGCGTGAACACGCAGCGTTTACCGAAAGTTAAAGCTCCCTGGTGTAACAATGACAATTTGCATCGTTTCTTCGACTCGTGCGAAGAAGCGAGAATTAACAGGCAAAAATAAATTACTGGAAGTAATTCTGTCCGCGGGGAGGGCTCCTTTTCCTGGCGTTCTAATTTACGCGTCGGCTTGTCCTCCACTTCCGTCCTCACAGTTAAGTCAGTCCCCATTGCTAATAGGAAAGAATTTTTTCCTTTTCCGCGACACCAGTCATCTCCGGGCCGTGTTCTTATTACGCTGTTACCATCGGTCCGCCTCCGAGCGTAAAATATGCTTTGCGCCAGGACGTGATGAACAGTACTGCGAGGAAACGAAGTAGAAATGAGTAAGGCACCGCCATTGGACGAAGGATGGAAGCACTCTGATGGTGTGAAGGAGAGGGGATGAAAAACTTAGTGGCGGGTCCCTGGGCTGCGAGGTCGCGACCACAATCTCTATAATGGACTCGCTAAAGTGTATCCAGAATCTAGGTTCCTGGGCGAAACGAGAACAGAGAAAAGGGAGCCTGGACCCTTTCGGTTCGTTGCTACGGTCGTTGCATTATAATCGCACTTGCTGCCCCATTCCTGACTGCATTTTATTCACAATGCGCCCACATATGTGCTAACGCGAATCAGACCATGGATGCCAGCTGTGCATTTTGGCTTTACGTGCACACTGCGCAGGGTAAGGCAGAAATTGTGGGACGGCCAAAAAGGCCTTTCGTTAAAAAATGGGTTGATATTAGGTTGCTGCATAAGTTCTGTCCCTTAGAAATCAACTGTTTCGACCAACTCTCCAGCTCGGCCGCGTCTCCCGGAATTACCCTATACTTACTTCAAACTATATGTATTTTCCATAATTATTTATGACGGATTCCCATTCATGTGAAAGTTGTGTTATGCCTCTTTTATAAAAATCTGCGGATCTGTCATTAAAAAAATAACTTCTTGCACTTTGTGTGGTCTCGAGATTATTGACGTTTTTACCGTTTAAGGGGCATTCTCGTTTAGAAGGCCAATTTTTTGCCTTTCTTTAGTAGCCATGCACAAAAAACTACACAGTTTTCGCCGATGAGCATTACCCACAAAAAAGTAAAATTATTTTTACTATATTATTTTATATACGATGCGACAAAACAAACTTTTCATTCAGTGTTTTCGGTATTCTCGAGAAAAATAGTAGGAATATCTGCTCACCATATAAAAGATTAGCAATCTGGTGAGCAGATATTCCTATTATTTTTCTCGACAATACCGAAAACACTGAACGAAAAGTTTGTTTTGTCGCATCGTATATAAATACTTTCCTACTCTAGGCGATTGTTTTGCACACGCGTGCGTGCCGACTGACCATGAGATCCGTGCAGTTCCAAGCGGTGTGCACTATCGTAAGTTTTATTTTTTTGTTGACTGTTTCCAAAATCTCTCCACTTTTTTGAAAAATACATTTATTAGCTGAAGGCTCAACGAATCGAATGGTATTTTTTTCAAGCCGGACCGTGGGTGGGAACAATAAACAAAATATTCCATATAGGGGTTGAGAAAGCCTTCTTTCAGCTTTAAAATGAGCCCAGGACGAAGGCATTATCTTTAAAAATGGCCGAGATATTACAGTTTAAGTGATGACGTGTCAGCCGATTTTGCTTCAATTTTTAAAACTTTAACATTAAATATTTCGAAAACTATTTGACATAGGCCTTTAAAATTCAGTATACTTTATTTTAGCAAGGTTATCGACAAATGCTGTAATTTGGAAGAGAATCGGTGAAACTAAATGTTTCCTCTATTCGTTTTGACGTGGAATGACTCTATAAAGAGAATAGAGGATCTCGTCCCTTTAGACGAGAATACTCCCTTAAACTGTTTTGTAATGATCGAAAAAGGTAAAACTCTGTTGGAAGAAATCCGGGGAATATACCTAGTGGATGAGGAATAAGTTCCCATTGCAGTTTCAATACTTTTTTCGTTACTATTGCCACGTGTGGTCTCGAGTTGTCGTGGAGGTACAGGACACCCTCTCGATTCACACGGGATGATGTTTCAATTTGTAGTTCTTGCTACACTCTTTCAGATTGTTGACAATATAAATCAGTATTAATAGTTGAATTCGGTTTGAGTAATCTTAATAAGTACTCATAATATAAATAAAGTGGGGGATAGAACATATGCAGCAAACTAATGTAATGGCACAAACATTTTATGTACGAGGATACATTTCGTTAAAGAAGACAATTAAAGGATCATTCGAAAATATGTACCTACTCACAATTGCAATAATGTACACTGCTGAATTTTATGGCTCCATTTTACCTATTATAAAACAATCATCCTACTTCTAATGTATCTTATACATATACATGCAATGCAATAGAATTTTTCATAGACATGTGCAATAATTTCTTAATGAGATGATTAGCAATGGTAGATAATATAAACGACATTTGATATGATGAGCCACATAAAATATTACCTGCAACAATATTTCAAGAAATTATTTTCAGTCCTTTTGACCAGTAAATCTCAAGCGAACGAGAAATATAAAACCTTTCAAATACTTATTGAAATCACTTTCTTTAAACTTGTTATTACTTACTTTACTACTGATACCAAATATCAATATAAATTCGTTTGTGCAATTAACTCAATACATATAAGGGTAAATGTAACGTTTACTTTAATAATACTTTCAGTCCTATTCACTTGTTTTGTTAAAATACATTTTACGTCTGCGAACCTATTCTGATTTGCGCGGTAGGTTGTCTAGCTGTGTATGTGGTACAACATCTATTTAAGAATATCGAGCGTAATACCCCACAGCAATACTTATGAAAGAGGGTGTAGACTTAGAATTTCCTGTTTCACATCGTGCGATATTTGAAATCCAATACTTGTTTACTACATATCTTCAAAATGGCGGTATTCAGCACGTAGCATAAACTGAGAAACAGCGCAAAGGGGAAGAATCTTGTTCCTGAAAGACATTCACAAGAATCCCTATATTTCTGTGCGTTGATAGCAGTATTTTCACAGTTTGTCACGCATTGAACCGCGATCAGTCAGGCAAGTAGTTGACGTACCCCACTGCTCATACATATTTGCTAATAAACGTGATGGCCATGCTTCAAATTTAGTGCTGTATCAGATTTTTCAAATAAAATTTCCTATTTATGAAGAACTTATTATATTTACAAGAAATATTGTGCGGTTGTCTCCGGATTTCCTGATGGCTCGTACATTGTTCGCCAAGAGAAATAATAAAAAATGACAATAACAAAATTTGAAAAAGCTAATTTCGAAAAGCTCATACGTCCATGATTTTAACGCAGATACCACATATAGATGAAAAATAGTTGTGGATAAAACAAAGAGCTTGATTATTAAAAGTTGTGTTTCAATAAATGGAAAATTCTTTGTGCTATAACCTTTATTATCAAGCATATTCTGTGGTGACTTATGTGCAGAGTTGGGCAAAATGTAATCTAATTACAAATTACAAATTACGATTAAAATGTAATTGTGTAATCAAATGCACAATTACATTTTAACCGTAATTTGTAATTAGATTATGTAATCAAGTGCACAATTACATTTTAACCGTAATTTGTAATTAGTAATTAGATTACATTTTGCCCAACTCTACTTATATATATGTAATAGTGCGTGTACAAGGGGGCAACTTATGAGCTATAGTGTGCTTTGCGCGTTCTTTGTCCTCCGAATCGAGAAATATAGGTGCCAAGTGATTGATAAGCGTGCGGCCTGTCGCATCTGACCATACGTCACATTTTCACAGACGTTGTGCCCAAACTACGGATTTCGTTGCTCCGCTGCTACACTTTGAGAGTGACATCTGGCATTTTCGAGGAAGGATCTTTTCCTCCCGGCATGAATATACCTACTGTGTAGAACTAAGGGTGAGTCAGACAAGGGTCCGGTATCGCACAAACACGCGGCTGTGCATGATGGATGTTAGGGGGGTATTTCCCTTCGACCGGTCAAAAAAATCGATTTTCTTTTTTATTACATTTTCTTCAAGTTCATACGTTTAAGAGTATTCTGTTGAAATACTAGCTCAGGATCTCTGAGACTATTACTTGTGTTACGAGGCACCAAAACCGCGTCGTACAAATAACTGATGGTGAGCCGGAATATTCAACTTTAAACGTGTTTTACTCGAAACTATATATTCATAAAAGTTTGACATGAGATTTCGAAAATGAATGTTCCAATTGGCTCTACACTTTGCGCAATTGTTCATTGTTCTCAGTCGACCTAGCATCAAATAGATGCTTCAATTTTTTCGAGGTTTGTATGAGCCACGAAGTCCGTCAAAATACGGAAAAACGTAATCTCAGTCTTTAAAACGCTATCATTTTTTCAAACTTGAACTCTTCGCTCTAGTTCTAGATCGGACAATCCACGGTCATGTAAATTACTAACTTCTTTAGTTTTTCAAATATCGATAAGTCTGATGGACAAAATCATGTCAACGATACAGAATGACACAATGGGGTTTTAAAAAAATAGCCCAAAAATCACCTTCGACTCGCAACACAGAATGGAAATACCCCCTTAAGGGGCTATTAGTCAATTGATTCATTAATTCATTCAATAAAACTGGCGACACTGGAATGTTAAAATAATAATCTGGCTGTAAGTACTATATTATACTTACCATACAATTTTCACTTTCCTTTATTGACGGACATAATTTTAATTATACCGTTCAAGGTTGAACAATGCTGTTACGACAATTTTCTCGCCAGAAATATCGCTGAAGCTTCTTTGCCCTCGGTAATGCGATAGAATCCGCCCCTTTTTAGTTAACTCTAAAAGAACAACCCGTCGCGTCGGTACCATTCGGTTTTCTGCGCGAGCAGGACTATTCGTCACTTCGAACCTAAATTTCCCAAAGTTTTTTCCCGCCGTACAATGAGCTCATCCGATCGCCGGCTGACGTCTGGTAAAGTTTGAAATAAAGAAAACGAGTAACAGGACGAAGGGGCGAGAGAGACGGGCAAGCCAAAAAGGCGTAAGAAAGGAAAGATGGTGGATGAAGGAGGAATAGAGAGGCAGGAACGAAGGGCAAGAAGTAGATTGATTCCCAGCCCTGTCCCCTCAAGACAATTTGTACTCGACCTCGTACTCTACGATCGTCTCTTCCGTTCACTCGTGAGCGGGAAGTAAAGCGAGACTTCTTTTTTTCCTACCCTTCACCCCTGGCTGTCCCACAGCTCCTGTCTTTCCCGCCAGGCTGCCGCTCATCTCGCTCCGTCTCGTTCGAAAGTCAAAGACGGCGAGGTAGAATCATGGAATCAACGTGGAGGCACCTCCCTGTGAACCTATGAGACGGCATCACGAGACCTACCCTCTGACACCGCAGTCATTAATCACTCCGATGCTCTCCCAGTACGGTGTTGCCGCTGAAACGGTAGCTTCTTCAACCAGTCGAATAATCAAATGGGTTGCATCACTCCTGAGAGAAACAAAATTACAATCTGTTTAAAGGGGTGGCTGCGCATTGACGTAATGTCTGGCGAGGGGAGTGCACGAACTTCGGATCATCAATTTAGTTCCGATTTTGTGTACAGTTAAATGAGTTGTGCGTAGCACGTATAGTTATGTATCCAATGTACCGGACGTACTACTCAAAATTGTTAAAAAAAATCGAGTTCAAAATTCTGCCCTTTCTAAATTCCATATGTGGATGTACGTAGGTATAAGAACAAAAGGGGTCTATTATGTGTATAATTGTAGAAATGATATTGATGAGATTTTATATTCAAAACTGCGGGACTCACCTTCAATCTACTAGTGGCGAGAATATAATACAGTGTGTTGTTTGTGGTTGATTTAAAGCCGGAAGTAAGACAAGACAAAAGAAGATACATGTTAAAAGCTGTTAAAAGATAGAATAATCTCAAGAAATATAATTAAAAATTCGCAAACGTATAGGTGCATCTACGCGCATAGCGTAGAAAATTGAATATCAGTTGACTCGATCAAGAGACATTTTGGACTGCAACTTAATTTCGGTTCTCTTTTTACTTGTGTCACAGTGGTCTGAAAGGGGGGGTTTTCTTGGCCAAAATCCAATTTCTCAACTGTAATATTTATACCAATCGATATTTTCTTTAAAACGGCAATCCCCGAGAAGCTCGTAATCCAAACATATTATCGTTATCAGATAATACTGTGACCAAAGATAGTGGTTCAAACTCAAAGTTTTTAGAATCATGTTTATTTGTTTCGTAACTGTCGTGTAAAGTGGTTCTCAAGAAAATATAGTAAGTAGTTTTTTTAACCTATATAGGAACAATGCTAACTTCATATCAACTTAAATTTTGAAATGATTTTTAAAAAAGTGTAAGAAAATTAAAGATATTGATTTTTGTTTATATGGTAGCTTAGATAATTGCTAAAAAGAACATGTAAATTTTAGGTGCTACTTCTTCAATTTCTAAAAGTATTTTTATTTTTGTGGACGAGTATTATTTCAAAAATGACCTTTCCAACGTATGGCGAAATGAATGTGACCGGAGCAAAAGAAAAATTGCTGTTTTTGATTATATTTTCTGTACAATGAAGGAAGCCGATATCTGAAGAATACAAAAAATCAGTTGAGGAGAAAGTTCATCTTTTTACCGATACTTAATCATTTATGCAATTTAGAATTAGATTCAGATGAAATATATTAATTGTGTTTTTGGGGAGGTTTTCACTATATTTAATTATAAAACAAAGTTCTTTTTTAATTTTTTTTATTAACATGTTTTGAGTATATATATTAGATAATGTTAAAAACGGTACCTTTATATATTTTTTTGAGTAGAATAATCGTGCCTTCTCATCACAATTTACTTTAAATAATAGAAATTTTATCGTTAAAAATAAATTTTTGTTTAAAATGATCAACATGAAGATGTTTTTAATTTTGGCAAAGAAATGCCGTTTTTTAGAGCACTGTGTGGTGGGTACCTACATACTGAAATACTGGTAAAGGCAAAACTTTGAATATTATCCTTTCGGAAAATTTTGAACCGTACACCCTATGTGTTTAATGCGCGGTTACATATGTTGCGCGCAAATTATATGCAAAGTTTGAAACTGAAATCTGTGACCCGAATCTCGTGCACTACCCGTCTGAGTATCAAATACGCTCTTTTCGAAATTGCTTTGTTAAATTTTTATAAAATATACTTGGAAATTTTTGTTTTTGGTTTCGCTTCGAAAATAATTTAATGTTTTTATGTTTTTATTTTAGAAATCACTTGTATTCGAGTTATAGGTGCACATTTTCTGTGTAAATAATTTCTTCTACTTTATACACGTAGCTTGATATAAAGGATTGACATAACTCCTTCTTTGTAAGCCTCGGGATTCTAATGCCAAGTAAATCGAATTGCCAGATTTCCGATTGGCAAACCAGTCCGAAGTTGTGCGTTGCGGTGGTGTGGATATATTATATCTAACTTCGATCAAGCCAAACTCGTTCTCTCCACCTTTTCTCTCTGAGGAAAAGAAATGTCGGAAGTGCGCCGTTCAAATCATGAGGTCGCAAAAGGAGGAGAAAAAGATTTTCATTCATTGAAACGGACTATTCCGGAAATTCATTTTATCATCGAAAATAAAATTCTGAGGTAGCAGGCGGAATCCTTTCGAAGTAAATTTTAGTGAAGAAATAGGAACTTGCGAAATATAACATGGCGAGAAGGAAGTTTATATTTTGTCCCTAATTGAATGTTGTTTCATGTGTTTCAGTCCTTGAGTTCGTTAATTTTGATTCTTTTAAAAAATGATACTTAGTTTTAGTACAAATATGAAGATAGAATTCTAATTTGAGTTTGTCTGACTTAAGGGGTCATGCTCAGTCAGGAGGCCGAAAAAAGGGGTGGTCTTTGGAAATTTTTCACTCAAAAGCTATAACATATTTCTCAAAAAATCTTTTTTCCTTTTAAGGATTGCATCTAGTACCGTGCATCGTAATTTTTTTTATTTAAAAATATTTATCAATAACTAAGTTATTGTCCATCACTCGAAGGTTCTCTAAAAAAAAGATCATCTAAAATAAAAAATTCAAAAGAATTTACTTATTATATTATATTATCTAGTATTTGAACGAAGGATTTTTTTATCCGATGCTTAGTTTTCTTTTAATTGACGAAAATCAGGCACAATTTATGATAAAAATTGAAACTTTTACTTTAAACATCAGCCATTTTTTCCCAAATCAATATTTCGAAAAATCCTTCGTTCAAATACTAGATAATATAATATAATACGTAAATTCTTTTGAATTTTTTATTTTAGATGATCGACTTTCGAGCAGCAGTGGTCACCGCAGAAGCCTTTTTTTTTAGAGAACCTTCGAGTGATGGACAATAACTTAGTTATTGATAAATATTTTTAAATAAAAAAATTACGATGCAAAATTTCCAAAGACCACCCTTTTTTTCGGCCTCCTGACTGAGCATGACCCCTTAAGGGGGGAGACCACTGTAACGGTCCGAAATGTAAGGGTGTTTTCGGGAATTTATTTCAACCAAACAACGCAAGTAAATCAATTTATTGCTTAGTATAGTTAATAGTGTACATATCGAAGGGTAAGAAAAATTTTTTTTCAATCAAATTCATAAATCCGTTTCCTGTATACTCTTCGTCAAAAATTGCGCTGCGGCAAAAACATGCTAGTCGCGTTGACAGTGTCCAGGCCTTATGGTTACTCCGAATTAAAAAAAAACAATAATATTTAGAAACTAGAAGCCTGCCTCTATTACGTGACGATCAAAAAAAGTCAAAATTGTAAAAAATTACAAAATGGCGGACCACTGAAAAAAAATCATGTTTTCGAGGTACAAAGTTAGGGAAATGTTGATAAAAAAATATAAGGAGGTCGTTAATTAAAAAAAACTGATCGTCAAGTAATAGCCACGGGTTTTCCGTACAATAAATGTCCTTGATCGTGTTAATTGGACGTATAGTTTTCTCTGTAGACTGTCAACGCGGTTGAAAAATATCATTCTGAGGAAAACGCGTTCAAAGTTCCGCGCGGCTCGGTCGCGCGTTTGATCCCGCTTCACAGAAAATACTATATCTCCGTCAATTTTGCGAATTTCTTCATAAAATTTGGAGACAGCATTCTTGAAATGTACGTCTTTCAGAAAATGTAAAAAATAAAAAATCAATTTCTCAATTTTTTTACAGTGGTCTCCCCCCTTAAGTGTTTTGTGGTTTGTACCGTTTTGCTGTGATCGAATATTTTGTATTAACAGTAAAAATTCGTTTTTTTACCGTAATTAAGAGCATTCACGCAGACGTTAAGGATTGGTTGAAAGAATATTTAATTATATAAGTAGAAAGTGAAGAATTAATAAACAGTGGATTAGTTCATTTTTAATCGAATGCTTCTAGAAGAAGTGTTTTATAACTTTATGTAAATTGTATATTTCCAGAAGTAGTCCTTGAAAAGACATCAGACACACGATAATTAATTTATAAATAAGGAGTGATTCTTTATTTAAACTGTAATGGATCTGAATTTGACAAAGGGTCTAACAGGGTAAGCATGGGCAAACGGCCCCCATGCCGATTCTTGGAGTTGTTATTTTTTAAACAATGCTCCTTGCTTGAAACATCATTATGTAAATGTCGTTGCGATTATTTATTCAAATCAAAAATAGTTCAACCGTCCGAAATATTAACTAATATATTGGATGGAACAGAAGCATCGGCAGATAGCGATGAAGATTAACACTGATTACTCTTACGTCACGCTCCACGACTCGCTTTTTTGCCCGACACTACACATAAACAATAAATCCCAAACACTTGCTGGCTACACTTTGTCAAGAATCAGATATTATATAACAAAGCAGAGACTCCGAGAATTGATACCTTTATTATAAACCTTACCCCAGATTATTTCTGTAAACTAACAAACATTGATAACGCAATTATTAATTCCCTTCCTTCCCAAGGGGACAACATCTCTCGCAGGCAGCTTAACATAGGGTATGTGTCTCCAGAAGCATTCATGTACTGTGATAACATAGGATTAATTCAGAATTCTGACAATATCCCGCTACTATTCCATTGGCGCCGCAACAGAGCTGATAAAAGAATAGCATTCTCCCACTTAGACTTTTGGGCTATTAGGTCTAGTTTTAAATTCTCTACAGATATTCCCAAAAGAGATTTCTTCGACTTTCGAAGACTCAATTTTGATAGGTACTGGTGGCTATCTGACACAGTAAACACATCCCAGACCTTGCTGATCGTAGACTAAGACTCCTCCGTGCGAATAGTCACTAAACTAAATATAATAACTTTTTATATTATTAGTCATTAATCGAGTGCAATACAGGCCATAGGGATGTACATGGTCAACGGTTCCTCTGTACATATCCTTAACTTTTAAGCCTAGTTTGTAGTCATAGTTTTTAGTTATATTCATTAAGTTTATTAAGATCGGTTCGTGGATTTTTCCGTTGCCTATACGTAGGCTGTGTTTCTTTTCCCACGATGTACATCACTTAGGAAAGTGATTTTGATTGTATAACATAGCAATATTATTCACACCAAAGATTTTTTCTTTTTTCTTTTTTATAGCTTTCTTGGCTACCACTGACGTTTATCTAAATGTTCCCGACGCGCTCGGGCAATTAGATATAAGAAAATTACTGTCTGGCAATTTTTTTTATTATGTTGTAGGAGCCTGTTAATCTACGCAAATGTACCATCCTTTCCAATAAACATTGTTATATAAAAAATAAAAAAATAAAAAATCCCAAACACTCTTCATTCACACTTCGATCTCCCAAATGAACCTCAATCGTTTCATCCATTCGCATTTAAATGACACGTACTCAGGCTCGTGACAAACACTCTTTCTCATCACAAAACCCCACATATTTATAATATCTATTATAATCTACTGTAAATTATTTAACTATGTTCCAGCATCTCGACCATCTTCAGGTTTTTATATATAATAGTTCGATAACAGACCATCATTCTTAATTTTTTTTGAGGTTGTCACTCAAAGGGTTGTTTCCAAAAACCACCTCCAAATAATCAATTTTTTTCTTCCCTTAATAATTGATTTACAATTTAGAGAAAAATATGTGAAATACAGCTAGTATGTAGTTATTTTTTCGTTTTTTCTATGTAAATACCTTAAATAGTAACCGAAAAAAAATAATAACGTTAGAGGCGTTAACCCCCATAATACCCTTAAACGGAAGGGGGGGGAGGAGTGGTAGCGATCTAAAACTTTACATAATGGCGTTTCAGGCAAGGAGCATTCTTTAAAAAGTAACAACTCCAAAAATCGGCATGATGGCCGTTTGCCCATGCTTACCCTGCTAGACCCTTTGGAGGAACGAATAAAATGTAATTATAACTTTTTATTTGAAACATTTATTTACATATTCGTATTAAAATTGATTAAAATAATAAAATAGTACTCATTTGTTTCTTGGGGGGCCGTTTTTGGTTGAACGCAGGGTGTTATTCTTAACGATATTTTACTAACATTATAAAGAGAATATCTTCTACACTTACAAGTATGACATTCAATAAAATTGAAAAGTATATGTATCCGTAAATTCATTCTAACATGAATTTATTTAACTGCTACCAAAATTTACACACGAACTCAAAGAAAATTTATACAGACAAATGTTCAAATGCATATTTTAATAAGAACGTATTGGAATAAAATGTAACTCTGGATCTGGTAATATAAGGTCTCGCAGTACACGGTGCAACCTTTCCTGCAGGAAAAAGAAACCATCTTTCCAAGGAGGTTCGGCGGATTAATTAAGTCCGTTCTAACGGTATAGACTTCACTGTCGACTTTTCTCATCTTCAATCTTCTTTCTTCCTCTGAATTCATCTCTCGATTTGGCTCCATTCTGACTCCTTCCTCCTTTTTCTCCGTGATCGCCCGCCAACGATTTCCTTTTTCTCGTCCTTTCATTCTTGAGGATTCTCCATTTAGCCTTTCCATGGCTCAAGCCTTTCAATTTCGCACCACCGCTTTTGGAGCATTTAATATTTAACTCCGGCCCCGAAAGGGACGACCAAGTTTTTCAGACCGGCTGCTTAGAGTCAGCAGGGAGCCCGATGAGCTGATCTGCATGCCGCGCACCGCTTCCTAACCTCGTCCTTAACGAGCCGACGACTACCTTCGTTCGCCACCTATCTCGCCGTACCCCTTTTTCAGGCCGATAGGCGCACTTTGCATTCTGAGGAGCTCTCGCGAGCTGCGAATATTTCGAGCGGTCCGCTGGCGCTCGAGAATTCGGGGAATCGATTCTGAATTCTCAAACCTTTCGAAGCTTATGGTGCAGAAACGGAATTGCAAGTAACAAAAAGGATGCCACTCCTATGTGCGTACATTTTGCACGATAAAGGGGATCATGTTTGAATACTCTGAAACATAAATTAATTATGCAATTTGTTAATGGAGTAACGTCAAAGGATTCTGCAATTTCAAACATACGTATGTATGTCCCTGCATGTTTGAAACGCTTCAAACGAAAAATACAAGAGTACCACTTCGCAATGATGATGATCGAAGATAAGTGGATTTATTATTCTATGCGGTTATGTGCCATTTTAAAGAAACCATATTATGCATATAACCTAATTATACAAACTTTAAAAGTCAATCTCACGACATCTACTCTGACTTGAAGGACGGTGCATAATACTTTCATGAAATATTAGGTCACGTTAAGAGAAATTAATATCACCTCTGCAGACGATATCTTTGTATGAAAATATAATGATAACCCAAAGCCGGTTGCAACTCGAATAGACGGTGGCTGGTGAAAATAATCAGATACGTTTAAGGAAATGGCGAATTCGCTCATCGACGTCGACGCCTCCGGAGACGATTCAGCTGTAACGATCCCCGGAAAAGTCCGTTTCATTTCTGTGCTCACGCGTAAAAACCGTTCCTCGCCTTTCTCTTTTCTTCCGTGCGCACGCCCCTTCTTTTTACTCCTTCGATCCTTTCGCGCCGGTCTCTTCAATTCTCGACGTCTCATGGGGAGTGCTTTACGAGAGCCTAGCGAAGGAGCTCAGAAAGCTCACGGCCCTTGAGCTTTAACAGTCGTACTTTCATTAGCGCGTCGACGGCTGCTAGAGAATGCGGCGGGCTCTTGAAGGGGTGTCGAAACGAAAACGTTTCCTTCCAATTGGCACCCAGAAATTAGATACAACACAGCCTCGCTCGTCTGCTTGCCGATAATGGACCCGTAAACAACAACGATGCGGAAATGAGATCGCGTCTGACTCCTATGACGCGTAAACGGAAAGGCGCGAATAACAAATTAGGTTCGAGTTCCGTCGACTTTGATAAATACTTCCTGCTACCAATCGGTGTTGATGTATTTTCAAATATAGCTCCATCTTTTAGGAACGCCAAGAATTGTATAAGACTTATCATGGAAATGTATGTAGGTTGTTTTTCACCTTCCTGTAAGTGTAAACATGTTTTTCAGATATCAGAACGATTCTACACTGGAAGTGTGAATTGAGAATCATAAATCTAATTTTACGGTATATATTCGTGCAATAAATCTTGTTGAAATAAACAACTATAAAGTATTATCGAATGTAGTCGCGAGTACGATGCCTGATGATTCGAAAGAAATCGACACGATCTCTTATACAATATCCCAGCTGTCATGATCGAAGTGTTAAAATTCCTTCATCCGAGCCAGGGGAATCAGTCAGCCATGGCTGAGCACCGGAAACTTCATACGTTTCCATGGTCCTCTGATTCCCAGATTCACCACGCATTATCCCGCTGATGGCGACTACTTCCACTCCATCTTCGTGTACCAGGCTACTGCTAAATCCTTGTCCGTATACTGCGCGACTAAAAATTCTGCAACGAAATTTCCATTTGTTTCTTCCATGTCTTTCAGATCATTCTAGCTTCACTTAGTCGTTAGTAAATCGAGAATTGAAAGTTACGATAGTAATATACATGTAGAATACAATATAAAGTGACTGCGCGATATAATTGACATATAACAGAATTGTGGATGTATTTATATATTTTATTTACAAACCGTCGTAAAGCAGCGAAAAGAAGGTTCCCATAGAGCAAATAGAAATTTCAGGATGCAGGAATGTAATTGGCAAAGAAGATGTTTTCTTGAAATACCTATATGTAAAAGTAGAACTGTGGTTAGATATACAGGGTGGTCCACGTAACTTTGAACAGCTAATATTCCGCGTCTTTAAATTCCCAATCATCCCTCTATGGGGTTAAAATGGGGTCGAACTTCAGAATTTTTAATTTAATTCTATATGAATCTAATAATTTTCGTAGTCGACATTAGAAAGCAAGCAACTTTTGCCTGAAGCACTTTTTTACAATTAGCCCTTCGAAAGTTACGAGGGCTTGAAGTTCGAAATTGAAAGAAAACAAGAGAAATTTAAAGAGTACATATTGTGTAGTAGGGTGTGTTATTTTTTCAATGTTTTAATTTTAAAAACGACTAGTGGAAAAACGGTACAATTTCAGGTTTATAATTAACCACTACCTTTCAATTTTGTGTAATACATTATTTACCTAGTTGGAAGTTCATTTGAAATTATAGAAAAATACGAAAATTACTAAAATTCGTAAAAAAAATTTAATAAGTGAGCTTATGAATCGCAATCGAAGCAAACAAGATATCGCTTCTTTGGTGGACTTTGTTAAATAGCATTAAATTTACTACATAGATGACATATGGCTAGATATTTTGATACAGTTACATATGTTTTCATTTTGTAATAAATACACACTTCCATACATTTTCATGCAAATGTAATAAATACTAATTTCCACATATTTTATTTTCATTTTCATGCTTTTATGTAAGCAAGACTCACTTTAAGCAGTATATGAATACGTAATTTGTAGTTAATTCTTACTTAATTTTCACTTTCTTCAACTGTGATTTGAAGTAGCTAAACCTCATTCAAATCAGTTTCTGAAGATAGTTTCAGATTCAGGATTAAAAACAGCATTACTTTGTCACAAGTGATTTTAAAATTTTCCAAAATTATAAATTTACCCACAAAATTGGCACACCCTATTGTGTAGTGATAACGGTGTACAAAAGCTCGTCTAAATGAATGTACATTTGGTATCGTGCAAGTAGATTTTTTTAAAAGAAACAGCCTCTTCTGTACCAAGAATTCACGTTACAAAAGTATATAAAAACCAGAGATGGGCAAAAAGTTATTTGAAATAAAAATTTGTGTACGAAATTTTTATTTCAAATAATTTTTTGCCCATCTCTGATAAAAACTGAGATGCAAAGGGGACGTTAGAAATATATGGGTATATTCTAGAATAATGTAGTGTGCCCCCAATTTGCCCCTCCCGGGTTTACTTATTCTTAGCAAAACAACATTGCTTAGTCTCGCAAGTGCCTCCATTACCGAAATTTATTAATGCATTTATCGTTCCTAACGTTGCCGACCATAAAACGTTACTGTACACACATAAAACAGGACCGTAACAATAATAAGGTCGCGTCTTTCCATCGTCCACGGAATCCCTTAACTTTTTTAACACGGGGACATCGCCAAGAAGGGATTCCAAGAAAATTTAAAGGGAAAAAACTTCGCTCTGTATACGGGCATAACCGTGCCACGTAAACGAAGAGTTACACCATCGATCTTAATTCGCCGCGCGAGCAAAGGACAGAAAGTTAGGAAAAGTGTTCATCCGATGTGGTAATAATAAAAACGCCCTCTCATAAAAAAAGGGGGGGGGGGGAAGGGAGCTCCGTCGAACTGCCACTTCCCCAACTTTCTCCGCGCCGACTCCTGGCATACGGGACCTCCATAACGTCTGTATTCTGCGACAAAGTTCTCGTTGAAGTTCGAGGCTGGTCGTGGTGTCGTTTTCCCAGCGGAAGAGTGCTACACTCAATTAAACTTGGTCGAAATCAAGGCTGGGACCAACCGGCCGCATCGGCGTCGCTGCGCCTGCACATCTCATTCGTAAATTCGCTTTTTGCGCCTGGCGTGACGCGAATAATTTTCCTGCCTCCACTCTATGTAGCCGGCTACCACCCCCGGACTCCCTTTCTCCTATCCCCCGCCTCCAACCCCTCTCGCTCTCTTTCGTTCTCCTCCATCTCTCTCCCCTACTTTCTCCCGCTGGTTCACACACACATACACACACTGCGTCTCTGTCCGTCCCTCTATTCCCTTCTCTCGTAGGATCGATATTCGTAATTCATCATTTGTATGCAGCGCGATAGAGGGCGACCAACACGGAGGATCCTGTCGATGCATTTCGCTTCGAGAAATGATCCAACGATGTCCTCTCTGTGGGGAAAAAGGGAAAATAGAAATGGATGGACTTAAGGTCATGCCTCATTGTGCTGGTATAACGAGGTTGGCGCGAGTAGTGTTCCACATTTTAATGGCAGCTGATGGAAAATAATTAATTTCATTACTCACTGGCGAGAGAATATGGCACAGATCGTCATTGGCCTGGATACCATTGAATTAGAGCACCTACCCGCGTGTAGGAGCTACAGCCAAAATGCTTTCTCACTTTGACGTGTATTAGTCGACGAATATGAACTAAATATAGAATCTTGAACTAATAAAAGCCTTATAAAAATTTATTAATGATCCAAGAATTAAAAGTTCTTTCTTATATCTTATATTTATAAATATAAATCATGGGGTAAGTGAAAACTATTTGACTGAATAGCGTTCAATTTAGTTCCACGTAAATGGCCTTATATATCTGACTATCATTTAAAAAAAAAGCGCCTTCGGTTGTCATAATCTTTAAATTCTGGCGCCGTTCAAATTATAATAATAAGTAATGCTCTAACATGCTTGTATGGTTGGAAATGTTTTTGTTGTGATGTAACGTTTCGATTGACTTTAACTGTGAGTAGAGATATTTTACAAAAGTGTCAGACTGTACTTCAGGAGGTTCCTGACCAGCATCGTTCGGTACATCATAACTTGTAACATCTAAATCGAAATATCCTGTGGGCACACGAGTATGATGTTTCTCCTTTCGGTGTCTCGAAGCTGAACACTCTCGCTGCTCAATTTGTATGTTAATTCGCGTGTGTTTGCCGGGCAGCGGTCCGCTTAATAATGTCATGTTTATTCAGTGATGATATCGCCGGGGGCGCTGAGACGCGCGACACACTCGCAATCGGTGTCACAGGTTACTCATACCCTTCGCGCCGACAAATGAAAAAAAGGGGAGGCCGCAATTACGTTTCTTTTGCGCCGGTGCAAGTTCGTCGGACACTTCGCGGCAAAAATTGCCTCGACATGGCGCGCCATGTCACGTTTACATAAACATGACGTGACCCTGTCAGAGAATCGAATAAAATATTTCGGTGTAATGGAAGAAGGGGCGAAAACTTTAGAACTTTATAACGCTGACATAATTCACGCAACAACTTGGAGTCGTATCTCATGGACTTGACAATTTCTGTCAACTCAAAACTTAAAGCCAAATTGTAGTCCCACAGAATAAATATACAACCAAAATCTTCATTATTTAAATAAAAATCAAATGTTAAACTCTGGATTGAAAGTTGTACATATAGCGCGTGCGAGATAAGAAGGGATGTTCTACTGTCACTTCTAAATCAATAGTCTGATTTTCGACGTAAAATCGCTGACTTGAGCAGGACCTCCGCTCCATTCCCACAAACAATCCTGCGCGCGTTCAACCAATCCCAAAGCATTCCGATCCCTTTTTTTATGCTTGAACGTAAACCCTGCTGATCTAGAGCAGAGCCAATGAACTCTATCTGGCGCATCAGCCTTACCAATCTACTTCCCCCGCGGCTATCAAAGCAGCATCCTTTCCCTCGCAACCGTGCATTGCCTACCATGGTTTGTGTATACGTGAGAGTGGTAGGTACTCGAGCGGGTAGAATTACCCGACGGGTGCATTGGGCTTCTGGTTCTGCGGGCTTCATCCATTCGTCGTTCGGCACCCTCGAATCTCCAACCTAAATCGTTCTCTCAACCCCTCTTTTATCTCCTCCTCCTCTCTCTCTCTTTAAAATTCTTTTTACTTTTATCTCTCTAATATTATTCCCGATGCTTTGTTATTCGTACACACATCGAATGGGCTCGGATTGACGGTGAAAAATCTTCTCCAAGATGGAGTGCTAATTGTTGACCGCGCCTTTCACGAGTACCACATATGTAGTAAATATTCTTGGGAAAGTTTTTAGGTTGTTGAACACATATAACGTAAAGCTTTTCTATATTATTCCACAAGTGCCACATAGGTGTATAATTGTAAGAAAAAAAAGGTGTCTGAAGAGCGAAGCAAATTAAAGATTCACTATAGAGATCCTATAGCATTATTGAATATTTTTTAGTCACAAATTTATTTATCCGATAAAGGCTTTGTACCAACTTCGTCCGAAAGAAATTACTCGTCACCATGCTTTCCATTTCAACGTCACCATGCTTTCCTCTCCTTACTAAACAGCGAATTTATTTAAGACTCAAGGCACTATACTGAGCAACATCGTGCGAAGAGCATTTCCATAGATTTATTCTATTTCTGTAGGTAGTGTACTGACAAGGAAACGTTCTCAACCAGAAAATTCTGATTTTAATGAAACTTCGTGTGAATATAAAGATAAAAATTTCAATCTAAAGGGGTGGAGTCAACCCTTAAAATTATTCGCGTTTTTTTTAAATATAACATTGTAAGGGTGCGAGACAGAATAAACTTTTAAATATAAGAATTTTTCAGTATTTTATGTTCTATCACAATAACAAAAGAAAAATAAAGTTATATTAAAAAACGAAAAAACGCGATAACTCTAAGGGCTGATTTCAACGCTTCAGAGTGAATTTCCGCAGCAAAAATGCTTCTTGCATACTCCAATATGATCTAGATTCACAGGAAGTTTCATTGAAATCAAAATTTTTGAGTTGGGAACGTTTCCTTGTTAGCCTTGTACTCCAGATGCAGGTGCTTAGGTATATCATTTGCGGTCTCGTTTGATCCATTCAGTCTAATGTTAAGTTGTAACTGCTGCTGTTTATAGAAACGTACCGATTTGTATTATAATTACTAATTTATAATCAGTCTATGGCGGTTCTAGTCCAGGATTCCAATCCCACATTAAAAAATAATAGTAACATTGACTCTAATAAGAGTTAAGGAGATTTTGAATTTCATTAATGTCTAGATGTATCTAATTATCTAAGGCACTTCAGTCGGTATTTTCATTAAGCAGCGAAGTACATACCTACATCTAACTGTCTCCTATTCAATGGTGGTGCGCCGAAATGTTGAAACAACATAAGTGAAGCCAGCACGTAATAGGATCGAACCATTGATCGATATTCGGTATATGTACGATTTGACACTAACGAGCGGAAGACCCTCCTTAGGGCGACATGTAGCGATCAACCGTGAACGTGGGTTGCTGACGTTCCACTCTGTGTAACGAGACACCTTGATTTGTCCTACGGTGAATCAGCAAACTCCCGAAAAATAGTGTTGGACAGAACTGTGATAGAGATTTTGTTCGACTGTTCTGTTAGTAGTGACTTCTATAATTATTAATACAAGCAATTCAATCAATAATCGTACTTGCTCAAAATTACATTAAAATTGTATCATACATTACAGAATATAAAAAATAATTTAAAATTATTAGCAATCAGAATTTAATATTTATCATTTAGAATTTATCATCAGAATTTAATAAGACTTTTACTCTTTTAAAGATCGTTAGAGTTCTAAGAGGACTTAGAATTTCTTTAAATATAATTTCTGTTATCACTGACATTCTATTATGTACATATGTAGTAGTATAGGTTCTGTAACAAAGATAACAGCCTTTGTTCCGACCTTTGACAGCAAGCCTGACTTAAATACAGTATCTTCGGCTGCGTCGTCATAATTAGCGGGGACATCTTGTTCTTCGCTAACCGTTTCCCAGAAGACTTTGAGCAGCCAAGCAGAAAATCGAAACGACGACATATTATTTACTCGAATAAGAGAGATGCTTTTTAGAGAAAGGACTTGTTGCTCTTATTGCATGCGTTATCATCTCAACCCTGTTCTTTAAATACGGCGAGTCATAAGTTTACGGTAAATATAATAATATATGAATATACATACGTCCCACGTACTATAGTTTATGGGTTATAGAATACTGAAGGAAATGGCCAATGATCATCACACGTTGCGGCACGTCTTGACCCTTTCCAGAATTATTAGAGATTGTGGCCCTGAATGCATGATGGTATTCGACCTCGCTACCTCATTGCAGTCTGCATATTTTTAAATAATATCTTCCCAGATCGATGATCAAACCGAGTTGAACCCTTAGCATCGCATGGCTGAAAAAAATGCGAAATGGATCCGAAACTATACGCATGTCATCTGATATCTCCCACCGAATGCGTCGTTTAATGTTAAAACACGTGAAAGCGTGTATTGAGATCTTTAGTCTCCCAAAACTTATTGTTAGCAATTCTGATATATACGACGTATGATCGTGTAACATTTTTGACTTATTTTAGCGTGTAAATTGACTCGTTGAAATATTGCCATGCATTGATGTGTCACTCTGCGCACCTTCCTTTTAGACATTATACAGAAGCAAGTCAATAATACAATTACATGTATCTTCGTCAGCTATCGTCGGTCTCATTTACCTCGATTTTGTCTCACGTGCTCGAGCCGTACGACAGAGACCAAGTGTCCAAGTTCGGTTAGCAGCAGTTAATATCGGTGGCTCGTATTATAAGGCCCTTCATTAGACAAACTGAGCTGGGATCTTCATACCAAGAAGATAGGGTACGTAGTCGTCCTTCTTTATCCTATTCTTTCATCCGTACTCTCATCGTCGTCACCTAAAAGGAAACGAGCTTAAGGCGAGAAATCCTTGATTAGTTCACCAGAACCAACTCCCACACCCTGCTGTCCTTCCTCCACCCTTTCTTTCCTTCTTCCCCCGTGGTACCTTTCTCCTCGCGCGAGAGATACGATCTTCTCGCGAATTTCTGAAGTATCATGTTTCCTTTCGTTCCGTACCCGTGAGACTTGATCCTTTGATTTACTAGGAGCCTTTCCGTGCCTAACTTTCCGCGTTACTTACTACCTGCGATGCGCGAAACGGACGCACCCGGCTTAATTACTTTTCCCGAGCCATCAGACGAGACAAACGTTTGTCTCGAGTACAAGGTACGCTTGGCTCCTATCTTCCTTCGACTCCCACTGATAATAATGGCTGCTATTGATTAAATTTTATTGTAGCAATGGCTAAAACATTTTCCAAATGGAAAATGAGTTAGTTGCCTTTATGCGTCCATACTTTATGTATACTTATATAATCGTTATGTCACTAATTCATCACCGTCCTGTCCAAACCGCTGAACCTAGAAACATGAAATTCGGAGGGTATATTCTTTTTGCGAGGTAGGTGCTCGATAAGAAGGGATTTTTTGAAATTCCAACCCGAAGGGGGTAAAAAGGGGTGAAATATGTTTTCATGGAGTCCTTAATATCTCTTAGCATAAAACGGTTTCTTCTTTTTGTTGCCATAAGACATTGATCAGTGTTTCCCATTTTATAAAAGAAAAGTACCATTTAATGAATCTATTTTATCTAGTTTACATTAAACTTTTCTGTTTAATAGTGGTGCGACTGTACGCAATGAAAATATGTTGTGTATACATAAAAAACAATGTACTTAAAAAATTAAGTCCTTCATAAACAATATGCACTTCCCAATTTTATTCATAGCAGCTGGGCGCATTTGTATGCATCTGTTCCGCATTTCAAATTGTTTTCATTCACTAGAAAAAATTGAATAGGTTAACAAGATTCCACAAAAGGTAATAAATAATAAGAAAAAAACACATAAAAAAATTTGCAAGTTTAAAAATGCCTCCGTATATCCCAAACAAGTTTAATCCAATATTAACAACAGTTTTGGGGAATCACATCATAAATATCAGTTACTTTTGGGGCTGTTCACAAGTGCAAATTCTTTTTGATTATAAATGTCAAACGTTGGCAAGTATTACTAAAAATCATATGAAGCTTCTTGAAGATTGTTGTTACATACGTATCACAAAAACTTAATGAATGTAGGGCACAGTTTAATGAAAACGAGAAATTGAGGCATTTGATGGAAAAAGGGCACATACGCCAAAATGCCATTTCAAGAAAATCGATTTCAAAGTTTTTATTATAGTATAGCTTAATAAAAAGTAATGCAATTAAATACAATTTTTTTAAGGATGTAGTTACCGTGTCCTTCAAACGTTCTGAAAACAGAAGTCATGATTTGAAAATGATATGTGTCTTTATTTATAAGTTTCAAGCAAGTGGTTTATGTGCACTTTTTCCGTAAATGTGGTAAATTCGTAACAAAATTGTTTCTCTGTTTAGTTATTTAAATATAATTTTGTTTACTTACTTCGTTACGCATTTTTTATACATTGCTTAAATGAAAAATACAAAATGAAGCAAAAAAGTAAACAAAAAATGTAATGTTTTGTATTAAGGTCGGTATCAAATATATTGGCCGGTGAATTCGTTTTCGCGAACAGCGATCGAGGAGAAATCAGCCACCACCATCTGACGATCGTGGATTTGTCAGTTGGAGTTGCATGGCCCCCGAAGGGTATGGTGGGGTAACAGGAATGCTGCTCGGCTCCGCCGGTACGTAGCCGTGTGGCTGTTATTTATTCTTAGCGTAATAGTTGTGTGCGTTACGAAGCTATGCGTAGACCAATACGAGATGAAACTATCGAGAAAGAATCAACGTTCTGACCAATAAAGCTCCAGAATTTTTTTGGAACTAACGCACACCTATTCTGATGTGTGTATTTCTACGCTGACTGCTCGGTTTGGCCTACACCCCAGAAGCTTGGCACCATCCCCACCACTTCTGGCTCGCTCTTGTTCTGCGAAGGCGAGAGCGAGATGGAACGAGAGCGAGTCAGAAAACGTTGAGAAAAGGAGCACCGAGGCAGGCAAACTGTGTGGTAGGAGAATACCCCTCACGAAACTCACCGGCCAATATATATGATACCGACCATAGTTTCTTCGATTTTTTGCAGCAAGCCGTCTTACAAATCAATTTTTTCTTTCCTAAGTTAACTTCTTTCCTTGCGGATTCGATACTCGCCTCACTTTCCATATTTCCTCGCTTACACAAAATCCTCTATGAAACAAAATTAGTTATTGCACGACAGCACGGTAGCGCGATCGCTCAGCGACTATGTAACTGTGTGTCGATCACGCTATGTAATAAAACAGCATCTAGCTAATCTAAACGCGAGAGAAGTAATGTCCTTGATATATTATATATATATAACACATACCTGAGTCGATTTAAATGATTTAAGGAAAAAGGGCACATAAGCCTATGTGCCCTTTTACCATCAAATGCCTCAATTGTGTACCTATATGAATTTGTCATAAGATTCGTCAGAAATTTTGTAGCTCAAAAATATACGAACCATTGATTACCACCTTCCATATGAATCCTTGAGGCGCGATTGCAAGTGCAAATCTAGATGTCCCACTCGCATACTTTTTTCCTTTTCAATCTCTCTCGTGTTTGAAGGCTGAAATAAGTTCGACGTCGATTCGACACGGCAACGTTGAACCGAGCTGCCATAGTTGATTTCAATCCACCGTTTCGTCGACGACCCACCCTTTCTGGCACCGGCGCCACCAACCACGAGCCGGTTATTCCTATCCGCCGGAGATTTCAATAGAAAGTTGTAGGAAATTCACGGTGGCGGCGGCAAGAGCTGTCGGTGTCGGTGAAAGTCAAACTGGTAACGTCTGCGGACCATTGTAGAGTATGCCTAGCTGCCGACAGCCGAATACCGACGCTCTACACTCGCAGACGACGACGTATTATGCGAATCCTGCAGAAGGTTTTGGGCGATGAGATCTAAGGAACCGAAGGGACCAGCACATCCAAGATTAGAGCCTGCGTCACCCATATACCTGTACAGAGAGGGACAATGGACATTATCGCAAATTTGATTGTGACTGCAGCCTTGAAGTTATCTCCGAGATCATTATGTAACATTATATACCTGAAACTTTAGGGTTTCAAAGAGATTCGTTCCAATGAATCTATTCTATTACGTACAATTCGGTACCGCAATATCGGTAAAGGAAGAACGGTTCGTGTATTTCTTTCATGGAAGAGAACCATAATGTCGCAAACGTCGTCAGGAGATTGGGGTGGTGTAACGATGTTATGTGGTACATTGAATTAATGAAAATTCGGTTTTCGTTAATAATTACTGCTCTCTCTCTCTCTCTCTCTCTCTCTCTCTCTCTCTCTCTCTCTCTCTCTCTCTCTCTCTCTCTCTCTCTCTCTCGCTCTCTCTCTCACTCTGCGTGATCTAAACGAGGGTAAGAAGCGACAGTCGATCGGCGGCAGGGGACGCAAGCGCTGAGCCATAAGGATATGCAATCAAGTCCAAAGTAAGCGAGTTAATTTAGGTGGAGTGTGCACTCTCGCCGCGAAACTTGTTCCGTACTCGACGCCGGAGAGATACTCTGTCGTTGGAGAAGTTGCACCATCGAGATGTTACCACGCTCATGAGGGTAAGTGTGAGAGAAATCGGGGAGAGAGAGCGTCGCCGAGGTATGGAGCTCTCTTTCTCTCACTTTCTCTCTCTCTCTCTCCCCCCACTCGTCCTCTCTCTTCCTCTGTCATCTTTCCCTTCTGCTGGTGTACCTTCACCGCTGGTTCCCTCCACAAGGCGACATGGAGTACCAAGATGCCTCGAAACTACGCTCCACCTTACCCTCATTCCTCTCCTTCTTCCCGAGTCTCACCCCTTCTTAGTTTCCTCCGACTACCTCATCCCAGAGCTTCCTTGAACTATCGTAGTAACTAGCAGTGCCTGTAATAGCGTCGCGCTTCCTCCGTAAAGTGACGTCTTTCGAAACCCAATTCAGGAACCGAGTTGCGTCTAATGGGGCTCCGATATTACGAGAGTAGTGCGGCACACTGATTTCTTGGATACTACTCGAGGAAGAAGCCCTCCGTAGCGAGTGAGTCACGTATATTGTAACAAGTTTCAACGAAGAAATCCCGCTTTTCCGCCTACACAAATTTAAGAGAATTCTAAGAACATTAAAGCTGAATCGTTCGATCTGTACACGCCGGGACTGTTAAACATTCTTTCAGGAATTTTCAATTGGATAATTATTTAGAAGCTCTAAAATATTGTCAGCAAGAGGAAGGTAGGTATATACAAAAATATTGGAGATATAAGATTTTTATTTATTCCCTGAATTTACTTGAATACTTACTGTTTGTACAATCTGCTACAATTGTACCGATTGTACAAACAATTGCATTTAAATTGTTATTATTGTTATATTCAAACATTCACGCTATTATATTGAAACACAAATAACTGGAAATTTCATGCTTTCGCAAATAATGGCATGCAAGGTACACAAAGAGCATTTATGTGCGCTTTGTTTTGCTGCGCAGGAACACGCAGGATACAGCGTAATATGTGGTATAACCGAAGATCGTGTAATTCGAGTGAAAATAAATAAAAGCTGGAGAAGCGCAGAAGCTTTTCGTTTCGAGGAAATCAATGTAGACGAGCCATCGGATACGCATAAGTTTGATTACATCTTGGCTGACGTGTCTGCTTACGACTCGGTATTTCTACTTAGCGTTCCTCCCTAACTAAGGGACTTTGATAACTTGAAAATTCTTATTTTTTTTCAACTTTGCAGATTTGTAGGGGACCTTAATAGAAGTATCACACAATTGTTCTTTCCTGCTACTTTTTGGTTCTTCAGGGTGAATACACCCCTTAAAAGTTAATGTGTGCTTTCCTATTTCCCTGTATATGTAGCTTGAAAACCATATTAGATATAAAAAAATTAGTAGAATGAATATTGAATGGTTGTTAATGCTCTATACAAATATGGAAGCAAATGGTTTAAAATTTGTAGTTTACATAAAAAAAACCGTTCTCCACAACAAATTTTAAACAATTTGATTTAATAATTTTATACAACATAAAAACCCATTAAATTTACATTCTAACAATTTTTTTATATTTGTCATATGTAGTTTTCAAGATATCCGGCAAAATAGGAAATCACACATTAACCTTTAATGGGTGTTATTACCCTGAAGAACGAAAGAGTAGCAGAAAAGAAAAATTGTCTGATACTTCTATTAAGGGGTTAGACTACCTTAGCCAGGCCAAGAAATATCGCATCTTTGGGAATTTATGTCTAAGTGACAAAAACACTTTTATCGATAAAAATTTTTCAATGAAGATAGACACATCTTTGAATAATATATACAATTTTTTTTCAAATATCAAAACATTCCGAGAACTTTAAATGCGTCTTTCTCGAAACCACGTTTTCCGAAACGGTGTATGCTGTAATTTGAGTAAAACTCCATGGATTTTTATACAATTTTGCACACATGTTCTTAAATGTATTCTCTATCGTCCGGCCGACAATTTTTTCGATTCGTTGACAAATAACAAAATAGCTACACTTTGAATCAAAATATTCATTTTCGTGTGTAAGAAAATGGACTTTATGTACGCATAAGTCAGGTAAAAATTAAATATCGAAACAATTGTCGGTCGGGTGGTAGAGAATACATTTAAGAACATGTGTGCAAAATTGTATAAAAATCCATAGAGTTTTATTCAAGTTAGAGTGTACACCGTTTCGAAAAACGTGGTTTCGAGAAAAACACATTTAAAGTTTTCGGAATGTTTTGATATTTGAAAAAAAAATTATATATATTACTCAAAGATGTGTCTATCTTCATTGAAAAATTTTTATGAATAAAAGTGTTTTTGTCACATAGAAATAAATTTCCGAAAATGTAATATTTGTTAACCTGGACAGGGTGGTTTAACCCCTTAAGGTCCTTACAAACCTGCAAAGTTGAAAAAATATCGGAAATTTCGGATTACCGAAGTTCTCTTATGAGATATAACAGATTCTTACAAATTTTGGATCAGTATGCTAGAAATTGTTTTTGGATTGGTCTCAGCGGCATAGTACTTTCGCTTTCAAAATGACTAAACATCACATCCTTCAGTTTTACTTGCACCTTTATTCATCTTTACAACGTTTGTTGAAAGCGGACAATATACAATAAAAATTATGCAAGAATTTGAAAAGCCAAAACGTAAATATATATTAGTATTTTTCGTTCACGCCTCTTTCATATAGAGAAGAGAATGGCGTGCCTGAAAATAGTACATTTTCTATAATGCTTAATATAAAAAAGAACGAAAAATCTGTCGAAATGTAATAATGTTAATCGAATAATGACGGCATTAATGTGTAGGGGAGAGCGGGGACAAACGTAACGGCGTCATGAAAGTAACACGCCTTCTCCCGCCTTCTACAAAAGTTTCCAAAACGTTTGCTTTACATAGTCACGCGTGTTTAGTGTTTCTTTTCTTTCACGAAGTGACGCTAAGCAATACGACGATTCGTATACCGTGGGCAAGCTGATTTCGTTATTTCGATCATTCAGATAAGTGTCTTCTCTGTTGGTTTTTTGTTAATATTCATATTTAAAGTATAGACATTGATCCAATTATTTGTTAGAGCGTTCTTAGATAATGTCTTTATAAGTTCTTGTATTTGATTTCAATAAGTCTTGTATAGTTTGTACGTTATAACAGTTCTATGCTGAAAAACATGGCTGGGGACAAAAGTAACAGGTCACTACGGGGAGTAGTTGAATCCAATATTAACAATAGTTTTTATAAAAAAATCATAAATATTAGTTACTTTTGGGGCCGATACACGAGATTCCATATTAAATCAAATACACAGTATCAAAGAAATGTTTGAAGCTGGTTATGCTTTTTTATCGTTACCTACTTAAAATATGTTTATTTAAATGTTTGTTTCTATCGTTTCTGATAATAAAAAATCCTATTTTGCTTTGGAAGAAGTGTTTTTACTTAATTCTCCTCAAAATAATTAGTATTACTTTCGTCCCCATGGTATGTTACTTTCGTCCTACCCCTGCAGGACAAAAGTAACAATGACAGCCACTGCGGAAAATTGCCATAACTCTTTGACTACTTATCATAGAAGGCTGAATTTGTAGTCAAATGATAGACCAAGAAACACACTATCTTAGGGCATAATTTTCGTTTTTATATCTGTAAGAGGTAATTGGCAGCTAGGCCAAATGTAAAAAGTGTTACGTTTGTCCCCGCTCTCCCCTACAGGCACCAATGTAACTCAAAATAACGAGTCATATTTATTTCCCAGTTTTCATCTGTTTAGTAATACGAAAACGCAAAAATCGCAGCAATACCATATTTCATAGATTACATTGTATAACATTTATTCCGAAAAAAAGTAAGGAAGTAGTGGAGAAATAAGGGACAGCATATTCCGTGTGCTTAACACTCATTTTCAAGTGGTCTGTTCTACGATTATCATTAGAACTCTGTTTCAGCCGCTTTCCATCTCGAAGCATATTTCGCTCCTTAATACTAACCGATCTAAAATGGCTGCCAAACCATGGTACAAACACCTAACCCTAACTGCTCAGCGCTTAACAATATAAACTATTTCCTGGGTCTATTCGGTTGGACGCGGTAGCTGAAACGCTCGACCACTTCATAATCGTCGAGGCGGCTCTCCTCGAACTTTCGAACATTTCGAAGGCTATTAGAACTGACGCCAATAACTATTGTAATGGAAAGAAAGAAAATCTTATATTGGTTATTCTGTGCTCCAATGTATCTTCTAATCTAATGCTTTATCACTGTAATATTACATACTAACTTTTCATTGCTAATTTAATCATATTTTCTTAAAAGATTATTACATTTATTAATCTATTATAATTACGTATTGAGGGAAAACATTACTTATATATACAAGGATGTTTTAACACAAAATTATCCAAAATAGTTTCAAGTGTCATACATATATAACATAATCATGTATTACATGCAAAAACATGAAAATATTCTAAAATGATACAGATGCAGTTTTAGTGCTTAATATTATTTAATCTTTCTAGCTCAGAGAAATGTAACTTTCAATTGTAATAATATTATATCATTGCGTAACAGAAAATATATCATTTGTATTAACAAAATATCTCATTTTCTTTGTTGCAGGTAAGTGAACGATACACCCGTAAGTTTGACGCATCTAGTCTGGTGTCAAGTAAGAAACGAAAAAATCCAACTCAAATGAAATCAGAGTTTAAACGAGATTTTTATTTTTGGAACAATTTCAGCCTAATCAAAACAGTAATAAACATATTACACCGATATTCATTAATCTGGAGTAAACGTTAGATTCAGTTACTGCCACTTCAGTCTATTTTTGTACCACCCGTTTCACATCTTTAACCAATTTTCTAGACCAGGAGACCAGGTAAGTTACTTCATATTGGGTCACATATAGAGTTAAAAAAAGTTCATCTTTAAATTCGATAAATTTTCGAATTCAGTTACTGAAAAGTTATTGAACATTTGCGTCACTTCAGAAAAAGACATTTCGTTGACTTATAAGATATGTCATATTTTCATAGTCACTCGCTTCTTAATTGAAATATTCTTTTTTATCGTCGGATGTCGTTAAGTACTTAGTTGTTTTATCATTGCTTTTTCAATAGATATGACCAGTTGCTGTATCTTCGTATCGCATGTTGCAAGTGGTCGGCCCTGACAGTGCATTTGGCGCGAGTTCATTAATTACACAGTCGTGCAAGAATTTCGTGCACGTTTCCGGGACATGTTTCGTGACTCGGCGATCGCTTCATCCATTATCCGCGGGACAAATTTGTTTCCCGATACAAATGTATATAGCGGCCGTGGGCGAACGAATTGTACGAATTGTTCAGAGCCGGCGCGATCGTAAAACAGTCGCGAAATGACTTGCAAATTAATGAACGTGCCGGCGGTAATGGCAACGTGTTCTAGATAATAGCCGCGCACGCGTAACGTTCCACTTGGTAGATTATTGTTAAAATATACTTGAAAGTCACGTAGACGTTTGAACGGCACGTTTTACGTATTATATACAATACGGTGCTACAAACGATCAATGTCACATGATTCTTCCTGGGAACTTACTACAAATAAGGGGAGTAAAAGAAGGTAACTACCCCTAATATCTAACAAGGGAACACCGCGGACCAACACTCATCGATTGCAATGCAACCTTGTGGGCTTATAGAGTGACTCAAGACAAGAAGAACGGTATGTTTCATTCGTGACCAATCACCCCTTAAGGGGACCTTCCGGTCTAGAGCCCTAAAAAATAGGTGATTTTTAGGAATTAATTAAAGGAAAACTACTATATATAATTTAATGGGACTTTATGCATTGTATTAAGAATGTCTTAAACTATAGATATATACTTTTTGTTTTATAATTAATCATTGCAGACGGTACTGGGGAGTCGTTAAAGTCAAGGTGTCGAAAAATTGATCTAAAGCGGTGGGAACTGTATCTCCAAAAGTTATTATCCGATTCGACTGAAACTTTTTTATTTTGAAGAATATACTTCTGGCTAGGAGGGGAACTAGATAAATTACAAAAATGACATTTCTTAGAAAATAACGACACTCAAAGTTTGAAATCACTTTTTCCCTATATTTTTCATCATTTCAACGACTTTGAAAATTATAAATTTTCAATTTTTTGTAATTATTTCTGGTATCCCCCATAACCAGAGGTATAGTCTTCAAAATAAAAAAAGTTTCAGTCGATTCGGATAATAACTTTTGGAGATACAGGTCCCACCGATTTTGAGAACACTGTTTCGAGAAAAACGCGTTTACAGTTTTACGTGAGCGCCGAGTAGCCAGTTGTGACCCACGGATTTGCCGCTACTCAAATGCCTATAACTTCGGAAATTTTACGAATTTCAACAAATCCTTTTAAACACGTATTCCTAAAAGGTTGAACATTCGAAAAATTAAAATAAAAAAAAAATCCGCTTTTAGACCGGAAGGTCCCCTTAAGGGGTCAGTCCTATGTGACGGTTTGAAAAATTAAGCTATTTTTAAAGATTTTTTTTCCGTGGATACAAAAAAAATTAAAAGAATTTTTTTAATTTGTTTTAAAACATTAAACGCGATTATCTCAAAACAACATTTTTTTCAAATGGTGCAGGTGAGTGCAAAAAAACTATTTGACCAATCAATCTGAAATTTTTATACGTTACTCAGGATATCAGAGTCTATGGCCGGGACCACGAAAACCTTTTTTCATTAACCATTTCATACTTTTTACAAGACAAAGTGATTGAAAAATTCATCGTATTTCAACACTTAAACTTCAAACCTCCGCCATTTTCTTAATTTTTTATCAGTAAAAATAATCCTGGTTCCAGCGATAACCACACTCATAATGATTACAACACAAATGCCTCGTTCTCCCGGAATCACCTGCACCAGCGCTACATCGCTTTCTCAAAGCGCTCACATCAGTGCAATATATATTTTAAAAAAACTGTTAAAAATTTAAAATAGATTTTTTTATACTGTGAATAAGTGTATTAATAAGTAAACAAAACATTATTTACGTTGGACATTTCGTTTACTAAAGAATAAATCTTAAAAAATGACAATTTTACACGACGTCACAATGGACTGAACCCTAAAGGATGCGAAAACTAACCTCAAAGTCAATACACTCCCACTTTTTCGCGTGTAACTCCTAAAGTACAAGTGGCAGAAAAAAAATTACAAACTAGAGTTTAATGATACAATAAGCGCTGAGACTTGCCTTAACAAAATTTTGAAAAGAGTTTAAAAAAAATACCTGACGGAAAAAAGCTTTCTTTTTAAAATGTTGTTAGCTTAAGTTTGCAGCGCTTATTGCACTATTAAACTTATATATGAAACATTTTTTTCTGTCTCTTGTACTTTAGGAGTTGGGGGCCGTCCTTAAATTACGTAAGGGTAATTTTGGCGAATTCTTACCCCCTCCCGCCCCCAGCATAAGAATTCGTAAGATTTGATATTTCAACCCCCTCCTTACGTAATATTTATTACATTTCACATTTTCAGTTATTAAAATGCTTTTAAAGGTTTATATAATTTATTTAACTCACTTTAGGGAAATTTAAACTAAAACTACTTTTTGGAACATTAATGATAGAATTTGTAATAATTGAAAATTAGGTTCAAAAATATTACGTAATACGCTACCTGACTCCCCCACCCCTTGTAAGAAAACGTAAGAAATTCGCGCCCCCCCCCCCCAAAAAAAAAAGCCTTACGTAGTTTAAGAATGACCCCTTATACGCGAAGAAGTGGGAGTGCAATTGACTTTGAGATTAGTTTTCACACCTTTAAAGGGCACGAATGAAACATACCGTTATTCTTGTCTTAAGTCACTTTATAAACCCACAAAGTTGCATTGCAATCAGTGAGCGCGGGTTCGCGCTGTTCCTTTGGAAGCACTTTTCTAATAAACAACATAGTTCGTAATATCGAAAGTTGTTTTTTTGCATGTCCACTAAAACGAAGGGGAATAAGAAAAAGGAGCTATGTATGTATAAATAATATGAAAACACTATTCACTTCTCCAATAAATAACATCGGTCATAATGCCGAACGTCGGATCCGTTAGATTCTTGACGAAGGATTCTGTCAGGTTCTGTGAACAGAGCACCATAGACGGTATATCGAATTCCCATCTTCATTAGCAATTTCCGCGGTTCGTATTCAAAGATAAAGGGTGACTCGAGCAGGTCGCAACGGGGAAATTACAAACGGGCATAACTTTTGTCAAAACCCGTGTATTGACTACAGGGAGGAGCCGTTCCGAGGAGCAAGCCATTGTCGCTGAATTCAATACGCGAATATAGGATTGTGCGTCACCGGCGAAAGCCGCGTAAACGGTGTACGCACGCTGAAAACTCATTACCGGGGCTTCGGAATATGGGGTACGATTATTAAGTGAGAACTTCCATAGACGATTACGTGGTCTCCACGATAATGGTTGCTTGAATGGGCTTCATTAAGACTCTCTACGAGTATCAGTCTTTCCCTTTCTCTACGCGCACTTGCTCCCTCCTGTGCACGCATTCGTATCCAACTAAAACGTTGCGTGGAGCTGGTCTTAAGAGGGTGGCTGTACATGGGTGCACGTAGCACGCGCACCTAGAGAAAGTTCGGGCGGCGCAAGCAGCGGGGTGCTTCAGTATCCAGGCGGAGGCTTCTATGAATGTTTAAGTGTTCTATCCTCTTCTGGGATCAGACGTAACCTGCACCAGCTGCAGAGTTTGACGGTAGTGAGATTACAACGTCAGCGTGAGCGTGCAACTAGTCTGTTCGGTGCGTCAAAACCGATACCGTACGTGTTTGGATTAATGACGCGGGCCAGGCCATCGACATGGCGGATTAAGGGAATCGCTACAGCTAGGTAGCTGCCGGGAGAAACTTTTCTTCGACACTATCTTTTAGTAACTGCCTGAGTAGAAGTGTGACTGTCAAGAGGGTGAAAGGATGATGCCCCATAGAATGCATAGTCACGGGAAACAGCTGCCTACTCTTTCTTTGAAAATGGAACTTACAGTGCTTGCAAATTTAAATGAATGGCACATTCAGGTTTGTCTACAAATAAGAGGTGGCACATACATTTTTTTTCTACAAATACAATTCTTTTTTCCATAAATTTGGACTATATTAATGCAAAAAAGAGAAATTTTTGTGATGCATTTGGGTTTTTTGTATACTTAAGTATATTTAGCAGTCAAAATAAATCATATTTCGTAAATAATTTAAAGTCAGGGAAATTTTTTCTCTCCCCTGAAAAATTTGATTTTTTGCATTTGCAGTGTGTTCTACAAGGACTCTTCAATTGCCGAATGATCGGTAACTTACGTTAAACTTAAGGGGATGTTCTGGTCTAGAGCCCATAAAAACATGTGATTTTTAGGAATTAATTAAAAGAAAACTACTACATATAATTTAATGGGACATTTTGCATTGTATTAAGGATGTCTTAAACTATAGATTAGGGTGGTCTTTATATGTATGGTAAAAAATCAAAGTTTTTAAAAAAATTGTCTGACCCTCTCAGAAGTATCCAAATAGTTTAAAAGAATTTCGTCTAAAATTTTGTTAAAATATATTAAGGATTATAGGTCGCTCAATGGCATTGAAATATGACTATTTTGGTATAAATTGATAGAAATTTTTGCAATAAGGACAAAATAATTTTATTAACTTTTAAGTGAGAGTATAACATTAAAATTCGGGCACACATCGCATACACGAAACGGGTTTATAACGAGTGTGTACCTACTGTATTGTGTTGTGGCATAAGGCTTTATATGCACATTTAAATTCCTGTCATCAACAGCTCCCGAATCAGATGCAGACGCAAATTTTGACGTACATTCTATTCAGGTTGTTAAACGCATAGACAAAAGCATGGTTTCGGATTCTGATATATAAATATGGGCCCCGTTTCATTAAAATTGACAAGTGACAATTATGGAAAGTCGCAGTTGCTAAACTTGTGGTACATGCGAAATATAAAATCCTTGAGCGACTTTTATATATCACAATATATATATATAAAAGACGCGAAGAAATTTTTTATCATCTAATAGAAGATTTTGAGAGGGTCAGACAATACAAATTTTAAAGTTGAAAAATAAGGACCACCCTACTATAGATATATCTATTTTTTTCACAATTGATCATTGCAGACGGCACTGTGGAGTCGTTAAAGTCAAGGCGTCAAAAAATTCATCCAAAGTGGTGGAACCTGTAGCACCTAACCATTGGGTCTGAAATAAAAAACAATGTCAGATTACGAAAGCGCATGAAACTCGCTAGTGGACTTACTAGAAAAAATTACACAAAATGACATTTTTGAGAATATAACGACATTTGAAGTTTGAAATCACTTTTTCCCTATATTTATTGAACTCTCAAGGCCTTTAAGAATTAGACATTTTCAGAAATTTTGAAATATTAGTGGTTTATCTACTACACAGAAGTATATTCTTCAAAATAAATAAAAAAAGTTTCAGTCGAATCGGATAATAACTTTGTGAGATATTGGTTCCACCGATTTTAAGAACACTGTTTCGAGAAAAACGAGTTTAAGGTTTTACGTGAGCACCGAGTGGAATTACTATAACTTCGGGAATTTTACGAATTTCAAAAAATCCTTTTAAACACATATTCTTAAAAGGTTGAACGTTCGAAAAATGAAATAATAAAATCGATCTTTTCACCGGAACCTCCCTTTAAACTATCTAAAAACGTATATAACACGTTGATTTTAGTTTCCCATATTGTACCTAGCTCCTAAAAGACGTTGACGATTACAACAAAGCACGCTCTCATGTTTATTGCGTACAGCAAAGGGCAACGAATGCGTTAATGTCAAGAAATATTTGCGGTAATGTTCGGAGGAACGTAATCCTCTGTATTTACCAATAATTGTGGAACAGAAAGGAACGTCAAGCCCCAGGGGCGCTTTTCACCCTGGGCAACGTTAAAGATTCAAATAAACATTTCCGAACGATAACCGCATAGCTATAATTACAAGCGGGCAAGAATAAAGGCGGCTTTGCTTGCAGTATCATCTCCAGAGTACACCCATATTTCAATATACGAGGGGAACTTTTAAAAAGCAATTCACTTTCAGCGCTCGGCGTGAATATGAAAAAGGGCAAGTGTGTTTCAACCGCGCAGGGGGGTTGGCTCGCATTCTCGACAGTACGCAGTTGCGGAATTATACATATATACGCCGAAGGATCAAAACGTAGGAGAATAGGCAGGGACGGAGCAGTTGCATACAGGGCTAACTCCGCTGCGCGGAGGCACTTTAGCGGCGCATTACTTATGCATCGTGCAGCCCTCAACTTACAAAGCGATCCCCCGAGATTTGCAGCAACTGCCGCTTTTAACTTCACCGGCGGAAGAAGAAGCTGCCTTGAATTATATTATCCGTATGTGGAAGTTGGCCTACAATGCACCTGTTGAACCATATCCTAATGAGACGACCATGAAAATAGCTGGATACGCGAAAATCATAAAAAACATGGACGATACGTTCGAAAAAAAGAATCGATTTTTATGATAGCTTCAGTGTACAAATTGCCGTTTGTATCGAATTCTTCGGCGCCGAGCAATTAACAATCTGTTGATTGAAAAATACGAAAATATATTGTGTAGGACTGTATGGAAATTTGAATCCACGGATAGGTTACGGATAATATATTGACGGAATTTCCAGAGATATCGTATTTCAATTATTCGGATTTTGTTAGATTCGGCCTGCCACTGTGGGATTGAGTATCGACATGTGATACGAAACCACGTGGTCTGATTAGCGGAATTTACTCAGCAAAATCGGTCAGAGAACAGCAATTCTAGTCTGCTTGCGATATATGTGCATGGAGAGTTCCCGTAGCTTGTCATCTGTAATAACTCTTATTTTAATGGTACCGAATCAACAGTTGTAAGCTATTTTTTACAGTGCGTATATTTTTTAACATTTTCAGATCTTGAATTCTTTATGGAACATAATATCCTTATATAAATTTATAACTGGTACTGTTAGCAAAGTATGTGAAGGATCGGTGCAGGTAGGCTTTCACGAAGTTAGCGAAACACAGTTTAGACACCGGCGATTAGAGGCGCACGAATAACGTATATTTTAAGAGTTCACAGAATAAAGTCACGGTTACACTAAAGTATATACACACAGTCAATAATTATTTACACGTTTAAGAATAGCGAATAAGTACAGTGTTAATTTAAGTGTATAAGACTAGCTTGCGAAGCAGGGTCGCGCAGCTTAAGTATCCGAGGCAAGTTCGGAAGCACGCAAGCAAAGTGCGTAAGTAAATAGACTACCAGGCAGGTTGGTGGTCCGTAACAGAGTCTAAAGAGATCCAGGAAATCGGCAGTGATTTCCTGGAAGGAAGAGTGTCCCCCTTCCATCGATAGCAGGTTGATGGAAGGGGCCATGATAGACGCTCCGCATGAGTCAGCGGGCCGTTACCATTGCCTAATTAGCGCCGCTCGGGGAAGATGCCGCAAGCAGCTCGATTTCTCGAACAGGTACCAAGATCAACTTCATGACCTGTAACCTTGAATCTCAATATGCATATCAAAAGTACACAACCGTATGAATTTCTGGGCCTGGTATTCCATATAAATTAAACGAATATAGAGTGAAAAGTGTTGACGATCACGGTGTATCGTAAAAGGAAGTCCGCAGATAGAATTTCTTAAAACTATATATTTTCGTTATGAACAATAAAGTTTAAGGTCATCTCAAGGTCGTAGTGTTATAATCAATTACGTTCGTTTTCCATCTGATATAAAATTATGTGATAAGAAATACCACATTCCAATTAAAATAGTGAAGATGATTTTAAAAATTTAAAAACGATGAGATTTATAAAAATCAGTGAACTGAATATACTCTTCTTTTAATATTTTTTCAAATATAAAAATTGGCGTGTTATTTGAGATACTAATTTAAGTTGTGATAACTCACCTTGTACTAAATAATATTAGAGAATATACGTACCTATTCTGCGTCTAGTAGGAAATAGTTACATTTATAAAAATTATAAACAACCCTCGTGCATCTCCATTACTATTCAGCAGTCACATAGAATTGTAGTTCACCCTTAACCACATGCCAGACCAGCTATCAAATATGTAGGTAGAGTTAGGGACTATTTCTATAAATATCGTGAAAAAAAATTGAAATGTCTTGAATTATTTTAATAGAAAATGAAATGTAATGCAAGGGATTCTCCATACACAATATACCTACACAATATCTCTCTGCCTATAGCATTTACCGAATGCAAGCAAATTCCAGCTCATTCATCTTAGATAACGCAACATGTAGTTCTCCGGTTGTTCCGACTAATTGTAAGTGGACAGTTCCAAGTTTCCCCACAACATTCTTTGCCGTACATTGCTAAACACGGGCAATCTTGAAACGAAAACACCAGACGTATTTTCGTGGATGACGAAACCGTCCCGACTATTTCGACAAGAGTAATTTCCAAATTGAGCTCAAACTCGGCGTCGGCGAGCAAACGGACGAACAAGCCAGCCGGCAGGCTGGAGAAGCAAGATGGCCAGCAGGCTTTGCAGACGAGCAAACTCTAACTCAATTCACGGCGGTTTAGAAAGTTTAGCCAGGGGCCATCAACGGCTTCGTAGAAACTGTCACCATCGGGCTGGCCCAAAGCTTCGTCACAAACTGTGATTATGAAGGGGTATTTATGAGTATTTATGTCTGGCGAAGCCAAAAGGGTAAGTTTTAAAGACAGTTACAAAAAAACGATTAATTCTTCTTATCTAAATCGCATTTTCTTTGATAGTTTTATTCTACTTAACTTAAAGGATTAACAGATTTTGTATTAACTCATGGACGGTGCACCCTTAGAGTGGCCCTTATTTATACGTGTCGAAATTTTTTTTGTATTTCTTTGCTCTCACCCCCATTTGATAAAAAAATAGTCCCTGAAAAGTTTATTGCAAGCGGACATCAGGAAAGGGTGCCGACCAGTCCTTACAGTTTAGAATTCATCAATAGTTTGGATTTAAAGAATTTCTCAAAAATGGTCAACCCTATCGATATTTAGTTCAAATAATATTAAAAGAGCATTCAATTTTCTACAATTAATGTATATATAATTTTTTCGTGCTTCCAACCATTTTTTTAGATAATAGCGTTTGAATATATAGAGTTCCGCACTACGCACGTGTAGACAATACGTCACACAGTGGTCCCAATAGCCCCTTTTTGCTATTATAGCAGATTTGTTGTATATAATGCCGCTTGAATATCTTAAATATATTGATTGGTTATTGAGTTATAGGCCGTCAAAGTTGACAAAATTTCATACTCCTTAATGTCTTGAAAATGGGAGCATGTTTAATGTGTTAGAGAAAGTTTATCTGAAGAGATCCATATGTGAAACAGTTTACCATTAAAGTAGGTGTTATAAACATAAACTTTCCACAGAAACAAAGTAAAATATCTATGAATATACCCTTGTAATTCCCTTCTCAATGTGTCATAAATAAACCGGAAGGAAAACAAAGATGAGTGTCACCGAGTATCACGCTGTAACAAGTTTCTTGATACAGAGTAGCATGTCAAGTATGATATCCAATTGAGAAAATTTGCGGTTTTTTAAGATATTCAAATTTAAAGTGCCAAGTGTATTTAGTATATGAATAAAACAGTATTCGTTATTTCAAACAACACTTATAATCCATAGTTTCCTTTAATTATTTTCAACAATATACTTGAACTACGTGACCTATTAAACACAGAAATGTTGAGTTTTTTCACTAGAATTGGAAAAAATAAAATTTTCAAAATAATTTTTACAAAAGTTTTTAAATTAACATCGTCATATTAAATTTGACATTCTAATTATATCGTTTTAGTAAAAAATCGGAAAATAATCAATTTTCACAAAAATTAACTTGAAAACAACGTTTATACCAGTGATATTAGATCTGCCATTTGGTTTTTTGCCATTTTGACTTCAGATTCGTAATCAGCGACCTCGAAAACTGAAGGATACCAAGTGTAGAACAAATTTGATATGTTTCTGATATATACATCGGCCATATTGTATTCGCCATTTTGTTTTAAAAATTTTGAATTTCAGATTCGTAATCAGCGACCCCAAAAACCCCCGAGCACCGATTTCTGACTAAATTGAAGTATGTTTTGAGGGGTTTGCCACTGTTTAGCGATTTGGAACCACTGTGCGTCACGCCATACAGATGGGACGCGCGAAGTGCGGACCTCTCTATATTCAAACGCTATTATCTAAAAAATGGTTGGAAGCATGAAAAAGTTATATATACAGTAATTGTAGAAAATTGAATGCTCTTTTAATATTATTTGAACAAAATTTCGATAGGGCTTACCATTTTTGAGAAATTCTTCAAATTCAAACCATTGATGAATTATAAACTTTAAAGTCGTCGGCACCCTTTCCTGTTGTCCGATTGCAATAATCTTTTTCAGAGACTATTTTTTTTATGAAATGGAACCATATTAGGGGGTGAGAGCAAAAGAAATCGCAGATTGAAAATAAGGGCCACCCTAGTGCACCCTACGAGGGATGCAGGTTCCATTTTACCCTAGAATTTCATTCATACAGAAGTATGGTAAGAATACCATTACTTCAAGAAGTAATACTAACCCTTCGTGGTCACAACTTCTAATAATCACAAATTGGTACGTTGGGTTCACTGCACTCCAGCGTCATTTTTGAGTTACCATTTTCGTATTTTTAAATCTTTTAACTTTTGAGTCATAATTGTACATTTGTAATACTCATGCAATCATGCTCTAATAGTCTTTTTCTAGAAATGTAAATTCTGATATGACGAAATTTGTAGTTGAAAAAATAATTGTGGAAAAAGGCGATTTTTTTGTTAAAGTGTACTACATTTTTAAAATTTAATATTAAGGTCTAAATGTTTACAGTAATATTGGCAATGAAAAAAAAATTGCCTGGCGTGCAAAACACCCTGCGTGACCACGAAGGGCTCAGGGGCGTCCGGAGACTTTTTTCCGGGGAGGGGGGGGGGGGGCAACTTTGGGATGATGGTAAAAAAATATACCCCTCTTGCATTTTTAACCCATTTTATAGTGCCAATTTAATTAAAAATTTAAACCCGAAATTTAAAAATATTCCCTTTTTTTTAGTATAAACTTAATAAAGATCAGTTTTGAAAAATAAGCGATTTTTTCTCAAAAGCCGGGGGGGGGGGCAACTGCCCGTTTTGCCCGTATATATATATATAAAAGACACGAAGAAATTTTTTATCATCTAATAGAAGATTTTCAGAGGGTCAGACAATACAAATTTTAAAGTTGAAAAATAAGGACTACCCTACTCTACATCCATTGTTTTTATTCATTGGATTATACGTTTATATACAACGTCACACAATTCAGAGGAAAACTTTGGTCAACCTGCTTCAACAGCATTCCTTGATTGCAAAACTTGCGGTACTGCATTGAACTTAAACTGTGATTTTTAACTATTTTTGGCTAAAATTCTGGCGTCGTAAAAGGGAGAGATGAGGATAAAGAGCCAAATATAACTCTATCGAGACGCATTGTTGCTTTTCTTTACCGTATGGCCAGGGGGTGTTCCTTGTGTTTGAGATATTCAGTGAATGTATCGATTCTTGAATAGGTATTTGCAATAGGGTCTTAAGGAATTTAATAATCCAGCATCGGCAACTTTCTGCGTAGCCCTTCTTTGCGGGTACCGATTACGCCGTAATATTCGCATTATCGATCGGTTAATAATTCAATCGAACGTGAGTAATTACTTCTAGACCTTTCACCAACGTCCATCTGCGGTGCTCGTTCCTCACTATCGAAATACACGAATATTCTCAATGCCTGCTGCAGAAAAAAATTATTTATTGCTAATGGAATGCTGCGTTCAAGTCTTTTCAATTTACTGATAGAAATAAATCTGTGCGAAGTTAAACAACTGGAAAATATACAACCTCAAAGACCAATCTCTATCGATTTTTGTAAGTATACTTTGTAAAAGGTTTAATTGGATTTACTGTGCTTGAAGTTCGAGAAATTATTATTATTGAAATTCTTCAATAACTCTCGTAGCATTCTAAAACTATAGATAGGTAGATATAACCTTCCACCGAAGTAACCATCGTGAGAAGGAAATAAATGATAGCCTTGCTTGACAAAAAGAAGAAAACAGATCAAATTCATCGAACCATTTTATCTTGACAGTCGGGATTAAACGAGCCATTTACCATTTCCAACTACAGTTTCCATTGCTTTCCTTCTCGTGATTTCATTCGTGCCTCACTGGATCACCATTGGGCTTCAACGATATCAGAAGCTGTATTTTTCCAATTATCGGGTCGATATGTAATTTCTCATTTGTCGTCGAACAGCAGATGGAGCAAAAGCTTTGATGAATTTCCTTACAGTTTTGTAGCAACAACCGCACGAATCAGGACGAGATTTTCTTTAGTAATAAAAAAGTCTACTTCACATTTTTCACAGTCTGCCTGCCTGTTAAAATCCGTTCATATCGTTAATTTAAATAAGCTTGTGTAATATCCGTTTATGAAAATGAGTACAAAGATATTATTCTAGCTACTGGTGGTCTATAAGAGAACATAAGTGAATGAAAAGTCAAATGTAAAGAACGTATAGAAACAAAAGAAATTATTACTGACTTTATATGTTTAAATAATAAGTTCGTAGAACTTTATTAATTTTTTTACAATTAGTCGATTCTTACAATTATTCGGCATCTACTTTAGTGCAGCAACTCGAATGCCGACTAAGGCTAGATCCACACTATCGGTCCAGTCTCGATCAAATTCACATCCGTGAGCGTCCACACTCGCCCGGCTTGATAGTGTGGACGCTCACGGATGTGATTTTAATCGGGACCGGACCGTGACCGGACCGATAGTGTGGATCGGGCCTAAGGAGCGATAATATTGGATATCTCATAATATTGCATGATTTTAAATTCAACCTGTTTGGGGAGTGTCAAAAAAATGGTGTCCAATGACAGTAAAGAATGCTTCAAGTGAAAAGTGTTAAAAAATCGCAAGGTAAATAAACTTTGTCATCAGACTCGAAATCATTAACAGGTAAATTTAGTTTGTGTATGAAACAGCTAGAGGTGTTAATGTAAAACAGAAATCTATACTGAAGGGAATAAAACAAGCGCATGTTCCTACTATAATAGTAAAGTCGGAGTAACAATATAATGTTGTTTGCATCGCTACTATGTAATCTGTTGATTAAATACAAGTCTCTCTTGAATCCCTCCAGAATCGTATCAACAATATATTTGCGAAGTTCAGACCGGGAAATTAATCAAATCTTCAGCATCCTTTCTATTAATTTTGAAAATAAATTTGTAGATTGCAATTTTCCGCAGCAGTTTTTAAATGATTTATGTGCTTCACCTTGCGATGCTGTTACTCTTTTCATTATTTATATTATCGATTCCCAATGTCATTATACATAGGTATACAGTTGAATAGTAGAATTTATCTTCCTGCGAAGTATTGGAGCAAACTGAATTAGGTATTTCATGACAACATTTTCACCGAAATTTTTTTTACGGGAGAAAAATAAAAATGTGAATTCTTGTGTTCTATTTTATTGTACCCCCAACTGTCTTCTCCTTTATTGCTAGAAATTGTATCTTCTTTGCGCAGGCCGTAGCTTATAAAATTAATTCTTTATATTGAAAAGTTTTAACCAAGAGTGCAAACACGATCAAGAAGGGCATTGTACATTTTAATTCTATTTTATCTTGTGTACTGTAAATACGTAGATATTACCATCCATGTAGTCATGTAATGTGTGTGTGTGTGTGTGTGTGTGTGTGTGTGTGTGTGTGTGTGTGTGTGTGTGTGTGTGTGTGTGTGTGTGTGTGTGTGTGTGTGTGTGTGTGTGTGTAGAGAGAGGTGAGAGAGAGAGAGAGAGAGAGAGAGAGAGAGAGAGAGAGAGAGAGAGAGAGAGAGAGAGAGAGAGTTTTCTAGATCGAACGGCTCACGATCAGGCCCTAATTAAAGGAGGGCTAGGTGGGGTTGCAGCCCCGGGTCCTACTTTCCAAGGGGGCCCTGTTCTAAGCCTTCAGTTCTAAGCGATTAGCTCACTGTGTCTTCATTGGAAATGTTGTTTTAAATAAATTGTCTATGAGTTCCACAACTTTCAATTATATGTTTTTATTTTAAAATTTCATTTTTTAAACCTCCTTTATATCTATTTAAATTTTTACAATTTTGGAAAATTATTGATTTTTAGACATGTACACGGTGTTCCATTTGAAATTTCCCACGCAATTATGTACAGTGAATTCTCGTTATACAAGAATTTAAACTCGTTATTGTTTAAATCCCCCCCCCCCTTCCACCCGCTTTTCAACCACGAGGGCCCTCGAAGGTTTGATGCATAGATCAGGAAAGCGTACAATCGCCGTCAAAAAATAAAGTTAGCGCTGATCGCTGAATTGACATGTTTCAGGCGTTTCTGACTCAAAATTTTAAACACTAATAACTAAAAACCGAAGCCTCCGCCGCAATTTCATTACTCTTAATTCTCGTCTTATTTTATCACGTAAACTCATCCGTTTAATTCTTTACTAGCTGTTGCCGAACACCCTATACGTGCATTTACAGCCGATAAATAAAAGTGTTAACACGGTATGAATATTCAAACACCCGTAAAGATGTAATCTTTCAAAAATGTTACTCAAGTGTGCATGAGCATACATATTTATTCCTCCGTGTAACTGAAACGTAAACGATATTAAGCATGAAAAACGTATCGTCCATTGCAGAATGTAAATTTGTAACTCAGCATGTTCCAATGGAACGCACGTGCAGTAGCGTGGACCTTATTTTTCGACTTTCAAATTTTTTCCTAGGATCATTTTCTAGAGGATCCATACTTATAAAATCTGTTGGAACAGTGTAATCTTGATGAAAGTATCAGTTATGTCATTAAAATTTTAAAATCTGTTATTTATAAATATATGAAAAAATCTCTTAGACAAAAGTTGTACTGTTTGTCATGGTAAAAATAATGCCAATGAAAAAAGTTTTTCTGAAGGTCAATTTTTGAGATTTCAAGGTCATGATTTTTTTCATGTAATCTTATACGTTGATTCTACATCGTTACAACGCGTAAAATAGACCAATTCAACCATGTATAAACATGTATATTAATGATATACTACAATGGAGATAAACGAGTTACAAAAATAAAACATTTTCAAATTCGATGCGGCACGGTTTCCCGTTCTCCAATCAATTTCAAATTTTGCACACATTAGTTTTTCTACCAATGGCACAATTCTAGGGAGTGTCCCCGTCAAAAAGTATTTTTCTACAAGAGTAACCAGAGGTCCACCCTAACGTGCAGCGCAGTATGAGGATATGTGGTAAAAATCTGTCCATACGAATTCAAAGCGAGAGCGAGGCCGCAGGGACACCAGGACAGTGATACGCCATTTAGTTTCCTCTGGGAACTGTAATGGCTGATCGAGGATATTTAGGGTGTTCTTACAGCCAGTGCATTATTAATGCCAGTCTGACTCGGCCCTCACGTTGAACGCGAACCCGTAGGACGGCAGCGAAGCGGCTGACCGCGAACGGCCCTTACAAGGATCCATGTTATTTATGCATGTGCACCGGAAGCCTTTTCCAGGATAAGAGGCGGCCCGGGACTCGTAGCCCCTCCGCCTATGGTACTCGAAAGCACGGACCTCGCCTCTGTTCCTTCACGAGGTCCCAGAGAATTACTGTTCGCCAACGACCGCACAAAGATTCCACCCGAGAATATCAAGGGCATCCCTCTGCTGCCCTTTTCGGATTTTATCGGGAGAGGAACCAGTTTGTGTTTTATTCCCCTCGCGTCCCAGTATGATATCACGTAACGCTTGATTTACATTAATAGTGCTGTCTCAGGAGAATCGACCCGTTATATTCATTCCTAACGATATACTTCGTTTCAGAATTACCATAAAATTGCCGAAAGCATTAATACCTATATTCATCCAGCCATAAGACTTAACACACACTGTCCATCCGTCGATGAAACCGTTTTCTCAAACCGAGTATCATCCACGATTTGACCATTTTATTCAGTTGATTATTAACATCTCTCTGCGATAAACCCATCACATTTACGACATCGAGTAAATTGTCCGTTTACAGAGAGTTGGTAGCATGCTTTAGACGTAACAGTGTTCTAGGACTTCTAGGATTTACGCTTTCAGATCTCCATTGTTTCGCGGTTTATTTTCCAAACATTGTATAGACGTTGTGTCTATATGAGAAATTTAGTGTAGCATGGTTCGTGTGGATTTATCAGCACGAAAGAGGAGCAGCCTTTAGGGACCAGTGAAGCCTAAGGAGCGCAACTGAATCACGATGCGGTAGTCGTAGGTTTTTAGGAGTACGGTTTGGACCGTAGCCAAGACCGGCACCCTTATCCTCTCGGATTTTCTCTCTATTTGAGAACAAACGGAACGAAACGATGCAAGTGCTCTCGCTGGCACGGCACGCCGGTGCAACCACCAGTTGCTAGCGCTGAACGAGGCCGAACAGATGCAGAAGCGTGAGAAAGAGGTTTGGATAGGTTTACATACACACAGGTAGGCCTACGTAAGTACATAGTTAGTTTCATATCGCCTGTTGCATTCATAAAGTGTTTCTTCGGGTGGCTCACCCCGTTCCTCCTAGGGAACTCCCAGCAACGTCCCGCGCGCCGGAATCACTCATCTTTTCGTTCGTTCCGTAAATCTTGCGAGGTGTAGCTTCATAAGAACTACATATATCGCAGGACAATTGTATAATCCGCGTTTTTATAAAGAGCCTAGTCCTTTTACAAAATTTTTACATCAGTTAGGCTGAGGAATCGTAAACTTTGTGTAATATGTCTAGGGACCTCCAGCCTTAATGTAACGGAAACATTCGACAACAAAAAGTATTGAACCATTATATATTATACATTAAATTTTAAATGTAAAGTATATATAAAATGAGGTAAAAACGTTTTTCAACAAAAAGGCGGCTAATTTTACAGTCGTCCTGCAACATACATATATGTATATATTTTATACGCTTTCTTCTGTACTCATCTGGTACTATGTAAATAAGCAAGTACATTCTTACTGTGGTGGAATTTTTTTAATTAAACTGTTCTTGTGTATTACGAATTCCTTATGGATTCATAATGTTTGTCATTCGATTGTTCATTGTAGATGAGCAAATGAAATATGTCTGAAAAGTACAAATGCTTTCATATATCTGGAATATAGAGCGTGTCATTTGAAACCTCCATCTTGGGTTGCGTCGATATTGTTATGTCCAGAGTAACAAGAAACATAAATAACAAGTTCAATTGTATAATTCTGTGAAATATTAAGAACACAAGCATAGAATTAATTGAATAACAAGAAAGTTCTCGCTAGAATTGGTCAATTAAAATTCCGAAGGAGACCGTTTATAGCCCAGGCCAAGAAATACTTTAGTTAAGACTTGGCTGACGATCGGCCTCGCAAGCTGTTCCTGGTTACGGTTTCGCTTTGAATTCGAAGCACGGTGCGGTAGAGCCAACAAGTGGTCCATATACCAATTGCCTATCCCCTGCCTGCCTAATCTACGTTCTTGTTCCATGTGTAATAATTACTGTTAAATAATACAACGTTCCCTCGTGCCTTCTATCATGGAACAATGACGACAGGGAAACGCAAATAAATAAAATAGAATTTTCACTGTGGCGATACACTCTCTTGTGATTCCTCATGAAGATTTACTATCGTCAGGCATTATATATTTGGCAGTTCAGTATCTGCTGCTTGTATTATTACGTATGGTCGCAGGTAACAAGTACTTACATTTCTTTTCGCCTCTGTTAATTTAAATGTGAAGTAAAATGCAGTACGATAGTTACTTGTTGAACATGCTCAGATTTCCACATTTTCGGCCATGTATTAATGTTCTTCAATGAAAATGAATTTTATTGCACAAGCATGCCACTAAAGCTTCACCTTTAGCCTCGATGCACTAGTAATAACTGAACGTGGGAAATATTTTTCAAAATAGTTCTTTCTGTTTCCACTCCTGAGATAATACACATACTACTTAAGTCTCCTAATTCACAAAGTATAAAGAATGTACAGTTAATGATGGAAAAATGAAAAACGGTAAAATGGTATAAGTAGGCGGGTGTAGGGTAAAACGGAACATGAATGTTTTTCTTAAATAAAAGCTGCGAATGAGTTGTTATGATGTGACATGGGACCAAACGGTCCTCAAAGCATTTCGTGACCGACCATAAACCCGTGCACACGTTACTTTCTGATTGACAGTGTTGGAAAAATTTCCCGTATGAGGAAGAATGGAAACGTCTTTTAGTACGTGTTTATTTTTTCTTGTAATTATTAGATTGTAAATTAAAATTTTAATTACTCTCCTACTTAGTTTCCAAGAACATTGGAAATGTATGTACAGAATATTGCAGTCGTTTCTAAGTTTATAATGACGAAAGGACAAAGCAATGACTGCGGTTTGGGAAAAGGAAAAAATTACTAGGAACGCTTGATTAAGATGTGAACATGACAAGACCGCCTGCGAACAATTTTCCGTTCAAGCTTACAGAGTTTGATATTAAAAACTGCAGTGCAATTTCGTCCGTCTGAACAATTCAGTTTCATAGATTTCTTCTGAGCACAACTTCTGTACATTGCAATCGTTCGTCCATAGACGGTAGTTGCGCACTTTATTCTTAGAGGAATAGCAACAGGAAGAAATACCTACTTCAGAAATTATAGTTGCCGGGGAGGAAAGCTGACGCAAAATTCAAGAGCTTTTAAAGGCTCAGGTCATGCATAGTATTTCGGTAAGAGGTCTCGCAATTTCTTAATGGTATGCACGTATGTGGAGGAAATAAGATGGTACATAATATGGACACATCTTAAAGGTCCGCGTGTATCTGAGTAACACTGAACGCTGATGGTCGGATCGTTTCAAAGTGGCTCGAGATTAGACGGGGTATGGGTTAGGTCTCTCTTCTCATTAAACTGAGTGTTGCGTGTTGGAAGGAGGCTCGAGGGGCACTCACTTCCCCGAAGCACAGCAGACACGCTAGTATTCACCCCTAGCGCTACAGGTTGCTATGGAAGGTAGCAGATTACGAACCGTTTTACGCAAACACCAAGACAAATCTTTCAATAAAGAGTCGTTCCTTGTCATTAAAAAAAATCCATCTCATTGCTATTCACCGATTACAGCCCTTGTCCTGCACAAATCAATTAGTTGTATTAATCATTGATAGGCAATGGCACATCTTCCGAGATAATTAAATACACCTTCAAGAAAACACAGATATACGTTTTATATAAAAAAAATAAATACAACCATCGAGGCAGATTACTAAATTGAATTTCCTCCGTGGACGAAAACGCCACTCATGCCTATCCTGAATACGAGTAAAGGGTTTTAAAAAGCACATGGGTATGAAGTATACTCAGTGAGCATTCTCTAAGTGCTGGTAAGTGGAAGCTGCAAAGAGGGAGCAGAGTTCTCTGCGCACATTACTGCGTGTCTTTGTGTATAGGGAATCTCCGTGTGCCAGAGACGGACTATAACCTTATTTTGTAACGAAGTGACCCCCGTCAAAGGGGACCACGGAAACGTGAAATAGGTAGGATGTACCGCAAATGGTTAGGTGTACATACATACTTACGTATATCGTGAGCACTTTGAATTGACCTCGTGAAGGAGAGACGTACCTCTGTGTAAATAGACCTATCCTGTACAAAAGACAAAAGAACCGTCTTTCCTACACATTCCGTGAGAGTGCGCAAAGGAAAAAGGAGGAGGGAATGTGACAGCAAAAAGAGTTCCTTTTACCAGCTTCAACGTGTGTCCCCCGTCGTTGTTCATTTACCACTTTCTACGTAATATTTGCTTCAGTAAATGTGATTCTGATCTATGTATGTGCGCAATAATCGCAGAGGAAACAGAAACGACATTTAACCCTAGAATGGCGGATGCGGGGTACATTTTGACCCATCCTAAGTATCAAACTACACGTGTCAGCCTTATACAATTTTTTAGTAAATAGAATGGAATGGGCCCTGTAGAACGAAACCATCTTCTTGTCTTTCCTTTCTAGCGGCGTTTGTTCCTTCGGGTGCCTGACAGACGGTTCGAAATTTTATACCGTGCCTCTTTCTTTGCAATATTTTTTCCCCGTTCTCTGTAAAAGCGCCGTCATTACAGTTCAATCTTTCTCTCGTTGCTCTCGTCTTACATAGCTGCGGTATCCGAAAAGCGTCCCGCGTTTCTTTCCGTCTCACTTTTATACATCCGACGGTTGCTATATGAGTTCAACAGTAGTACGATGAAATTGCTTCTGTGTCTCCAGCACGTCTACTTTATGAGATGCTAACCTGTTTCATATCGCAGTTCATCCCCGAGGTAATAAAGTATCCACCCCTCCCGTTCACTCTGCATCGTCCCTCCCCTCTTTCGCGCTTCTTTTCGTGGTAGCTTTCTTCGAGACAGACTACTGAATAATAACACCGGGCTTAGGAAACACAGCGATACGATCTTGCTTATAGCTTTTTGGCGAGGAAACGTCTCGTGAAAAATCACTTGGATTGACTTTGACTTATACGACGGCGGCTAGTTTATTTCGCAATTCCTCCATACTTGTATAAGAACCCGCCACTGAGCTTAGTTGAAATAAATTGCTACCGTTGGATCTGCTTCGTTTTGAAATTGACTTTCCATTTATCTTGATTTAAGGAGAAACGCTTCATCAATGGGTGACATATTCTACGTGACGAATAAGAACTCTACTCCTTCTATACAATAGTATCGATTTACAATAACTACTTTCTACCATATATTTCATTGTTGATTATAAGAAATTATTTATTTCTGTATCTTTCATTATCTGAATGCTTTTTCACATTTCTCCTCTTTTCTATACATGGTGTTCCAAAATTATTTGGTTAAACCTCATTGGGTCGTAACTGTTTCCTTTCAGAGTTCCAAGTAGTTTTTTAAGTAGGAAAGATGAGCTTCGTGGATCTCATTAATTACCAAACACGTTCGAGAATTTATTGCTAATTGCTCTTGTTCATTTAAAAGGCTCGACCAATAAAGTCGCCTATGAATTGTCGCAAATGTGTCTTTCATTGGACACCTTAGTTAAAAAGTTTATTCATAAAGACACTGAATATATTTACTATTCTCATTTGATCATTCATACATAACGATGTTTCATGATACTGAGACTTAGGAAAAGCAAGCTCTCAAAAATATTGTTACCACTACTGTTATCTCGTACTTTTGCTACAGTATACAAGAAAAGGTACAAACTGTTCATATGCTTCCTCTTTTATTCGATTCTGCTTATCTCCCCGATTAGAAAGTTGGCGAAAATACATTACCAGAGCTATTTTTTTATATTCTTTCGTCAATACAATTAGAAGTATAAGCTGGTAAAATTGTATAAATATTTTGCTTTGCATAAATTGTATAGGGAAAAAGAATCGATCTATCAAAAGGCTGAATTCGAATTCCACCCTAGATTCGTGATATTATCAAATTGATCTACGAATTCTTCTTCCTAAATCCAAACCTGTATATATGTTTGTACATAGGATTAGTTATTTAGAGTCACCAGTGCATAAAGAATCTACTTTCACTTTAAATTTTAGACCCTTTTACAAGGCAAACGATAAAAAGCATTCAGTGAAATTACGACGATTTTTGCAATTGGGCCTAGTTATGCAGAAAGCTACCAACCCTCAAAATGGCAAAAAATTAGTTAAACGCAGTATGGATTCCATAATTTTGTGATCTTTATTTTGCAAAATATTAGCAACCCATAGGACAACTTTTACATTATACAATTATTAAAATTACCAAGCCATAGCTCCATTTTTGGCTTAAAAACAAAAGCTACAGAAAATTTAAAATAATATTAATTATACTACTCACGATTAAATAACCCATTAAAAAACATTGCACAAACAATACCCGATAGAAATAAAGCTAGTCTTCTTTAACAATTAAAATCTACAAACAAAATTTACTCAGTTTCAGATTGGTGAGGGTTGGTAGCTTTCTGCATAACTAGGCCCAACTATAAACAACACAGAGACGAACATTTGCAATTGTATTATATTAAACATATTATTACGTTGTTTGATACAAATCTTTTACATTAAAATTGTCGTACCTATCCATCGGCCGGACTGATAAAAACGTTTCACGTTGGGATTTCAAATGTATCTTCTACAGTAATTAACTAAAAATGAATTAATTAAATCCATCGCGTAATCACCTGCAGCTTTCTTATTAATTCGCACTTGCATCAGTAAATAGCTCACAGAACGTTAGAGTTAAAAATCTCGGTCCTTTGATTAAACGAATGAAGCATTTGCCCTCCCTCGATATGACGGATAGTTACTAAAAGTGACGCGTACAGCAGCTCACAAATTACACGCGGTGAATGTATACGCATGCGATATTTTCAAGCGGGACTCCTCCCTTGGCACTTTGCACGTATTCAATAGTCGTTCTATTGTCACCGAGGGTGACGCTTTGATAGAAAGCACCTAAGGGTGAGTCGAGGCTTTCAAGAAAAAGCCCCGCATAAAAACAGATGGAAACAATACAATACACCACATTTCCGCGATATTGTGTTCCCTCGTAATCCAATTAGCTTACCGCACCGTATTGTTTAATCATTCTTTTATTCCTTGTTTGCGTCAGTTTCAAACCTTCTTGAAGAAGTAACAGGCTTACATAGGAAATCATAACAAAGGTATAACCAAATTGCAATACATAACGAATTATAATACTGTGCGCATACGACATGCCCATTTTCTATTTTCCGATATTAAAGTCTAATAAATAAATTTTTTCTGATAGGTTTAACGACGCATCGACTGCACAGGTCATTAGCGACTATACATTAGTTTAATAACATCTTTTTTCCACGTGTTTCTTATATGTCGTTTAGAATTCTGATGTTTTTACAAAACTTGATTATGTTTTCTTCACAAGATATGGATGTAAGTATGTCAGTGAGGGTATTCTCAATTAGAGCTCTTACTACCCGACCCGCCCGGGTACTCGGGTACCCGGTGAGACCCCGTGTAGATAAAAATTACCCGGGTATCCATGAGATACCCGAGTAAATGAGATGTGATGTGATAGTTGAAAATTTCGATTTGACAGCCGATCGTCTTTCGACTTTCGATCATTTTCGGCTAACATCAATAATGGACGGAATAAACTTCAAGCAATTGAATATGGTATTGTCCGCAGAACACATTCTGTATCAGAATGTGAAAATTGCGAACTGTCAACGTCCTTTGCACTTACAATAGTGTAGTTCGTCCTATTGCAGTGCCGGCCCCTATTAGTGTGTCTTTATATTTAAATAAGCCATACTGTTACTGTAGAAGCCCGAATCTAACGTAAGATTTATCAATCAACGTTGCTAAAAGCTCGATATAACGTTTCCCACTGGGGAGACGTTATATGATACACCATTGGAAAGCTTAAGAGTAGAGGAGTCACGGGTACCGTAAACGCCCCATTCCAAAAATATAGATTAAAAAATGTAGACCTGGCATTGACGCACTCTTATCTAATCCGAACCAACTCCCTCAGTCGATGCAAAGCAAAACTCGGAAAATCCTAGGAAAATGCACTCGTTTTGGGTTTTCGTTCGCATCATTTGTCAGAGTTTGTTGGGGCTAGATCTGATTAGCAGGCCTTCCGTGAAGGGGGCCGCCGCCTTTAGTGAGATTTAAGCGTTGTGCGGCGCTGCAGATTTCTGATCAAAAGACATTTTATTATAATATTCATAATCGTAACGCGCACACAATAGCACATTCAAATGCTTGAAGTTTATTCCGTTCATTACTGATGTTAGTCGAAAATGATCGAAAGTCGAAAGACGATCGGCTGTCAAATCGAAATACTCAACTACCTCATCACATCTCATTTACTCGGGCTTAGAGCATATAAACATGGCGGAAGCATGCAATGGACGAAAATGTAGACGGCGGTAGAAAGAGAAAAATATACATGGGGGACACCCCCTCTCTTTCTAATATAAAAAAAAACGTTGTCGCCCCTGGTGCTAGACAGAGAGGAGGGTGTCCCTCGTGTATATTTTTCTCTTTTTACCGCCGTCTACATTTTCGCCCATTGCATGCTTCCTTCATGTTTATATGCTCTAAGTACTCGCGTATCTCATGGATACCCGGGTAATTTTTGTCTACCCGGGTAGCCAGGTAATTTTTGTCTACCCGAGTACCCGGGTAGTCGGCTATCCTACGGGTACCCGGGTAATTTTTGTCTACCCGGGGTCTCACCGGGTACCCGAGTACCCGGGTGCCCGGATACTCGGGCCAAAAGAATAGCTCTACCGGGTCTCAATATAGCAACTTCTTCTTTCTTAGGAGAATTCTCTGGCACTCACTGATGATATTCCTATCTCAATCCACTTATCCTTTCCGTCCTTTAATAAGTTAAGTTCTTACTTGTTTATTTTTACTTTTGTATAATTGTTTTGTTGTCCCTATTTTAGTTTAGTTTTATAGTTCGCGGTTAGGCTTGCCATCAGTGCCACCACTCTAGCCTCGCCTTTACTCTTCTTGTCTACCCTTGTAAATCATGTGTTCTCTTTTCCATTAGAGTAATAAAGACGATTAATAATAATAATAATAATAATAATATGGTTCATTGATAGGCGAACGTTGCAGACACACTCATAACCGGTTCTTATTCTGGTTATTATAATTTGTTGCTAACGATTGAAGTCTGGGTGAGTTGTAATATCATAAAAGGTAGAGATAGATTTATGTAATGAACTTCCTTTATATGTTTTCCATGTTAGATTCCATTTGTGTTTGCATAGAGATTCAATATACCTATTAGTATCAGAAGATGTGTTGCACGGTGTTGTATAACGGTTGTCCAGATTTGTAGTAGATGCAAATATCGCTGAGAGATCGGCCATATCATTTTCAAAGATATCTTTGTGAGAAGGAATGCAAGCGATAATTACTGTTTTGCCTGAAATTGATACTTCGTTAGGTAATTCTAAAATGAACATGTCCATTTCCGTGCTATTTTTTGTGTCTTGCGTTTTTTTTACGGCGGAGAGAGAGTCAGAGACGCTTAAAAACATTCAGTTAGAAGATTATTAATGAACTTGAAGGCTGTAAGAAGTGCACATCAATATCATTTTGTTTCAACGAAACCACGGTATTCTTCGCGATACTGGAATAATGCCACCAACTTTCGGGTGAAGCGACCTCGTTCGCTTTCTGTATTCTTTTCAACCTCGTCCCTTTTAATGCAATTCTTTCCAAAGCCAAGGAAAGATTTCGTAAAGAAACAAGGACCAGCAGCTCCTGTCCAATATTTCCGTAATTCTTTGATCCTGATTCGATTCTATATAAAATATCGAATAAATGTACTCCGTAGTACAGAACGACGCAGTTAAGGAAAAGAGATGATCTCAAGTCTCACGGAAAACATATTAAGCAAGAAAGAGGAAAGACAAGAGCTCCTCAAACAGGTTGACAAACCGTTGATACCGTGCCGTCGGCTCTCTCCGCAGCAATAAGAAGTATTGCTACTCCTGTTCTAACTGATCTTGAGCTTATTGCTTAGAGAAGCGAGACAAGCAAACGAAAAATGTCTTCTATATCTCGTCGGTTATATCTTTTGCTCTTACGGGGAAAGATTTTACGGAAATATAAGGTAGAGAAGAACCAAACACATCTGTAAATAATATTTTGATTGTCTCCGGTCACTCTCATCGTTTACTAATATATATTTATTTATTTATTGCTTCAAACCAGATGTGATATACGTGTAATTTATTTAGAATAGACTTTATAGATTACAAGCTGCCAGTTTACGCAATAGCATTTACAATATATAATATTTATATCTTACTTGGTAGTAGCTTGATTTGTATATTATATTTCTTAAGAAAATTATAGATAAATTTAAGACCTTCGGTATGAGATTCATATAGGAAATAACTAAAGACAAAGTAGTAGATAGTACAACAAAATTATAGGTTCGTCCTCACTCTAGAGTCTAGACATTACTAGATAACATGATTTAAATAGGTTCTGAGATTCTTGTTCGCAGTGGCAAGCATTGTTCGGAATGAAATTAACTTTAGTTAGAGAAGCATTTAAATTATGACGATTCGAGCTACACGTATTAACAAATGGTATAATATCTCTAGGAAGTTTACCATGGCTTGCCCGCATTCTTGTGGCAGAATTGAAATCGCAAACCTTGCTCTTTGTTTGAGGCATTGGTGGACATTTTTTCTGGATATTTAAGATCAATAAAAAAAATCAGTAAATGTAAGTTTGATATCTGGTGTAGGCATTATATTTGCCTCTTCCTTTCCGAGGAAATGTACCTTTTCAGTCCCAATAATTTTAATATGAGCTGGAATTCTCGTTACTATAGTCTTAATACATTAATGAACATTCAAAAGTACCTATAAGTATTCATATTATCAAATGACAGTTGGTGTAATGCATACAGTAATATGTAGTCACGTTCGTTCATCATTTAAGGCATTGACAGTAACAACGGACTAACCCTAGCGTAAACGGAGAAATAGGCGACTTAAAAAATAGGGTTTTAATATCCTTTTGTTTTGCAGGCATTGTTTGCCAGTGCGGGCATAATTTTTAGCTTCTGATACTATTTGGAATGCTTCCTAATGAAGACATAATTAATTTCCCACTTAATTTTAATAAGTGGTACACAAGATGCTACCACAAAATTTCAATGCAATAAGTGATTTTGTTATGCCATATGGTTTTAAATTGAAAAACAATAATTTTTTCTATTTTGTACGATTAAGTAGTGCAGCCTATTGGAATATATTACCGCTACTAATTCAATTTTGCAAAAAATGTGGGTTAGTCCGTTTTTGTTGTCAAATGCCTCATTTTATAGTATACGACTTTAAATTATCATTTAACAACACGAAGCGTTTCTTTGCAGTGTTAGATTGTTTTACACATTGTTTTAGTTTTCCCCGCAAATAAAAATCTCTGGGACTGCTGAATCTTGTAAACGAGAAGACCATTTTATGATAATAGTGACTTCTTTTCGTAAATACAGTCTGTTAAGAAATATTCAAATCTTTTTTACTTTTTTTCAATATAAGCTGTGAACTTTATATACACAATATTACAATCCTGCGATACTTGTATTAAAATCAGACCTTCGAAGAAGATCCGTGACCCCGGTCACTAAAAAGTTAAATTGTGGAATTAGGAATAGTGTTAATTCTTCATATTTTTCACTTTTCTCTTTTCCTTTTTCTTTACTTCACCATTGAACCGAATGAAATACATACCAACTTAATAAGAACCAAATATTATAGACTACTGAAGGCCTACGGTACAAAGAATCTTGTATTTCTGTAGGTATAATGTACATTTTCACTCTCGTCTGATCTTGAATGATATTATACAGTACCTACCAACTGAAAGTATTTATTGCATCACTTTTAAATTTACGTAGTACACAGAATTTTCATAGCAATATGACTGATAAAATGATTCGGATTCAACTTATTTTGGCCAAGATAGTGACCTTCAAATTTTTGCAATAATATTTTCCTAATACTACTAATGAGAAAGGTATAAGTGAAAGGTATTGGTCGAGGGGTGCAATAAATATTTTCAGTACTGTATAATATGTATTATCCCTAAGTTTGCCTTGATCGGCTCTCTGATGTTGCGCGTAACGTCACACAATCGTAGCTGTCTATTCGGAAAAAATTAAAACGAGCTTTATATTTCTCATGTGACTGGAACTATAACAAAAAAAGCTATCATCGTACTACGATCGATTTTACACAGTACAATTTTGTCAGTCAAATTTTCATTTAACTTTTACATTTCGGATAAATTCAGGTGGTAATAGTTACTGGAACACTCTCTATAGAAACTGTAGAAAAGAAATCCCATAATTAGGAATTTCGACACAGAAGTTACTAAAAGAACTTGATGGATACGAATTAAAGAGAAAATATGAAGGAAGGTCTAGCTTAGGAAACACAAATAGAAAACTTTTCGTGCTTAAAATGAAAAATGTGTCTGAAAGGAAAGATTGATATAACAAACTTCAGTAAATAGATTAACAGCGTAAACTCTTTCAGTGCTTCACCGTTTGCGTGTTAGGTACGCGTAGGGTTAAAGTTTAATTACAAGGTCTAATTTCCTTAAGCCCAGCAATCCACGGACGGATTGATGAAATTTCACTCATACGTGATACTGTCAACATACAGAGTGTCCCAACATTAAATAATCTTAATAGAAAGTGGATGCGAATTCTGTAAAGATAATGAACAGAAACATCATCGTAATAAAACCACATTCATTGCCTGATTTCAATGTGAACATCTTTCGGCTGTAGGCTAGTAGGTATAACAAAATCTTCAGTAACTGAACCTCTAAGAAGTCTCCTATGTTTTTATACATTATAGTATCTCAACAACTTACTTCTTCAGAGTTACTGCATTATATGGCCTTGGATGACCATAATTCATTATGTTTTCCTTGTTTGAAGGTATTATGGTATGTAAAAACAGACATGATTCGATTATAAAGTGCCAGAGAGTTTTCAATATCCGAAACATCGCCACATATAAGAAACAATTCCATAAAAAGAATTCAATTTCCATAAATACATATAATTACATTTAAAAAAACAAAAATCACCTTGAAATCTCGAAAGCACGTCCACCTAGATAAGACTTGTGACCATCACAAGATGTCCCCCTCGAAACAAAGTAGGTTTTACACGAAACATTTTTTGAATAACGAATAGTTTATGAGATAATTGCGTGGTACACTTCAAATAGAACACCCTGTAGATATATATAGGCTACAGGGTCTTATATTAGATATATTGCATTTAGAATGAGAATGTTATACAATGTTAAACTAAATGCTTTTCAGAATATCATGTTTTAATCACGCACAATAGCCGAAATAACCTCTCCGATATTTAACGTAACGCAGCGAATTAATTGCAACGAGTGTTTACGGCAAATTGATATAATTGTATAAATTTCCAGCATGCAATTACAGTAATCGATTAACCAACGTACCATACAGCATTGCTTTCCAGAAACGTAAACATAATTTCACACTGTGTAGTACGTATTGAGGTAAATTCAACCACCATGAATAGATGCATTCTTTGCGTTATCACAGTAATTGAACCTCGATTACATTGATTAAGCTTCATGTACAATAGTATTAGGCTTACTATCGACTAATACAATCACTTACTCCATCGTATCAAGCATGTTAAATGTACTGAATAAGTAATTCATTAGTATCATTGATAAATATAATATGCCTTGCCGAAATTAAATATAAAATTAATAATTGGAAACATTAGTGATATGACGAGTATATATTAGATAGAAACCCACATAAATCTACTGTACCCAATACAGAAAACGTAACGTAACTATTTGATTTAAAATTGACGAGAGATTGCACTATAGTTGTTACATTATAGGAACGAATTGATTGCATTAAATCGTTTTTAAAAAAATACGACAAAAACGTCACCGAAATATTTTAAATTGGGACATCAATTTGCAGATTAACGTAGCTTCCGTCGAACCAAAGACCAATCCAAATCAAACAAAAAGTGGAACTGGCTCGGTCGAATGTTTACCGCGTTCCAACAACTATTTCACAGAACATGGAAAGAAAAAATGAGAGAACGTTCAAAATTGGCAAGCGCAGCAGTGACCCCTGCCGTGTGTAACCCTAATAGAAAGCAGCAACTCCGCGCGAAGCCAGCAACGGCAAAGTGTCAAAGTAATCACCGAATAGAACGACAGGTTGCATATCCCTTTAAACTCCAGGTACACCCTTGATTGTGGTATTCACGCACGATTACCACGGCCGAAACTTGAATTAACCTCTTTGACGGTGCGCCACGAACGGTACACCGAGGTCGACCAGAACCATCGAAGATATTCGCGAAGTTTGTCCCGATAATGGAATCCCTACCGCGGGCTGGCTAGTTGACTGGCTGGTCACAGTGTTCCAGGCTCTACCAGGAGCAAGGTGGCCATAAAGGAGGACCCGCGATACATGCCATTAAAACTTAAAATTAATTCCAGTCCTACGTTGGACCCAGACGTAGTGCCAGGGAATGGCGGTGACGCGCGGCATCAACGAGCTCCAACTTCGTATCCAATCCAACTACACAAATTCTCCTTAAAACCCAGCGTCGACGGCAAACGCGGGGGCTTGGTACCGTCGGGCGTCGTCGTGGTCGTTGTCGTCGGTGTCTCTCACAAGGCGGCGTTGTCGAGACTGCCGAGTGCCTATACGTACATAAGAGGGATGTAACAATGCAATTACGCGTCGCATAAGCCGTCGACGAAATTACGCTTTAATCCGTGGAGTAGCGCGACCAACTACGGCCGCGCCATTTTCCTTCGTCGAACCTCTCTTCTCCCCCACCCTCTCTTTCGCCGTTCCGACTGTTCTCCAACCCCCTGCCAATTTCTCCATCCTTCCTTCCTCCTTTCCGTGCTTTACACCGAATCGCTTTCTTTTCGCCAGCGCTACCATCCCTTCCTCTGCCTTTCCCCCTGTCCTCTATCTCCCTTCGCCCGCCACCCACCCACCCTCATCCCGCTGTCCTTCTCTCTGCTCTGTTGTTCGCGAATTTTGTGAACCAGTCAGAGTGTACAATCGTATCCGGAGCGCCGTAATGCCGTAACAAAGCTAATTCGTCGTTGTTACAGCGCCGCGGCGTTCCACGATTTCGCTGCGGGCGCTCCAACAACGGTAAAAGGGACCTGTGCGAGCGAGTTCCTCGAGCGCGTCGGTATCGCTTGCTGAATGAAAATGCGAAGCCCACAGGGGCGGCGGGGAGGTCGGGAGAGGGCGAGGTGAACGAGTATCTGGCTTTGAAATTGCGAGGGGCTTAACTCGAAAACAAGCGCTGTGATTTGTTTCGTGAGTTCATGCTATGGAATTGTCGGTTTTTTCCTGGACAGCGAAATATATTCAAAGATATCCGAAGGAATATAATTACGTACCAGCCCATGAGATAATACGTTTCAATTTATTTTGACAATTAATGGGAACGTAAAGAGAAAGGCACGTGTGTTTTTTTATGATTATGCAGTAATGTGCAGGAATGAATATTCGTCGAAATAAGTTGAGAATCTAGGAGTGTAGCACAATTAATTTTCAAGATTTTGAAAAAAATGAATGTAAGACGCATCCATGTCTGGTGAGGATTGTGAATGATTCATAATTTTTCAAATGAAGCTTCAGGGCATTTTTTCAGGCTCGCGACTTATATTCACACAGTTCTGCCTATTTTCATTATTTTAAACCAACCCTTTCAGTGCCAAATTAACGTGCCCAAACAAAAGAGATCTATTTATGTTTCGTAATGTTCTCTCTATGCGGATTGCCTCGCGTTTTCCTCGTCATTTTTCTTTACTGTCGACTTCAAACGACAAAACTGCTTAGTTTCCATATTCTGCTGGATAGTTAATAAAAAATTTTGCTAGTATGATCCTGATTTCTGGTGCCCTATTGGGGTTGCATCACAATTAATTCATTGCCTTCGCCATTTAATATTATCATACCTACAGCTTATCATACCTACAGCTTCCTATGCTGTTTGCAGACTAGAAAGAATATTTAGTTGTAGAGATTAATTACAGGCAATTCGTAGGATATCCATTATACACGAACCTCTGCAAGTCTTTCCAAAATCTTTAAAAAAAACGATGGATTTTAGTAATATAGCGATTCAGTTATTGAATTAATTCTTCATTGATTACAATTGGATTGTGTATAATAGTAGTTCGTAACGTGTGTTCATCCTATTTCATAGGTCTCCTACTATAAAACTTATTTTCGAAAACGATATTTCTTTCGCGATATTTTGACCAATGTCTTTCACAGTTGTATTTATGCTGTTCTCCCCTCATATCTGGTTTCCCACAACTACATACAGTTGCATTGCTCCAAGTTTCAAGAATTTTCTATCGCTTGGGTGATATGAACGGTTGCATGATCAAACGATCCCCTCTGGTTAATGATACTTGGAATGAATTAGAGCGAATGCGTGAGTGAAGCGTTATAAATACGAGCTTGAATCAAAGGTACGTACGTGAAAAATTACATAGCGTGCACAGCAAATACGTCTAGTCCAATCTACTTTCGATAGTGAATTACAGTTAGAAACACCTCTACTTCCAATTAAAGCCTGATGAAAACAAAAATATTCTAAGATATTTTATTATGGTTTTTATAAAACGGTTAGCTAAAAATATTCCTTTAAATCTGAGGACAACGTGATCAAGGTGTTAAACAACATTTGCGAAACTTTTTTCATTTCGTAGTTTATTATAATTTGCACATTGTATAAGTTACTAACATTTTAAATTCACCAGAACTTACATCAGAAGTTGCTGAAAAAATAATACTGTGGAAAGTTATACATTTACCAACTTTTCACATTTATCTCTAACACTTTCAATTGTTAATTGTGAAAGTATGGCGAATTGCATGGTTAATGCTACAAATCTACAAATTTACAATTGTAGAAGTGAATAAAGGAAAAAAGCAAAGCCCCCATAGTACCTTTCATTAAACATTTGCTGTAATTCCCACATTATTAATTAATTTGAATATTCGTGATGTGAACGATACATAAATGTTTCATGAAAGCACATTATTGATTGTACAAGTTGGTGGTTACACTCGTAACATTTTACAGCTTCTACCAACTCGCATGCAATTAATTCTTATCGTTCCATTACAATCACAAATTGAAATCATTATACATTAACTTTAACCTTTAATGCTTAGGCTTAAATTTGCCGAAGAAAATAATTATAAAAGAAAAGAATCCCTGCTCATACATTTGAATTCTTGAAAATTCACAATGTAAATTCTATAAGAATCCACAATTAATTCCTGCATCTCTTGTATGCTTCAAAAATGTATTCTTTATTTACTCTCTGTATGAAATAGAATTCCTAATCTTAGGGACAGACAATAATAATTGTTGCGACTAAAGAGAAAAAGTTTATGCGTGCACACATGCACGTACATCGGCATGCAACTCAATTATCACTTGAATGCTTGAAGCATTTTGGAGCAGCCGTATATGCAATTAGTCGGTATGGTTTTATTGCCACCAACAACAACTGGCTCTGTTCCGTCTAGTCCTAATACGACGATACAAATCGTGCCAGGCGATAACCAGACACTGCGAACCAGGCGTATTCTGGCGCGTGCTTTACGCAACGAGCGCGTGCACTGCACGTTTCCTCCATACACGCGTACACAATTTCGTTGGCGATCGAGCTCTTCCAGCGGAGTAACGTTTATGGCCGTACAATGCAATGGACGACGGTAACGGACGCGGCAACAGTTAAAACGTCGCCCACACGAGCCTGGCCCAACCGAATGAATAATAGTCCGAGCATGCGGCACGTCCACACTAACTAACGTCACCGACAAATCCCAAGATAATCTGCGATATTTCACGCAAATATTGCCCGAAATTTCCGTATACAGATGTTGTTCCATCTATTATGGTCATCTTGGAAATCTCTGTCATTGTCGAAGATATGATGATACGCCTACAGAGAAGTTGGTTTACTTCGATGGAATACATATTGTGGAAGGTACTATTGCGAGATGAGAAGAAGAACGACTACCCGCAAGCTGAAATGTCACAGGGGCAAGGGGACTCGCCCACTCGCTCCACCTTATCCCCTCCAAGAAGTCCTACTTTTCGGTTCTTAGCGGCTGTCCATATTCGCGGATTGTCGCGATTGGTTTCGTTCGCGTTCTTCGTCACGGGACAAACTGTGTTGGAAGGGATAGGTTGACACGAGTGGACGATTCCCCTTGCCCCTGTGACATTTCAGCTTGTGGGTAATCGTTCTTCTTCCCATCTCGCAACAGTACTTTTTTAATCTTTACGTATGCAATGGATCTGGACTACATATACAGAATGTTCAAATAAAGATGGACATTAGGGTGGCCCTTATTTTCAACCTGCGATTTTGTTTGCTCTCACCCCCTAATATGGTTCCATTTCATAAAAAAATAGTCCCTGAAAAAGATTATTGCAATTGGACAACAGGAAAGGGTGCCGGCCAGGCCTTAAAGTTTAGAATTCATCAATGGTTTGAATTTGAAGAATTTCTCAAAAATGGTAATCCCTATCGATATTTTGTTCAAATAATGTTAAAAGAGCATTGAATTTTCTACAATTACTGTATATATAATTTTTTCGTGCTTCCAACCATTTTTTAGATAATAGCGATTGAATATAGAGAGGTCCGCACTTCGCGAGTCCCACCTATACGGCGTGACGTATTGTCTATACGCGCGTAGTGCAGACCTCTCTATATTTAAACGCTATTATCTAAAAAATGGTTGGAAGTACAAAAAATGATATATACAGTAATTGTAGAAAATTGAAGGCTCTTTTAATATTATTTGAACAAAATTTCGATAGGGCTTACCATTTCTGAGAAATTCTTCAAATACAAACCATTGATGAATTCTAAACTTTAAGGCCTGGTCGGCACCCTTTCCTGTTGTCTGATTGCAGTAATCTTTTTCAGGGAATATTTTTTTATGAAATGGCACCGTTCTAGGAGGCCAGAGCAGAGAAATACAAATAAAAAAATTCGTCACGTATAAATAAGGACCCCCCTAGTGGGCATCCTTTTAGGGGGTGATTCCACACTCCAAAATAAGATGAAAACCAAGAATGACGAAATTGCGTTTGAGGCTTGGTTTCCGAGTTATTAATTGTTGAAAATTACGTGTAAAAAGCTTCTGACGCGAGGGACTTATACTACTGCCGTCGCCGTGCCTGACCTAGCTAAGTAACTACTACTGCGCGCCGGCAGTAGTCGAAGTGCCTCGCGGCAGACGCTTTTTACGCGTATTTTCAGCAATTAATAACTCGGAAACGAAGCCTCAAACGCAATTTCGTCATTCTTGGTTTTCGTCTTATTTTGGCCTGCAGAATCACAATCTAAAGACTTCTACCCGTGCTTGCATTTACAAATATGCTTGGGCTTCATTCGCTCGGTCGTAATACAAATAACACTTTAAATGAAGATTTTTGTGAAATTATTTATTAGAAGAAACCTAATGTACCAACCTAATAATGCTGCAACACGATTTAATAGAACGCTACTTCAAACATTTAATAAAATGAATTATAACTCAATCTATTTGTATTAAAGTGTCTGAATTCGCTCCAAAGTTCTACGAAAAATCACTATTTTTCGTCGCATTGCTCTGTATGACATATGAACGTTTCTCGAGAAACCTATCCAAACTCGTTTTATAAAATGAAGAAAATACCATCCACAATTTTGGATGGATGACTTGGCAGTGACACCACGTCTCACAGTAAGGACCCCAGTGAGCTCTAGAATACATATAAAGAAACTTTACGTGCATTCTTCACACGTTACAAAGAAAATACCTTGCAATGCTTCACGTGGAAACTGAGTATAGAGAAAGTGGTGCACGGTGGTCTGGAAACCCGTCTTTTGTGGCCAAAAGTCAATTTTTCAAGATTAACATTTTGAAGAAAAAAAATTTGCTACAAATTGACAACCCTTCAATGCTTCGAAATCCATAATATTATTCATTTCAGATAATTCTGTAGTCAGATACAGCATTCTGAAGACAAAATCGTAAAGTTCAAAGTGAAATTAAACGTTAATGTCATTTAGTACAGAATGAACTATTTACCATACAGCAATTTTAATGGGACTATATAATAGAAAAATTACGCGTCAAGTGAGAAAAGCTGTAATCTTATGTATCGTTTCATGGCTACAGTATTTATCACATAATTTCGCGATATTCTTTATGGGGTGAAATTATTTCTAAGTGCCTTGCTATAATATTCCGAATGAATGTTAACGTGGATGTACTTTGGCGCGAGTTACTTTAATGGAAGTGGTTTTCTACGACGTACCGGATGACTTCGCCCAGCTCGTATACGTATGATTCAGTTAAGCTCGTAATCATAAAGTTCTGCATTTATGACGGTGTCTACTAGCCTACGTAACACTCTGTGTTTTTTTGATACGATCATAAAGTGAAGTATGTAACATGTACTATAAGATTATTACTGTACGCTAATGAGGGTGGCTTTAGCCGCGAGCTTAACGTGGAATTCCCATTTATAGGCGGAAAGTTTATGACACGTCATCGATATACCTAGTTTTTACAAGATTGCCGGTTGGGCAAATTCTATTTTCTCTGTTTTATTCGAGTAGGAACGATAGTCACCTTTAATAAGTTTACAATTACCTACGTGAGATAATTATAATACAATTTTTCTTTATTTTCTTCAAACATGAGTAAACATGTGTGAAAATTTTCACATTCCTTAGTCCTAGAATCTTTTTTATAATACGTCCTAAAGATTGCTAAAAAATGATCAGAAATGCCCAACAATGGGATACGAGAATTGACTTGAACTATCAGACTTGCAACATTTGCAATAGTGAAAGAGAAATTGGTCGTTGAAAACTGTTCTTTGAGAAACGCTCAGAAAATCCATCAACTCGGACAGGCTGAGCAAAATCATCGCGCTTGGCTCGCCTTTAATTTATTCCTTCCTTCCTTTTTTACTTCGTTATTATAATCCCATGGATTCAACGTGACGGAAAAAAGTTCCTTACAGTCGTTAAGGTACGGCCTTCGTAATTGTCGATAACTAGCATTAATGAAGCTTGCGAAGCCGGTACAATTAAGATGTAACCAGCGCGCAGCGTTACATTCTTTCCATCTACTTTTCGCCCTTTCCCAATTGTATTTCCGAAACGACGTTACATGGCCCTAGTAGTTTTTCGGTCAACTGCCTCTGAATTAATTAACATCAATTTACTTTAAAATATTTGTAACAATGCTGCTTTGCTTCAGTTTATAAATTACTTCTGGTTGTTAAGCTTTATGCACGGGTTCAGATTTATCGGCATGCATAATCTTATGTTAAATATGATCTGCGGTATCGGAAAATGCAATGTACGATTATACTTGCAAAACAGTGCTCCTCCTTATTATGTTGGTTACGTGATTTATGTCGGATTATTTTGCAAAACATCTTGCTTACGTCCACACTCGTTTATTAATATGATATGGTAATAAACATATTATCCATTTGAATATATTTATCTGTTAGTACTTCATATTCAATTTTAATTTGTTAGTGTAATAACTTGTTCAGTTATTATCCAATTATTCTTGATATTTATATATACATATACTGTATTTTTATTTCACCAGAATTATAGTATATCCATATATACTGATTTCAACGTAGTATTTAGAATTGTATAGTATTAATTTCATTCTAACAATTCATGAGTACCTGAAGTTTATTCACTGTAACATTAATTTGGCGCGTTTCCTACGTTCTCCAGATTTAACAATACCCAGGAGGGGTATCCTCGAGCTCAGATAAATAAATAATTAAGATAATATGAAGATGTCTCGTCTCGTTCAGTTCTCCTCGGCATTCCATAATGATACCTTGGGGCAAAGGAACCGTCACTTCGTGTCGTTCATAGAGTAATTCGATAGACCGTCGTTTGTATTCTATCAGAAATGCGTAAAACTTTTCTGCTTTGAACTTGAAGAAAACCTTTCCAAGTTCTGATGGTTTCGACTAATGCGTTTTTGTATCTTAATTCGCTATACAGTTGTGAATTGTTACAACAAAGACATTTATTCGAGATGATGCAATTTTTATTCGAAGAATATATCCATATTAACCTAATAATAATAATATAAATTGTCAGTTTTAGACGAGATTATAGAGCAGTACCTAAAATTCTCATTCACTGATGTGGTTCTTTTACACTTCTCAATATTAATAATATACGTACGTTACGATAAATCAGGAAATGAAAAATACGGATCTAAATGGTTTCTGCAACATTTTAAACTGTGAAAGAATTTACCTGATGCTAATCAGATGAGGTGAAAACTAAATCTGTTACTGGAACTATGACACATAATAATTAAAAGAACAACTATTCACTTGTGAATACTGTCATCTATTTATCTTATGTATATCACACACATTTTAATACGTGATGTTTTTTATGTAGCTTCGTTTCAATTTCATTACTTTAAACATAAAACGCTTATTCATTTTAATCAACGACTTAGTAAAGTAAAATCGTTGTAAACTAATTTACAATAAGTAAAGTGACTAAATACAGTCTCTGGATACAGTATTAGGTTGCAAATTCAGAAAAATAACTCCTTAAGGAAACCTATAAAACCTTCTTTTAAAATTTTTTAAAGGACCTCTAGTGACCTTGTTGGAGGCCGTTGAATACGTATTTTAAATTGGCTATCGAGTACGGACAAATAAAATATAGCATTCCATTTAAAAAAGTAAAGGTGTCATTCGTATCTCATTAACTCCTCCCAACAGAATAAAACAATTGTTACTATTTTTATGAAATTTTAAATGGATGAAGTTTGGTGAGACACTCTGTATACCACTACCCGCAGATACCAAACCCTCCAGAGTCGGAACCACTTAAATCCATGTGAAGACATTTCCTGGAAACGTCTATCTAACCGACGAAATACCTTTAAAAACTCTCTCGACCCATAAGATGCGTATATCAATCTGGTCTCGAAGAAATATTCGACGTAACATTCACCTTAGACTTTTGACCGTTACACATGTCCAATCCTCCAATTCAATCGCAACTTGTTATACAGCCCATCCCCTCACATTAGTTAGCACAATTATAATAAATTCATAGTCCATGAAGACATTCAAGTCTCTGTTTGATTCAACGTTTCTCGTATTTCAACGCTGCTTTATCACATTAACCTGTGGCAGAGATAGCCATGTCTGTACACGGCACGTTGCAGACCGCTCAATCTACCGACTTTCACCACATGATAAACTAAATACACAGTTTCCGCAGTAGGCAGTAAAAATATACGCTTGATACCATCAAACCGGTGTAATAAAGCTACAGAACGTGATTCGAGCAGTTCGCGTGCATGACCTATGGCTTAAATCAGAGCTGCTCTATCACGCGATCCATTATAACGATCTACACGTTCAACGCTGTCAGTCGGTGTTCTTGGACATCTTGCTAAACCATCGATACGATTTCTTTTCCCAGTCTGTCGAATGAAAAGCATCCACCCGCCCACCCTGGCAAATAAGATATAAATGTCTTCCCTCGGCGGGATCTCCAAATCCTCGGCGAACTTTTCATCGAACGTTAGGATACTAACGCTATCCTGTCCAAAACTTAATAGCATCCGAACCTGTAAGTCTTAATCTCTTTTCCATTACTCGTTCTTTCCCCCCGTCGTCTATTAAGACGTAAGAAAGAAACGGGAGAAAAGTGGAGGAGATGGTAGATGACGCGGGCGGACGTTCAAGGAGGCTGATACCAAATCGATGGTACTAATATATCCGCGGAATCAGTTACTGCGCGTGTGTAGGTGGGAACGCCCGTGTGTTACTCAGTCCACGGTAACAGCGGTGTCGAAAGCCAGCAGAGAGAAAGTGGGATAAGGTATTAAGGAATTGAATTGGGAGCGCGGAACTGCTAGCCAATGCCTGGAGGATGGTGGCTCCAAGTATCGCCTTTGCTCCGCACGGCTATCGCTCATGGCACGCTTCAATGAACGAGACTACTCACTCTCTTTTTCCAACGTTTCCAAGAGAAAGTGTAATCGTTCGGCAGGTTAGAATCGGCCAGTGACGTTGCCGACATATTGGACGGCCAGTGCCGTTAGCCGAATCTAACCTGCCGAATGCTTCCGACGATCTGACCATCCATCACGTCGTCATTACGGTGGCTAGCTACGTTTGGCAACCTGTTTCAGAGTTCACGCCTCGACAACGCGAAGAGAGCGCGATTCCTTATTTCTCCCCTGTCCTGCCTCTTTTCTTTTCAATTGCGAAATTTCCTATCAATTCTAGTCTACACTTCCCGCTGCGGAATGGAACGACTACCGCCTAAAGAAAAGAAAACCTGACCAATAAGTAAGATGAATTAAGACAGATTGTAAAAGGGTCTGAGTTATCAACGAAATATGTAATCCAACGTCAGGGAACTTTGGATGTTTGGATGTATTAGGTCATCCCATAAATAATGCGGTGTTCTTTTGGTACATTGTCCGCATTTGCAACCTTTCAAATACGTTTTAGATGACGACGAATTGGAGGGCTGAGAAACAGTGGTATAAGTCCAAATTTTGATAATTTGAGTTAATAACAGTTTTTAAGTCTTAAAGGCTCCAGCTGTTTACTTTCACGGTGAATTAAGTTAGAACTTCATTCTTAACTGAGAAATAAGAACATTTCTCTTTAGCTCTCAACTAACAAAAGCAGAGCGTTTCGGAACATAGTGGTACAAGTCACTCGCGCGGTGTTCCGTGTAAAGTAATGTTTTGCATTTTCTGTTATAAAAAACTCTAAGTATATATTGCAGTTGTGGGAACACATCTAAAGACTCAAAATGCTACCATTATAAATATGTATATACTTAAAAAGAAGTTTCATACAATCTAGGAAGGAATTATACACTATTATGTTCATAAGCATTTAATAAACACAATTGCACGATAATAGCATTACTAACAATAAGTAGTTAAAATGATATGTACTCTATTGTATATGTTCCCCCCTTCATCATTTTGTCAAAATGGATCGTGATGTTCTATTTCATTAGAGGTCCAAATACCCTCATAAGGAGTGTCGACCAAAGCGTTTGGATAAAATTGTACAAAGGAAGCTCTACAATGGACCACGCGCAATAAATTATTAAAAAAAGAGAGATATGTTACACGTATAGAATATATTCTACCAATTCATCGTTCCTTTTTCACTGGTATTAGGATCTGCAATGAAATAGAAGATCACGATCCATTTTGACAAAATGACGCAAGGGGGAACATATTATAGTACATATTATTCAATAGAGTACATATCATTTTATCTACTTAGTAACGTTATTTTCGTAAAACTGTATTCATTAAGTCCACAAATTAAATGCTTATAAACATAGTAGTGTATAATTCCTTCCTAGATTGTATGAAACTTCTTTTTAAATATATACGTATTTATAATGGTAATATTTTTAACCTTTAGATGTGTCCCCACAACTGCAATGTATATGTAGAGTTTTTTATAACAGAAAATGCAAAACATTACATTACGCGGAACACCGCGCGAGTGACTTGTACCACTATGATTCTCATTTTCAGCCCTCCAATCGTAGAATGAGTCGAATTCATGTTCTTGACTAATTCTTCGATAGTTACTATTGGATTTTGCTCAACGATTCAGGTCTTTTGGCACTATTTAGGTTCTTCTTTGAGACTGTAGTTCCCGGGTCGAATTTTCTTGAATCATATTCGACAGTGGCTTGCACTACTTAGTAATCTGTCCATAAACCTGAGATATGCTTCTGACCGCGACAGTTGCATTATATCCTTTATTAAACTCGTATAACATAACATGCCAAATACGTTCTTTCGTCACGTCCAGTTAAAACGTTTGTAATAACTGCAATATTCGATCTACACTCGTGAACTTTTGATACAACCTTGCCTGAAGGTTTCTATTTTCGGTAGTCTACATCATAGATTCTCAGCGTTTTTTTACCTGTGGCCCACTGTTGAGTTTAATATTTTTCTATGACCCCCCACCCATCGTAGTTGCTCGGGGGAAAGAGAAATGTAAAAATAAACATTAAAAATTGCACCGGTTATTTTAAAATTACAAAAGGAATTTCTAATAAAAATAATTATAATATATTTATACGGCAATACAACCAATAAGACCAATTCTTACCGAGGGTCTTCTTCTCAATGTCAGCCGCGCACAGTACCTACAGGCGCATATCTTTATTTACGAGAAAAAAATGTATATTCTATCTGATAGCAAATATGACATTTTAGCTTTAAAATTTTCATTAAATATTTCCTTAGCAAATTTAATTTTGTATTTTATTTAAATATAACATTTTTATGAATTTATATTTCTGTAATAATTTACTTATTGATACGCTTAATCGTTTTCGTATAATTTTAATATTTTTTAATAACAGTGGCTCTCCTAGAATTTGCTCTGGCTCTCCAAAGGTTGATTTTTTGGCTTGTGGCTCCCTTGAAATTTTCTGTGCCCTCCGCTCCACGTGGCCCCGGTTGAGAAACACCTATATACCAAACAGATAAGTGACGATCGCGGTGAGTCCCATTTTAAACTCGGCTCTCAGAAATGCATTACTTATGGGATGACCTAATACTTTGGAAATCTTTTGCCAAAACTGTTTCGTTATGTCAAGTGGAAGATGCGTTTGCTCGGGTCAGCAACTCGAATTAATTACATTTTATCGATTCAATAACAAATGTACATTCCTTGTCCCAACATTCTTCTTCTGAGATCCAGCGATTACGTGGCCGTTCGGCGGTGTGAATTGATTTGTTGGCAGAAATCTTGTTCGGGGGATTTTGCAAAATTGGATCCACCATAACACGGGTAGCAATGCATAAGCCGAGGTGCGCGTTCGACCGCGGTGTCGAGAATCTTGGAACTGAAAAGCGTGTCGCGTACGTGACGAAGGTTCTCCAAGTTTCTTGGTGAAGCGAACGAAGTCCGTCTCGCTCCAGTAGAATGTGCCAATCTCGGTATTCCCATGGGCGTCGGCGTCACGGCACCTTTCATTTACGAGCGGAGGACGCGCGCATCGGACAGTGTTGGACCCCCCGCGCTGGATGCAAGTGAGCATCGCCGTGGATATCGGCTCCTCTCCTCTCCAACTGTTGGAACTGTTGTAAGAGAGAAGTATTATTATCCGGGGAAATCTGCCGGCGTCCCCTCGAGATACCAGATCGGTCACGTTCGGATGGAGCTGCCCATGGAAGCGCGCGGAAAGTTTCTCAGCCTCGTGACTTCCCTTCGAGTTCCATGGATGCGCTCCCACGCGTCCGAAGAAAAACAAACTTCGTGGCCGACCTTATATAAATCGCGGGGAGGAGAAAAAAAGGCGGTATCCCCGGGCCGGAAATCGGTATTCTTCCGGCGAGCAGAAGTCGGGCAAAGTGAACGACCGGGCCGGAATATCTTCCACTCCTAACGAAATCTTATATTATAGCTGGGCCAGAAACGGGCCAGAATGGTGGTTCAGAGTTGGGCAACACCAGTGAATGTTTCCTCGCAGGGCACGAGTGCAATGGGTACAAGGAAAGAACGAACTACCAGGTCCTTTTACGCGTTTTATCAAACAAGGTATAACACTACCACAGGGTGCGGTAGAAATAACTACGCGATTTCAATTAACCGCCACTTTTCTTCTAGACTGTTATGTCGATTGTATTGTATCAGTCTAGCAGTAAAGATCTTAGGAAATCATCATGGAGCGTTAAGGTAGGCCTCACTACGCCTCAGCGCGACTCCGATCGACGAATCTTTTGAGGAAGGGAAGCGAAGCGAGCTGAGGCGAGACGTAGTGTGAGTGGATGCAATGCCAACGCCTTCGGTGATCGCTGAAACAATTATCACTCGCACTTACAGTGAATTCTCTGAACGACTGACCAGAAATGTGAATCGAAGCAACCTGAAATCTTCAGGAAGAACAAAGCCGAGGGAAGAGTGAGAAATAAGTCGCTCCTAGGCGAGGCGTAGTGAAAGCCTTCCTTTATACTTTAGAGCAGGGCTGAGCAACTTGTTCGCCGCCGCGGGCCGCACAATCCCCACTACCAGTCAGCCGGTTTCCCCACCATCAGCAGCTACATGCGGCCCGCGAGTCACGAGCACAACGTAGTGTAGGAGTTAAAAAGAGTATGGTGGGGGTCGTTCTTCTGCGGCCCAGCAGAGCAGGCAAGTCGGGGAACGGGCCGCATGCGGCCCATGGGCCGCGGGTTGTCCAGCGCTGCTTTAGAGGATCGCATAGAAATTGTTAAATGGTATTATCAAAATAATTCGAGGATTGTGTGCGCGCGTGTGTGTGTGTGTGTGTGTGCAGAGAAAGCTCCGTTCCAAATATCGTAATCGTTCCGCCCCAACTGCAAACACAATTTCAACAAAATAATGCTACACCGCATATTGCCGAAGAAACCATTGACTATCCGCAGAATATGTTTCTACGCCCACTAATGACACGTAGGAGCGTTATCAACTGGCCACCAAGGTCGTCAGAATTAACGGCTCCAGACTTTTACTTATAGAGGTATTTAAACTCAAAAGTTTACATGGGCAATCCGCAAACATTGAAGCACCCAAAGGAGCATCTAATTATCGACATATCACCCAAAGTACTATTAGACACAGCGATGTTAAATGTATAAAAGATTCGAAATTTGCTTTGGTGCTAATGGGGATCATTGACAGACATCATATTCAAATGATGTATCCTAATGATAATTTTCTTAATGTCCCAATTAAAAATTATATAATATTATAGTCCCTGCAATGGTTTCTATACCTTTCCTAGTTATTAAGAAAACAAATTGTAGAAATTGGAACTATAGTAATATTAGATTGAATCTATCTTAATTCTGGAAAAGTAATGAATTGGTAATGAGGAAATAGGTGAGTTTTGAGGGTTTTGGAAGTTGGAGAAGAGAATCAGTGGCCGATGGAACTGGCAGAAAAATACTGTTTATTAATGCCAGTCTTGGGAAGTGTGACGGGAAGCATAATAAAAGAAAATATTCGTCATATATCACGTGTTGTCATAGTAATGAAGATGATCCATACTCCAGACCCACCGCTTTGTTTCTTAATCCGAAGATAAAACAGGGAGACGACTGCGTGCGCGAATGTAATGGAGCAAGCATCAAGATAAAGTGGCTCGTATTTCCTTAGCAGTAAGAAGGATCGAATTCGCTATAAAATCCGTCCAGAGTGGGAAGTACAAATCCAGACACAGTGTGCATTTTTTCCGGAAACTTGATAATATGAATTCTTTATTTTATCCTCAGGGTTAGATGTAATAATAAACCAATTTATTCACTGAATTTCGCCCCTTGTTCTACATTAAAATCCTATACTTTTTTCTTCTTCTATTCGTTGTATTTTATCACACATTTCGCACATTTTCGGCGATTATAATTAAATATACCTATAGTAGCACGTTCAAGTAGAGTTTAACTAGCTGAAAGTGGGTCACATGATCTGACGTGTCGGAACTAGAGCTGTTCAAGTACCCGGAAAAAGCAAGCCGAGCCTAACTCGGCTTGAACGACCGAGCCGAGCCGAGTACCCGAATGAACCGAGCGGCTTGAAGGAACCGGGCGGCTTGGATAGAACCAAGTAGCTTGAATTTTTCAAGCGGCCCGAAGGAAGCGGGCGGCTCGAACAGAACCAAGCGGATTGAATTATTTCCAAGCGGGCCGAAAGAACCGAGCGGCCCGAAGGAACCGAAGCAGCCCGAATGAATCGAGGCGGCCCGAAAGAACTGAGGCGGCCCGAATGTATGTCTGTACATTGTACGACGAGCAGATAGGTTAGGAAATAGGTTAGATATACCTAACACAATTATAATATAGACTGCGGAAGTTTATGTAAATGTATGTTTTTATTGGAATGACTTAAACAAGCGGAACTTTGACAGAACTATGTGTCATCATTAACCCTTAGGCTGCCGCTATAGCCACTATATTGGCACGGTTCTACCCCCTCGACTCTATGGGACCTATTGACTACTCATACATAAAAATTTTTGGAAAAAAAAGGACCCCTATTTTTACGAAAAAATAGCGGCAGCCTAAAGGTTAAGAGGATGTTAAAAATATATTTTCGATTTTACACATTTTGCATATTCTGGATATACGTTGCACATTCTGCATATTTTTCATATTTTCTGCAGATACGGAATTTGTTTACAAATTAGCTTGGTGAACCTCGCCATTAAAATTTAATAGTTTCATATGGTAAAAAGTTTAATAGTGTAATAGTTACATATGTATTCAAAAGTTTAATAATTCAATAGTAGGTGCAACGGCTTGATACGTATAATATATAATTATTACAGTATAATTATTAGTATACTACAGTTTTATAAACGAGATTAAATATATATACCCCCCGTTACCGTTTTCAGCATATTTGTATATTCGCGGGATATCATTCTTGCATAAACTTCAGCAGTCTAGGTATAAATAAATAAATAGACGAATAATTTTTAAACAACAAACAATATAAATAGACACACAATTTACTTTTTTTATTTAATTAATGTAAGAACACGGTAGTAATACGTTTGAATGGGGATGGGAAATATTTATGAAAGAAAAATATGCAAAATGTGCAACGTATATCCAGAATATGCAAAATGTGTAAAATCAAAAATATATTTTTAACATCCTCTTAATGATGAAACATAGTTCTGTCAAAGTCCCGCTTGTTTAAGTCATTCCAATAAAAACATGCATTTACACAAACTTCCGCAGTCTATATTATAATTGTGTTAGGTATATCTAACCTATTTCCTAACCTATCTGCTCGACGTACAATGTACAGACATTCGGGCCGCCTCAATTCTTTCGGGCCGCCTCGGTTCATTCGGGCTACCTCGGTTCTTTCGGGCCGCTCGGTTCTTTCGGCCCGCTTGGAAATAATTCAATCCGCTTGGTTCTGTTCGAGCCGCCCGGTTCCTTCAAGCCGCTCGGTTCATTCGGGTACTCGGCTCGGCTCGGAAATCGGGTTTCAGCTTGGTTCGGATTTCAAGTTACCCGAATATTCAAGTACTTGAACAGCTCTAGTCGGAACCTAATGATTTCACGACCTTCATAGAACGGAATGATTTAAGTAGTGTTGTTATATCGTTGAATTCATCGCAACAAACGTTATCCTACTATTGTGGGATCAGGAACCCCCACCACCATAAGAGACGACACGGAATGACTAAGACCAGGGCAGTCGGCGGTAGCAGAGGCGGCTAAGGCGGCTGGCCAGCGCGCAACGAATATGAAGATCGCGGGTTCCGAGTCCCGTGTCCGAGGCTCCCTTTTTTCCGTGATCCTACACTACGAATAAAAAACTTCCACTTAAAAAAGTTAAATTTACCTTGAAATCTTCTCCCATTTCTCCACCTGTAGAGAAACTATCTACACCACATGTTTCCAGTAAAAACCGACACACTATATAGGGTAGAGTGGGGCTGAATGTTCCGTTTTTCATATAAACCTGCGAAAAATTTAGTAATAACAATTTAGAGATATAAGGTGTTATTTTATATAAACTACAATTATTATGCTTTACTTTTACAAAGTTGTTGGCTCATAGTGTTATTTTTTGTTCAGTTATACCACAAAATGTGTGGCAATTCAAAATGGATTTTTTGCCCCATGCTCGGGGCAAAAAGTCTATTGCTTGGGGTAAAAAATCCTTAGTATCTTCTAACCAGCTTTCCGTGTAACATAAAACAAAATAAGTGAAAAACTCTTTTAAAATCAACAAATATTTATTAAACCAATTTGTTTGGTATACCCACAATAATGAAAGGATATACTACGACAAACTTTTTTTAAACAAAAGAATGAAAATACAGGACACAGATTCAGCTTGAACAAAAAATTGCAGAATAATCGTGGCTTAACATAAAGATATAACTCTCTTTTAATCACTTTGGCCTTATTTCTTAAACTCAAATTATTTTAATATAAAAAAAACAGGAAAAAAGATAGATAATTTATAATTTTTACTAATTTGTTTGCTTCAACAAAGACAACCACTCTTTTTAGTATTTTAACATGACTTCGTTAACAAAAAATAAAAATATAAATAAGGGACTTTTTGCCCCGATGGTACTTCTATAGTTTCGCCGATGTACAGGTTCGAAAATATTATCATTCAGAAATAAGCAATGTCATGTACACATTACTAAAGGAACATACAATCTTAACGTATTCACCTTATACGCTGTTAAACTGAAGTTTATTTCGAATAACACAACAAAAGCGACGCGTCGCGACGTACTTTTTTCGCTTGCATTCGAATATTTTTATCCGCCGGACTTTTAGCCCCACTCTACCCTACTTCTTACATCGAGGTAGTAATGGAATCCTTAAAGTTTAAAACAATTAAACCACCAATGCGTGTATTTAATATTAATAATCCGACGAGTCTTAAACGAAGCCTAAAGAATAATCGTCGCGAGAGGATATCCTAGGGAGTATCCCTTGTGGGTATAACCAACAACGAGTTTTATCACGTCGCATTTGAAAGTGACTAATGAAATTACGTGCAGCGACAGGTGCAACAGCACGAGCATCGGATACGTGACTTACAATAATTAATAGAAACAATCGTCGTTATTATCGCCAGGACGCGTCCTTTCAGCGGCAATTCGCGCGGAAACATGGGCGGTATCGTCCGCCAATCGGAGCCCTATTTGTTTCAAAGTGGGCACGTGTGCGACACCTAATAAAGTTCAGATATCACGTCGGCCGTATGAATTCTAAACTAGCGCTATCGTGACGTGGCGGGGCGTCGAGTATGCCGTCAATTTGAATGGAAAATCGAAACAAAAAAAGAATTGGAAAAATAGGAGAAGAGTACTGGCAGAGAAACGAATTTTATTACCTATCGAGTAGCATCAGCCTTGTTTTGCATTCTGTTTCCTTTTTCAGCAACCTCGTGAAATTTAGTGACTTCTCGTAAATACTGAAGGAACGAATGCAAAGATCTAATTTACATTGTTCTGTAAATAAGAATGCTTGATTGTTTCTTTTTAAACATAAACATATGACGGGAAGGCCACGTCAGTGCGAAATTTTCAACGACGCGACGTGTGAAGATCATTTCGTGACTTGGATTCGTTTTATGTCCACAAAAGCAACGACAAATTACTTTAATTATGTCCCTATACTAATATATAAAAGTGAAACGTCTGTTTGCTTGTTTGTCCTTCTTTCACGCTTAAACGACTGAACGGATTTCAATGAAATGAAATTTTGAATACACATTACATACGTCCTAGAATAGATTATATGCTATTTTATAAAAAAAAAAACAACAAATAAACCTGGGAAACATCATAAATTTTTAATATAGGTATCTTGGAGCTCCTTTTTCAAGTAAGTTGCAAACACGTGTGTAACTAGCTTTACTACTCTAGGCTTCGCCCGAATTTAGATTCTGATTTTACAAAAAATTGTTTTTTTAGTTTTTTGTAGAAAATGGTCACATTCATCTGGATCAATAAGGCATAATGAGCTGAGGCACATTTCATGATCACAGAGTTTATCGTTCGAAAGTTTCTAGGCGACAGACCAACACACAAACATGTAGATGCTTTTTGCTTTATATATTAAGATGTATGTATTTGAACACCGGTATGTCAGATTAATTATTGTGGTCATTGACTCAATTAGTTGAACTTCTTCTGTTGTTTGACCGACTGTACACTGTATACAGCTGAAATCTGTCGTCTACTCTTTCATATCAGCAACTTTATATGATACGTTATTTAAAACGAAACGAAGGGTAGATATGATGTATTATTCTTGCATTTACTCTATATCTAATCCTGAATGGCGTAACATAGGGAGGCACGTAACGGAACAAAGCTTATAATTTAATATTGCGTGTTGCACATTAAGAATAGTTACGTATTGTTTTAATTAAACTTGACTTATTGCAGATATTACACATAGTAATGAATTGTAATTCCTCAGGAAAGGTTGCTCATAAGTGCAGTAATTCCATATTTGTTAAGATTCTCAGAACAAATAATTCTTTGCTTCCGAATGCCTTAACCCTTCGTTGATACACCTCCTGTTTCAATCAACTTTGACATACCTGGGTGGCTCACACCCAGAACAATTTTTGAACGACTGCCATTATCATCTAAAGAATCCAATCGTTATGAAAAAAATCATGGGTCAATTTCAAGGTTGTTAGAATGTATTCCAATACTTTCTTAATTGACATTTTATCACAGTTTTTGCAAAAAATTCTAGATTACCATATGTCGAGAAACCACAAAGAAAATCTTTAAAAAGTTGTAACTTCTACCAATATTACAGGCTAAAAATCTACAGAGTTGTTGTTTAGATATAATATTTTGAGAAAAAAAATAGTTTCTAAGTCGACTTTGAAAAAAGGTATTTATTTTACATATAAAAGGTACAGAAGGTCAAACTCAGTTTATGGGTAGCCCACACCCAGAGTGTCAACGATGGGTTAATAGCTATGCATGCATTCCAACAATTTACCTGTGATACTGACAAAATTATAATTAAACTATTATATAACAGTATTCAAGAAATGTTAAAGTTTTTTTAATATATTACAACGCATACAAAATATACGACATATTTCAATATACACTTATATAACACAATTCACACAGCAATATTTTGCGTCTTCTTTGTCATATTCCATATAAAATGGCGCATGGCGTTAGCTCTCGTAATATAATTAAAAAGTACACTCTGAGATTACATTGTAAAATAACTATTATGATTAAAAATCATCTGTAACAGTAAATACGTGGAACTGTTATGTTATTACACATACAAATACATAAATAAAAATGAAGGAACGTTACCATAGGTTCCTATTTATTACTGACGTTGAAAACGTGCCAGAAACGTGGGCTTCGTACTAAATAAAACAATCGATATTAAGAGGTCAAGAGTTACACTACTATAATATCGATGTTGACAGTTTCAATTATCTAACAAATACATACTCATTCCACTTGACTAGACGGGTCAGATTTTTGACGTAAGCCTCCAGGATTAATTAAACACCGTGAAAGATGCTTACTTAATAGCCAATTTTGGAGTCATGTCGAAACCTGTGGAAGTGGATTGAGAGATAGGACGAATGCAAATGAGTAGCGATAGGAGCTTATTCGCACGCGTTTGCCAGCTACGTGTTTGCGGTCGATGACGTAAGGTCTCATAGGGGGATAACGGTATTTCTAGATCCAGAAAGGGGACGCCGACGAAGTGTGGTCAGCAGTCACGTTCGTCCTTAATATTACACCCTTAAATCCACGGGCCGCACACTCGCAATTAAGACGCGCTCACGTGCTAGGCTTTAGGAGAAAACACAAACTCGTGGGGCCGAGAAATATCGAATTCCGTCTATAATCCGATCCCAGCTTATATACCATCAGAACCGTATACCCTATAATCGACGCAAGTATTTATAAGCTCACCTTTCGTGTAATATTCAGAAAGATATGACCATCTTAAATCATTGAAACACCCGAACAAGTTATTTACAACTTCCAATCTCTCTAACGCTTTGAAATAAGGAGCAACAAATATTACAGAACGAACTCGAACACGAGGGACACTTAATGTGTTCGAGTAGTGAATGTGACAAATATCGTCCGACTACAAATTCAAATGTAATATCGAGTAACAAGGTGAACAGAACTCTACGCACGATAATATTAATATCGTAATAGGGGTGTCTGGTGAACACTCGGTATTATCGAAAATCGAGGTTGGACCCATTTAAGACTCTTGGTCGATCGTTTTATTAAGCCAGTTGTCATTTAATTCATTTGGCCGTTTAATTAATACAAACGTGCACAGTTAAACACATAGGCAAGCGTAGCGTGCGTAAGCACCGGTTCACACGTATAACCGCGATACCCCGGCACGGTGGGAGGGCGCGAGTGCAACGTTTACTAATAAAATCCGAATTTACGATCATGCATCACGCACCGTGTTATCTAGTTTTCCGAACCACTACGGCACAAAATGATGTGTCCCCAGCATTATGCTTGCATTAAGCGTAACGCGAAAGTGTGATAATTGTTTTCAAATGACAACAGCGGCTACACCCAAATGACGGTTTTGAATATCGATGGTGCTGTTCGCTGCTACCGAGTATATAAACATTCGCACCTGCTTGCGCGAGATAGCCGCCACGTAAATACATGCCTTTCCGTGTTTATTAGATCCCGTGTTTACCAGAGAATTATCTGGTGTTTGAACATTTAATACCTCCCCCTCTTTGTTCGTCGATGCCGAATGTAATTGGTGAAATGCGTGTATTTGTAATTATCGAAAATTCGTGCGAGATAGAATTAGATTGGGGAACCGAGCAGATTCAAATTTGTGCCTTGTCGATTCGTCGAACTAATCGTGAACGCAACTATATAGTTAAGTTGAAAATACCAATCACGAAGAAAACGTTTGCATCTCTTTCGCTGAAATTTCCACTTTTCGAAAATGAAGCAATGCTTTTGTAGTAGTAGAACGAATTATACAGGACAATGGTAGCATGATTAAAAAAGAAAATCTGCCAGGAACTCTAGAACAGTGCCCTTCCTTCGCCCGAGAAAAATAACTCTGAATACAGGATGTGAAAGAGAGAGATTGCAATCCTCGACAACGTTATCATAACTAACGAATTCATCTACATAATTATCCGACAAAAATGCGTTACTTAACCGTCTAGGGCACGTTGTACCGATGGAATAGTCGGAACTGTAGGATTCTAGAACACTGTGGAAGCAGTCCGAGCTGGGGGCCGAGCCTGTCTCCTCGGGAATGAAACCAATTACTTGGTGACCTCCCAGACCAGTACATTTCTGCAAGCAACAGGAAGAGAAGTATGAAACGAGATAGGGGTATAGAAAGACAGAGAGGGGAAGAGAGACCTGTAGGAGAAAGCCCGGGGAACAAAGAGAATGGACGAACAGAGAGGAGAAGCGTAAAAGGGGTGGGTAACGGAGAAATAGAGAAGTACTGTGGTGGATGGAGAAGGACGTGAGTCAAAGACGTCCCTGGATGAACTGGGTGAAAACCAAAGAAGATGCACAGGAATGCAGGAGCCGGTTACGAAAAAAAGTAAATACAGCTCTGAATCGTACGATTTCGGCTTGCAGACGCGAAAAGCGCATTAATGAATTAGGTTGACATTTACCGATAATTACTGATCGCACCCAGTTTCCTCGGATCAACGAGGGAAAATGTGAGCATACGGCCGATTGTCAACCGGGGAATTCAATAGAATCGAGGTATGTCCAGGGCAACGCAAATACCTATAGCGGATTAATAATTAGATCGAGCGGTTTGTAAATTTGACGAAGATTAAGCCACTTTGACCGAGTCAATAGTTACAATAATGCGCATATTTGCTTCCACAACACAAGACGGCTGTTGAGCCGTATAATTTGAAGAATGTGTGTTATAATTGTTTGCCAAATGTAAATTCAGTATAAAACCGAGTATCTTAGTTGTAGCTATGAACCGATACCAGTTACTTTCGAAGACTTGTTCAAAATTAAATTGCCTCGTTAAACTAATTGAAAATTAAAGAAAAAAGTATTTAGTATCGAGGAGACATGGTTTCAAAGCCAACAAAACAATTATGAATTTAGTGTGCAACACAGAATTAGTGCCTTTTATACGAGAATTAAAACAGAAAACACTACGGGGTGTTCCGAAAAAGATGGTCGCCTTAACAGAGGTAGTTGAAAAAGTGAAATAAAGTCACAGAAATCTTATAAATATGCCATAAAAAACATTCGCATAACGAAATAAATGCTACCAAAGGTATCAAAACATGATAATAATAATTGTAATTTTGTAAATGGCTTCTTCAATCATTAGAGACTTTATACTTAAGGTTTAATTTTCGCATTACAATGAAGCAATTAGTGCACATGAACACATGAACATGCAAAGAATTATCGAATGTTGTATTAAGGGCAACAAAATATTACACGCCAATCGCATCATAATAAATGTGATAGTCATTTTTGCAACGTATCGATCTTTGAGTATAAAAAAATTCTCGCTACTTTGAGAATTATTACAGTTCTGTAACGGTGCTACCGTTAAACATTGTTGATATTTATCTCATTATGCAAACGTTTTCGAATCACGTTTAGTGAAATATCATGGAAAGATCGCCTTTTTTTTAAATCACCCTGTATAATAATATTGTAATTTTTTCGAAAACAAAGCCCCAGATGAAAAAATCTAATTCTACACTTTTGATTTATCTTTGCATAAGGAATCACCTCCTGCCCGATTTTACCACTCTTCCGGTCGCACCCTGTATATTTATTTAAAAGCACAAAGGTCGTGTTAAAACCTCATCCAATTATTTCATCCAGCTCTCGTTCCCCTTGAGTCTGTATAACTTCTATGTGACCCATTTTTCTTGAGACAGAATAACGTTGATATAAAGTGAGGTTGTAATTTTGAATGTCTCCTCCCGTATCTTAGGCGCCATCAAATACAGGCGTTACAATTGAGTAAAGGGAGGAAGAAAAGCAGACGCATTCGAGGTACTGAACCCAGATAATTGACCCTCTTCTATTCTCTTCCGGGTCTTGCACGTTGATACCGTCAACGCTCGAATGTTTCGGATCGATATTATCCGGCAGTTCCGGGTGAAGGTTGGTAGAAGGTCGAGGTTCTCCCCCATGCGAATCGTGCTCGTTTCCATCCCCATTCGCGTGGCCCCATATTCCTCGCCCCCGGCAGTCGAAATGGGAAACCTTCGAAATATCTGGGCTCGAGTATCTCCCCCGGGTGTGAAAGAAAGAGAAGGATGGAAGCCACGGTAAGAGAATGACGGGGACATGAAAACTTTTCCCAAAAACAGTTTCACGGGAGCCGCGATTCCGAAAAGCGGCTGCTGTAGGAAAAAGGGGAGGTTAAAGAAGGGGCGGGAAGAAATCGACCTGCCTACCGAGATTATTAGAGTCGTTATTTTTCTGGGAAACGTCCCATCCTCCCTCTCACCGCTGCGCCCTCTCTCTCTCACCCTTCCTCGACTAATAGCTGCTGCCTATGCTGTTCTTTCAGATGAAAGGAAAAGAGGAGACTTATGCAGCCCAACGTCTCTACCAAATTAGACGCCACCCTTTGCTCCCTCGCTGTTCGACTGCCTCTTCCCAATTTTGCAAACAGAAATTTCGCCAATACTCTTCGAGAATTCTCAGCCGACGGGCGATTGCTGATAGGGCGGTGTCGACAGCAACTACTGAATTATGTTTTACATCGTGCAGGACAGCTTAAAAAGATTGTGTTACTTTAGTCAGAATTTCTAGTTTCCTTTTAGCTACAATGGCTCATTTGGAAAGTTTAATAATGCATAGGTGTCGTTTTTCTACGCCACATGCTGGTAACACAGGCCTGAAATGAAAAACTTTTTTCAATATTTCAGCTGTTTTTAATATATATTAGGGTGCTGAATTTGACAAACAGAGTCTAACTTCCATACCCCATTTCATTTTTCACTAATAATATCATTTAATGTTCTAAATTTAATATAAGAATTCTTAAAATGCTTAAAATAAAAGAAATAAGAAAATTACAATATAAAAATGTCGAAAGCGGTGAAGAACTTGTACGTGATGCAGCAAATCCAAGGTTATTTTTGCATTTAGAAGTCCAAATTCCTATAAAACCAGCATACATTTTTGGGAAAATTTTTTTATGACCCACAATTTTGCGCTTACACGCTTCGCGATAATCGCGATAACCAAGCGATTGTATTTTTGTTGATGGGGTAAAAGTAAAACGCATGTAAAGATGGGATTGAGCTGAGGGGGTGAGTACGGCGAAGCAAAGAGAATGACGCAGAAAAGAATGGATGACACCGAAGATGTGAGAACGGCCATAGAAATTGGTGGGAGAGAGGCAGCGCGAAAAGAGCCGGAGGAAAAAGCGTGCCTGTTCGCAAGCGATAAGCCAGACCATAGAACTGTCTTCTCTGCCTTCTGCCGTCCTCAACTGCCTTCGGCTTTTTCCATGTAGGACGAAAACCTTCGGGATCACCTCTCGCCGAATACTTTACGATTCTCAATGTGGCAACTGCCTGCCCCAGATTCACCGGACCAATCCCAAACGATCCCACGAGACTTTAATATGAATTGCCTTCTGATAGCGACGTGTCCTCGTGGGACACTACGTCGATACTTTGGATTATCTGTCTAGAGCTTTAGCAACACCTGTATGACGTTACGACGTTGAAAATCGTACTGCCTTTCGAGATTGGATCGTTAAAATCTCTCACAGCGGTATAAGTTCATCTGTTGGTATGCTGAAGGTTACTTAGTGTTACTAGTATTACTGTTTATAGCGTTTCTTTAATTCCATGCGTGTAATAATTCTATAGGGAGAAAGTATAATGTCTGTCTGTATGCCCGCTATTAACTCTTAAACCCTTTAACCGATCAAGACTAAATTTGCATAGTTACTCCCTAGGACTCTGCGGAAACTATAGGCCACCATGAAACCTAGACACCCCACCTCATCCCCCTGATTTCATCTCCTTGACGCTTTGTGACATAAGAAGCCCAGGCAACGCCGGTTACTTTAAGCTAGTAGTCTATAAAACGGGTTGTGTAACTAGGATAGATCAGATTTCCTATTAATTAAAAGTAGAAAAGAATGGTAAGTGGAGGGGATTATTAAAATGTATTTCTGGAAGTAGACGGCTAAGGCAAACCTAAACATAGTTTTAAAAAGCACTTAAGCAAGATATAGAAAAAACAAAGATGATATTGGAATGCATATACTATTTAGGTGACATTGAATGTTAATCGCAGAAGTTTCAGGAAACAGTCGAAGCTTAAAATGGTAGACATGTCTTTTAAAGAAACACTTGCGTCGTGAAAATTTTGGACATATCTTTTCCTAATCAAGCACACTATACGTACACACAGAAGATTAAATACAACGTGCAGTTTTACTAAGTTTTCTTGCATGATATAGAAAATGATGATGGCTTCTCTCGGAGGATCTTGTGGAAAGATGAATATGTGTTCAACCTTACTTCCACGTTTAAGAAGAAATGACATCAATCAAGTGAGACTCAATATTAATGTGCGGTTCCCTAACTACGTGCAAGTGTTATCGGTCCATATTTCTTGATCGATAACGTGTTAAAAAATGGAACGTATTCGACCTTCTTTAAAACTTGTATTACCCAAGCTTCTTCTTGATGCTTCCTTGCAAAAGCAGATTCTGAAATTGTACTATATAGTAAGGTGATAGATATGCCTCTATTTTAATCATCACAAACGTGTGATTTACTTAAGCCCTTCGATTTCACCCATAGAATTATTTAAAAAATAGAACATATCTGTGTCAACTCATTTCTGTGGAAGAATTAAACGTGTTAGAGTAAACAGCTTAAATTCAAACTATGGTTCTTTTAATTCTGTAATGAAAAACAAACCCCGTTCTGTCCATTAATTCACGTTTAGCATCTCGAAATGAAAAATACACACCAAAGTCCCTGTTATCTGTAAATTGAATTTTACGTCTACCATCAGGGCCCATTCCAATGTATCTACATTTACAATTCTGCCATCAAGCAGAATTCAATGTTCCCAAATAATCACCTTCACAATGACTTTCTAAGTGATACACCAGTGTTCCATTTCGTGGGATATTCATGGTTAAACGGGGGCGCGAGGATGATGCATATCCTCCCTGCGGATTTGACGCGTTAAGAGAATTGTCGTCGTTGATTTGGTCGGAATAGAAATGGTAACTAAGCTGTTAAGTTACCAAATAAACGAGAATGCAGAAAGGGCTAACTTTGAATCAAAGTCACGACATGCTGAGAACTTACTACACCAATCAATCGTATAATACGTCACTGAAGGCAAGTACATGAATTTTGAGCATCCTGCACTTTTATATATTTCTGTTAAATTTGTAACAAATACTATGCAAACATTTCTTACTGCGGGTGTAAATTATCTTTATCACATATCACATATCTGTAAAATCTGAGAATAAGTTCAGATAAAACAAGGAATCTTTTCCCCAAGGAGAATTTAACAGACTCCTTTCGTTTAGGGCTATACTGTTCAATGATACAACCACATATCTTCCCGGCATACTCTCTTAGCGAAACATCCCTTAAGCGCCATCGATATTTATGGAGCTATCTACATATTGCCAAACATATTGAGTTCCAGTAAATGGCCGTAGGCACGCGCGAAACTCCTGAATATTCAAAGAGGTAATGAAGCAAAGTTCGGTTGTGTTAGCTGCAGGCGCCGATACACCTCCAGGTCATCAAGCACTGCCTTATTAACTGATTGCATATTGAGTAAGCACAGAATTATGGTTCCAGTTATTCGCCTTGACACGTTGCTGATAATACAAAATTAAGCAACTTTTTGCGCTGCAAATCGATGCATTAACGAGGGAACGTTGGTATTATGTTGATACAACATAATTTTATACATCCACTTCATTCATTTATTAGAAATTTATAGTGCGGAAATTTTTCAAGCACTTACACGATATTGTAGGTACATGTAAAACGTTTTAATATCTAAAAATAGATAATCTGACAGAGAATCTAAATCATATTTTCATTTTCTGACAAATTTGAGTACATTTTTTAGAAGCATAATGGTACGAATCTGTATATGTTGTAATAATTATTCTTAAGAAAAATAAAATTATCGTTATTCTAAGAGTAAGACCGACAATATTGTAAACTAGTAACGTGGTTGAAAGATAATGAGACACATTTCGAAAGGTGTTAATACGCTTTAAGTATGTCTTGCAAAAGAATTAGCATCGCATTATTAAAGTGGTTTACGAGTTTCAGCAAGCTTTTGAATCGTCGTGCTTGCGTAAACATTTTGATCCTGTAGCAATGTGGTTGAAGGTTTGCGCCAGTAACTGAAGAATGATGGAATATGTTTCAATATACGTCGTCAATCTTGATGCCGTTGCTGGATAACATTCAGTTTATTTAAAAGCTATCATGATGAATAGCAACATGGAGAAGGAAAAATATCTGGTGAGAGTTTCTTAAAATACAGAAGTTTTCCTATGCTGTGGAAAATAAAATATGATAATTACACAAATAAACATTACGAATCTGTCGCTGATAAAATTTAAAAATATTTAATTAAATGGGAATCGAAAAATGATTGGTTAAAAAGTAATTTTTGTCAGATGAATTTGAAAAGAGATTCGTTTAAAGTTTTCAAGCTTCAAAAAGAGGAAAATCTGGAACGAGATTTATCATAAATTAAAATCCTTTTGTCATTTAATAATTAAGTGAACTTATAAATCTTTAATCTTTCAGAAGATCTTTATAGGAGAACTGGGACCCTCTTTATGCTATTCTGGAATTCAAACACCATTTATTATTTTTCACTGAAAAATGTTCATACTTATTAATGTCAAAATTTATAGAATCGACACTATTACAAAGTTTATACTAAACCTTCAGACTTTCACAATTTTCAACTTAAAATGTGCGGGTAACGGTCAATTATAGATTGTTAAGCAAAATTAACGAACATGCTTAACCATTTGTGTACCATTTAACGTTATGTCAATTGTGCGTATTTAATGTCGCAGAAGGAAAGCGTGGCGATATATCTTTTGCAGAACGAAACTTCACCACGTCGCTTCCTTTTCTGCGTTCATGCGTACCGCGTAATTGTCAGCGAGTGGTTACAAGTAAAAAGTGTAAAAGGGTGGAATTTGAAATTACAGTTAATGCTTACATGGAGGTCGTAATGTATACTTAACACAGTACTGAAAAAACAGAGACGACAAGGAAGACATAGTTGATAAAGGAGCAGAAAAAGGAGACGAAAGAAACGGAATAATGAGAGAAAAGGAGCAAAAGGGATCGCAGAAACCTCCGCTCCGAGGAGTCCCACTGTTTTCTGTACCGCGACGACGAATACAAGGACGGACATTTAAAAGTTCTGAAAACTCGCGAGCTTCTTCGTACATAGAATTTAAATATGTTCATGGCGGTTGAATTCCATCATGATCATTAAATGTTTCATAAGAAGTTGCAAGCTGAAAATTAAAGTTGAATGCAATGAAAACACTGTTGAAAGAGAATGAGAAAATGGAACCTTATGAAACTATTTTTTATGCCACCGTTAAAGTACAAGATAACAGAATGTGAATCTTGTGGAACATTGATAAGTATAGAACATATTTTCCAAGACTGCCCCAAGTTCTCACACGAAAGAAATCGACTCAATATTAAAGCAAATTTGAAGTTGAATTTGAATGAATCTATGAACATCCAGAATGTAATCCCATTTTTTAAAGCGATATATTTACTTGATCTCTTATATTTATTGAGCATTATGTAATTCTATGTATAGTCAAAATACTTTGTAACCAAATTTTAAATATGTTATCATTGCATTATTGCGGAGGTAAGTGGTCGCTAATGACTCTATTCTTAACCCCTCAGCGTGGTATGACGAGCAGGACTCGTGATAGGAAAACTGTCCGCAACGGCGGTATGACGAGCACCGCTCGTCATGGGATGTGAAGCGGAGGCGCAGCCAGTAGGGCTTGCGACCAAGGTCTATTGGACACCCGAATTAGAGGCGTGCTGTGCTCTTCTCATATACATTGTGTAGGCCTTGGGAAGGAAATATTGCCGTGAAGAGGGCCTCTTGAAGAGAGTGGCCGTTTGGGAGGGATGCAAGTCCGATTGGTTAAATTAGGAGGTGTGACAATATTTCTTCAGATCTGCTATGCAGTAACGCCTTAACAGCAGGGGTCAAGGGTCCACACTGAGGGGTTAATGCCATCACTTTAAAATAAACTCATATCTATAAAAAAAATCAATAACAATTACAAATACGGAGAACTGTTTCAGAGCCCTACTTATTAGTGATTGAAAACTATGTTTGGGTAATTTATTTAGAAGATATGTACCACCTTTTTTAAATAGAACTTGAGCTTTAGTAAATAATCTAAAATTGTTATTTTCTCAAATTAATTAAAAAAAAGTAGCTTAATATTGTCCAAAATGAAATTACATGGTTCATACTCTAATTGCATTCCGGTCAGAATTATTTCTGGTTGCTAGAATTAAAACGCATTCCAAATATTTTTAGCATCGTAACAATACTGGGTAATTGCAAATAAAAAGGAAAGATCATCAAAGGGAAAAGCTTTCATGGACGCTGCGTATTGTTATGCTCGTAACAATATAAATAACATCTGAAAAATGTTTGACAAAGGTCCGAATTCCAGGGCGGAAAATATTGCTATACAGCGTGTTTTAAAGGAAATCAGAACTTACAGGTTAGATAGTATTTACTAAGCTAAATAAGGAATACTTACTACAGACTAGCATACTCCTAAAATTTCTTGTTTATACTTGACAGGCATTTTCTACTTACTGAAGGGTAGCTTGCAACATTTTGCTTTATAACGTTACAAAATCATAACACAACAGTAATTATTAGGTATTACATGACTGAAACACAATTGTTACTGCAGTAAAATGTTATCTTGTAAAAACAAGAGTAAAACCCCACATGCAATAAAGAATAATCGAAGCAAGCTAACAATAATAATAATATCTTTATTACGGTAAATAACAATAGATACATATAATACAATTTGAATACATATAAGAAATAATTAAAACCTAACCTGCACTTGCATTACCAAAACCGAAAATCGTTCTTAAGGGGGAATACCACTGTGACGGTCGGAAAAGTAAGCCATTTTTAAGAATTTTTTTAAGGAATAATTTACAGTTTTCATAGAAAATTTTTATTACTTACCTTCAGCACGCTGTCCTAAGAGACTAAACAAAAAAAAATAGAAAAACATGCATAAATTTTAATATATTAATTAATCTTCTAGACTCCCCAACGCGAGCTGGTCGAATTGGTAACTATATGAGTGTAGTTTCCGTTGTGCGTACGGATTTTTTAATTGAAATTTTTTTTGAAAAACGCTCGAAAAACTGTCCATCTTATTCGCGGATTTTCGAAACTTTTCTTCTAAAGCGCACCATTTTTACAAAAATAATTTGTTGAAGAAATCGGTACGCACAACAGAAACTACACTCATATAGATTATAAAAAAAAATGAAATTTGATTTCGGACTTGCTGTTCCATAGTTACCAATTTGACCAGCTCGCGTGGGTGGGGGGGGGGGGGTCTAGAAGATTAATTAATATATTAAAATTTATGCATGTTTTTCTATTTATTTTTTTTTTGTATAGTCTCTTAAGACAGCGTGCTAAAGGTAGGTAATAAAATTTTTCTATGAAAACTGTAAATTATTTCTAAAAAAATTCTTAAAAATGGCTTACTTTTCCGGCCGTTACTGTGGTGTTCCCCCTTAAAGGTACTAGGCAGTCGTTCCTGTCAAATTGAAGCATTTCCGTTTCAATTAATTACAAAGAAACAAATTGAAACTGAAACTTGTTCTTTGGCATGAAGTTTATTAACATCATAAGCTTTAAAAAACTTGTTTGTTTAGTCAAAAATATGCATTATATATGACGCTACAGATGGATTATTAAAGAGGCTTTTTAAAAAAAGTTTCTTTTGTTTTGCAGTGATAACTCAAAAACGGAGGTTCCAATCGATTCAAAACAAATTCGAGCATCTTCATAAAATGTGTAGTTCCGGACCAGACCTAAATTAATGTTAATGAAAAATCTTATTCTTTATGAAAAGAAACTAAAACCCCCATTGAGACCTCATTGATAAGGTTTTGCCATCCTCCAAGCCCCAAAAGATGAGGTCTCAGTTTTTTTCATAAAGAATAAAAGTTTTTATTAACTTTAATTTAGGTCTGGTCCAATATTACACATTTTTTGAAGATGCTCGAATTTGTTTTGAATCGATTGGAACCTCCGTTTTTGAGTTATCACTGCAAAACAAAAGAAACTTTTTTTAAAAAGCCTCTTTAATGATCCATCTGTAGCGTCATATATAATGCATATTTTTTACTAAAAAATTAAGTATTTTAAAGCTTATGATGTTAGTAAACTTTATGCCAAAGAACAAGTCTCAGTTTCATTTTGTTCCTTTGTAATTAATTCTAACAGAAATGCTTCATTTTAGACAGGAATGACTGCCTAGTATCCTTAACTTTGACAGGGTTGGTTTTTCGACCTATAATAATTACATTTTTTACTCAGTTTAGCGAATTCTATTGGGTTGAACAGAAAGTTTTTGCGTTTTTCTTCTGTTAGATATCACTACACTACTCTTATAGAGTGTTTCAAGAACACATGTTTGACACACATTAAACTTCATCGCGAGTTCTCTAGTCGTGATGCTGCGATTTATGGCAATTGTCGCCTGAGATCATCCTCATCTATTGCCTTTGATCGTCCAAAACGTGGCGCAGCATCTAACTCAACATCTCGTGATTGAAATTTTTGAAACCACATTTGACATATCCGAATTTTAACGGCACCTTCTCCATACAGTTCGCCAATGCTTCTTCCTGTTCTGCGACTTTAGTGCTTCTTGGAAACTCATAATGTAGTACTTCACTAACTGACATTCCTGGATGAATTTTAGAAAAAAGAGATTAAATGGAACACTGAAAATATAATTCTAGACACAGCCTGTGACAAAATACTAGATTATGTTATGAAAAACAACAGAATAACTACCAAGGAATTATATAATAGGACGTTATAGCAGACTTCGTAGAAAACGCAAGAACGTTCCATTCAACTCAATATTTACTCTGTACACCCTGAACCCTTCTTTTAGAAACACCCTATGTACATGTATAGCTATCTTGGACCTTCATCAACTAAGGTATCGGAGGGTCTCTTCGAGTCGTTACGGGCTGTCACGCTGGGTCACTCAAAGGTCAACGGCACCCTGGAGGAGCTCTTCCAACTCGTCGGTCATCTACCAACGAGTTATAGAGCTGCCTGTTGGCCGTTGTTTTCGCAATTCACCTTTACTACGTCGCGGTGTGCTGCTATTATCTTCCGTCGTCGTGTGCAAATTGTACGCGCCGGCTACTGTACCATATAAACGTCCTGGGTAACCCGCTCGTCCTAATACCGGAACAAACCTACGTACGATTGTAAATTACCCACCATGTGTTCGCATTTAACTCTTCATTAGAAAGCCAAGTAAGTGATGCCGACTTCGCGACTGCATCTACCACGAATTTTCTTCCAAACTGTATCCACAAAACCTATTTTCTTTACACAGAGGTAGTGACCATAGTCTGTAGCAATTTAGTATTTCTTGAAGATCCTTAGAAAATTTAAAAAAATATGAGGTAATTATACAGTCCACCTCACCGAATTGCTCAGAATCATCACCCTGCCAACATATTAAAAAATCATTGAAATCGGTGAGGTAGACCCTCATCTATGTAATTATTCACCACAACTTTCCGTTCGTTCACCTATACATCCCTCGAAAGAAAGAAAGAATCGTGACGTTGAAATGTCGATCATGTTCGATGATTTCTAGGCCTCGCACTCTCAAACCTCAAAATCTCTTAGTTGGGAATTACGCTTTGATTCCACTTTTCAATCGAGTTCGTTCGCAAGCCCTCCTCTTTGACAGAAAGTTTAACCGTCCGCCGACCTCGGTGGCGCGCCGTCAACGTCGTGTGTCTCGGTCAAGCTTCGCGAAGAACTTTGGGAAAGCGAGCCCCGACGTAACCGCGTACCTCGAAGACAGCTTGTCCCGATCGACCTTTCTATTGGCGCGACCCTTTCCTGCCGCAATTCCGGCCAGAACTCGGTGTGCTTTCGAGTTGGTCATAGGTCGCTCAAGGCAGACGAATCGATATATCACAGCACGCAGTTCACACACAGCGCGCCGCGGGAAAGTGGATTTCGATAACCTAGGGACGCTCTATTGCATTTTTATTTACTTTCACGGGCATTAAGCGGCAACCTGATTACCGCGCGACGCGCTGGATGGAACGGCAAAGTAACCGGGGGAGAGGGATGGGGGAGAAAAAAAGAGGACGCGCACCGAAGGGGTAGGGTTGCGAGGCCGCTATGAAAACAGAGCAGGAGGGAACCGAATTAAGTGTCTCGCTCTCGAGTATCGAACGGCAATTAGATTCACCCTCTCCGTACATTCGCCTCGATTTCCATGCGCAGCGTACTTCTATAATTAGTAGCCAAGCTAGACGAATGCGATTAATAACGCGGCATATTAATCGACGACGAAATTGATCCCCATTAAAGCTTGCCACGCTCATACGAATGAAATTTATGGCCACGGCAGTTTATCTTCGACGTACATACGATTAATGCTTCGGCTGCGGCAACGCTTGACATTCAAATGAACAGCTGTTTAAGTAGACTGGAATTCGGACCTGTTTATCTTTAATTGGTACATACAGCCATTTACGTTGTCATATTTACAATTATACTTGTATAATTTCAGAATTTTAAAATATTTGTTATTTTCATATATGTATACTAATGTTTACATTTACCGGAACGGGAAGCGTGTAAACACTCTACGAAATTTCGCTACAAACGATATGAAGGTTAAATTAAATTTTTTTAAGGGGTTATGCCTAGTCCGCTTTCGAAAAAAGAACGCGATTTTTGGGAAATTTCTGTATAATATCTATTATATATTTTTTTACAACTATTCGCTTATTTTAAAAGTACATATATGCAGCAACTCTTGGTAATTTTGTTATAAAAAAACATTAAAAAATAAATGAATATCAGCCATTCTCGCGGAAGCTGTTTTGATAACGGCGCTGTGCGGTGAGCCAGTTTACTCTGAGTCGGATCATCTAAAATTAACAATTCAAAAACATTCTGTTAATATATGGCTGAATTCAGTAGATGAACGAAGGTTTTTCAAAAAGTTGATTTTTGACCAAATGGCGGCCGTTTAACGCAAAACCACGCTTTTTCGATGTCTGAATTGTTCGTTTTTCATTATTTAAAAATAGAGTTTTTGTTAAAATAAAAAATCCTTCATTCATCTACTAGTCTTTGGTATATAAAAGAAGTCTGCAAAAGTTTAGACCAATCGATACAGCGGTTTCTGAAATATCTTGCTCACCGATATCAAAACAACTTCTGCGTGAATGGCTGTTATTCGTTCATTTTTTAATATTTTTCTATAACAAAATTACTGAGAGTTGCTGGATATGTGTGCTTTTAAAATAAGCGAATAGGTGTAAAAAAATATAGAGTACATATCCCACAGAAAAATTCCCGAAAATCGCGTTCTTTTTCGAAAGCTGACTATGCATAACCCCTTAATAGGCGGGCCATATTAGTGTGAGAAAATTATTGAGAGAGAAAACACTCAATTAAATTGAAATGTATAGCATTTGTTGCAATACATTCATCCACATTCAATGAATTATTATTGGCACGATACAAAGAAATACTGTAGTCCATCCGCTTTTAATGGATAAATATGAAATCTGTTAGTACGTTGCCGCTCGAAACAACTAAATCACTTTCCATTCTTGAATTCGTGAAGTGAAATAGATTAAAATCCATTTTTACGATTGAAATCCTTGAATGCACTCGGCATCTACCGTTAAAATTCTGTCGAAAATCACGTAATCATATTGTAATTTAGCAATATTTGAAGAAACAAGGAGCAATGTTGCAAAGAAGGGTGGAGCAAAAATTTCTGTTTAGGAATATCCATGAACCCATTACACCCACGAGCATTGTCAACTTGAATAATGGGTCGGCAAAACGATCGATGATAGTTATCGCAGAGTAAACAAAAGAATGCGCCAGCGGCTGTTAGGTGTTAATACGAGGTCGTAGACCGTGTAAGCAGTGACAGCGAAAGGAAAAATGGAGTATAGTAATAGCCGTAGAAATAGGTGCGGCTGGGGAAGGCCAGCAGGGATATAAGAGGGTGCACGTAGTGGGAGTTACGTTAAGAACGGAGGAGGGGTAAATATTACGTAAGATAGTGCTTCTCCCTTTTCTCTTTGGTTGCAGAGCTCGCGGATGTGTCCCTTCAGTCGATATCTGCTACCCTCGATATCTACCACCCTCACCTTTACCTCTTACACTCTTCACGCTTCTTTATATTCTCCCCTCCACTAACCTATCCCTGGACCCATTATCCCGCTGCTTCTCCCTCAGCTACGTGCAAAGTAGGTAAGTGTAAGATTTACCATTTAGTCTGTGAAATGATGCCATCACTATGGAAACGGATACTTTAATTCTCCTCATCTTGAAACATAGAAAATCGGGTACATGCTGAGGAAGGAAATCGGACGAGAATATTACGCAGCGATATTTAATTGTCATCTATTCGTATTCTATTTAGTTAGTAAGACTGGCTTTCAATCTATTACCGCTAAATAACTAAATGTTTACTAACTCTACTTTTGACTCTAAATCGATGTAAGCTTTGATTTTAAACTGTAAGTGTAAAAATTCGACCCACTTTAAGGTTTCATGGTTTACATTTAAGGGATATAAAGGGAAAAATGAAGCTATTTTTAAAGATTTTTTTCTCAATAAATACAACATATAAGGAAATTAATCTTCTTGGAATTTATTAAGCTATTCTTATATTATACAAAAAAAAATTAAAAAGAATTCTTTTAATTTGTTTCAAATGTTTTTTTATAGCATCAATGTGACACCTACAAAAAGAGGTATGTTCGTGGCGTAGGTGATTTCCCGGCTGAGGCTTAGTTGAAACAAAAAATTCGAAAAGATTCTTAATCTGTATGACTGTCGCTATTGCCCGTAGCTCAATTAACAATTTTTGTCGAAAAATAACCGAGGTTTTTCTCGGGGAACATTCGAGAAAACACCACTTTAGGGAACTTTTTCTTTCAGATCGACGCCATTTTATTATTTCTTAACAAAAATTGTTAATCGTGCTACGGGCTATAGCGCCACTCATACAGATTAAGGGCGGTATTCTCAGTCGTTGCTTATCCTTAAGATCGTCTTAAGCATGCAGCATCCTCTACTAGTCGACGAGGTTAGTAGAGGATGCCGCATGCTTAAGACGATCTTAAGAATAAGCAACGACTAAGAATACCGCCCTAAGAATCTTTTCGAATTTTTTGTTTCAGATAAGCCTCAGTCGGGAAATCACCTACGCCATGAACATACCTCTTTTTTGTAGGTGTCACATTGACGCTATAAAAAAACATTTGAAACAAATTAAAAGAAGTCTTTTTAAATTTTTTTGTATACCTAATATAAGAGTAGCTTAATAAACTCCAAAAAGATTGATTTCATTATATGTTGTATTTATGGAGAAAAAATCTTTAGAAATGGCTTCATTTTTCGGCCGATCAAAGTAGAATGACCCCTTAAAAGAACTTGTGAGTACTGCTAATAGGAGCATAGAATAATATGTCAGATCTATTTGCCTTGGTTAATCTGATCTAAACCGATCTAATTAATTTCAAATGGCTTTTAATAATTTGAATTTGTAGTAAACCTGGCATTAAATCTTGAGTCACTCCGCGTCCAACCAAAGCAACATGTATTCTCACAGCAGTGAATGTTTTTTTAGCAGCGGAAATTATCGGAAATTATTTTTTTTTTCACATCTCGACTGAAGTAAGACATTGGTAAGTACACATGCTTATTCTCTCGGTCACAATGTATTTGTGTATGTGAATATGAAAGATACAACAAAATGCAAATGGGGCACTATCTGGTCCGAATGCACGGTTGTTTTTCCCTTTCTCTCGTGGAGCACTTCCGTCATACTTCAAAGACTTTCGAGCGGACAATACGAAGAATAAAATATTATGCCGGTGAACATGGGTTCCGCGTTTTCCGACCTAATGGAACCTACAATTTGGTTAAACACTCGACTGATCCTTTCCGGAATGTTCCGCATAGATTCATGTTCAACCACCGACATAGGCATGTATAGGGAGTCAAATGACTTTTGATTATTCGAAAGAAATACAAATTTCCAACTTGTATTACGTTCGTACAATTTCGAAACAGATCACGACCAAGGAAAACAGTAGGAAAATATATAATTGGTAATGACAAGTTGTTAGGATCTTGAATGCAAGCGTTATAAATACATGTAAATCAAATTGCAAGAACGCATTCTGTTTATCTCAAAGTTTGGTGCAGAATTAAATGAAGTATTCATACGTATAGCTATAGATTAAAATCACAAAAAATAGAAGATAAGAATAATAATTACAAAATAAAAAAAAGATGTGAAATCAGAATGATTTATTCAGTTTAGCAACACCAATTCACAGAGCAGCGCCAAGTATTTTGAATAAAATATTTATTTGTACAAAAATATATCTGCTTAATATTATTTAATACATTTTTTTCTTTGTATAAATAGCCATTGTGATAATTGGCGCAATTTGTGTATATGAGTAATTTTGTAAAGCTATTAATTTACGACAATGTTTTTAAATGGGCATCTTTTTGATGGGTTAATTAAAATGTCCACAATATGGGTAATGGAATGTATGAACACAGCATTTTAGCTGTGTATATGTAGTTGTGTCATCTTAAGCGCAGTTGGAAAGCAGCTTTATGTACTTGCAGCTCATTCTGATTTCACATCTTTTTTTTATTTTGTAATTATTATTCTTATCTTCTATTTTTTGTGATTTATTTGATTTCATGTACTTGGCGTAATTTTTTTACTTTTTTGAAGTTTTTTGGGGGGATCTCACTTCTTTTTACAAAGATAATTTGCATACTAGGGAATGACTTCAGATAATTTTTAATATTATTATAACTTACAAATTATCACGGGACAGAATTAAGGATACATTCTACATAAATTTAACAACTACGAAAAGAAACCATGTGCACCACATTGCCAATCTATATGTATTATACGTATAGTACATTGTGTATAATACATGGTGCGCGAAGCAGCTTATGGCGCTGAACGTATTTAACATCGAAGTGTAATAACAACCACAATTAACACCTTTCGAAGAAAAATATGTATGCATTTTTAGCATTTCGTGGCCAAGCTTGTTTTTTTACTTGTAAATCATCAACGGATACCCACGTTGTGCCTTTACCCCTTACCATACTCGTGTAATAACTATCGGCAATACTTTTACCGTGGTGAAAAATCGCTGCCTTAAGTTTATAACAGTGATCTACCAATTGTATTTTAGTAGTAGGCATTGCTTTGATGTAGAAATTTTCCACTTTCGTTGTTGTTCCACAACTATCGTGATCGAACAAATGTAATTTTGCAATAAGAATTTGTTTGGAAGCAGTTATATCGATTTTCTTCATTGTGTTTGATTATATATATACTCATAGCAGAGTTATTATTATCGTTTACTCTAGCCCGGTTATCTTTATCTTTATTCGTTAGTATAATTCATTCATGATTAAAATTCATGATTTTTTGAACATCTTTGGACTTGTAACCCGGATTACAAGCAGCCTACGATAGAAGAAAGTCATGCATGTAACACAAAGATATGTATTGTTCAATTGCAAATGGCAAATTGGAAATTCGGAAATAAAAAAATTTGAAAGTTGAAATAGTGTATGATGCAAAATTATAAAAATTAGTTCAAGAGCCTTTCCATTATTCAATCATACATACAGAAAACTGCAAAGTATTATTATAACGTTATTTTGTAAACAATTCACATTTGTAACTAATAATACAGCAAGAAGATATTCGACACGTTGAAGCATATTCTAACTTGTAACACCAACGATTAGAATTATCAAATATATCTTAGTTGAACGTAAACGAACATGTAAAGTACAACCTTATGAAAGTCTTTGATATGCAGTTTACCTACGTTAAGTATCAGAGGACATAGACCGTAACTGTATATAACAAGTAATACAATAAGAAGATATTGGATACTTAGAATTCGACACGTTGAAGCATATTCTAACTTTAGATTAGAAATATCAAACACAACTGAGTTAAAACATGCTTCTATGTATCCAATATCTTCTTGTGGCATCCACTGATACTTGACATAGGCAAACTGCCTATCGAAGACTTTCAAAATGTTGTAGTTTACATGTTCGTTTACGTTCAACTCAGAAATTTGATATTTCTAATCGTTGGCATTATAAGTTAGAATAGAATATATGCTTAAAACATCTTCTTATTTTGTACTATACTACTAGTAACAAGTGCGAATCGTCCCTTCATTTCTATCGAAACCTGTGAGTTGCCTTCATTTCTATTCAAGTCTGAGCGTCTCCTTCATTTCTATAAGTTTACATAAAAACTCTAAATTAAAAATAGTTTGCTGGTATAAAAATACATAATATGTTCAAAAGAGGTGAGAGCATATGGTAGAGAAAGTCTTGTTGCAGAAAATTTAAAAAATACTAATGATAATATAGCGAAAATGAACGAAGAGATTCAATATTTTTATTCGTGTTGGTTTAGTATGTTCATTGATGAATTTATTGGTGAATTGGAATATTGTTAATGGGAAATTAGTAAAATTAAGGAATAGCATGGCAACTACTGTGGATTTTATTAATGAAAGTGTTACAAATGTCTTTCACAAAAGATTGAAACGTATCGAGGGAGATGCGTTTTCAGCATACTTTTTTCATTAATGTGACCTGAAATTTTGTCGGTTTACTTTATTTGACAAATTTCCAGAAACTTGTGCGAAACAAGATACTTTGTCTATCTTCTAATCTTTTCCAGACAACCTCCAAGCCTGTGCATTTCCTTCATTTCTATCGAAACCTGTGCGTCGCCTTCATTTCTATTCAAGTCTGAGCGTCTCTTTTATATCTATAAGTTTACATAAAAACTTTAAATTAAAAATAGTTTGCTGGTATAAAAATATATCTGTCAATTTAAATGCAATGCAATTTGTTATAATTTATATTTTGTACATGCATGGTACAAATTTCCAGAAACTTATGCGAAAGAAGATGCTTCTCTGTCGAACCTTCTCCGGACAACTTCCAAGTCTGCGACTCTACATAAGAAATCTATTAAAAAATTTTGGCGTCTTACCTTGCTTATTGAGATAATAATTCAGTCTTCTATTTAGTGTAAAAACTCCTGACATTTCAAATTTGGACCACTTACATTATTTGACACTTGGTAGGTTATAAAATGATAGGTTATATAAAATTCAAAATAGTATATATAGGTATATATATAATATATATGTACAATGACGGACGGCGATCCCTGCCGAATGATCCCGAGAGTCGACGAATCGACGAACGAAACATGCGTTAGTTCGTCGGCGTGCATGGACGCGTAGTATGTATGTACGCATATGTTTGACGAAAAATTCCTTGGAGAATCAGAAGAAGAAGAATTACCGTTTTTGACAGATCCATGAGACGATATTATGATATCTCGGTCATGCGTGGACAGATTTTATTGAAATTGGTCTTATTTTGAAAGCTTATATGCGGTTTACATAAGAAAAATGCCTTTAAATTTAGAAAATACTGCATGCGTGATGAGATATTAATGAAATAAGTTTCAGGTTAGGTTGGAATAGCCGGGGGACGAGTAAAGATATACACGGTAGCGACAGTCGACATATACAGGGTGTCTTTCCTGTACTTGGCGTCGAGACGCTACCGCGTCTCTAGATAAATCCTCCAATAACACAGTGCTGCAAATTTGAGGCTCGTAAAACTGTTTTAACAATGTATGCTGGTTTTATAGGAAATTGAATGTGCAAATGCAAAAAGAATTGCAACACTTGCATTGACGTTTTTATGTTGTAATATGCGATTGAGTGAAATTAGTAGTGAATAATGAAACGTGGGATGAAATTTTTATTGCTGCTTAAATTCTTCACCCAAAAATATATGAGAAATAGCTAAAATATTGGAAAAAGACTTTCCATCGCAGGCCTATGTAATCAAATGATCGATAAATCACTATCATACAATTAATAATAACAATAATACAATAATTATCCGCAAATGACAGTATAAACCCGTGATATAAAATACAGTCACGTAATAATAGTACATAATTATTTGTACAATAACCTGCCGCCCTTATCCATGCACCCCATCTGCTAAGCGTATGAAAAAGAGGAAGGCCTTCAACGTACCTGACCTCGCAGGCGTTTTATTATCTTCCTCCCACCGCTTACGCGGTACAGTCCATCGTAATCACAAGAGAATGCCAGAAGGAAAGAACGTCCATAGACAAGGGGGGGATACACAACGCTCTTTTCCTTCCTTTTTTTCTCCATTCCCTCTTTTTTTGTATGTGTACACTAGTCTACGAATACACGTAGCACACGGGACATAGTAGCGGCCACGTGCATAATGTATGAGTGACGCGAAGCCCGTCATTTGAAGCCACCCGGCCGCTTTCCTTTTGTGACATCGATCTGGTGGCGTCTCAATAATTCAGCACGGGAACAGCGCAAGGCGCGCGAGCACCACCGCCATTGCCGTGGCCACCGTTGGTGTACCATCGCCTGCATCACCGCCGGTTGCACCGATACCACCCTCAACCCTCCTCCGTTTCGCCACGCTCCCGATGCGCTGACCACTTACACGGGAACACCGCTCCTCCAACTCCGACTCGTTCTGCCTTCTTCCTCACGGTCTCAACCGCCTGCTCCAGCCTCGATACAATCCCATTCACGTTTCTGCGATCAGACTTATCAAGCCCACCTCCACCCTCCCACAGCTCCCGACATTTAACCGCCCGGCGACCCTCTTTCTGTGTTTCAGTCCCTCCTACTCCCGCAACCCTCTTGCCACGCGACCTCGACAATGCCACCCTTGCGTCCGGCTGTCACTGACAAGCGGCCAACTCTCGGCTAACGACAAATTAACACCAGACTTACGCAAGCTCTACATGCGCGGCGCGGTTATTTTGATGTTGGCAAGCTATCGAGAAGTATGCTTTTTTGTGAATCGAGGTATTGCAGGAATGTGGTTTCCTTTGTGGGATAGAATGAAGCTCTTTTTGATTATAAAAGAAATTGATTATGTTACTACAATGTAGTAAACAAAATTAGTGCACAACACAAGGTTAATAGGTTAATACCAGTTTCGAAGTGTTTTGTTTTTAATTTCTTTGGAATTTCAAAAAATTCTGAAACGTTGTGAATATGTAGGGAATTTCCTCCCGATTATTACGCAATTTTTGTTTGCTGCCCAAATTCACTCTATGGGGGTGTAATTAACCCCTGAACTTAACTCACTAATTGTAAAATAATTTTTATACCAAATGATAGATCTAACTAAAAGAGGTAACTTTTGTCTTGAAACTTTTTTTCTATTTCTTACCGTTCGTGAGTTATAACAAAATGGGAAAATACCCGAATTTTCGTGGGTTAATTTCACCCACTTCGAGTGAGTTTGGGCAGGAAACAAAAATTGCGTTGTAATCAGGAGGAAATCCCCTACATATTCATAAAGAATTTTTTGAATTTTCAGGTTCGTGATCTTCCCTTGTCAGCCACATTAAATTGTAGAAAGATAATAAGATTAATATTTAAATAATTTACTTATCGAGACGTGATATCTTTCAACGAGAACAAAGTAATGTATTTAATACAATTTTATTTCTCGGAACAAATAGAACAAAATTTATTTACAAATATTTATTTATAAAGAATACAGTATAAATGCTTTTGAAGCAAAGGAGGAGATAAGAATTCACTAACGTTACTTGTACATGTAGCGCTGTTTTTGTGAATCGTTGGACATCAGTTTCCCGCTCGTGAAAGGGAGGAAATATATGGACAGCCTTGCATAGCATATTATGTGTACGTAGCGTTGCGTTAGTTCGGTAACTTATTGCTAAAAGAAGAGGAAGGTAATAAATTATAAAAATATCGTTTACATGGTCGAGTGAGGAATAATCGTGTGCCGTGAGCGATGCAGCCCAACCGGCCGCAAAATGGGGTGTGGCGTTTGAAAAAAAATGGGGGAGGAAGAAATTTGAAAATTATCGATTCCTTGCGCGATTCACTCGAGTGTGCCATGTAATAAACTTCATACGCGAGTGCACGTCATTAGTAGGGGAAACAACATGGCGTATTCCTTTATATGTGGATGTCCGTCGATCGATTGGCCTCGTTTGTCGGTTCGTCGGAAGGTGTATAAAAATTTAATTAGAACGACAATGTTGCCCAGGTGCCAGCACCCACGATTTTCCTCGACCTGATAATTAAAGGGCGCTAAGTAAAACGAAATTAACATTGAAGCGAAATATTTCATTTCGTTGTTCTTTCTCATTAACAGCAACGAAATTTCCTCTCCATAACATAATTCCAGCTACACTGTTACCGCGTTATTCCCTTAATACATGGTAAATAGAATGAAACCTTTTCCTTGAACACTGGTACGTATGCAACGGTGAAGTTTGACTTACGTTGTTTTGAAAACTTAGTAGGTACATACTCGGTTAAAAGCTCGAGAATCATTCCGTCACATTTCTTGTTATGCTGACCAGAGAATCACATAATTTGAAGTGAAATCACTAACTGAAACCTTTATTACTCGTAAAAATTTTACAAAATTACGCTACAACAACTAGCTTTGTATGTTTCTTTTTCTTAAACTTTTGCAGAATAATAATAAATGTGTACCGTGTATTTTCGTTATTGAGATATTTTGGCCAATAAATTACTTTTCCTAAGCGAAAGTAATTAGTAATCATTGTTCTTTGTTAAATTTTTAATAGCACTTCGAAGAAAGCTATTTTATATTCTTGGCATTAGCTATGTACCACTTTATGGCAAGACCATCAGCAATTTTCTTAAAGCACGCAAGAATATAATACCTATGTACATAAAGCAGAATCGTATAAATTTCCAAAGATAAAAGAAGGTCACTTAATTACATTTATGAATAGTTGAACACTGCCACGGCGTAAACATATTGTAATCGTTCATCTTTTCCACACGGGTAGGCTTCAGCTCTCGTTAAAAATACTTTCTGTAAGCGTAAAGGAAAAGTTAGCTAGAACTACGATTTTTAAGCTACCCCTTGTCGTTTCATGGAACTTTGAGACGCTAAGATACTTTAGTAACGTACTTTGTACGAGAAGCCGATTATATGTATAACTTGTTAAGTCGCATCTAAGAAGTAACACGTTCATTCTATATTGTAGTGGACAATACGCTGGGAAAGCGGACAATGGGAGCGACGATCAGAATATCGAAGGGCACATTATACATGGCTGGAGGTGTACTGTCTGCAAGCCACCATTTTCCCTTTCTTAGCATACAAAAATTTAATTTTAAAATAGTACACAACCAAAAACAAAACTATCCTCGACTAACGATAAGACTTCCCTTCAGTTTAGCGCTCCTTTTTCTCCACTGAAACATTTTACTTTAAAATCACATACAAATGAAAGCAAAAGTAACGCAGACTGGAATATCGGAGTCCTCATTTTTTTTTTAGAGTTTAATGACTCCTTTTTTACCCAATGAACATTTTTATTTTAAGATAATACGCAAATGGAAGTAAATTTACCATGAGCTGTGATGCCGTTAGAAAAACCCAAAGTACGTTATAAAACTAAAGAGAAACGGTTCTTTGTCCTCCCCCTGCAGCGGCGCTGTTACATAATTCCATTATTTATAGCCAATACTCAGTAGACCAGGGCACGAAAGGAAAGAAACTGGAGCTCGGCTCAGCCTAATTAATTTTGGAAGGCCCGATGTCCGACTGCCCTCCTGCAGGGAATAAAATTCCTGGGAAATTTTAGGTACCCGCATTACAATAACTTGAACATAAGTTTCGTGCTCCTGCTGGCAAAACAATTACGTAAACTGGAAAATAATCTTTGTTCGCTTTTTTTAAACTTCACATAATTCTGAGAAAGATAATACACCGGGAGGATAAAAAAGTAGGGTAATATTTAGAGGAAGTGAGACAATTCTGTTTTTAACAAATACTATGCAAGCACCTATTTATTTTTTAATATAGAAATGTATACGTTCCTTGCGATTATGTTACATACGAAACCTTAAATGCTTTCATGGAACTTTATTTTACTGTGATTCTCGACCGTTTAATATTTCGTTTATGTTTAATTTTAGCTTAATATGGACATTTAATTAAATCCATATATAATTAAATTAGTTATATGCAACGCATATGAGTTAATAAAGATAATGAGTATACACAAATACGTGTATCCATTATACGCGTGGTAAAAAAAAAGCAAGTAAGGGAGATTAGATCGCAGAGATACATATGTATATATGTACAAAAGTTGTTCCACCTCGTACAGCCGGTCTAACTTTTAACGCACCTGGACTAGCTTCGATGGATCTCCCCTTCCTCTTTTTCCTAAAGCCCACCCTTGCAGCACGCGGCGTCTGTTAATTTTTTTCTCCCCTTTGAAACGCCCCGCTCTGACTTCTACTCTGCTGCGCTTTTTCAACGCTCAATCGATTGGTCACCGATTGAAGCTCAATCGTAATCTATGCTTTCCGCTTTTGCCTTCTGGCTTTTGAGATGAAATTCAGTATTCTCGATACGCTGGCCGGAGTTTCAACAGGTTCGTATATTAGTTGAAGCGTTCAAAATAAATGGCCTACCATTCTTCTCTCCTTTGCTGCCAAACGTGCGATATTCCCTATCCATTTCCGCGTCATTTTCATACAGAATACAACAGCGAGTAATAAAATTATTAGAGCCACCTGCATAAATTGACGATTTTAAATTAAGCCTAGTTATGTACACAGAATTCTTATTATTCTTTTATTATTTATGAATTACTTATGAATTTTTATTATGGATTATTAATGTTTGCAAATTGCGAATATGCACTTGGCAACGTTGTAGGCAACATTATCTGTCACATGGATGATTTTATTCCTGCACAAACAGAAGAAACATTTTTCCCACTGTAGTTCTAATAATTTCATCACCCACTCTAACAAGGGAAGTTAGGCAACCCGGAAATTCAGAAAATTATACAACTTTGTATTTTTTGTTGGTGCCATAGTACGGTTTCGGGGGGTGAAATCACCCCTTGAAAAAAATGCGGAATTTTCTTTTTCGTGGAATATCTCGAGAACGGTGAGAGATATCGAAAAGAAGTTTAAACAAAAGTTACAACTTTTTTTTATGTCTACAAAACTGCACAAAAGTAATTATCGAATTAAGTGGTGGTCGAATTGGTGGTGGGGGTAACTTGAAAAGTCTAGGGTTTTCGTTAATTATTTTTACGCAGTTTTGTAGATATAAAAAAAATTGCAACTCTGTTTAAACTTCTTTTCGATATCTCTCACCGTTCTCGAGATATTCCACGAAAAATAAAATTCTGCCTTTTTCAAGGAGTGATTTCACCCCTCAAAACCACACTATGACACCAACAAAAAATAGGATTCCGTTACGGAGCACCTACTCTACTTGCACACAAAGTTGCATAATTTTCTGAATTTCCGGGTTGCTTAACTTCCCTTGTAAGTAAATCTGTGCGTATTCATTTCTTGTCTACATGCTTCATCACTTATTGATGATAGAAATTTAATGCTTCCATTTTCTATGGAGACCACTCGAAGATGAAGATCGCATCATGAAAATAACGTTAGGTGCACATGCGGGTAAATGCAAGTTCGCACACATAATAAGAAATGAAAAAGTGCTTGCTAAAAGAAGACAACTAAACGAGCAACACATAAAGAAAGTGACTGGGATGTATAGAGGCATAAAACTGAGAAGAACAGATTAGAAGGAACGAGGCTGTACGATAGATGTCGAAGAGTTGTAAGCTGAAGGGTCTGGAGAGTGACTACCAAGCAACGAGTTACTTACGAAGGGTTGCTAATCGCGGACTCGGATACTGAGAAACTCGGCAGAAGGATCTCCCGTGGGTTAGCGAGGAGGGCTGGCTTGGAGTTCACGATCACATCAACCATGGCCTGTGGCTTCTTTACAACGTATACGGTACATGAATAATATCTGGCTCAGATATTCGTTCCGTGATAATATCGTTCGTGATCAGGTTTTGCAGTATCCTCGGGAGACCAGTGCTTCTGCCTATGCTGAATCGATATCACCCCTGAGAACGTTAAAATGTACTTCCTTTGCACTGATACAACTGTATCAGTATTCACTGAGCTGCCTCACGTACGGTTTTATATTTCGCTACACACATTCAAATATCTTTTCGAATAAGCGAGTAGCCTATCTCAGGGAATGTCAATTTTCAAAGTTTTGTTTCCCTTAACTTTTGACAAAGTCGATAATTATCTGAATAAATGCATATGTTAAAAGTGCAAAAGTTTTAAAAACTAGTGCTGAATGTAAAGTACTGTAACATAGAAAGTGCGAGTGCCGAATTCAGACCGTAAAGTGTTCAGACTGGATCTGAAGAATGTTCCTTTGTATAGTTTTCGAAAGTGTATAGACCGAACCAATGATTAGATGAGAAGCGGATGACTTTATTCCTTAGTCACTGAAACTTCAGTACCGCGTGTTGCAGGTACCTGCTGTAGATACCTACTGCTCTTAACAAATAGACTCTTTAATAATTTGCGACTAACAGAAGGTTACTCCTGCAGTTTTAGATGACATATACGTTTCCAAGGACTTGAGTATAATTGAAGAATGTCAAGTTTCCCTAAGAAGCACTTTATCATACTATTGTCAAGGTAGTTGACTAATCCAAGCTGAACACCAGATTTTTTATCTAGTTCCCTCCAAATTAAAGACGGAAGCAGCTTTTTGAAAGGCGCATGTAAAATTCAGCAAGTCGCCTAAAAGTCTCCATTAGTTATTTTATAATTCTATCTACACTCGCAGGTCTCTAAGATGGTCCTTCAAGGAGAGTTCAACCTTGCATCTGGTAACAGAGTACTTTTTAAAGATAAAACTCACGAAACTTTCGGATCGAGAATTCATTAAACTTTCAAATTTAGCAACATTGGAGCTAGGAGCTGTGTTTTAGACTTCGCAAACAAGTCTCTAAATTTTAGTCTTAATCCCTACCTTCGCATTAAACTTTATATGAACCAACCACGATTTATGACATAAGTAGGTACATGTTTGAAAAATGACAGAAAAGGTCATGGAATTGGCGTTAAGCTCCCGAACTCGACACTACGATTCAAGCTGCAATTCGTATGAAATATTAGCTGGAGAAGTATGAATCATCGCTGTACATGTTTAGATATCGATATTTCGTACGTGACCCTGGAGAATAATATGCGCAGACAGGATGTTATAAAGTCTATTTTCTTCGACGATAAAATCAGAAGGGAAGGCATCTCTTTCTTTTTTTATTGAAGGCAATATCTGCACTTGGCTCTGTTAAGCTTTCGCGGACGAACGGTTTAGATGCGAACTCCAGTTATTAGGACGAATGCGTATGACATGACCGAGTGGATCCGATGAAGATTCGTGAGACGAAAAGGGTCTGGAAGGGTCAGATAAAGGGCTTAGTCGTTGCACCCGCAACTCGACAGACGAGCCGTGCTTGATAGGGGATGAGTGGACGTCTCATAGCTAGTCGAGGATCATCCGTAATTTATGGGAGATCGATCGACTTCGCATTGAGCTGCCACCCAGTGACGTAATCGATCGCGTGCGATTACGTCACAGGATTCTATCGAATTAATGGGAGTACGTAAGTGCCAAGTATGCAGAGGCATCATCCATACCAAACGCCCGTCCTCGCGTGTCACGAAAAAATGTCACGGAACCCGCGGCTAGACCGACGTAAACGACTGTCTGTCAACAAGATCAACTTCATCGCATTAAATGTATGTTACCTTTTACCATATAACGTATGCTACATCACTTATTCCTCTCCTATAAAACCATAGGTTCAACTACGATCGCGAACGAGATTATTCACGCTGAGCAAATGGTACCTACATACATATGCATACAACGTGATCATTGCGCTGTCACTTTGTCCATATTTGACACTTGCTGAATGCTCAAGGGAAGAAGAGTTGGTCGACATATTGCAAAAAAGTGATGAATGACCTTGAAGTAAATTTCGAGCTTGCTAACTGTTTCGTTCAGTTTTTCTCTCTTCTTCGTCCTCCGTTAAATGAATATTCAACAAGAGAAAAATAGAGTAAATATTTGTATTAAATAAAATTATTAACGTGCAAGACTCATTCTAGATGATATGAGTTATTCATCAGATTTTTGGTGCCAATATAAGGAAATATGACGAGGCGTTTTTTATCGCTCCCCGTGTCTGCAAATTTTCCTGTCGTTCTCTGGGGAAATTGATCGCCTAATCCATAACGTCCCAGATCTCTTACTTTCGATATCAACATTCGAGTTTCAAAGTCCTTTTCAGACCTCATCGTCCTGAGGCGGAGTTCCCTAAAGTCATCAAAAAGCAACGCGGCCTGGTTCGTTGGAGTTTTCCTTACGAACTTTCACTTGGTCCCTTTCTCCGCCTATTCCCATCTTCGCCCTCATCACTGAGTAAATATTTTGTCAACAGTTTCGAAGGATGTTGCTTCTCATTGATCTTTCTGTTGGTAGAGGTAATTTGCACTGTCATAGAGAACGAAGTAATTTTCAAACACGAAAATACGGATCAGCTTTTCCTCTATTACGTAACTAAGAGAAGGTACTCAGACGTAGATTCTTTCACGGCAATTTAGCAAGCACAGCCAAATTAATTGATCCCAAATATAATTAAACATTACCAAACTATATTTACGTATCATGTGAAAATAATAATGGTAGATAATGGTAAATTTTGAAAGTCGTCGGAAAAGAAAACCCAAAATCGTGCGTATATGTATACATATGGAAACATGAAAAGTTTATACAATTAATAATTTAGCAAATAAAATTTACATAATAGAACAACCCTAATTAGATAACACCATGTATTATTTATTTGCTTCGTTTTATTCACAAGAAAATAAAAAGCTATACCGCGTCCATCCCCTTTTCAGCTTTTTCTGGTCCCCCACACTTCCGCTTGCCATTTTTAGAATTGTTAACACATAGTTCACTTTCTAATATCTATTTCTTCTAAAATACACGTAACTTTTTGAATATTTTGCGTTTATAATGACAAAACACTTCATTCGAGTAATACCGATTTTCGAACTTTGAGGGGTTGTTTCTCCACTTAAAATTGAGATTGAGCAAAAATAACAAAATACGTGTCTCTTAGATTTTTGTAGTTAACAACACATTTCACGGAGAAACAAATTGGCTCCAGACATCTCGATAGTGGCCCATGTCACATGTATATTTGAATGAAAAGAATCATAAATTCAATAGAAGTACTAATATAAGCTTTCTCTTACTAGTAAAGTAGTTGAACATCTGCAAAATCTAGAAATGAAATCAGTACATTTTCGACTGTTCGCGAGGAAGAAACGTTTCATTCTAAATTGGTCGATGAGAAATCCTGTCCCGGATCGAAAGTTACGTCTTCCCGAGTCGATTCATTCGCGCCGTGCCATTTCACATATCACGGCGGGAGACGAATCTTTCGCACGATATACCTGAACGAGACCGTACTTCGTTAAAGCCAGTTTCGTTTCGGAGAATCACGCGTCGTCGTCAGTCCCGCGCTTCATCCACGGCCCAATTGGTGCAGAAGCGGCACAGTCGCTATCCAAATCCGCCATTATCGGAACTCTTGCCGCCTCAGTAGGTACCTACTCGTGAAATTGTCGATGGCAGGGGAAGAAAAAAGGAAGAAGACGAGAAAGAAGGAGAACAGAAACAGAGGGGAAGGAAGACAGAGTACGCGAAGAATGAAGGAGAGCGGAGAAGCAACGGGAGAAGAAGACAGGCATAGAACGTCCGTAACGTCGGAAGAGCCGGCAGCAATTTCCGGTGGCTTTTGTGCGCCCTTTAAAAATGCGAGCTACGGGGATGCCGAGAGGGCGGAGAAAAGGGGTAGCGATAAGAGGTCGGTAGAGAGTTTTGCGAATGTACATACGAGTGGTCCTTCTGGACCAACAAATCCCTAGTCGAAAGGAGGGAGGAAGTCAAGAGGTTAACTGCAGGTCCTTCCGCGTTCTTCCTCTCCATTCGCGTGCTTCATATTTCTCTTTTCCTACGTTACGTTCTGATTCGAGTTTATCTTCTTATACGGTCCGAGCCCACGGAGGGGGCGGGGGCATTTCCGAATCATTCTGATAATGTGGAGAATTTCAATAACCTTTAGCAACGTGAATGGTCTCGGCTTCTGGTAAGGCAGGTAAGGTCTCGCTCATCGCCCGATTTCTACATTCTTCGACTGTAGCTATCAATTTTATTTGCAATCTATATTTCTTACATTATGTATTATGTACCTATTCGTTCAAATTGTCGTAAAAGTACCATAAAAGAAAGTGCTTCTGTCCACGAGGATACCTGTTGATAATTTCTCCCGTTTCTCTACAATGATTTCTCTTTCTTCAATCCAATAGGTACACATTTGTGTTGTCTACGAAAATAGCCATTAATTATCACCGCAATTAATATTTGGCGGAGATGAAAACCTTTGGAAACTGTTACCGTGTAATGTGTAGAAGGGATAGAGTTTAAATACTGACTACTATTTCTCCATCTTTATCCGTAAATAAGTTAAGTTCTATCGAATTTCGAATATTGGCCACAAGAATATCTAGAATAAAATGCCTTACTCATTCGCAGTTTTGATTACTTGATATTGTGCTTTAGTACACCTACTTATTGCTTGATCAGGTTTTTCTTAGCTCTGTAGTAGCTCAAGCTGCGTAGCTTTGTTAGCTAGAAAATATTTATTTGCACTCATTTATGACAATGCATTATTAAAGAATTATTGTCTGTGAACCAGTGAAGATTTTTGGTGCCTCATCGCGACGGGATTTTTCTATCCTTTTTCTAATTAACCTTATCCTGAAAATCAATGGACAAGCTAGGCGCTCTGGCAGCTGTTTCAATTTATGGCAATTTTTTAAATTATGTTACTGTAAAATAGGTTATTAGTAATAAATTTTTTAGTATTATAATATAATACAATTGTAAACTCCCTAAACAAATCATTGATTCAGAAACAAAAGACTGTCAGTATGGCTTTAATATTAGCTATTACAGTCACTGTTAGACACGTTACAACAGGTGTTCGAAAGTTTTCCCCGTTATAAGAATGCATGGCATTAATTTTTCGTACTGTTTCACATTTGGACCACAATAATCAATCTAACACCGAAGAGATTATTTAGTTTTTATATATTGACGACCTGCAAATAATAATTCAATCGTTTATTTCTGACTGAGCGACTCGTTTCGGGAGTTATGGAAGCGATAGGTACAATGTTCATAGCGAAGCAGAGTTACTAAACCTTTCTGGACACCTTACGTAGCACTGGAAATTCCACCTTTCATAAAAAACGTAGAGAAGGTTCGGAAAAGATTTGCTCCCAATTAAGACTCAATCCAGACTTAAATTATTACAGTTTGGTACTCTAGGATACTGGCATTATTTAATTCTCTATGAGCGCTTAATTCACATCGCGTCAACCCTATTTAAACTAACAACCCCCGCTGTACCTTGGGCTCTACTACGAAGTTGTCGCCAAAATTCGTACATTATATTGTTAAATATAATCGACCTGCAAGTTCCTCATGAATTCTATATAATTACTTCACACAGAATCGTGCAAAATTAGCCTATTATCGAAGATTTTAATGATCGAAAAAATAATGATAGAATTCTACTAACAATGAGTAAAAGAAACCTCAAACAAACCTAAAAAATTACTCAATAATAGAATATTCCATAAATATAGATACATTGGACCTAACACCTCTTTTTTCTTCTCCCTCCGCTTACAGTAAGTTCACTTTGTTCGTTGCAATGAATATTGTATAGCGACAGATAAATAATAATTAAAATTTGATTCGCAACTGTCGATGTATGATTTAATGAAGGTCGTGGCGCGACGAAGGTCGTAACTCGGGAGCCGCGCTAATAGATATCATTTCATCTCATTTCTCAAGGAGGACCAAAGCCACGAGGAACGTTTTCCTATTACGGCTCCGCCCAGAGACCCCCTTTCATGCGTAGGAGGTACACGTGTATATATGATATATAGAAGCCATATACGTATATACATACCTCTCCCAGGGATGGAATCCCGGCCCTTAGTACCTTCCAAAGCCTCCGTCTGCCTGACCGTGTCCCGGTTTTCTTTCTTTTTCGGGGACACCGGTGTAGGATGCTGAGGGGCGCTCGCGCACTCCTTTGATTGGCCACATGCTATGGGGTTTCATCGATATAAGACGAGATAGACAGAGACGATCGAACGGACAAAGAGAGTGGTATCGAAGGACTCGGTTAGGAAGAAGACAGAGGGTGAATTACAAGGACAACAGGCGGAGGGAGCAAAAATGAGTGCGGTGCTGGGGGGAGCAACAGAGGAAGATAGAGGTACAGAAAGCGAGAGAGAGAGGGTGAGAGGGGCACAACACCACGAGGGTAGGAGGGAGCGAGAAGGACATATATCGGTTGCTTCGAGGGTGCGTGGGCTTTCTCTCAGAGGGTGCGTAGAGTCAAAGAGGGAGACGTCGGAAGGAGAAAGGGCCGGCAGGGTCGCAGAGGGGGTGAGGGCATGGGAATGGGGAGGGAATAGGGGGATAGATGGAAGAAGGGGGGTGGCGGTCGGGAGGGTGGGTAGTGGGGGATGAAAAGGAGAAAACTAGAGGGTGCGTGTAGGCCTGGGGAATCAGTCGCGGACGAGCTGCGTTCGGGGTTTTATCTGTAGCTCTGTCCCTTCCGTCTCCTTCACACTCTCGCCGCGCGCTGGTTCCCTTCTCTTATTCTGGCCACACGCTCCCGCATACGAACGCACACGTACACGCATATACCCGCGTAGATGCACGCGGAAGCCCGCGCACTTGATACAAATACGTATAACCGTGGACTACAATAGAAGGAGAGCACAGCGGGAAGGCAAAAGAAAGAGGAAGAACAAAAGAACTAACAGGAGAGCGCACCGTGCTCCTTTCGTACAGTGGAAAATCGCGGTCAGAAACACGTGCAATATAGTAACGCTTTGGGTAACTCTCGAAGGCGCGCATCTGCGCAACGAATTAAACGTACTCGTGCCGTCCTGCGCCGTGATCGCGCGTGACACTCGACAGTGAACCTAATTTTTTTGTTTACTCGGCTTCGCTCTCTGTGATTTCGCGGAGAGAGCGGACATCCCCGAGGCTCTGTGTGTTTTGTTTTCTATAGCGGCATCGCGAACGTGCGCGTCGACACTGTCACAAATGGTTCACATAGTGGAAGTTGTATCGTCGCGTCGAAACGATTTGCAAATGGTAAGTGAACTTCTCATGAACCTTCCTTATCGCTCATTTTTTCCATCATATTTCACATATGACGTAACAGCAACCTCTTGGAAGAAATAACAAGCAATGGTAATTCTCTAACTAAATACGACCGATCGATAAAAAAACGACAAACCATTCTCCATTGAGAATCGATTTGCAAACGTGATATTCTGTATTTCGCGCGTTAATATAGCAAAGGAAATGTGCGCTATTGAATAGAGCCGAAGAGTCTTTCGTGTAGGTGGTGTTTCCTTGGGAATATCGAAATTCGAGTCACGAAGTCGTTCGCGATGTATGACTAGCCGAGGAAATGCATAGCGCGATCGTAAAAACGGAACCGGCGACTCCTCTGTATAGACGTCGCGATAGACAGGCGCGAAAATACACATGGATCCGCGGGGTTTACGAGCAACCGCGGATTTTCATGCACGTTCCCCTTTATATCGGCCGCCCGTTCACGCATCGAACCCGTAAAAGATTTTTCGTGCGTCTGTTTACGCGCGGTTATTTCTGGCGGCATGTGCGCAACCGTTACGTTATATGTATCCATATGTCGTACAGCCTATACGCCGAACGTTTACAATAGCACCTCCTCTCCCCGCTTTTGCATACGGACAGACACAACGCACGTGTGCACGCACACGCGTCGGAGGAGTGCATCAGGCGCGCGGGCGCGTACGCTGCGGGCGCACGTGAAGAAACGCAGCTGCTCGATAGCGGGCGTGTCTATGTTTCGGCCTGCCTCGGACATGTTCCATGAATCGTGCGCGTCTTTATCAGGGGGTAGATAACGCGTTTCAAGCGCACTTGAATTTACGCGGCACGCGTAACAGGAGGATTTTAAATTTTCCATTGCGCGCAACGCCTTACATAAACCGGGCTTCCCGTAGAAAGCTTTCTTCTTGCCCTATAACGTCGAATGGTTCTCGATATTTATTTCGTGATATCGGCTTTTCGAAATACATAACGGAGAGTGGGGGAATTGCGAACGCGGGATAAACCCGAACACCGCGATATTCGCTGAATTCGCTAGTCCTGTCCTCCCGCGATATTGTTACATGATGTAATTAGCTATGTTAAGTATTAAGGAAACTGTCACGACGGAAGGCTGCGCGCAACCGCGAAGATAATGGTCGTGAAATGTTTTTGTAGCTTTTCTTATAATTTTACGCTCGAGTATTTTGAGTCTGTAGTTCATTAAACCTATACTACCCAACAAAGCATCATTTTTTCATAGTTCCGTTACTGAATTCTAAATAAAATCACGGGATCACTTTGTATATATACATGCTCGTATTTGTTTTATTTGAAATTTCTTAACTTCTGTTCATTTGGGGTAACTACCCCTACCTGCGAATTTGGTGTATGGGGCTATTACGGACGATGGCATTTGCCCTTTTCTCTTAACATTTTGAAGTTTTTTATGTATCCAGTACCCCGGAATTATATTACGAAGAATATACGTTCATATTCGTCGAAAGATCTTGAGATACTTGTGAAAGAGGTTAAAGATAAAAGACTTTCCGTCCGTCAGGTAGCAAAGAAATATTCAATCCAACGAGCAACCAAAATTCAATCACACAAGAAGAAAAACTGTGTCAGACCCACATTGTGGAAGAAAACCAGTGTTTAGTAAAGATCAAGATCTTTAAGCAGTCGTTCGTATTTACCCCGCTAGCTACAGGTAATTGCGGACAGAAAGAGTTTTGTTTTTCTTTCAAAAAATGATTTGTTTATTAAAGTATCTATAAATCTTTGTATTGTCTTTGTAGGTAATTAATCAAAGTTCAATTACGTATAAAGTAAATCTGATTAGAATCAATACTTTTGGTTCAATTTAACTTCTCCCATAAATGTTCGTAATTCCCCTACTCTCCCCTACAAGCATTTCTACAGTTGGTACAGTTGGTTCGCGGAGCTGTATTCGAGTACCAGGCGAGAAGATTTTTCCCAAAGTTTGCACAGTGATAGGGCTTCGTAGGTATCGATTTTTGCGTTTGCTTTTGCTCGAATGTCATTTGGATCGGGGGTACAAACATAGCCCCCGCACCGAATATTCCAGGTTCTATGTAACCTTGGACTTATTTAAACTGCTCAAACGAGACGAGTATTCCAAATTTGCAGGTAGGGTTATAGTCAATTTTCAGCTCTTTTTTAAGTGACTTTATACTTTTTAAAGAATGTGAAGATTTAAAAAATGTTTAGGTATATTGTATTATTTTGAATGTTCTTCGTGGGAATGTTAGAAAACTTCTCGTTTTCTGGTAAAAGTAGTTCTGCCGATTTCGTTCCCTCGGCGACGCAACAACTATACAAGAAATATTTCCAGATCCTTTTTTTAACGTCGATACACTGCCTAATATATTTATTTTAACTTCTGCACATTTCCTTGTCCATTTATTCCCATACTCCTTACATTTTTCTGAAATGTCTTGTACGAAAAGAAATGAATATTTGTGAAGAAGAACAAAGCGGATACAATTTCGGATGACATGTATATTCCTTAATGAAGCATTAATTTCCATATTTAACCCTTCGTTGACACACTTCTTTTTTCGATCAACTTTGACATACTGGGTGGCTCACACCCAGAGTAATTTTTGAACGACTGCCACTCTCATCTGAAGAATCCAATCGTTATGAAAAAAATCATGGGTTAATTTCAAGGTCTTTAGAATGTATTCCAATAGTTTTTCCATTATCACAGTTTTTGTAAAGAAAATTCTGAATTATTATGTAAGGAAAAAACGAAGGAAATCTTTAAAAAATTGTAACTTTTACAAATTTCCATATTAGAAGCTAAACATCTACAGAGTTGTTGTTCAGATATAATATTATGTGAAAAAAATAGTTTGTAGGTCAGCTTTGGAAAAAAGTATTTATTTTGCATATAGAAGGTAGGCAATTTCGGTAATTGAAAGAACAGAGATATTCTGCGAATTTCCACGATATTCTACGTATTAGAAAAGGTACAGAGCCGCAAAATCAATCAAAATCAGCTTATGGGTGGCCCACTCTCAGAGTGTCAACGAAGGGTTAGAGACTAATATTGCGTTAAGAATAATATCGTGTGCCCCCAACAACAAACGTATAAACCGAATATGTTTTAATATATTCCGGTGGAGTTTTTATATACACCACGAATTGCAACAAAATTATTAGTCTGTATCGAACTGATGTGACATGAACAGTTACCCAAACTAAATTAATTGTAAGTGCCACTGAATTATTGAACAATGCAGATCTATGGTTCTACTGTTTAGTGGGAGGTAATGACCTTAATCTTTCGGTATTGAGTGCGTAAGTGAGCCTTTGCACGAATTTGAACCTCGAAATTAAACGTGTATGGAATCAGTAACATGTTTTGCAAATAACTGATACATTACAAGGGATGCTACGGAATTAATAAGGCTATCGACATTTAGAATTTCTAAGAATCCTGTTATGAAAAGAATCGATTGATTTATTTCATAGAACATATATATAGGGGGTGAGGCGCATAAAATATTACAAGCTATTTTCTCCAAAACTGTTGGGGCTAGTGAGAAAATTCTATTCTCGTAATTTAGAGAGCAGCAAACCCTTTTATGACACATGTGTGGTTTTGCTGTCAGACCACCCTTAGGGGACGGAAGTGACAAGCCCCCTATTTTTTAAAGGGAACGGCATATGAACTTTTGCGTGTTTGGATACGTACTTTAAAAGTAAAGAGCTAATGAAAATATAGTAAAAATATTCTTCGTTAAAAGATTTCAGTACGATTTCAAAAAATTTACCAACTAATTTTTTCGCTGACATTATTTTAAACGTATAAAGTTATGTTCCTTCAATTATGTTCCAAATAACGTTGATATAAGAATTAACAATTATTTATAAGCACGTACGCACCTTATAACAAAACACGACATCACAATTTTTTCACTGTTCCCCATAGTTTTATGAAATAATATTTGTAATACTAGGGTAAACCAACCAGTGAATGACCGAATTGTTGAATCTATGGGATTATCTTTGAGATTAATACTTGAATATATTTATGTTTAACAACAAAACAACTGTTGAAATTGCATTTAAATTTATTTTTCTTGAAATTTCTATAAAAATAATTACTTATTCTTATCGTAATTTAAAAAAAAAAAACAATTATAAAATGCAAAACGTGTAGAAGCCCAGTAAATGACCGCATACTTTTAATATGAATTGTACTTATTAATGTTTGCTTAATACGCGTAACTAAAAAAAAAGGATATTAAAAGTGCAACTATACTCCATTTATAAACATATAATAATTTTTAAATTTATAATTGACATTTCTTTGCCTAATGGTCATTCACTGGTATGCGGTCAATTACTGGTTGGTTTACCCTATATGTACTCCATCCTGCCTACAAATTGCAAAATATTTTACAAATATTGTTGTCATTCTTCTACGAAAATATCTATTTTAAAATTTTTTGAATATATTTGCACATCTATGAAACAGATTGCTTATATAATCGTTGTGTCACTGATTCATCACCGCCCAGCCCAATCCGCTGACCCTAGAAACATGAAATTAGGAAGGTATATTCCTTTTGCGACGTAAATGCTCGATAAGAAGGGATTTTTTGAAATTCCAACCCGAAGCGGGTAAAAAGGGGTGAAATGTATTTTCATGGAGTCCTTAACATCTCTTAGGCCCGAAGCGAAGTGCGGGGGTATTTTGCTAGTCATAGTATATAACCACTTCATAAATTTCATTCGCATCAGCGAATGATACAAAGTGATAAGTAATTTTCCTTACTCAAACTGAATTATTTCGGATATCTAATACGTACGTTCGACCGATGGCTTAGCGTCCATTTCCGTCTTCCTGTCGATTGGATCTTCCTTCGATTTGACGTTGCCCATCCTGTATATGCGGTACGCGTTTGTATCGGATACGTTGAACAGAACACATGACGGGTTCTCATGAGGAGGCGAGTCGGTGTTGATGCAGAGACGTACATCAATTAATGCAGCAGCACATGTGAATGTGCCAGCGCATAAAGCCGTAGTAATGTAGCTCGCCGCACGGTTTGGCTGCTTTGCTTGGCTCATCAATCCTAAAACCAGACCTCCTGTTCTCCAACTTACACACCGCGATGGACTTGAATAGGAAACGCAACGATACAAATCTATACGTGTTTATGAATCATTCCAAGAAATATCAAAGGAGCTTATCCTCTGCTCAGTTCCCTCGACTCTGAAAACGTCAACATTTGTTTTTAAATAAATGCATGTTGCACTCAAACAATTTGGAATTTACCTGGATGGAAGAAAAGTCTATTTTTTCTTTTCGATTTAAATTTATCCTTGTGATACTCCTCGACCATTGCATGAATATTATCGCAGAGTTTGTACATTTATCATTATCATAAAAAATTTATTTAAAAAAAATATAATATCTATTTCCTTCACAATTATTTCAACACGAACAGGTTTTCTTCATGTATGTCTTTCGTTTTTGTTGCTTCATGTTCGAATTTATATTTATATTCGTTCCGAGTTCTAAAACTTGAAAATTCTTCGTAAGAAGTTGTATATTTGTTGTGTACTGTCAAGAATATGAAACTTTAGTCGTGATGCATTATTTTCCAATGGTATTACGCCGCATCAATAACCATGTGTCACCAGTGTAAAATACACTACACATTTTCATAATGTTTATAATTTAGTTACTCTTTATCGAAAAAAATCTAATACAACCACGGTCTTCAAACTTTTTTCTCTACGATTTATAAAATATGCTACGTATGAACTGTTTTATTATTAAGTTAAATATTGAACAAAATTTTTCAAAATATTTCCGTCTACTGGTAAAAATGTGACTTCTTAATTAGAAAAAATATTAGCTTTTGATGTTTTATTACTGAACTACCCTGTTTCTCATCAAGGAACATGGATAACTTATTGATATACTGCATTCCTTTCTTGTAATCACCATCGTCACATAGTCGAACCAACTTAACACTATATATACCTATATATCTACAGATATACATTCGTGACGTTCTAAATAGAATAGAACGATAATTTGATAATTCTGCAAACAAATTGGAAACTTTCTAATCGATCATATTAGCTAGAAATTGATATCTATCTATTACTGTATCATATAATTAATATTGTTACGCAGTAATCAGTGTTATAAAACGAAATATAATACTATCAAACCGGAATATGATGTATAACAATCATTGTACTACGAATTCGAAAATTCTAAACATTGTACTGTGTCACAAGTTCAGAATAATTTTGCGAATCTGTTGAAATTGTACAAACGCTACATTTAAAAGAAAAGCCCACCAAAGTCACGACCACTGCGTTGCCCACACATACCTACGGATATTTGCTGAAACCGTTCAACAAACCAATGAGGATAGTTCCGAGAAAGATGTCCCCCAATTATATTCTGACATTTGGGCAGCTGGTTCCTCGAAACAAGACAGTTGTTGGAACGCAGTCAGTTACACCCTGGCCTTCAAACTGCATTGCAGTTACGTACGTCCCAAACTCCCACTAATTCACAAGTTACACATCAAACTCCAATACACTCCACCTATTGCAATAGTCGACAATAAAACAGTTAAAAAGTGTTTTTACAAATCATCAACTTAGGTAACTCAGATGCAACGCGATTGTGTCTAGTTAATTTGTTATTCAACACGATACGTAAAAATCTCAGATAGCAAACGTTTGTGTTTAAAGATGAGTAGCAACAACTGCACCGAAAATCTGGGTTTGACCAGAAAACAAAGCTGCTTTCAAATGAACGTGCTCTGTTCGAACGAATCAACCTATTAAATAACAGTATCAGATTAGGTCGCATAGTATAGTCATTGAAACTTGTATATTGGGATTATTATACAAAAATGTTATACTGTAGAATTTTCAATGCATGCTACATTAACTTTCGTAACAGTAACGTGTATTGCAATGTTATCCAGGGAGAGGCCCCGTCATGTACCCCATGTTCGTCTGCATTAGTGCTGCTTAATCTAAAACTTCAAAGCTTATGCGACCTTCCCACACTCTACCTCCGTCGTCATCGATATGAGCGTTAGTTGATGCGACATTACATGTGTGACTCTCACAGAAACAAATTTATGGCGTGCAGACAGGAACAAAAGCGGGTTAGAGGCTCCATCCGCGGATACTACTACCTACTACCCTACATACTGCATTTTATTTGCGTGGGGTGCGCGCACATAATGCAGTATTACTTACAATTAGTGTCCATGTGCAAGATAACGAAGGTAACGTGGGGAGAGACCCCTAAGCTTCGGAGCATACAATTAGATTGGGCAGCTCTAGTGTGTGGACTATAGCAAAGTTATTCTTTACACGTGTGTGCAAATGATTCGTTCCACACTATCTCAGTTGAAAACCGCTAGCGGAGAAGGCGTCCCTTCCTAGGGGTGTTCCGACTTGCGATTGGTAATGCGCAAGGTAGGTGCGCGTCAAGTTATACCGTCGAACCCTCGGTGGTGCAGATCGAAGCAGCTGACATGTGCGTTGCTCTATCCGTAGCTATACCTACATATAGTGACTGACACATCCAAATTTTAATTCATACTGTGTCCGTTATTTCTGAAAAGACTACTTTTTTAATTACCTTTTCATAATAAATGGTTAAATTTACCTTTTCCAGATAATTCTAGTGTCTGATTGATATTAAAGAACTGATTTTGATTGTGCACTCTCAAGCGCTGATTGGTAGGTACTCCGTGCCATGTTGCAATTTATGTAATCTATATGCTAGAAATGTTGAAATGTAGGGATGTACGGATTCTCGAAAATTTTGGGTCAAATTAGGTCGGCAACTTCTTTTGGAACCTTGCCATATTTAAGAATACCAGGTTTCTGAAAATTTCGGATATCCGAAAGTGTGGTCCGGGCGAATGATTAATTTATAAGTCGCGAATATAAACAAAATGGTGGAATAAATAAACAATATTGAATATTACATTCAGAATTATTACCACCTTAAGTGGTGTTGGCGTGCTTTAACGTAGTGGGATTTGTCCCTCAATGCCTGGCTTTGGCGCGTTTTCACGTCGATAGTATTGTTCGAAAGTCCCGAAATATTTACTTTGAATTTGAAAGTAATGCGAGTTTGGAAATTGCCTTGTAAACCACCCAGCAGCTCTGCTCACCCGGGAACCGAGCCTCGGATGAATCATCTAACAATGAAAATGATCGACCAAGGCCTCGTTCACTTCATTTGTCAAGTTACTTGAATTCAAAACTACATAACCAATGTGAGTCTGTTATTTACTCGACTTGAAATATCCTTTCAGGTTTCTTTCAAGTTTGATGTGAAGTAGAGATTCTTTCAACTTTACTTGCCTTGAAATACAACTTGACTCATGCGAACGATGCTTAAGGCCTTCAGGAAAGCATTACCTATGGATTGGCGAGGTTTGCCCGATGAAAATGAGTCTAAACTCAACCTGCCGCGGACTACTTTTACTTTTACGCAATATACAGTTGATTTACGAAATCTAAAAATTACGAATTACGTATAATTACGAATAGTCCCTATGGGATCGTGTTTTTACCCATTTTCGAGAGATAAAGCTTACCTATTCATTGGTAGTACGTTCGTGAAGATCAAATAGAAAATACAAAAATTTATATATCCATTAACATAAACATGGGCAAGTTGGTAAAATCTTTCCTGGCAGAAACGATTATACGCATAGGCGTGACCGACTTGAAACGGTACATAGTTAAACTGCTCAAAGAGCTATTACGATAAAGTGGAAATACAGTTGCACATGATTTCGTATGTTGGCAGGAAAAGAAAAACGTTATTTTCCTATTCCTGTTACACAAGTTATTACCAGTAAATACCTGTTTTCAAATGCTGATAACGTGGAACAATTGTATTTTTTATATTTAGAGTTGAAATACAAAATCGATTCGTTTATACTGCATTATCTTTTCGCTAGGTTTTCATATTTCGTAATTGAATGACGTACAAAATACGAAAACATTTAAAGATTGATTATATTAAGCTAAATTCATCCTGAAACGAGCTTGATATGCTTGATATGAACAACTTACGATAGGTACTTTTAGGAACCCGTCTTCGCAATTTCGAGTTCTTGGACACTTCTACTGTCCACAATAATGGTTATCTAGCATAGGATTCAATAGTTACCAAAACCTTCTGCGCAAATTTTGTGATGAATTGAATTTTTATTTGTCGAAAAATTCCTTCTAATTTCATCAAACATGTATGTTAATAATGCGGTCTCTAAAATCGGGCAACAAAAACCACAATGCATTCTTGGGAGCCGTATAGAACTGGCAATATGTTGAAACAAATTTAATTGACTCGCCAATGCTAAATATCTATTGGATTGTGAGTTACACTAAACAGTTCTACACTATGCGAGGATACCGCTTTTTTGCAAAATAAAAAAATGCTATGTTTGTAGGAAAGGACAAGAAGCAATCCGATGAGGTAACCAGACAGTATTGTAGAAATAGCCATTCAGTAACCTTCAGAGGTCAATTGATTTTGTTCCAACTATAGACTACTCGTGTCCATGGAACTTATGGATGTTTCTACACTTTATCCCGGTTACTATGCACATGAATGCTATAGTTGATACCGTATTATGTACACCCCCATCTATAAGCCACCGTACACATATCGAATATGAAGTGAACCTAATAAAGCATTACAAAATTACGTAATCTTTTTTATATATATTCAAAATTACAATAGAAACATTACCATATGTATGTAACAAAATCAAAATATTCTTGTCGTCGATGTAGCCGTCGTACATCCTGATGACTGCTTTTATCAACCTTGGCAATCGTTCTATTACATTGATTTCCAATCGGTGGGTCGCGAAGTGTTTTCTGGCGGGTCACCACGGTTTTTTTTTAATATTAAGTTAGAATTATATTCTGAAATACCTATTTTTAATGTTTTCTTTACCTTAAGAAATTTACCTTGCTTTATATTGGGGCGGGGAGTCGCAGGTTATGTGAATTTAATAAAAGGGGGTCGCGACCCAAAAAGGTTGAGAAACACTGTTTTATTAGTTTTCTTATGGTTTCCGTTATTTTATTCCATTCATGTTGTAAATCTATCGGTATTCAAATAATTGCACATTTGGTACACATTTTCGATAAATCAAGTGCACGAAATGATTAAATTAATTATTTACGTAACAAGTGCTGAAAAATCTAATCTGGGTAAAATGTCACATTTTGTACAGACACAGCAGGTGTTCGGTGCCTTATGGACGGGAATGTATATGCACCCTATCCTGTTTGATAGGGTCCCTATCAAACAGAATACGGTTTGTCAAAGAGTACAATTCCGTGTAAGTTGACTTTACTTATAAACTGTACTCGGCTGAACAATCGACAGAACCTTACCTTAAATGTTAAATAAAAGATAAGATACTAAGACAACATCTGCTATCGCATAAGGCATGTAACACAAGAGATGTTGAGAGAACCATGTGTGTATTGTGAAGGCGCGTGTAAGTGCACGGAACAGATAGTGACCTCTGTAACTGCGCATATCCAAACAGAAGACTAGAGACACAATAAGAGTCTGGACACGAGAAGGCCACTTTTTGATTGGTCCTCCATTTTTGATCGGTTCCCGCTGATTTTTAAATCTGTCAATTATACTAATCTTAATTGTAACACATTTTTTAAAAAATATATGTTTGAAAGTTAATAAAAAACGTTTTTTGTCATACTATTCTAATTGTTTGTAATATCTATTAATCTGAAAATGTACATTTGGGTAGTAAAAAAATAATGTATATATTATATTCATAAACACTTCTCATAACATAACCTTTTTTGGCCACTTTTGATTGGCCCGCCATTTTTCATCTATTCCCGCTGATTTTTAAATCTGTCCATTATACCAAGATAATGAAGATATAAAGTAAAAAATCAAATCTTGTGTTCTATTTGATATATGTTATTTTATTATACTTATTTAAATGCGAAGTAAACAGAAGTAAAATATCGCCATAAACGTAAGAGTTGTTAAGAGTGGTTAAGAGTGAAATGGTGTAATATCTCTTTCTCTTTCGTGGGATTTCGATCAAACATGGCGGATATTGGCTCGTGTCCAGACTCTTATTATAGTGTCTCTACAGAAGACAGTTAAGGATAATTAAATTTGAGGTTTGACAAGTCATCTAGTGGCGAGGCCATGATGTAATTGTAGACAGGTGTTCCGACTCCCCTGGAGAATGTGTCATTATTTCGTTCTAGTTCTTCTGGCGGCCGCTAGATTGGCACTCAAGGAGAAAAACCATACATACACAGTTTACATACAGACTGTCGTTCTCGGTCGAAAGTTCGACACAAACTGCGTGTTTCTTTGGAATTCATTGAGGCAAGGGCTATCGTATACCGGCTCACATAAGAATTAGGAGTGTAGCTATTAACAATTTTGAGTTAAGCCGATCACGTTTTAATCGGACAGACTGTATAAGGTTAACCTTGTGCATATAATACCACTACAATCTCATTAACGCATACGTACATGGTTTTCTTACCACGGTGCCTCTCGCGACGGCCAGAGAAACCACGCAAAAATCGTCACAAAAAGCCGTTGGGGCAAAGATTCTAAGTCGGAACACCTGTCTATTACGCCGTGGTCGAGGCCATGGGCGTCCGGAGGGGGGTGCAAACGGGGCAGTTGCCCCCCCCTGGCTTTTGAGAAAAATTCGCTTATTTTTCAAAACTGATCTTTATTAAGTTTATACTAAAAAAGGGAATATTTTAAATTTCGGTTTTAAATTTTTAATTAAATTGGCACTATAAAATGGGTTAAAAAAAGTACGAGGGGTATATTTTTCTTTACCATCATCCCAAAGTTGCCCTCCCCTGGAAAAGAGTCTCCGGATGCCCTTGGTCGAGGCATTATTGTTTGGTGGTTAGCAACGAGAGAAGCATAGTCTCTGTTTTTACTACCTCCTTCTCTTAACTTCTACAAACCGCACTATTGTTACTGATCTACAATCTCTTATTATCTGTCTATCTAGAAAGGTGAATATTATAGATGCTCGTCTTTCTATATATATATACATTTGGGTTCTCTAGTTGTTAGCTTCAACACAGTTCAATTTTATTTGCCAAATTTAATAAAATTAGCATAATACCATATGGTATATAGTTGTCCTAAAATCGTAGCTTACAATTCATAATTTATAAACTCGGGTGCGAAAGCGATGGACCTTCAGAGCCTATTAAGAATAGTACCTAAACTATCATCACTCTACAATTCATTGCATACACAAAAGATAACTAAAATCACGTGTGAAATCACAATTAACGCGATACTCTATGCTTTATTAAAAGTTTAACATAATGCTCGAATTTAGAAAAATGTTTTCTCTGTAATAAACTCCTTAATATGTATAATGTTTGATATACGTACAATTCATTGTTCTTATATACTGCTCTAATATATTGTTTCTTAAATTAACGATTCAACTACATACATCGGAAATGTATTCGGTGATATTCTGCCAAAGTACTGCAATTTAAATTATTAATTTCTAACCGTGTTAGAAACGCCGTGACTAAATATTTGCGAAAAGGGTATCGAAGTGGTTTTGCAAGACAAGTTAGTTAAGCCGCGAGTAGCAACAGAGACAATTCATAGAGGATGGCGGCGTCGTCATCGTCGGTCTCGTGAAATACAGGGGCGAATAACGTTTGACATTTAATGCGTAGCCAAGCATTGGCTTAGATTACAATCGGTGAACGGTGATTGGCCTGGGGACGCGAAAGTTCACTCGACTCGAATGCTCTTTCGTCGGGGCTGTAGCCAACTCTCAAATATTTGTAGAGTGTTAGGGAAAAAAGTGATCGGGGCTGAGTAAAAAAAGAGTGAGAAATTGGATAGGCAGGCGACCGGCTGTTTCGTATCAAAGAGGCGTGGTTGCGTAAAAAATTCGATATCGAAACAGTGCACCGTAACCTCCCGTTGGAAATAATTGGAACATCCAAATGCCGACAAGAGAAAGAAGGAAAGAAAGCTTTGTTTATCCTTCACTATGGATGCGCACAATTTTAATATGAGTGTAACAAATGATTAAAAATTTATATGTAGACGTAATCGAAGTGTATTATGAAAAAAGTAATTATAACAAAAGTTGTAGAATTAATAAAGAATCGTCTTAACCAACGTAGAAAGTAAGAATGACCACGTGTATGCTTACAAGGGCGCATTAGAAGGTGCAATGTGGGGGAAGTTTTTTGACACTGGCTATACTCCAACAAGCGACGCAAAAAGCGCTTGAAGCACATACGATAAAAAGCAGCAGTCCTCGACCACGTGCTCGCAGGATTCTTGATGGCTAATTTTAAAATAAATAACGACGAAATAAGGAGAAAAGGACATATTAAATAAGCCGGAGAAGAAAAACCACGAGTAATTAATTGCATTTTTGTTTAGTGTAAAAACACTCGTTCTATGAAAAGTAGAGGAATAAAAGTAGAAATAGAAATATTTGCGTTTAAAATAAGTCAACAAGAACTTTTGTCAACTCGTTCGTGTCTGAATGAAAAATTAAAATTAGATAGGAGCGATATAGAAGATAACTATTCCCATCGCTCGTCATATCACGCTAATGCTATTTTCTTCTGCTCGTTTATTCCGTAACGATCGAATTTGTTCGCACGTAGCATGTATCTCGTGCTCATTGTCTGATGTAATGTGACATAATGTTTAGTTGCATGGCACTTCGCACTTGACAATAAAACGTGAATCCTTATAGTCATGATGAAAACACGCAGGACAGCTAGTAGTCACGTAGACGAGTAATGTTTCGTCACATTGTAGGCGCAGGTGCATGTTTATTCATAAAGTTACATCGTAATCTAGATATCGGTATAAATATCACTGAGCCAGAATCTCAGGTAGTGGTTGGTATCAATTGTTACAATAATTGAACGCGGAACTGTAACTAAGGAAACGCTAGACCAACCCTTAAACAACAATTCCGTTAATCGCTATCATAGACGTGCAAACATTATTGATCATACTTAAAAATGTTGACCTTCGATTGCTAAAAGATAGGGACAAATCTGTGAGCTTTTATCCAGCATCAATTGTTAAAGCGATCCAATTAGGTTTGGAATTTCAATTAATTCGCCAATTAGCCCACCTGAAATCCATTTAGACGTAATCTGATAGGAGGCAGCCTGAATCGCTCACTCCTCTGTGGCATCCGATGTGAACGCGGAGAGAAGTGCATTTGCTTTTGGAGCAGTCGACAAATTAGCGGTATTAGCGGCACGAGCGCGAATACAGATTTCGTGGAGTACAGTTTCCGTCTGGATACGCATGCAGCGAATTATTGAAGTTAACACACGCCAGATATCTGCCAACGCACAGTCGTACCTCAAACTGAGAGGGTGATGAAATAAATTTATTAAAATATCGTTATGCAACTCGAATCGTATCTTTATATTTGATTTTATGTAGCAACTCTCCAAAATGCGTTGCGTCACGTAAAACATCCGTTCCCAATTTAATCATGCCATCGCCTTTGATTTTATTCTTCAAACTGCTCTCTCAATATCTAAATATGTAATACAGAATATTCTAACAGCACAGATGTATCTGATGCATAAATGATCAATGCAGAATTAATGTTTTTAAAAGAATAAATGCAACAAACTTACTTGCACCGTCATGATTTTTTCCGTTATTTCATATTTTTTTATTAAACGTACTGCAGTATTAACTCTCGCCTGACGCACGGTTTTGAATCCAAACAAAACTATTTCTGTGATTCATTACTTATCGGTGTCAATATTCTAAGAATGGAAGAATTTTAGATTGTAACGTGATCAAAATCTAATGTAAAGGTTGTTCTGAGAATTGTGTGACCGATATTATATCGGTATCGATATTACACCGTCGACGGTGTACATTGTAGGGAAATATTCGGATTTTAACTAACTGTAAGTAACAAACTTTATCTTAAATAATACCTATAAGACACGCTTTTACGTGAGTCTATTTTAGATGGGTCCGCCAGTAACAGAATTATGATGTACAATGTACATAGTAATGCCGATTGACGAATCCAAGTGTCCTGTGGGGTTCATCAGGGCCTTATGTATGTGTCCGTATAGTGATTCCGCGTGTACTAGAAATTTCTAAAAGCAATGGTTCCGTGTGCACAGTAATTTTTAGAAATGTTGCATCTGGCGGCTCCGGAAGTGCTTATTCCTAATATTATTATAATTCTCTTACGTTGACCAGCAGATAAGCTTCCAAGGGATGTTCGGGTACCCGAACACTCAGATTTTTTTTAAAGATACTCAACAGAAATAGGTATCACGCAATTTTTCGTTCGCGCTCGTTTTCGGTTCTTCAGGGTGAAAACACCCCCTAAAGGTCAACGAGTGTTTCCCTACTTTCCAGTATACCATGAAAACTATAGTTGATATAAAAATATTGTTATAAAGAAAATTGAATGGTCTTTTATGCTGTATAAAACTGTGTAATCGAATTGTTTAAAACTCTTAAAATTACAAAGCTTGAACGATTTGAGTACACAGTTTTATAGAGCATAAAAAGCCGTTAAGTTTTCATTGTAATAATTTCTTTATATCTACTACAGTTTTCAAGAAATACTGGAAAGTAGGAAATCACACATTAACCTTTAAGGAGTGTTTTCACCCTGAAGAACCGAGAACGGGCACGAACGAAAAATTGCGTGATACTTCTATTCAGATTCTCTACAAACCTGTACAGTTTCAAAAAATTCGGCATGTTCGGATAACCGAACTTCCCTTGTTAGTCGAAGAAGAAACAGTTTAAGGGTTGTCAACCATTTTTGGGATAACACCAGTGAACACATCCTTAGTGATACAGGTAAAAATCCTGTCCGAAGTGTAGTGGTGGGCTGCCTAACAACGTTATGCTATCTGTCGCCTAAGGGTTGATCATAAACATGTTACTACCGAAAGAATGAACAGATTGATTAATAACAGTAACTGAAGATTGAAGAGAGAATAAAACGGTTGAATGGCAACGGCATGATCTAATTACTTGTGCAGAGGCCACAATAGGAGCAAGAATATATCGTTCGTAAATTGGAGGCGAGCACAATATAAGGTATCCCGATAGCTCGTTACACGGTCACGATGATATAAACTTGCCGAAGGGTAATCAAGTAATGAATACATCGCCTGCGAAGACCGTACGTATATAAATCATGCCGGAGAGGATACCAGGGTGAGCCCTTATCTCCAATCAGTACATTGATTGCACGCAGCCAGGTCAAATACCGGGCTTTGCTCGACGGCTCGGTTCAGGCACGATAGCTTATTCAATTTCCGAAGCGGCCATTCACCATTCAATTCGGCAGTTATCAAGCTCCACCTATCCCCTATCTGTATTTTACGTGGCTTTCTAGGAATCCTGCTCCCCATGAAAGAAAAGAATTGGGTTATTTAGGGGTCGGAGGGATATAAATGCGGCTAATTTAACCGTGTGAAGTACGGATTCAGCCTGAAAATGCTGAAAAGGAATCGTTCTTAATCTATCGGTCCTTGAAATTTCGTTAAAATTATTTCCCCGATTTTAATTGCTTCTAAAGTTAAATGTTATCAAGAAGACGAGTGAGCGTCGAAGGAGGTTAGTAAAATAGTGAAATGGAATATTTTGGGAACTGAAACTGAGTATTGCCGAATGAAGTGCTTTTGTTCCTCATTTGAACTACGTTTAGGTAAATAGGTATACGGTGTAATTCGATGCTTATAAGAAGTAGTCATAGAGAAGAGAGATCTGACAAGGTATAGTAACGCCACCTATGACATGATGAAATTTTTATATATACCACGTTACCGTTTATGAACAACCAAACACTTTTTGATATTCAACATTTTTTCTACTTCCATTGGTTTCTGAAAAATTTACCTACATAAGTAGTTCCGTCATCAAGGTTGAGAGTAGTCTCTAGTCTTCGAATGTGAATATCAACAGATAAGGAACAATATGTATGAAATATTTTTTAATACTTTATCCATGTGCCAAATTTCATCAAAATCAGGGATTGACAATTGGGCGATATTCCTATTAATATTGGTGACTTCAACGTAGTTATTTTAAGTCCTCAGCACTTGGAATCGACTCCGTCACAAGCGTTCCGTGTACCTCCTACTTTAGCGTTGATATTTTAAACAATGGCTACCACAACTGCACGTTCCTTTGTACTGTTTTACAAAACCGAAATTAAACAGGCACGATTACGCGGTACATTTCCTAAAGCATACGGCTATTACTCAGCATCTATCCGGCAGAAGCAAGACTCGCTTTCCGCAGTGTACATAGATAATGGAGCTTAATTAATTGCTCGTGATGCGCACTCTGGGCTGAGCAAACACATTTACTTATTACCATCCATCTTGAGTGGTGCCTCTCAAGGGAATCGATTCCCTAAGTGCACAGGGCTGATGATGACACGAATTGTCGAAGAATCGACACGTGATCGCAACAAAATCTCTAATAAAATTTTCGACCAGGGACTGAATACTCCACCTGGAGACGCATTAATTTGTCGCACACCTTTGACCAGTCACCGAAATTGACTAACTATAATTACATTGCTCATTTAGAATACTCATTTATCACGCAGTTACTTGTATAATCGGTGTTGCATCAAAGTCAATCCCCTCGATGGAATCATCAACCGACATTAATTCGTCCCATTAATCAAGTTTAAGTGAAACTGTTTGGACGTAATGAACCTACCGGTAATGGGCAGTAGTTAATACTTGTCTACGTTAATCGCCACGCCCGTGACTGGCAATGCAGAACAAGGAAGTCTCGCCTAGTGATCGTTATTGACTGGTACAGATCCCTTGGGTCGTAAGTGACATTTACGCGATGCATTCAGGGTTAAACTTGCCCCGGAGATGGGAAAGGGGCAAAACGCCGTATCTCACTTCCGGTATCTATACGGTCACTGAGTTTCCCTGACAACGAGACAACAACAAACGCCTAATGGCCAGTGTTTGACTTAAAGTTTAATTTCCTGACCAGAGGATAGTGCTTAAAGTGTCCTTCCTTTCGTCCTCGTCTCCTTTCTCATCGTTTTCCCTTGGGTTCCACTTTCTGCCCACCCCGGTCTTTCTCGCTTTCATTGACTCCCTTGTTCCTTTAAGCCTTCTTTTCGCGATACTGCTGTATGACTTCGTCTCTACGATAAGCTTACCCGAGTAATAGACCGGTAATGGCTTTTATGAAATGTTAAGCAACGAGCAACGATGGCCACATCCTCGGGAGACATGCCCCATAGTACATTATTGCTTAATTGATCCCTTGACAGTGAGTGAAATTGCGGATCTATGTATGTACATACGTGTCCCGTAATGTTCCACGAACTGGTACAGAATGATGATTGATTTTAGAGAAGTACCTATGCACCTACGATCGCTGATATATCTTTAAAATTCTTTGTGTTTACACTGAAGCTCGCCTTGAAGTAATTAAGAAAGCAGGATGTTATACTAAAAATTTGGTGTATGAGATGTGTCCATGTTCGATATAGAGCGGATGTATATTCTCTGTAGCCTGTCGATTTTTTCTGTCTTGTTTGCCTGAATTCTGCCCTTAGCAATGGTTTTGGTCTCTTCTGATTGGTGAATTAATAGGTACAACTGGGAAAAAGAAACTCGATGTGGGCTATTTGTTAGGACGAGTTGAGATATTTAATGAGTACCATGGTCATTCTATTTAAATGTGCTGCAAATCGAAGACTTTGTAACGCGGGTAATTCATTTCCCATTAGTGAAAATAAAATTATTGGATACATGCTAAGCTTTATTTAATTGCTCATTAGATAGAATTTCAAATCATCCTGCCTCTACACTTATGTATGCATATGTAATGCTTTAAACTTATTAATGCCATATATCCACTATACATATCTTAAAAGCACGATACCAATGCTCGTTTAAAACAAAATATTTAACTCGATTTTCGTACTATAGAATAAAACGAACAACGTTATTGCATTAAGTGCAAAATGATATTATATTTGATACACGAACTTGCAAAATAAATGACGAAATGAGCCAATAACAAGATAACATTAATAGTATCTGTCATAATAACGACAAAATTTACTTACGACTTACTGAAAAAACATGCCCTTTTTTTGATTTTCTTTTCATTATTCCTATTCAAATTTGCTTTCTAGAGAGATAGTACAAGAATTTTATATGAAAAGATGGACTCGAATAAAAAATAAAGTGTACTTTCGATCTCAACATTAATCCCAAATATTAATAATTTCAACTTGTAATTAAAATTTTGTTTCTATACGTGTCACTTTTATTTCTTCATTCCTTTAGTGGCGATTCCATTTAGTAGATAGATTTGAAAACATGGCTTAACAAGGAAGAATACAATTTAGCGTCTACAAAATAATGCATCAGACTTGGTAAGCCTCAAAATCTTAACTGTGCCTGGCGGGCATAGTATCTGCGTGAAATACACGTGGTCGTGGCACTGACCCCTGCAATGTAACCCCTCTTGGTAACTGACGTGTATGCACGAGGAAAAAGTTTTGGGGTTGCCACGTACATTTCCACCCCAGTGGGTTCTCTCCCCAAAATTCTTATGGGCGGTGGTGTATAATGAAAAAAAATAGCCAATCAGAAGACAGATGGTCACGATACTCGCCCATATTATACTCGTGTTAAGAAACAGATTTTCAGACTTTCGATTTAATTTATCGACCAAAATTGCGCGCCGCCTGACTCTTGTCCTTAAATCGAGAAACGTGTTTAAGGGTACCCTCCGGCCAAAACGCTTGAAAAATACGTGATTTTCATGAATTAAAAAAAAGAAACTGAACAACATACAGGGAAAAAGCTTTTTGGACTTTATTACTACATGTTTGAAGAACAAACAAATCAATAATTGTTTGAATTTTATCAATTTTTGCATTAGACACACAGCATTCATTGTACCACTGTAGAAATTAGGGCACTTGACGGACGCCATCAGAACTCGTTACAGGATCGTCTGAAATAAAAAACTAAAAATATTCTTGAAATAGTCTCGGGTTAAAATAGACCGGGGTTGGCCAGGCTTCATGATAGCCTATATTTTCTGCAGGGTCTAGAGACCATGCAAAATTTGGTCCAAATCAGTCAAAGAATTTAGGCATTAATACATTATAATTTAAATGCTGCAACTACAAGGTGCCTGAATCCTTAATAAACAAGCATTTCATCGTGTTCTGTCCCATACAAAACATAAAACGTAAGTTTGAAGTCATAGAGTCACTAGAAAAATATAATGTCAGTGTTTCTTAAATGCTCAGGCCTATCGATAGCAAGGAGCTTGATCCTTTCAGCTGTATCTACGGCAAGGGGAGCAGGAAGGGAAGCAAAATTTATGCAAACCGTTTCACATAATATATTGTTAAATGGGCCGACGAAGGTTCTGAAGTGATAAAAAGAAGAACTATGAGAACAGAACAACCAAGCCCAGGGAACGCGAGAGAGAACGTGGGGGGTTGACAGAGGGGATCGGAGTATAGTCCCATGTCCCCAGCGTCATGAATCATGCATTCTCATCCCCTAGGAACGAACTCGAGCGCTCTGTGGTAGCGTGATCCGTCCAACAAATAAACAATGTTATTTGTTCTCTGGGATCTCGACCCATTCGCAGTGGTCCAAAAGACTTCATGAGGACGGTACAGAAGGACGAGCCTCGGAGTTCCGCACTTTCGTAAACCAAAACGTCGAGAGGGAAGATGAGGTTCGCTTTTCCGTAACCTCTGCTTCTTTTTCTCGCGCCAACTCTGCTTTCCCCCCCATATTTTTGCTTTCCTCGTTTCGCCTTATCGTTCTCCTTTCACTGCCCTTATTTTCTAACAATGGTATCCACCTTCCAGGGCCAATAGAAACGCTCGTATGCAGCGATTGTGTAGGATTATCTTCTCGTTTACATATTGATCATTATCGGTTCACGTTATTTACTCTCATTCGATAGAGGAATGTACAAGTATCTCATAAACTTTTTGAAGTTTCTCCTATGTATTACTTTCAGGTCTGATTAATACATTTTTTGTTCACAAAACGAATTCCTTCGGGATCTTAAGACCTTTTATTAAACATGAAAGAAATGCGTAATGAGTGGCATACTTACTCATTTAAAATTGCCTTATTTTATTTCGTCTTCTTCTCTGCCATTCTGTCTGGCATTTCTGTCATTCTGTTGATGCACGTCCTTTCCATATAGTCGTGCTTCATAAACTGCACAGGCTGTAACCTCCAGAAAACGTACGACCGACATCCCGGTGTGCCTTGTTTCCTGTCCTCGGCGGTTAGTAGGCTCGAGTCCACGATAAAAATGCGCCGAAATCGCATGTGAATGGTCCTGAATGGTCTTGCGAATAATGGGGCACTACTGTATGTAATAGAGAGTTTATCACAACTGGCAATTATGTACATATGCCTAAGAACCTACCAAGTTGCGATTGTATTAAAGATCTATGTACAAAAAACATTTAATAGAAAAGTACATATGAAATTTAACAACTTGTAATATCTTTTGAGTTGAATATCAACTAAATTTTATTTTAATTACACATAAAATATAAATTTTTGATAACACGCGGTGACGGTTTTGTTGAAAATTGCATTTAGTCGTCGAAAAATGGCTGGTCGGTTTTGGTATGTGATCGGTCGACAAATATGACACCTGGTTGAATCTTTTACTCTTCCTGTTTCCGTTTAGTTCATTCGCTCTCGAGTAGATGAGAAGCATCGCCTTGTGTGCGCTAAGTCCGTTAAACCATTTTCTTCATTATATTTACAATACATTACTTTTATCAGTAAAATCGCTGTGTATACTTAATAAAACCCAACAGATTTATACATGTATAATAAAAACCTGGAATAATTATATCTCTTATTTCTATAAACTGATGTTGCTTTGTATATCAGGGTAATTTGTCTAAAATGCACCACTTGATATATTTACAGTATTTAATCTAAATGTTATTTTTTCCTCTTGTTGCAGATGAACCGTCCTATTCAAGTGAAGCCAGCGGACAGTGAAAACCGCGGAGGTGAGAACAAGCAATCGAACCAGTATATCTCTTCATCAAATTTTGATAATATGATCACATTTGAAATTGAACAGAATGAATTCATAGAAAATGCTTAACATAATTCTATAATTAATTTAAATCTTCAACAGTGTATACACATACGTATATTTAATATTCATTTACCTTTATATATTTAATATTCTCTGACCTATTCAGAATTTTTCCGCTTTTTCAGGCAGAGAAAAAATATCGTCAAGTCAAAGATTTCTAAGAGTGCCTAATAATACACAAAGATTAATGTCTCATATATTTTTTTGGCACAATATCAATATTTCTGCTGCTTTTTATGGAAAGGCGTTGAGAGGTTTATGAGTAATGATGTTTACAATTTTATAGGGTTGTTACTGTAAACTATATCTCTATTTATTCATAATAGTACAAAATATATAACAAAGAATGCGTTATGGGTTAAAAGATTCAATAAAAGGTAACCGATTGAATAGTTGGTTATGAAATATTATTATTGAACTGGAAAGCATTCTCTGTAACATAAAGTAATACTTGTTGATAACCGATACGTAACTTTCAACCAAGTAACAAAATAGAACGTCCCGATATAAATTGATTTCCATACATACAAAGCCTATGCATCGTTCTAATATTATGCCCATTGTTTTCATTTCAACGAAAATCCACCAATAATTTGGAATCGTATAGCTTTTTACGCCATTAAGCCGGATCCAGACTTGAATGCGTATACGCTGAGCAAGGCTGAACGCGCACGAATATTCTGATGTGGACGGGAGAAACGGTAGTCAGGGCCGCATGCTTCTACGTCAGAATGGGTGAGCGTGGACGCATATGCTAGTGTGGACGTGTCATTCGTGGTGACTCTACGCATGCGGCCCGACTCGCGAATGCCGACGAAGGAATATGGTCTGAGCCGACTGTTGTCAGTTTTCTTCCACACATCAAAGGGAGTTTGGAGTGCATTGCGCTCAGCGTAGAAGATAGAAGCAAATGAGATACTTTTCTGAATTATTGAAATATATTGTAGCCCATATGAAATTACAGAGGGCTAAGTCATCATTTTTCCAGATTCGAAATTGTTTAAAAAATACAAATTATCAAAGTTTCCTGTTTTCGATGATTTTTACGAAACGGCTACAGAAATGAACTTTAATGATATAAATTATTGAAGACATGAACTTGCGTCTTTTTTTTAATCATGAAGGATGGATCTATGTCAGGGCTGCACAGGGTGCTGTTTTCAGCGCCTAGCAGCGAGCAACCAGCCGTCCGTCGAGCTGTCCCGTTACTAAGGGTAGAATCAGTGAGGAGAACTGCAGTAGTGTGTTTCGCAGCGGTTTTTTGTCGTTTTCGTAAAGAACGGGAGTGGCTGATTTCAAGTCTTTTGGATTCGCACCTACACTACTGCAGTTCTCCTCACTGATTCTACCCTTAGCAATGGGACAGCTCGAAAGAAACGCTGCGCTCGCAATAAGGAGTTGTTCCTTCGATGCCATCTTTACGACTGCGAAGTGGGCTAAGCTAAGCACAGAAGTTGGTGACGAAAGACACATGGCACTTTCGACCCCTCCGCATGCGTCATTCGTGCGCGCTCAGCCTTTTCAGCGTACCTGTACGCATTCAAGTCTGGATCCGGCTTTACAGAGGCTAAATTTTATAAAAGACTAAATGTCATATAGACAGGCCATCGAATCCAATAAATTAAAAATACTGGATAACAATGGACCACGTACCAAGTTCATGAATATTAACTGATACAACGTTATATAAACTTGTAATAATACATGGTACATATTTATAGGAAAACAACATTTATGAACAGCCACCAAGTAACACTGACGTCTATCAGACAATTTTTCTTGTCATTATACTTTTCCTAGCTTTGTGTTCTCGTTTAATCTTTCTTCTTCACAGCACCTGATAAACTTCACGGATAATGAGAAATTTTATCGTTATTGCTTGTGGGTAGATGCACACTTTTATCGCTAGACTAATCGGAGGCAATAAATTTCAGAATAAATAATCTTTATCGTCGTTTCTTTTATGACAAAAGTAACGCCATTTTACTGGTCGTGAAGTAATAAACATGAAACTTCAAAGGAATTCAATTTAATGAATTCAGTGTTGACCTGTAGGGTTAATAATACGCGGTGAATATTATCTTAGTCACCGATTTACGTCATTCTTGTGCATAATATTCATGTAGAATTGTTTCCAATACTTTCGTGCCATGGCTATTATATTTATGAATAACAAAGTTAAAGCGTTTCGTCCGATACTGTTGAATACTATGCAATGATAAGAGCACCCATAAATTCCTATGATAGTGCTGAGTTGGAATTACATAGTGAGTCACGTCATGATAAAAGCGAATACTGAACTCCTAACTTCTGAATTAATTGAAAATTACTATGATAAGTTAGAGAAACTGGTTTACGAAATTTAAAGAGATTCAGACGTAAATGCAAATTTTTTGAATGTGTGTTCAGCTAAAACTGTTTGAAACAAATTACGTGTTAATATATGGAAATGTGATTAATCAGGATAAAATATACATACATGCATACATATTTATGCAATGGTGAGATATGGTTAGTAAAGAATTAAGTCCACCAGACAATAGCTTATTCAAGAATTTCTTTTTACTAAAAAATAAATATTACTATGACTATTCACATATTGTCCAAAGGTACCGATTTTTTAATGCTTGCCAAAATTCAGCATTTTCAAATCTTTGAGAATCTCAAGAACAATATGAAGCAAGAACGGGAATACATACGAAACCAGTAAAAACAGCAATAAATGAACGTAAGTGAGAAAGAATTGTATTTTATTAATTGTTCCCCGTGTGATCGCTTTTTCAACTATCTTCTTCTTTAAAGTTTGAACTAGATTAGTATACATGTACTGTTTCATAAATCATTGCGTAAAACGAGGTATTCGATTTTTAAAGTTCAGTGTTACATATTCTGCAGTATACAGAATACCTAATTGGATGTATATTATTTTATGAACGAAAAACTCGCGAAAAAAAGTTAAGATAATTAATATTCTCTGAAAGGAACTAATTGTAAGGTAGCTTCGCAGAGACTTGTACCCGTTTCCACAGTGTTAAACATTCGATTTCTGTACACACGTAAGGAGAGATTCGAAATGAAGCATTACAATATCGATTCTTAAAATTCATGGAGCTACGAACCCAGAGGACTTTATACGGTGCAATTCGGTAAAGTCCTCGGCGATCCTCGACATCGTTCGCTCAAACGCATCTGAATAGAAAAGCGTACGACATAAATCGTGGAAAATGTGGAACGAGAAGGAGCAATCGGCAAAAGGACGAAGCTGGGAGTATGCGAAGGCGAAGGGAAAGGAAGGCGAAAAGATATATTCGTGGAAAGGCACCGAAGAAAGAGAAAACCGGGTTAAGGAGTGGCATGAGGGAAGTAGATGAGGGGCCCCCCCGTAATTCATATGCTAATGTGGCGTAGATGCCATTGTAATCTCCGGTCGCCTGCCTCAGTGTAGCCCCACAAAGCCTCAGTTTGACGCGGCTGCAGGAGAAGCAATCCAAAGCTGAACGCTGACATTGCTTCTGCGCTACTTCTGCTGCCATTACCTTATATGGTATACCTATGTAGATAAGGTATATATATGTAGTCAGAGACTTTAATCAGGAGGTTGCGGAACTTGGTTAACCACGTATCCGTTTTCAATCCTTACAGAATCGGCTATTAGCAGTACATAATGTTCTTTTATCGTCAAGTAGGTAACGATTTACCGATTGCCTTCTTACATCCGTTGTTGCTCGCTCTTTTCCTTCAACACCTTTGTCGATAACCTTGATATTTGTACGCGCATAATTGTTGAATAAAGGATTATTGTAAAATCTCTCACGAGGAGACCAGACCCAGACCAGAACTGCAAACACGCTTTTGTAGGATGAGTCATAAATCAAATTGAATTACTCGGCGAGCCGTTCAAGAAACGCTCCCCTTTTGGGTGCAACTAGTCATTTCTTTCGAGATATTTGCCTTTCCGAGACATTCGGAATTAATATTTGTCCGCGTTACACGGTGGTAGGGCGCGTAGAGCGTTAACTCTTAAATCCGGAGATGTTAGACCCATTCCCATTATGCGCAATTCGGACAAACGTTAATAATTCCGAATGTCAACCCTATTATAACCGATTTTTTTACTTATATTTTTTAAAAAATTTCGAAACTAGAAAAATGATGACTTAAACATCCCCTGTTTTCATATGGACTACAATATATTTCGATGTCATCAAAATCCCAGACATCGAGGTACAAAAGTGATCGACTTGGTGTAGAATGACCCTTACGCGATTTGAGACAAGTGTCTCTCATCTGCTTCTATCGCCCACGTTGAGCACAATGCAGTCCAAACTCCCTTTGATATGTGGAAGAAAACTGACAACGGATGGCTCGAGCCATGCGTCTTCGCCGGTATTCACGAGTCGGGTACCATACGTTCAGCAACCACGAATGACCCCTCCACACTATACGAGCATATACGTTGACGCTCGCCCGTTCTAATATAGACGCATTCGAGCCTAGACCCCGTTTAACACGTCCACATTAGAATGTACTGACTACTCAATGTATAGTACTCATCCAGGTCTGGCCCCGACTTAACAGTGATAGAAGCTGTGAGTCAAGTCTCATTTATAGCTCATGAAAGCTTACGCTTTTGTAGGATGAGTCATAAATCAAATTGAAGGACTCGGCGAGCCGTACAAGAAACGCTCCCCTTTTGGGTGCAACTAGTCATTTCTTTCGAGATATTTGCCTTTCCGAGACATTCGGAATTAATATTTGTAATAATGTCAGTTTTTTTAGACTACTTTAATTTCATTTTTTCAAAAAGATATCGAGTGAAAAGAAGGGTGACAGTGTTAATACTTTAATTCACGAAGTGACGAGTTAAGATAGCTATCCGAAATTTGTCTCATTGTTTCAAGTGTCTCGTTCGCCTTTTATGCGTCAACTCTTTACACAAGCTATTTCGTAGATCTTGTCGCACAGTTTAATCACATGGTTTTATAGCCGCCTCTATAGTATGATAGCGCTTTACGGGTGAAGTAATATCCTATCAGCAGTACACAAGACAAATCAAGTTTCTACTGCGATTCGCTATTGCATTAAAACGCTAAACAGTGTCAAATGGTTTCGCCCTGTGAATCTTATCGTAGCTATTCTTTCAACAGCTTTACTAAAGACACAACCACTTCGTAATTGTTCTTCACGTAAACTCACCTTGCCAAGAACCAAAAGAGGCATATTCAACTACGTATGTCTCCATCCTTATCAACGAACCTTTGCCTCCACATAATTTTAAAGAATAGCCTTAAGGAATAGGTATACAGAATCAAGTTCTACGTGGGTTTCTCACGCCTTTCAAGCCTAAGCAGGGCTGATTGTCTCGCGAAAGCAGCCGGAATTAAGTGTACAACGACGGAAACAGGTTTGAGTAATGCGTATCTCCCGTGGAAGTTGCCTGAGCTCAAGGGTAGTCGAAGTTCCTGCGAGTGGATAAGGGTGGCTTCTGTACCAGAGCTAGTTGAGCAAGTAGATAAGTTTCGATCCCTCGGCGAGCCACCTTGCTTCCACCGCCATCACTCGCCCTACTATGTTCGAGCAGATAAACGTATCCTGGGATATCGAGACTCTCGAAGGCAGCCTTCATTGCCGGCAACTTTGAGTTGGCCGGCGCTACACGAACCGCTTCGGTCCGAGGCTGTTGCGAGAAATCCTCGCGGATTATGAGAGGACGACGTACTTCCTCACGGGGCGGGAAATGATGTCATAAATAGAACGGCGCGGGATAAAGTTACGCTTGGGTCCGTAATTACGGCCTATTTAACGATCCTTCTGTTGACGAGAGCGCAAGAATTTCGGTTGGATTAATCTTATAAGGCGGCCCTGTTGGATTTTGTCACTCTTCGAAAATATTACATATATGACAAATTATGAACAATATTATTAACCGATCGCCCTTGCATTGCATCCTACGCTATTTGTGATGGCAATGTTACATATAGATGGTATACACCAAATATTCTGTAGTATACTCTGGATGACTAGTCCATTGTTATATGCCCAATAATTATCTGCAACAGCTCAGCTATATAGGTTCCCCCGAATGTTGAATGGTCCCCTCGTAAACGTTAAAGAAAACGTTTTGAATCATTAAAAAAAATGATCTGAAAGTGTATTCTCATGGAACATCTGTCCGCTTATTCGATAGCAAGAGTTCTACTAGAAATACGGGTCAATGAATAATTTTGTGCGATTACTCTTCAACAGAATGTTAAAATTCACATAGAGTTCTTTTTCCGAGGTAAGGTATTCATACCGAGCATGTTTCAGATTCTTCATTTAATTCAATTTAGCCAGAAAAAAGAATTTAAAGACACTTAATTGATAACCTTCATTAACGTCTATTAAATTAAAGCCGGAATTAATGAACACGGTAGGAATACAATACCTTCCATCCCTATACGTTGCGATATTATTCTATTCGTGGCTTTAATCGAATCAACTGGGTAATCGCTGGATAAGAGCGAAAACCAATCTAAGGAAGGAGCGGGTAAAAAAGGAAGCTCGCCAGGTTGGCGAGCAGGCAAGAGAAAAGGAGACACGATGTCAAACAAAATGTTCGCTTTGTTCTCGGTGTCCAGCGAGAAGATAATTTCCCGAGGGTTAATTCCTTCCTCGATTTCTTGGAGGCCTGACTGGGAAAGGGGGGAGCGCGAAGGGCACGTTAACACTTAGCTCGGGCAACAAAGGTCCAATTCTTGGTCCCCACGGTGTCCCGGCACGACAATAGGAACGAACGCTCGATAAAAAGTACTCGGGGCTTAAGGAAGGAGGAATTCTCTGTGAAGGGAAAGGAGGAGAAAGTGTGAGGAAGTGAAGAAGGACGGATGAGAAAGGGCAGTTTGGACGAAGGAGTAAGAATTCACGGAGAACGGGGATGCAACGAGGCTGCAAGTCAGGCGAGAATCTAATTTCCCGAGACAAATCCTTAAATGTGCCCTGGAGCCTGACTGGAAGGCGCGGGCCAGGCTACAGACTGGAATGAGCTCGTGTCTAGCACCCGCGACGACGACCTTTAACTCGGTTCGCCAATTTTGCATCTCCATAACCTCGCGAGAACGCGTCATTAAAGTTCATTCACGCGGGGAATGCGGTGAATCGAAAGCGCGAGCTGCTGCCGCCTTATCCAAGGAATGTAAAATTGTGATAAAACCGTTACGCCCGATTGAAGACCTCGCTGCCAACCGCGTGACGAACTTTGAGAACTTTCAGTTGAGACGAAAAATTATGACTCGCTCCAACTGCGATTCTTGAATAAATGAGTGAAGGAGTCTTTTCTCCCAATGTGCTTAAGTCATAAATGAATTATTAGAGAGCAACGTAGTTTTCAGTACCTACGTTAATCTCTTGTACCTATTTGGATTCATGAAATCCGATCTACATAAACGTATTCTTGCAGTTAAACAGATTTTTACGACTTCTTTTGCAAGGGATAGGTACCTACCACACACAGAGTGGTCTACTATAACTCCGATGGTTGGATTGATATTACAATGGTAAACTAATTATTTATTTTCTATTCAGATGGTTTACTTTGTGTGGCTAGTTAGGTGGTGGTGCTATTTTCTATCCGATCACTCGGAAGAAATAAAAGAAGTGTGCTACAATGTATAATGACGGTAAAGAGAACACTTGGTCGAACTCCTGAAGGGAGGGTATATGAAATCTTGTCTTTGAAAGGGTACATATAGGCAACGAAGACAACGAATGGTGTATTTTGGGCCCAATGGCATTTCTTTGTTTCTGTTCTGTATTACAGAGTGCATGATGGACGACGGGAGCACCAGTGCCATCTTCTGGAAGTAGGAGGCACCGGTGGCGGCCGCTGAAGGTAACTTCGACTTCCAGGAGATAGCTAGCTTCCTTCCAGTACCTCTATTCTTCTTTTTCTCCGCAAAATCGGCAGAAGGAGAACTTCTCTAAGAGAAAAACGAATTTTCCTCTCTCATCACGCCATCACCGCTGATTCAGCCAGCACAGCTCGCCGCAAAGTTCATTTTGCTGCTCGCTAGTGTTTGACCCACGAAACCTAGCATACCTTCACGAACTTCCTTCCCCTCCCACGGCCGCGGTTCAATTTCTTCGCCCTGCGCGCGGCCAATATACACATATCTATCTTCCAATGAAAGCAGAATCCAAATTTCGAGGATATCAGACCCTTACTAAATTTGTCCAATAGTGAAACTTTGTCGGATTCGCAAAATTCATTCTTCTTTTAATAATTTTGATACCGCGCGGTTGCTCGAGTAATTGGAAGTGAAATATTCCGCGATAATTCGGCCTCTATATTCCGCGATTATTCGCCTGATTGATTTTGCAAGGAAATTCGTCGTAGCATTTCATTTGGTAATCCGAGGGGGAAAAAAGAAAAATAATTGGATATCGATGTAATTCGGTTTGCGCGAAACAACGTGTCTTTATCGGAAACCTTTTCCCCAATTTGAATACCGTTCTGCCATTCCTAATCCATTTCATCCAAGAACACGAACATACAGCGTGGTACACTGTAAGGTATTACAAATAATGTTGTGCGTACCCACGTGCGTGAACCTTTACCCAGTAGCCGTAAACTTGTCGTTCGTGTTTTTTGCTCTAGTTATTGCGCACCGACGTTATCACATTGTTCAAGTCTCGTTACGACGGGATCTGTGTGGACGCTCTTAGATTCATATAAATTATTCCTCTCTAGCAGTATATTTCGAGTTTGACTACTCGAGAAAATGTCCAAAAAGTAAGTGAACGAGGGAGAGCAAATTATCTTAGAGCGTCCGCCAACCGTACGTTGCAGATAGCTTCCTTTTTTGTTCCGAAGGTCGAATATATCGTACCCCTCGTAAAACTCAAGACCCTTTATTAATTCCCAATCTTCAATTTTCACCTTATCCCTTCGTATGGACAACCGCCTTAAGCGTACATATTATACGCTCTTTACAGCTATGACCATAAAATAGTGGCTCGCTCGTTGGATGTGTTGTCTCGTTCGTTGTCGATGTGTTTTTTTATCATCTTTGTAAATATTTTCTGATTATGATGTCAGCTACGTTTATCTTATTCTATTACTTAGATATAATTCTATATGAAAACTTTTTGCCCTTTCCTTGCCTTCTGTTCTGCAAAATCCTTGATAAAAAAAACAACCCTTTCACGAATTTCCATTAACCACATCTTTTGTCACGTAGCCCCAGTGGATCTCGCACATCCACAGTTATTTATTATCGGTGTTATACAGGGGTACACGTACACACAGAATACACAATCAGTGCATATGTTTTTAAAAAACATTCGCGTCTCATGATTGCCGAATTCATTGGTTTACAATGATGAATGTGGTACAGTGAAAAGAGATATAAAAAAAAATTGAAACCAGCTGCAAAAAATGCTTTTCAATTTAGCGGTGAATTTCGGAAATCGCTTTCTTTTCAAGTTATAAACACTTTCGTGTGCGACAGGGTTATGAAATGACACGTGGCGATTAAATTATTTTCCTGATGAGAGAATTGTCAGAAGTAATCCATTTTTTGCAATAACGATTTTGAAGTGTTGGCAAAATATTTGGAATTTTATTTCATGAAATGTCTTTGCAAGTTTATCATTCCGATAACAGGTGTAGTTTCCTACTATAGTATAGTGTATTTCCTATTAAATTCTACTACTAAGAATTCGCAACATGAAAATGTTCGTCTCTTCGCTAATAGTTACGCAAATTTCGAATAGTACCTCATCAAGAAAGAATGGCACTGCTTAGCATTACTCAATTTGCCAGGCAATCTTACAAAATATACTACAAAACAAATGTGTTTATAACTCGAAGAAGAAATACGACTGTTGTGTTTGCACTCCGAGATGAGAAAAACAGGCTCTTAAAATTTAGCGATCTACTTTACAATTACTCTGTTACTGCACATACTTACCGTGTATGTTTCGCATCAAAGCATTTACTCGAGGAGTAGTGAAAATATCGAGACAATCAGGCCCAAATAAGCTCCACGAAATGATAAACGGCATCATAATTTTCGATCGATTCTTCTTCTTCGCTATTTCTCTGCACAAATTAAAATTAGCCGTAGATTATTAAAAGGAAAATGATTAAGTGGCGTGTGACCCTTTATAAACGATATGTTGACCTCAGCACCACGCGGCACACTCGTTGGTGGCGTTGTCTACGCTTCCAATACGTACCTTCTATTTTAATAATAGACCATAAATATGTCTATCGATCTTATAAATGTCCGCATTAAAGTCACCACAACATAAAGCTATTATAAAAGAAGAAGACATAATGTTTTCTACAAGGCTCGAATGTTAGTGTAGACGGCGCCACCATCGAGAGTTCTGCCCGTAGTTGAGTCGCTTGTACGCCCCATTCGGTTTTTACGCGACACCGTCTTTTCTCCATCTGTTTCTTCGGCTTGTGGCGTAGGATGTAGGATTCAAATTGATTTGATTATCTTGATTTCCTTTGTAATCGTTACTTTATTACTTTACAATCCCCATTGAGATACATTATCGTCACTGTCACACGTGTACGTCGTGTTAGATACTATTACCGATGTCTCTATTATAAACGATATTTTATTGTCCTTGTCGTTTTATATCCATTCTATATTCGTACCGTAAACGCATATATGTATACATATACACTCACGCAGTTCTCAGCTGCTGTTTCAATGTAATCAAAACAATGGCCGTGCAGGCCACGTGTCCGTGTAAATTTTGCATATAACACAGACCATATATGTATATATCTATATATCTATATACATATATATATATTTATTTATTTGTACCCTTACCCCCTTCCCCTTAGGATGGTGGATGCTGGTGTAACCGTGTAACTTTGTCGTTCTCGGTGTTAGCCGCAAAATCTCTTTTAATGCCTAAAAAGCGCTATAAGCGAAACTGGTCCTTCCTCAGCACACGGACTAACGGATCTCTTTGTTTTTTTTTCTCTGTTCGCTCTACTTCGACACGCGGACGACCCGCAGACAGAAAGCTGTTCGTGGGAATGCTCAGCAAGCAACAAACCGAAGACGATGTCAGACACTTGTTTACTGCCTTTGGTACAATAGAGGAGTGTACCATCCTTCGAGGACCTGACGGCAGTAGCAGAGGTGAGTAACAAGCATTCATTCTAAACTTTAATCCTATGCTTGTATAAATAGCGTTTAATACGATGTTGCGTTTATACCGTGAATCAATATTTTTTACGAAAATAAAATAACGAAAATTTGTCTAATATGAAGATACATATTGCTGATATTCTGTGTATACTCTGTGAACACATTGTGTACCAAAATTGGCAGGCTACACTTACCGATTCCAGAGTAAAATGGTAATAAATGATTTTCTTACTCCACCTTGCCATTACACACATTTCATGAGAAGTCTTGTAACCAATATGCAGAAATGTCTAAATTCCCCATTGGAAAATAAAGGTGGATAGAAAATTTTGTCGTAACTCCATGGTCAAATTTCCACATTATGCATGGTGGATTGAATTTCATTGTATACTACATATACGTAATGATACCTGAATCTTATAACTAACAGTAATCAGAGAAAACCTGCATAAATGAAAGACAATCAAATCCTGTTTGGTGTTTTTAGCCCTTTAAGAGGTGGGGGCGAATCTAAATAATGGTCCCAGCGTGCTAAGGGACCATCCTTAAATTACGTAATACGTAAGGGTAATTTTGCCGACTTTTTATTCCCTCCCTCCCCCAGTATAAGAATTCGTCAGATTCTATATTCCACCCCACCCCCCCCCCCACCCCCCGGTCCTCATGTCGTGATATTTTTTACATTGCATTTTTTTAGTTATTAAAATTCTTTTAATGGTTTAAATACCTAATTCATTTAAGGGGTTAGACCACCTTGGCCAGGTCAAGAAATATCGCATCTTTGGGAATGTATTTCTAAGTGACAAAAACACTTTTATCGATAAAATTTTTTCATTGAAGATAGACACATCTTTGAATAATATATACAATTTTTTTCAAATATCAAAACATTTCGAAAGCTTTAAATGCGTTTTTCTCGAAACCACGTTTTCCGAAACGATGCACGCTATAATTTGAGTAAAACTCTATGGATTTTTATACAATTTTGCACAGATGTTCTTAAATGTATTCTCTATCGCCCGACCGACAATTTTTTCGATTCGTTGAAAAATAACAGAATAGCTTACACTTTGAAGCAAAATACTCATTTTCGTGTGTAAGAAAATGGAGTTTATTTATGCATAAGTCAGGTAAAAATTAAAATATCGAAAAAATTGTCGTCGGACGATAGAGAATATATTTAAGAACATCTGTGCAAAATTGTATAAAAATCCATAGAGTTTTACTCAAATTACAACGTACACCGTTTCGGAAAACGTGGTTTCGAGAAAAACGCATTTAAAGTTTTCGGAATGTTTTGATATTTGAAAAAAATTGTATATATTATTCAAAGATGTGTCTATCTTCATTGAAAATTTTTTATCGATAAAAGTGTTTTTGTCACTTAGAAATAAATTCCCAAAGATGCAATATTTCTTGACCTGGCCAAGGTGGTCTAACCCCTTAACTCGGTTTCGCGTGTGCGATAAAACATCATTTTTTAGGCTACTTATATTGAAAATTAGATTAAAGAAATATTACGCAAGACGCTACCCGACTCCTTCTCCCTCCTTTCTAAGAAAACGTAAGAAATTCGCGACCACCTCCATCCCCAAAAAACCTTACGTAATTTAAGGACGACCCTAAGTTACAATGTTAAAAAATCAGTCAAAATAAATGCTTTCTAATTTTGTTAAAAAATTACTCAAATTTATAACCTTGCATTTTCTAAGATTTATCGCCATGTTTATTGAAATATGTAAATGATTAAATTGATCAAATTATTTTCTCCCACCTCTGTTTCTTTAAAACACAATATATACATATGTATAGTACCTACACCTAAATACACTGCGCTCGTAAAAATAAGTATACGTTAATAGTTGGGAGTTCTAACGCCAAAGAAGGTTATTTTAAAACTGAATAATTACCTCAAATGGTTTCCGAGCCGCGTGAGACGCTGATGATAAATGCGCGACCAAACGAATACAAAAGAAATGTACCTACAATCACAGTGGCACTTGACAATTTCCGCCTGCTCTGAACAAATCTAGTTTTTGCCTTAGCGGGGGAAGGGAAAACGAGGTTCACAGGTCAGTAAACATTGCTCCTGGGATGATGAATGTCTGCAGAGGAGAGGAAGGAGAAATTCGAAATAGTTCAGATAGGACCGGAGAAGCAATAATTTCCGTTGAACGAGCCAGTGAATTTTAAATATTTCCATATAAAAGTGAAGACCATGAGTAATGGGATGCCAGTTGAGTCTCTGAGAGGTTCAACAGCGCGAGAGGAGAAGTAATCGGAGAAAATGAAGAAGGTCGGGGGCGTAAATAGGCAGTAACACAAAAACAAGGAATTGGAAAAAGACTGACGGATAAAGTGGGAAAGAGCGAAGGTGGACAGGAGAGGGATAAATGAAATTACCCGTGGACATACAGAAAGGGAAGAAGGGTAAGCAGCCAAGCAGGCGTGAATGTAATTAAATTCCACCTTGAAGTAAAACTCACTTTTAACAGTTAATAAGATTTTGATTCGCAGTCGGTGACGTAACCGTACCGCCCATCGTCTTTGGCAGGTACAGAAGATTTGCGATGTAAAGGAAACTCACTCGGTAGAAGCATGATTGTAGAAACGGGCGAGAGCAGTATTCGAGAAGCTTGCTCCTTTGCTTTACGAAGAACGAGTTCCCTCCTCCCCCTGTTTCTCTCGCCTCGCCCCCTTTTGCTAAATCGTGGCTCCTGCCGTCGCGGCAGACTCCTTGGGCTCTTTGTCGAAAATCGGGGCGATGCGATGTTGCGTTCACTTTTCGAGCTCTTTAATTAAAATCCTACGAAGACAAAACATTATTGCTTTCTCCAAATCAATCGATACTTCGAAATGCTCCGCCGTAAACGATTTGGAACGTGGCCTACAAAAATAGCCAGTAATTTCAACATCGACATCCATCTCGCGATAAACGAGCGTGAGAAAAAGGAACACGATTAAAACTTCACAAGAAAATTGCTTCCAGAAGTTATTGAGACATTGTGACAAACATTTAAGTGGTGTATCTTATAGGTACATAGGTGGAAATACCAAGGTATTTTACTTATGTTAAATAAAAAAAAGAATTTTAGATCACAATAAGATTAAAATTTAATATAAAAGCGTAATCTAGCATGTGTATGAATTAAATTATTTTACGGGTCAAAATGGACCCTGTATCCGCTATCGACTGGCAAAGTATTCGATGTACAAGGGTTAAGAGATCATTAGAAAATATCTCAATGCATATTTCTAGAAATTTATTTTCAATCAGCGTGAATAGACGTTGCAAAGACAAAGTAAAAGGTGATGGAACTAAATGAACATAATATACAATTATTCTCGTTTAAACTATTTGGAATGGATTTTTCCATAGTAATATTTCATTACTGGGCCTAATTATAGTTCTCACATCTTTAAGTGTTCATAATGAAGTTTCCAACGGATGGATATGCCTTTTAAAGGAAGGTACCGAACGGTTATTTCGTCCAAACCTGCCATTACATCTCCCGTCTTCGTTCTGTCCTGACGGAAACTTTCCAAACATGCTTCATCGCAACTCGCCTGGTCTCACTCGAGTTTCATAACTAGCTAATCCACGATGTAATAGAGAGATCAAGAAGATCTCTCCTGTACGACATTGCCTGTATATCGCGTTGGGTCTACTAGTGTACCCAGTAGAATTACAGTAGTGACGTGTGCTGTCCTAAGTAAGCCTCAGCTAGTTACCAAACCTCTGTAAGATACAGAGACTCACGTCAGTTATAATATTGTTGGTTTCCAATAATAATTCGAAAAATTAAAACCTTATTTCCTTTCATTTCATATTTTCAATTAAAATACGATTTAGAAGGAAATGCTTCGGCCATTAACTAATTAATTACAAGTGTTTTAAAAAATTCAAGTACTTGTGAGAATTTTTTGCGATGAAAGGACCAAAAGGACAAAGATAATTCATCAATATAAACAGTGTTTAGCATTAGTTGAGAACTGCATGTGAGGGTGTAAAGGCGTAAAATACCTTTCCCCAAAATAATGTCAGGTACCATCTTAGAGATTCCGGTACGCAACATGTGAAATAATTAGAATGTTTTCGGAACTTATTGACAGACCCCTGGGTCGTTTTTTAATAACTTCTCTTATCGAGTGATACTACCTAGATTGGCAGTTCGGTAGATAGCGTGAGATTTCTCGGTAACGAGGAGTTTAAGAAAGGAATTCGTTTCGACGATTTTATGGAAAGACACGATGGTTGTGTTCGTCATCGTTGAGGCGCCCCGCAATCCTCCAGTGCTATAGTAACGACAGACTCTTCGTCCAATTATTTTTCCCTCGCTTCGAAACATTTCAACGCCACTTCACTGAACGAACTCGTTCTATTCAGTCGTTCCTCCACCACCTTCCTTCGCCTCGTTCCACCCCCTCCCCTCTTTATTCACCCTTTTCGATTCTCTTCAACTCTGTTTTCCAATGTATGCGCAGAGATCCCAACCGGGTTACTATCCACCAAAGGCCCGCGAGCTCGCATTATTTCAATTGTACGGACGGCAATAATTCACCGCGCTAAGAAGATTATAAAATGTTTATGAATAATGGAACGAAATATTATTCGAAGCAGGTCCAAGGGTTCTCCTCTATACTCGAACGTGGGAGGGTTGCGCGATGAGGTACTGCTTACCCAACACTAAGGCTAATAATGCCGCGGAAGCACCTTCGAAATGGGGGGGCGAACTGTATCCTGGGATCCTCTTATTGTAGAACGGTGTGTTGTAAACGTTAAACGAATATTCGCGCAGCAGAATTATTTCGCGTATTAAGTTGTAACAGCATTGGCGTCCCTGCCTTTCTGATCCTCTTTCTGTTGGCAAATTCCTCCGGCGTGCTATTCATATCTGTCCTCCCGGCTGTCGAGCGCTATTGTGTCATCTTTAAACAGTTTTCATCGATGGAAGACACAAGTAGGTAATGAGATTATACGCCACGCCCCTTGCTCCGATCCGTGACAATTCTCTTTCGAAGAAATAAGTTTCCTTTGACAATACTTCTTAATGCTACCCTCGTAAAATCTGAAATATCACTCAACGATGATGTGACTTCAATTATTTAGATTTTCTTCTTAAAAAAGAATAACTTTTTCTACGGGAAAGGAAAGCAAACACCATTTTTTTCTTCTACATGCAAGTGTCGAACAGGGTGAGAATGTTCTTTTTTGAGCGAGGGTGACGTCGCGGTCGTACGTGACGGGAAAGCATTTTCGATAACTCACGCTCGAGTTCCGTGTTTCATCATGCGACGTCAACAGATTAGAATGGTGCCGTTAACGACATTACTGACAGGAAATATGACGAATCAATAATTTCCTCGGCCTAGAATTTTATGAGGGAGTATTAAACGGGTGATAGTTATCGATGATTAATCGTTCTGCTGTCACCTGCATGCGTTCCACCGTCTGCAGAATGTATTGTGTCTTGGTTTACGTAATCGGTGTATTATTTTTAATATGAACATTCATGAAATGATTTCGTCGTACACTCAGCTAATCCTTAGAAATATTCACGTATTGTCACGAGAAGATGCAATCCTATGTTAACATCTGTGTATTTGTAGCAATGATTTTTATATTGGCGCGGGAATACACTTTGCGTTAAAATTAAAGAAACACTATAATTTCCCGAAATTTTGGTCATTTTCAAATGGCTATATCCTTGCGGAAAATGGTCGCAAAAAATATTTAAAAAACGCATTTTAACGCTTGAAATCTCTAGTTTTCGAATCAAGGACTCAATTTTTTGGGCCTGTGCATACGTTTAAACTACTTAAGCAAAAATTCCTGAAACTTCGGTTCCTGCGCTTCATCTTGATAAAACAGTATCATAATGGATGAAAACAATTTTGAGTCCTTGATGCAAAATCTAGAAACTTCAAGCGTTAAAATGCGTTTTTTTAAATATTTTTTCGACCATTTTTCGCAGAGATACAGCCATTTGAAAATGACCAAAATTTTCGCGAAATTATAGTGTTCCTTTAATTTTGATGCGGAGCGTAGATTCTCATGTATTATATTGTAACATTAGTTGGAGATGGTTAGGGAGGATAACACAGAAGCACATGTAAACTATAAACATTGGAAAGGAGTAAATACTTCATTCCTTTTGTACAAGGACATTGGTACATATTGCGAAACGATGCTAAATTATTTCATCTTACTTTTATGGCTAAAAATTAATTACGAGTTGTCCTGTACTGGTATGAATGTTTGCACACCTACTGTTGCTGTTTATTTAAATCATTGAGAGATTATTGTTCACGAAGGAGAATGAAAAGAAATTTCTGGTCTACAATGCGTTGGCAGATAATAATGTACATAGATTGCAGGATCGAGGATAAAGTGCCGTTTAAGTTATTTAGTCGTGGAAAACAGTTATCATTTTTTCTGCGGGAAACAAAATTTGGTATCGATCACAACGTTAATATGTGTATAATAATAAAACTTGTTATCCTTATGAAAATCGGTCCAGTAATGTTTCTCAAATATTTTAAAGCCATTAAACCTTTAATATAATTGTTATTTATGATCATAATATGAACGAAAGACGAATATTTTAACGAAAACGTGCATGCTATCATATTGTTACTTGTTATTCGTCTGCAATACGATGTATGACAATGGAAGAACCGTGGGACCTAAACTGTATTATGTACTTTTTATAATTAGTTCTTGCTTCTATTTAAGCTTCTTTTTTATTATCTTTTTCGATAGCATTAAATTTTTAAAAGGTTTTTTGCACAATACACGTGGATATTGAATATTTGTAATTTTATTTATGACTTTGTTAATAAGATTAAGAAAAAGTAGTGATGATTTGTAAAAAATTCTTAAAAAGCAGCCAATCAATTTGATGAATACACGGAGAGAATGTGAGAAGTTTTCATTTACCATTAAATAAAAAGTTTCATTAATGACGTATGTAGGCAGAGTCCAATGTTTATTGCTTTCATAATTAATATAAGAAAGTCTGGCCGCAAATAGGAACTCAAATATATTATATTATATCATAGAGATAAACAAACATTACGGGAAGAAAGAATACTATGCTAAACATAGTGCTATTAACCAAACCTTTTCTTCTGAAAAGGAAGAGTGTTAAAGCAGAATACATACAGTTACCCACAAAAGTATCCACCCACCCTATATGTAACATATTGTACATATTAAATCAAAGAAAGAATTTTCAATTCTAATTCACATTAATATATTTTTGTTTTGGGTGCGTTCAACTTAAAAATTGTACACAGTTTATTTAAAAAAGTATTATCCGTAGAAGTAGCAAAGATCGTGCAAAAAATATTGGCCCAAATTCAATATTTAATTTATACAAGCGTGATTACATTAAGTTAATATTTTTCTAATATTTTTGCGATTTTATTATAAGCTTTAATCTATTATGCATAGATTCAAGTAAATAATTTTCTGTGAAATTCGGGCTTATCTTCTTCCATTCTTCTAGCAAAATTTGACTAAAAATATATTAATTAGGTTTATACTAATGAAAATTATAATGGGTATTGCTGAACTTAACACTACTTAAATAAGTAAAATATGTTATACGTATGGAGTGGGCGGATACTTTTTTGAGTAACTGTTTTTGCGGAGGGACATCGACTACGAAGCCCACCGATATCGAGTAACCTTCATTTGCCAAGTTGACATACACGTGTATCGGCATAAAACAGACGAGCAGATACCTGGCGATGTTTCAAACGCCGCGAGGAGGGCACTAAATCAAAGCAATGCCGCGAAATCGCTTGAAATCCAAACGCGGTAGCTTGAATGCAGACACGCGATTCCAGACTGTAAATCACGGGCAGCCTCGTCGAGTGGCTGTCGGAGAGTCCTGGTGCCGGCTCTCGTCGTACGAAGCATTTATTAATCGCTCAGCTCTTAAATCCTGTGGCGCAGCTGGGCTCGAAATGTTTATACGTATTGCGAACTAAAGCGCGCGCGAGAGGGGACGCCTAGTCCTCTGGGAGAGGATTAGGTCGGACATATTGAGAGCTTCCACCCGAAAGCACCCTCCTTCTCGAGTTCCAGCCTCCACTGCAAGGAAAGTGAAACGCGAACACCGGTCCGAAGTGCTTATACAAGGAAAATTGTGGCTTTAGCAGCGTAAACATGCTGCCACGTTGGACACTTCGCATAATTGTACACCATGTTTGTCGTAGGAACGTTCTGTCGTCGGTACTCTCTGCTTACTGTTCCTCTCTGTTCTCACACGGACCATTTGTTAAGTTCGTGCATTATTTCATATTACATAGGTAGGTATCTTCGTCTGATCGTTGTGAATCATAGGTACACATAGGTTCTGTTAATGCCCACTGCTGAGACATGTTTATCACACGATCGTGTATATTGTACATTCATTTTTGCATTGCAAGAAACTCACGAGGAATATCGCGTAATTGATAATCTCTGATTTTGACGAAGTTTGCTAAGTGGGCGAGATTTTAAAAAATATTCGATACATATATTTTCTTATCGGCTGATGTTCATGTTCGAGGGGGTGGAAACTGCGCCCGAATTTAAAGATGGGAACACTCATTTAGTTCAATTTTATAGAAGGAAATGTTGAATACAAAGATATTTGTATTTTATCAGCAATAACGTGGCTTAAATAAAACTTTCACCAAGTCACTAGGGGTACCACTGTTGCCTGTTAAATCGCTTTTTTTATCAACGTATATTCCACATTTTTGTTAGCTGAAAACTGATCAGTATAGACATCACATTCCGATAAGGAAAAGTGATCTTGATTAGTCTCGGAGAAATGTAACCAAGTAGGTTCTCCATACCCCCGTTCGACGACAGTGTTCACCCCTCGAACATGAAGATCGGTCGATGAATTACATGTCGAATATTTTTGAAGACCATACTCGTGTGCCAAATTTCATAAAAGTCGGAGATTTTCAGTTCACTGATATTTGTTAGAGACTGAGACTTAATTGACCTGAGATTTGGTTAGCAAGCGTAGATGCTACGTGACGCGAGAGTATCGCTACTATTCTCTAGATCAGCGTTTCCCAACCTTTTTCGAATGGCGAGCCTCTTTCAAATAACCTGCGACCCCCACTTATATAAAGTAAGGTAAATATTTTCTCCCTCTCATTTATGAAAAATCAGTGTTACATCATTAATAAAACATGGCATTGTAACTATATTATGATAAATAAGTGCTAAAAATCGTCAACTAAAAATAACCGCTTCGACCCCTCGGAAAACACTTCGCGACCCACAGTGATGGGAATCATTGCTCTAGATTTTAGTATTTCACTTCCGCCATGTCCAATAGCTTACATACCTACCCTGAACCTTAGAGTTTCTGAAGGGTTACGCAGACATTATTTTGTAACAGTTTTCGGGGACTAAGGCGAAGATGCGAAACTTGGAGGAAATTCGATAATGTTGGCAAACTGTCATCCGCCCCTGAGACAGAGTATCGCTGTCCCCTTATCTCTATGGAAAGGCGCGTTAAGAGCGCAATGAGAAGAGGGAGATACGTTCAAAAAGTTCAATTACAGCGACTTGTCAATCTGCAACACACTGTGGGAGAACCAGGGCCATGAATACTTTCAGTCAAAATGGTCAGAGAAACATTCAGGTTTCTTTCTTTCACATTAGTCAAGTTTACTGGCTTCAAGTCGCTTGCATTCAAGTATACTAACTTCAAGTTGGTGTTCATATAGTGTCAGCTGCCTTCAAGTTACTTTCAAGAGTACTTAAAGCTTGAAGCTGAAGAGTGAAACAAGTAGATTAAGATATCTAAAATGGCGTCAAAGGAGGTGGTATTTGCTGGCTTGTGCATAATAAAAAACGAAATTAGGAATGAATTATTGAAAATATTAAAAAAAATGATGAAATGGAAACGGTCAACTTGGATAAGAAAGTGGATCTGCAGAAGGAATCGCCTTGGTGCATCTGGGACTCTGTTAAAGGAGTTAGCATTAGAAGATAATGCAGCATATAAAAATCATTTAGAATATCTGTAGAGATGTTTGATGATCTACTTAGTATGATTGAACACAAAGTTCAGAAAAAGTCGACGTGGTTTAGGGAACCAATATCAGCAAGAATTAAACTGGAAATCACATTACGTTACCTAGCAAGTGGTGATAGCCTAACATCTCTACGATACCAGTATCGTGTTCCGAAAAAACACAATATCTGTGTTTCTACCTGAGGTTCTTTCTGCTATTTATGAAGTGCTACAAGCATTTATTAAGGTAAGAATATAATTGGTTTAAATGAAAAATGCCAAATTAAATTTATTTATAGGGTATTTATACATATGTGGGACAATATTTCAAGGTTGGTTCGAAATATAAAAATGTTTATAACTGCAAAACTAAACATTATCGGACATATGCATGTGTCAACTTTTATTGTCTTGATGAGTGGTGCACAGAACCTGAAATATTGTCCCACATATTTATAAACACCCTGTACATTTTTATTTGTACTTATTCAAATTGGAAGGCATATTTTTAAAAACAATAGTCAGTTAGCTTACCTTCGTGACTCTTGTACGTAGGTTCACACTATTCAAGTTGTATTATTTCAAGGCAAGAAAAGTTGGAACACTCTCTACTTCGCTTGAAACTTGAAAGGATATTTCAAGTGAAGTGAATAACAGGTTCACATTATCAAGTTTACTGATTTCAAGCGACTTGAAGCAGTAAACTTGACTAATGTGAACGAGGCTTTAGATTACGAGTACCCTGCATGCGTGTTCTGATGAATACGTCAGAGCAATTAAACAAATGAATGGTTACGAGAATGGTTCTAGATATCGTATGAACTCGTCAAAACACATTAGTCGTTCAAACGGATAATAAGTTTAGTGCTTCAAAATGAATGTCTGTGCACTATGACTGAGAAAATTTATCATATCAGAGACATCTCTCGTAAGAATTGAAATTTAGACGTAAAAGTATTTTCTTTCTCTTAAAAAAACATTTTCTTTAAGTATAGGTACAGTTCTTCCAGTCATGAGTAAAATTTTTGATAATGGGCTTTCTAAATAAAAAGAATTATCAATGTAATCCGTGTTAGCTACTGCATCGTACTGAGTGGCATTTCGTTAAAGTGTGCATTCACTATATTCACGCATTTATAAAGAAATTTTCGTACGCATCCACTATAACTGTAGCCTTATTGGATCATCAAATCGGAGCAGTCACGCTTTCATTGTTAGTCAGTGAGAGTAATCAGACTCCCGATCAGTTAGAATCAATTTAACCCCACAAACAATTATGCTTTAACTTTTAGATATCATTCAATTCGTCTTATGCTCATTAGGACACCTAAACGCAATCAGGCTCCATATCAGTTTATAGTAATATGAAGCAATCAGGATTTCAAGTTGGACAGAAGTAATTAGTTTTCCAGAACCAAGTAGATAGTTGTTAACACAGAAGCACCTTCTCATTACTCGCTGTCGCTTGTTATTGTTGAATAAAGTAGTTAAAAACGATTGGACCTAAGCCATCATGTCTTGGAGGGTCTTGCAAGGAGTCTGGACACTATTCTGCTGTGCAGTAGATAAGGTCGCGATTTCAAAAAGACTACACCGTAGTTATAAAAATTTGATCTATGTATAAAATTTTGTTACCAATAAGAAGTTTCATATTACTGGAAATGTATAATGTTTTTTCTTCGTTTAAGAATTAACAGATGGTACTGCAACAATAAAAAAATATAGCCAAATTGAAGTGCAGGAGGGAAAAAACAGTTCTAAACTATAATAATGGTTTCTAAAAAAAGGCTGTTATTCCGGGCAGGACTATGTGAATCCCCCTGAGCGGTTAGAACGATTCGCAGGGTTCTTGCTCCCTTAAAGTGTTAAAGCACACCCTGACTACGCCTTATTATAAATATAAAGGGAATTTGACACAGGAGGGATACCAAGGGATACAGAAATGTGTCTAACCATCGAACAAGTATATTTTACATTTTAGAAGAATAATGTGGTTACACTTAACATACCACTCGATGGCGTTTTTAAAAATTCAAAAAAATCCAAAACTTTGCAGAAATGTAGCTCAAGTGATGCTAATAACGTAACTATTTTTGACTCGGCAATAAAATCGTTCTGAGGATGAAAACACCCTGTCATAAAATGGTGAGTTTTCAGATTATCGTGAATATCTACGAAACTGTAAAAGATATCAGAAAGAAGTTAAATTCAAAGTTCTATGGTTCATTATATTCTATAAAGCGGCGATAAATAATTTGCAAAAACATTCCTTCTTTCATAATTTATCCCCACTATTGTGTATTGTGTATTGTGACTGGGATCCGCGCAATCGAGTCGACCAGTAGATCGCTGACTTCCTAAGGATTGCTGAATTGCTAATTGTAAGTCGCCCACATGGTGCTTTCGGAAACGAGAGCGATTGTAGGCGCGTTGGTTAATGCAGAATGCTATTTCGCGATGTTGGGCGATTCAGCCGCTTCGCTTTTCCTGATGGAGCAAGCGATCGACGAATCTAGGGCAATAAAAGGCGCGTGTTACAAGGCTAATCATTTAAGTTCACAGAGGGAAATGTGTAAAAGTTGTTAAAACTTCATGCAATTATTTAATTGTATGATATTTTACTTTACCACTTTGGTTATACTGTATCATATTCTGTCATCCCCTTCGAACAACATGACTAAATATTAAAAGCCATAACATTTTTCTCTATACATAAGTAAAATTTATCAATGCAAACTCTATTTCATACGTTATTCGTTAGAAAAGTTCTAAGCCCGATAGACACATTACATACGGTTTAAATTCTCGCCTCTTGCGTTATGAAATTTGCGCGAAATGAATTGAAAGTGAAACACAGTAAAAAGTGGTGGACGCTAATTGAAATCATTTTCTATTTAGTTACGAGTGTTTAATCAATGCCCCGATTCGTACCGACGGTAATTCAGTGTTAGTGTTCCTAAAGTTACAACTTCTTAAATAGAAGAAATATTTGAAATCCGCGCCCATTCAGTCTGTTTGCAATCTTGATCAGATTTGTCGACAATGCTTCACGAGAACGCTTTTGATTTACAGTTTGCCATGTTGAATGTTATACCTACCTGGCCGTGATAAATCAATAACGCTCCACAACGTATTTTGTAAATTTATTCACCAGTCGAACCCTGTAGCGGAATCGAGACCGTAGAGATTGTACAGGGAACTAATGAAGAAGGGCAACGCCAGCCCCAGAAGAATTAACAATGCAAATGTTACTCAAACATCTTGCGTGATTTACTAAGGTTTCGCGTTTTGTCGTAATAACCCGAACCTTTCATTTAACGATTATCAACCAGAATCGTGCTTGGAGTCACGCGAGGTGTGCGCAATCTGACAAAGCTCGAAGCTACATACGTCATCGAAACGCTACCGCGTCGTTCGTCAGCAAACTTACTAAGATTGGATAGAGTTTAAAAGCGCTGAGAGTCGATGGTCCAAATGATATCAAACTTATTTGACACCTTGTCACGTGCTCGCGTCAACGGACAATAATGTAATATTAGAAATCTATTAAGTCCCTTATTTCAGGACCGGTTTATGATAACGTGTTTTTAAGTACTAGCTGAAGAAATTGATAAAAGTAATTTCGCAATATCTGGGAAGGAAAGAAAGAAAATGAAAATACGAACGTTTACTATTAAAAATATGAAGTAATTAAATACAAAAGATACGAAATCTCTAATTACTTATTAACAGTACTAAGTATACTTTCTGAGTAGGGTCAGGTGGGGTAGATTGTAACTCGGGGCACAGTATAACAGTGAAAGTATTTCTATTTCTTTGTAACATCTTTATTGCGTCATTCTACGTTTTTGACAAACGCACCTGCCGTCATCTTGATTCAGTTGTCATTTGTCGGCATCGTACCTTTCTCGTGATAATAGGGTGACCGTACCTAATATCGCCTAGTAAAAGTTAAATCGCTGTCAATTGAATAATAATTGATATTTTTGCATGCAATTCGTTTCAAAGTAAAGAGAAATTATTCATCTTTCATGTAGCATAAGTTAGAATCGTTGAAACCTACAAATTTTTAATTAGGAATTAAAAAACGTAAGCATACAAAAATCCGTTGCTGAAAAAAGTATACGTAATATCGCTTACTCAAGAAATATTGATTAATTCATGTATATATGAGTTTTTAAAGTCATTTTCACATGTGCTTCTATTATTTCTTGCTCTATAAATGTTTTTTATCCATCTTTGATTTTATTTTTATTACAAAAATATAGAAATAGAATTTTTAAAATATTTTATTTTTTACGTTCGAATGTACATATTGGACAAATAAAGCTTATTTCGGTTGCACCGCACATTTCGTGACCCTACCTGTAACAAACATTACATCAAAACCATTGTTCTCCTGTAGGCGGTATTAAGAACACGCATACTGCTGAAAGAAAAACACTATTTTCGTTAAGAAAAATATTTGAATCGATTTCATTCCTTAAGTACATCATTAATTAGGTATTTCTAGTAGATATTCTTGCATTCAGAGAATTATTAGGCTTACCTTCTCCGAATGTGATGTAAAATTGTGGCAGTCCAATCAATTTTTACACTATTAAGATTCTCTAAAATCCTTCCCTTTCTGTAATTGTTGATCACATGACGCTGCAATTACAGTATGTCGTCCTACATATAGTTAGGTACTAATTCAGTGCATAACCGATATATTTTAGTGCTTACTTTGCGAGATATAACGATAGGCGATATTAGGTACAGTCACCCTACCTACCAAAATAGGTTTTTTCGCGTTTAAACGTGACGAATTCAAATAAAAGATTTTTGTTTCTATTTCAACATACAGTAATTCTGGTAAGCAATAATATTTTATAAATATTTGTTGCTTGATATAACAATAAAGTTTGCCGGTATTCATAACTTATAAAATTCCAGTTGATATTTTGTTGTTTATACGGTAGGAGGCACAGTGTAACATGAATATGACATCAGTTACTTACGCAAAAATGGAAAAGTAGATCATAGATCATCATATCTTTTATTTTCCGCTGGAACTGGGTCTAGAACTGTTGCACTGGATGATATAGAACTTATATTGCCATTTCCTAAAATGGCAAATAAGACAAAACGTCATGCACATTCTTATTCACTTCCAGATAATATTTTCAAAAGATATAATTTGAGTTAATGATTTTTTTTGTATTTTATTGGTATTTTGAAGGTTTTGTGCAATTGTTATAGTGTATCCTATTTTCTTATATTGTACCCTTAAGGCTGTTAAACTGTACCCCAGATCTGGGGCACACTGTAACAATTATGTGATCTCAGAAAAGTGTCAAATTGATTAGCTTTTAAGGATAATAGTTAACATCTGCTAATTCTGATTTGAAGGGCGAAGACTGTTGATTATTTAAGTCCAAAAGAAAAGTTGATTTATTATACATTCTGTTGTCTACAATCATTATCAACTTTTTTGTTACACCACCTGACCCTAACATTAAAATCGTAAATCTTTGCGTCTCAGATGATCTGTGCGACGTTCGATCATATAACATTTTAACTGAATGCTTTGCTTATTAGAAGCAGGGCTTTGAAACAGAAAATAATATAATAGAGTCTCTTTATGTTCTAGTTGCTGCGATAATCCTATGAATTAAAAATTCCCCCAATTGTATAAAATTTAAAAAAATCAGCAGGTAACATTAAACTTCGGTGTGCTTGGAAGTCATGTATAATATATAATAGTAACTCATGATTGCTCCCACATTAATATTAAATATAGGTACCTCCTTACTGTATCGTAGTCCTAGAATAAAATTAATCTATTCACATAAATAGTGCCGCGAGCATTAGGTATTAAACTTGCCAATTTTGGATTAGATCGATTCATTCTACCAAAAATCATGATCACAAGAAGAACAAAAAAAACATTTGAATGGACACATAATTCTGCTGTTCGAGCGAATGTGTAACCGTAACGCATTTGGAATTTCGTCAGTATCCGTGTGATTTTCTGTCGGTGTTGCACGTAAGAGGGACCAACGAATGAAAAGGGAGACGCAGAAAAAGTTATAGGTATTCTGATTCCCTTCCGCACGGGAGCTTTTGCCCGCCACCCGTAAATATACCATATTGCCCATAAACCTTTACATTCGTACCTACATTACCCATCCCGATTCGATGTGCCTCTCTCCCACCTCGTTCATCTCTTCGTTCCGCGTTATCGAATAACCGGCAGTGGTCGGCTTAACCAGGACGCTTTAAAGCGTCGCTTCTTCCAGTTCTCCATTTTTTTTTCTCCATCTATTTTTGCTACCCACCTTTTTGTGCGCGCCTTTAAGCCTGCATTTTTATATACGAAGTTGGGTTCAATTTTGGCATATAAATTTTTCAACTTTCCCACTCATTCTCGCGGATTTGTTGAGTGTCTGAAACTTCAAATAATTGATAGCGGGGCAATTATCTTTCACTAGCAAATGTTGCAGTGAATTATAAATTAAAACGTTTTAGACATCCATGATGGGAGGAACGGGTTTGGATTCTGCAGTAATGAAAACGTTTTACTGTACTCGCCTGAAAAGTGACGGCCCTACACAGGCTTAAATTCATGGTAGGTCGGATCTCGGGTCATTTTAAACCCGTAGCATGTATTTTTAAATCGAAAAGGACTACAAATAAAATACATATTTTATTGAAAGAGGAGATATAGAATTTCCAATAAATACTTCTCTGAAAGAAATGGAGCTGCTGCATGAATTATTGTAAAATCGAATCGTAGCATATGATCTAGGTATATGTATAATGTTGATAATAGTGACTGGCAGTAGTCGATGAAACATTAAACTCACTGCAATAATAAATAGGGGCCACACAGCTCACAATAATATATCCAAAACTATTAAACTTAACTTAAAGTTAGTTCAAGAAGTTGTATATTTATCTAGAGACGCGGTAGCGTCTCGACGCCAAGTACATGTTTCGACACCCTGTATATGTCGACTGTCGCTGCCGCGTATCTTTTACTCGTAATCCGGCTAATCCTTACTTGAAACTTATTTCATTAATATCTCATCACGCCTGCAATATTTTCTAATTTTAAAAGCATTTTTCTTATGTAAACCGCATATAAGCTTTCGAATAAGACTAAATTCAATAAAATTGGTCCACGTATGATAGAGATACCGTAATATCATGTCATGTATCATACGAAAATAAGATTTTTCTTCTTCAAGCCAAATTTTCGTCAGTATAATACGTATACGCGTTACACGCACACCTTCAGCCAAAAGAAACTAACGAATGTTTCGTTCGTCAATCGCTATCTTCACTATGCAATCTACTCCAAATTTTGACAGCTTACCGTCAAGTTATAACCTGGCGAGTGTCAAATAAGATAAGTTGTCAAAATTTGAGATGCCACGTGTATTTACAAATATGTATCGTTGTACCATTGAATTGCAACCAAAATGCAGTCTCAAACACAAGGTAAGTTGGCGAAATTTGAATTGCGACATGTTTGTATATCATCAAACTGTTTTTTATTTGTAACTAAACTGAGGATTTTATGTATATCATACAGTATATGTAGATAATCGAAGCGTAAAATGATGCTGTGACCTACGCCAGGCTTTGTATGTACGCATAATTTTGCAGGAAGGATTTCGTATAAATACTTATTCAGTTATTTTGATACATGGACACCTTCGATAATGCATGAATTTAATCAGTGTTTTTTGTACTATACACAAAGTACTGTACATATAATACATATAGATCGGCAATGCGGTGCACATGGTTTGTTTTCGTAGTTGTTAAACTTGGGTAGAATTTATCCTTAATTTTGTCCCATGATCAGACTGTTCATTGCTGTTGATGATGAACCTTTGTAATTTATAATATTAAAAATTATCTGAAGTCATTCCCTATGCAAATTATCTTTGTAAAAAGAAGTGTGATTCCCATAAAAAACCTCAAAAAAGGAAATAAATTACGCCAAGTACATGAATAAATCAAGGACGGAAAAGAGTGTTATAAAATAAATCATAAAAAAGTAGAAGATAATAATAATTACAATATAAAAAAAAATGTGAAATCAAAATGAGCTGCAAGTACATAAAGATGCTGTCCAGCAGCGTGCAAAGGCGATACTTTGTAACACAATGTTAGATTCGGTCAAATACTTGGCGTGGCCAGGCAAGGTCAAGGTGTCGATGAATAAGAATTATTTAAAAACGCAAAATAATGAAAGTGTACTCATATTTGTCAGAGTTTTAAATTGACAAATTATCTGAAAGCTTGTGAGAGGAAGGGTATCGGTGTCGATGAATGATCTTAGAATTATTTTAAACCCAATGTAATGAAAATGTACTCATATTATCAGAGCTTTAAATTGGCAAATTATCTGAAAGCCTGCGAGAAAGAAGGTATGGGTATTGATGATCTGAGAATACCTTGCCTGGCCACGCCAAGTATTTGACCGAATCTTACATTGTTTTACACAGTGTCGCCTTTGCACGCTGCTGGAAAGCACCTTGATGTACTTGCAGCTTATTTTGATTTCACATCTTTTTTTATATTATAATTATTATTATCGTCTTTTTTTGTGAGTTATTTTATAATACTCTTTTCCGTCCTCAACTTTTTCATGTACTTGGCGTAATTTTTTTACTTCTTTGAAGTTTTTTATGGTACGTATTTGTAAGATCAGAACCGTTCTGCTCGTTGTAGATTTAAAATAGTCTTACAAGAGACATCACCCAACTGTTACTTGCCGATTTTGATGAGGGTTACGTAGATTATAGTCCTCTAATAAATATTTGATACGTATTTTTTTATCGGCAAAGGTCCATATCCTGGAGATGAAAAACACGTTTGCCTCTTAGAACTTATATGAAAATGATATATTTTTTTATAACAAGTTCAGCTGCGTAATACGTGAATTCAGATTCGTAATACGTGAATTTGTTTAAACAGTATACTAAAAACTAGTAATTTTTCATTGAATCTGACGGCTATATTTATTACGTGGCTATATTTGTTATAAAAAATACATCATTTTTGTCTAAACGATTTTTCTCTATGGTGCATAGTTTCCAAGATTTTGGGACAAACGTGTTTTTCACCCCCAACTTTGAGGGTTGATTTCACCTTCTGGATGTGGACGTTCGCCGATAAAAAAATACGTGTGAAATATTTTTTCGAGAACTATATGTAATCTACGTAAACCTCATCAAAATTGTTGGATAACAGTTGGGCGAATTCCCTTTTCAGTAAAATATCCTTGCTCTATTTCAGTTCGTGCTTTGTTTAAAAATTAAAGTGATCTCTTGTTGTAAAAATTAGATTTCATTTGCTTCCCATTTCTGATGGATTTTCATCAGGAGTCTGGGGAAGTACTAATTGATACAAATATTAATGTTTATGTACTTCGAAGAAATGTATTAGTTCGTTGATATATTAATTATTTTTCCAATACAAATTTAAATTTTTCCTCTGCATATATAATCCTCGAATTTCCGTAGCACTTTGTGGTTAATATCAAAAGCGCAAAATAATCATTTAGAATTTAATTGCATATTCAAATTTCAATTTCTTCGTGGCTGATGAAAAGTTTACAACGTTATTATCAAATATTGCACCAACTTTTCCAGCGATTAGCTAGTGTACGGTCTCTGAAATTAAAAGAATAAGCAAACATAGGGTTTAATCATGGGCAAGGCAACCTAAATAGTTATCGTTACTACGGAGTAGCAGCAAACCATTTCCGAAATAGCCTGAGCATGCAGGATAACGTCCGAAGGCAGCACCAGGGGATCATAACGCCGCGCTTCTCGAACGACAGTAATAATATTATTAATAGTTGTAACTACCGGGCAATATGGCTGCACGAGACTAGCAATTTCATTAAGAAGGAAGCGACATTTTTGTAATATCATGACTCAAATATTGCAAGCTCTTGGCATATTACAAATTTAATCATCCATTACTGCCATATCCTGTCCACGTAGCCTCACTACTGGCATTGCAAAGATGTCACGCAGTTACTGCAACGAAGAGTTTTATGAAGCACGTTATTATATTAAGAATATTGTTATACCTACAACGGTAGCCCAGCTGGTGTGATGAAACCCGTAGAACTACTGTCGTATTTCTTTGTATTATTCCAACAATACACTATGCCCGCAAGCAGAGTGTTACTACAATTTTTAAAAATTTTAATTTTTAAAATTCTGTTAAATATCACGTGCAGTCGTTATTCTTTTTGCATTATTACTCCACCCGCGGCATAATTAACTGTATGACGTGGGATGTTAACGGTTCCACGATATTCTATTTGCTTCCATGTTTCACTTGTACACCTTTTCATTCACTAGCTCGTATATCTATAATATTATTTTTCATGCGAAACGTCAAATAAACGTGTGCGGTAGACTTCCGTGAGAGTGATTGAATTTATAAAGCAACAAGATTAAATATTCCTCAGGGTTCCTCATTTCTCTAGTCCTCGCCCAGCGTTGAACTCTCCCGTTATCGTTACTCAAGCTCCTTCCCAGACTCTGGCTGGATGGATATGGAAATCCATAACCCAGGCCTCGCTAGCGGCACTAGAGATTTAATAATCCATCTTGCACCCTTCCGTAGGACGTAACGGTTGGTGGATGGTGTATATAACACCGTCCGCGTCACAATGATAACAAGAAATTTTACGAAGGTGTTTTACCACTCAAGGCTTCCCTTTGTCTCTATGCTGTATCGCGCGTGTGCCTGGTTGTAACAGATATCACGATCCTGTAACTACGAAACCCTTAACGGCAGCGAGCCTTATGGTTATCACATAATGGAAAAACTGCTGGCTTCTCGCGCGTCGAACGACGTACAGCCGCAGGTTCACTACCTTTTGTGGTTCATAGCTACTTGTACGCGTATGGTAGACGTTTTCACTTCCCATTGTGGAAGTATTCGTTACCCTCCGTTTTTCAGGTGTTTATGGATGCTATAAGAGGGAATTCTTATTTTCCATGAACGCTAATGGGGGAGGAGCGCGTTATTCGGCTAAGTAAGAGGTGAACGTTTATTTTCTTTGGTATTACCGATATTAGAAGACGTAAACTACAAATCAGTGTTCAATTTTTCTGTGATAGAAAATTATATCCTTTAGTAAATAGTTATTTTTAGACGTATAGGGTAAACTTGCCTAATTCGTACCTGCGCCTAAATCGTACTCCCGCTGTTTCTTTTAACCTAAGGCAGTCACAATCGCCCCTATCGGTAGAAACTGTATACAACAGTTAGCCATACGCTATTAACAAGCTGCGTCACCATGCCGTCATTCCACAAAAAAATATAAAGCAGGTAAGTTTTTCGGGTACTATTCACTAAAATTTTGCCATGATTCTTAAGAATTTGGTACAATTACTATTTGTGAGCATCGGTGAAACAAATTTCTATGTGAAACTACGTCTATTTTTAAGTTTATTTCTTGTTTTAACATCAACGAACAGTGCCCTATATTTTAGCGACATAGGTTTGAATTCAAGGTGACCTATGTGCCTATTTCGTACCACTGTGTGTAGGTAAGCTTAAATCGTACTGGTACGAATATACAAAAACAATCTAGAAAAAAGAATGGATAAAGCTAAAAAGAAAATCATAACCAGAAAAACCAGAACAGCAAAGAAAACTCGTAAGAGGAAGAATACCGCCAAAACCAATACACAAAAGAAAGAAAAGAAGAAGAAAAACGATGAATATAAAAGCTGGTTCTGTAAATATGAAAATATGATACAATGCACGCAGTACAAAATGTGAGTAAACGAGCTTTGTGCGGGAATAGGTAGAGTTACTTTTGAATATGTATGTGATGCTTGTAGTAATTAAATTTGAAAGTACGATTAGGATAAGTATGGTACGATTTAAGAACATTAATCCAAAATCGTACTTTTTCCATATTAAAAATAAATCGTTTCTATGAATAGAAGTTAATTATGTTTTGCTGCTTGAGTTTATAAAACTGTTTATTCTATTAATAAAGAGTTGATTACCACTAATTTTGTTTCATTTTCCCTGTTACATTTATAAGAACAAGCATTTGTTCTTAAGGGGTACGATTTAGGCAAGTTTACCCTACATGGTAGTTAACTTTGCATAAATAGATGATCTTAAGGAGACGTATTTTTTATCCGATTCAATCCACCAAAGGCCACTTTCGCACAGTTACTAACGACGTTTCCTCGAAATTTATGACCAAACGCTTAGTGAAATTCACGTTCTGATTTAACCTATGGATAGAGCATGAAAAGTTGTGTTTTATCTGCTTGTAATCTGGGGTCTAGATGCAAGTTCAATCTAATCTAGTGCAAAAAGGAAATGGACGGTGACGTGCGGACGCAGTAGACATGCAATGCGCAACGTCAAGACTCTTTCCTACAATTTTCCGAATGTTGTTCACTAAACATGACGATAGTAAGCATTTTTCATACAGTAAAACTTCCTGATCACGATCCTCTTATTGCTTTTTCCAAAACATTATACCTTGCCCCCGAAGTCTCAACATATTTGGAATTGCGTCTCTAGTAACGTACAGACATTAAAGTATTGGATTTTATCTACTGCCTTCCACACCAGCCGAAAGAATTAATTGTTTTGCACGTACGGTTTTTCTACCTTGACCTGTGTACAATAAGACGCGCGATTATTTTTAGCGATTTAAACACAGGAAATAACGGAATATCTTATCTAAAGAGATCTCTATTACTTGATTATTTAAATCCTAGTACAAAGGGGACCATCGGTTGCCGACCCAGTATGCATGCAGACTGATCGGTCATACTCATTTTTTGTTCATATGAAGCATGTACAACATAGTGAACCAATTCTTAGGTGTGCCCATATATTTTGAAAAATATATCCTAGTGGGTATCCATGTCCTTCTTTTTTACTAGTGAGCGCGAAAATGGCCTAAACTAGCCTGATAACAATTTCTGTTTACCGGAACACAAAATAAGAATAAAAAGTCAGTTGGATGATGGAATAGTATAATCGTATCTCAATCACGTTCACCGTTTAATTTCTCATGGTAGAGTAAACGAACGATCGCGAGACTGATTGTTGTGTCTGATTACCTACAGTCAATATTCATAGTTCGGCCTGTATATTTTCGACCTGCGGTTGGTGTGCTCGATGCGTACAGTAACAGATTTTGTCGCCAAGAGAAAATCCGTTTGTCAATTGCCAAACCAAACACCTGTGTGCAATGTCTAACGGTGGGAATTTCTAGCGCGAGAGTGCGAGCAATTAATTTACGCGACGTGTTCCTCGTAAAAAATGCGGTTAATGTAATTCGACCGAAATGGCTGCATTCTTCGTACCGGTGAGCACGCGAATTTTCGTAAGCGTTGCAAAGTTTTCAAGCGAAGCCTTAAAGGGAAATATGTATATGAAGAGGAAATTGTTGCGAAGGATCTCGTGTGACGCATGTACGCGATCTTGTGAAATGTTAATATGTCGTTTTACCTCGTTTTCAAACGCCTACAGAAATAATGAAGAAAGGCTGCACCAATTATTTTGCAGATCTTGAACTTAACAACTTTTGATATAGCGTGGAACTGGTAGTTACATGAAAACAGGTGTGCGAATTCGTGTGACTATCAAAGTAACCAATCCGATACATAAAAAGTTCCACCTGCAAAGTACATTCCCATTACGTATGTATATTAATAATTCGGTATCTTTCTTTTTTACATTCTGCATCAGTTGCTTATTTCACTTATGAAGCGATGATCTCTATTATTTGTCCAATCGTGCAATAAACGAGATTTGCAAGTAAGTATCGAGTCTACTATGTACAGTAGGGTGGCCCTTATTTTCAACCTGCGATTTCTTTTGCTCTCACCCCCTAATATGGTTCCATTTCATAAAAAAATATTCCCTGAAAAAGATTACTGCAATCAGACAACAGGAAAGGGTGCCGACCAGTCCTTACAGTTTAAAATTCATCACTGGTTTGAACTTGAAGAATTTCTCAAAAATGGTAAGCCCTATCGAAATTTTGTTCCAATAATATTAAAAGAGCATTCAATTTTCTACAATTACTGTATATACAAGTTTTTCGTGCTTCCAACCATTTTTTTTAGATAATAGCGTTCGAATATAGAGAGGTCCGCACTTCGCGCGTCCCACCTGTATTCTGTACGGCGTGACATATTGTCTATACGCGCGTAGTGCGGACCTCTCTATATTCAAACGCTATTATCTAATAAATGGTTGGAAGCACGAAAAACTTATATATACAGTAATTGTAGAAAATTCAATGCTCTTTTAATATTATTGGAACAAAATTTCGATAGGGCTTACCATTTTTTAGAAATTCTTTAAATCCAAACTATTGATGAATTCTAAATTTTAAGGCCTGGTCGGCACCCTTTCCTGTTGTCTCATTGCAATAAACTTTTTCAGGGACTATTTCTTTATCAAACAGCACCGTTCTAGGGGGTGAGAGAGAAGAAATACAAACAAAATTTCGACACGTATAAATAAGGGTCACCCTAATGTACAGGAATTCATCAAAAGAGGCACATTAGTTAATGTTCTTATATTTGTAACGTGCGATGCAAATCAGTTCCCAAGCGAAGACACATTTCCCCATTTGTAATGCGGTACACAGAATGTTCTCAACTCTAAACTATTCAAACAGGGTTGTTTTGATGGAAAGACGTACCTTGCAAGCATGCATCCCCAGTCGCACGCCATCACCAAAACTGAGTGCCACCCAACCAGTGTACATTCAATTTTTATGTATTACATACATATAAGTATTCACTGTCCTATTATCCATGCCATATATATAGAAAAATTGAAAGCAGCAGTATAATTATTATTGCATATTCTTGCTTAACTGCAGTCTGTTCGCTTCTGGAAACTGTCTAGACCGCACTTTAAGCGCGCGATGACCCAGCCGTAAGTAGTGACGTTTCAAACCAAACTATTTAATAGGTGGTCTTTCAACGGAGAAATCAATCGGCGGCGCGCCAGTCACGTGGAAACTCTCCAAAGTCAACATAAACACTGACGGCGAATGCTCCAAGTCTGCAGGTTGGACCCTCGAAGCAACCAGTAATCGACACCGCCGCATCCTGACAAAATAGAGAGCATAGGTAAAATCGGCGATGTGATCAAACACACGGAATTACTAGGTACAAATCGTAGGACGCAGATGATTGGATTGCCGCGCGAAAGAGGACGCGGAGAGAGGTTTTGGATAGCGGCCGGATAAAGGGAGTCAGAAAGGGGGAATGGCAGGTAGAACGACAAGCGACCAGCCGCCGTCGAGGTTTATACGCGCATTACACGTATGCGCCTATACGTAATGGCCTGTACGTACATGCGAGGCATACGTGTGCACAGCACATGCCCGCGGAATTGTGCGCGCGCACGGGTTTCGCAAATGCACGTTAATCCGCCTACCGAGTACATTTGCGGCGTTAGTACCGCCCATCGAATCGTCGAATTTTCGTTTCTTCCGTAAAGCTCCCTGTTTACCGGTCGAACGGGGAAAGCAATCTGTAGATGTACATATATACGCGCCCGTTTGCGCGTATATTCGTGCTTACATAAGGCCAGGGGTGCGCGAGAGAGACGCCGCCGGCAAATCCTGAAAACGTTTTTAGCTTTTACCCGAATCTTTTTTCGTGCACGCAGAGCGAAGCGAATGAAAAACAAATTTATAGTTTAGCCAAAGAACCGTTTGTGTGGCGGTTTTATTCGCGCTTCCCGCGCGGATGCTTCACAATAGGCGGCATCCTTCAAAATAGGACCAATCACGTTCGCGTTCACTCTGCCGTAGTTTCTTTTCGATTAACGGTGAAGAAAGAGGGAAGGAAGCAACGATAAACGAGAGGCTATAGGGGAGGGCTAACGAAGAGTTCATGCGGCATAGGGTCCGCGCGTATGTTTTACATGCATGCACCGCACGTACGTCGTACGGGAGAGATATAACACACGTGCACGTGTAGCGGACGAAGCTCGATCCCATAAGCCCCCGGGGGAATCACAATAATTATAAAACTACGGGCAACAGTCGTACGTACGAGCACCCTCGGATCGCGGGTAAGCCTCGAAACTGCTGCCCCGGAGGTTTGCGATTCACCCTCTATTTATACCCACGCTCGGGCCTCGCTCTTCGCCTACTCTTTCTCATGTCCGCGTCTCCTCTCCCCTCCTCTCCCACGCTTATTTATATTTTTCTCCTTCCCCCGTCTTTCCATCCCTACTATCGCGCCTCTTTGCCCCGCCCCTCCTGCCGCACGCTTCATGCGCGGCAGTCATCGTTTCATCTCGGCACAATGCAATAGCTCCGAAGCCGATGCCCGTTACATCCGTTTGTACCCTAAATTGGCGCACCAGATCGGAAAATGTTTCAATGACTTTTTCCAACCCGCGTATCAAACTTTCAACTTTTTCATAGCTTGCCACTCACTCGTAATTTTCACCGTAATTTTTTGCGTTTCACTTATTCAAAAATTCATCGACCATGTTAGCTTGACATTCCTCGTTGACTACGAGTACTTTTAAAGCTCCAGCTTTCAGATTTCAGTCGCGTTTTATGTCCCCATCTCCTTTCTTCGGGGAGGACACCTAGTAGCGCATGGAATATCCAATCGCGCTACCGTTCCAGTTCGGAAATGAATTTAACGGATTATGCCCGCGATATTTTTCAAGCCGATCTTATCCTGGATGCCAGGTTAGAAAGAGGATATTAAAGGACGTGGCGGCCTCGTAAAGCTTGGGAGCACGGTGCCGGGAGCTTGCGGACGAAATCGCTGGGACCGCGGTTGCCACACACTGGAAATCCTGCGCCCGTGATTGCACGGTAATTCTATTAGGTGGCCGTGCGCTTTACGCGTTCCAGGGCGCGCCGGAAATTGTGTTTTTAATTCTGCCTGCTAAATCAGCCAGGGCTAAACAAGTATTAACATTCCTGTGCGACCGGTTACGGCCACGGGGCGCGCCGCGCCGCTGAAAGGTGCGGAGGGGGAAAAGAAGAAAAAGTGATAACCAGAGGGAATGTAAGGGAAATGTGCTGGCATAGACAAAGCTGAAACGAGGCAATCTGCTGTTCGTGTGCGTGAGAATTCAGACGTGCGCGCGTGTGCGGGCGAGTCGGGTGCTTGCGAAAGTCAAAACGTAATACGATTAACGGACATTAAATTGAAATACCCCTTCTGCGAATTCGCAGCTCCTCGCGTCCACGATTCCCAGCCATGCTTTCAGCCGTCCTGATTTTTTCGTTCGACGTTCCTGGCTCCGGCTCTCTTTGTCTCTCTCTCTCTCTCTCCGCGGGCCCTCCATCACCACCCTGTCTCCGTGGGCATACCTACCTGGATGTTGCGAGGGAAAAATCGCATTTTCTCTGTGACATTGTCGAAAGGACAGACTTCGCGCTGGGGAGGCAAGTTGGAGCGTTCGTACGTTGGTGAATTTGATTTGTCTGTCGAGCGAGTAGACGTTCTCGCTGTAATATCGGTTGAAGCACGCACCGAAGATATTTAAATAAAAGAATGCAGGCTTAGTACACAAAGCAAGGTAGACAGAAATCGAGATGACGACGAAGAAACAAATCAAAGACGAACGTCAAGATTCCGCGAGAAGAATGTGAAGGCGGTGAATTGTTTGAAGCCTATAAAAAATGAAACAATCCAGCTCTTCATTTCACGCTACTAAACGTCGGAGAGAAGTGTTTATGCAACGTTGTAAGTACTCGAGAGAGAATCATGGTTAATATCAGCATAAAATGTGAGCCTCATTTTTTACTACCTCCGCGATGTATTAATTTCAAAAAGCTCCGCTCGAGTTAAAAATATAAGGGATTAAATGTTTGCCGTGACTTATACTGAATATCCCGGAGTAAAATTCTTCTTTCTGTTCGTACTTACGGAAGTAAAATATCGTTGAAACGTTGGAATATTTTATTCGTACGCAGGCTGCTGCCTATTAATCTAGCCGGGGAGCCGACGAGTTTAACCAAATATTGAACTTGAACCGGTAATCCGTTTAATGGATATTTGGCTGGTAAAATGTAGATCGTATAGGATATTAACGTCGAAATGCAGAGCAATAAACGAGCCTCCTGAGTAAAGATTAAATCGGAATACAGTCGGAGAACGTGCTTGCTACTGATATACACGGGATTCGCGATTCGTTTCCAAACATGGATATTAAAATCGGCGGGTAAGAGCAGCCTTTCGCGATGTTTCCTGCAAGCACGTAATTATATATCCAGCTGTCTAAAAGATCGATAGCTTCGATTTTCGTGTGCCCGACGTCAAAGGCCATGCCAAGAGCAGACTATGTATGCGTGCTATTATATCTCGGAATGTGACATGCCTGCTCAATTTCCCAGGGAGCGAGCACGCACTTCCTCAGCCAATACCCACGCCTTCGTGTAAAGGGATTTATTGTTTATTGAAATTTCCCGCCTTGCGCCGACCGCGATCAGGGTTATTTCGCATTTTAACGGAAGAACCCATCCAGAAAAGCTAGGGCGGGAGATGGGCCACTACGTGACGCGGACGCGAATCGCGACATTAATACTAAGCGCTCCTTTATTTTCTTTTACGTCTCGACCAGGACGCGACGGCCGCCTCGACGAATTTTAACGAAGAACTCGTCTACGTCCTCGAGAAAATTCCTACCCCGCCCTTCTCTCTCGACTCGCCTCCCCCTCTCGCCGCACCTCTCTATCTCTCTGGTCTTTTCCCGTCCCCAGCTCGCATCCCCTTGCCCCGTTCGTCTACTTTTGTTCGCGCGCCCTTACGCCTTGTGCTTTCCCGATTTCTGCGCACGATTTACACTCCGTCGATGCATGTCGCGCGATGGAGAATTTTATGACAGCTTCGTGCTCTCTCCCTATATTCGAATCGCTCCAGTACGCGCCACCCCTCGATTTGATCACGTTTTTGTAGAGTATATGCTATCGCGTAGGATATTGAGAGACGTGGACAACCGACCGTTAGTGATTGGCCGTTAAAGCCTGCTGTCGGCTCGAAGCGACAGTTGGCGTGTAACGCGAAATGGATTATGAACGACGACGGACCTGACCGGTCCAACAAACCTCTTTTGAGAAAAATAAATTGGTTATTATAGTTCGCTTCTCTGTATTTTAGTAATTCCATTTTTTATTTAATTTCGCCCATTCAAATTCAAGTCGTTTTCAATTGCAGGGTAATTCATATTTTTGTATCTAATATGTCTCGGATAAAAAAGAAATTGTTTGTGCTTCATGCACGGCTGGTTAGAACTCTTGATAGCAAAATGCAAATATTGCAAATTGAGCTGTAAGAAAAGATAGTACAAAATATCTATCCTGTTATTCATAAACACAAATAAAATAATATGCAATCGTATAGTTCATACTGTGGAACATTTGGATCTTTCGATTTTGAGGCAATTGCTTCGGTAAATCAAATTATCAATACCAACGACGAGTTCTGCTTTTCTGCAGTCTGATAAACGTATAGTAAGTTAGTAAGGTACGATCATACCTAGATCCTGTCTGACCCTACTCTTACAGTTTACTATTCACGTCGTTTTAGAAGAATTAATAATCTTAGTGAATCTTATACACTCTGCAACAATGGAGTTTGCTATCGTGGATATACAGTTCGAAGAAGTCCAAGATACCGCTCGATTCGATCTCCATCCTGAAATCCGAAGGATTGCTATTTCTCAGGGGCAATGACACGTTCCCCACTGATGAAAGTTTCGAGCGAGGACGCCACGGGAACGAAGGGCCAGCGAAAGGAAGATCAATGTGGTGAATGAGCTTCGAACGTAGCAGTCTGCCTACCACACTATCGCTACGTTGGGGGGATTTGTATTAGGGTGAATTCTGTGCCACGTAAGCACGCACGGGGTGTCTAGGAAACGTGAGTCATACCTAAAATGTATGCTAGGTATGCACCCTGTACCTATTCACCAAGATACTTTCATTCGAAGCGCCTGTATAACTTAAACGGATGAACACAAACGAATGTTTTAGCTGAGGTAATACACTCGAATAAGTATCTAAGTAATAATATTTCACACAAATGAAATTCAGTTAATCATGAATTTCAGAATAATTAACACAAAAAATTCGTATGTCATCATCATTGATACACATTTTTCATTTACTCTTCTTTTACCATTGAATAATATTAATCTAAGCTTTAATATGCACTATATTTTTCCTATTCTATGTCAATATAATATAGGTAATTTCTAAGTAATATGCATACCGCGCATAGGCATGTATGTATATATAAAATTATAATGAATGACTTGAAAAACTTGTGGTCTTGGTACAATGAGAATAAAAAACACTTTGTCATCATTTTATTTGAGAAAATTTTCCACTATTTCTAATCGTAATCAATATCCAGTTAAGTCTTTCAACGAGATCCAAGTGATCGTAAAATATTTGTGTCTGTCAATTTACATAAAAAATATAGTTTACTGTTATATGGTACATAGTTTCTTGAGTTTCATGATCTATATTACACAACTACACCGGACTATAGTTTCGACACAACTACATAGAAATAAAAGAAAATATTGAAAAATAAAATTAACGGTTTTCTGTTCTGGATATTAATTTATTTCTATTATGTACTTGTGTGCACTCATTAAGTGGCAAAGTGTAATTGCACTTTCCTTTAAATAGAACTCCATACTTTTTTGTACAATAATCGTTTCTCTACAAAACGATATGAAACTATTTGTGCTTGAAAACTATTAGTTTGAAAAGATATATTAATTTTAGGATTACCAAACAGTAGTTTTTGTCTGTTGATACACTTACATGCTCTCCTCAATTTGTACGTCGTTATTCGTAAGTAACCTCATGTAGGTAAGTACTATTAGCGTGCGGAAAGAAGGCTCCTGGCAGGCGGTGTAGACCGCCGCTATGACGATTGGTTTTTGTCACCGATTGGTGCCCACTCATAAAGACAGAGCACATGTATTTTTGTTGTTGGTGGCATCAGCCACATCTACTTACTTCAATGTACACAGACGGAGATTCAGGCGGAGCTAGCGGCGGACCGCACCGCCTGCCAGGAGCCTTCTTTCCGCGCGCTAATCTAGAGACGCGGTAGCGTCTCGACGTCAAGTACATGAAAGACACCCTGTATATGTCGACTGTCGCTATCGTTATCATTTACTCATCGCCGGGCTATTCCAACCTAACTTGAAACTTATTCATTAATTATCTCATCACGCCTGCGATATTTTCTAAATTTAAAGGCATTTTTCTTATGTAAATCGCATATAAGCTTTCGAATAAGACCAATTTCTATAAAATCGGTCGACGCATGACAGAGATATCGTAATATCGTCTTATGGATCAGTCAGAAACGGTAAGATTTTTCTCCTGATTCTCCTTCTGATTCTCCAGCCAAATTTTTGTCGACATAATACGTATATACGCGTTACATGAAACCTTCAGCCAAAAGAAACTAGTGTATGTTTCGTTCGTCGACTCTCGGGATCATTCGGCAGGGATCGCCGTCCGTCATTGTACATATATATATATATATATATATACCTATACTATTTTGATTTTTATAACCTACCAAGTGTCAATCAATTATAACCTGCTAAGTGTCAAATAATATAAGTGGTCCAAATTTGAAATGTCAGGAGTTTTTACACTACATAGGAGACTGAATTATTGTCTCAATTAACAAGGTAAGTAGCAAAATTTTTTTAATAGATTTCTTATGTAGAGTTGCAGACTTGGAAGTTGTCCGGAGAAGGTTCGACAGAGAAGCATCTTCTTTCGCATAAGTTTCTGGAAATTTGTACCATGCATGTACAAAATAATATATATATTGTAACAAATTGCATTGCATTTAAATTGCCAGATATTTTTATACCAGCAATTTAGAGTTTTTATGTAAATCTTAATATTATAGAAATGAAGGGGACGCCCAGGACTTGGATAAAAATGAAGGGGACGCACAGGCTTGGATATAGAATTGAAGAGGACGCACAGACTTGGATATAGAACTGAAGGGGACGCACAGGCTTGGATGGATAGATATGAAGGGGATGCACAGGCTTGGAGGTTCTCCGGAGAAGATTAGATAGATAGACAGAGCATCTTGTTTCGCACAAGTTTCTGGAAATTTGTCAAATCAGGTAAATCGCCAAAATTTGTCAAGATATAGCATTAAGAATTATTAAGAAAATAGATTATGGTGGACTGCTTGCAATGTAGAGCAAGTCAAATTAGTGAAGAAAGTACGCTGAAAACACATCTCCCTTAATGCTTTTCAATCTTTTGTGAAAAACATTCGTAATACTTTAATAAAATCCACAGCAGTTGCTACGCTATTCATTAATTCATTAATTTTTTAGATTCCCATTAACAATATTTCAATTCACCAATAAACATACTAAATTAATTTTATTCCAACACCAATAAATTGTGTGTTGAAAATACTGGATCTCTTTGTTCATGTTCGCTGAATTATTACCATAAGCATTTATTTAAATTTTTTGCAATAAGACTTTCTGTCATACGCTCTTACCTCCTTCGGACACATTATGTAGTCTCTACACTCACTATAGGAAAAGGCTACTCTATTTCTATATAAGTAAGTTCTACTACGTTAAGTTGTATATAACTAAAATGTGGCTTTTATATATATTTACAGATAACAAAAGCAGAAGATGATGCAGTGTGATCTACGTCAGACTATGTACGCACAAATTTGCAGGTAGGGTTTTGCACTCGCAATTATTCATTCAATGATCTTGACAATGAGCACGTGTGATAATTTATATAATTAGTAAATGTGTCCTATTTTTCAGTTAACGATGCAGACGAAGAGAATTATTTCAACAACTGAAAGAGAAAGTAACCCTGCTGCACGAGTAAATAAAATCCCCATAAAAAACCTTCAAAAAAGTAAAAAAATTACGCCAAGTACATGAAAAAATAAATCACAAAAAATAGAAGATAATAATAATAAATCATAAAAAATAGAACAAATAAAAAATCACAAAAAATAGAAGATAATAATAAATATAATATTAAAAATTATCTGAGGTCATTCCCAATGCAAATTATCTTTGTAAAAAGAAGTGAGATCTCCATAAAAAAACTTCAAAAAAATACAAAAATTACGCCAAGTACATGAAATCAAATAAATCACAAAAAATAGAAGATAATAATAATTACAAAATAAAAAAAAGATGTGAAATCAAAATGAGCTGCAAGTACATAAAGGTGCTTTCCAACTGTGCTTAAGATGACACAACTACATATACACAGCTAAAATGCTGTGTTCATACATTCCATTACTCATATCGCGGACATTTTAATTAACCCATCAAAAAGAATCCCATTTAAAAAATTGTCGTAAATTAATAGCTTTACAAAATTAATGATATACAAAAATTGCGCCAATTATAACAATGGCTATTTATATAAAGAGAAAAATGTATTAAATAATATTAAGCAGATATATTTTTATACAAATAAATATTTTAATACGAATAAATATTTTATTCAAAATACTTGACGCTGCGAAACCGAAAAAATATTAATTGTCTTAGTATTAATATACATAAACATGTACATATACATATTAGAAACGCAGTCAGATTTATTCTACATATATTTAATGCTAATATCATACGTAGCATGTGGACATACACACATTCACGAACACACGCACAAGAAAGAAAGAAAAAATTAATGCAATTTATATACATATTTATTCAGTTTAGCAACAGCAATTCGGAGAGCAGCGCCAAGTATTTTGAATAAAATATTTATTCGTATTAAAATATTTATTTGTATAAAAATATATCTGCTTAATATTATTTAATACATTTTTCTCTTTGTATAAATAGCCATTGTTATATGTAGGGATTATTTTTATTTAAACCCCCCTTTTATGGGATAGAGGTATAGATAGGGATGTAATTGAACATTTCCACTAGAAAAGTTAACAGTTTATTGGACATGTAACAAAACTGGCTCGTAGGCCTTGCTCTCCGTGTGAAGCTCTAGACAAAACTGCTCTCCACATGCATCATCCGCTCCGCGTATCCTTTCCCCCTCACTTTTCCTCTCCCTCACTTCCCTAATCGCTCTTTTGCTCACTACAGCCACACGCTCCAGACTTTCTTCGACGACCGTCAGCCATGTCCACCCCGATCTTTGGGTGGCCTCGCATCCTACGTTCAAACCGTAATCTCAAGCACTCTGTCCCAAACACTCTTCTCTCGCTTCTCTAGCCTAAACATTCTACAATCGCACGACAATCGCTCTGGCCCAAACATCTTTCCATCACGCTTAATATTACAATCGCTTACGCAGAACCTTCGTTCCCACATATAATTGGCGCAATTTGTGTATATCATTAATTTTGTAAAGCTATTAATTTACGACAATGTTTTTAAATGGGTTTCTTTTTGATGGGTTAATTTATTGGAAATGGGTTATGAAATAAACAGAAATCACAATATAAACTTTTATAAACTCTGCTTTATTCACAAAGCTTGGAAGGACATCATGTCACACGTAAAGCTAGACTCGAAGTGAAGTGAAAGCGCAAAGGCAATTCAAAAGTCCGTTGCCCACTTTAGATAAAGGAAACAGACCTACGTTCTGTCTCTTACCCTGACAGTTAGGCATAAGCAAAACCCAGCAGACCTATGGCCACTGGCCTCTGCTTTACAGCTTTAGGCAGTGGTTCTCACACATAACCAAATTCAATTTTTGTTCTTCGGAACGTAATTGTTACCAACAATCCAACATAATTAAAATGTCCGTGATATGAGTAATGGAATGTATGAACACAGCATTTTAGCTGTGTATATGTAGTTGTGTCATCTTAAGCACAGTTGGAAAGCACCTTTATGTACTTGCAGCTCATTTTGATTTCACATCTTTTTTTATTTTGTAATTATTATTATCTTCTATTTTTTTTGATTTATTTGATTTCATGTACTTGGCGTAATTTTTGTACTTTTTTGAAGTTTTTTTTATGGGGATAGTACTTACGTCAGCATCAGTCGTCAGCAAAGTTATTAAATCAGTGGTTTTATTAACAACAAAGTATAAAGCCATTTTTGGAAGTTTGCAAATTAAAAAATTCCATTGCTGAATTATTTTTACACTTATACTATAGGCGATGCTCAAATTACCCACCATCTCACTTTAAACACGTTTCCACTGTAGTTTTGATTGTTTTTACTACATCATTGGCTTCTATTTCTGCTATTTCAGATATATCTGGAACTCCACTCTCTTCGGCTTAAACGGCTTAAAGCTAATTTAACCGAAATTAATTTCTAGTTTTCAAAACAGTCTTACAACCTTTCGAGATATCAATTACAAGAAGCAGATATATGTAATTGATAAAAAAAATATGGGGTTCTAGTTGAAGAAAAGTACAATTTCACTTTGCACCTGCAAGAATGTACATAAATGCATACTGGTGACATAAGAGTATGCAGATTTTAAAACCAATCGATTTGTCAGGTGTGACATTGCATTCTGTCTTTAACCATTGCAACTCTATAATCCGATGCAGCTGTGCGAGACCCACTGCATTATGAGTTTTCAATTTATCACTCCTTTTACAATCAACTTTGACATGCTGGGTGGCTCACACCCAGAGCAATATTTGAACGACTGCCATTCTCATCTAAAGAATCCAATTGTTATGAAAAAAATCATGGGTCAATTTCAAGGTCTCTAGAATGTATTCCAATAGTTTTTCCATTGAAATTTTATTACAGTTTTTGTATAAAAAATCTAGATTACCATATATCGAGAAAAAATGAAGAAAATCTTCAAAAAATTGTAACTTTTACAAATTTCAATATTAGAAGCTAAAAATATACAGAGTTGTTGTTCAAATATAATATTTACAGAAAAAAATAGTTCCTAAGGCGGGTTTGGAAAAAGGTATTTATTTTGCATATAGACGGTAGGCTATGTATTTCGGTAATTGAAGAAACAGAGATATTCCACGAATATCCACGATATTCTACGTAGAATCTACGCATTGGAAAAGGTACACAGCGTCAAAATCAGCTTATGAGTGGCTCACACCCAGAGTGTCAATGAAGGGTTAACACTACGCCGAAATTATTTATTAAACATAAATTAAAAATCGTTCCATACTTCTTACGAAATCATAGTAACGTGTTATTCACAGCAATTAATGATTATTATTATCGTCAATATCATCGTCCTAAAAGAAAATATTTGGATATAAACATTTGAGCACAGAAAAGAAATAACGGAAGTTACGATAAAACTATATTTCGCGCAAAATGATTATTTCATAATTGCAAATCTGTACTACTTTCAGTGTACTAAATCCATTCACCGTTCGCATTTATAAACAATACTATAACTGAACATTCAACATACAATACCTCGTCACACTATTTTTGGGTTAATTCTAGCAGCGTACATCGAATTGTCACGTAGAATATTACACATCTCGTTAGGCCAGGCATTGAAGTCTCTGCATCTGTGGAATTTCACACGAGTTTCAACGTGCGGATCGAGCTTAAGTAATAAATAGGTATCTACCTATATACCAGCGTTAAAGTAGGTAGGTACTATGCACGGGAACCGGTAGCGAAACCCTATTGTGCAGGACTCGTGGGCGTGCATTGACGATTAAATAATTTCTCAGCGAAGTATAACGGAGGCGGGATCCGAGTAGAGAAAGATTAACGATTGTCAACAGTTTAAAGAACGGGCTTGAACAGGGAGAAAAACAGCGGCGGTGGCCTTTTAATGTATTTACAGAAGAGACGAGTCTGTCGGAGGGAAAGAAAGCCACCGTCTTTTCCACATCCGTTTAGAAGGGCGCGGCTGTGAAGCGTGAGGGATGTTCGACCCTCTTCTCGTTGAAGCCAACCCTAAATGGCAGCTCGCCAAGTGTGCTAACACCCTCTTCTGCTCTCCTCTTCTCTCTACACCGCCGCCCACCCTTATGCGACACGCACGCCAGATCCCATTCAATGCACCGGCTACACCTACTGCACGCGTGGCTTTGCACACAATGCTCGCAAACACTTTGCATTCGTAAACATGCGTAAACAACAACGGCGAATTCACACCTAAGGTACAAGCCATCGAGAACCTGTATAGTCGAGCACGGCATGAGGGATGCTGTTACAAGCTACAGTTCACTTTCAGACTAAGCTAGCGCCACTTGCTGTCCAACGATTGTCAGGCGAATCCGATAAAACATATTATTCCGCCTGATTTGCTCGTAATCTTCATTAATCTTGCACCTTGGTACTGTAGTGGTGGGCAGTATTTTTTGCCGATCGGTCACGAAAGAACTTAAACGAAATTTGTGGAGAGTAAATAGTGTATCACCTGATACGTAGATGGCATTGGGTTAAAATCTCGATTATTAGTTAAAAGAAGATGGCGTGTTGTTTCAAATTTAAGAATTAGTACACAAGTGACTATTCAAAGCGACAACCTTCGTCAAAAAAATGTGTCGCAATAAATTAGCCTTCGTTATAAAGTCTCTAAAGCTGTATGTAAAGTTCGTCTATTCAAATTCTTTTTTCTGTCTTATTTACGTCTCACATGATTTTTAAGAAGATTGTATATGCCTTTTCTGAGGCATTTGTGTTTCAATTAATATATACATAATCATATATTCGGCAAAAAATAGTGTCGAGCAGTATATTCTCACATTAAACTGTATTAGATGCTATTTTGATACAATCTGGAGTTGATTTTGTGTAAATCGTTGGTACCGAATAAAAATGGCGATAGGGTATCTTCTTGGCATACTCCTTGTAGCTTTACATTTACAGGCAGGGCTAGATAAAATGCAACAGAATTTGCATCACAAAACAATGTTTACAAGCTGGTACCGATTAAACACTATTTTAAATAATTTACAAATTGCAGCAAGGATTGTGTTTTGCGCAGATTGATTCGATCGGTGTGGCTGACAGAATTAACACATATGCAACCTGCGATTATATTTGTAGTAATAAATGCTCAAAGTGCTCCCTGTTATTAAATATACCCTGAATGGTTTCTTCAGATTCGCGACAAAAGTTGTAGGATCATAAAGAACACAACACTTACTTACAACCCTTGTGTGCATTGATATAAATATGTACATTATCATTATATCAAATTTAAACGAATAACGACTTTTTCGTCATTTTTAACACTGCAAATTTTGCGTAGTAGGTATGTTTGGAATTTCCTGGTGTACAATAATTATTATAGTAACTCGCTCATAAATTAAACATCTCGACCAGTAAATATTCATTAAAAGTCCACCACGAGGAAAGAACGCCACACAATTCACGAAACAAAGAATCCAGAATAGGCAATATCTCGCGTATATACCTGTAGAATCCCACAAGAAAGGAGGAGAGACAGGGATCATGCAGTTTTGATAGGTTGGATTCAGAGATTCATGTTCATACTGCCAGAGGTCAAGTATCGATAGCAGTATGCGATGCATGTCGCTTATACATTCGTCAAAATGCCCCTGGCTATCGAGGATCAACAAAAGTACACAGCAAACGAGAAGTTTTGCATCGGTTGGATTAGGTTGAATAAAGCCGGCGATATCGTTTGAGTTGAAAAGCAATGTATAGGAGTTCGATTTGCTCCGACCACGAATCTCTGATACGCCAGAATCTCTTTGAAGGCGATACGTGAACGTTTTTTATCCGTAGGGTTTTTATTTCACTAAAAACAGAACTGCAATATCTGAATGTTTTCTTTCCTTGGAAAACTCTGGCCGATATAAAAAAAACCACGATTCGCATTGGCGCCCATTAAGTAAAACAAACGACGATTAGAGCAACAACGCATTTCTTTTGGAATACTTGACAGTTTAGTCACGCAATTATGTTTAGCGTACAATATTGATGAATTTTGGCAGATGAAATCATATAAAATTGCAGCTTCCTAGCTGCTATTGTTGGTGAAATATTAAACGTGGTATTTTGTGTATGAAACAAAATATCCACGTAACACTATGGCATCCTCAATATTCACAGCTCTACTTTAAAACAATGCAGTCGTTTTAAAACTGTAAATGTTAATTACTTTGGGATTATCCGTAAGGAAATTCTTATTAAATATGGACAAATGAAATGTAACTTCAAAAAAGTAAAAAAATTACGCAAAGTACATGAAAAAATCAAGGTCGGAAAAGAGTATTATAAATCATAAAAAAAGTAGAAGATAATAATAATTACAATATAAAAAAAGATGTGAAATCAAAATGAGCTGCAAGTAAATAAAGGTGCGTTGTAATAATCACGGACATTTTAATAATGGGAAGATACAATGTAACATCTAGACATTCGCCTGGATGTCCGCGGCCTGGAAGTCAAAAACTTGGCGTGGCCAGGCAAGGCATTCTCAGATCATCAATACCCACACCTTTTCTCTCACAAGCGTTCAGATAATTTGTCAATTTAAAACTCTAACAATATGAGTACACTTTCATTATTTTGCGTTTGGAAATGATTCTTATTCATCGACACCTTGACCTTGCCTGGCCACGCCAAGTATTTGACTTCCAGGCCGCGGACATCTAGGCAAATGTCTAGATATTACATTTTATTTTCACATTATTAAAATGTCTAGATATTACATTTTATTTTCACATTATACAAACATGTCGCAATTCAAATTTCGCCAACTTACCTTGTATTTGAGACTGCATTTTGGTTGCAATTCAATGGTACAACGATACATATTTGTAAATACACGTGGCATCTCAAATTTTGACAACTTATCTTATTTGACACTCGCCAGGTTATAACTTGACGGTGAGCTGTCAAAATTTGGAGTAGATTGCATAGTGAAGATAGCGATTGACGAACAAAACATGCGTTAGTTTCTTTTGGCTGAAGGTGTGCGTGTAACGCGTATACGTATTATATTGACGAAAATTTGACTTGAAGCAGAAGAAAAATCTTATTTTCGTATGATACATGACATGATATTACGGTATCTCTATCATACGTGGACCAATTTTATTGAATTTAGTCTTATTCGAAAGCTTATATGCGGTTTACATAAGAAAAATGCCTTTAAATTTAGAAAATATTGTAATTGTGATGAGATATTAATGAAATAAGTTTCAGGTAAGGTTGGATTAGCCGGATTACGAGTAAAAGATACGCGGCAGCGACAGTCGACATATACAGGGTGTCGAAACATGTACTTGGCGTCGAAACGCTACCGCATCTCTAGATTAAAATATCATAGTTGATAATTTAACTATCATAATCACCCTAACTCAAGTTCACTCTGGTATATACATATGGGACTTATAAATTATAAGTGAAAAATATTCCCTACTCTGATACTGTGCATTATTGTTAATGGTCGATTTACTGTTATCCCCAAATTGAAATTTAAAAAAATAATTAAAATAATTAATTATTATTTAATTTAAATTTTTGTAATTTTATATGAATCAATTTTTAGTGACTTTCAATATGTAAATGCTCTGGAAGTATGGGGAAAGTGGGCGAAAAATCTAGTACGATTCGATGTGAATTGGTTTTCCTGGGATTTTTAATTTTCTGTCTGGTGTATAGTTAAGCCGGAGTAATATCCACGCGTTCAAAGAAACGAGATGACCAAGGTGGAAATTATACCGGGGTAATTAAAATTTGCATTTCTTTTCCACAGAAAATGTTTGTTGTCGAATATATCTCTGTCATTACGATTTCAATGAATCCTGGATAAATACCAGCAAGCATGCTCCGGTACGATTGAAGAAGAAAGCAATTTTTAATTGCTTTTCGTGAAAAGTCTTAACCTTTCTTCAGCCACAAAGCTACAAAGTTTCGTGGACAGTGATTTCAAAGTTCTCGCGCTATCGGAAGTCTAGCTTCTTCTTTTTAACTTACGAGGCTCCCAAGCACGATCGCGACCCGTTCAGATTAAGAAACTCCATCGAAGACGTGATTAAAGATTAGGTTCCCTGTCTACCCTCGGCATGAGCCACGGTTTTTACCTCGATCGATTAAAACTTGAAGTTTATTAGAACCTTATTAAACTGCCAAGTTACTTATCTTTGAATAAAGTATTTCGCTGCTCTTTGTATGATTATCGCAGTCGGGGAAAAAGTATTATGTCCCGGTGAAAACTTGACGTTTCCTTTTGACTGGCAGATAAATATGGGAATTGATCAACACAAACGGGAGCGATAAATTATTGTAACATCTGAAGGACAGTAAAATATTGTGTGATATATATGTACCTACATGTGTATAATCATAAAGAGTGGACACGAAGAAGAAAAATTCGCGGATAAAATTAAGAGTGTTACCATTTTTTTTTATCAAGGGTGAACTAAATTGTACACAATATGTAATGATTTACTTTAATATAAATAATGTGCAAAGCAAAAAAATAAAGACTTGAAATACTAAAGCAAGTGTCGCTTTGAAAAGCTGATAGTGTTTCTTTTACGCAATGTAGGTATCTGTCATAATGACATTTACTATTTCTTTGACATCACTTTTAATGAGTTCCAGATCAGAGACGTGCAAAATTTTTGTTTAAATCAAATTTCGAATAACGAATTAAAGTTAAAAAAAATTATTCGTCATCCGTTCGTTAACCCAAGTTAACTTTATTCAACACATGACGAATAATTTTTTTAACTTTTATTCGTTATTCGAAATTTCATTTAAATAAAAATTTGTCCATCTCTGTTCCAGATGATATATGTAGAAAGTAACTTTTACAATAGACTAATTAGTAAGTTATCATTTTGTTATAACATAATAGTCGAAGGCTAGATATGAATAAAATAAACACGCGAGATTTATACGGAAATCCTATATTTTTTTCGATAAATTATATTCTCTTGGTATCGTCCTACTGAAAGACACTCAATTCCAGCTGGAGTAAAAGAGCTTTTGTGGTGCGTACTGGCAATGAACGAAGCCCACCGTCCTTACTGACCATTCAGCACTATAAAGGGAGTTAAAATATTGATTCGGTTGGCAATTATGAGTGGTTTTTCACTGGGTCTCCACAGACATACCCTTCGGTCCTGTTCTCCGCGTCTGCTTAATTACGGGATGTTTGCGTTTCTCAAAATTAAACTCCTGTCGGTCAGGATAGCGCATCGAGGTAGCCCTCGGGCTACTCACACTACAAAATATTAAACTGGAGAATATCCACGTAATAGGCGATCATAATCTTTCGATGGATCTTTTATTTCAAACTGGGTATATAATCTTTTGTCTCTTTCATCTTTACCCAACAGCCTCCTCTAGTAGCATTTTTGGTTGGTCAACGGTAGCCAACAGTTGGGAATTAGTTGGGATATAGTTAGCGTTTTGCCTACAAATTCCCAACATAGGGCCTACGGCAAAAAACTTACGACAGTTTGCCTACGAATATTCAATGTTGGGCCTACAATTACTATGGTTGGTTAATTAACAAAAAAATTACAACGATGATTAAATGTCGTCTTACAAACGTCAGAAAATTTGCTACATCCAAAAACCTGTTATTATATTCCAAGTTGTGATTTTTCTTTTCTTATTTATAAATACGTAATGAGGACGTCTGCCTTGAGACGAATGTGAAATTTTAAGGAATGAGTCTAAAGGTCGAATGATGATATTTTGTAGAATATTTCGCGTCACTGCGCAGTTTTTATAAACAATTAATACTCGGTATGTAACTAGAAATTAGAAGTGTTTATAAGGAATTGGGTAAGTGCGAACAGCGATTGCTTCGTAAGCTGAAAGTTTGGGTTCGATTCTCCTCACCGCGAATTTTTTTTTTCCTAAACCAGGCCTGAAAAAGACGTGTTTAAGACGTCTTTTGAAGTTCTTCAAGACGCCTTCTGGACGTCTGTAAGACGTCTTTTGGAAAGAAACTGTTGGGCTTATAGAAAAAAATCTTCAGTTGGGCCTATGGAAAGAAACCTTCAGTTGGGCCTGCGTTGGTTACAATCGCTGGCCCATTTAAAAATAGCGCGACACTTCAACAGATGGCCAACGGATAACACGTCATTGGCCCAACAAACTCCCAGCAAATAAATGCTACTAGGGTCCATATATATGTAGAAAGATTTGGAAGCTTTAACGTTTTCTAGGAACTCTCACGATTCAAAAAATTACGGTCTCCCTTTCTGCCTACTTTACTCATGACGAGTTTTAAGTATAGGTAGCAAGAGGAGAAGGAAATGAAAAATTACATTTATTGCTACTACAGTGTGCTTAATTTTTAATCGAAGATGGAGAAGGTCAAGATCTTAAGATTCTTAGAAATTAGACATGCGTAAGTTTCTCCGCTTACAGAACATTGAAAATTCGTCAGAATGAAACCCACTTCTGACAGAAATGTAATATGTTCTATGTACTTGCATAGCGATGTGGTATTTTCGGAAATCATCTTATTACGTAGAAAAAATATTACTATATATGAAGCATTGGTATGCTAGTCTGTAATAGAAACAATTAAAATAATTTCCATTAGTTTCGATCACTTACAAGGGAACTTGGGTAACCCGAAAATTCTGATTTTTTCAACTTTGCAGTTTTGTAGGGGAACTCGATAGCAGTGTCAGGCAATTTTCTTTCCGCTACTTTTTGGTTTCTCACGGTGGAACCAAAACTATAGTAGATATAAAAAAATTGTTACAACGAAAATATAATGTTTTTTTGTGATCTATACAAATATGTAATGGAATTGTTTAAAATTTAAAGTTTAAATACAGAAACGATCCTCGGCACAAACAATTTCAGTACAAGGTTTTATAGAGCATAAAAAGTCATTAAATTTTCATTCCCATAATTTTTTTATATCTATTATAGTTTTCAACATATACAGGAAACTAGGAAAACGCACATTAACCTTTAAGGGGTGTTCTCAAGAATACCTGAAGAACCAAAAAGTAACAGAAAAGAAAATTGCCCGATACTTCTGTTGAAGTTCCCAAGAAACCTGCAAAGTTTAAAATAAAATCGGAATTTTCGGGTTACCGAAATTCCATTGTTATACTATAGTGGCGATATCGTCTTTAGAGTGCTGTCGGTTCGACAAAGCAACATACTCACAATGCGTTACCATAACACATGCCACATCTGAACTAGAAACATTAACAAAGCGGATACAATTCAAATGAAAAGACAAATAAGTGCTGCTATTCTTATGTTGAATTGAATAATGGAAGTAATAGAAGTATCTGGATTTAAACCGTAGTGTGTTTTGGACGGAAGAAGGTTCTGGCAGATTTCTTAAATTTTTAGAATTAATAATTATATTTTGCTGTACTCGTTCGCGAACACTGAACAAGCAACGATACATACGATTTACAGCTCCTCAAAATTTCAGTTTACAACGCGTTGCTGGCCACAAAATGGCAGGTATCAAATTCGTTAAATATCCAAGGATAACGTTGAACTCAATTAATGAATATTCCACATTGCTACGTACAGTCGAATCCCGTGTCAGCTAGAAACAAAACTAGATCGTCGAAAAATTTCTTGGGACTATAAAAATTCTCTTTTCTACGACAATTCAGAAAATTGGACTGTCCTGTGAATTCCTCTGATACGTAGCAGCAGAAATGCTTTCATAGTATTGCCAGCATTGTGAAGAGGTGCGATCAAGAACTAAAGTTAAAACTTACCGCCACGCGTGTGATAGGAAGCAGATTGTAATAAAGAGGGAGAAAGCGAATTTCTCCAAGGATCTCCCATGGTTTATTTTCGTGGCATTAAATTAACGGTTCGTGGCGAAACCTCTCCTAAATCCCCTTTATGATGTCTCACCCAGTTATGGCCTTTGCTGTTCGCCTGCCGAAATTAGTGGAAGAAGAGGGAAAACGGCAGTTCCCAGATGAAGAAGTAGTAAATCATAAAGTACAAGACTGAAACTTTGCTTTTTCCTCTTTACGTTTTAATTTTCGTTGTTAATTATCCCGAAGAAACTTCACCACGAGGTGTTTCTTTCGTTCTTTCTCACTGAATACTTATAGCCAACAGGGGTTCAGACAAACTTATTTGCCTGTGTATTAGATCCTGCAATCATTTATGAAACTTCCATAGAGTAAAACTGTTAATTGTGAATCGAATTTATCTCATTCGTAGAGTAATATTGCTCCTAATAAATAATTGTATATCGTCCCACTATAAAAATGTCTATTCATTAAAGTTACCAATCTCACACAACAATTACTAACAGTAATTTAAAAAATCGGTTTCAAATGCTGTGGTTATCAATTTACCTAAATCGTAAAATGAAATTGAACTGTGTTAACGAAACTGCTTCACTGGAGTCTAACGTATTTAATTTCGCGTGTTCCTCGTTCCTTCGATACCTTCTGTTTCCACAGGGCGCTAATTAGTTATTTCTCAGCAGGGAGGAACGTAAGACGCCAGCCAAGGGGAGCAAAATATCTGAAGAAAAGTTTAAACGAAAAGAGAACACAGTACCCTGGTGTATTGTCGTCGCAACCGTCGCTTCCTCATTTCAACAATTATACTGTACCGTTCCCCGGTATCACGTTCCGCAAATGATTCGCGAGAAAAGAATGAAAATAAGAAACGGCGGCAGACACGGGGAAAATGGAAGGTGACGAGCTACGTGCTTTGGTATCAAGCAGCCGCGAGCTGCTTCCGCGAAGTTTAATTAAATAACGAGGTGACGTCGTGGACGGCGAGGGTGTACTCGCGCCACCGGCCGAGACAGAGACGAAGGAGGAGGGCGGGGGAGGGCCGGAGAAAGATAGCTAGAAGTGCAGAAGCCAGCGGTAAGAAAGACCGCGGACTTCGAAAAGGGAATGGACTCGGCCGAGGTGCCAAGTTGCTAGGTGACTTTGCTAGTTATTTAATTAGTCCAGAGACTTTCCTTTGCTCCACTGCATTCTCCCCTTTCCTTTGGGCTCTTTTTACTCCTCGCGACGCCCCCTCCCCCGACAACCCTCTCCTCTAGCGATATCCCAGAACAGTCTGTGCCTTTACCGCGACTTCCTTTATGACCTCTAAAGGACAATGCGCCGCTTTTGCTCTTCCCGGGCCCCCGACTTATTGTTCCCTTTGGTCATTTTTGCGCGTCCCTTTGCGCGTGCGAATCCTACCCCGTTGAAAGAGAAAATCAGTGCGATCGCGCGGAAACGACGAGAAATTTTCACTTTGAGTTCGGTTAAATTAAAACCGACCGTTTCTACGCAATGGTAGAAAGGGGAGGCGTGGTAGGTCTACGTTAAAGAAGAAACGATTGTGTGTAATATTTATCTTATATTTATGTTAGATCTTATTCATCAGAAAGTTTATACTCACGAATTGTAAGTAAAACTTTGGAAGATCCCTAAATTCCCTTAATTTTGATTTCCTAAATAATTTAAAGGTTTGGGGTAGCTTTTTACTGTGGCGACCATCTGTGATCAATCGACACCCTTCAGGAATTATTAAAATATTGCTCCTAGCAATTTATCGGCTGCTGTGGAGACTGTAATCTCGTGCCTTAAGAGCACCCGCAGAATTCCCAATATAATTGTGTATTAGGAAATAAAGGTAAAAGAGATCATTCGGATAATATTCGGTTTGCCTTCGTTCGTGATTACGTAGCATTGACGCAAGACCCCCTTCGATCTTCAGCCGATCCCAAAGACGGGAAGAAGAAGCAGGGAGAAATCGGAGGAGGGAGGAGAGGAGTAGGTACGCTGCGCTTTCTACGTCCTCGAACGTGGAAAGCGAATAGATTCCCCATGGGAAGTTGGCAACCTTTTCCGACATCGACCAAACACCGTCTTAGATCCAGACCGCCAGCGGAAAAGCAACAGAAGCTTACGATGGCTTAACCTGGTGACAGGATGATTGCTGGTATTATCGGAATTACTCGAGAGCGAATCGCGCTACATGCCATGCGGCCAGCTCGTAATATCACGTAAATCATGCGTTAACCCCATTGCCAGGAACCCGATGGAACGACTGCTAAATCTCTCAAAAGAACGGAGTTGGAAATTCTAATGTGTGCTGAAATCCACATTAAACATATGTGTGTACATACACAGAATATTATCTTAAATACAGTATCATAATATTGTAAATTATTACAATAGTATAATGCCTTGGAAGTAGGGCTAACAGATGCCTGATCATCTAACATGGTGTACTCATGTACCTACGTCATCTCACAGCGGTGACAGTTCGTGCACATTTCAAAATGTATTTAATGTAAAGAGAGAAAGTTCCACAGAAAAGTAAAATACAGTTGAACTTCGATAACTCGAATTTCAATGGAAGGGAAAAAAATCTTCGAATCATAGAGGTTTCGGCTTATCGAGTTTTCGAGTACGAGAGGTTCACTAAACGAAAATTCGACTTATAGAGGCTTTGTATGACTGTTAATTTTTCGACTTGTATAGCTATAAAACAAGACAAATTCAAGTTTTAAAGGTCAATTGTTTATTGTATAGTATATAAAAATAATTATAAGACACCTTTTATGCTCGAAATATTACTCTTTATTACATATTAAAAAAAATTGTGATTTTGCTTTGAGCTAATCTCTTAGTGTATTGTAATTCAATAGCATTTTGAATCGTGAATAATGCAGGGAAAACATTTTCCTCAAAATTGTTCTTTCGCTTTTTTATTTCCCATGATCCAGTCGTCCGAAATTTCAACCGCCAGCAAGGGGTCAAATTCTGAAAATGCCAACTTCACTGCGAAATATTTATATAAACAAATGAAATAAACAAACAAAAAAGATTTTTTCGTGTATTTCAAGAGTGGTAGAATATAGCCCCCAAAATTCGAAAACGTTAAGTGTTTATTTCATTATAAAAACCATCACCGAAAAGTGGCGGATTTTTCGACCGAGAGAGTAGAATGTCTCCTTAAAATTATTACAAGCACATTCGACATTGAAGAAAGCTTTTTTTTCGTATACACTGTTATTTTCAACCAGCTAGAAGCTTTTTGAATTCCTTGGATTTCTGCAATATGGTATTCTATTTAAATATTAAATCATCCCCTAAGCGTAAGTCATAAGTAATGCGGTTTCTTCGGTAAATTGTCCACATTTGTAAATCTTTCCAATACGTTTAGCTGACGGTTCATCGTAGAATGAGTTGAATTTAAATTCTAGGCAATAGTTACTATTGGATTTTGGTCAATAGTAACCCGTAAAATGCGAAGATAGATTCTAAGATTCACCGGTTTCCAAATAATAAGTGACGATCGCGACGAGTTTCATTGTTTTAAACTCCCACAAAAACCACATTATGTAGAGATACTTATGGGATGACATAATATTTTGGCAAACACATTATTGTTTCTGTTCAACGAAAATCTTCTCACGTGGAAAAGGCGCCAGAAATGCCGTTGTCTTTTCGATTCACTTTCACAGAAAATTCGCTGGCAACACGAAGTCGTGGTACGTGCGGAGAAATTTTCTGACAGATACTTGAAGACACTTTGGTGTGCATGCACGTTTATTCGCATTCCCTTTACACTGTCTTAGGAAATAGGAAGAACATCTGCCGCAAATAGAATAGAACGAAAAGGGGTCGAACAGGTGCAACAAAAAGCTTGGAAATTCACGGTAAACGCAGCACTCGGATCATGGTGGTTCCAGATTTCCGCAAGCGAAGGTATGCCGCCTCGCATACAGAAAGCAAGTTCAACATTCAACGATCAATATGACGCCCGATGAAAATTTTTATTTCAATTTTTGCAGTTGCAAGCTCCTTGCAGTCTTGAGTATTTAATTATATTCACACTAACGATTCCTGTAACATATTTGTTAAAGAAAGAAGAATATAGAGAAAGGTATAGAATATATTTCCATCTAATATGACAACGAAGAATAATTAACATTCATAATTTGCAAATTGAAATAAAAGGAAATGAAGAACAAAGGGAACAGTTTTAAATTTTGTCATCCATGTGAAGTCTAATATAAATTATGTAGACTATATTACAGAAATTATATTGTGGGGTCAAAAAGTATTAAATACATCGAGGACTTCGATTCTTACTAGAAAGCAGCAAATTTCCGAAAGCGCTGAATTGTTATGTGGCTGCAGGAATAACAAGGGTCAATTGTGGCGAAATCGAAAGATTTCAACGCGACGCGGTTGATCAAACCGCAACACAGTTCCTTTAGTTGTCGTTACAATAATACGCCATGTTGCATAAATAAATCCATGCACGTTGAAAGTGATCAATATTGGATGTAACGAAAGTAAACCGGTAAAACGCCGAATGACGCCCGACCCTCGTCGACGCGCGCGACTGTCTCACAGTGGGAGAAAATGACACAGTCGGCGTCAAAAATCGATTCCCACGCCAAATCGAAATGAAAATCAACGAAACTTGGTATACTGGGGTATTAGGTATCGCTGATCACGATCCCGTTGCGGGTTTTTTGAAAAAGAAGATGGCGGAGCCAATATGGCCGTTCAAAGTTGACAAAAACTGGAAAAATACGAATCCTACGAACGAAACACGTTGTTTATTCAAAACCTACAGCTATAACTATATATTTTATGAGTTTAGAAATGTGCATCACACTCTATAGAATGATATTCTAATGAATAGTTGTTAAAAAATTGTTGTTAACAATAAAAACAACCACATTATTTACTAATTTTATCATTTCCGCGACAAATACTGCAAATACATGATTAATCTAACCATTGATATCTATCGGAGACGAAAATAAAGATTATTGACATAAAAAATGTTAGTAGATTGTTTATTAATAATTTGTTTAAACAATTTTTTAACAAAGTGACAGTGAAATCCCTTTCATACAATCAAATTGATCATGCTTTGTTGTAACATTACTATAAACAATTTGTTAACATAATAGATTTCAGTAATATTCAATAACGATAAGTGAAATTTGGAAGGTACATTGTTTTTATGACATAGGCACCCACTAAGTAAGGATTCTTGGAAATTTCATCCCCAAGGGGGTGAAAAGGGGTAAACTGTATTTTCTCGGACTCCTTAGTATCTCTTAGGTCCGATTAGATATCACCTTGGTTTTCACTTACAACGGTTGCCCACCGTTTTTTTAATTTTAGTTATAAAAGACCATGAGTCGATGTAAATATTATTTAATTCAATAAACTTCAAGTAAACAACAAATTAAGAAAAACACGGAAAAAATAAAAACAAAATTATAAAACTGGAAAAAATGTAAAAAAAGTTTAAAAAGTTCAAATACTGGGTTTCGAGTTATTTATTTATGTCTAGCAAAATACGCGTGCTTCGCTACGGTAGAATAATTAAAAGGAATACTTTTATATCTGTTTTCCGTAGCAATTTTTTATATAATTTCGGTAAAGTAACCTCTGTATGACGAACATTTATATATGCATATGTTCGTCCACACCTACTATTCAAAACTTAAAACGCCCCAATTCAATGTACACTTAGTACACCAGATCCAGAGTTAACCCTTTAAGGGTTGATTAGGGTAAAATTTGGAAATTGGTTTTTAGGCATTTGTGTTGCTAGGCTAAAACCAAGTATCGATATAGAATCGGACCGAAAAGCTTTTGAGGGATCCGTGACAACAAATTATACCACCTTTCTCGCCCTTAGGGGTTGATTAGGGCAATATCCTGAAATTTGTTGATAAGCATTTGGGCGGGGAACCTTTGTAACTAAAAACCAATTGGATGTCTAATCGGGCCCAAGAGATTTTGAAGAATGCGTGAAAACACGTTTCACCCCTTTAGGGGTTGGTTAGGGCAAAATCCTGAAATTGAGTTTTAGGCATTTATGTGGGCAGTCATTGTACGTGAAAACCAAGGTGATATCTAATCGGGCCTAAGAGATACTAAGGAGTCCGAGAAAATACAGTTTACCCCTTTTCACCCCCTTGGGGATGAAATTTCCAAGAATCCTTACTTAGTGGGTGCCTATGTCATAAAAACAATGTACCTTCCAAATTTCACTTATCGTTATTGAATATTACTGAAATCTATTATGTTAACAAATTGTTTAATAACAATCAATTGTTTATAGTAATGTTACAACAAAGCATGATCAATTTGATTGTATGAAAGGGATTTCACTGTCACTTTGTTAAAAAATTGTTTAAACAAATTATTAATAAACAATCTACTAACATTTTTTATGTCAATAATCTTTATTTTCGTCTCCGATGGATATCAATGGTTAGATTAATCATGTATTTGCAGTATTTGTCACGGAAATGATAAAATTAGTAAATAATGTTGTTATTTTTATTGTTAACAACAATTTTTTAACAACTATTCATTAGAATATCATTCTATAGAGTGTGATGCACATTTCTAAACTCATAAAATATATAGTTATAGCTGTAGGTTTTGAATAAACAACGTGTTTCGTTCGTAGGATTCGTATTTTTCCAGTTTTTGTCAACTTTGAACGGCCATATTGGCTCCGCCATCTTCTTTTTCAAAAAACCCGCACCGGGATCGTGATCAGCGATACCTAATACCCCAGTATACCAAGTTTCGTTGATTTTCATTTCGATTTGGCGTGGGAATCGATTTTTGACGCCGACTGTGTCATTTTCTCCCACTGTGCGTCTGTGTAATTTAATGCCGGGTAAATACGCCAAGCAGAGAGTAGTTTTGCACTGTAATCTAGATGAATCTGCTGGAAGGGCCACTCCCAACGAGCATAGGCCCCCGTCAATTACAAAAACAACCGTGAAGGGATGCCCGAGAATACTTTCGTGCCAGCTTCTTATCGTCTTAGTCCAACGCGACACTGTGCTATACAAAAAAAAACTTGATCTTGTAAACTGGGTTAATGATTATACCCAATAAGAAAACATAAGGGGAAAATATCTCTTTACAACAGAAAAAATAGAAGTCGTGTTTCCCCTTCTGGCAATAAAGTTAACTTTTATTCGACGAGGTCCTGTCACGCGATATTCAAGAGACATTTTTTCTCAGATCTCCATTGAAATTTTATCGTTGAGAATATTCTTAACCACGATACAATAATTTTTCACGAAGAAAACAGAGCTGCTAGTTATTTGCATGAAGATGCAAAATGAAGCCTCGTGTATAATAATTCCACGCGTGACACGATAAACGTTCATTTTGCCCATTTAGACTGCAAGAAGGATGTCGAGTGGTTTCATAAGTAGGATATAGCTGAGCCTGGATGCTACTGAAAGTGAGGGACGTCGCAATATTTTTCGAATGTAGGGAGACGTTCCGGTTGGAAATTTATCTTCTCGTAATAGCAACGTGGCAATGCCGTTTTCCGGGTGTTGTCACGTCCCGTTCGTTTCTGTATGTGTATGCCTTTTTGTCTTCTTCTTGTCCTCCGCCCTCTCCCCCTACATCCCTCTGGGATTCGGTCGTGTCCGCACTATAATGGCATTTCGTGTCTCCACATTACACTTGCTGTCTCGCCTCCTACTACACGTTTCTCTGCGCTTTACAATGCCATTTTATTTGTTCCCTTCTCCAAATACATGACAAATTCCTCGTATCGAGGGAAATCCTGCGATACCGGGGCGCGCATTCACCATAAGGATATATAAAATTCGAGGAAAATGCAGGGTGTATCGCATAAGGGGATCGATAGAATTATCTTTGAAACTTTAGAGTATATCTATGTATAGAGAGGCTGTTGTACGAAAAAAACCGCTAGATTCCAAGGGGGGCGTATTGTAGTGGAAAGTATTGCCCTATAGGTGGACGCTTCAAGGACATTTCAAAGTCACCTTCACTTTTTTAAATGGAATACCATATTTTCCACCTCATTGGGTGACCATCGATTTTAAAACGAGTTCAGCCAACTACGATGTAGAGTCATTGAAAGCTGTTTAGGGTCTAGGTTAGGGTTTACATTTACATTTTGTATTTTCATCTTATAATGTAAGGGGCGTAACTCAACAAGAGGCAACTAACAATCAGGCGAAATGAGCGACCGGGATGGTCAATGTTCCGATTTTTAATTTGACGAAAAAGGTGAGAATTCATCATGAATTGTTTCGGTAATTCGACCTACCTATCGCATTCTCAGGAATCGTTGATTCTCGCTGATATTTTCAGGGTTCGAAAGAGTTCTGGAACTTTTCAATAGATTCTATTTGAAACATGGACCGTGGAACTTTTTTAAAAATGTTCTCACATTATGAGTTCCCATGAGAATTGATAAAGTAAAGGTTCTTGAAAATAAAAGTTCTAGTTGGAATGGAATTTATAAAATATAAAAATAAAAATTTCTGTATAACAGGAACAGATATTTTGTTCATCGATATTAAAAAAGTTCTCAATCGTTGTAACAAATACTGAATACTATTCAACGAATAGTACTACAACAATAATAAATAATTATTACAGTTAAATTGATATTCTGAATGTATTATTTATTTATAATATTTACCTAGCTATTGGATAATTTCTACGCAGATATTATAGAATTTTTATGTATTTTGGTTCATGTAAGTTATAAAAAAATGTTATTTAGGTATTATTCTTGACAAGTTCTCTTCTCTATTCAAGAAGTATTTTATAACACTATTAATTACTTATGTTATGATTTTCATACCTTTTATTAAATAAACACGAAGAATATGATATTATATTGTTAAATAAAACTAGTACCTAATAGTTTAGTACTTTTCTTTATCTTATGGAACCTTTTTTAATAAATGTTCTAATATAACTGTTTCCATGGAACTTTTATTACATAGGTTCTAAAATATCTGTTCCATGAGAACATTTTTTAAAGAAGTTCTTAAGGGTAACATTTCTTTCAATAAAAATTCCACAGAAACAGATATTTTTTTAAACGAAACATATAAGTTCTAACAGAATTTTTATAAAAATAAGAGTTCCAGAACTTTTTCGATCCCTGGATATTTTAACTGAAAAATCCATCTTTATCGACTAGTTGAAGATCGAAATATTAAACATTACGTATTTTTGACACTAAACAACCTTCAATGACCTGCTGTTACTTCGTCGAAGTGCACACATTTGAAGCTAAGCAAGAATTCACAAATACTTTATTTCAGGTGAATATGATATTGATAAGAGAAAGTATAAAAAAAATTTTATAACTATATAGTATTTAAATTTGGTCAGAGTGTAAATCAGTTGTTGCGAAGACATTAAGCATTACAATAATTAAGTATTTATTTATATCTTACTAATATAATAAATGCGAGAGTGTATTTGGATGTTGGGATGTTTGTTACTCAATCACGTCGCAACTACGCAACGGATCTTCCTGAAATTTTGTGTACACGTAGGTAGTCTAGGACCAGGAATAACACATAGGATACTTTTTGTCCCGATTTTTTTAACGGATCTGGACCAATAGGCTACCATGAAATCTGGACATCCCACCCCTTCCCCCTTATTTCTCCCTCCTGGCACTCCGTGATAATCGAAGATTTACCCGGGCAACGCTGGGTACTTTAAGCTAGTATGTATATAAATATATGTATAAGTACAAAAAGTTAATTGTATTACCAACTCTGACTGGTTCAAGCATTCTTTCATTTCATGGCATAAGAGCACTCGTTTACAACGAGAGAGTGCTCTTAACGCAAGAAAACAGTATTTCGAGGTCCCTCCTAAAACATTCTCTATACCAAAAAGTGTTATACTTCGCGAAAATGGGATAAAAGGAGATTTTATTTTCCATGAAAATACCTAGTTCATTTTTGTACATTCGGCACAACTTTTTCGTTTCATCTTGGATTTGTGGTGAAACTGCAAATCTTTTATAGTGAATTCTTATTTGTCCCACGTGTATATCCGTGTCCACCATGTTCTCTGTCTCCGTTTCTGGACATTTACATTTCCATTTGCACCTCTTTTTCTGCCGACTATTGGGGGCTTCTACACTCTGGTTTCATCTCGCAAGCATAAAAAGAGCTAAACACACAAATGTGTATGTAACAAGTTTGTCAGCATTTTTAATCCTGCCCCTTACCCTACCTTTGCTCTCGCGTGTCTCACATGCTCTCTCTGTCCTTTTATTTCTCTCATATGTGGAACAAATCTGTGGGCGTATATTTACGCGTGCTCGTTTTAGCTCGTTTTTGGCTACGGCGCAAACGAGCTCTATGTACTTTGTAAAACCAACCCGTTGTACCAATTACGTGTGTTCGGTTCCCACCCGTGCGGATTTAGTAGCTTCATCAATGAAATTGATTCGTTTGATCCGTTTCCAGTACGAATGCATACATACTGCGTGTCATGGTGGTAACCCCAACGACAGCTATCGATCATATGTTCAAACGATTTACATAGAACTCCGGTCTGTTCTTTCATATTGGGCGCATTGAAGTACCTGCAGTATTTTGTCGCTTCTATTATATCTCTCAAAGCAAATAATAAATGATTTTCGAATGAATATACGCATGTAAAGTAATATACCAACGGGGGTTGTTATTAATTTCAGGATGGACCGTGATTAAAATCGTTACAGTCTGTGGTTATTACCACAAAAAGATTTATAGTACCCTCAGTATAAATAAAATATCCAATTAGTGGCAAACTATTCGCATTGTACTTGTTTATATACTTTAATTCAACATACAAAATCCTGTACCCATCCGAAACCCGTAAAAGTTGTTGCGAAAGTAACGAAACATTCCAACAATTTAAATTATTCAAAATTCATATTATAATACTACAATGGCGTGTTAATGTTGCAAATTTAGCAAAGTATACTAATTGAGGGCTCGGATGCAATAAGGGGACTAGCGCTCGAAAATGCGAAAAATAATTGTCCAAACGCTAAGAAATATTGGAAAATTAAATATTGTTAAACTGTATTTTAAAAAATATAATGTTATAAAGCTCATCACGGCACATATTTTTTCTATTTACAGTTTTTTTTATCGAATCATTAGTATTCGAGCTAAAAATTATAAACCAAAAATTTTTCATCGTCCAAAATCATTATTTCTTTAAACATACATTGCGATAACTTGAGTAAATCTTAATGGATCGTTATGAGACTTAAAACATAACTTCAGAAAACTCTAGCGAAGCCGTAAAATGTATGCACAAAACCCTTATGTTAAAAAATTTAATAATATTTAATTAAAAAGAAATACTGGACATAATCCATGGTTTTCAACGTTCGCCGTTAAAAAGTATCGAGGGAATTTTGAGATACATATAACTTGCAGCGACAAAGTTGTTCCTTAATATACAAGGAAGTTTTTCACCAATTTTCACACTGATTAATAAATAATTATAGAAGATATGACGATATATATAAATCCCGCGCGGCACCAACACTCAGCAGCTGCGTACAATCGCGTCACACTACAAAGACATGACGTTCTCACTATTATATGATTATATATTACAAAAAAATATTGCGATATTATTTTCGAAATATTCAGTAACATTTTTATTATAGTATTTACACGTAATATTTACAATATTTACACTGTTCTGTTTACAATATTCTGTTCTTTTATAAATTTTTCTTTTTCTCCTTTTTCCTATCTTTCCTTTTTCATTTTCTTTTTGCTTATCTTTTCTTCTTTATACAATTTATTTTTGATTGATCTCGTGCTTAAAATTTTTTTGCCAAAATCTTGTCCACTGGAGGTACAATATTGCAGTAAATTTTCAAAGTCTTTACGTTTTTCAGCAGTCACTCCTACTCCGCCTGCCAATGACGCTTTTTTCAAATCTTCCCCTCCAATAGATGTTTTAATATTTACAGTAGTAGGTTCCCCATTGTAACTATAATAAGCCGATTCGTTAGTATTTACTCAAGTTATCGCAATTTATGTTTAAAGAAATAATGATTTTGGACGATGAAAAATTTTTGGTTTATAATTTTTAGCTCGAATACTAATGATTCGATAAAAAAAACTGTAAATAGAAAAAATATGTGTCGTGATGAGCTTTATAACATTATATTTTTTAAAATACAGTTTAACAACATTTAATTTTCCAATATTTCTTAGCGTTTGGACAATAATTTTTCGTATTTTCGAGCGCTAGTCCCCTTATTGCATCCGACCCTTCAATTATCGTGTGAAATTTTATTAAATAGTAACCGTTTTAATTGAATATCGTGTGAAATTGTATTAAATAGTAACCGTTTTAATTGAATCTTCAGAATTTGATTCCACTATTTAATTGTAGTTAAATTATTGTTACGCAGTTTCGTATTATTAGCAAATCTCTCTACGTTTATCAAGTCAATAGATAACACAAACCAGGACGTGGTATGAGCTACAGTTTGGGTCACGGCATCGGTTGATAGCAAACCCCGCATAAACTGAATATTCTACGTCGTCGCGCCCAACCACGAATTTCCACGATTGTTAATGCATTTTTTCATTCGGCCACTGACCCGAATCCATTAACGAAATAATAAAATACCCACCCGTTGACACAGAAACGTTACGATAACGTCCCGACACGTGCCACCAACCCCTTGCCAAACGCGTTCGTAGGTGCGTGCAAACACGTATCGAAATGGTGGGACATCCTTTTGTGAGGGATATTTATTGCGTGCCCTGTTTCACGCAATACATTTTCATTATCTTACTTTTTTTTATTAGATTAAACAACTGATGAATTTGTTATTCTGTACTGTGGAACGAGATATTTCTTTATTTCTGCATTTTGATCCATCCAAATTCCTAGATTTGCAACAGAATATAAATAATGCGCTTTGGGAAAAGCATTAATTACATGCGAGATTAACCTGATCTTAAATGGCGTGGGTGTGTTTTCACGTTCAAATTTTACACACATTAACTTGTATTTAAAACAGTATTTGGTTGAGTATTTATCATTATTTTTTACTATTACTTATAAGATATTATACAATATGAATTGTGAACATTTGATTCGTGTAGGTGCCATCCAGTTTGAACTATTATAGAAACATTTGTTACCAACTTATCGTGAAGTCCAAAGTTTGTTCGGATTTGGGATACACGAGTTGTAAAGTTTTCAACAGTTAGTCAGGCACATTTTTTGTCCGAGTAAAAACTGAGAGCAGAGCACATCGATCATATAGTTACTATTTTTCTTTATACCAGCCGTGTTACTTTGAGGGCAAAATAAATAAAAGTTCGTTAATTCCTTGCGGAATCCAAAGTTTCTCGAATAAGCTACGGTACCGATAATCTTCTCGGCCGTGGCCCTTAATCCCGAAAATAATTAAATTCGGACGACCTTCGGATAAATTCAATTATTAACTTCCATTTGATCGATAAAGGATGTAAGTTTTCTAAAACTTTTCCGCAACTTTTATACGTCGAGTTAATACACTTGACAATTTGACTTTTTTCTCTAATAAATTATTTCGAAATTGGGTTTGTATAATTTCCCATAAATATGTAGAGCCATTGTTAAAAATAATATTTACCGAAAAGAATGCCGGTAGAAATTGAAAAATAAATTGAAGGATAAGTAAAGCGAAATAAAAGCAACGGTCACATAATGAAATACAATTAAACGACAAATGAATCCTAACTCAGTCTTCAAACTGCTCTTAGCCCAAAACAAGTAACTCTTTGCCAAACTGATTTCGATTTAATTCATAGTTTCTTAAAAATTATTGTTATAAGATTGAGTTGAATAAAAATAACCAGCCTATGTTACCCCACTCGTACATAACACTTATTCATCCTCTCCCTACCTTTCCACGTGCTATAGAATTAACTTCAGAATGAAATAAAATGAGTGCACAAGCTGTTTCCAATTTGAGAAATAAATTGCAGTGAATCGCCTCGAAATTGACTACAGAGATGAAATCGCAGCTGACAGTTAATCTCGTAACCGAAGTAAAATGGGAAACCCATCTTCTTCTATACACAGGGCTCCATCGAGAACCGTAAATACACGTCTCTCTAATACGATCAAATAATAAAAAAGAGCCGTTCTGCATCCCCGTTAAGGACATTTCTACGTGTGCGTTGGAAAGTGTAGCATTTGTCGATATACTCGCACAAAGAACGCGCGTTAATACTCCGTCTATCGGGGGTTGAAGGGGACGGAGGGCCGCAAAATAAACTTAGACATGTTTGCCGAGCAATCAAATATATGAGTGGAAAGTCTCGCAGGCGTTATCGATTGGTTCGAACTGACTGTGGCAGCATAGAGGCGAAGAAGGAGAGAACACTGGCACGAGGGGGTCGACCGAATGTTCGAGACGAAATGGGAACGGGGGAGATCCACAAAACTGGTCTACATCGACGGGGGCGGAGGGCTGAGCGGTTTGTCCAGTGTTTGTTGTCCACCGTTGTTCAAGGGGCCAAACATAGTTTTCAGGCAGGCTAGAAGGAGCCGCCGGAGCAGTCACACACACGTACAACCGCGTACACGCATGCGTTCGCACACTCCTGGATGTACATATAAACACATGTCTATGTACCAACTATGTGCGTGTGTTCGCGCAAAAAAGGGAATGTACGTATACACCCACGCACATGTACGTACCTATAAGTACGCAAACTTTCAAGAAATTCGACTCTTTTATTTCCGCGCGCCCTTACTCCCGTCTGCTACGAAACGGCGAAGAAAAATCTCAGGATCGCTTCGTCTTCGAGAGATTTCGCCTGCGCGGGGTGAAGTAGTAGGGGTGGGCCAGAACGCCTTGGAAGCTTGGACAAATTCTTACGATGTCTCTGAGCGACAGGGTCTTGAGTCGTAAGAAAATCTTGTCCACCTACCTACACCCCCGGATCGCTTTTATCTTCGAGTTTGGACGCTCTGTGCCATTCTTCTCGCGAGTACTTTCACAAAATATGTCCCGATGCTAAGGGAACCATTAAATACCAGGCGATTTTATGTTCGAGAAAAATTAAAATACGATGGTACGCGGCAGTGACCATGTAACTAGCCTGCAAATGATTTTATTCATTCTAGAGACAGATAAGTACCTTTCACGAAAATAACAATTATTAACGGGCGATTCAATGATGAATATTTGGTTATAGGGAGCACTCAGTGTGCATTAGAAACAAATCGACTAACCGTGCCAAATTACTGGGAACCGTGCTAAATTGCTCCAATGCTGGCAACTCTGGGGCGAGTAATTTTTTTCTTTCGAATATCTGCTATAATTATCATTATAGCAGGGACGAGTTATCCGTGAGATGATAAATGGAATGTATATATTTTTTATTTTATCTATTCTAATCTATTGCTGAAGCTTTCTCAGTAGGAAATCCAGCACAACCGCATTCGAATTATTTTCAATTATATATAATTAATTCAAATCACTTCTGAATTCTCCAAATTAATCATACATGACGTATGTATACGTAGGTATGTAGGTAATGGAAAATAACTCGAATAATATCGTGTTTCGACTCAGTTTCACCAGTTGAATCTCGCCAATTGACCGGCGATTCCCTCAAAATTATCAATCTTCAATGGATTTTACATAACGATATGCATACTCGCCGTCATTGCTCCATCTGACGAGCAGCAGCTGGCAGCCGACGTTTCTGGAGGGAGTGTGTCAAGGGACGGTCCCAGGCTGTGACGAGTACAGTGCGTAAGTACAGCAATCGCCTGTTGGATATCGTCAAAATTAAGAAATGATTGGATTTCATTGGCGAAGTTTTACGTTATCATCTAACAGTTCATCATATACAATTAATACAATATAGAAAATTCTCGCCGCGCTTTCTTCCGCACTTAACTTTAATATGACGACCGTATTATAAAAACGTTTTTTGTATATTCGTTGTCCATAAGGGCAGTTACAGGCAACCCTGATTAAAACATATAGGTACCGTCACCAAGGGTTAGATTATGCCAAATATAATTAAATAACATATTATCAATAATAGGGTAAAGGCAGGTAATATGGAACACCTGATTTCATAAGCTCGTCAAAAGTAGGGGAATTTGCTTTTTTAATAAAACTGACACGAGGGGGCGAAGGAGCTAATGCATAATCATATTTACATAGTCAAATGTAAAAAAATCCAATTGTTTTGCAATTATAGTAAAGAAACTGAAAAGAGTGAATATTGGCCGTTCCAAAAAATGGTACTTAATATGGAACACTTAGGAAATTTGTAATGAAAACTGAAAAATCTTTACTTTTTTTTACTAAAAATAGAGATTTATTAATTGGAAGATACAAATAAACAAATATACATCATTTTTGGAATTTATTCCTGCTTTCTGCGTCTTCCACACGTTGGGCACGTGAATAATACGTCGAAGCCCCACATTCTTCGTGTGCCCACTGAAAGCAGCAAATACATTGGTCCACTTTTCATTGTCGTCATTTTTATAATTACCATCGCAAAATACGCATTCCGCATCATCGTCGTCATCGTCATTATCAACTGCATCTATGTTACTCGGTGTGTTCCATATTCCGTACGCACAAGTTCCATATTACCTGTCTTTACCCTGCTAACCTGCTTTTTATTCAATTAGATGATCTGAAGATAAAAGTTGTCAGATTAACTTCAAAATGTACAACAGCTATTTAAAAAAATTTGTCACAATCTAACCCCTGATGACGGTACTATACCTAAGTTGTTGTAAGGATGATAAGTACAAGTAGGTATAATAAACATAGCGGTAGAGTTTGAGATTATTGCTGGTAGAATGGCTGCCAGGTGTGTTTGACAAGAAGGGATAGAAAGCAATGAAACACGGTGACACCAGACAAAACCTTTTAATGAGTATTCGATAACAAATTACCAACTCTGTTTCATCATCCTTACTAAAGTGTACGTTACATAAGCGTTCTCAAGTAGGAGTGTGCATGACGTGCAACAATTTCTCGCATTCTTTGTAAATACCATAATCAGTACGCAATATATTTAAATAAGGGAGAATATTTCTCTATAAATGTTACGCAAGTATCGTTAACGTGAGAACCCTTTCGAACGCGTCGTGAAATCTTAAGCATCGAAATATCGATTAAGAGTCTGAAATCGTCTGCCACTCCCCGATGTCATTCGGACAGCGATTGCAAGTTGAAAGGTAGAAATCTAGAACTGTAAAGAGATCTCAAAAAGGTCCAAGCTCTTAAAACTTAAAACAGGGATGGGCGAGACGCTATCGTGCCATACTCCAGCAGGTACAAGGGTAAGTATGCCCTTTTCGCCCCAATTCCCTTCAACCCTGTCCCAGTCTATCCCCGCTGGCATATAGCGAATCGAACCTCATTTATATTTCTGGGCGCGTTCAACCGTCGAAATTCTAAAACTCAATAACGAAATTATTAATTCTGATAAATGTTAATTTCTGTCCTTGTTCCTTCGTGTTCTTCGCACGTAGCGATAAAAGATGTCAGATTCCTAATTATTCATACTCCTGTTCGTACAGATACTTTTATAATTCACATGCTACGAAAGATATAGAAATTCTTAATAGAGAAAAAAGAAGGATTATGTGGGGACTTTGTCTCGGAGAAAATTTAGCTAGTTTTAGAAGAAGATAGATAGAACGAAGCAGCGCAAATTTTTCGAGATCACAAGACAAAGTGTAATGAAAAATAAAAGAAATATATATGAAAAGTAATAGATGTGAGTTTCATTAACTGAACTTAATATTCACTAGTTATAGATTCAGAAGTAGGATAATTAAATTGCATCTAGTATCTTGCGCATTAAGATTCGTCTGTGCTGAAATTATTTTCAAGTGGCTGAACAGAGCAGTGTAGATTATATCGCGACCGGACGTAGATAGAAGTAATTTTTCACGATCGTTTGCTCAACGTCATACGCATCGTTATTGCTCTAAACCAGGAATGGTGTACCGGATTACGGAGCATTTCTCCGTTCGTGGTAAACATCTTTTATTAAGTGCACGTTGCGCTCCACTGGCGCGTCAATTTTTCAAAGCACCCTCGAGTTCTTTGTCTTCGCGTCTCCATCTAACTATAACGATAAGCGCACGTGGCAGGGAGGCAGGGGGCGATTAATCGTCCCATCATCACTGAGTATGGTCTCGGCTCTGTGACAATGGCGGAAACGGAACTCCTTTTGCTCTTCACTCGCGAATTCTCCCCGAAGATAAAGCGATTTTCACCCCTCCCGAATATTGAGTGTACCGCGTGAACTTTCCTGTATGAAAACAAAATTGAAAGTACAAAGCTGCGTAATGGTCGCAGCGGACTAGCGAATTCGTTAATAAACGAATAATAAATGTTCAATGACCGTTTTGTTATACTAAAAGTATGTATAAAAGTACTACGATATTGGCAATTGCCACTGATGAGTGAAGAATAGAAAATGCAGTGGATTTTCAGGTGTTTGGAAATAAAAGAAGGAATCTGTGGGCGCTGAGTTCGTAGGGTACGAACGACGTATGTAGGTTTTATTAGTGCGGATGATGTTTCTAACTGTGGAGAATGTTGGCAAAGTGACAAATATTAGGACAAGTACATTATGAATGTTTCTGTGTATTTTTTAAGCGGAGATTCTCGTCTAACAGCCCCAAAAGTAACTGATATTTAAGAATTTTTTTTGAGAAAACTGTTGGTCATATTGGTTCAAACTCTTTTGGGATGTAATGAGGCATCTTTAAACTTGCAGAAAATATTTTTTTATGTCGATCCATCTTATTATTTATTAATTATTGTGGAATCTTTTCCACCTCTTCGACGATGTAACTCGTGTTGGCGGGATGTGTAGCACCTATCACAGTCATCTGATTGCAAAAAAAATAGAAGTTTCTTAAAGTTAGATAGTTTACACTGAGATTGATCCACTTTAAAGAAAAAAAAATGAAAAATTGAAAGAGTTATAGTGTTTGAAAAAAAGTAAGTTTTGTCCTTAGACAAATTTTTCGTATTATTCTTTATATCGCCGAAAAAAGTATCATAAATAAAAACTACAATTAAAATTTTAGGTTCAGTACTAGCGCTAATTATTTAACTTTAAGAATATTTTCTTCTTTTTGCAATCAGATGACTGTGACAGATCACAGGTGCTATTCCTGCCGCCAACATCGTCGAAGAGGTTTACAATAATTAATAAATAATAAGAAGGATCGATATAAAAAAATATTTTCTGCAAGTTTAAAGGTGGCTCCTTATATCCCAAAAGAGTTTAATGCAATATTAACAATAGTTTTTTAAAAGCAAAATCATAAATTTGGAGGGCTGTTACAGGAGAATCCTCGCTTAATCGAGGAACTTGATGATAATCGTTACGGAACTACATTTCTCATTGAATCAAGCATTTATTTCATTTATACTAGTGGTATGAAAATTTTGGAGAGCGGCAAATTCGGGATGCGGCAAATTTTAGACGGCGACAAATTTTGAGCGAAAGAAATTGGGACAGGTTTAAACACAGAGGCTTAAGACAACTTTAAAAACAATTCACTTCTGTTTCATATAACGAATTAGACATAACTCATGTGTGAGTTGCCATATTGAATTAATTTTCAAATTGTCTCGACTCTTTTAAATTAAAATGTTTAATGATATTTCGCGGAAAGAGTGGCAGACACTTGTTAGCCTAGAGGCGCCAAATCTCTAAATCCACCCCTGAAGAGACATGTCAAAAGCCAGTATCGAAGAATAACGAAACATTTCTTTTTGTTCCAGGCTGTGCATTCGTAAAACTTTCGTCACATCAAGAAGCGCTAGCGGCGATCAATTCTTTACACGGGAGCCAAACTATGCCGGTGAGTCTCTATGCTTTTATACCTTATTTATTATTTCATTAAGTACAACTTCAAAAGTGTATTGCAATGTTCCGATGGTATTGTGCATTTAAAAGCACAATACATCGTACCTACCAATAAATGTTGTGTCACGTGAATTTAAAAAAAATTACGCGTACTTCAAAGTATGCTAAATTAGAGTGGTGAGAGTAAATAATTTTTACGAAATAAAATTAATGTACTTGGTGTAAAAACCAACGTTTTTTTAACTAAAATAGCGTCGGTGACTAAGATGTATCTATATTTGAATACTTATCTAACATGCGGTTGATTCAAAATGTATAGCGTGCTTGTTGAGTACTAATCATCGCTGAATGTATAGCGGTTGAAAAAATTTAAATTTAAAAAATTTATTTCCTTATGATTTTATAATAGGTATAAATAAGTGGTAGGGGTAGGTAAGTGTGCTTACATGATTGGTGGATTTTATGTGTGTAAACAATGCATCGTGTTTCAGTACCTAGATAGGAAAATATGAATCTTTCATACATATGTATTTAATTTTGAGATTCCTGACATTGTCTGGAGCAACCGTCGGTATAGAGAACACACGACTATTAATTTGAATTATATGAATTAAATTAGATAATAAAGAATAAGGAAGGTACATAGTGTTGGATTCCGTCAAAACGGAAAAAATGACCAACTTTTATTACATTACCAATTGAAATAGAAACTTCATTCACAGTGACTTTGGAACAGTGCACTTTCTCTTTTTCTCGTCAAAGTGAATCTGATTTTTAGAGTTTTTCCTATTTTCTTATTGGCTGGCAAAAAGTTGGCGATGATGTCGAGTGGTGAGGGAGGAGGCGAACCGTACTGTAATTTTTCAAGTTGCGTGCTGTCCTTCAAGTGAAGACGTTTCATGACGTCCGAAGCTGAAAAATTTCGGGGCTAAACCTCGCTTCCTTCTATTGAACACGTGGCTTGCAATATACTTTTATAATAGGAGAAAGTTTTGGAAGGACAATCACTGTCTGTCAGACAGCTGCCGAGGTTATCCGACAAAGGTGCTGCAGAATTTTTATATTTATATTCTAAACTGTACACATACATACTTGCTTAAAACATAAACCCCTCGCCTTTTTTTCTAGTGCTGACTTCAAACGATCTACTTATTTACAATAAAATTTTTCATTTATTGTTTAATAATGAAGCAGATTACAAAGCTCTGTTGTCAAAAGTATCCCTAAATAAAAAAGTTGAACACACAACTAAGTTCTGACATTTGATAGATATCTATTCAAAAGACTTTAGTATTCTTCAACTAAAGGTGAATTGGGACAAGAGTGAATTCCAGTGTTAATTAACTTGCGTGCAACAGTAGGTTGTAATACACCTTCATGCAGGTCTACCAGTGTTCTGTCATGAGGTTCATTTTTGAAATTAGGTGTAACACCTGACCTGTATTTGTCAAATTCTAATATGACATTAAAGGACATTTTATGTGTATATACATATAGTAGCAGTTATACCACACAGATAACTACAATAGGCAGTCAACTTTATTACTTTATTCCACGGATCTGAAAAACACCACATACACTACGACTTAATGTATACGTATGCCACAAAGTTTGTTTTACCAAGTTCACAATTATTAAACGTTCTATAATTGCCACAATATACCTTCTCCAGACACTGACACGATTTCAATTTGAAAGACGCACTTTTAAGAATCAATACACGATATATAACTATCTACCAATTGATATTAAAATTAACAAGGAAATGGTAAGAGAAATAAATGCACCATTTTAATATATAAAGCAGAAAGTGTTTGTGTGTTTGTCTGTCGCCTAAAAACTTTCGAACGGTAAACTCTGGAGTCACGAAATGTGCCCCAGCTCATTATGCCTAGCTAATCCAGATGAATGTGACTATTTTCAGAAAAAAATAAGTAAAAAACTTTTTTTTATAAAATCAGAATCTAAATTTCGGGCGAAGCCGAGTAGTAAAACTAGTTGAATTATATGTGTAACGTAGGAAAAGGAGTCCAGGACACTATAAATGATGAAAAGCACCGTGGCCTTATGGATGATCATTCTCTGAAACAGGTACATAAAGCGTATAGGGGTGCACGTCTATAGTAATGACTATCGTGCTTGCAAACATCCCCTGTCTGCAATCTAATGACTGGCCAAACAGAAATCTGCATAACACTTGGAGAAGTGTTATTCTCCGTCGCTGAATCTCCCTTGGCCTCCGTCAAACCGCCGAACTTTCTCGGCTTAGGGTCGGACCAGGAATTCCCAGTTGTAATTGAATTGTCAGTGAGTTCCGTCCGGGATTCCACCTGCTGATTGGCGAAAGTTCCCAAAGCCGCCACCCGAACTTGACCACACAGTATTCCTCTTCCATCATTCTCGTTGTTATCGCACGACCGTCATTCATTGACGTCCATCGATATATCTAAGTTTCAAACTCTTGTTTATTAGCATTCCGCTTAATGAGTCCGCTTGACCATTAACGACGGACCATTACTTTATTAGCTGTCTGCAATCGATTGGAATTATGATGACAGAATGTCAGCCACGCAATCTGACGCCACTCTTCGATGAGTGTAGTTCACAATTAGTGCATAAAGTTTCATTTGGATGCTTTATTTAAACTTTCACATTTTCACGACTCTACGTGTAATGACAACGATAGTTTCGAAAATGGGATAAGTCCGATTTTGGCGTTATTCACTTTGTTGCATTTCCCGCTTCTTTAGTCTTGGCTCGTCGTTTCCTTCGAAAAGATGGCAAATCTCCACGCTCTAAAGGGGCCAAAAATTTAGGCCCCGCCATATTTGAAGGATTTTTATAGAGCTCTAACAAATTGACTTAAAACAGAGAGTGAAGAATGTCCAAAATAGGACTTCTGATCCTGTTTATATTTGTCATTTTATCTAAGTTCTTACCTGATTCTTTTTTAAAACTAAGTATAATGAGTTTCAGTTTGTTGGTATGGAGTTGATTTTCCAGTTCTATGTAAAAAAAAATGTTTCATATAACCATCCCTACACTTTATGTTCTTAAATAATTACTCGAGTTCCCTGTTCGATATCATTTATTTCGAAAAGGAGATAAGTCCAAACAACAAAGAATGAAATTTGACCACCTTGCCAATTTATAAAATCAACCAAATTTCACTGAACACAAGATACCTAATCGAAAAACAATATAGCCGAGTTTGATTATTCTAACATTAATTAACAATAATATTAGTTTTCGAGGACCTATCCCTTTCTCGAAATTATCGATTTAATTTCTTTAAAACATTCGCATTTTCTGCATTTGAATGCAACTTTCTCATTGTCCGAAACTGCTGAAAATGTGAAAAATTTAGAATTTTGCTCGTAAACTCTAATTTCATGCAGAAAAACCATATGATTACCTTTCTCCACAGAAATGATACAAACTCGTTCGTTAAGGGATGAATGCAAATTCTTCTAAAACTATCCTAACTTACTAATCCTTGATGTTTCAAGAATTATATGTACATAAAGTATAACGTTATACTCGACCGCAATGCCAAAATTACCATCGTGATGAAGTAGAGATTGTCGTGTCACATACATAGACGGGGACTATACTTCGATTCACTTTACCGCGATTACGAGGAAACGAATGTACGGGAAAACGAAAAACGTTAAAAGTCCATGTGCACCCGATATTCTCTGATGCATTCGGCAATTGTTTCGGCGTCCATCAGTACGGGAGGAAAATAAAAAACGGCAATCGTGTATTTTTCAATATCAACGAGGGATTTCCGTTCCGTGCCACGCCGCGTCTGTCTGTTGCGTGTGCGAAATCATGGATTGCGTCTGCCTAAAGGGTGAGGCGAGAACAGACGCGAGGCTGTTACGTGAATATTACTCGTTATAACGCTCTAATCTAATAGCGGAATACGGGGGAGAAATTATGGGGCACGGAAGAGGAACTTCAGGATCGTGCCAGGGACCATTTGCCCTTAAAAGAGAAACTGACATAAAGGGGAACGTAATATGCAGATCGCTTAATTATCATGACGAATTATGCAAATTTTGACACCAACGTTACAAGATTTCGCTGTGTCACATCGGGCGCTCCGAGGGTGCGAAAACGGAGGACAGAAACCCGTCACGCAGCTTGCCCTTTCGTTAGGGTGAATCTAGATTTGTTAACTTCGAAGGAACGTTAATAACTGACAATCCCACGTGTCTGCAAAACGCATTAAATTCAAGTTATCACAAAATCCTTATGCCCATTCATTTTTCATACCTGCGGACATCTTTGTGCTACACACGCAGTGCAGAAAGTTGTCCTCTTCTACTTGCTGCTCATCCATCAATCGATTCTGTATTAAACATTCGTGCCTTATTCAACATCGCTTTTATTGAACAAAAATGTATCTTGAATCTACCACGCTTATTGCTATCTGCCATTGAATTTTAGCTTACCTCCTGTTCTTAAATCGAAGAAAAAATCTTCCGACGGAAGCATCCTTATAACATCCAGTAACACCGCCCGATGTTCCTGCAATAATTAAGAGTGTTCAGCCTATAAAACGCTAATACTAAAACAGTGTGGTGAATATATTCATACGCCTTTAACTTGTCTGCAGACGCTCAAGGACACCACTGAATTCCTCTGCTACTTCTACGTCATTATATTTCTGCAACGCACAGTACATTGTAGAATTCATGTATCATACAATAAAACATACAGGGAGGAGCATGTTTCTATATACCTAGTGTGAGTAACGCCATGCATATGGATCATACCTCTTATACAGTTAACGATAGAAAGAAGTGCTTTGCAAGATATTTCAAATTTTTCAATTACTTGTAGTATCCTCCGGTATCAAGATTTCAATTAATATGACGTGTATTTATGAGACTCCTACAAATATCTTGTGTACAGTGGCGTGCAAAAGTATTCGGCCACCCTTTAAAACAGAATATCTTGTTTAAAATTGGTCCAAATGACTTGAGTTTTTTTGAGAAGCTAGAAGGATTAGTTTGCTAGTGACGTGATTCGTCGTTTTGAAAAAAATTGCAATTGGTCGGAATGGCGAAAAAAATAGTAAATGTCGTGTTTCCGAACTTTTTTGTCTGAGCTCGTAATGAAAATGCGTTAAAAAATGCGTTTTGTAGATTTAAGTAAGTTGTATACGTGCCGAAAACTGCCGAAATGTGTGATTTTTACCAACTTTAACTGTTTGTATCTCATAGCTGCATTAACCGATTTTGATGAAATTTTCAGCACGTATACAACTTACTTAAATCTACAAAAGGCATTTTTGAAATTTTCATTATGAGCACAGACAAAAAAGTTGAAAAACACGACATTTACTATTTTTCGCTATTCCGACCAATTGCAATTTTTTTTCAAAACGACGAGTCACGTCACTTAGCAAACTGATCCTTCTAGCTTCTCAATAAAACTCAAGTCATTTGGACCAATTTTAAACAAGTTATTCTGTTTTAAAGGATGGCCGAATACTTTTGCACGCCACTGTATAAGCACAATTTGAAATATTTTCAGAAATCGAGCAGGTTTCAGTACACATTTCTGTTAAAATATTACAGAATATATAATACATAAAAAATTGAGTATATTAATTTAGACGGGATTTTGCAACTCACAACAGAACAACAGTTGAAGGTGGTGAAGTTTTGGTGTGATTGACGTCGATATTCGATTTTTTCGATGCCATGTCAGTATGAAAATGTCACGTCAAAGATGGCGATACAGCCTACATTCATATACGATAGATCGAGCATGCTTGAGACACTTATACCACCGTCCAGTCTTATCCCTACCTTTCACCCCACGTTTCTCGCATGAACTGAAGAAGGAATCTCGGAACTCCATTTAAAGGTACGGTTACTAGTTTAGCGCGAATCGCCGTAGGGTATCAGCACACTATACTCCGATAACGCGATAATGTTATATACAAACGTGAGTCCAACCGAGATACTATCAACAGAAGCCGAACATTACGTTTGCTGATCTGTTATAAGTGTGTAAGTGTGTCGACCTTTAAGTGACAAGGTTAAGAAGGTATAGAAGAAGAACAGTATTTAATAAAATGCAAGCAATCAAGTATCTGCAGCCCTCTGATAAATGGGAAAAACTTTTCACTAATGAGGGTATCGAACTTACATACCACTTTTTATTGGGTATTCATGGTGATTCGCCTAAGTGTGCCACTTAATTTACTTGTAAACTCTTTGTTATATGAGAAAATGGTACAAATAAAAGTTGTATGGTACCAAGGGGGCACAAATTATCTAGTCATTTTCACTTATTAATCGACTACGCACTTGTATTGATTGTAATGAACAACATTTTGTTCATTACTTACATTAAAAACGATTTAATGAATATTTAAGTAATTATTAGTTTTTGGCGTTTAACTCTCTTTTTGCAATTGCAGAGTCAAATTTTACTCGTTAGAATTAAATAAGTCAAGGTGATCTCATATCTCAATAAAAAAAAGCATAATACTCTTGACAACATACAACTTTTGCTTGAACCAGTTTTCCATATAACAAACAGTTTACAAGTAATTTAAGTGGCATGCTTAGGTGAATCACTCTGTACATTCTCTTCTATTGACTATAGAGTCTATAATATATGTAAACCTTCAACTAATGGCCACAGTAGTATATGCCGTGCTAGCACAGACAGTACCTACAGATAAGAATGTGCTCAAAGGTTTGTTGCACTAAAGGAATTATCTAATTCTAATACTTCTATCCGCAGAATAATCCGAGTAATTTATTTATGCCAAGAAAAATTAGATAGTTTCATTTCATAGAAAGAGTGCAATTGCACTTTGCAACTGAACCGATGCACAGACTGCAGAAATGTAGAACATCTAATTTAATTTAACTATTTAATTCTATCATATTTTTTCTATCTCCAATCGTTTTAAAAATATAGCTCCATCCAGTTGCGTGGAACATCGTGTATACTGTATAAATCGGGAATGTAGTATACAATTTTTTTACCCGTAGCGTAGGTTACAAGAAATTCGATTTTGAAAACATAGATAGTAGTGTATGGTTCAGAGGAAATACATCATTATATTTATACAGATCACTAATTTTTTTAGTCTATTGAAAATTGATGAAAATTCCCTCGTGGTTCCTTTCGGTCACATGCAGAATCCTGTTTGACGAATTAGGGAAACACGAACTAAAAATACTAATTTTACATTTTTTAAATTCTTATATCATTTCCCTTCTAGTTTGGAAATGATTTTCACCTTCTTCTGTGTAGACTTTATCTTCAATAATATTTCTAGTACCTAACCCAGACCGACCCCCTAAGTTGAAGTCAAAGGGTGCAGTATCTGATAATTTTGGTAGCCAAATTCTTGTACCACAATGATCAATTGAAACACAATTTTCAGGATAATCAGAATACAAAAATATGTAAAAGTTTGTTGTATTATTTAAATTAGACCACCGATCGCTGTATTTACGGATACTATCACGTAAATGAAAATATCTAATAGACAGATACTCCAGCCAATTTTTATACATATCCTATGGATCTTCAAAATCGATTATTTCGATAAAAAAGTCACATGCTAAAAACGTTTATTTCATATTTTCGACTTGTTTTTACACATGGAATCAATCATTTTTTCCAATGCACTATAAACTAGGCCCCCTCACCACTTTTACCGAAAAGGATGTCCAGTGGTGATGCCTATATTTATAACATTTTAAAAAAAATTATGATGAAGTTTTATTCTTACATACCTACTGCAATACAGGTACTTTTGAACTAACACAAATTCAATAAAAGCTAATATTTTACTAAAAGGAAATTACATTGCCAATTAAGTTTTTCATCGTTTTGGTGCTTGATAGATGAATTTTCTTACGTTGTATTAATTTTGCCTTGAACATCCTTGGGATCCATATATAAAAAACAAGTACTGTTGAACGTAACAATGAGTGTTCTATTAGAATTGAGAAAACTAAGAAAAAAACTTTTAATATTAAGAAACCAGATGTATAAAGTACTTTCACTTTGGAGTAAATAAAATCGTAGTTCGACTTAATTATATCTGTAGGATACTTTCTTGAAGTTTTATTTGCAAATATTTGCCATTCAAGTGTAATAATTATTAAACAGTTGGTTGACTTTTTAACAACTGCATATTAACACGTTTACTGTCCATAAGTGAAATGTGAGTCATGGACACTGCGAGTTTATATATTCATGTTGCAATATGTGATTCACACAGTAATTAAAAGTTAAATATACATACCTGTGCCTGTGGACATATGGGGAAGGATCGCAAAGAATTCTAGAACGTGTAGGTACATACTAAGTACTAGTACACTTAAAATACAATAATAGTATAGAATTATTGATGAAAAATTACTTTTATTTTACTCAGAAGTACAAGAACCCTTCAAATTTTAATTTTAAAAACTTTAGCCCAGGGGTTGAAACCAGTTATGATATCGATTTCGGCTTTCGGTTCTTGAAACATTTATGAAGAACCCATATTCTGAATAACTGTTATAAGCAACCGATATTCTGATTACATATATCTCTTGCGTTATATCAACGGTTCTAGAACCGTTTTTTTTTCGGTTCTATAGTATCCGTTTGAAGACGGTTCTGGACTCGATTCTCGTATCGTTTTTACACTAATTGAGATCGCTAGTACTACGATTGTAAATTATTTTGTATAAGTACAAACATACTTTTTACAAAACCATTATTAAAAGAAACAAAAACTGAAGTAATTATATATGTATAATTATGTTGTAACATGAAAAGTGTTCTCAAAACAGTTGCTTTTCAGATGCTTTTCTTGAAACAGTTCAAAATAATCGACAAAGGGGATCTTTCTTATAGGTATGTTGATTCTTTTTCATGTCGTAATATCGATTCCTTTTTACTTTCAACTGATACTCGGCATAAACATTGTTGTGTAAAAGCACTTACATTAAAGAACGTTTTTCTTTTTACAAAATAATGGTATGCATAATAATTATAGTAGTTATTTTTTTTTATAATGATAAAACGATTTGTAAAACGTGTACTTATGCTTATACAAAATCATTTGCAAACGTAATACTAGCGATTTCAATATTACTGTAAAATCGGTATAAGATTTGATTGTAAAACCGATATAGACCCGAAGAAAAAAACGATATAGTCAGAATTTCGGCTCATTATAACAGTTATTCAAAATATCGAGGCTTAATATCTGTTTGTTGACGAACCAATGTATCTAATAATTCAACAGTTCGAAACAGTTGTTTCGAAAATCGTTTTACGCCCTGCTTTAGCCAGATTTCCTATCACTTTGAACATACAAAAATACTACCACGTAATTAAGGGGTGTCATGACCTTGACGGACGAAAAATGATGCGAACTTTGGGAATTTTTTAAAACAAAACCATTAAATATAGTTACTTCCAAATTTGTCAATATTTAGAGAATATGACAAAAAAAATTGTATTCATAAATAGTGGTTATATCCGGAGTTATAGTGCTTCAAATATAGCGCTTTACAGAAATCATATGCGCATCGTTAGTATAAAATCAGCCGTTGCAGTTGTTTGTAATAGAAACTTTAAAACTGTGTGTAATCTGTATGCTCTCGGCTGAACTGGATTAACTGAGAAATATTGAAAAGTAAAAAAAAAATGGCAGCCTCTAAAACAGAAAACGATTTCTGCAAAAAATTCGCTGGTTTTTTAAATCACAAAAATCTAATTTTGCAAAAACCGACTTAGTTTTAATAACAACAAGAATGGGACATATACTGAAGATATATACCAAGTTTGAAGTAAATCGGGTGATTGGTTTGTGAGATATCATGCTAACCAATTCGAAAAACATTGTTTTGAGAAAAACGCGTTTAAAGTTTTAAGTACCGTTTTTTTTAATTAAATTTTTTTTAAAATGTTGCCTAAATATGTACAAATATAGGCATAAAGTTTTCAATATATATAATTTGAAGGTTTCTCTTTAAAAACATCCCAAATATCGCGCTCCTTTTCAGGCCGTCAAAGTAGGGAGACCCCTTAAGCTGTCCTTTAATTGCGAATTAGTTTCCATATAATGACTCCAATTTTAATATTTACACAAACAGTTCTCATATTTATTGATTGCATACAAAAAAAACATTTAAGATCGAAAATTATATTCCTCTACAAGCGCGGTGCGCTGAGCTAGTCAAATATTTTCTCTATCCGGTATCCACGCAAAACGTTCCCTGGGTGAGCTGCTTGTATAAGGGGTGAGCGATTAAGTGGGTAGGATGGTAGCGTATTTACGGGGGATGCTCCAGGGTACCGGATAACCGGCCGCAGGACGAAAACGTTCAGCTCGAAGAAGGTCCTTGTGATGATTAAGGCCTGTTAAACCGAGAGATGCGCGTATTGCGCTGGAACCTCGCAAATATGAGGGATCCGCTGGAGTATTCCAAGGACTCTCCACATCGAAGGAGAAGCAGCATGGGCTGGCAAAGGGAACGGAGGAGAGGGGAATCTCGAGTCTCGTCCTTGTCAAACGCGAGCGTTCTCGGTGTATTACATACCTACAGGTCGGACCTCCTCTCTACGGTTAGAGATACCTTCTTCGAAATATCGAGCCCCTGTTTTCCTTCGACGGCAGATAGGATAACAGAGAGGCCGAACAACTTGTCGAATACACCAGACTCGTGCACGAGGGAACGCCGAGGGAACAGGGGTATCCTGCCCTCCAAGATTTCTACGTTTAAAAACTTTTCGGACCGATAAATTCAGCTTCCCAGGAGTTATGCGCGTTCTTGAAATGTAAACGAGCGAGACTAAAAAGGAATCGCGGCCGATCGAGCGATCCCAAAACGTTTTCATGGAAATGGTTACATAAAAATTCGCGGGCAAGCCTGTTTTATACTGTGATCTGAATCTGCAACGGTGAGTTACTACATACCTCGTACGAGTGTAACTGCGAGTGTGGTAAAACGTAAGGACGATCATACACGATTAACCATACGAAAACATTTTACGAGCCCTGATGCTTTGGCCTATGTACACGATCCTGAACATCTCTGTAGGTAATTTAGTTCCCCTTTATGCTGTGCTCAAACTTTATTATCGTTATTCCACGGAAGTAGTACTTTCATGGTGAAAGTTCAAACTGCAATGTAACGTGAATCGACAAGGACGTTTGATATCGTCACTATCGATGAAAAGCCGGCGAGGGAATACACAGAGATTCGATTAATGTTACTCGATCAAAGGTCTGCATAAATCATCGTAAAAATTTTATAAAATAACTTCGGGGCGGCCGGTGGGAAAGCACTTTTTCCAATAACAATGGAGATTCTAAAGTTTGATTATATTATATGTCGATGGACTTGTAAATTTGGGGATTAAAAATGCAGTAGAATGGTTTCAATCATTTTCTCCTATCAGAGAATAGAAAGGGGTCATAAAGTCTACTTCATTGAATGGAAAGATAATTCTTCGCTCCCAATGCTTTCGCGATTTCTGTAGTCAATATCTCGTACTGTCAATACTGCAGTTTTTCTTGCAATGAAAAAACTGCTACTTTATATGACTTGAGTTCCGTAAACATTTTTCACTTGGCATTCAGAAACCGTGGGTACCTATGCATGTGATTTACGCTGCTCGAAAAGCCGAAGTGTTCCTGCGCTGTAATTCAGCGTGTAATGTTTCCACGACAATCGCAATCGGTTTTTTCTCTGTATTACAGTTGTAAGTTTTCATCAGCAGACAATACGGAAATATTATCTTGTCTATCCTTGGAATTCTATCGCTCTTAATTCATAGAGTACAAGCTTCCACAAAGACTTATTTTTGATAGAAAATTGTAAATTCGTTCGAGTTCAGTTCTGGTAATATTATGGTATTTTGTCATTTAAGAAGAATATTTAGAGTTCACGGTGTAAAACGAATAATATATTTCGGAGGTATAATAGGTTTATGGCAAGTCTGTAGTTTGCTTTATTAGTTACACTCCTGAACAAAAAGATAGCACACGTATGTCCAGTATGGTGTGAGTATTAAGTATTGTAGCAGAAAAGGTATTTAATCTTAAATAGATCGAAAAGTTTTTACTATTTTACGTTCCAAATATTTTACTATTTGAATATAATCTTATATTGTGTTGTTACTGAAAATTTTTCACACTATACTAATACTATGGAATTAATGTAATTCTTAGAGTTCAAAAAGTCACACACTTTTTTTTAGTATTTATAGTTTCTAAAGCAAGAAACGATTTGGTTCTTTTCCGTATTAGGAAAATTTTTTGGAGTCTAATGTAAATGAGATACTCATTTTGGCTTCGGAAAGTATTTTTATCATTGGTTTCTTAAAAGTGCACAATTTGCAATCCAAAGTGACAAATGTCAAGTCCCAAGTATGCAAAACTAAATATGTAAGTATGTGCAAAACGCATTCTACAAAATATAGACAACAAATTTTGATACTATATTATTTTTTAAATAACAATACCCAATGTACGATGGTCGTAAGCGAGCTCAATGAAATAATAACGTAATAGTTAATAGATAATGTGTTTTCTAAAAAAAGTGTCAATGAATTTTCTTTACTGAGATGGTAGAAACTCGTTACAATGTATCACATGCTACATATGTTAAACTAGCAAAATATGCGTGCTTCGCTAAGGTAGAATAATTAAAAGGAATTATGCTTATATCTGTTTTTTGAAGTTATTTTTTTGTGTAATTTCTGTAAAGTAACCTTTATATAACGAATATTTATATATGTATATGTTCGTTCACACCTTCTGTTAAAAAATTAAGACGCCCCAATTCAATGTAGGCACACTTAGTACATGTTACAAAAACATCTGTTACCAGATCCAGATTTGACCCTTTAAGGGTTAATTAGGACAAAATTAGAAACTGTTTTTTAAGCATTTGTTTTGTTATCCGTGAAAACACATTTTACTCCTTTTCACCCCCTTGGGGACGAAATTTCCAAAAATCCTTCCTTACTGGAGGCCTACGCCATAAAAACAATGTACCTTCCAATTTTCACGTTCCTAGATTAAACGGTCTAAGCTGGGCGTTAATGAGTCAGTCAGTCAGGACTTCTTATTTTATATGTATAAGTATGTAGATATGCTACGCATATTAAAAATCATAGTCGTCGACTTTAAAATAGTTAATACTTTCATCTTGCGTAGCAATTTACTTTTTACATATTTTGCTATTTCGTTAAAAATATTAATTACGCAGGAAATAACCAAAAAACAGTTTAGATAATTTAGTGAAGGTGCTGCAGAATTCTCCGCCGAAAAATATAACTTTAAATAAAACGCTCCATGGTAATTAAGAATAGGTACCTATGCATCCGAAAAGATTCGGATAATGTGAACGTAAAAAAGCAGGCGAAAAATAATACTTTCGAAATCAATCGTTTCTATGCTGCGAAGCGACAGATTTACATTTATATTGTAGAGGAACAATATTTCCCCGGGGGATTTCCGAGTATTCGAGGCGGCTCAATTTCGAAATCATGGCGTGGCATCAACTGATCGATCATTAAACCGGGGGTTATTACAGTGAAAAATTGCTGGTCGCGGCGCGCAAATTCCCCGATCATTTGTTTTCTGGAGGCTCATCGAGCCGTATAATGCGGTATACGCTACTCGAATTGACAGCGTGTTCGCACGTCACGCAGCGGGCAATATTTCTCCAGAGGCTCAATATTTCTGCGAGGTTCGCGGTCCGTCTCTCGCGGTATGTGTCACCGGTGGAATACGAGCAAGCCCCGGCCTCACGCGTAGTTATGCCTTCTGGAGCGTGTGACATTTCTTGTCACGCCTCGCGACACGCTCGCGGAACTATCCCCCGCGAGCGCGTCGTGCTCTTCGCTACCCCACGTTTCTGCAAACTCCTGAAATGTCTCGTAATAAAAGCAAACCTACGAGAGAAGTGTTTTGCCACGGTGTCGGCTGAAACGTACCAGGACGTAACGGCCGTTTCCAACGCAAGAATTTTACGTAACGTTGCTTCGTTTTTATTTTCCTCGTTCGCACCCTCCCCCGCCCCCCACCCTACCAATCCCTCCCTCCGGCCACCCTGTCGCTGCGGAAATTAAGTGTTCGGAATAAAAACGCCCCCACCACTCAATATCTTTCGCCCTTTAGCACGCGCGAAGGAATTTGAAACTGGCCTTGCTCGTGCATACCTTTTAAAATTAACCTCAATGATCACACCAGAGATGGGGAAAAGTTTTATTTAAATAAAAATTTTGAATAACCAATAAAAGTTTAAAAAATGATTCGTCGAATAAAAGAATTAACTTTATTTGTCAAATAATCTAAAGTGAAAGTAACTTTTATTTGGTCCGTTATTTAAATAATTTTTCATTTAATGTATCCCCAACTCTGAATCACACATATGTGTGATGGTAAAATTAAACTCACTTTTCACGTATAAAATTAACAAATTGAATGACAACGAATAGACAGAATGATGCATAGATATATGCCAATATTTCAAAGGGACGCGTACTGAATTAAGTGAGAAAGAAAGTATCGAACTGTCTCTAGTTGATTCTAGTAGAATTTAGTGGTGTTCTTGAATTAGTGCAATGGTTAAGTGCACTTACCTACACTGAAATGGCGGGTATGCATTTAATAGTCGGTGGAGCGAATGGCAATGCGAGTGAGACACTTTGTCCGTAGCAAGAATATTTTCCTCGCCGTAGAATTCTAGATGATAGAACTCTTATCGATAGAAGCCTCAGAAAATTTGGTACATTCGACTTGGCAGTAAATGATCGTGGGTGGCCAAGACATGTGTCTATCTCAGCTGGAAGAGACAATCTTCACGAACTTGTTGCACATCCCACTGACTAGAGACATTAGGAGAATATCCACGTGTCACAGAATTTCACAAATCACGATGTGGCGTGTTTTGCATACCTAAGCAGCTGCTTTAAATTTAGCATTTGGAATGTGTATGTACAAGCACTTGAGCCAATTGATTATTCCCTAAAAGTAGAATATTTTGTAAATGGTTTCTGAGTAACGATGCTGAAGATCCTACATTCATAGATTTTATTTTATTCACAGGCTTTTCCAGACAGAATAGCTAATATATGCACTATATGATCAACGTGTATGGATAGGAAATAATTCACATAGAAAGTTGTAGTTCATACGTCAGTGACAATATTTTATTATTTAGGGAGAAAATATAATTGTAGAAAGTAGATTTATACGCTCGTACTTTCTTTCAACATGTCAATTAAGTGAGATTACTTTCCACAATTATTTTCTACCAAACACCCTTCTACAACCCCTGTCAATAAGTTTGGAACCAAATGGAAAGATACGAAACCAACGAGAAATACCAATACTTTTTATATATAAAAAGCAACACATTACACATATAAAATGCATGGTAATGTTAAATTGATCTATTTCAAAGTAAAAACACCAAAAAGAATTAAGAATTTCGTTTACTATGTAATAAGAAAATATAGAAGAAATAAAATGGTGCTTGGAAGAAAGTATACGATACATTATGAATTTGCAAAGAAATTAACAATAATTTACTTAACACTTATATTACTTAGTATTTTATGACGTTCCCACGTGCACGTATCACAAGCAAAATTTGTTTCTATGAAGACTTAATGCCTTCTAAAAGTTCATTCTTATTTTTTGTTTTTTTTTTTCTCGTGTATAAATTGTTTTCAGAGTGCCCGTAAATTTTCGATTGAACTTAAATCTGGGCCATTTGCTGGCCTTTTTATGGTTCGAAAGCCTTTTTGTTGCAAGTAGTCTTGAACTTTTTCGCTTTCTTATGATTCGGATTTCAGGAAAAGAGTATTGAAAAGAGAATAATGAGATGAAAACATTGAAGTAACTAACTAATATGCATCTACAAATGTAAAAAAAATACTAGGTAATATAAATATTGTTCCATACTTATTTCCAAGCAACATTTTGTTTCTTCTATGCCTTTTATTACGCAATAAACGAAATTCTTAATTATTTTTGGTGTTTTTACTTTAAAATAGACGAATCTAACATTACTATGCATTTCATACGTATGCCGTTGCACTGTGTATTTAAAAATTATTGGTCTTTCTCGTCAGTTTAGTATTTTTGCGTTTGGTTCCAAACTTATTGCCAGGGGAGTAGGGTTGTTGAAGAGCAGGTTGTGTTTTACCTTTTTTCCTACTCTGCGAACATTTTTAAACTAAATTAAATTGAAGCATATCGTGTGTTGAGACACAAAACTGACATTTCGAGGATTTCTTTGAATCTCTTATAATTCCAAACACTGTGATATATAGGATCTTTGTTCGTATAACATTTTTTACTTGATTTAATATGTAGATGCATGTACCACAGTATTGGCATGCAAACAAAAAAAATTCCTCGAATATTCAAAAAAGAATAACTAATGTCTCAAGATGTTTCATCAATCATTAGATATACGCACGCGAAATTATTGTGTCATTATGAAAATAACATAAATTACAAAGTATTCTTATAAAGATACTCAAATCAAATTCTTTTATTTCCCAGAAGTTTTTTTTTAAATTTAAAGCATTATTCTTCCATGAAGTAGAACAGATATTTATCTTTAAACGTTCAAAAGAAATTGTACGGTTAACTACTGAAAATAATAGTCATTTCACTAACGGTCATCATTGACAGAGTTAATGCAATCGGAACTAAAAGCGTAGCCATCCAATGCAGAAGTTCGATTTACTTATATCGGTACGAAAGTTTCGTGACGAAATTCGATTTCTGAGAGAATCCTTTTGAACGAACATTGACGCGAACGATTAGACAGGCGAAGTTTAAAAGTTCCATAAACCGGGAAAGGTTAGAGCGTGTGTTGTAGGTGGACGTAGCGTCAGTGGCAGAGGTAGCCCTCCAGCCTCGGCGGGTGTTCCTTTCTCTTCGAGGAAGCGAACGAAAAGTGGATGGAAGGAAATTGTCTCTGCATTAACGGAGGCTCGGAAACTGCTTCCAACATTTAATTAAAGACATTCCCTGAGTAATTCCCTCGGCTGCCTCGTAATTGCATTGCTTTTATCTCCAGTACAACTGTTACTTGTTTGGCGAGTCTTTCGTATCGAGAGTCAGAACGGAAGACTAAATCCCGTGGGTAGGAATAAGTACCGTTGAAGAAAAAGAAATGCGATCAAGCGTGAGACATGGAGGTCCCTCGATACGATCCCATTTTTGCTAAGGGATCGCTGTTCCTACGGAATGGTTCTTAATATCGCTATTATCGTGATTAAATTTAAATCGAGGCAAATTAAGGCTCGACGTCTTCGAGCTTCCGCTTAAACATAGTCACCTGATTCCTTCGAAGTAACGTTGCCTGCGACGTAACTGAAATGAAATTGATTCAGTAAGTACAGATTAAAATATTACAGATAGGATTTACGTCTCCTTAAACTGATCACTTTTCAAATTGGCGGAGCTACCCTCGATACTACAAGACCCTCCCACATAAAATATCTCCTGCAAATCAGAAATATCACCATTTATCAGTTTATCAATTTTGTTCGTGGAAAAATACCTTTTTGCTACACCAGAATATTTTGTCTTTTAATTAATATGAAAATGGATTTGACATTGCATTGTACAACACTATGAAAACGACACGAACACCCAGTACCTACACATTTTTTGGTTTTCATAAACTGATCTACGTGCCTGGGTTATAACTAGAAAAGATGAAGCAAATTTAAAGTTAGATATGCTTTTTATAAATAGACTAAAGTATTGAATTTATATTTTGTAACACCAACGAATTGAATAGATTGGATCCATTTCTTTGGTTTGAAACCCGCTGAGGAACAGGCGGACAAGAGGCAATCGGCATTCCAACCGATCTTGGGGTTCCAGTTGTGTCTATTGAAATTACCAGCTGGCGAATTGGCAAGTGTGATGGTGTGGCAGACGGGAGAACCTCCAATCAGTAGGTAATTGCTTCATTCCGTTGCCAAGTCTGCTGCAATATCGCGCTTCTATGCACTGAGCCTTCGTCTACAAAGACTTTATCGCTCCCAAAGGGTCATAGATCTTTTAAACTTGCAAGTGTACCCTGAAAGTAATACATCACATGTTCTTCGTACTCACATATTTCGTGAGACGAGCAAAATTTTGCGGTATTTCGGGTGACAAGATAGTTATACACTAATTGTGTAATGTCCCCTCTTCCTGTTGACAATAGAATTTTTTAGTAAGTAGACATTGGTTGCAGGGCACATTAGTCGCTGTACAATCTTGTATAGAAACTTGAAAAAATGTTCTTGTTCAACAAATAATATACCATGAGGATTCATCACATAGAGACAAGAATAAATTTATTTCAAAACATTCTTTCATGTTGCAGACTATAATCTTTATCATTTTTGTTTGCCTCTCTGGGATGATGTTTTTTATTACTCCTAGACTCATAAATATTTTTTCTCTAAAGAATTCACTTTACTGATAGCGACTCTGAATAAAAAATTGTATAACATCGTTTTATGTTTGCCGCAGCTATGTTGCTACACAATTCTCCAAATATTGAAAAGAAATATCATTAATACAGCTGTTTTTGTACTTCGTTCACAAATAGGTACATGGACATCTTCATGTACGAGAAACATGAAATCATTAACGTAAAATAGCTCTGCAATATTTCCACCATCACGCAACGAAGTAAAGAAGCATTCTGTTTGATAGGATTATGGAATACTTCAAAGATACCGATCGTCTCGTTTCCGGTAATTTAAATGTTACAAAGACGGATGGGGCCACGTAGAAAATGAATGCCGAGCAGAATGTAACTGAGACGTGTGTACTCGAAACTATAATAAGGCTTGGTACTTTTGTGTAGCAAGTTTTAAAGAGACAACCTAAACTGTTAACGTGTACGGGATAAACATAACGAGCAGGAAAGTGGAAGCTTCAAACGTTCTCTTCGTGATATCGATTGGGATGGCTTTTTCTTTTCGCGTGTAGTTCAGAACGTTGGATCGGAATTAATGAACCGTAATCCCCCAATAATGAGGCTTCGGCTTCACTGGCTCTGATACGACCTCGGCACCCTTCTTACTCCCACCCCTGTTTGCCAGCCTCTCTATATCGATATACATATGTGCCCTGCGTAAATGTCACATATGCCGCACGACTTAGCGCAGCCCATCGCTACGCAGAGAGAAGGCCTTCCAACGCGTCGAGGCTGTTGACGCGAGACAAATTATTTTCCTCAACAACACGCGTCGATGCTTTTCACCGCGCATAACGAGTTGTTCCAGCGACTCTGCCCGCACAGAGAATACAAAACGTCGTCTCTCTCTCTTTATAGGCCGCTCTCTAACCTGTCGATATTTCTCCCAGGTTTACGAACAACCACCGCTGAATATTTTTGCCGCACAAATTTTTCTGTCGTCGATGACTTCGACGTCGACGTTGCCGCTGTCTCCTTTCGAAGGAACTGGATAATAGGGACAGAGCCGCGAGGCGGCTGAAAAGCTTTGTTCGTTTAATGAATTTGTTGCTGCAAAATACATAACGCTTATTTTGCTATGCCTTGAAAAATTGAATCGACAGTATTACTTAGAATTGTGATATTAGTTTCATTCAAAATTTCTTCTTCCATATAAGAATTCAATATTTCATTTTAGGGAGTTTACTAAACCTCCTCGTACAGCGGCGCAACCAGAGGGAGGGGGGGGGCAAGGGGCACCCCCTAAAGAAAAAGGAAATTAATGTAACCATTACTTAAGTAATTCAAGAGCTTTGTAAAAAGAAAAAAAAATGGATTTTATTCTGTAAATAAATTTTTATAATCACCTAATAAATTTTACTTATTGAATTTATATTAAAAATATTTTTATCCGTTCAACTCGGCTCCCCCAAGATTAAATCCTGAGTGCGCTACTGTCTTTGTATATCACTGAATGTTCTCCTTTCGTTTCATTTTACAAATAAATTAAGTTAAAAGATAAACAATAGTGTTATATAACATTAATATTTTATATAATTTGTGACATCGTTAATGTCAATATAGGTGTAAGAAATTATTTCAAAAAAGTAAAAAATTACGCCAAGTACATGAAAAAGTCAAGGACCGAAAAGAGTATTATAAAATAAATCTCAAAAAAATAGAAGATAATAAAACTTACAATATAAAAAAAGATGTGAAATCAAAATAAGCTGTAAGTACATAAAGGTGCTTTGTAATAATCACGGTCTTAAAATGACCATGTTACATTTTATCTTCACATTATTAAAATGTCCGTGGTTATTACAAAGCATCTTTATGTACTTGCAGCTCAATTTGATTTCACATCTTTTTTTTATATTGTAATTATTATAATCTTCTACTTTTTTATGTTTCATTTTATAATACTCTCTTATGTCCTTGATTTATTCATGTACTAGGCGTAATTTATTTCCTTTTTTGAAGTTTTTTATGGGAATCTCACTTCTTTTTACAAAGATAATTTGCATAGGGAATGACTTCAGATAATTTTTAATATTATAAATTAGAAAGGTTCACCATCAACAGCCTTATCACAGGACAGAATTAACCCTTAGTATCATAGTGTAACACCCGTGTTACACGAATTGAAAAAGTCGTGCGCGCCATTTGGGGGCTTTTTCATAAACTTTAAAGGGTTACTTTACTATTATCATATGTAACAAGTGTCCTTAGAGCAGAAATACATTCGTAGAAATTCTACTGTGATTCACTGTCTCGTCTTGTTGATTACACCTCTTAATTTCGCCAAAACCACTGAAAGTACCAGGTAAATGCTAATCTTTTCTCTCAATTACTTCGGTTTTCCTTTTTGAATAAATTTGATGTCGAATATAATAATGTATGTAACACTAGTGTAACATTCTGCAGAAAGGAGCATTGGCTTAATATTATAATACATAGGTACCTTCATGCATGGTTTAACAGTGGTGTTATATTCACATATTTTCATTTATATAAAAAACTGTTACACTAGGAAATTTTTGCTTATTTTTACGATGAAGTGTGGGCAAAAATGCAACGATAAGAATTTTTTTGGGTAAAATAAAAAAATCATGATACTAAGGGTTAAGGATAAATTCTACGCAAGTTTAACAACTATGAAACAAACCATGTGCACCGCATTGCCGATCTATGTGTATTATGTATATGTATAGTACTTTGTGTATAGTACAAGAAACACTGATTAAATTCGTGCATTATCGAAGGTGTCCATGTATCAAAATAACTGAATAAGTATGTATACGAAATCCTTTCTGCAAAATTATGCGTACATACATAGCTTGGCGTAGGTTACAGCATTATTTTACACTTCGATTATCTACATATACATAAAATCCTCAGTTTAGTTACAAATTAAAAACACTTTGATGATACACAAACATGTCGCAATTCAAATTTTGGCAACTTACCTTGTGTTTGAGATTGCATTTTGGTTTGCAATTCAATGGTACAACGATACATGGCTGTAAAAACACGTGGCATCTCAAATTTTGACGACTTACCTTATTTGACATTCCCCAGGTTACAACCTGACTGTAAGCTGTCAAAATTTGGAGTAGATTGCATAGTGAAGATAGCGATTGACGAACGAAACATGTATTAGTTCGTTTTGGCTGAAGGTGTGCGTGTAACGCGTATACGTATTATGTCGACAAAATTTGGTTAAAGAAGAAGAGGAAGAAGAAGCAGAAGAAGAATCAGAAGAAAAATCTTACCATTTTCGTATGATACATGACATGATATTACGATATCTATGTCATACGTGGACCAATTTTATTGAATATGATCTTATTCGAAAGCTTATATGCGGTTTACATAAGAAAAATGCCTTTAAATGTAGAGAATATTTGCAGGCGTGATGAGATATTAATGAAATAAGTTTCAGGTAAGGTTGGATTAGCCGGATTACGAGTAAAAAGATACGCGGCAGCGACAGTCAACATATACAGTGTGTCGAAACGTGTACTTGGCGTCGAGACGCTACCGCGTCTCTAGATAACTGCCTCTTTAACACTCATTGATGATATCCTTCTTTTTATTGACCGTGATTCCAGAGATCATGCCTAGTTGGCAAGCGAAAAAGAACGTCATTTTCGTTTTTTTTTTTTTGTGAAAAATGTCATGTATGTTTCTTACAACTATTTCCTTATTTTCAAAGTACATATATTCAGCAACTCACAATAATTTTTTTATAGGAAAATATTAAAAAATGAACAAATAACAGCCACTCTCGCGGAAGCTGTTTTTATTCAGGCGCTGTGCGGTGAGCACAATTTCTTCGAGCCGGATCATCTGAAATCAGAAAGTGAAGAAGATTCTGTTAATATATGAGTTTATCTGGTGCGTGAACGAAGGATTTAAAAAAAATTATTTCAGACAAATCATGATTTTTCTATGTCTGAATTGTTCGTTTTTCGTTAATTTAAAAAAGAATTTTCATAAAAAAAATCCTTCGTTCTCGCACCAGATAAACTCATATACTAACAGAATCTTCTCCACTTTTCGATTTCAGATGATCCAGCTCGGAGGAATCGTGCTCATCGCTAAAAAAGCCTTCCGAGAGAGGGGCTGCTATTCGTTCATTTTTTAATATTTTTCTATAACAAAATCACCGAGAGTTGCTGAATATATGTACTTTTAAAATAAACAAATAGTTGCAAAAAATATACATTAGATTTTCCACAAAAAAATCCCGAAAATCATGTTCGTTTCCACCTGACAATTAGGCAAGACTCCTTGGGGGGGGGGGGGGGGGGCTATTTAGGACGCTAGGAATAAGGCGATTCTTGGGAATTTTTTTCTAAGAAACTGTTAAGCGGATCTTTTCCAAACTTTCAGGGTATTTTAATTCACATTCAAACAATAAAAATTAATTTTTACGTTACAAAGTGTTCGGTAAAAATGAAGATATATGAACACGTTCGTTAGGACTCGCACGCCGGAGTTGCAAATTGGCGATTGTAATGGTGGCCCCATTTCTTTCCTGAAATAAAAAACCAAGGATTTTCTTATTTCTAGTATAATTACATTGTCGATGAACCTAAGACATGGATAATTGAATTGAACTGAACAACTCTTTTTCCATAAATAGTACGAAATATCTTGGGGCAGAATCGTAACTTTTTCTTTGAAGTCCCACCAATTTGCCAACTTTTAACTTTTTTGTCGTTTGTTAGGTTCATCGACAATGAAATTATACTAGAAATAAGAAAATCCTTGGTTTTTTTATTTCTGGGAAGAAATGGGGCCACCATTACAATCGCCAATTTGCAACTCCGGCGCGCGAGTCCTAACGAACATGTTCATAGGTATATCTCCTTTTCCACCAAACACTTTGTAACGTAAACATTAATTTTCATTGTTTGAATATGAACTAAAATACCCTGAATGTTTGGAAAAGTTCCACTTAACAGTTTCTTAGAAAAAAATTCCCAAGATCACCTTATTCCTAGCGTCCTAAATAGGGCTCCCTCCTTAAGGGGGGAGACCACTGTAACGGTCCGAAATATAAGGGTGTTTTCGGGAATTTATTTCAACCAAACAACGCAAGTAAATCAATTTATTGTTTAGTATAGTTAATAGTGTACATATCGAAGGGTAAGAAAATTTTTTTTCAATCAAATTCATAAATCCGTTTCCTGTATACTCTTCGTCAAAAATTGCGCTGCGGCAAAAACATGCTAGTCGCATTGACAGTGCCCAGGCCATATGGTTAATCCGAATTCAAAAACACAATAATATTTAGAAACTAGAAGCCTGCCTCTATTACGTGACGATCAAAAAAAGTCAAAATTGTAAAAAATTACAAAATGGTGGACCACAGAAGAAAAATCATGTTTTCGAGGTACAAAGTTAGGGAAATGTTGATAAAAAAATATAAGGAGGTCGTTAATTAAAAAAAACTGATCGTCAAGTAATAGCCACGGGTTTTCCGTACAATAAATGTCCTTGATCGTGTTAATTGGACGTATAGTTTTCTCTGTAGACTGTCAACGCGGTTGAAAAATATCATTCTGAGGAAAACGCGTTCAAAGTTCCGCGCGGCTCGGTCGCGCGTTTGATCCCGCTTCACAGAAAATACTATATCTCCGTCAATTTTGCGAATTTCTTCATAAAATTTGGAGACAGCATTCTTGAAATGTACGTCTTTCAGAAAATGTAAAAAAGAAAAAATCGATTTCTCAAATTTTTTACAGTGGTCTCCCCCCTTAAGTTAAAATTATTTTAGTTTCACTATTTTTCACTATTGCTTCCTTTTCTTTTACGAAGAAGTCGAGTCAACGCGTATAAGATTCACGAGGACATGCTCTTGATATTAGTAACCATAATGTGAAAAGTTGCACCCGACCCTGAAACCTGCATAACTTTTATGCCTTGTAAACTGTGGTTAGTTGCAGGTTTCCTTGAAACGTTGCTGAGGCGGTTATACGCACGTTTGGCTCCATCCGGCTTGGCTGTAAACGAAACTTTTAATAATTGCCAGCCAGCCGTTCTTTTTCTTCCAAACGAGTCCTTTTCTAACACAACGCACGGCTCCACCGATTGTATTCGACGCTCACATGCGTGACCAACAGCAAAGGAGTGCTCCGCAATAAAATGCTAATGAAAATGTCTCGCATCGGTAGCAATGAAAAATGCTCCCCATTTAAAAGCTTTTAACCTTTCTCGCGAATTCGATGGTACTGGGGCGTTAATTCTTCTGATCCCGATCCTTTCCACTTAACATTTGTACGATGTATCAATGCAACGAGCAAAAGACTTCTCAGATAATATTTATAAAATTTGCAAGTAAACTGTGCACCTTGTGTTTTAATTTAACATGAGAACTACCGAAATGATTATGGCTGATTTGTATTTCTTATAAAAATTAGTCGAATTTATGACAGTACAGTTTTCGAATTTTCCCGTGACTTTTATTGCAATACGGGAATGAAACTAATTTTTGCTTGGATTGTACATTTTTGTAAAAATGTATCGTTTTGACCCGCTCTAGTAGAAATAGATATACTTACGTTAATAGTGGATCGTTCTAGTGCCAAGCCCGTTTTACACGGAAAAGTATCGATAAATGACAGAAAGTTACATGGAACTGACAGATATTAGAAAGCATTTCAATTTTTCTCATTCAATGGACCTGGCTCTCTATTTGACTTTATTGCGGACCGTACCGTCCCCTACGTTCTATCAAATCTATAGATTTTTATATGCACTCGTTCTGCCAACCATATTTGGCGAGACTGTAGAAGGGATTTAAAAAAACCATCCATAAAAAGTTTTAGGAATTTCAGGAGGATGTACGTTATCTGTACCTCTGATAACGGCCCTAGAATGTTCGACGCGAAAATAATAAAACTGAAAGGGCCTTTCATAGTGAGGGGAGTATCTACAATACAATTCGGCAGCATTGGTGACACACCCTACAAAATCGTTTCCGGCTGTACCTAATACACACACAATCGGCTCTACTAATTCTATCGAAAAATGTGTAACATACGTTTTTGTACGTGTCACGCGCAGTTTCATATAGGTATCCTTTTAATGCAAAAACACGAGTATGATTTGGAATAGAAAAATGCTATTTAACATCGATTATTTAAGTGCAGTTAACACTGCAGTGAAATTACTCTTTCAAATTTACGATTAAGTTTAGTTATAAACAAAGTACAAGTACATATTAAATTAATACAGCGAAATAAATAACTGGACGTTTTCCTTTAGTGTAAAATAGATTCTCTTGGTTTAACTGTTACCTTAAGGCTTAAGCACTTTAATCAGTTGCAACATTCTGAAAATATAGTTTCACTGCAACTATTTATAGGATTAAGTAGTTAACAGGGTGGTACACTCTTCTTGCCCCATGAAATGCTGAGAAAGGCTGTGAATATTCTGTGAATTTATCAGTGTAGTTGGTTGGTCATAGCCTAACTTCGATTTTTTGTGGGTGAGTTGATCTTAATAAATTTGCTTTTCATCGTAGGGTAAAATTTTTCACGAAAACATGTTTTCTTTCGTCTAGCAAGTAAGCAAGTAGACGTGTTTAATGGCTGCCCTATCTGGGGCGAGTCACATAAATGAGGCTGGTTGTATATCATTTTTTTATTGAATGTAGAAGAAGATGATATACCACACGGTGACATTAAACTTTCCCTGTCACTTCCTGCGACCTCGTTTCTTCATAAGTTCTCAGATACGTCTGTAGAAAATAATTTGTTTCTGAAGGAACTGCATTTATTTCTTTAAACCGACGTTCCTGGATATTCAACATGTAAGTGAGTTTTCAAAAAGATCCTTAAAATGGATACTTTAGAAGATGCACCAAATTTCTTAATAACGAAATAATGCTCCATTGAATTTTGTTATGAACATTAGTCATAGATATGTACTTGACAATGTAATACAATTTTATTTATAATAAACATTCAATCATAGCATCCTGCGTTCTAAAGAATGAAAATTTCAGTAATACTTTTACGTATATTCTAAACATAAACAATAGATACAAATGTAAGTATCTTCATAAATATAATTTTCTTAACTTTCTCATAATTTTCTTCCTACACCTAAAATATTAGTAGGCCATAATTCTGTAGGTCCCAAGGAATTATAAAAGTATACATTTTGTACACCAAATGCGATGGGAAAGTTGAAAAAATACAGATAACGAGCAAGGTGCATCCGGCGACAACTTGGAAGTCGTTGACTTCACATGATCCTAAATTCGAAACGAATGCATGAAATGCATTCGAACGTTATTTTGTAGATAAAAGCCAGGATTTTTACTGTGCGTAAAAAGGTAACGTAAAAAAGAATTTATTAATAACCATACTAATCGATACATTAGCGATGCAGATATTTACGAAAATGTGTTTAGAATTGCACTCTAACTTAGATGTAAATCAAAACCTAATCTGCTGAACGTGAAGAAGAAATGTTATACATACCTATATGTATTAAGTTCTCCTCTTCGTCCTCGTGTTCCGTAAAATTAGCGTTAATGAAGTAGGTTGATATCGAGCAACCCCGAAAATCCATACCTATTTAAGAGCCATCATCATTGTATCATACAGAACTTACTTCTTTTTGCAAAAAAGTTGCAACTTTTCGTTTCAACGTGCGACATATTCTACATACAATCATCGAAATCTGATAAAACCTATGATGGCAGTATTAACGGATGGTTATATAGCAAAGGTTTAGGGACACCTGGAAATATCCTGGAAATAAAAACAATGCTGCGATATTAAAAGAACTTTTTAAAAGTAATACATATATGGGATAAGTTTCAAGTAAAGGATACATTTGTTGTTGATCGTAGGCTCCGGAATTGTATAAATAAAATTGCAGAAAAAGGATTTGTGGGTTAAAGTGCTCATTATAAAATTATAAATTTCGCAAAGTTTTATGGATAGAGAACTATATATATATGTTTATAAGTAATGAAACACGCAAAAGATCACATATGGTTCACAGAAAACCCACGTCTTAACAGAAATACGAACAATCAAGTAAGATTTAGTATTACTGTATAATATAGTTTTCTAAATAAATTTCGTGAATAACATGTTACATAATGAAAGTGACTAAAGCTTTTTCGAATTTAAATTACCTAATCAATGCTTGCCCATCGTTGTGTTTGTGAAAAGAAAAATGGTCTGAAATATCAGATTTTTCCCTTTATTATTCCTGCCTATTTTTAATCAAAGTGGAGATATAATTCGTCCCACTTTGTAACTTATCCTATATCTCCTTCAAAGAATGCACGTGGAACTCATATTCTTCGTTTCTATTCCCCTTATTTTGTTCTCCACTGGTCATCTGATCTAACCCTCTGTTTAATATAATTTACAAATTTGCAAAGTCCATGGCAGTTGAATAGAGAAATAAGTATTATTACAAAATGCATCCTGGCATTGATATTTTCAAATCTAGACTGGAACTGACGAATTTGTTATATTCCATTGTTGATTTCAGAAACTAATCACTAATAAAATATTGAACTAAAACTATTTTTATTATATTTTATGAAAAGTTTTAATAACAGAAATAACGAATTCCTTTAAACATGTCCCCATTTATATTCTAAACGTAACATGTACAGCAATTATAACGTGGATATCTCAATAACTCAATATATAATTCATATTATCTGCCAATATGTTTGCCAATACTAGTCTGATTTTAAACAATGGATAAAACTAAAAAGTATAATGATGAAAAAATATTTGTAGATAAATAAATTAATATCAAGAAATCGAATTACATTTTACATACATGATTTATGACGTACGATAAGTATGTACAAGGTAAAGCAATCATTCATACAGAAGACAATAAACACGGTACAAAAGAAACGATGTTAAAGAAAAAAAAACAAAAGGATAAAATACGCAAAAATACGTAACAAGAAAGTGATACTTCAACAAGCCTGTCAGCGAGTTACACTATTAGTTTCCTTATATAAATTCAGACACGACTAGCATTTGCATTGATGACACGAATATAATATATCGCCAGAAGCTCGAAAGCAGAGCTTTTCACCAGAGCCACAATGGCCACTGACCACCTGTTGCCTTTCCATTTATATTTTAGATGTGGTGAAAACGTCATCGCCTTACGTATCCTCGTAAGCGTCTCAAAAGGAGGCGCCTTTTCACCTTGAGAAATGTGCGTAATAATTTCCTCCCTTGTCAGTAATTCGCGTGATGCATCAATTTTTACCTCAACACGACATAATGGATTCTAAGCTGGTTAGGGTTAGCATCATATTTTCTGCATCAGATATCATTTGTATGCGTCAACCATGAGATTGCAATATGTTATAACTGAATTATTATCGATACTGAGACTTTCGCCTGTAACTAATCTTTTCGTTCTTAAAGAATGCGCTTAAAAACCTCTGCCTCGCGAGAATAAGTTTGCAAACAGAATTATAGTAATAAGCTGTCGAACATTAACGTTTCGTTAGTAGAACTTTCAATTTATGAAGCTTAAAGGGAACATATCGAACCCGCACACGCCTATTTTTATGAAACTGCAGATTTACAGAATAGTGAAAAATATTTGACACATAGTTTTTGTTGGAAGGGTGAAAAAGCTTCTAAAGTTGGGGGCCGAAAAGATATTTTCTGAAATATTCTAAAAACTGCGCAGGGGGCTGAATTCGTCTTTAAAAAACTCGCACTTTAAAAAAAATGTCGGATATACTTCCGAAAAGGACTGGTGGCCGATCGAGATGAGGTTTGGGTGAAGGGGTGGGGAAGGGGTGAGAACCCAAATCTAAAATTGTAGCTTCGGTTATTTATTAGTTTCCGAAATATTAATAAAAAATTGTTAATTTTTGGAATTTTTTTTTGGACGTTGGTGCAGGCCTCCCTACTCGGAAGCCCTTCCGTCCCCCTATTTTTTATTTTTGAAATTTTGTAACCACAGTCTCATTTTTAGCATCGGCAGACTCACATCGGTTCGCTACCATGCTTTACGCGCCCGCGAGCAGGCACGCGCCCCCCGCGCTAATCTAGCCGCAACCAATACTAATATACGGCACACGCTGTTTTGAAAAATGTGAGAGGACTCCAAATGTAATGTTTTAGCTTCGGAAATTCACCCGATTGAAAGATACAGTTACTTTAGGGGAGGCCGCTCGCGGGCGCGCAAAGCACGGCAGCGAACCGATGAGAGTCCAGCGATGCCAAAAACGAGACCGTGGTTACAAAATTTCAAAAATAAAAAATAGGGGGACGGAAGGGCTCCCGGGTAGGGAGGCCTGCACCAACGTCCAAAAAAATTTCCCAAAAAAATAAATACCTGAAGCTGCAATTTTAGATTTAGGGTTCACACCCCCTCCCCACCCCTCCCCCAAACCTCATCTCGATCGGCCATCGGTCCCTTTCGGAAGTACAGCCAAAATGTCCTACGCCTAATAGTTCTCGAGATATTCCTGGAAATATGTTTTCGACCCCATAAGTGTAGGGGCTGTTTTTACCCCTTCAACATGGACGATTGCCGATAACGAAAAATACGTGTCAAATATTTTGCATTGTTCTGCAAATCTGCAGAGCCTCATCAAAATCGGCGTGTGCGGGTTTGATATGTTCCATTGTTAGCTCTTTTATCCGTTCGATTACTATTTTATCATGCAATTTTATGATAAAACAATCCTTCCAACCAAGAAAGATCGTAATGCTTTCAAAGACGAAATGTAGACCTCCAAGATCAGAGAAATTACGATGAAATATACGGTAGAGGAAAGTGAACCAGTTGATGAAGTGGTTCATTTCTAGCAAGTAATGGGAAAAGAAAGGCCTTAAGGTCCTCTTATACTTATGCTTGTTGTTGAAACAAGTTATTATAAAATTCCCTGCGCACAAGCAAATTTATAAAGAATGAGCCACAGAAAATGCGAGATTCCAGAAAATTATGCGGCTCTGCGTTGACGACGGTAATCCCCTTGCTCCAGCGCCGCTTCGTCTCATGGAAATTACGAAGCGGGACGTCTGACAGCAGTATCTGATCCTGCATTTCAGACTCGCTTGTCATAGGATGGCAATTTACATTGTGAGCAACTTAATCCTGACACGATAAATCGCGTAACCACCCCTTCAGGTCGGCCTTCCACAACGCATCAGTTACATTTTACGTGACCGCTCAGTGAGCATCCTCTTAGTTTCATCGCATGCGTACAGTTTCGGAAACTCATAGAGTAAAGGATTTTTGTGGTTCGCAATTATTACATTGTGCTGAGTTGAAATATTTTCTGAAATCTTTGTAAAATGCACCAAGAGCTTACTTGAGGTACCTTATTACAATAAGAAAGATATTGTCTATTACAAATTATTGGTTGGATTTCGTGGACAAATGAAGTAGTGTTATCATGATTAATTAAACCGTTTGAAGTTGGCATTAACAGAAAAGATGATCACCTTGAGTCATTGTCTGCAATTAATTGTTATTAATTGGTGCTTGGAATCAATTTCTTCATGGTCAATACATGTACAATGTATCTATTTCTAAAATGTTTGGCCAAAGTTTACTGGCGTATTCTATTAACTATATTGTTAGAAATATGTCCGAAAAATCTAAATATGCAAATAATTTTTTTTTCAAATTGCTGTGTTTCAAAAAATTATACATTACAGAAGATACTTAAATTCCCTATTTTTTGGAATATTTTTGAAATTTAATCGCGCTCATGAATGCGTTGGTTTAAGTAGGCTAAATATTTAGAAAGAACTGTGTAATAAAAATTTATTTCCTATATGGTGATCGCTAGAAATAAGAAATACAAACACGACTGTACAATATAGAACTGTTACGCAATAATTGGAAATGATATATGTTTCAGGGTGCGTCATCCAGCTTAGTGGTAAAGTTCGCAGATACTGAGAAAGAAAGACAACTAAGACGCATGCAGCAAATGGCCGGGAACATGAGCCTTATTAACCCTTTCGTCTTCAATCAGTTCGGCGCTTACGGCGCTTATGCTCAGGTGGGTCGAATTACCATCAATGGTTCTCACGTTACCACATTACCGCCTGGTTGTCCTCGTTATCACGAATCGCAAACCTGTAATAGTTTCTGTCTTGTTAGAAACGATAGGTGACATTCGATATCACCCTCTTACTTTCCTGTAGCAGTAAAACAATATCCAAACGGTAACACATTTTCTGCTTAAAATATTTCCAAGTAACGCATTCGACAAAAAGTAAAATCTGAAACAATGAATAAAAAGTATTATCATTAAAGCTAGAATATTCTTTTGAGTGATAAGAAATTTTCCTTAAAAGTGACGCTTTATTAGGTCATCTCATAAGTAATGCGGGTTTTCTGTTTGGTACGTACATGTAAGTACTTACTACCGCAGTAGCGCACTCAGGATTTAATTCGGGGAAGCCGAGTTGAACGGATAAAAATATTTTTAATGTAAATTCAGTAAAACTCATTAGGTGACTGTACAAATTTATTTAAAGAATAGAATCCAGTTTTCTTTTCTTTTTAAAAAACCCCTTCTTTAGGGGGTGCCAGGGCCCTTTAGCCCCCTCCCCCTCTGGGTGCGCCACTGTACTACCGTAAATAGAAACCGTCAGACAATGATTTATTAAAAGTCCCCGAGTATAGATTGAATATTGCAATTATTAAGTAATGTTACTACAAACGTTGAAAATGGGCGTGAGGAATTATTTAAACTCATGCATTTTATGAATTTAACGAAGAAAGCGAAGCAACTGTAGCGAGAAAAACATATGTGAGGTGTACGGGCAGAGTATTAGTGCAAGCAAGATGGTTTAAAAAAATTCGAATTAGGAACTAACTTAGAATCTCGAAGATGAACCTCGTGCCGGTAGGCCTGGAGAGTTCGATGAAGACGTTTTACGGGTTACTGTTGAACGAAGCCTAATAATAACTATTGAAAAATCAGCCCAAAAGTTGAATTCGACTGGCTGAGCGGTAGTTGTTTATTTCCACTCAATATACGTACCGTAAAGCCGTATTGCTTATGGGATGACCTAACACTTTGGAGTCGATCGGGTATTCCATTCCTTGTACTACGACCGCGATAATGAGCATGCCCTTTCATTGAAATGCATTGAGTTTAAACAATTCGAGCAAAAAATATTCTCATGGAAACCCGTTCGACATAAAAGTTCTATTTACAGCAGCAAGCGGCTTTGATGGCTGCTGCAACGGCGCAGGGGACGTACATCAATCCGATGGCGGCGTTAGCGACCGGACAATTGCCACACGCGTTAAATGGCATGCCAAACCCCGTCGTCCCGCCAACTTCGGGTAAGTTCATTCTTTTTTCGACACCTTATCAACTTCGATGCTTCAAATGGAGTCTCAGAATATAGCAACAGTTACATATGTATATACATATTGCCAAGGAGTCGTCCTTAAGGGGGGAACCCTATTCTTTGGGCTAAAAACATAGGGCTTTTTTTTAAGAAACCAGCGGTTCGATTCATCTGAAATTTGGACCATGTTTTGATGCATCTTTGAAGAAGCTATATGTTTTTTCTTAATAATTTTTAACCATAAATATAGTAGTTATGCATGATCAACCATCACGCCACGCAAAATTCATCGTCCGTTGGTGTGCATGATATTTATTTACCAGATAATCTGAAACAGAAAAATGAAATGGCGTTTTATTTTATACATATGTAGCTTGAAATTGATGAACCAGCAAAAAACAAAAAAATTATTGAGCAGTGTGGAGAGTTTTCAAACTGAAAGTTCTAAACCTTTCATTTTTGCTATCCAATTTTGCGCCAATTTTCTTACGTAACAAAAGAAGTACAAAAGTCAGCGGTATTCTGGTTCATCAAATTCAAGCTTGATATGTACAAAGTAAAACGCTGTTTCATTTTCTGTTTCAGATTATCTGGAAGGTAAATATCATACACATCAGCGAACGACGAGTTTTGCGCGGCGTGACGCATAACTCCTGTATTCATTATTAAAAATGAATACAAAAAAACTGCAACTTCTTCAAGGATGCATAAAAACATGACCCAAATTTCAGATGAATCGAAATACTAGATTCTTAAAAAAAATCCTAAATTTTGCTATGTTTTTAGCCCATAAAATAGTATTCCCCGTTTAAATTACATAAGGCTTTTTTGGGTGGAGGGGTCACGAATTTCTTACGTTTTCGTACAAGGGGAAGTCAGGTAGCGTCTTATTTAATATTTCATTAACCTAATTTTCAATATAAGTAGCCTAAAAAATGTTTCATCGCATACACGAGACAGAATTAAATGAATCATATAAACCTTTAAAAGAATTTGAATAACTAAACAAATGCAATGTAAAAAATATTACGTAAGGAAGGGAAGAAGAGGTGGTTGGAATATACAATCTTACGAATTCTTATACTGGGGGAGGGAGGGGGTAAGAACTCGCCAAAATTACCCTTACGTAATTCAAGCACCACCTGGCGGATACAGGGTTCATTTGAACCCACCTTAATCCACTTGTGCTACCCACTAAGGTAACTTATCAATATAATTACTGTAAGAAGATTAGAATTTCAGACTATAACGCGATCAACACCAGTGGCGGATTTAAGAAAAAAGGCCCAGGTGGCAAACGTTCTGAGGGGCCCATCTTTTCGGGAAAATGAAGAGGTAGTTTACTAAAAACGGGCCAAGTGTAGTGTAGTACGAAAAAAAAATGTAATGTTTGAATACCTATACCTATACTGAATTCCACTTAAGAAGAGACTCGTTCGACTCTGTGGAGGCTGTTGATTGGTAGGAAACCGGCAGAGAAAGCGCTACGACCAATCGCGTGCGCAGGCAGTAGTGGAAGCTGCGCAGATCGGTTGCAAATCGGTAGAGGCGTAGGTCTACTCATATCTGGAATGGTATATACCAAATCATAATTTTTTTTGGAGATGGAGCCTTGGGGGCCTTCTGGACAGGGGCCCAGGCGGCAACTGCTCATCAGCCGCCCTGTTAAATCCGCCACTGATCAGCACCTAATGTCAAAAGGTTATTCGGAGAATTGTATGAATGATATTGTATTGTGGGTCAAAATGGACCCCGTGCGCGTCATCGGCTGTCAAGCTATTAATAGTCCAAGAGTTGTCCTGAACGGCGATACGAGTAGATTGTTTTGACTGTGTAACATCTACCAAGGTAAGAGAAATCGGCGAGACGCTCGATTGCCGGGAAAACATTCGACGGCGAAAGGGGTACGCAGAGAAACGAGTTCTGAAGCGTCCATACCCACATATGTATAGGTACTCTACCGACGAATTGCTCGGTTTCACTGACGCAAAGCTCTTTCTTTATCTTTCCCCTTTTATCCTGCTCTCCTGTTTGTTCCGCCCGGACCTCGCGGCAGCAGGAGCATGCAGTCCGTTGCCTTATAACCGGCTCGTAAATCAATACAACATTTTCACCGAGCGTGACTTGGGCGAAAGATATTGCCCGTACCGCGAAACTTTATCGAAAACCCGCCGAACGAGAAGGAGGAAAAGCCAAAACGCACGGCTTTCTCTTCGTCTACGCCGCCCCGCTGCTTTCTACTCTCTCTCTCTCTCTTGCTCCCTTTCCCTTTGCTACGCCTTTCTTTCCCCATTTCTCTCATTTGCCCGCGCACAGACGCACAGAGCGGAGGAGGAGTAGACGGAATAGCACAGACAAGTAAGCACGGAAATCGGCTCTCCGCAAGCGCTCTGGTACACGTCGAGTCTCGTCGAGCGAAAGGTAATACCGTTTGATAGGGAAATAATATTTTATTTCCTCTCCGCCCCACTCTCAGTCTCTCCCCCGCTTACCTGTCCCGCAGATTGCCAAGCCGGGTGCGTTTTTACTCTTGCAGAGACCACGTCACCGTACCTGCCACTACGGATTTTCTACGCGTGCACGCTTGCTCGTATAAAGCGATCGATTTACTTGATAGGATTTATAAGAATTCGGGAGAATTCTTCTCAGTTCTCGTACCTTAGAAGTACGTTCATTCGGCAATTATTAATTCTCATTTGCCGCTTTAAACCAAGCATATTTAACCCTTCAGTGGCAACCCTCTGCCTTTTGCCAGCACACGACAGGCGCGTCTTGTAGATACTTACAATTTTACAAAATGTTTATTGAAGCATACACATTGTTACATAAAATTTATATAAATGTGGCGACGCGGAATCCCTTCATTTTTCTGTTTCTAAGCAAGGAAAACATATTATGGACGTTTTATAAAAATTCAAATTTCTTTTTCCAAGATGATCTTGGAGAACGGATAAAAAATTGTTGACGATTGCCACAAATTTACTCCAGAAATTTATTCTAAAATACTCATGTATCAAGTACCTACGAAGACGTTGCATTTGTTCATAATTGAGAAACACTAACCTGTAATTTTCGTGCAAATCCCTACCGACCATAACGTCTCCATCAATTTCTGATACGTCAATTATTGCTGTGGCATAGGAGGAAACAACTCGAAATCTTCAAAGTTTTAATTAGAATCTTAAAATCCTCCTGATGGTAAACGTGTAAAGTTATTTCTACAAAAGAAACAAGGGAATTGGAATCTCAAATAAGCGAAAAAGAGACGGCAGGCAGTTTTCAAAACAATTCCACACAAATTTTTGTGTACTCGTTGAAAAATGCTTTCAATTGAATGTGAGTGGAAATATTGCAACCAAATAATAAAGGAAATACGTAGGGTTCCTGGAAAGGGACAGTGGCAGAAAGGTGGCTTATTGTTAGTATGTACATGTACACGCGCTCACTGGAGGATTAACTGGAGGATTTTATGCTTCTAAAATCAGTGCAAAATGAAATCTGTATTTGTAGTAAGATTTGATTAGAATGATCAGAAGCTTTATTAACTATTCGTTGACACACCTCCTTTTTCGACCAACTTTGACATACCTGGATGGCTCACACCCAGTACAATTTTTGAACGACTGCCATTCTGATCTAAAGAATCCAATCGTTATGAAAAAATCATGGGTCAATTTCAAGATCTCTAGAATGTATTCCAATAGGTTGTGATAGATATTTTATCACAGTTTTTAAAAAAAGATTCTAAATTACCATATGTTGAGAAAACACGAAAAAATCTTCAAAAAATTGTATCTTTTACAAATTTCAATATTAAAAGTTAAAAATCTACAAAGTTGTTGTTTAGATATAATATTTTGAGAGAAAAAATAGTTTGTAAGTCGGCTTTGGGAAAAAGGTATTTAGTTTACATATAAAGAAGGTACAGAGCGTCAAAATCAGTTTATGGGTGGCTCACACCCAGAGTGTCAACGAAAGGTTAATATAAAAGGTTAAATGTTTATTACTGAAAAAATAACAATCAAATAGAAGCATGTTTACCATGACATAGGTAAGCGTAATCCGTGTTTGAAACATAAATTCGTTTTCGAAAAGTGAATGTGAATAAACCTGTAGATATATCGATGTTCAAGTTTAAGTGGACGATGTGCCGTCAGTCATATCCTATGCACGTAATAAAATACTAGTAACGATACGTGTACGTATATCGTAGTCCTGGTGTTATCCAGATATCGAGATCCTTTTCTATTCCAATCTCCAGCTCGTTCTTTTAGCACAATTAAATTCAACATTCAACAGCCTTTCGACCGTAATTTAAATTCTTACATGGCAGGTACGCCCGATAGTCTCGACGGTTGTAAAATTTGTCGCGTATCGATATAAATTGAATACAGTAGAACTCCAGTTATACGAACTAATTTTTTCCCAGTACCTGGTATACCAGACATATTGCTGAGCTCTTATTATCCGAACCCAGGTCCTGCGGCGTACCACTTACATATAGTACTTATACGAACTTGTAGCGTTGCACAGAATATATATAAATGTTTCCTTGTATCCGACCGAAGATAGTGTATTCGAACATGTGATGGAAGGAAGAATCAGTGAACTTCTATTATTCAAACGATCAAGTTATAGAAACTGTTTGTTCCCCGACGGATTCGAATAAATGGAGTTCTACTGTACTAAATTATTGTAAATTGCAAAGAAATGAATGTCAACGAATGCGCCAGATGTTCTAAAAGTTTCGTCGAACAAAAATTATTAGTTTTTGTGCCTTATCTTCGTCTGTATTTACCAAATCATTTGTTTCCTTCAAGAAGATAAATCAAATTTTGTATTCTTGCAATTTAAATGATGTTCAACACATAGGTAATCATACAATACACAGGATAGACAACATAACTTGATCACTTTAATTATTTCCGTTACTATTGAACAAATTCAAATTATTTCTCTTTATATACCTTAGTTTAGAGGGGCCTACGAACTCACTACAGTATATTTTTTAATCGTTTTATTTTTCTCAAAGTTTTCAAGGAGTACTGCAACAATTTTTTATCATTACAACTGAAGAGATGGTGGAAAAATATATTTTAAAGGAATCCTGCAATGCCATACATAAACATGGTTTTGTGCCGACCAAATTGGTCCAACCTTTTGCGTGACGTTTATAAACGTTAAAATGTTTTATATCCACTATATTGATAGCTCTAGAAGACATAAGTCAGTACATTTGCGATCTTTCGGAAGCATAGTTAAAATCATGAGTGATTATAATAGCGAAGAAAGGAGTAAAATGCTCTTAATTTGCGGCAGCGCAAATTGGCCTCCTGACCGTACTCTGCCAGATTTTTTTACGCGGTACGTTGTGGGGGAAAGTTTACAAAGATGTTAGGAATTGTAGTTACATGCTCAGCAATAAATCACGATGCTAATGTATTTCAATGAGGGGGGTGTTTATCATAAGCCGATGATAGTGTCACTTGCATAATGAGCCGCGTTAGTTTCACGTTCATTTCGATAGTGGTGTAAAGCCCTCTGTAAGTAATTTGTGAGAAAGGAAATAATTACATATTTTGTTTTATGTGTTATCCTATCGATGTGGGGCAAGAAAAGAAAAAATCAAGAAAACGCGAAATATACTTAATTATGCTGAAAATATGACAAAATCTAGGAGAAATAGTGGAAAAGAATACATTTCCAAGAATGATAAAGTTCTTAGTGGTAAAGTATCTGAAAATAAAAATTGCTTTTATGTGTAAAAGACACATTTTCGTACAAGTTACTCATGAAATTTTACAATGACAGATAAGTTTGACATTAGGTGGGGATATATGTAGTGAATCATTTTGTTCAATAATGGAAAAATATTTTTTAGTACGCCCAAACGCAACAGTCTAAATATCTCGAAACGAAAAATACACGACTTACCCCATATTCATAATCACCGGCACATTTAAGAAACTAAATTGGACCATGAAAACTTAGAAAAAAATACTCCACAAAGAAATATACTATAGCCAGCCTGTAAGCCCCTCTATACCAAAATATTTAAAAAATAATGATTTGAATTTGTCCACTACTCATTGTTAGTAATGGAAATAATTAAGGTGATCGAGTTACGTTGTCCACCCTGTATATGCGTAATATTAGTGTTTCCTTATTATAACATATGTATTATAATATAACAGACAGTATTTCGGGAATATTTTTCGATTATTTCTTCTTTCGTGCGTTGTAAACACGAAACAAACTATAATTAGAAAATAAAGATGTTATGTAATAAGAAATGAAATACGTGATTCAGAAAATAACGTAAAAACCTGGTACAGATATGCGTATGACATTTCTTTCTTCAGGTTCTAAAGTATTAAGGAAAAGGAAAAAGATAACCAATAGTTTCCAACGATGAAGTTACGTACGAAAATGAATTTCCGCGTTTCAGTATTTCATACCTATGAAAAAAAAATGAGAAAATCAAGTTTGTATATCAATTTAAAAATAAGCAACAGGATATCTCCAATACGTAATAATTTTTTTGTAAATAAACCGTCGAGTCTCGTGCAAACTCAAAACATACACGATACACTTAACCACCCTTCCATTTCGAAGTACAGACGACAGCCATTCTAAATACATATGAGGCTTACAATGAGGGAGAAAGCATTCGTCGACAGTCTGTACAGCTTAATTGGCCAAAGCTGTTCCCTAACAAACGAAAAATCCAGGTTTCGAATCCGGATCCAGCAAAATCCGATCGACAGCTTCTTGTCCTCCCTGTACAAACAAAACACCACGCGTACAATCGAAGCTGTATCTATTATACCTTCCACTTGTAGAATACCTACGCGCTAATCAAAATAAGTGTCAGTGGAACAGGCGAAGTACCGTCCTCTTCCGTTTAAATCGCCATATCCAATCCACAAGAGACCAGCACGAGGCCAACGAATTGAATCCCGAGCGTGTGCAAATGATTAATTCGTAATGCATATTCGGCTGTTGCGAGTCGTTATTAGTTCTAAGATCCGATCAACATCTGGGCGATCCGCAGATCATACGGACCCCTCAAATGTGACGCGAGGCATACGGATCATCTGCAAACCCGCTCTGACGTCTTACCAATTACACGGTATATACCGTAAATCGATTAACAGGATGTACAGAGGGCAACTAGCTAAACGTTAAACAGACGTCGCGAGCATTCTCGATCCGTTGCCGCGCGCGCTGTGTGAGGGGCGACGGAGGTCGGTGTTGTAAGAGCAAGAGGGTAATCGGTGTGTACTGATCAGGTTTGCTCGTAGGTACTGGTACAGGGCAGCCGGTTAACGGGGCGATACCGTCGTTACCGTCGCCAACGATGCCCAATTTCAACATGGCTGCACAAACACCGAACGGTCAGCCAGCAGGTTCGGATCCAGGTGTCTACACCAACGGGATACCGCAGACCTACGCGGGACGTGAGTATCAACTCAGGCGCAGTGTGCCGCCCCTGCGCAATGCTCGGCCAATCGACGGCGGACTTTATTATTCCGCATTTCCGACGATAAGCAACTAACCTCGCCCCGAAACCTGTGCAACGATACCCCGATACTACATTGTCGACATTACAGGGACCACATTGAATCTTCCGAAAGCTTCAAGTTGTTCAGATGCAAATGCAAACGATGAGGACATTTACTTACTCCCTAATTCTATAAATGTGTTCGCGAATAATCTTCTTAACGCTAAGTAATATTCTTAACATCTGTTTGGAGCAAATTCACGATAATGTAAAGCTAAGAGAATTTAAATTTTATTAAACCTTTTGGTATATTTGTAAAGTTGCAATAGCAATTGTACTGTATTATTCTACATCTGGTCCCGTTGCGTTTCGATTTAAATATTAAATAGACTTTAAAGAGTTCGTAGAACAGGTGAAATCCTTGGAGGCTTCCAATTTATATCCAAATTCTAAAGATTAATTCCCATATCAGAAATTAACTTTCATCGGGATTAAACATAAAACCAGAAATATTCATACGATTGGCTGCTTTGTTCCCAACACGTATCTGTGCAATCAGTTTAAACTGGCCAGGGATCTAAGAGTACACCATAGGTACCGCGCGTTATCGATTGGTCGGTACGTATTGCGACAGGGGCCTTAGACGTAGGTCTGTCCCCGATAAGAGCTGAGCTTACTGAAGTGTAGATGCCCTTCATCTGTCCATTCCAGCACAAGGGCTGCCCAATGGGGAGGCGACACTTCAGCATGCCGCCGGGTATCCAGGAATGCAACCCTACCCTGGTGTCGGTAAGTTTTTTCTTCTCCATTTACCGTTTCCCTTCGTTTTATCGAGGATTCCGTCAATCCCCCGTATCTGCGGCGAGTTTTCGCGGGACTCTAGCGCGCGCGTTTCATAGCGCTTTTCGATAATCGCGCGAAGCTCAAAGCCGGTTTCCAAAGAGCGACATATTTGATTCTGTAACGAGTTTCGACCGGAAAATTCAATCAAAATTATCACGTTATCATTCGATTAAGAGACTATTGGAAATTGTTATTAGGTAGACTGAATTCACTTATTTACGATCACCCACGCCTTCGATTTCCCGCGAATGCTGCTGTACATTCTCAGCAGGTAGACAAAAATGTTCGATCGTGCCGTGGAAAGTACACAGGATGGTAATACTCCTTGTCGTTAGATGTGTTTTTTTAGGTCTTTTAACAATTTACGAGTAAGTGAAAGAAATTACTATTGAAAAAACTGATACATACCTTTCAAGAGCGATTTTAGAGGAAGTCGATTCATAGGGCGCGAAAGCACTTGAATCTAAACGTTCGATTATAATATGCTTTTATCCGAGCACTCGAGCACTTAACTCTGAAAAATTCGATTTCGCTGGTCGCGTTTCTGGCTGTTGCATGCAACTATGGTCGCATGTGTACATTTATATACGTATACATATAAATGTATATTAATTTATATACAGGCACACATATACATACGTACAGGTACACAGATGTCTCGTCGTCACACCTTGAACACATACAGGGTGCCCTAAAATAATAGGGTAAGCTGAAACATGAATTTCTGATACTGAAAGAAAGCGGAAGTTTTTTCTCATTTCACAGTAATAGCATCTGAGATTAAACCTTCTAATAATACATTTTCAAAGCTGTTGTTGCATATTTTCTTTGGCCTTGATAGAACTGCATATACCAAAACTATGTACCTATTCGTTTTACTTTTATGAATGTCACACAAATGAGACGAATGCGTTCACTGTACATTTTCTAATCTTGGCGAAGTAGTGAAGTAGTATTTTGATAGTAAGAATAAAGAATACTTATTCTCAGAAGTATTTCCCACGAGTGGTTCGTGCAACATGAAAGCTGAAGTCAAAACGTGAGTGGAATATTAGCCCAATAAAATTAGTTTTCATTCAAGTTTTATTGCTTGTGAACGAAAATCAGAAAACCATTGATTAAACAAATTCTTACCGCGCTACATTTTATTGTGCATTTAATTCTACAAATATAAAGAGGAACTATATGTATTGCGTGCAAACATTACAGATCATTAATATGCCAGCGATATTGATTCTTTTGATATAAAATATTTTGGGACGATGTTTTATGTGATTTCGTTACACATATTTTACAAACCATAAAACTAAAGAGAGAGTGTGGTCTTACAAGGAAAGATCCCCAACCCATAAATTCAAAAAATTCTGAAACATTGTGAATATGTAGGGGATTTCCTCCTGATTACAACGCAATTTTTGTTTGCTGCCCAAATTCACTCGGCTATTTTCCGATTTTGTGTTATAACTCGCGAACTGTAAGAGATAGAAAAAAGGTTTCAAGACAAAAGTTACTTCTTTTAATTAGATCCATCAGTTGGTAAAAAAAATTATTTTACACTTCACGAGTTATAACACAAAATCGGAAAACATCCGGATATTTGGGGGTCAATTACACCCCCTTAGAGTGAATTTGGGCAGCAAACAAAAATTGCGTTGTAATCAGGAAGAAATTCCCTACATATTCATAGCAAATTTGGGATTTTTTTTAAGAAACCAGCGATTCGATTCATCTGAAATTTGGACCATGTTTTGATGCATCTTTGAAGAAGCTGTAGGTTTTTTTTTATTAATTTGTAACCATAAATATAGTAGTTATGCATGATCGACCATCACGCCGCGCAAAATTCATCGTCCGTTGGTGTGCATGATATTTATCTACCAGGTAATCTGAAACAGAAAAATGAAACGGCATTTTATTTTATACATATGTAACTTGCAATTGATGAATCAGTAAAAAACAAAAAAATTTATTGAGCAGTGTGGAGAATTTTTAAACTGAAAGGTCTGAACCTTTAATTTTTGCTATCCAATTTTACGCCAATTTGCTTACGTAACAAAAGAAGTACAGAAGTTAGCGGTATTCTGGTTCATCAAATTCAAGCTAGATATGTACAAAGTAAAACGCTGTTTCATTTTTCTGTTTCAGATTACCTGGAAGGTAAATATCCTGCACACCACCGGACGACGAGTTTTGCGCGGCGTGACGCATAACTCCTATATTTATAATTAAAAATGAATTTAAAAAAAAACTGCAACTTCTTCAAGGATGCATAAAAACGTGGTCCAAATTTCGGATCAATCGAAATGCTAGGTTCTTAAAAATTCCTAAATTTTGCTATGTTTTTAGCCCATACAATAGTATTCCCCCTTAAGACCAGAGATAATATGTACCAAGGATTTGGAAAACGTTTTAGAAGAATACTCACTGCTAGACAGAAATCCCTGTCCCGAGACTTTAGTTTCTTCTTTACATGGTTTTGGTCTCACACGATGTTAATTATCGAAGACGAAGTCTGAAATCCCAAAATAGTAAAGATCGTTTCATTTTCTTTTTACACGAGGAATTTACATGACGCATATCCCATTATTTCGACACTCTGTGTATTATAGACCTGACGCGTTAACATGTCGTACGTAATGCTTCTGGTGTGTTATGCAGTGTACTTCGATGTTTCTTAATATACGTCGTGTAAATTATTGTATATTGTAAGTTTCAATCGTGTCGTGTACCATGCATGATTATCAATACGCAAAAAAGCAGACCGAGCGCGGAGTCGGCTAGGCTGCCGAGGGTTTGAGTGCGGCGCAGCGGCAGAAATTATAATCCAATAACCAGCATCAAAATGGACGAACCCGTTTCAGAAATAATCAGCGTCCCGTCGTAACTATGATTCGTACCGCTCGCCGTTAGCAATTAACGCACAGCTCTGATAAATTCTCCGTCGCGCTGATTTAAATTAATAACGGAGCATTCGAATTGCGTTTCACAAGTTTGATAACCGTGTCTCATTATCGGCTACAAAAACACCGGGCCGGGGGAAACTTTCTGCGATAATAATTACTTTTGCACGCGTACATGTCTATATTTTCCGCTCTTTTTTCTCCTCCCGTCTGTGTATCTTCCTGTCTCAGAGCGTGCAGGAATTGGTAGAAGTTCATCAAATTTGAGGTACATAGGTACGTACGCGCGTCTGGGACGCGTTGGTTTCCCGTGTTTGCCGAAGACTCAAAAATAGGATATTCTTTTTCTGTGTATTTTAGTCCAGTGTACACAGTCCGCGGAGATCAGCCAGTGGAAAAAAAGCAATTCGAAATACCGTGGGTCCCTCTATCCGGGCGAACGGTAACCGCCGTATGATGGCGTATTTATTTCATACGTCAAACGTCGATCCATCCCCCGCGCCGGTCCTCAAGCTCCTGGCAACATTAATCGGAATATATTAAAGTGATGTTTGCACGGAAATAATTAATTTTCAAGCGAAAATTGTACCTCTTCTAATCTGAGAGGGAGCGTCCCTCCATCTCCCTCGCCGCCCGCGCCGCCCCATCATCGCCCGCGCGTTTATCAGTGATGGTCAAATATTAATCGCGCGCGTTTTAAATATTTGCCAAAGGTGTAATTAATGCCGTTATAATTGCTTACCTCCAATATCATGCGATAAAGCATCCATCTGTTTGTTTCAATCTATCGGTGGCCGACCATTCGAGCTTCCAGCGATCGGAAATTTCTAAAACATTTTACCTCACGAAATCAATTCATGGCCGTTCATCGTGTTTCAATTTTTCATCTCGGCGATGAGTGCCCACGCATTCCCTTTGCGAGTGCTCCTCAATTACCAGCCCCACTTCGCGAGGGGTCTCGGGTTACTTGGCACACGTGATTTTATCGCGATATGCCTGCACGTATTCACTTGTACGTAATCTTGATTCGAGTCTGTCTTCTGTTATGCAAATACATATATAGCTCACAGCAATCGTCACGCGCGTATCTCGTTCATAATCCGCAGCGCAGCTTGTCGCGCGACTTTGAAGCAATATCACGTGTCGGTCATTGTCAACGGTCACGGCGATATCTGGTAGGAGCGTTGCAAACTACAAAAGTATCATGTTAAAAGTCGCGGAACGATGAGAACGTTGAGAGTCGAATATCCTTGCCGGGAGAACTGCTGCAACGAATGCTGGCTAGGAAGCTTCGGTGGAAAGGGATTCCCAGGTCTAGCGACTCGGTTTTCGTTTGCTTTTGGCTCGCCCGCCGGCCAGAGCAAAGCTCTTCTCGTTAATTCGACGGAACGGGCTGCGTTTATAAAAGTATCGCGTGCGAGGGAAGTCGAACAAACGTAGCTTTCCGTTCCCCTCCCCTGGTTCCTTTTCTGCTTCTGCGAAGGGAATCGTGTGACGTTCCGGTTACAGCTTGCGCTCATTCGGAGCAATTAAAAATTATCCAGTGAGTTAAAAGAAACCCAAGTTACGAAATTTAAACGTCAGCCGAAAAAGTTCTCCTTGAGCTTCTATTGGCAGCTATTTGGTAATGACGTTAAAACGTATAATAGTTGGAATATGCTGGATGAAGTTTCATTTACTGAAGACTTGGACAGCCGTGCAGGTGACATTGATTCCGTGGATAGGATTGTCTCGGTTCAGAAAAAAGAACACCGATGCCCATGAGAAGCTGTACTTAACGGAAGCAAGATAGGGATGATATGAAAAAAAAACAGCATGCATTCCGTGTATAGATGTGGACACATCATGATGTATCTGTTATTTGTTATTGTCGCAGCTTATCCCGCCGTCTACAGCCAGTTTCCTCAGGCTATTCCTCAGCCGATGACCGCCGCCGTGGCACCCACGCAGAGGGAAGGTAAGTACAATACACTCATCAACGTCTAACTGTTGACTGTAAACACGAACAGTTGTAGTCCCGAGATTGTGTATATCCAAGTCCCAAACGTCCAGACACGAATTATCCCTCGTCGTTGCGCCGCAATGTGTTCCATTCAATTACAAGAAAACTGTGTGTGTGTGTGTGTGTGTATGCTGCGTGGAAAATTCGTTACGCCGAAATATTCCTCTAATCAAGACAGCCCATTTTTCATAGAGCGACATGAAAGAAACTACGATTTCTCTGTGTCAATTAACTGAAGGGCGAAATAGTAAACGGGCGTGGAAAAAATTCCAATTCTTTTTGCCGGCGCGCTCCGCACGGTCGACAGGTCTTTTTTAATTCGACCAGCTACGGTCGCGGTCTTTTTTTAGTTTAATCATACCTGTAAAAAGGAAGGATGACCTACAAGTGTTGATGAATTTTCATGTAACTACGATATGTTACCTTTCCAATATCGCGAATAATACCGGGTTTCACCGCTGTGAAAGCGGCACAACACGTGCCTCTTCTCTCGCATCGTATTCCCTCCGTTAATTACTGCCGCGTTAACGAAAGAATGAACATCCAACGTTCCACGCTGGGAATCCACATCAAGTCTCTCGTTTCTCCCCCGTACAGTCTCAGCATTCAATCAGATTTGTCTGCGGTGGCGAGCAGGAGATACCTACTATTAATTAAATCGATTGGCTCGAGTCGAAAGTGTAAGATTAATCGGAATCGACGTTGCCGCGAGAGAGACGGGCAAGGGAAGGAACCGTGTTGGACGTTGACTTCGACGTTACCTTGTGAGCGAAAAGACGAGGACTGGAACAAACGCTGATGAATAAAAACGCGGCTGGAAAGGAGGATAGGGGAGGGTGAGCCGAGCCAACGCTTAATTGCAATTAACAACTCGCCATTATTAGAATATACGACGCCTAACAATGAGATAATGCAAATAAAACGAAAGTTTTAATTACTTTGCCGCTACGCCTGCCGGCGATCCGTTGTTACACCGTAGGATAATGGGAAGTTTACCGCGACAGCGTTTTCTCTTCCTTGTCTCGGTTAGGGTTTCCTAGCGTCCCCTTCCTTCTCACCCCTCCGATGCCGCCTTTCGCCTTTTCCTTCGAACACACAATATCTCGTCGACGCATTTTTCTGACGTGCTTCCACGAGATACATATATCCTGTGTGTGACACTTTCGCTGCAATGAGACACCCAATCTTTCATTTGCAACGGAAAGGAATTTCCACTGTTTCCCTGCAATTAATTTGCATATTTTTTATTATTCTCCGAAGCAACGTTTAAAATCTTACTGGCAGGTTTTCAATTAGGACTGATTCAATTTCAATTAATGCAAAATTTCAACGGTTTAACATTTTAAACGTTAGACACTCGAAGTAATGAAGTCAAGGTGTCAATTGTAGCGAATGTGTTTCATGGGAAGTAGCACCGATCACACACACCAAACTTCACCTTCCTATACGATTCCTCCTCGGAGGAATCCGCTTTTGAGCGGATTGTGCGTGCAATGCTTTTCAAGCAACGATGTTCGATGTTGAAGGGAAAAACGAGGGACCGCAGACATAGGTAGCCAGAAAGAAGAGGACGCGACTGCCGCGCCAAGAAAAATGGTCCTCCACTCTTCTTCTCATTGCACGACAGTGTTGTCACTTCTTGTATTTACTGTAGCTTCGTCGATCATTTCTGCTTCTCTAACCTGTTTCAGTGTTTTATACGTCTTACAAGGTGTTCTCAATGTTCGTGTATCTCCTTTCTTCTCTTGGTCAGTCGTTGTGCCACGTTGTTTTGAACGGTTCACGAAAACTGTACTTTCATCCTCTAGATGGGTTACATTGGTGTTTCATCGTTGCACTCATTGTCAGTATCAATTTACATAGTTAGTTGTGTTCGATGTTACGCTGTTGAACAGCATTGGATTAACCGAGAGTCATAACAAATGTACAGAGTGGGCCTTTTACTGCAATCACCGTGTGTATAAGGTGTGTCGCTTAACATCGGTTATCAGAATAATTTAGATATCTTTAAAAGAAATATTTGGAATATACCAGCATTGTCTGATATTCAATCACTGTATTCAATAAAGAATTATATAACAGCACTTTTTTATGATCAATTGGAATCTCTAAAGATATTTTAAGGTAATCAGTTTTTTGTCACTGAAACTATTTCTAAGTATGCAACTCAATTTCTTTTATTTGCGTATGAAAATATTAAATTATGGATCTCGAAGAAATAATATTCAAACATTTCTATTACTTCCCAAATTATCGGAATTATTCAGGTGACCAATCTGACATAACTCTCTCTACATATATTTATGTTTTCTTTCTTTAACATATTTGCTTTCAAATACCACCGTATGGATAAATAATAGGAATTATCAATCCTTTTATAGGAATCCTTTTCCAGTTTTATAATATAACACAACAGAAATTGTAATAAATGTTTTGGATAAATTTCGATAGAAAGTGTAAAGGTATGGATGGCAACATAGTTTCATAACCGATTCTTGCAGAAAGTATACCTACACGTTTCCTAAAAATGATGATACGTTTTCGTTAAATCATAACGGAAGAAGTCAGTGGTCACTCTACGTACATTTGAAAGCTCGAATTACTCGGATAAGAAAGAGATTCTGTGGAAAAGAGTGCTGTGCAAAGTGTTTAAGGAAGGAGCTTGTCGAACTGTTAAACACTGGCTTTAGCGGATTCTCAACTTAACAGTTTGTCTAGCCGTTGATACTTCCCCCTCGAGTTTGGGGGAGATGTTGCTTTCATTAAATTCGCGTGCACGTCCTGCGCGTGGGCCAATTAGAGAGTCGAAAACCAATTTCAGGATCAACGATCGCACGGTACGACGACGTGGTCGAATTTATGGCTCGTTCTTCGTGATTCCGGCGTCCACCGCAATTCCTCCTCCATTCTCCCCATCGTCGGAACAGGAAACCCGTCGACACCAGCTCTAATTTGGGTTTCACGTGACAACTACGACCGAGTTATTACCGAGACGAAGCCCGTGCTTACGAAAGAGAAAACATTTGTTACTCCCTGTGTGAACCATGACACTAGCGATAGGATCAGTCATATCACAAGTATTAGGTTCTTACAAAATGTTTGTAGTCTGTACCTATAAGAATAGTTAAATAGAATTTAAAAAGTTCCATTGATTAAAAAGAAACTACGAATGCAGAAAAGTATTCTTAGCAACTTGATGTAATTGAGTATCTTTGGGATAAAAATGTTTCGCAATGGAAAACAACACGTTAATACTATATTCATCTCAAACATCAGATTCGTGATTTCCCTAGAAATGAAAAGTTCTATTATTAATTATTGAAAATATTATTCGAATTTTCAACTCCTCGCTTCGTTTACTTTTACTTGATACTTTTCCAGATACGCTGGAGCATTTCAAAATTATTAAGTATTCGTATTATACATGAGAAAAAATAAATTTACTACCATCGCTGATTTTGTTTACCAATAATTAATGGGTACTCTTAAAGTCGTATAAGTATCTACCCTATTACAAAATATATAAAATATTATAAAATTCCTTTTCTTTAACTCTGCTATCGTATAAAATGCAAAGTCTAGTGACGACTTCAAATCAAGAGATGTTTGTTTGAAACTATATTTTATTATCACTGAATATTTTACAGCCCATGCCCAGGCCCTTATCTTAAATTTTTTGTGAATTCAATACTTCCAGAATTTCCCGGGAGTCATAATTAAAGATTGCCCTCAGCTATTAATTAGCAAAGTCATTTAATTGAGGTTCATTTTTAAGTGACGTGGAAAGGTATAATCGTCTATGAACTATCAAATGAACGAAGATTCTAATTGCTCGCGGAACTGGAAGTGGACAATTACACTCGGCAATAATTCGACGAGGCGACGGTTGTTCGCAAAGGCGAGAAAGTGACAGAGGGTTTGAATCTCGCCAAGGAACGGACGAGTCGCGATGAGTAGGATCCTAAAAGTTGAGTGGCAGTCATCTCATTACTTAAATGCGTCCGTTAGTCGAGAAGTGCTGGCCAAGAGAGCAGAAGTTTCTACGGTCATAATCGCCGCTAATTGACGTCGGAGTTATAAAGTTCAGTGAAATTAGCTAAATCCTTATTTGGACTCTCGTTATTCCGACCCCTCGCTTTGCTTCTTCCGGTGGACTTTTCTCCGCGGACGTATTAATCGTTGGTTGTCTTCGTACCTCCCGTGACTGACATAAAGTAAGGAAAGAATTTGTCGTTGTCCAACGAAAGCTGCGGAATTAAACTGGAGAAGGAATTGCGTTCCATTTGAAACTTTGACGAAATTTCATGAACGCCTTGATCGTCAGTTCGTCGAACGGAGGAGAATTATTATGGGGTTTGGAACTGGATAAATAAGCTCTAAGATATTGAAATTTACGTAAAATATTTTTTTTTCGTTTACCTACGAGATAAATACATAAATAACAATTTCCTTTGAAAACATAACGAAACTTGAAATCTACGTATGATAAACTACGTACTGCTTTAACATGTTCGTATATTATTGTACCGATATATAAGTTAAAATTAAGTAAAATGAATTAAGAGGCTACAGTATTTCACTAACGAGTTTCCACGCAAAGCATAATAAAATTCATGTTCATGCAGTTCACACGATAGAACGAAATGATATAGTAATAAGACGATGGATTAATATGTCTGATGACGAACTCATGTAAAGTGTCGCACTATCGTAATCAATGTCATCACTACTATCACTGTACCCTTCATATCCATTTGCATTCATTCAAAAAACCCATCACCTCGCTCGTCATTGTGTTGTGAGTCCCAGTGTTGTGTGTTTGTATATTTGAAAGTATAAATACTCAACGTTATTTGAACCGCGGAAAATCTCATTGTCGTAACAGACATTGCCTTGACTTTCTAATCATTACTCTCTTCGTCGACAGTCTTACACTATTTTCTCTCACTGGATCCATCTTTATTCTCTTTTTTCTCGTGTAACCAATCTTTCTTTATTTTCATCTTCCTGCTCATTATCATTTATTCCCTCCCCTTTCGCTCCTTCCCCTGTCTCTTTCACCATCTTTATTTCCATACATGTTTCTTAATGCCAATATTTCTTTTTACCTTTCGTTAAACATTTGTTCGAATCACCTACCCTGCGATTCGTTAACAAACGAAATATCGCCATTAGCTGTCATCCTCTATGATTTTCCACGCGACGAGAGAGAAATCAGATTGTCATCGAGAAACGATCACGAGTCTTCATCTTCATTCATCAAAAATGCATCCAGACGGGAACCGGAAAGAATGAGGGAAGGAGAGCAAAGTGTTTAGCCTCTGTGTGTGAGGTGGCTCTCCTATCGCGTCGAGATCATTATGTTGCAAAGAACGAAAACTCATCCAGAACTAACATTCTAACTTGAGTATTATACTTCAAGTTTAGATGTTTAGATGTGCTCTGATTTATATGGTAGGATGCTCTATCTCAGGACCCGAGGGCTGCAACCTGTTCATCTATCACCTGCCTCAAGAGTTTGGAGACACTGAGCTCATGCAGATGTTCATCCCTTTTGGCAACGTCATATCCTCCAAAGTATTCATCGACCGGGCCACCAATCAGAGTAAATGCTTCGGTAAGTTGACACCTTCACGAAACAGATCAAGAGTGGCCCGGAAGAGAAAAGCAAAGACAGTTGGAGGGGTAAACTGAACGACACGATGGTATCTTCGAAAGGTAGGACAGGCGGAAGATGTGTGTTGGCGACTCCGTTGGGACCAACTGGTAGGAGAATAGAATACATGTGCTGAAAACAAGTTGTTAATTGTTCATAAAATTATTTATTATGCTAGTAAGTGTTAATAAACTCTCCTAGGTTTTCTATATACATAGATAATATCGTTATCACACTCTAAAGATCTAATAGCTACTTAAATTTCCATTTCTTTTTGTAAAATCAGACTAACATTTCACACATCTGACACAATAACCAGACACAAGTACAATAATTGATCATAATAAGAGATAAAACACAAGTAGATCTAGTGGATTTAAAAACATGGGTTTATATTTTTCCATTAAAAATCGTATACCTATAACAGAAGTATTTTAGCCTGAATTCAAGTCAACCCTTCCATAAATGGTACACAGACTAATTTGAATTATCTGAACGTTTACACTAAATTTAATACTCGTTACAATCGAGTATTTTAATTCTCGTTCCTTGTAGATTTTCAATTCGCCTTAGCAAGTACAAAAATTTATTTTATTTTTTACAAAATCACATACACAAAGTCTCTGCTGAATAGGAATAACTCATCTGACTGCAGCTCATCCGGAATGAAAGCAGGAAGCCCATCTTTTTTTATAAATCGAAGGGGACCAAAACAGAAAAGAAGCTGAAAAAGTTGCCCGCGGGGGCTTTGATTAATCGTATCCAGGATGAATGCACGAATGTAGTCACAGATAATTGGACGGATGCATTCGTCCATATTCTCCATACGCTGTTCATTAACGAGTAGCGCGATTAATATTTTTCAGTCTGTGACTGCACGATTACAGAGGTACTATGACGGACACAGTCCAATGAATTTTGTCGTTGAAAGAACACGTGTCATTATACTCCAGTTTCATAATACACCCCTTTGCGCATAATTATCTTAACGTTGCTGGAAAAGAGGAGGGATTTCAGAGCCGCGCACACCGCTCGTTTCAGACACGCATGTTGTAATCGGCTCTGATCAGCTTGCGGCAAAAAATTCTTTGACGTGGGCGGAAAAAGAGAGGACGGTAATACTTGGAGTATTGTACTTTGCGCACCGCGACGAAAGCAATTCGTTCTCCCGCATAACACGAATCACGGCGCATCGAATTAATTTCTGAAAATCAACTGATGGCGAGATTCCCCCGAAAAAGGGCAACGAAGATGTTTTCTATCGAACAAGAGTTAAAGTCCCTTCGGTCACTTGGTAAAAGTAATTTACAAAGTTCGAGTAGGAGCGGTGGTCGCCGAGCGATGAACAGCAGCGATTGGTCAGACAGTAGGCCACCATGATGGCGAAACTAAAATTGGATCGGGGTTAATGGTCAAAATTGGCTTAAACTGGGAGGGCCCTGATGACCTTTCAGCGGTGCTCCTGTTGTTAAAAGCTTCGTTATCGTACACCTTTTCGCTCCCTCTCTCTTTGCTCCCCGTTCTCGACAAAACTTTGATAATACCAGGGCCACTTCGTGGAGAACTTTTTATTCCTCGCGGCGAATCTCCTAATCTAAATCACTGGTTAGCTCGTGAGTACCCTTTCGCGATAATCCGATGCCCCTCGGCGTCGATATTCAACTTCTCGTTTCCAACGTATATAAGTCGAGGAGCCACTTCCTGAACCTATACAAGAACAATTCTGACCGCCCTTGTAGTACATTCTCGCGGTGCTTCTACATTGTGATCGATACCTCGATTCGCGGGAATACTCCGAGAATGGCCAGTGCCTGGCTTTAGCGTAACAATTAAATAAAAATGCCATGATTGCTGTTGCTTCTTGGCGTTAATCAGTATCAACCTAATATTTCAGTTCGACTCTGAAGCACCATCAACTGCAGCTTAATTTTCGTAGAATTTCATAATTAATTTTAAACTTTATAAACAAACCGGGCTATATTCGTGTATCTAATCCGAAGCATTCTGATTGCTTTCGACGTGAAAAACGATACAAATGAAATAAACAATTGTTTATTGAGCGATCAAACGAGCCCGCCGAAGGCGGGTGAAGTTCGATCGTAATTATATGAAACGTCTCGTTCGAAGATGATATTGACATGTAGTAATGCTTGTCATGCTACACTTCACAACGTTCAGAGTATAAAAGTTGAAATTTGGCGCCCTAGGGCCCCGCAATGGTGGCTTCCGGCGCCCTCTACGTCATATTTTGTTTAGAGAGATGTGGAGTGGAGTTTTCACAGAAGTTTGGTGATGATCCCGGGCAGAATGTAAAGAGGGTTTATCTTGGATGTTACGCAGAATGGGTGGGAATGGATCATCTTCGAACGAGACGTTTCATATAATTACGATCGAACTTCGCCCGCCTTCGGCGGGCTCGTTTGGTCGCTCAATTATATTACACGTCTTGTTCTCGATGATATTGACATGTAGATCTTTAGCGCCTGTGATAACTCCTCGTTTCACGTTTTTATGTTATTTTATTTATACAGTGCTGTTCTTAACACGTTATTGTTTCGCTTGTTTTATCGATCGCGCAAACTCATCGCTTGGAGTTTGGATAGGTCTATTGTAAAACCTAGCGAACATTTGAGATCTCTATATGCAGAAAAGATCTTAGTATCTACTCCCGCCTTGGTAAGCAAGGATTTTATCCAGTGTCCTATTGTTTGTGCAGACACGTCTTTATAAGGTTTAACGGTGGATATTAACAGTCTTACATTGTCCTTAGGTCTAAATTCTTTGGTATACGCTAGGTACTCTAAGACAGTGGAAGCTACACATAAATTAGATTTCTTCTTAAAGAAAGGTAGAAACAGTTCCGGTTGAAATCGCCCCGGATTCGAAGCCTTTATAACGTCCGGGATTTTTATCTTTATAACTATATCCGATTCTACGATATTATCTGTTCTTATTAAAGCTATTGTTTGTAGTCTATGTGCCGTCGATAGAGCCAGTAGGGTTGCCACTTTTTCGGCTACTTGCTTATAACTAAGGTTGCTTAATGGATGAAGCTTTTCTATATATTCAAGGACTGGTGTTGTATCCCAAGTGCTGGAGTACTTGGGTTTACTTGGTTTCGTTTTGAAAACACCTCTTAAAAAGCGAGAGATGAGTTCATCCTTTCCTACCTTACGTAGCGGTATGAGCGCAATTGCTGATCTGGTTGAATTTAAGGTTGCGTAGTTAGCGCCATTTTTAAAACGCTGGTTTAAAAATTGTATAATATCTAGCGCTTCGGCACCAAAAACGTCTATTTTCTTTTTATATGCAAACTCTACCCATAGCTTGAGCGAACTTTTGTATTGCTTGAGGGTTGACTCGCTGATTAATTTTAACATGGTGTCCACTGAGTCCTCATCGATGCCTTTGTTCAGAAACGCCCTCCGCATAAATTCCCTGCCATCAGCGAGAGTTTGGATGCTAATGGGTGCACTTTCTGTCTGCACGGAGATAATAAAGTGTTTTCATCTGGCTCAAATATCAGCGGTGGGGACTTTAAAAGTAAATTGTAAAGAGGGTACCACGTCTGGCTTGGCCATAGTGGTACGACCAGCATACCTTCTGCTTTGTTTATAATTATCTTTCGTAAGATCCTCGAAATAAGTGCGAAAGGAGGAAACGCATAGAAACTTTCGCCTTTCCATGACATAGTAAATGCATCTACAACAGCAGCGTCGGGGTAAGGAAATCTGGAGCAGAATCTGTTACATTTTTTATTTAGTCTCGAAGCGAACAAGTCTATTGTAAATGGTCCAAATTTTTTGTTTACTATCTTAAAAATTGTGTCATTTAATTCCCATTCCGTATCTATGTTGGAAAGTCTTGACGCTGCATCGGCCTCGACGTTTTTTCCCGAAGGGATATACGACACGAAAATCCAGAGTTTCCTCTCCTCACACCATTTCCAAATTTTCCTTGATAGTTCACATAGGTGAGGAAGTTGTATACCCCCTGCTTTATTTATATAAGATATTGCGGAGGTGTTATCTATTCTCAATAGTATCTCCGAGTTACCCAGATGAGACGCAAAGCATTTGATTGCAAAAAATGCCGCTAATAGTTCTAGATAGTTAATACTGAAAAGCTTCTCTTTTTCAGTCCAGAAACCGTGGGTATTTACACCATTACAGAAAGCTCCCCACCCAGTCAGAGAAGCGTCTGAAAATATTTCGATCGCAAATTCATGTGTTCTAATTGGGTTTATCCCAATTAGTGCATTCTTTTGCCACCATAGTAAATCTTCTGTCATGGTATGCTTTATAAGGATTTTTCCCTCATAGTCATTATCATTTAACATTAATGCTAAGAACTTCTGTCTTTCTAGTCTTTTGCAAAACGTAGAGCTGTATGCTACTGCAGGGCATGCTGCTGTCAGCACTCCCAGTAGCTTTGCAAAGTCGCGGATTTTATAAACTTTGCCTTCTTGAAATGAATTTGTCATGTTTACTATTTGCTGTTTTTTCGTATCTGTTAACTCTAGAGTGGTCTTTTGAGTTCAGATAGAACCCTAGATACTTGCATCTCTGACTGGGTATTAGTGAGCTTTTATCATAATTTATCAATAGGCCGAGATGCTCTAACAGATTTACCGTTTTCCGTACATGGCTCGTGCAGCGCGTGCATGATTTGTTGATGATTAAAATATCATCAATATAAATGATCGATAGGATTCCCTGAGTTCTTAGGGTATTCATTACCGGTTTCATGACTTTTGTGTAAACATATGGACTAGTGCACAAGCCAAATGGCAAACAGGTAAATTGGTAGATTTTCTTCTGAAGTCTGAATCTTAAGAATTTCCTATAATCTCTCTGTATAGGAATTAGGAAAAAGGCGTCCTTTAAATCGACAGTGCACATAAATGCCTTTTTTGTTACTAGGTTTTTGGCCGCGCGAATATCCTCCATTTTGAAGTGAGGTGGGTCAATGAATTTGTTTAACTTCTTTAAATTTATGATGAACCTGATAGATCCGTTTGGCTTTGAAACTAGGAAGTAAGGAGATACGAACTGTCCCTCACTATCTATACATTCTTCAATGGCATTCTTTAATAGCAACAGATCAATTTCCTTTTTTATTCTGACTAATTCTGATTCCGACCAGCAGGGTTCGCCTGAGAGGTTATGTTGGTATGGAACCTCCCTAAACGGAATCTTATACCCCTTCAAACATTCGAGAACATTTTCATCCGTTGTAATGTTCTTCCAACGTTCTGTAAAATTTTTTAAACGACCTGCTGTGATAATTACCGTGTCTATTTCCTCGACGACTGGTACGGCTTCCGATTCTGAGGCTTCAAGACATTTCGGCTCGGTCGCTGGTACCTATTCTTGAATTTGATTTGTGGCCTTTGTGTGTAATTCCCCACCTGCTTGTATTTGGCAGATGGGAGCTTCGAGTTTCCCTGGTCTCGATACTTATAGGAAGCAGGTTTTGCGAGAGGTTTCTCTTGCACTTTTAGGGAGGCGCACGCCTTTTCTACGGACTTTACCTCGTTTATTTGCTCCACAAATTTCGAGCCATACAACCACTCGTCTGCCTTGGTGGCTTCTAGAGTTGGTCTAATAGTCTCGTTTAATGTTGGAGTGATGAACGATTTTCTAGCTACTGTTTGCTGGTAGAAAACATCCGACATTAGTTTTCCAGCATCACACAGATATTGCGTAAGAGATTCCTGGTCAACCCCTTCTTCTGAGTCCTCCAGGATCAGAGAAACTGCAGCACCTAGAGCAGATAATGCTGAGCCAACGCAGTTTTGCGCAGCCTCGAAATGTTTATCACGCTTTACAGCAATTTCTGTCATTAGCGCTGTTACTTCTGGGTTGACTTTTGATGCCTCAGTATAGAAATCTCCTTTTTTAGGATATTTCTGCATTAATGGCTTCATGTTGTCCATAGGAAAGCCATCCTGCATCCACTTCTGCAATCGGTTTTTGAGTTCCGCATTGAATTGTATTTTTAATTCATTCGATGCATTGGGATCATCCCCCCAAATTTTCAGTAATTCTGGGCGTACAGCAGCTTTTGAATGGGCAGAGGATGGACCAGCCTTCTGTGGGCTCTCTGTACCAGGGCAGATTTCCCTAATATTACCTGATAGGTTTTCTTTGTCGCCTTGATATTCCTGGGAATCGCCTATCAAAGAAAAACGAAGGACCATAGGATCTATAAAGTACCACTTATTGTGGATAGTTCCTCTTTTGGTTTGTTACCAAGGATATTCTTGTTGAATAATTCCTGTTTTGCCGTGTGGGCCTGTTAGCTTCTTATTGATGCTAACAAACGACTGAGGTACGTGTGGAACCTAAGTCAGAAAGGACTAAAGGTTTTTATTTGCTTACCCTGAAGGGAATTTCTATCCTCATCCATATGATCTGGAGATAATGCTGTTATCGAAGAGGCACGAGATAGCTTGCTCTCCCTTTCCTTTGTCTGGACCAGGCGTGTGACAACCTCAGTTAGGCTATGTAACTGGTCCTGCATTTTTTGCAGTTTTTTGTCGGTCTGACCACTGTCCCTTGACCTGGAACGATCTCTCCTTTTCTTCTTAGCTTCTTTCATCGTAACTGTAGGTTAATTTATTAAGTAAATCACAAAAATAACAACAGTTTTACTCTGAGCGTCCGAAGTTGTTACGCACAACGAAACAAATATGACGTAGAGGGTGCCGGAAGCCACCATTGCAGGGCCGCGAGCGGGGCCCTAGGGCGCCAAATTTCAACTTTTATACTCTGAACGTTGTGAAGTGTAGCATGACAGATATTGTCAGCTTTGATAAGGTCCAACAGACGCGCTACGCCTCAGAGTTTCCTCTATAGTAGCATTTAAGCTTAGCAAGATGGAGTGAGCTTAATACACCTCCAGTTAGCCACAGTGCAGGCCACAGGGCGGCCGGATAACGGGGGAAGTCGAAGTACCACGCTTGACTCTTTGCTGGGCATCGTAAGGAATTTTCCTGTTCGACCCTTCTTTTCACGAACTAGAAATCGTTCGTGATCGACCAAAAGGTTCGAGAGTGTAGCATGACAAGCATTACTACATGTCAATATCATCGAGAACGAGACGTGTAATATAATTCAAAATACATAAGTTAATTTTTCATATACTTTCGTCGCCATATGTATTGATACTTTTTGTATAATTCCATATAATCAGAATTTTACATAATCGTAATAGAACGATCAATATAATATTGTATAAATAATATTTATCTGTCTATGGATTTATAGTTAATGTTATCGTGTAAGAAATGCTTCCAAAGTAGGTTATATGACGTAATCTCCTGTTCTGCCATTTACCAACAGCCTTATCATTCGGTTCTTTCAGGTTTCGTGTCGTTCGACAATCCAGGGAGCGCGCAGACAGCAATCCAAGCAATGAACGGCTTCCAGATAGGGATGAAACGTTTAAAAGTCCAGTTAAAGAGGCCCAAGGACGCAAGCCGGCCATACTAACCAAAGTCCTAGCTTAGAGAAACTGGACGATACGCACCTTACATCATTACTTACAGAGTAAGTTTGGGAAATTACTCTCGGTTTGGGGTCGATAAGTATATCAAACGAACTTGATTGCTTTTACATGGGAACACCGCAAACCTACACTCACCGATTAGAACGCAACTTTTGTGGGCTTATAGAGTAACTCAAGACAAAAACAATGGTATGTTTCATTCGCGCCCAATCGCCCTTTAACCCTTCGTTGACACATCCCCCTTTTCGATCAACTTTGACACACCTGGGTGGCTCACTAGGGTGACCCTTATTTTCAACCTGCGATTTCTTTTGCTCTCACTCCCTAATATGCTTTCATTTCATAAAAAAATAGTCCCTGAAAAAAATTATTGCAATCGGACAACAAGGAAACGGTGCCAACCAGGCCTTAAAGTTTAGAATTCATCAATGGTTTGAATTTGAAGAATTTCTCAAAAATCGTAAGCCCTATCGAAATTTTGTTTAAATAATATTAAAAGAGCATTCAATTTTCTACAATTACTGTATATATCATTTTTTCGTATTTCCAACCATTTTTTAGATAATAGCGTTTAAATATGCAAGTGTACTGCCGGTCGGCACTACACTTATATAGACAATACTTTTAATATTATATGAACAAAATTTCGATAGGGCTTACCATTTTTTAGAAATTCTTCAAATTTAAACCATTGATGAATTCTAAACTTTAAGGCCTGGTTGGCACCCTTTCCTGTTGTCTGATTGCAATAAACTTTTTCAGGGACTATTATTTTTATCAAATGGCACCGTTCTAGGGGGTGAGAGCAAAGAAATACAAAAAAAAATTCGACACGTATAAATAAGGACCACCCTAGTGGCTCACACCCCGAGAAATTTTGAAACGTCTGCCATTCTGATCTAAAGAATCCAATCATCATAAAAAAATCAGTTTTAAAGTCTCTAAATTGTATTCCAATAGTTTTTTCGTTGAAATTTTATCACTGTTTCTGTAAAAAAAAATCTAGATTACCACATGTCGAGAAAAAAACGAAGAAAATCTTTAAAAAATTGTAACTTTTACAAATTTTAATATTAGAAGCTAAAAATCTACAGATATGTTGCTCGGATATAATATTTTCAAAGAAAAAATAGTTTGTAAGTCGGCTTTGGAAAAAGGGTATTCATTTTGCATATAGAAGGTACAGAGCGTCAAAATCAGCTTACGGATAGCTCATACCCAGAGTATCAACGGAGGGTTAAGGGTGTGAAAACTAACATCAAAGTCAAATAGACGCTCCGATTTTTTCGCGTATAACTCCCAAAGTACAAGAGACAAACAAATTTCAAACAAATGTTTAATGGTACTATACCTAAGCGCTGCAAACTAGCTTTACAAAATTTTGAAAAAAGTTTAAAAAAAATACCTGACAAAAAACTTTTGTCAAAATTTTGTTAACGCAAGTTTACAGCGCTTAATACACCATTAGACTTATGTTTGAAAAAAAATTCTGTCTCTTGTACTTTAGGAATTATACGCAAAAAAGTGGAAGTGCCTATTTGACTTTGAGGTTAGTTTTCACACCCTTAAAAGCCGATCGGGCGCGAATGATACATACCGTTGTTTTCGTCTCGAGTCACTCCATAAACCCACCAAAGTTGCGTTCCAATCACTGACTGCGAGTTCGTGGTGTTCGCTTGTTAGTAAGAGAACACTATAACTTATTGTTAGTTACAATGTTTACACACGTATGTATATAGTGAATCACATAACGTTATTACCCAAACAATTTCCGTTTCGTTTGATGATGCGAAAGAATGACTGAGGATAACAATAATTTAGCTTAGACTGAAAAACTTTATGATTAGCTAAAGATTGAAAAGTCATATTAATTGTCAGGGACTTATAAGTCGTTGGTGCTTTCTCCTTTTTTAAATAGGACTATGTACATACATATTTCTTTGCGCAAGTGTTGTAGCTGACACCGGGAAAACTTTATCGATCTATATAGTGTTTTCGTTGTAGGCATTAACTTCTGTCTTATTTATTAAGACAGTAATGCATAACTCTATCAGTATTGAATTTCAAAGTGATAAGTCTGAGTATCTATCGTAATACCTACTCATATCTGGAATAAACAGTATGTTTAATTTATAAAATATTGTTGCATTATTAATCGTGGCTTAAAAAATTCTCAATGGATATAAACAAAATTTATAATATTACATTTAGGTTATTTGAAGATTATGTTGTTCTACTTCCTCAAATTCATCTCACTGCCATCAAAACGCTGTACAAAAACGTATATAAGGCTATTTTAAAAAATATCGATGACTTCGAAATCTCGGAAAATATCCAAACCATAAAATTTCTTCATCGAACATTTTTTTGCACTGTCAAAAGAAACAAACATTGTTTGGCGTTATAATGTTATGTGACTCATCCCTGTATATAACTGAACTTTGAAATATCTTTCAGTTTGAAAATGAGAGACTAAATAGCTCTGACGATTTTTAATTGCAGATGTCGTACAAGAACACGGGCTCATTGAACGCTCGATGATCAGAAGTGACGAGTTTAAATCGCCGTTACAACGCTCTCCACTATAATAATCTAGTATACTAGTTAGACAATTAATTAGAGGATAAAAAAACTAGAAGTCAGTAGAGCGACTTCGCCGGTAGTTATGCGGCGAGAGCGAAGAGGCTGATGATAAAACGTCGGATGTCCAGGCCTGAACTCACATCAGTCCGAGAAACCAAATATGCGAGAACGATGCACGGTTCCACGTTCTCGGATGCTCGGACAGAACGAATTATTAACTAGGGGCGCATCAATTTCTTCATCCCCTTCTTTACACCCTCCACCCCTTACTCTCCTCGATGTGTCCGTATTTCTCTTCCTCATTTTCGAACACCCTACTGCCAAAGCGAGAACAGTATCAAAACGAAATTCATCTTTAAATTGAGCATCCTAGTAGAATTCGGGCGTCCGATCATCCGAGAAGGTAACGCGGGAGCCTAGAATCTCTCGCTCAGATAATTACTCCGACGACAGACTAATTCCTACGATAAACGTTCAAGACGGGTGACTTTCCAACAATAACCAAAGAACACTCTTAGTTCCTGATACAACGGAACGGCAATTATCGCCGGCCGATTGTTAAAAAGTTAACTATCACAGCGATTCGATCCATAGAATACAAGAGAAAATACCTCTTCGATCTCTTCGAGAAGCACGAAACCAGTTGCAAGTTGAATCTATTCGTTTACAAAGCAACTTCGCCATTTCTTTTTATTTCGAATAGAAATGTACTGTCGAATCTAGTAGGGTATCTCAAGCTCGGTCTGAGAACGCGCGATTGGTGTAATATCGATATAGTGACATCGTTAGGATCGTCTTTATGCTTAATGAGTACGAACAACACCGACGGCATGGTGTTCGCGCTCTTCTCCTAACGTAAACTTGTCAATCACGTATACAGGGTGCTCGTCTCACGTAACGTCTAAAGATTTCTAAAACCAAAAAAACTACGTACGAACAGGACACGTTCACACACACACACATATATATCTATATATACATACAGACACATATACGCATATAAAGTCTACACACACCCATACAAACGTATTACATAAAGAACACACGCATACTGAACCTGACATTCATACATTATCAGTTTTCCTTACGTGCATATTGATACATATTGCTAATATGTATATTCGTTTCTTTTCTATACGATATTTAAAGGAACCATCAGTGCCGCGTCAATGCGGAGTCTTCTAAAACAGAGGTGTCCAACTTCCCCACTCCGAGAGCCGCACGAGTCGGGCCCTCGGTCAGCCGGTTCCCCCACTTTTTTTTCTCCAGGAGTTGCACGAGACGCGGCAGGGAGAGAATGCGGTACCCGGTGAAGTAGGTGTGGGGCCTTTCTCCAACGGCTCTACGGAGCAGGCGAAGAGAACTTGCGGCTCGCGAGCCGTTTGTTGGACACGCCTGATCTAAAACGTCGATTGACCGCGCCACGGCACTTGTGCTTCCTATTAAGCACGTATTATTATTACCTCTGGCATCATCATGGTCACTAATACTACGATTACGATTGTTAATCACGGTTACCGTTAAGTGAAAAAGAGCGAGCGAATTTCCGGCCGAGACTGTATTCCATCGGAGTTCCTTTCGCAGGATCGTTCGAGCTGCTCGCTATGCTTCGCGATCGGGAGAGATCGGGATCCTGTTGCTGTTCGATCTCGTAGCTTGACTAATCCATAGGATCGTTCTCATTTAACTGGCCAAACGTGCATCGTCCGAGAAGTGTCAATTAGGCTGTGATTATTCAGACAAAACGAATAAGTACCAAGAGCAGAGAATATTACGACATTGGTTAGATCAAATTTCTTCGTGATACAAAAGAAATGGCAGATCGTCTGAAACCGGCTGAAACGCATAGAGCTCTTTTCCTTTAATTTTATTTACCTAGTCAATGTCTAGTCATTTTTACACGTTACCTACCAAATGTTTTTTTGATAGGACAATTTTATTTATTGCTTGAACACGTTTCGTAGGATAATGTATTAATGTTATCTACGTAGAGCGATAGCGGTTCTCGGAACTCGTGACACGAAGGAAGGAACCTCATTCGATTAGTCAAATTTATAGTAACTCGAAATGAGAATAAGTACTTAATATTTAAAACGAGGTGTTTATTTTTGAGAAAAACATCAACTCTTTGATTGGCACAGGTACACTCGTTTTCACCTCTAAACCGTTCCCTGGCGTTTACACGTTTTCACACCAAGGCGGTAGAGAAAGTGTTGCCTACGCATTTGATCTATTATGGATATTGGAGTCCACGATCAACCTACAACGTATATAGACATTATCAGGTTTGACGTAGGCGAATTTGTAGCATTTATACAAACAAAATAATATTGTTTGTCCAAACTACTGACGTGTTTCAGTTTTTAATAAATAGAATGGTAGAAAATGTAATTTATGTTAGCAGTAACTCCTAGAGTTATAGAAGATAAGCTGGGCAATACTTTTCCTGCGTATAGTGAACGCGTGAAAAGACCAGTCTGACTTTATGCGGCACTATCCGGCGTTTTGCTGCCAGTTAAAGAGTGAAAATAAGCAGCCCGCAATTTTATTTCTGCACTAACTTTACATGGTATAATATGAAAATTGGAAAAAAGATTCGCACACAATCCTCCGTGTACATCTATATTTTTCACAGCTATACCTAATCTTGAACGTACGAAGAATCATGATTTATAATTGTACAGGTTACAATCTAGTCTAGTCTTATGACGTTTGGTACCTTATGTTGCCTTTCGAATTATTATTCCGTATTTGTTTCCGTTGGCATTGCTTGTTGTTGCAATTGATTTGTCGAAGGATCAGAGAGATGGAGATTTGAATAGGGTAGCGGCGCGACATTGAGGTTTCTTTTAAGCACGACGAATACGTATAACTTTCAGACATTTGACGAGCGATGCCCGTTCGAATCCCGCAGTTTCTCCACGAGTTTCGATTTGTATGAACGATCGCGGACGGAAGCCAGGTGAAGGAGTCAGTGATAGAGGATGGGGAAATAGGGGGTGGAAAGAGTTATTCAATCGAAACCAAATGCATTAAGTACAGTAGAGAACTAGTGTAGGCGAGCGATGGAACGGAGAGGAAAACTCTGATCTAGCAGAAATAATCAACCAAAGTACCAACAACTATTCTATATAAATATTTAAATATAAATTATTAAAGAAGAAGTATATAAATATATATATATATATATAAATATAAATACTATAAATATAAAGTATAATATAAATAAAATAAACGAATAAATAATAAACAGATGTGTGTGTGTATATATGCATATGCATATATGTATATCTGATACAATGTATATATACATATATATGTATACATATATATATATATATTGAAGAAACTAGAGACTTAGTAAATTATTAAGATCTAGTTAAATCAAGATAAAATGAATTATTTCGAGGGGCGGGGAATGAGGAGGACCGGCTCTAGTCTGGCGCAATTTGTGACGCGAGTAAGATGGTACATACATCGCAAATTTATACGCTATTCGAATAAATATATTAATTGCTGCAAATGAGTACGTAAATAGATGATCGAATATATATATATGTACATATATACGTATAGTACTATACTTATATACGTATATCTATATATTTATTTACATATTTATAAATATACATATTAAGTAGCGTACTTATATTTTAGGGAATTTAGGGACAGGCAACCCTTTTCCTTGCTTCACGATCATTTCATAAATTTCTTGCCTGTTTACACACTCGTACACAAATCACGCAAACACTATTGTAACGTCACATATACATACACGTATGAAATTGATACACAAATATTAATGTGAGTAACGCGGTGCACACGTGTACACGCGGGTACACGAATGTGATCGCGGAGGTGCGTACAAGTACTAATGAAATTAAAATGATAGAAGGGGTGTGCTATACATTCCTCTCCCTTCGCAAGCTCGAACGGCTTGCTAGTTATTGACGATATAAAATATTATTACATTATATGAAAAAAAAATATTTAATACTACTAACTAATTAATAACAATAATAATAATATTAATCATATTAATAATGATAACGATAATAATATTAATAATAATAAGGATACCTTATAGTATGTACGCATAATTTATACTACACGTTAAACATACATATATATTCCTGTCATTTTTAGGAGCGCTAAATTTGTTTATACCTACACGTACATAAATATATATATATATATATATATATATATATATATCTTTGTATACGTGTATATATATGTATGTATACGTAGCCGATGTATCGAGGAACGGGGAGCGCAGATTCGAGATGTTGGAAGAAGTAAAACGCTATCGTGACGACGTTGCTGAAATGTAAGGAAAATACGTTTTGCCTATGCAAGTTTAAAGAAATTTCATATTTAAACAATGTTTCGACAAATACATTTGGAATCGGTCGTATATCACAATTGCAAAACTGGTAACACTCCTTATCATCCGTTTTCAAAATGACTCGAAAACAATAGTAACAATATCGATGTAGCCTTGGAATATCAATTGATAACAGATGAAATTTACAGCAAAATCAGGCTCAGCTATCCGGGAATGCGAATACGAGGGAAGGAAGCTACGTATTAAAACCGCCGTACGTTTGCTAATTCATGTGCGATTAGAGAGTATATGAGCAATCGCGATCGAGAACCGTGAGTACGCAAACGGTGGTCCAAACATGGCAACATGAGTGTAAACATAATTAGGAAATGTGTGCATTGCGCTCGCGTCTATCTTTACTCGCTTGATGCATCGCGTGTCCAGGCTGCGAAAGGGTCTGCGGCAGTACATCCTACGGGATGAGCATTTCATTTCTCACGAGATTCCGCAAAACACTCCACGGTACACGTCCAGCAAAGGCGATTGGCGGACAGGCTGGCCCGATAAAACTCGACTAGACGTTCGTCGTCTAGGAGTCTCCTATTCCACAGTCTGGCCGGTTGATCTCTCCTTTAGATTCGAATCGCCGCATTTCATTTTTCACGCAACATTATCCGCTACTATTATCACTGTTAGTAATATCGCCACTATTAATACTACACCACAAGCTCCCCCTTCATGATTTTATTCACATAATTGCTGAATAATTAATCGACTCAATAATCAACGAATCCTCAGTTACAGTTGCATTTATTAGTTTCGCGATATTGTTTGAGAAGTGAAATTTTTCCCAGCTGTTTAACTATTCACCGCATTGCATACATCACTTACCCTTTGTTCAGATTTAGAGACTTGTTTCTAATACTGTTCTATTGTTTTTAGTTGATTAGATCGAGTTTGAAATTGGAAGATTGTACAACTGTACGATACTGCATAATTAGACGAAGAGACGTTCGGCCACCAAAGTGGTTACATTTAAACGCACGCACAGTACACTTTGTTTCGCGCGCGCCCCCGCCACCACAGACACAAAGAAACAGAGAGAAAGAGAAAACATGTATACTGATAAAAGCTTGTACGCAAGCACCAATTGATAATATCACTATGATCTAAGCTTTTTAATGTTTAACAGTACTAATAGCGAATATCAAAGAACACAACCAACCCTACTAATAAAATACCCCAATAAATAACTATAAATTCATATAAATATGAATATATACACATATAAATATATATAAATACGAAGGTAACGACGATTGTAAACAAACCAAAAAAAATATAACTATTTTATCCAACAAAATTTTTACTACAACGGAAGTAGTATGCATCTTGCTATGAAGTAAATGAGACTTAAGAAAGAGAGAGAAAAAAAGTATTCTTAGCTCTAAGAAGAAGAAATAATGATAATAGTAATCTGTGAGGATCAGCTTTGAATTTATTTTTACATGACGTGATGTAATACTGGGACAAATTCGCTGGTCGCAAATTAATGGGACACTCGAGTATCGAATTTTATATTGATTTTAACACGGTCGAAGCCAAGACTCTGTTCACACGAACGATTCTCGAGCTGCAATCTCTATTGCTGAAGCTCGTTGGAATATGAAATCGGTACTCGTGGTTGTCGGCGTCCAATGGCACGGCCGACCATAAAAATTGCCTGCAAACACCTACGAAGCGAGAAGTGGCAAGCAGCTTCTGCGCGCTTCGGCGACATTCATCTACAGTAGGCACTCGTTATAAGCCCGACGAGCGGGGCTGGCGGCGGGCGTACGGCGCGTTATGTACACTATTCTGCGCGACCAATGACGCGAGTGAGAAAACCCAAGAGCGAGCGAAAGGAAACGAAAGAGCCTGTCGCTCGTTCTCGAGTTCTCTCACTCTCGTCCGAAGGATTCCGAGAAATGGTGAGGATAGTCGCTGGGCGTACAACGCATGGTAGAAACGGACTTATAACGAGTGGTCACTGTATACGCGAAGAGTCTGTCGCAACAGTTGATTACAACTTGTATCTAACACACAAAGCTCCCGGAATTTTCATGGCGGCCACAGGGACACGCACGAAGATTCGATGGGAAACGAGAACGAGTATCCTCCGCTCTCGATTACTATAAATAACCTCGATAATAATAATAATGATCAAACATCTCATACAAAACATACTAGCACTTACCACCACACTCGCACTGAAAACAGCAAAAAATGATCAACCCTCTCGGCACCGCTATAATGCGTCATTGACAAAACTTTTACGTGGAATTACATTAGATTCGAGCCATGCGCGCCGCGACCTGATATCCAGTAGCCGTGGTGTCGGTGATATTAGGAAACAGGGTATGTTTTTGCAATTATTTGCGTGTAACTTGTAAAGAACTAACAAACAAAATAAAACGCATCTACACATACGTCGTTTACGTACCAACTATACCGTGCTCACTTACTAACCGTCGCTAACATGTATACATATTATACGCGAGAGTACACTGTCACATGCACGCACACGCCACGCGATCTTCATACACGAACACGTACACGGATGCCACACGGGAACTGTGACACACGCATTATAGTATGCAATGCAAAGCGAAGCTAAACATTTAACGTAATCGTACTATCTTAAAACTGCATGAATATTAAAAGTAAAGGCGTCTCGTCGTAGGCTTTAAGCGTGATTACATTCAAACTCGCAGGCTCCAGATACGAATTTCATCGTCATCCTCGTCGTTACGGTTTTGAAAAAGAAAAGCCATGGATCGGTCCTCTCAAGTCACGTTTTCCAATACGACAGTTTGAAATACTACGGAACGCTTCAGGCAGGCCCGGATTAAGATTTTTGGGGCCCGGGGCTATGAAACCTTCGACGGCCCAACGTGGTTGAACAGCGGGGGGGGGGGGGGGTGAAAAAGATATTGTACAATTAACTATTAGTTAAAATGTTTTTTTCTTATCTTTAATTTTGCAAATTCTTGTATCAAGTCTTCACAATCGATAGATCTTAATAATTCAGATTCAATCGTTAAACGTGCTAAGGATGTTGTGGAACTCAGACAATTTATTTGATACAACATTTCCAATGAAGACTGAGTGAGCTAATCGCTTAGAACGCCGCCGCCCCCTCCCCCCGGAAAGTTGGGCCCGGGGCTGCAGCCCCCCCTAGCCCCCCCTTTAATCCGGGCCTGGTTTCAGGTATAAAGGCACACATTTTGTAACGTGTACATTTCTTTCAATCGAACCTTACGTTGATTTTGAGGTTAGTCACTTGCTACCATAACCAACGAGCAATGTTCAAGTTTTGTATTGAATACGAGAAGTTGTACACGAAGAGAAATTGTACACGAACGTCACGTTAATCATCGAAGCGTCAGGCGAGTCAACATCCTCGTTCTTTCTTCCCTTTTCTGCGTTCCTTCGGTTTCTTTGTACTTTTCTCACGTGATTAACAAAGCACATAACCGCTTCTTCGACATCCTCACGCGCGCGTGCCTCGCGCGTAATTACGCCAGGCAAGAAGTGGAGCGGACTATAGAAGATTAGTTGAGATCGTAATCTAAAAACAAATTCGCAGTTACTTAACGATTAAAGAGAGAGAAAAAAACATAAAATAAATAAAAAAAAATAAATAAAAATCGGCGTTACTTCAGACAAGTTCAAGCCGACCGATGTCAATTCCTTCAGGTACGCTTATGCGTTATCGCGAGAACAATGCGAAAATTCGGTTTTTTCTAACGTACCAAATCGATGTCTTTTCCTTACGATTGTATTAACGATAGGAATCGGTACACGACTGTTGTAGTCGTTGGTCACCTAAAATTACGTAGTACCATTCATTCGAGTCATAGATACGAGGAGAATCAAAAGGGAAGAACAAAAATAAAAAATAGTCAACGGTATCTTGTATATTTACCCGGCCACATTTCGATCAACTTATCCGGGACCAATCATATTTCTGACTTGAAACAGTGCGTTTCCTAATGCTGCCGTTCGGTATGCAAGAGATTCCTTGAGCGATTACTTTCTTTAGATAGCGTAATATTATACGGAAGCACGGTTTATGTTCTCCTTTCTGTTCGACTACAAGTACCCGTCTTGGATCAACGACGCGCGAAGTCACAGAGGAAAACAGCGTGCAGGAGAACAAGGCTTTTTGTCGTGGATACAAACGCATAGTTGGGAATATATCAGAGGGAAGATCCGGGGGGCTTCGTGTTCCACATTTAACGAGCTTAAGATGATAGCTGAGTTTCTTTCATCATACCGGCAAGAAAAATGCAAAGAGTCTTTTTCCTCCGTGCGAATGAATGAAATTGATAAGACTGCAGAGTTTATTCGATATAATCGCCCCCCTGTTTTGGGGCACCAGTCGTGTCTCGAAGGAGCCCGACGGTCTTACTTTCGCGCACTTTTGTTGTCGTTGAGAAGAGCGGGACGATACGGCTAACACTACTTCGAATTCTTTCCAAAATTATCCCTTCGCGTTTGTAGAGTGATTGTTGGCATTCTGTTCATCGTTCTTCTAGTGCGCAACATCTGACTTAAAAGCTACGCATTTCGGTCTACGGGAAGAGTAAGGTTAATGTTAACGATGTTATATATCGCTCTTGAACATTCAGACGAGAATAAGTTCACTGTTGACGTTGCGAGAGTCACGAGGACTGTTTCTTCGAAACACACATTTGATGTGATTTAGTCGCGACTCAATACATCGATACATATGTATTTCCACAGCAGCTACGGCGATTGAAACGTTGAGTGAGGCAACCTTGTAGACTCGTGAACGTGTGGCAAGCTGAGTAAATAAGAGAAGGTAGTTATGTCTAAACGACACCAGTAAAGAGTATATGTGCATACATATATACACTGAACAGTTGCTGGAGCTGGAGCGCGTTTTAATTCGAAGAACAGACCACGATTAGCCTTTTCTTTCCGTTCCTCGCGCTGGCTTCGGGAACGATTAACAGAATAATGGTAAATACGGTGGAGGCGAATAATAATTCTCGCTCGCGATTATTCGAGGCGAGTCAGAATAAAATGGGATGAGGTGAGTTATACGGAACCTGATTGCGAAGCGACGAAAGGGGATGGAAAAGTAAGGAAGAGAAATCGGCCACGAACTATTTTCCGAATGAATTTTCGAACGTCACGATGATCTTTGTTGGAAAACTTCAGATGGCTAGAAACGCTCGGGAATTTCGTTCCGTGAACTCTTACTAAATTCGAAACTGTCGGATCCGTCGAGCGTATGTACGATCACGATACCGTGGGCGAAATGGTGGTGGAAGGATTCGGGCGATAATATCTTCGCGCCACCCGATGGCTGCACGTGACGAATCGACTTTAGGAAATCACTAAAAATCTTGCGTTAGAATGTAGTTAGGCGACGTAGCGAAAGATAAAGTGGAAAAAGAGGGGGATGATTGATTGGCGCGGGGAACGTAAACAGGATTTAAAAGAAGAAAAAACAGTATGCGTAAACAAGCGTGAGGTATTTATATATGCAAACATATATGTATACATGTACAGATACCTATATACATAAATTGCATATATACAACAATGTATGTGTATATAGATAGCTCACTCGGGAACGTTTAAATTCGAAGTTTGTGAAAAGAGAAATTTGCATACAGCATAGTTTTGTATAGCGTGCCATCTAGGCGTATAAGCAAATGCATAAACAATTACTATGGTTATTGCTAATACGTAAGGTTATGAAGAAAAAGAAGTATAACAAAATATGCAGTATAATCACTTATACCAGGGGTGGAAAGGTGGAGGAAACACACAGAAAATACACTTACGGTGTAGGGAGGTGGAGAAATATAAATCTTATATATCGCGCGCGTATATAATTGAATTAGGAATAAATAAACACGTTGGGGTGGAACGTGTGTTGGGTTGAGAGAAAGTGTGAAAGGGAGGGAGAGAACGAGAGAAAGAGGAGAAAAAGAGCGAAACACTAAAAGTTATTAACAGACAGAACATATTTTAAATAATTAATCGCCAAACGATAAGTTTTTAACTCTAAACTCCTAGCGCGTAAGATCGAAATAATATACGAAATAGAAACAAATATATATACATAAATGCATAATGATTGAAAGTCGACTCTAAAATTAAATGTAAACCGAAAGCATACTTATAAACAGCCACGCGTGGGTAGACATCAAGACATTATTTGAATTAAGATGGATCTCAAGATTTCAAGTTTAGAGGAATTTTAGGACGCCAGTGAAACCTCGAGCAACCTTGTTGCTCGATTATTTGCCTCGATCGATACGATACGATCTGGATATTCGTCTCGTCTCGGATATCTTAAGAGCTTGTTTTTTTATACTTTTGTTTCTAGGTTGGACACCTACTGCGGACGGGTGTAGTGCTCGAGCAGTTCACAATTTTCTAACATTCAATGGAGTATATTTCCGTTTGTGTAGGGGCATAATATAATTGTCATGAATCGAGAAATGGAGTGGCACAGTCAACAAGCGGTTTTAATAGGTGTGTACCTACAACTAAACGCGATAGTGGTTTTCGTATTTTTATCGGGAGGGAATTGCACTATATGTTCTTACCAACTGAACCAGTATTTTTGAGGCAACATGTACGAAACAGAATATTGTGCCAACGTTGAATCTTCCAAGTGAATTTCTACATTGAACAGAAATCAGCTATCGTAGCAACAGACAATATTAGGATATATTATAAAAGGAATTATTTATCAATTAACACAGGCATGTTATTTCTTATCGGAGTTGAATTAGTTCCAGTTTCATAAGTCGAATTATTTCAATTTTCGAAATTTCATGAAAGCTTCGATCAGCTTTCGTAATAATATAAATGATTTAGCTTTCCTTACAAATTGGTAAAAGAAAAAAGCTGTTCAGGGAAGTGGCTCGGTTCTTGGAAATTGTAATGTGCCCCTTCGACGCCTGCTCACAGTGCAACAGTTGGCTAACAAGTGGCTCTTTCGCACGAAACGCCATCGCGTTCAGATCACCGGACGCAATAAATCCTAAGACATTTTCGAGATAAAATCATGCTTGAATCTTTTCAGCTGTGGCTTTTCATTATTGAAGAAAATTCATCACGGATATTTCTTTTAATGTTAACCCAGTGGTTTGTGAGTTGAAAGACACGAAATGTTTGAGCAATTTCGTACTCTTCGTGCTTGTATTCTAAACAAATATTTTCATCCCTTTGGTTAAATATTTGTGTAGATTTTATGCAGAGTGTTTCACTACAGGTGATAATCCTTTTAAGGAGTGATTTTGCAAGCCGAAATGAGACGAAAATAAAGAATAACAATTTTTAATATCACGCTTCGTTTTCTATTTGGCTAAAATTCAGAGTCAATTTTCTCGAAAAAGAAACGCGATATTAAAAAATTATTTTGGACTCTGGAACCACACCCTAACAGGATTGCCATCTGTAGTGAAACACCCTGTATAAACTGGATAAAATTTTAGAAGACCAATATTTTGAGATTTACTGCTTCAAAGGAGAATCTCTTGAAAGAATTGCAAACTTCACTCTTGATATACAATCTATCTGAACATTTATTGGTGAAAATATATTCTGATTAACACTACGACACTGTGTTCTACTATTTTAACAAATTTAATTGTTGAACGTAGCATGCTAATAAAACATTCTGGACGGATTGTTTCTCGTAGCATTATTCGCTTATAAAGAACAATGTTTTGATTCTGTTTGTCTAACACTGTATCGTATATATTTAATCACCTATCGTTTCTCAACGTTACATGTAAAAACGCGGCATTGCCACCGTATTTTTAATTCCAGCTCGATGAAACGGAAATAGTTGAAAGGTTTGTTGGAAAGAAGATAGTTGCGTAGTAATTTTCTCCTCAAGCGAGAAATACTTGGAATTCTGTTTGCGAAACAAGCAGCACTGCGAATTAAAAACCCGATCACATCGGAGATAGAACATTGAACAAGGGGCTGGAATATTTTAAACGACGTTGCAAACAATTGCTTGCTGTTTTTCCGAACTAACGACAGTTGCAAGAAATACGAGCGAAGTAAAGAAGAGTTCGCAACTGCGTGAAGTTGGAATGGAATAGTCACGCCCAGATCGTACCGTCCAGAAAAATGTGGAATTTCGTTATACGTTCGCCTGATAGTTTTTTAACGACTGTAAAGATTTAACGCGATTAAAGCGCGCAGCAGTGTTTATAATGATTATTATAGATAAATTTTACTAGCTTCTTCCTTATAGAATCGTGGCAGGCTTACGAACGAAATGATGCGTGTAGAATGTGTAGATGCGTATCTCGAGCAGCTGTCGTTCGTTGAATAAAATGTAAAGGAGTTTTCTACACCATAAACACGTGCAACTTATTTTGAGACTGATTTATACAACTCACCCGCTGAGATCTCGATAACAATGCAAACAGAGACGGCGAGATCTGCGCATCTAGTAGTCAACAGACCGTGACGCATAAGAGAAGAATCTCTGGTAGTTTCTAGTCAAGATCGTTTAGAATGTTTATCCGAAACTATTGTCGAACATTATTGATATTAAAAATGTACCAAAGCTGACGCGTATCGGATGTTATTCTTTTTCTAATCGAAATAGCAAATACATACGACGTAGCAGTGTTCGGAGTATGAGCAACCATAGGTACATCGTAAATGAATCTAATCTAATTAATGTCGAAACGCGTTAACTCGACTGATCTGATGGAATTCCAATTTATCGAAAAACTAAGAGATCTCAAATAGAAATGTAAAACTTTTGCAAACGACAGAAGTACCTATTATTCGTTCATCATTTTTCCGACACACATAAACGGCAAGAAAGCGAGAAAAACGATGATTCAGCGGATTACAAACCTTTTACATCTTTTTTCGTTGCAGGGAAAGAATTTCTCGGAAAGGATATAGAATTGCTAGAAGATTCTGATTTGTCGAAAAGATATTCAATCGACGATGTCGAGCATAACGTTTCACTCGCGTTCTCGGGATAAAGGCTTGCTTTTGACGCTCCGAGAACCACTTGACTGCATCCCGTGCTCGCGGCTAAGAATGTAGAATTTTTTAACTGTACTTACGACTATAATCTAACCTGTATATTTTTACATATTAAATATAGGGAACGAATTAAGGGTTGACGCGAGAGGCGCGAAGGCGAACAGACTACACGTTAAAAAAAGACATAAAACACAGGAGCGAACAGAAGAATACGTTAGAAACACGATTATGTACATGTACACGCGTATACCTCGATAAAATAAATCGAACACATATACATACATTTATACACGTACACGTACACGCATAACATACACGTACACAATCCAGACGCGTGCACGTCCGCGAATGAAACATTCTCCTGCCTTCAGAGAAGGAATATACTCATTATACAGACCGTAAGGTGAAATCAGTTTTATTGTTGATTTCGGGGTGGTATACAATAAAATTTTATAATCGGCGGCCCTGGCCGTTATTTCGCGTTCGGGGCCCGAAAACGTTGCGTAGTATAATCAAACACAGATATACAATGCAAGTTTTTCCTCGGCCGATCGCGGACCTCGAGGTCTTCGGGATCGCCAGAAGTCGAATATAAAATTTTCTTCCCACGAATGCGAGAGCGGTCGAGGAACCTCATGATCCAGGATGACGCTTCGCGATTCCGAAAACTCGTCGACGTCTGTACGGGCCCGAAAGGATTTGTATATAAATTTGCAACATGGCACAGAGTGTGTGCATACATGCCGGTGCACACGTAATGTCCTACATAGCGAAGCGCTAACTATATAGTGCATGGAAATAATAAAACATTCGTTGCGCGTATGGGATGATTTTGGGACGCCCTCCCCCTTTTTCCCCTTGACGACGAGTCTCGCCCTCGACGCCGCGATTCTCGTGTAGAAATCTCGCGACAGTAAACCGATGCGATGTTTCTACAGGCGGTTCATTAAGTCGCGAGTTCTTCAAATTCAATTACTAACTCGCCGATTCGTTTTTAGATCATGCGTTTTTTTATGTATAGACTAGTTATGTTGACGCATATGCAAGTATCTTTTGTTACAAGTTAGGCGATGCTTCTTAACCGAACCATTGACGCAGCTATAGTTATTAGAATATCTCATTGGTAAACGCACGAAGGAGATTCAGATTTCGATTTAGAGTTCTCATTCAAGGATTCGATAATCGGATGATTGCGTATCAAAGTCTGAAGCAGCAAGCGAGACTGTATCGATTCTATGTTCAACCGCGACGAGACTAAAACATTGTAAGATATGAAAGAATCGAATGAAAGCTGAGGAATGCGATCGATGATGCAGTATGACGAAGGCTAATCGAGTAAATTTTCCAAGTATTGTAAAACGATGGGGAAACGAACGTTATGCAAACTATTTATTGTAAGTACAACAGTATTAATCCTTGCTAACGATATAATATAAAATTACATTCATGAATTGGTCGCACGGTAAAACTATTATTGCGAATACTATTATAAATACAGCAATGCCTTGCTACTTCATCGTGACTCGGGTACCGGCGATGATCTTCGAACGAGATTTCACACTTAATTGTGTATCTCGCATCGTCCCATGCCTGTATCAGTCAATAAGGAGAGGGTGAACGGGACAGGTACGTACATACAGGATGAGTGAGACAGAATAAAACCGTGGAGCCCTTGGCCTAATTGCGACCAGCAGTCGAAAACGATAAGGCCTGGGTGTAAAATGAGTCGTCTACTAATAAAAATTTAAATGTTTCGCGTGTCATCGCCATGCAATTGAAATCTGCATGATAGATTGGCGAGGTTTTCCCGGTGAAAATGAAAACGAATACGAGCGTAACTTTACTCGGGCTATTTTTATTATATGCAATGTGCGATTGTATTCGCAGGATTAAAAAATTATTGTGATTACGTATAATGAAAAATACACTGAAAAATATCGTGTGTAACGTTATTTTTGTTGGGAATGTCTAGCCTATGGATTGCAAATGTTGTTGTAAAGAGAAATAAATGAGATGAAAATTTAATTTCTCATGAGCGAATGAAAAAAAAGAATGTGTATGTAGGCGCAGGATTGCTCGGTCCAAAGATTTCCCGAAAATGAGGAAACTGGCGACTATCTAGTAGCGAGGCATTATTGTACTGTCATTATTAATTATTGATCACCACTAATACCGTTATTATTATTATCGTATTATCGCTATTATTGATATTACTAATTATGCTTAACACGAGTGGTTATTGTATTGAGAAAAAGGATTGTTAGTTGAAGTAACTTGCAATGGCATACGGTAAAGAAAGGAACAATTGTATGCAAGTGGATGCACGTGTGAATGAAATAAAGGGAGAGGCAGCCGTGAAAAGCCAAAGAGGCCCAACTAGGTGAAAACGGGAAGTGGGGACAGTATAGGTAAGAAGTAATTTGTATCGGTAATATGATAAGCAGGAGGAAGAGTTTTAGCATATCAACGCAATCAATTTGACGGAGGCACACGCGGTTATAAAACTATTTCGATAAAGTATGTATGTACATTAAAAGGAGGAAAATTGAACGAGAGGGTTGATGCGGCTTACTGAGGCTTCGTAGACGAGAAAAGCACACGGCGACGTTGATAAAATATTGTACCTTTAAACGATATATGTTTCGTTATTACCAGTTCTTGACAATGGAAGTACGAAGACAAATTTAGAACCCGTTTAAAATGGCAGAGGTGAAAGGTGATACGAAAGATCATCGTGAAATTTGTAAATAAAGCGGTTTTAAAAAATGATCTCCGTGGCCGTAGTAAGCTGCTGGTAAAATTTTTAAGCGCATGCGAAGAACGGTAACAGTCGTGTTACGGATGTTAATAATTTCACGGCAGGATGTAAAATCGTTGTGAAGTAGAGTTATATCAAATCGCTATGCGATTGGTTAATCGTTAACGCGTCCCGTCACAAAATTCGTTCCAGGTTGCGAAAGACTCAACCATTTCTACTAGGGATAAAATTGTTATATTATAGAAGTCTATGAACGAAACAAAGCAGAGGGCGAGAATACTGGGACGGGGGGAAGGGAGAGGAGAGACATTAATAAATAGGGATGAGCCGAGAGAGTTGAGGGGGAGCTTGGAAAACAGCATGAACGGAAAACACGCCAGTTTGGATTATTATTTTCATAAGGACCGTGTAATATAAATATGTAATGTATATCGATATAACGACTTAACGGCATCATCGCGAATATGAACACGACGGTGGTTAATATTATTATTATTATTACTATTATTATGGTTACCGATTATGATTATTATGGAATGATGATGATTATTATTATTATTATTATTATAACAAAAAAACTAATACATTATATAAAATAAAAATAATTATACTTAACACTTATGTTAGAAAGCTAGATACATTCATGCAAGCGGGAAAAAAGTACGAAATTACACACACACACTCCCACACACACATACCTACACAACTGGTTGACATGAATTCACGTCGTACATTTATACATATGTCAAGATTAGAACACGGCGATGTGTGCGTGAAGTCAGAGTAGAGAGCGAGAGAGCGAGACAGAGAGGGAGAGAGAGAGAGTGCGAGTGAGAGAGAGAGAGAGTGCGAGTGAGAGAGAGAGAGAGAGAGAGAGAGAGAGAGAGAGAGAAATTTTTTTACCGTACTTCGAGAGAACCTACATTTCGTCGAGAATCATACAAGATAGTTTTGCATGTCGGTGATAAAAGTTCCTTTTATCTTGTAATTGTTGGCATGCAAAACTGTAAGCATCAACATTTTTTATGGTTACTGTAGTATCACGGAAAGCACACTTTTATCTTTTCTTTCGGATGATGAAGTTGTTGACGTTGCATCCGTTCAAAATCGATAGAAACAACAAGAAATAACAAAGGATGAAGTAGAAATATAACAATAGATTTTGCAACAGTCTCACGAATCGGTGAATGAAGGAAGGTTCCTCGATGTTCGTATTCTCCCGCCACAGACGTGTTCCCATATTTGACGAATAGTTATTTTTTTACTCTTGGTTTATTTTACTGATTTCTATCATGTTATCGAAAAAAACAAATACGCCGAGCCGAAAAGTTCTCTGTACGACGTACCTTATCCCATTCGGAGCTCGCATACAGACTTTACAATTAGCTATAATGGACATGGCCATTAGCAGAGGAAATGTACCATTCAGATAGTTTATCATTAAAGAAACGGTAATCATTATAGGTATATTAACGACATCATTTATATTATTATGCATATTATAAAAATAATTAATAACAGATACTAAATAATCCTAGGGTGAAGTATTTCGAGAGGAGGAGATATTGAAAATGACGCGGCCACAATGGCGCGAAAACGGCGACGTGCCATTTCGGACGAAATGACGTTACAAAAGAAATGAATAAACCGCCAATTACTTTAACTTTGACAGTCATATTATTTGTATATGCCGAACGATTATGCCGTTTTCAGCGTAACATATTTTGGCGATACTCTTTGGTGGTATAATTCACAGTGATCAATGTAATGGGAAGGGGACGGGGGTGCGAAAAGTCAACGAAAAGAAGGTATGGCAGGGGAAAGAATGGAAAAGAAACAAACAAAATATGAAGCAGAAGTTTCTATACTTTTTACGGAGATTGTTATAGATTAAGCGCACACTGATCAAGGCATTCGTCGCTCGGCAAAGCATAACACAATTATTAATATAAAATTTATAACAGAAATAAAATAAATGAAGTTAATAAATATGTACACTGTATAATAAACATTATTTCCTATTAATAAACGAGAGCCTTTTTATTTATCGCTACACAAACTCCTTTCATGTAGTATAAATACTAGTTTTTATTCTGTACAAAGCAGGGATTGAAAACAGTTATGATATCGGTTTCAATTCTTCAAACAGTTATTAAGAACCTGTTATAAGGAACCGAAATTGTGACTGTATCGGGGCGGTTACGGTTCTAAACTAGAACTGTTATTTTTTCGGTTCTCTATCAGTTACAAAGTAACTGTTCAATTTCTTCGAAAATTCCATAGCCAATCAGATTTATCGTCTTAATACTTGGACATGAATTACGCATCATGAATCTAAATTGTTATTTAGTTACAATGGATCAATGCAAGTCCAAAACCAATTATCTCATTATCAGTAACGGAGCAACTTTCTATTTAAATAACACGATTTCGCCCATTGCATAAGTGTGGAATTATTTAATAACATGTAACTGGTATTACATATCAACTCTTAAATTGTTAATAGCTTTTCTCAATATTTCATATTTTGAAGTATTCCAAGTCTGTGCGTCCCCTCCGTTTCTATAAGCTCTACATAAATAGTCTATTAAAAAATTTTGGCGACTTACCTTGTTAATTGAGACAATAATTCAGTGTTCTATATGCTGTAAAAACTCGTGACATTTAAAAAATTTTGACATGTTTCCTCATATGACACTTGGGAGGTTATGATTGTTTGACACTAGCTACATAAATCTATATCGTAATCACGTGTACCTCGACAGATGTGCTCTCTGTCTGGCTGTAACGTGACAACAAGAATTACGTAAGAATTACGAAGTATATATGTTTATCCGCATGCATGGATGTCCGCAGGGGGGGGGGGGGCGGGGCAGCCGCCCCACCGGCTTGAAAAAAAATTGCTTATTTTTAAAAAGTAATCTTCATTAAGTTTGTACTAAAATAGTGAATACTTTTAGATTTCAATTTTAAATATTTAATTAAATTGGCGGTACAAAATAGGTTCAGTGGATTTTATTTACTGCCACTGTTTCTCAAAGTTGCCCCACCCCCCTCCCCCGAAGAAAGTCTACGAACTTCCCTTATCCGTATTTGCTTTGATTAAATAACCTCTCCTCTGTAAAGTTTCTATTCCAGAAATGATAAATTTTACATGACTTACAATTTGCACCTTTACCCCAGGGGGGTTTTTGTGATGATTTCTGTGTGGTTCCTATGGCCGGCACGAAAGGCGCCGTGGTACGCTATGCACTAGAGACATTATAGGGTGTGTTTCAATTCACGCATACTCATGAACATAGGACTATAGGGACGGAGCATATCGTTGCGTGGGGTGTTGTGTTGCGATGCTCGCTGGTGTTGTTGCGTCTTTTAGCGGTGATTTTACAATAAGAACGCGGGTTGGCGCCCGTGGAGCGCTGAACCGCTCTGCTCGTCGGAGTGTGGGAAATTCAAAATAAAATTAGACACAGGGAAACTATTTGTAAGTTAAATACTGGAATTTATTAAACTGTTCGGCAAGCTGGTTATCAACAGACTGACTGGCGTTTCAAAATCTCCTCCGAGGTCCTCGTCGAAGTCGTTGGCTAAATCCTCCTAGTCCTCCCATAGATCCTCGTAGTCCAATCAGGATGCAGGATGCAACAGATCCAAGCGGTAGGCCGTCCTTCGGATGTCCGTACGCCCCCGCGGATCGGCGTCCATCCTTTCCTCCGTCTTCGGGTGGTGGTGGAAAACTCTGTGGAAGCGCGCTTTTCCGTTACACAGCGGGGTGCCCACGTGGGAAGAGAAAGTAGGCTCTACTCCGAGGATCGAGAAAACAACGCTTGAAGGAAATTTATGACTTCCTTAGCGTCGCCAACACTTCAGGAGTCAATCGACACTCCTAAAGACTAACAAAAGACAAGGCCTTCTCAAAAGATTACGTGACTTTAGAAGAAACTCGCGATTCGTTTCGGGGTCTACTAATTGGGACTCTGCCTAAGATCTTTCCCACGCATGCTACCCGCATCGCGTATCCTTAACAATACTCCCCTTCATCGAACACAAACGTCTGCTTTTAAATTTCGCTCGTAATTCACATATCGATTATATACATTCCCGTAACTACGTTCACGTTATCAAGCAACACACCAGCGAGCATCGCAACACCTCCCTTCATATAAAAAAAGGTGTTTCCAATAGAAACAGCTTTTACAAACAATATACCCATTCATACTGATCTAAGTTCACTTTACTTAGAAATACATAATTATAGGCGATTACATATTTTATCTATATACATCTATTCCTTCCGCGTCAGCCTGCGGTAAATGAGCTACTCGGTCCACCCATATTCCCGCAAAAAACACGAAATGAAAGATATCAGCTATACAAAACATTACTACAATATGTGGTAAAATATCATTACTCCATCATTAATCAATACCAAAGCCGCTTACTCGGTAACACAGCGCGGTAATTAATAATTAAGTGTTACAATGAAACTTATTCAAACATTCCATATGAACTATCATAACCTTTCCAATTCCAAGTGATCATAACCCATATAAATTGACATAACGCTTACAATGCACATGATTAAAGCTACGTAAGAAGGATCTAATCTTATATACGCTAACTTTAACTTATTTGCATGTACTATCTTAGATCTCTGCGCCGTTATTGCTATTTCTATAATTAGATCGTCATGCATTCGAATAATCCTATAAGGACCAATCCAGTTAGAATCGAACTTAGAGGTCTTAGGTTCCCTAAGCAAATACACATCGTCGTTTACATTAAATTTATAGGGATTAACATTCTTATCATAATATAATTTACTCTTTTCCTTGGCCCGTTCCAGATTGGCCACCGCTGTAGCTTGAGTAGTAGTGATTGTTTTGAGAAGTTGATCTAAATATTGAACGAACGTCCGAGGTACTTCCTGTTTAGCGAATTCTGAAGGAATGGTGGCCTTCCTACCAAAGACTAGCTCATGTGGTGTAAAACCAGTAGCTTCATGGACAGAAGTATTATATGAGAATATTCCGAACCTAATCCAACTGTCCCAGTCCGTCTTAATACAATAGTGCTTCAAATAATCAATGAAGACACGATGAGCTCGTTCTAAAGACCCCAACGACTGTGGGTGGAATGCGGTAGAAGTAATCCTCTGTATTTTGAAGATTTTACAGAAATTCTTCATTATAGCGCTAACAAAATTACTCCCCTGATCTGTATGGATAACTCGAGGACAACCAAACCGACTGATAAATTGCTCGGCTAAAGCGACTGCGACAGATATGGAATCAATAGTAGGTAACGGAATAGCATCAGAATATTTTGTTAGATTATCCTGGAGTGTTAACAAGTACCTATTTCCTTTTCCTGTTATAGGTAATGGACCAACAATATCCATCTGTACCTTTTCGAAAGCCCTTTCGGGAGTATCAGTAATACGCATCGGTTGTTTCGTCTTAGCTGAGAGCATTTTGTTTCGTTGACAACTTGAACAAGCACGAATGAAATTGGAAATTTCCTTTCTCATACCCGACCAATAAAATTCCTCCCTAAGACGTTTATAAAGCTTAAAAGCTCCTTGACGACCACCCACCACAGATTCATGGTACTCCTGAATAATAGTAGGTCTTCTTAAAGGTGGTGGAATCACAATTTCACTAGTACAGACTGTAATAACGTACTGAGAGCTTGTGAAAATTTCTTTTAGTAACTACTCTATGGAAATCCATTCAATGGGTGCAAGATTGTTGTGGAACTTCGAAATACTGATAGTCTTCACATTCAAAGAATCCATAAGGTATTTAAGGGATAACATAGAAGACTTTAAATGTGCAATAGTTTGTTGTTCTGCAGGGACTGTCTCAGAAAATAAATGAAAGATTAGATACTTGCCACCAGGGAAAACCATTGCCTCGCCAATGTTAATGGGTTGTTGTTTAACTTGTCCCACAGAAAATCTACCTTGACTGAACAAATCCCTACTGACTTGCGATACCATTTGGCAATTGAGAGTGAAGAAATGGATAAGATTATCCCTCTGCATATGAAGATGATCTTTAATATAAATGAGGGAAGGTAGGAATGAGAGATGAGATATTTGAAGTGGTGACAAAGTATTCGTCGCTAATATTTTGACTCTATCATTTTCACGTGAATCATCGTTCTCTGAGGTCGTTCCTACGGAGGATCGTGTCAAAGCATCACCATGCTTAATCTCAAAAACACTAGGCTCGTCAGCCTGTACCACACCAACACTTTCAAAAACAGGCTCCTCAGCCAACGTCCCAACACGGACAGTGGACCCCAGGTTAGCAATCTGAGCGGAGTCTTTCATATAGACCTTCCCGTTAGCCAACAGACCAGCCAGAGCCTGATTCCCACGAGGTACGGAACCTTCCCCGAACGGTGCCTGAAGCGGGGTGCCTTTAATATCGGCCTTTCCGATAACCAACAGACTACCGAGTCGACGCGAATCCTCCGTACCCCTTAAATTCGATCCTCCAGCCATTACATAGTCACTGGAAAAAATTACTATCAGACTGAGAAGAGGTTCCCACATTCTCAGAGAATATTCTCTTACAAGAATGGGGAGTTTTATCCTCATCAGCTGTGTAATATTCGTCACCGTCACTGTCAGTTAGATTAACGTCAATACAAACTTTATCAAGTTTGACCTCAGGTTGATGTTCGCAATTCTTTCCGTACGTCAAAAACGCCGGTTATCAATTTTTCAGCGTCATTACTTATAGATTCGTCTAAATCAGTATTCTCATCCTTCTCAGAATATGCAATTGGTAAGTCGTTGGCGCCTACGGCAACCCCTTGCAAACGCCTCGAAGGAGAGTTGTCAATGCCATTCGTCCTGGAAGCTTGGAATTGTGGAAAAAATTCTTTGTCGGAAATCGGAGAGTTACGGGATAATACATCTATAATCTCACGAATACTACCTTGCTCGGCATCATTAAGGCCACCTAAATCAAGAATCTTAAACAATTCAACTAATCTACGAGCATCGGCCCATCTGATTACATTCGAAGCATTTGATATCGCCGACAAAATTTGAGAAAACCTTGGCACTTGAAATAAAAGGTTGGGACGATGAATGTACTGCAGAATGTTCATTGGTTTCCCGCTCCAATCTACTAGCAAGATTAACGGCAGTTTCTAAATTATCGGTTCGTTCTTTGTAAACAAAAAGTCGTAAAACTTCGCTACGAAGACCTCGTATAAAGCTCCTAATAGCCGCCCGTTCAAATGAAGCTACATTGCCAGCAAGCTGTTCGGCACTAAATTCCTCCCTAACGGCCTCTAAACCACGAGAAAGTATTTCAGAAACACGCGCTCCATAAGTCCTAACGGTTTCACTCCGTCCCTGACGCAACCCCTTCAATTCATCCTGAATGCGATCAACATCGAAGGTTTGCTCGAAGACTGTTTTGAGCAAACTAATGAGCTCATCTAGCGTATTCGGGGTTTTATGATTTTCTATTAATAATTTCGCATGACCCTCGATTTTATATCTAGCTACCGTGAGAAGGTTTACGCGGTCTGCAGGCTTAGCTCTGGAATCGACATCCCGACATTACTTAATGAATGCCGTAAGAGAACAAGATGTCCCATCAAAACGGGGAATCAAATCCGCCGCGATCTTCAGTGGCATATAATCCGATGCCTGACTGATACTTGGCAAGCTAACGACATTGGCCGCATTGGAACAAGGCAATTCTTCAATTTGCCTGGGCAAAACGGGTACTGGAGTACTCGAGCGTAAAAGGCTCAGGCTATCCAAATGAGACGTATAAAGAGGAGACTGTGTCCGAGGGATTTCTATCGATAAATCCTTAAATTAGAATAAACTATCGACCCTACCTTAAATCTAATCGCAAACGCATAAACCAATAAATATACGCCTTACGTAAGTTGTCGATTGTCTTTTACGTCTCACACGTTGTTTCCAGATAAATTCACCCAATCTGCTTGCCCTTTTTGGTGTTGAATGAAGATGTTGCAGCTCTTTCTTGGCACAGCTCGTAGTTTGTCCACGCAGCTCCTCGTTGTCCTTGGGATGCTCCAAAAAGCTCGTCTCCGTTTCGTTATTGAGAAATGATGTGTGCGAAATTCAACGGATAATTCCGATTGAATTCTACATGTGGTTTCAGGGAATTTTCACACGGCCACTGAAAACCACCCACCTCTGGCATTCGCCCTTTGCTCGCAGGGAAACCGTGAAAAACCTTTGAGAGAGAGGATGTACTTATTCACACAATTTTTAGTTCACACACCTTTTTAAAATTAATATCTATTCATATAGTACGTCTATTTCAAATTCAGCGTCTTTTCCGCGCACACTATAATTAATTTAAATTAAGCGTCCAATCGCACTATTAGTCTTTATTATCACCAATGATGCACTCGCGAGCCGGCAAAGTGAATTGGCTAAATAGTCTTTCAATTACTTTTAAATATCCCACCGCTGTCACCAATTTTGTTGCATCTTTTAGCGGTGATTTTACAATAAGAACGCGGGTTGGCGCCCGTGGAGCGCTGACCGCTCTGCTCGTCGGAGTGTGGGAAGTTCAAAATAAAATTAGACACAAGGAAACTATTTGTAAGTTAAATACTGGAATTTATTAAACTGTTCGGCAAGCTGGTTATCGACAGACTAACTGTAGCGTTTCAAAATCTCCTCCGAGGTCCTCGTCGAAGTCGTTGGCTAAATCCTCCTAGTCCTCCCATAGATCCTCGTAGTCCAATCAGGATGCAGGATGCAACAGATTCAAGCGGTAGGCCGTCCTTCGGATGTCCGTACGACCCCGCGGATCGGCGTCCATCTTTTCCTCCGTCTTCAGGTGGTGGTGGAAAACTCGGTGGAAGCGCGCTTTTCCGTTACATAGCGGGGTGCCCACGTGGGAAGAGAAAGTAGGCTCTACTCCGAGGATCGAGAAAACAACGCTTGAAGGAAATGTATGACTTCCTTAGCGTCGCCAACACTTCAGGAGTCAATTGACACTCCTAAAGACTAACAAAAGACAAGGCCTTCTCAAAAGATTATGTGACTTTAGAAGAAACTCGCGATTCGTTTCGGGGTCTACTAATTGAGACTCTGCCTAAGATCTTTCCCACGCATGCTACCCGCATCGCGTATCCTTAACAATACTCCCCTTCATCGAACGTAAACGTCTGCTTTTAAATTTCGCTCGTAATTCACATATCGATTATATACATTCCCGTAACTACATTCACGTTATCAAGCAACACACCAGCGAGCATCGCAACAGGGGAAAGCCTTTGCGGGAGGGGCGACGAGGTAAACTATGGCCGGTATTCATAGTCGCTACTTATTCTTAAGCAAATGCTTAAGCATGCGGCATCCTCTACTAACCTAGTAGCTAGTAAAGGATGCCGAATGCTTAAGCATTTGCTTAAGAATAAGTAGCGACTATGAATACCGGCCTATGCCTAATTTCTATTAGCTGTTGCTTCGCACAAGTGCAGTGACGCTGTTGCGACTCCCGTCTAGCGGCGTGTAGTATAAACTTTAGAGGCGCGAAGTTCGAAACGGATCACACGAATGTAATAGGAAAGGGAAACGAAGTGAAGTTTCGTACAAGCCCGAGGGATTTGAAATAGTCAGAGATTCTTTTAATAAGTAAACTTCAAGATTATAAATTAATCAATACCCACTTGGTAACGGGTGTTTGAATAAATGAACTCCACTTTGATCCCTTCTCCTAAGTGTGTAAAATCAGCGCAATGTTGTTAAACGCTTGCTTTTTGCAAAATCGATAACCGAGACGAATCAGATCAACGAATAGGAATTTAGCTAACTAATTAGGAAATTTGCGATTGGCTCTTAGGAACTAAGACATTTTGGTAAAGAATAAACAATGTAAAACCGATGGATCTTTTGTGAGGGACACTCGAGCCCCGAGAGCGAAAGCGAACGGACGTTCAATAAAAGTTTTCCTTATTTGTATTATTTCAAATCGTTTATTGAGTTCAGTAAAGTTATTAGTTATTTGTGTTAAATTGTTTTATTACTTTATTATTATCGTTAATATTATTTCTACAACTAAAATCCGCGTCCAGTGAGCAGAACGCCTTAGCGTTCCACGGGCATCGTCCCACGCCTGGTTTCTCCAAGGGAAGACGACATTCCCCAGACGGCCACGCAACAACGCATAGTGACGTACACTCGGCTCAAACGATTGTGGCCGATCGAGATTCGATTGTATTCGAGCTTACTAGGGCCGGTGTTTTTACATCGCTATCATTGTACAGTATTTCGTGAACATGGTGAAGGCACTGCCAAGCCACATGTTCCCGTCTAGAACACTTCTAATTCATGTTGAAACACCACTGTGGCACCATTTGCCTATGACTGTCATAATTATATTAATCTGCGCGATCGGCGCGATCGGTGTAAATGACACCAAGAATAAATGTCAAATGACTTTTATTGCAGTGAACCTCAAAAAAATCATAATAATTTTAACTCTATAAATGATAAACTTGTAATGTCCAAAGAAACACTTCCATCAGTATTTTTATTTTTCATAAATTCTGACCCGAACCATTTCCTACTTATTTTGTATGTTACTCCATAATTTATTTTTGACAGATATAGCGTGAAGTAAATGGATGATGTTTAATATGAGACATATTCACGTGGTCCTGTTACAAAATTTAATTTACATTGCTTCGGTTATGTTTACTTTCCCGTTATTGACATGAAATAACGGATAGTAGATTTTGAAATAAATGCGTATTTCTTTGCTCTACATATTTCCACTAATAATGAGCGTCTTAGATTGTAATCTATGAAGACTGCTACGAATAAAATACCACAAGACTTTATTCATATCAGTATTCTGGTTTCCTGACCCTTGCTATCTCTACGAAGTACATAACATTCGTTTCCATTATTTTCCTTATTATCTCACCATCCCGCTTTATTTATTTGTGTCTTCCATTATAAATCCGTTGATTTATTTACTTTGGACATTACAAGTTTATCGTTTATAGAGTTAAAATTATTATGATTTTTTGAGGTTCATTGCAATAAAAGTCATTTGACATTTATTCTTGGTGTCATTTACGCCGATTGCGCCGATCGCGCAGATTAATATAATTATGACAGTCATAGGCAGATGGTGCCACAATGGTGTTTCAACATGAATTAGAAGTGTTCTAGACGGGAACATGTGGCTTGGCAGTGCCTTCACCATGTTCATGAAATACTGTAGAATGATAGCGATGTAAAAAAACCGGCCCTAGTAAGCTCGAATACAATCGAATCTCGATCGGCCACAATAGTTTGAGCCGAGTGTACATACTGTTGCGGGGCCGGTGGGGAATTCCGATGGCCTGAAGGAGTTTCCGTTTGGTCCGACGTCCGTGGAGCCCTGAAGGACTCTGCTCGCGAACGCGAGAAGTTGAACGAACGAAATTCTTGTAACGATTAACTTAGAACTCAATAAAACTCATTGAACTGAATTAGATTAAATTGTTAAACGATTTCGAACTATTAAGAAGAACTATTAAGAATAGGGAACTGAACGAAGATGTTTTACGATTGATCAAGATTGAGTTTTATTATAACACGACTGGTCTGTTACAACGTCGGTGATGAATTGCGAGGAGAAGAAACAGGCTTCTTCGTATGTTCGTTCCTCTTTTTTTTTTATCAATATATTGTTTTTGAGCGATAAGGAAGGAGGCGAAGACAACTTTCTAATGTAGTAAGGTTCACCCTTAACTCTTTCTTTTTCAAACTTCGCGCTGTGAGAGTTTGCGTTAAACGCCGCTAGAGCGAGGATCGCAACTCGCAACAATACCACGTTACCAAAGAGGAGATATAATAAGAGGCGTCACTCGACAAGGACAGAAATAACTAGGGAAATCAGGAGACAACCAATTTAAATGCCCATTCGGCAATGATCGGTAAACTTCGGCAACAATTAGCAAACTGGGGTAAGGTACATTTATACTCCCTGTCATTAAAAGAAGGAACCCACCGACAGACAAGTTCAGACCTGTTCTGCACATGTTGGCGCTCATTGGTGCCGAAACAAGCTACTATTGGCTATAACCCAACCAACGCTCCCTCGGAGCCAATGAGCTCATGCTACATGCGCGAAACGGGTTCCTTCTAAAATGACAGGGAGTATAGTCGATTTGAATATCCCGCTCGAATAGACAACCAATTTAAATGCCAAGGTCAAGTAAAGACTTCAAAGGTTCCGCCCGGAGTGACGCCTCTTATTATATCTCCTCTTTGACGTTACCATAGTTCCCTGCTCCCCGGAGCTGCTTCATCCCCCGCCAACCATTGCTATGTCCCTATATTCCTATGTCCATGGACGCAATAAATTAGATCTCGTTATAAGTTTCCTAAAGTTGTATATAAGTTTTGTGCATTCAAATTGTTTTCTGTCTTATTTTTAAGAAGATTGTATATGCCTTTTCTTGGGCATTTATTTTTCAATTAATGTATACATAATTATTCGGTAAAAAATAGTGTCGAGCGGTATATCCTGAATAATTATGCTTCCGTAAACATATTTTCCTCATTTTTATTGTCAGTAAGAAGATGTTTCTTGTATGAAAATCCCATGAAAAAAATGTTCCCTTTAAAGAATGTACAAACATGCTTTGTGTCGAATATTGTACAGTAAAAAAAATTTTAAATATAGATGTCAATAAAAAAAGACACTGTTTATTTGTTAGTTGTTTCATTTCTTTTATTGTTATAGAACTGGCGAGAGTCTTAACAGAAATGTAACGATTTAAAGGATACTTTAAGGTCAGTTCATACAAAAATTACTTGATAATCTTAATTGTTACTGAAAAGTTAAGAAGTATTCAATTGTATTTCTTATTCTTAAAAGAGGATATAAATATATAAGGGTGATAGAGAACCATAAAATAATATGCCACAATAACGTAGCTACCTACAATTATTCAAATCCATATTTGTGTACACATGCACCCATTTACTAAAAGAAATTTGAGAGGAATAATTATTGGTATTCAAGTGTATTTTCTGCAGGTGAGTGTTTTAACATTAGCGAATTATAGGAAGACATAAGTAAAAAGTATTGTTATTTTTTATGATTGCACTATTATGCAAACAATATTTGTAATACATAATTCAATTTTCAGTTAACATTTCATGTATGAGACATATTGTATATAGCTGGTTTAAACCTTGAAAATTTTAATTTTTTGTCATTTATACTAATATATTCACAATTTCGAGAATTATATAAAAATTAGAAATATTAATGGTTTTGCGGCCATTGTAACTTTTATCGAAAATTTATGTTCATTGGCATTATGCAAATACAATACAGTGTTGCGTCTTTTAGCGGTGATTTTAGAATAAGAACGCGGGTTGGCGCCCGTGGAGCGCTGAACCGCTCTGCTCGTCGGAGTGTGGGAAGTTCAAAATAAAATTAGACACGAGGAAACTATTTGTAAGTTAAATACTGAAATTTATTAAACTGCTCGGCAAGCTGGTTATCGATAGATTGACAAGCGTTTCAAAATCTCCTCCGAGGTCCTCGTCGAAGTCGTTGGCTAAATCCTCCTAGTCCTCCCATAGATCCTCGTAGTCCAATCAGGATGCAGGATGCAACAGATCCAAGCGGTAGGCCGTCCTTCGGATGTCCGTACGCCCCGCGGATCGGCGTCCATCCTTTCCTCCGTCTTCGGGTGGTGGTGGAAAACTCTGTGGAAGCGCGCTTTTCCGTTACACAGCGGGGTGCCCACGTGGGAAGAGAAAGTAGGCTCTACTCCGAGGATCGAGAAAACAACGCTTGAAGGAAATTTATGACTTCCTTAGCGTCGCCAACACTTCAGGAGTCAATCGACACTCCTAAAGACTAACAAAAGACAAGGCCTTCTCAAAAGATTACGTCACTTTAGAAGAAACTCGCGATTCGTTCCGGGGTCTACTAATTGAGATTCTGCCTAAGATCTTTCCCACGCATGCTACCCGCATCGCGTATCCTTAACAATACTCCCTTCATCGAACGCAAACGTCTGCTTTTAAATTTCGCTCGTAATTCACATATCGATTATATACATTCCCGTAACTACATTCACGTTATCAAGCAACACACCAGCGAGCATCGCAACACCTCCCTTCATATAAAAAAAGGTGTTTCCAATAGAAACAGCTTTTACAAACAATATACCCATTCATACTGATCTAAGTTCACTTTACTTATAAATACATAATTATAGGCGATTACATATTTTATCTATATACATCTATTCCTTCCGCGTTAGCCTGCGGTAAATGAGCTACTCGGTCCACCCATATTCCCGCAAGAAACACGAAATGAAAGATATCAGCTATGCAAAACATTACTACAATATGTGGTAAAATATCATTACTCCATCATTAATCAATACCAAAACCGATTACTCGGTAACACAGCGCGGTAATTAATAATTAAGTATTACAATTAAACTTATTCAAACATTCCATATGAACTATCATACCCTTCCAATCCCAAGTGATCATAACCCATATAAATTAACATAACGCTTACAATGCACATGATTAAAGCTACTTAAGAAGGATCTAACCTTATATACGCTAACTTTAACTTATTTGCATGTACTATCTTAGATCTCTGCGCCGTTATTGCTATTTCTATAGTTAGATCATCATGCATTCGAATAATCCTATAAGGACCAGTCCAATTAGAATCGAACTTAGAAGTCTTAGGTTCCCTAACAAATATACATCGTCGTTTACATTAAATTTATAGGGATTAACATTCTTATCATAATATAATTTACTCTTTTCCTTGGCCCGTTCCAGATTGGCTACCGCCGTAGCTTGAGTAGTAGTGATTGTTTTGAGAAGTTGATCTAAATATTGAACGAACGTCCGAGGTACTTCCTGCTTAGCGAATTCTGAAGGAATGGTGGCCTTCCTACCAAAGACTAGCTCATGTGGTGTAAAACCAGTAGCTTCATGGACAGAAGTATTATATGAAAATATTCCGAATCTAATCCAACTGTCCCAGTCCGTCTTAATACAATAGTGCTTCAAATAATCAATGAAGACACGATGAGCTCGTTCTAAAGACCCCAACGACTGTGGGTGGAATGCGGTAGAAGTAATCCTCTGTATTTTGAAGATTTTACAGAAATTCTTCATTATAGCGCTAACAAAATTACTCCCCTGATCTGTATGGATAACTCGAGGACAACCAAACCGACTGATAAATTGTTCGGCTAAAGCGACTGCGACAGATATGGAATCAATAGTAGGTAACGGAATAGCATCAGAATATTTTGTCAGATTATCCTGGAGTGTTAACAGGTACCTATTTCCTTTTCCTGTTATTGGCAATGGACCAACAATATCCATCTGTACCTTTTCGAAAGCCCTTTCGGGAGTATCAGTAATACGCATCGGTTGTTTCGTCTTAGCTGAGAGCATTTTGTTTCGTTGACAACTTGAACAAGCACGAATGAAATTGGAAATTTCCTTTCTCATACCCGACCAATAAAAGTCCTCCCTAAGACGTTTATAAAGCTTAAAAGCTCCTTGATGACCACCCACCACAGATTCATGGTACTCCTGAATAATAGTAGGTCTTCTTAAAGGTGGTGGAATCACAATTTCACTAGTACAGACTGTAATAACGTACTGAGAGCTTGTGAACATTTCTTTTAGTAACTGTTCTATGGAGATCCATTCAATGGGTGCAAGATTGTTGTGGAACTTCGAAATACTGATAGTCTTCACATTTAAAGAATCCATAAGGTATTTAAGGGATAACATAGAAGACTTTAAATGTGCAATAGTTTGTTGTTCTGCAGGGACTGTCTTAGAAAATAAATGAAAGATTAGATATTTTCCACCAGGGAAAACCATTGCCTCACCAATGTTAATGTGTTGTCGTTTAACTTGTTCCACTGAAAATCTACCTTGGCTGAACAAATCCCTACTGATTTGCGATACTATTTGGCAATTGAGATTGAAGAAATGGATAAGATTATCCCTCTGCATATGAAGATGATCTTTAATATAAATGAGGGAAGGTAGGAATGAGAGATGGGATATTTGAAGTGGTGACAAAGTATTCGTCGCTAATATTTTGACTCTATCATTTTCACGTGAATCATCGTTCTCTGAGGTCGTTCCTACGGAGGATCGTGTCAAAGCATCACCATGCTTAATCTCAAAAACACTAGGCTCGTCAGCCTGTACCACACCAACACTTCCAAAAACAGGCTCCTCAGCCAACGTCCCAACACGGACAGTGGACCCCAGGTTAGCAATCTGAGCGGAGTCTTTCATATAGACCTTCCCGTTAGCCAACAGACCAGCCAGAGCCTGATTCCCACGAGGTACGGAACCTTCCCCGAACGGTGCCTGAAGCGGGGTGCCTTTAATATCGGCCTTTCCGATAACCAACAGACTACCGAGTCGACGCGAATCCTCCGTACCCCTCAAATTCGATCCTCCAGCCATTACATAGTCACTGAAAAAATTACTACCAGACTGAGAAGAAGTTCCCACATTCCCAGAGAATATTCTCTTACAAGAATGGGGAGTTTCATCCTCATCAGCTGTGTAATATTCGTCACCGTCACTGTCAGTTAGATTAACGTCAATACAAACTTTATCAAGGATGACCTCAGGTTGATGTTCGAAATTCTTTCCGTACGTCAAAAAAACGCCGGTTATCAAATTTTCAATGTCATTACTTACAGATTCGTCTAAATCAGTGTTCTCATCCTTCTCAGAATATGCAATTGGTAAGTCGTTGGCGCCTACGACAACCCTTTGCAAACGCCTCGAAGGAGAGTTGTCAATGCCATTCGTCCCGGAAGCTTGGAATTGTGGAAAAAATTCTTTGTCGGAAATCGGAGGGTTACGGGATAATGTATCAGCATTAGAATTGATTTTCCCAGGTTTATAAACTATTTCGTAATCATATTTGTTCAATTTAATCCTCCATCTCATGAGTCTCGAGGTTGGATCCTTTACGTTGTGCAACCAAAGAAAACACGGGCAACCGACTAATTTCTTTTAAATGGATCCTAAAACAGGCTTGCTGGACTGGGTGCGTGCAATCAGGGGTTCGCTTCGCGCCACACTCTGAGAAGCCCCTTTGAGTTTAAATTATCGGTCTTCGTTACTGAGGGGTGCCCATTACGGTTTTGAGGAGCACTATCATTTTGTTTTTTGTAACAACGAGACTCGAGATGACCTGTTTTCCTGCAATAGCTACACCTAATAGAACTGTGAGCTGAAAGGTTTGCAAATTTCCCTTTCATACTAGGACAATTTTTACGAACATGGCCCATTTGACTACATTCGAAGCATTTGATATCGCCGACAAAATTTGAGAAAACCTTGGCACTAGAAATAAAAGGTTGAGACGATGAATGTGATGCAGAATGTTCATTGGTTTCCCGCTCCAATCTACTAGCAAGATTAACGGCAGTTTCTAAATTATCGGTTCGTTCTTTGTAAACAAAAAGTCGTAAAACTTCGCTACGAAGACCTCGTATAAAGCTCCTAATAACCGCCCGTTCAAATGAAGCTACATTGCCAGCAAGCTGTTCGGTACTAAATTCCTCCCTAACGGCCTCTAAACCACGAGAAAGTATTTCAGAAACACGCGCTCCATAAATCCTAACGGTTTCACTATGTCCCTGACGCAACCCCTTCAATTCATCCTGAATGCGATCAACATCGAAGGTTTGCTCGAAGACTGTTTTGAGCAAACATATGAGCTCATCTAGCGTATTCGGGGTTTTATGATTTTCTACTAATAATTTCGCATGACCCTCGATTTTATATCTAGCTACCGTGAGAAGGTTTACACGGTCTGCAGGCTTAACTCTGGAATCAACATCCCGACATTGCTTAATGAATGCCGTAAGAGAACAAGATGTCCCATCAAAACGGGGAATCAAATCCGCCGCGATCTTCAGTGGCATATAATCCGACACCTGACTGATACTTGGCAAGCTAACAACATTGGCCGCACTGGAACAAGGCAATTCTTCAATTTGCCTGGGCAAAACGGGTACTGGAGTACTCGAGCGTAAAAGGCTCAGGCTATCCAAATGAGACGTATAAAGAGGAGACTGTGCCCGAGGGATTTCTATCGATAAATCCTCAATTTCAAAGTCTGGAATACTCTCCAAATGTGCTTTTTGCCTCCAGCGTCTCCTCATAGCGCTCCGGCTACGCAACATTTTGATAATATACTGACTTACGATTAGAATAAACTATCGACCCTACCTTAAATCTAATCGCAAACGCATAAACCAATATATATATATATACGCCTTACGTAAGTTGTCGATTGTCTTTTTCGTCTCACACGTTGTTTCCAGATAAATTCACCCAATCTGCTTGCCCTTTTTGGTGTTGAATTGAAGACGTTGCAGCTCTTTCTTGGCACAGCTCGTAGTTTGTCCACGCAGCTCCTCGTTGTCCTTGGGATGCTCCAAAAACTCGTCTCCGTTTCGCTATTGTGATATGATGTGTGCGAAATTCAACGGATAATTCCGATTGAATTCTACATGTGGTTCCAGGGAATTTCAGCATTCGCCCTTTGCTCGCAGGGAAACCGTGAAAAACCTTTGAGAGAGAGGATGTACTTATTCACACAATTTTTAGTTCACACACCTTTTTAGAATTAATATCTATTCATATAGTACGTCTATTTCAAATTCAGCGTCTTTTCCGCGCACAATATAATTAATTTAAATTAAGCGTCCAATCGCACTATTAGTCTTTATTATCACCAATGATGCACTCGCGAGCCGGCAAAGTTAATTGGCTAAATAGTCTTTCAATTACTTTTAAATATCCCACCGCTGTCACCAATTTTGTTGCGTCTTTTAGCGGTGATTTTAGAATAAGAACGCGGGTTGGCGCCCGTGGAGCGCTGAACCGCTCTGCTCGTCGGAGTGTGGGAAGTTCAAAATAAAATTAGACACGAGGAAACTATTTGTAAGTTAAATACTGAAATTTATTAAACTGCTCGGCAAGCTGGTTATCGATAGATTGACAAGCGTTTCAAAATCTCCTCCGAGGTCCTCGTCGAAGTCGTTGGCTAAATCCTCCTAGTCCTCCCATAGATCCTCGTAGTCCAATCAGGATGCAGGATGCAACAGATCCAAGCGGTAGGCCGTCCTTCGGATGTCCGTACGCCCCCGCGGATCGGCGTCCATCCTTTCCTCCGTCTTCGGGTGGTGGTGGAAAACTCTGTGGAAGCGCGCTTTTCCGTTACACAGCGGGGTGCCCACGTGGGAAGAGAAAGTAGGCTCTACTCCGAGGATCGAGAAAACAACGCTTGAAGGAAATTTATGACTTCCTTAGCGTCGCCAACACTTCAGGAGTCAATCGACACTCCTAAAGACTAACAAAAGACAAGGCCTCCTCAAAAGATTACGTGACTTTAGAAGAAACTCGCGATTCGTTTCGGGGTCTACTAATTGAGATTCTGCCTAAGATCTTTCCCACGCATGCTACCCGCATCGCGTATCCTTAACAATACTCCCCTTCATCGAACGCAAACGTCTGCTTTTAAATTTCGCTCGTAATTCACATATCGATTATATACATTCCCGTAACTACATTCACGTTATCAAGCAACACACCAGCGAGCATCGCAACAGCAGCAATGTTTCGCAACGTGTGGTACAACCTGAGAGCTCAGAAATCCCTAGTATACTGTAAGATAGTGCCACCCCTATGTGTTCCAGGCGAATATTAAATTGTTTATATCACTCTTTGTGTTTATCAATGTATCTAATTTATTATGAATACAAAATTTAATGTACTGTTTTATTTTATCCCCATTGTTATACTACAACTATAGTTTTATATATCTAAACAAGGGGTACACCAGTTATATACACATTTCCAGGGAGTACGTAAAGCATAAAAGGTTGAGAAACACTGCAATATAGTATATATATTTTACTCTTCAATTTTTCATGTGTGATTCGCATCTACTTGGGTCAAAGAAATATTTAAGAATTAAACAATAAGAAAGATTATTTCCATAGGTCTAAAATGAAATGTATACTGTCTCACTTTTTGTCACTCTAATTGATATTTCTAATAATGTTCACAGATTAATATCGGTAAAGGTCCAATAGTTAAAAATAAAATAGTTCGTACTTAGATATAAATATATATTTTTCTACATAAACATCGAATTGTGTAAAACTTCTAGATCTTTTTTTCTTTCCACTGCACGCTGCTTTTCTTTCCTGTACATTTCGTAGTCTTCATCATCTGTCGGTAACTGATGTCTGCATAGTGGACACGAGTTTGTCTGAAAGTAAATGAGAACTCTTCTTTATCGAGCGAACTATACGCTTCCATTGCGAATGTAACAGTGATGACTAGTAAGAATTGATACCTTTTCTAACCACGGTATTATACATTCTGTATGAAAAACATGATTACAAGGCATGCATTTTGCAGATATTCCAACATCAAAGTCTTTTAGACACACAGGACATTGCTTCGAGTCCGAGGAACTGATTTCAATTTCTTTTAAATTTTCAATTGCAGATTTTGAAGCAGGAGGTGGTAGCCTCGTGGTTTGACCCAATAAATCCCACAAACCAAAATCTCGTAGAAGTCTTGCCATTTGTATCAAATGGTTTGGAGCCTCACCGTCTCCTAACGGTGTCCATCCCATTTCATCGAAATAATCTGACATTTCTCAACAAAGAAATTAGAATCCACCGCACTTATTCTTACTATACAGCACAAAATCACTATTTTCACTGACAACTTTATATTATCATTAAATAACACGGTATAATTGCACCTTTGTATCCACTATTTGTATACCTGTCAATTACTTCAAAACACGGCTGTCCACGAGTTGTTCTTGATCTTGAGCTCCTCGTACAGCGTCCTCTATTCTGCTTCCCGTTACTATATGTATACATGACACTATGGCCGGTATTCATAATCGTTGCTTAAGACTAAGATCGTCTTAAGCATTTGCTTAAGTCCCCGTCTAGTTTCATAGTCGACAAATAAGCATCGTCTTAAGCGTTTACTCAAGTATTTACTTTGTCAAGCAATCCTTATTGAATCATGTTTCATAGTCGGTTCTTAAGATCATAAGAACGTAAGTATTCATAGTCGATTAAGAACTTCTTATTCGAGCATAAAACGGTCTTATTCGAGCAAAGTGAGGTTAGATTTTCAAGTCAACGTTTTTGTTGACTTAAGACCATCTTATACGCCATTCAACGCCATTACTTGGTAAAGGAAGTGAGTGTAAAGTGAGCGAAGAAGCAAGTGTAGTGAAACTTCAGAGAAAAATAGATTTAATGGATCCTGAATACATTGATATTGAAAATATTAATATTAGTGATATTGAGGATATTGATATTAGCGATATCGATGATGATATAGCGGGCAATAGGCCTGTTATTAGAGGTTATATTCGTGACAGGCAAAATCCTTTTAAACATTACGATGAAGATAAATTCAAAAGGCGTTATCGATTTGGCAAGGACTCCCGTACTCTATGGTATTTTACGAACAATCCACGAAGGACTTGCAAAAATTGACAACCGTAGCTTGTCCATTTCACGGCAATTGCAACTACTTGTATGCTTACTGTGATATGCAACTGCAAGTTTTCAGGTAATTTAGAATTATAATATTCTATTTTTAACATCTGAAATATTCATAATTGAAGGAAATTTAGGAAATTCTTTAAAAAATATTTACAGCTGTTGCTGGGCAGAAGCAGATCCAGAATTATTTTTTGTGTAAGTCGCTTACTTGCCAGCTTAATTTTGGATTATATAAAACTACCAAGGGATCTCGAAGCATGCGAGGAGAATTATCAATTTTACAATGATTTTGAGAGAGGAAACGAAGCAATCAGTCCTGTTGGTATCGATGGAGCCATTGACGGTACATCGCATTAGTGTCCACGAGATTCCAGAATATTGATGAAATTTTCTGGAATCGAAAAGGATATTTTTCACTTAACGTGCAAGTAGGTTTTCATTCATTTTTTTATTTCATAATTGAAATAGTATTATGGTTAATCGATTGTGTGATCGAATACCACTCCATTTTTTAGTCTCCAAGTTTTCTGTTTATTTTTTTAATTATGATATATGTTACAGGTCTTTAGTTCAAAATGTACAAAATGAGAATGGATTTGCTGCTTGTGAACCGCTAATTGCCTGGCTGTTCGATTAATTCACCAGTAACGGAATTTTCATACATAATTGATTTGTAAATGAATTATTAACACAAATTGATGTAATAAAATTTTTTTAATAAAGATATTGTGTTACTCTATATGGTAAACATAATTACATTGACAGAATGTGTATGCTAGCAAATAGATAGTGCGATAATATTCAGTTTCGTACTTATAATGCATTTACTACCCGGCTTCGCTCGGAATTTAGATTATTAGTTTAGTTAGTTTAACTCTTAACTGCGAAAGGGAAAGACGTAGCAAGCTGAAAATATTTACATTCATCTGGATTAGCCAGACATAATCGGCTGAGGTACATGTTTTATCAGAATTTACTGTTCGAAAGTTTTTAAGTGACGGACAAACATATATATAAACTTTATGCTTTAAATATTATGATATGCTATATTTACTATGATTGCATACATATAAACTTATACATTATTCTTTGTCTTTCAAAGTGGTGGCCCTTTTTTTATTTTCTACTAGCTGACCCATTACCCGGTTTCACCCGAGAATCCTTTATGATGTTTCCCACGATTCTCCACAAACTATTACTATATGAATATTACAAAACTCAGTATATTCAACGCTTATTGGAGCCAATAATTGAATCTCGGACGTATGTAAAGTATATTGAAAATTTCATTGAAATCCATCCAGTCGTTTAAGCGTGAAAGAGGGACAAACAAACAGACAACGTTTCACTTTTATATATAACAGTAGAGAAGTAGAGATTACATTTGCATATTTCGTTAACAATTGTAAAAACAAATGTTTTCAACTTCTGTGTAATGTTTTTTCGAAGACATGCTAATGCTAATTTAACCTAACCACTTTTCAAACTTGCGATTTCTTTTCTCGAGGAATGGGAGAAATCTCTTGACCATAAATGTAGGCGGATTTTGAAAACCATTCCTCATTGGGTACTACGCTAGTAACTTTCCGGAAATTGCCGAACATAATATAAGATTTGCTTAAGCATTTGCTTGGCTAAGCAAGCCTTAAGCACCATTTTCTTGATCAAGCAAATCTTAAGTTCGGACTATGAATACATGACGTCTTAAGCATAGCTCATTCAAGAAATTCTTAAGCACATGCTTGAGCAACGACTATGAATACCGGCCATCAAGTATTCATAGTCTCTTAAGATTATCTTAAGTCACGTTTATGAATCTAGGCGGCATCTTAAGCAAATGCTTAAGACGATCTTAATCTTAAGATACGTTTATGAATACCGTCCTCAGAGCTTCAGTGCCATATATATATATAAGTACATACATGTAGGTACGTATTTATAAGGATAAATTATGTCAATATAGCAGTTGTGAAAATAGAAATCATTAATTTTGGAAAATAATGTTCTTTCAGTGCAATTTATAAAAATATTTACATCATTTGACATAATGTTGTACCCTGTAAAAATTCTTATCCTTACATGGCTCTTCCTGGTACAATTTGTCATAACATTGGGTGGTACTGAAGACAATGAAGTTAACGTGTGTCACCTACCAGCAAAATTAATAGAAGAAATAAATTCGTATAGTGGATTGGTTCAATCTATACTAAATGAGACAATATCAGGTTCCTTCAAAGGAGTCACATGGAAGGAATTGGCTGACTTTGTTGACAAATTTGGTCCAAGATTAGCTGGTACTGAAGTGCTCGAACAATCAATTGATTATGTACTATATAAATCATCTGACTTTGGTTTAGAAAATGTACACGGGGAACCTGTGTCAGTACCTCATTGGGTTAGGTAAAGTTCAACTTTAATAAGATCTATGCAAATTGAAGTTAAATGAATTTCCTATACAGGATTATTAATAAATTTTACACTTTCAATTCTAAAAATATTCATCTTTCAGAGGGCAGGAGTCTGCAACCCTTTTGAAACCAAGACGTAAAAATATTGCTCTATTGGGATTAGGTTACAGTGTTGGTACACCACCTGAAGGTATAACCAGAGAAGCTATTGTTGTAAATAGTTTTAAAGAACTTGAAGAACGAAAATATGATGTAAATATCTTCTGCAAAATATAAATTTTCTATGTCAATTACTTTTTATTTAATTTTAAGTGTTTCTCCTCTGCTTAGGTACCGGGAAAGATCGTTGTATTCAATGAAGAGTATATTTCATATGGAGAAACAGTACAGTACAGAAGTAAGGGAGCAACAGTAGCATCAAAGTATGGTGCTGTTGCGGCTTTAATCAGATCAGTTACGCCATATTCTTTGTATACACCACATACAGGTATGCAGAGTTATGCACCAAACGTAACAAAAATTCCTGTAGTTTGTATTACAGCTGAGGATGCAAGTTTATTAAGAAGATTATCAAATAAAGGTAAATAAAGGGCATACAGAATATTCTTCCTTTGTTTTCAGAAAGCATACAGATAATACAATAAAAATAGACAGTATTTGCATTAACTATTGTTATGATTCTTTAGGCGAGACTATAGAAATAAATTTACAAATGCAAGCCAAGACCTTGCCAGATAAAATATCGCGAAATGTAGTAGCTGAAATAGCTGGTTCTGAAATGCCAGAGAAAGTAGTCGTTGTATCTGGTCATATAGATAGTTGGGACGTTGGTGAAGGAGCAATGGATGATGGAGGTGGAGCATTTATTTCATGGCAAGCTTTAAGATTATTGAAGCAATTTAACCATCGACCCCGTCGAACAATAAGGTAAGAAATAAATCTAAATGAAAATAATAATTTTAGAGATTATTATGACAATTAATAATTGATTTCCTCAAAATGTAGTTTTATAAGAAAAAGACGTTTGAAGTTTAAGGCTTATGAATATTCAACTCAAAACGCAGTAGTGTAATTTTATAAGTAACGTAATTGGAAAACAAAGTGTGTAAGTTGCAACTTTCAGAATGATCATGTGGACAGCAGAAGAGTTTGGTATAATAGGAGCTCAACACTACATTAAATCTCACAAGCCTGAAGAAAAAAATTTACAATTTGTGATGGAATCGGACATGGGTACATTTATGCCATTAGGTCTCGAGTTTACTGGAACAGAGCAAGTTAAATGCGTCTTGGAAAGAATTATGCAGTTAGTATATGAAGTAAAATTAGACGAAAAGGTTGTGAGATGTAAATTCAAATTGTTTTTTCTTTATTTTGTTTACAGGCTCTTATCTCCAATGGGACAGATGAAGTTACGTAGTCCTAGTGCAGGACCTGATATATCATTCTGGGTTGATGCAGGAGTACCAGGAGCTTCACTTTGGACACAGAACGAAAAATACTTTTATTATCATCACTCGAATGCAGATACTATGCTGGTGGAAAACCCAGGAGCTCTTGATAGGGGAACAGCCTTGTTTGCAGCAGTATCATATGTGCTTGCTGATCTTAGTATTGATCTTCCCAGGCATAAGTGATTTTATATGTAAATATGCAATCACGAATACGATTATCATTAGTGATGGTTATGAGAAACAAATGGAAGGAAATTATTTTTCTTATTTCCATAATTAAACTGTAAGTTTGATAGTAATATACACTAATTACACTGATATCGGCGCACTGGATCACACGGTAGACTGTATATCCTTTAGTTTTTGAATTTCGGAGTTTTAAATATGTTTACAACTTTCAACGGTATTCACCCCCTTGTCTTCACCTTCTAAAAGCAGATGTTTTGGTTCACGGTTTACCTCAGTCTTATTCCAACCGACTCGCGAGTCACACGTTATGTCTTAGCATGGTGACTTATTTTCAATAGCACACGCAGTATTTTATATATGTTTTTAACTTTCCTTGAGGATGATCTAAACCAAGATCGAAACGTCGGAAACTAATATATATAATTAACTAATTGCAAAATAGCTTTGTTTTATTATTTTAATTCATTAAAATAATTATTGTTTTAACCTGACCGATCCAGTGCGCCGATATCAGTGTATTTAAGCTTTACGGTCGAAATTTAGTTTATTAAAAATTCTTTAATATACACTAATGTTACAGACTCGCTAATTCAAACTTTTTTCATGAATGTGATCTCTTGTATTAATATATCTGCAAAAATTGAAAGTATAACAATCAATATCATGGTTATCATAAACATAAACAAACAGAGAAGAAAGCATATTACTGCTCATGAAGTATTTTTAATTCAAATGCATTTATTTTTATAATAGGGCATCATCGCATACAAAGTATTTCATGTCCACATGCTAAATAGGGCCTAGCAGCTAGGCTGTTGATGCATGTACATTGTTTTCTCGTTATGAGTGCGCGTCCCCCGTTTCGTTAAGGATACAATTCTATCCTCGTTACTTCTTTTATAGCCGTCGCAGCGGTGCGAGATACTGAGAATAAGCCGAGAGGGCACGCGACGGCGACGAGCCATCTTCGTTCGAAATAGCGGCGGCATCGCTTATTACTGAAAGAAAAGCTAGCCGCTTGTCACATAGCATACCGTTTCGTTAAAGGTATGGTGTGTCCCCCGAGCGTCATATTCATAACGGGACAAAACTGTATCTTAAGTTGGTCTTTCCGATCAATGGAAAACATTAATGAAAACATTGCGAACCGTATTTGATCGTTTTATTAAGTCGCAGTCGGTCTACATTATTAAGAAAAATTCACTACATTGTATTTCGACTAAACCTTTAATTGCTAACGTAAGCTTTTATTGCAATTAATGCTATCCAATTGTTTGCGCAAAAAATAGTGTTCTTGTCCTATTTAATGTTATACATTTATGAGGAAAAAGCATTATAAATTTAACTACAGTGACTCGCATTAAAAATCGGACACCATGGTGTGCGAGAGATTATTGCACTATACATTTGTTTATAATAATGTTATTGAATTGATTTTTTTTAATATATTAAAACACTTATTGTAGTAAGTAAAAACATAAATTTTATTTATTTAATGCACATAGTTTTTTGCAAAATAAGTGATAAAGTAGATAATGCCAAAATTTAATATCGCAAAAATATTCGGACAGTGAATAACTTACATAAATTTTATATAAAATATACATATTTTTTTAACAGTATTAATATTTCGTAGGTTGACCCTTTTGTCTTATTACTTCCTGTAATCGTTTGGGCATATTGGATATAATTTTATTTAAATATTCCTGTGTTATACATTTCCATTCTTGTAATAAACGTTCTTTTAATTCTTTTATTGTTTTTATGGGTGTTGTTCGAATGTTACGATCCAATTGATCCCATAAATTCTCAATAGGATTTAAATCTGGCGATTGAGGAGGAGGGTGTAACACTTTAGGACAGTTATATAGTAAATATTCCTGTACGATTCTCGATTTGTGCTTAGGATCGTTGTCCTGATAAAACTTAAAACTATTGCGTATGTTCATATTAACAGCACTTTTGATTAAATTTTGTTTCAATAAGTCTAAATATTTCATCTTATCTAAAATGCCGTCGATAAAAACTAGTTCACCAACACCTGCAGTTGAGATGCAACCCCATACCATTACACTGCCGCCGCCGTGTTTCACTGTTGCTCTCAAATTTTTTAATTTCAATTCTTCGTTGACTTTACGCCATATCGTTCTTCGTCCATCTGACCCAAAAAGATTAAATTTGCTTTCATCCGCAAATATTACATTGTTCCACCATGTTTGGTCTTTAGAAACGTAGTCTTTAGCAAAATTTAATCGTTTCTTACGATTCACTTCGTTTATGTATGGTTTTCTTCGTGGAACCCTACCGTTGTATCCATGGTTTTTTAATACCCGACGCACTGTGTCGGGATGCACTTTCTTTCCAGATTCTTGGAATAATTCGGCAGCTAGTTTTATAGCACTTCCTTTAGGAACATTCTTTATTTTTCTAACAATCTTGCGTTCTTCGCGAGAATCTAATAATTTTGGACGTCCCTTTTGCCGAATTGAATCGATTCGATCTTCATGAATATACCTCTGTACAATATCTGCTACAGTACTCTTGCTTACATTTAGCAATTTGGCTATTTCTCGATATGATTTTCCCTTTTCTTTGTGGTAAATAACCAGTTGTCGAATTTCAAAGGATATATTTTTGCCTTTTCGTCCCATATTCACTAATAATACGTCCACTGTTAACGAAGTCAATAACAGTACTGACTCTTGGATGCACGCTAGACGTTATGTTTACAAACAATGTACACTAGCAAAATAACCGACTGCATCCAACGACTTACTACAGCCAGTAAACTGTTGTGTCTGAATATTTTTGCGATGTTAAATTTCGACATTCTTGACTTTATCACTTATTTTGCAAAAAACGATGTGTGTGAAATAAATAAAGTTTATGTTTCTACTAACTACAATAAGTGTTTTAATATATTACGAAAAAAACAATTCAATAACACTATTGTAAACAAATATATAGAGCAATGATCTCGCATACAGCATGGTGTCCGAATATTAATGCGAGTCACTGTACATACTAATTGACAATTAATGTTACATAGCAAACAGATATGTATTGGGACTTTCCGTTAGCAATTAGAGGTTATTAACCCCTTAATCAGTCTCGTCGACGTAACAAGAAACACTCACTGTGTCTACTGATCACCTATATCAACGTGTCTTCATCTTGATTCGGAAAAACCATCAGTAGGGAATGTTGAGAGGTTGTTCTTTGACTAGAAGTTAATAGCGCAGTTTTTTCTCCGCCACTTCCGTTGATAGAGCAATCTGGTGAACTGCCATCAAAGGCTACAACATTAGTCGTAGTGCTACTGATCGAAGGCACGTCGTTCAAGTCTGGTGACGCCAAAGGTGGTGCTTCAACAGGCCGAGTATTATTGTTACTGCCTTCTAACGATACCAATTGCATGCTGTACGATTCACGATAACCGGACGTACTAGACGTATCCTCGTCCCATGAGACGTCTGATGTTTGGGGATGGAGATGATGCACACAGTGATGATGATGGTGGTGGTGGTGATGCAAGCTGCTGTGCAGTTGTTGCTGATCATTCGGCACGTTACTGCCCTTTTCACAATCTGATTGCCGAATTGATGAACTTCGCCTTGAACGAATGGACGATGAGTCTGAAGGAATGCTGAAGGTTGAAGGTTCCATCGGTGGTGTTAAGACTGGTGTTTGAGTAGTTGGTTGTACATGTGGCATACCGTTACTTTGTTCAGGCTTCATATGAGATATCTGAAAAATTGTTTCCAGTTCTCTCAATAATAGTATTTCATACACATAAAGAAAATCTGATTTTTTTACATCACACGAATAAAATGTGTGCTCATTATAAAAACTCAGTTTCTAAACAGTGAAACATTTTTTTAATAAGAAATTAAAGTTGTAATAATTGCTTTCAGTGTCTATTAATTATTTGCAAATTTATTACATCCATGTACATAAACTGTATATAGTTTGTCTGCGATTAGCAGTTAAATATTCTACAGTATCATTAGCACTTATTTTTACAAGTATATGAACTTCAAACAACATTACTTCGATGTGTGTTCTTCGACTCTTTCTCAGTCGGAAAGTCTTCTTGCTTTGACCCATAGAGCGTTGTAATCGTGGTTTGTCTGGACGGGATTCGCCTGAACTGTCCTCGTTTGGACTGGTTGGGCTGAGTTGGCTCGTTACAGTCTCCCCTAAGAATGCAGTATTTGATTAACTTTTTTTAATTGTTAAACACTAGAGCACTCTCTAGAACCTATTCATGCTGCTCTTCCAAAATTACTAATTTCCAATCTGATCCATTTCTTCAATTGTTAAGTTAAAAACAATAGTGTTTCATGAACTATGAGTATCCTAACATCGCACTATGTCTAATGTAAAGAATTATCTGTTTAACAATTATTAAATTCTTATTGTAATTCGTACTTGCTAATCAGTGCTTGGTAATTTCTACTTGTATTACAAGGCGATCCTGTTCATGAGATTATCATGTTAGGAACCATAACTGTGTATCTTTCAGCTTGACACGCAAGATATTGAATATGATATTGTGATCAAGTATCGTGTTATCCTTAGTACAAGTTGTCTTTAAAGTACGTGATTTGTTGACGGTCACACCTATTAACGTCCTCAATAAAGAAATTATTTTGCAATAAACTTTGTGTAATAAAAATCAAGTCATGCACTTAACACTTAAAAGACCACAGTTTTTAAGGGTAATTTGTCGCGTCGAGTACGCGTAAGTAGATGTTGTATTATAAGTATAAATACTTGCGTGTTTACACATATATGTATTATTTATTAAATTACGAAGAATGATAATGTGAAAACAGTAAAACAGCGAGCACCTGGTAATTATAAAATATAGGAAGTAAAAGGAGATAGAAGGAAAATGGTACCTAAAAAGGATTTTTCTACAGTGCCTGTATGTAAAATATATAGGGTGTTTCTTAAATTGTGATCAGATTAATTATATCTGTTGTTTTTCTGCATGATAGGCAACATTTTAGACGTAAACGTTGTTTGTCTTGAAAGGACGATTAGTTTCATCACTTCTCGTCCGTTTCATCCATATCTTTTTTAAAATATGATAATACATTTTCATTGACACATAATTTGACGCAAAGATGAATCGAACGGTCTGTTGGAACGTAATTGTATTTAAATCTCAATGTTTCCCTTAAGGCAGGGCTGCACAGGGAGCCTTTTCCAGCGCCTAGCGGCGAGCAACCAGCCGTACGTCGTTATTAAAGGTAGAATCAGTGAGGAGAACTGCAGTAGTGTAGGTGCGGGCTCGTAGGTGCGTAGCGTAAGTATATATGGCTGAGTAGGTTCAAGTCATACCAAATGCACATACACTACTGCAGTTCTCCTCACTGATTCTACCCTTAGTAACGACGTATGGCTGGTTGTTCGCCGCTAGGCGCTGGAAAAGGCTCCCTGTGCAGCCCTGCCTTAAGGGGTAATGACACTGTAGAGCCCGGAAAGGCAGCCTGATTTTGAGATTTTTTTATGCGAGTATAGTGAGTGGAATACAAATTTTGTTTGAAGGGCTTTATTGTACATGCCTTGAAGCACGATCACAATTTTTAAAATTTTTTTAATACAAAATGGCAGCGCCACAGCTGAACAAAAGAAGCTTTTTCTGAAAAGCAGTGTTTCGCGGCCTCAAAGATTTCTCCTTCAATTTTTGACCTAGAACAAAAAACCAAAAATTCTTGAGTTCTATATAAGATTATCTCGGAAAGTACACAAGGAAATTAAAAAATACTGTTTTTCGTATTAATGGTGCGTGATTGAACAAAACGTCGAGGTTGTGGCATTTCCGTGTTTTGTTCAATCACGCACCATTCTTACAAAAATCAGTATTTTTTAATTTCCTCGTGTACTTCCAGAGATAAACCTATATAGAACTCAAGAATTTTTGGTTTTTTGTTCTAGGTCAAAAATTGAAGGAGAAATCTTTGAGGCCGCGAAACACTGCTTTTCAGAAGAAGCTTCTTTTCTTCAACTGTGGCGCCGCCATTTTGTATTAAAAAAATTTTAAAAAATTGTGATCATGCTTCAAGGTATGTACAATAAATGCCGCCAAACAGTTTTTGTATTCCATTCACTATACTCGCATAAGAAAGTTCTCAAAATCAGGCTGCCTTTCCGGGCTCTACAGTGTCATTACCCCTTAATGGAAAGTATTTACTATACTTCCCTATGCTATTCATTTTTTTTTTAATCCGCTACTTTGATGATTTTATTTTCTACGTTGAGACATTAATGCATGTGAAGCTATCGCTTTCACATTGTTCAGTCATTTAGATTTTTTATTTTAACATATACGTAGTATAGCGACAATATGTGACATTTCTTTATTACAACTAATTTCTGAAAATATTGAAGTCAGTTTAAATAATAACTTTATGTTTTGGAAAATGAAAGCCAAAATCTTTCACGCGAGTTGCTGCATTTTGTATTTACGTCAGTGGTAACATTGTATCAAAAATATACATATATATAACACTCCATAAAAAACATGGATGAAGAAAAAAATGTGCATTATACACATAATATGGTCTTGTTCGGGCACGGCGGTTTTGACCGCGCGGGAAAAGATGGCAACCGTTCACACACAACATATACGCACGTTCATAATATACATATGTATACATACAAGTGATACAGATTACATGAAAATATTCGTTCAGGTGCACTATGATAGTAGAAGAAGCAGTATGCCCCTGGGCTGTTTATCAGGGATGAAAAAATAAAAATATGAAAAATTTAGAAAAATATAGGGTGCATCAAATTTTAATGGAACATCGATATCAATTTGATTTTGAAACTGTATGAGCCATCATTTTTCAATTACCTCAGAATATCTATTGCATGTTTCGGCTATTTCAAAAATATGTAATGATATTTCACGCTCAGGAAATCTTATGAGGGATTGTGTATCACTTGGAAATAAAATCGCGGAACTACGCGGTTCCAAGTTTTTTGGTAAAAGATTTCATTTGATTCAAAAGAACTAGAGACCGCGCGGTCACAATCGCTGGTCTGAGCAAGGCCTATAACATCTGTCAACATTTTAAAGAAAAATGGAAATGCTTAGCTTGGTCACAATAAGTTCGAATATTATTAGCAGTTAAAAAACAACGTTAAAACGTTAAAAAGCAACATATTCAATGAAAATGAAATGCAATGATAGTGACTATCTCGTATTTTTTCAACGAAGATCATACATATAATGAAATGTGTATACAGGGTGTTCGGTAACAGATGCTAGAAAATGAAATGGGTGATTCTACGTCACAAAATAAGATGAAAATCAATAGTAAAGAACAGTGGCGGATTTAAAGGAAAAGGCCCAGGTGGCAAACGCTCTGAGGGGCCCATTTTTTCGGTAAAATGGAGAGGTTATTTAACGGGCTAAATGTAGTATGCAGTACGGCCAAAAAAATATAGTGTTTGAATAAGATCATAATTTTCTCTTTGAAGATGGGCCCCTCAGTGGGCCTTCTGGGCAGGGGCCAAGCGGCAATTGCTCATCGGCCGTCCGTTAAATCCGTCACTGTTAAAGAAACTGCGGTGGAGGCTTCGGTTTTTAGTTATTAATGTTTGAAAATTCGAGTCAGGAACACTTGAAGGACGGCAATTCGGCGATTACTGGCACGCGTTATGTAAATAGTGCTAACCGACAATCCGTGATTCGCGTTGACCTAACTCCTTAGGATCTCGCTAATTTGTGACCTTCTACTACATTCAATGACTTCATGTGACATACCGTTGAACTCGTTTTAACAAACGTTATGGTATTACGAATAAAGATGTATAGTATTCCGTTTAAAACAATTAAATTGATCTCGAAATCTCCTCTACAATTTCATATACAAAAAAACTATATACACCACATAATGTCCTCCTCCATACCAAACAACTCTCATAATAACAATTTTTTCATATCTTCAACGGCCTACGAGATATTCCGGCGTTTCCAGTTAAAAGAAACACACTGTATATCATTATATACAATTAAAATATGCTTTATATTATTTTCACTGATCGAAGTAGCTTTGGCATTGCCAGTAGCTGCAAGTATGATATATCTATGTAGAACAGGGGCTCGCAATTTACCTGATGAGTGCCTACATTCTACGGAAGAGAGAAAGCGCAGTTTTGGCGCCTTTTGTTGAGTGAATATAGGATGAGGCTTAACATGGTTACGTTCATCGCTAGTAGAAGATGGTTGGGATCTATCTGAAACATGCCACATTCAATGTCTAGAATGAAGGGAAAGACGATAAATAAGACAGACCATGTGTTTAAGCCAATTGCACTAAATTTGTATGAATCATTCTTTAAAATCAGAGACGACGTAGCGTGAGCGAAGCACAATATATGTACTTTTGCAATATCGTTACATCGTTATATTGAAAATCAGCCTGGTACACAAGAGACTTTGCCAATATTGAATGTGAACCAAATAACAGAGTTAAATATGAAATGGGGTGTAATTATACAGTAGATACACAAAATTGATAATGATATGTTTTCGGGGGAAGAGGGTTCATTACGGGGTTGCTTCGATTATGGAAGTCTTGCGAGAAAATGTGCTTGAAGATTTATCTATTAATGGATCTCATTGAAAAATAAAAGAGAAACAGTGAAAGTATAGTATAGAGTATGTAAGAAGCACATACACACGCGCACGCACACATGAAGATGTATGCATTCTTTGATTGACAAATTAATATTACTGTGTTAGTCTTTATGGAAGTAGTTTCTATTATAGAGATTATCATGTGATTAAGTGAGAAAGGGTAAGCAATAGAGAGTCGAAGCAACTACGTTGTAGTGAAATATAATTACATAACGATGAATTGGATACCAACTGTTGGACATTACCATTGTCTAAATACTGCTATATAAATTGGTTACGATCGTGTACAGAATGTGATGGGAAACATGACAGTTGTAACAGAATAATCTAGTAGAAAACACCGTGAAAATGAGATTCGTATATTCCCCAGGGTACACGTTTAATTCTAAAACTGAACTCAAACAGTGGACGGATGAAACGTTTTAATATTAAATTATTATAATTTATAAACTACTTGTATATATATTAACGGACATATGTATATTGACAATTTGTCGAATCTCTGTTCACGGAAACAATAAAGCATTAGCAGCAACAAGATTATAATCGCGTGGATCACAGAAAGGGAGGAAAGTGAGAGCAAAATATGACGAAGTTACCAGATACTGGGAAGCGTGATAAAGGGACACAACAACAGGACGTTTATTATAAATCGTGGCAGAGTTTGCTAATAGAATCTGCTTACCTCTGTTCCCTAGCTAGCAATAAAAGCAACGCAATGATCAATGTGTCAATATACGGTCAAACAGAAAGGCCCGAACAAAGGAGAAGTGAGAAAATAAATATGTTTAAGCAATGCAAACCGAATTAAAGTTATTCCTATAGAAGTATAGACACTTGGCTCGAAGTAAGTATGTATGTGTAGTAGGTATCTCAAGTAAACTTTGACGCTTCATCGCAAGCCTCGTTTGTAGCGAATGAAACGGAATGTGCCGTTTCTTTACGAAATATAGACTATATATTGTAGATTAGATTAGCGTATTTTAATAACGTGGCAAATTCGGTGGCAGTGTACTGTAGACAATGGCTCGATCCAACTGTGGTAACCGTTTCACAATCGGTTTGAAAAACAACGAAACATTTATGAGAGGCTTGCAGTCGAACCGATAATACTTAGAGTTCGGGACCGTTTCTTAAGAATTCCTCAAAAGGGACTAAATACCTGTAGGTGGTCGTTGTTCCGTGTGTTGTTCAATAACCCCAACGTCACTAGCCTCGCGAAGAGTGGCGGAACCCACGCTTGTGCTTGAAATTGACCCTGAAATGTCAGTAACGACAATATTATTAATTATTATGATTAAACGAACAAAACCGAATGAATAAAAAAACAACATTAGATCACCGCACCCATTGATTAATGTAACAAATTTTCGCAGAAGAAACAAGTATATATTATGAAAGGAATTTAAATAAGTAATTTAAGGAAGAGGTAATAATATCGTTTAAGAAAATTAGAAATACATATTGCGAATAATTGCCACTTTTACTTTTACTTTTAAAAGGTAAATACGATTTGTCAATGACAAAACCCTATTACGAAAAATCCGGTATTTTTAATTAACGAAGAATGTAATTGGGATCGTACCACGTGCAGTATGTATACCGTTTGGCGGTGCTGATACTTGACTTGGTTGCATTGTCTTGACAGTACTGCTTGAATTCGACTGATGAGTGGAATGAGGGGCGGATTGAGGAGCCGTGGAATGGGAAATTGGAGTTTCTGCAGGTGTACGATTAATATGAGCTCTGGACCCAAGGTCTCCGGTCAGAAGATCAATCAACAACGATGGCCTCTGTGTACGAGGCTGTCCTTCATTCCCAGAATGCATGTCTACAACGCTCCTCTTTGGTTCTGGCTGCATTTCATCTGAGTATGATAATAAAAATATATTACATTATACATAAGTCACCGGACACTTATCGAGTATGAAGTAAACTCCTGATCAATCATTATAAAAGCACTAATTCTTTTTAATAAATATTATTCAGTGTGATCTTACACTATATGTGTATGGTGAGGTAATAAAAGTGGTGAAAAATATTTAATCTGGGTCAAATATCACGTTTCGTATACTCGTAGCGGGTGTCCGTTCTTTTATGGATGGGAGTGTGCGTGGAAAAGCGATAAACTTTAAGGTATAGATTTCGTAATTCAACGTTACCGAATTAAAGGGTTATACCTAGTCAGGAGGCCGAAAAATGGCAAATGTTTGTGATTTTATTTTTGAAAAAGCGGAAGCATATATTTTTACAGAACTTTTTGCACTTAAAAGAGCAAAATTTAAAGAACATTTGGTAATTTTTTTGTGGAAAAATATTTATGTTTATAATAAAATTACAGCGACATCCGAGAAGCAGAAGCAAAAATCACGCGAAAAAATCAGGTCTTCAATTTTAAATAGTCGTCATTTTGTTTTAAATTAATATTTCGGAAATTCTCTCCGTGAATCAGAGGATACATTAATATACTAACGAAATCATTTCTGTTTTTTTTTATTTTAGATAATCTCGTTCCGAATGGTAGTGCTCACCCCAAAACAACTTTCTAAAAAAGGCCTCTTGGATGTCGGTTGTAATTTTATTATAAACGTATATATTTTTCTGCAAAAAAATTACAGAATGTTCTTTAAGTGTTGCTCTTTTAAGTGTAAAAAGTTCTGTGAAAATATATGCTTCCGTTTTTTAAAAAAAAATTCACGAACATTCGTCTCTTTTCGGCCTCCTGACTGGGTATAACTCCTTAAGCATTCAGCAAAATGCAAAATTTTGCAACCTTATAGCGATATTATATCAAATTAATTTCATTGACTAACCGAATCTCCGATCTTCTATATCTTCTTTCAGGTCTTTTAGCTCGTGTATAAGATCAGTCAGCAAAGTACCATGAGATTTTGGTATCGTTTCAGTATCACCATTGATTTTTGCACGTATGGTACTCTGCATGTTTCTCTCGTGCTCTGAAATCGGTGCTTGGCCGATCTTGTGGACGATGAACGGCAGCATCTGAATGTATAATGCAGTTCGATGAGTGACCACGAATTCTATAAAGTTCCAAAGATAATTGGAAGCTTCGTTTCGTTTGTTCAATAAACGCATTGTGCGTAGAATTCTTGGCCATTCGGTCTTTAACTCCATTTCAAAACATATCGTCATTATTTTCAGTGCTGCAGAAATTGAAATATTTATTGATAATGTTATTGTATGCGAAAGGACAAAATAATTGTTCGAAAGTTGTTTTATTACTCACCTAAGAAAGCAACTTGATATAACGTCAACGACGTTTTCGTTAAAGTCTTTGAATCTCTGGCTACAAATGTTAAACTACCCGCTCTCATATCTGTTGTAGTTTTCAGGTTCTGACTAGTTATTGGTATTGTTTTCGTACTCGGTGGCCACAGAGTGTTTAGTACAGCAGTTAAAGCAAAATTTATGTCCGATTGCCTCAATTTTGGTACATCTAAAAAAACTTGATGGTTCAATCTTTTCCTTTTTTCTTAGATGCAGAAATTTCACATTCGTTATTAATTTATTAGCTAACATAATTTTTCTTCGTTCAGTTTTATTTCTCTTTGAAATTTGAAGCATTAAGCATTTTCTGTCCCATTTTTTAAAGAATTAAGCTAAATATTTTATTTTATCTCCTAATATGTATTACGTTTATGAGTTACCTTTTCTTCCAGTTCCCACACGTAGAAACAATGGTATCAGCAAGTTAAGTAGCATGTTCTCTGTACGAGTTTGAGTAGCAAACATAGCGTGACCACCACATACATTTTCAAAAGAATATCCTTCACCAAGAGAAATAACGTGAAGAGCTATCAGTCGAAGAACTGTCGAGCAGAAATGCTGCGGAGGTATTTTGCTCATTAAGGCGGCCGAAGAAGCTGAAGCCATGTCTTCTGGCGGGACGTCTCCAATAATTAATGACTATATGTAAATTAAATTGTAGAATTGATTAAAAATTTAAGACTGATTTCGTTTAATCAACTACTGATGTAAATATTCTAGTAAAAATCTCTAGATTACTTTTTATTTCGTGTACTTATTGTACAAAAAATAACTCAGATTAAAAATTTCAACGTAATCGTCTTATCATCATTTTTTTGGTACTCATTATTTATGATTCGATGCGTATTAATTAAACAGCAACATCCTTTCTATATTTCTACGTATTTTATAATAATTGTATAGTTTCTTTTTCAACAAAAACCATGCAATTTTTTCTGAGTCTAAATCAGTACAGTATACAACAGAAGTCATTGTTTTATGTACAACTCCTATATTAAATGTCAAAGAAATAAATGTAAACAACATCATTTTTTGAGATAATGGACAACTATATACAAGTAGGTACGTATGTACATAAGGTTCTTTAGTTCCTAAATTTTTAATTATTACAATACCTGACAGGTATTCAGCAACGTTTTCAAATTTTGAAAGTGTGCAATGTAAGGACATCTCGACAGTGTTTCATAAATTCCTTTCAAAAGGTCGCTCGCCGCAGTCCAGTCGGTATTTCTTCTGATGGAGGACTTCTTATGTATTTTGCTAAAGGTTTTATCGAGCCTTCTTAAAATCATTGTTAGTGCAGGTTTCATATCATCGGCGGACCATTCGGTTGAGGGTAAAATGTCGTTCATATATCTTCTTAAGCCACGGCAGCCCATTGTTCCCGCGTCGTACGGAGATATTTTCAAGAGACTATGCGCGATGTCTGCTAGCCGCTGTTGATGAATTATAAATTAATTTGTTGTATTTCTGTTAACTCTAATAAGTGATCAAATTTTATGACAGCATTCTATTCAATTTTCATATGTACATGTATGACTGTCTGTTTGATTTTTTCATCCTTGAGGTAAGTAGACTATGCGTCTATAATCTAGGATGTAATCATAGACGTATAAAATTAATAATACACTGCGTACTCGTTATAAGCCCGACGAACGGGGCTGGCGGCGGGCGTACGGCGCGTTGTGGGCACTATTCCGCACGGCCAATGGCGCCAGTGAAAAAACCCAAGAGCGAGTGGGAGGAAACGAAAGAGTTCTCTCACGAAAGAATTCTCGGGTTCTCTCACTCTCGTCTGAAGGATTCCAAGAAATGGTGGGGACAGTCGCCGGGCGTGCAACGCATGGTATAAACGGGCTTATAACGAGTGCCAACTGTATCTCCAAAATGTAGTGTTTTCTTTCTAAGTTACTCTACATTAGGAAAATAAAGAAATTACTTACTATATGGCACTTTGAGTCTAACAATTCGATCGTCTTTCCGTCCTGAGATTTTTTATTTATTTCTATCAAACGGGTAGAACATCGAGCTACAAAATCTCCCACCATATTCAATAATGTATCGCGCGGTCGTCGAAATTCATTTTTATGGCATCTTTCGGCGTCATCGTTATCTCGATCGTAAAAGGTTCGACCCTTGGAGTGTTCAATATATTTCGTAGGGTGAGGCTCATCCTCACAATCAAAACCAGGTGAATATGGCCCTTTGCCATAATTCCTTTGGCTAGACCCTTTATGCTCGGGACTTGACTTTTGTGGTCCATTATAATATCTGAAGGAATGTCAACATATGAATACATAATTTCGACAACTAATCATTCGATATAAATATAGGATACCGAAACTTACTTCGTAAGTGCTTCTGAATTATTGACCAAAGTTTTTACAGCTATAGCTAATTGATTTATTATTTCCTTCTCAGTTTTTCCTTCTCTGTTATAAGTCGGTGATTGAATTTGTTGAACGTAACAAGGCAGAATTGCTTCTAATATAATCTATACAATTCGAGAAAACCTGCTATGAACTGCTATTATGCTAATTTGTAATTATACAAGTTGTCTAAAGATAAGTTGCAAACTATGTAAGTATTGGTGTGTTATGAAAAAGTGGTAGAGGAGAAGTTCTCATTGTTTTAACCAGCCCCCGGATGGGTATATGTATCTACTGACAATGGAAGTTAGGCATCCCGGAAATTCAGAAAATTATGCAACTTTCTGTGCAAGTAGAGTACTTCATCCGTAACATAAACCAATTTCTTGTTGATGCCATAGTGCGGTTTTAGGGGGTGAAATCCCCCATTGAAAAAATGTAGAATTTCCTTTTTCGAGGAATATCTCGAGAGCGGTGAGAGATATGAAAAAGAAGTAGCAACAAAAGTTGCATGTTTTTTTTATATCTACAAAACTGCGTCAAAATAATTCTCGAAAAATTCAAACTTTTTAAGTTACCCCCATCACCAATCCCTAATTCGATAATTATTTTTGCATAGTTTTGTAGATATAGGAAAAAGGTGCAACTTTTGTTTAAACTTCTTTTCGATATCTCTCACCGTTCTCGAGATATTTCACGAAAAATGAAATTCTGCACTTTTTCAATGGGTGATTTCACCTCCTAAAGCCGCACTATCGCACCAACAAAACATAGGTTTGTGTTACGAATGAACTACTTTACTTGCACACAAAATTGCATACTTTTCTGAATTTCCGAGTTGCCTAACTTCCCTTGTCAGTAGGCAATTTATAACGAAAAAAAACATTTTCCAGTAATTGCTGCTTTCTGGAATCTCTGCGTATTACTTTAATTAAGCTTTTTCCTTTACGCTATGCAATATTTGTGTTCAAGTTCAGTTTGGAAGCATCTTATAACGAATGCAAAACAGTTCACGCCGAGACTTTTTGAAGAGTATTTTCTGAGCGGCAAGGACTTTCTGACACGGTCGTGACTTTGTCGCAAGCAATAGGATTTTCTAATTTCTATGTGTCTTTCTGAGTAATGGCTTTACTTTATACATTTACATACACGCAGATTTTGAGATTCTAATTAAAAATTTCATGATTGGTAGTTTTTTCTGGCATTCAATAGCAATTTTATTGACGTATCACAAACCCATGCAAACTTTACGGTCAGTATAGTCTTATTTGAAAATTGAAAGTCAATTATGAACGATGGAACGTCTCTGATTTCATATATTGCGTGTTTGAGAATAAGAATAACGTGGGTAGCGTATGTAAATTGCAAGAAAATGTTCGAAATTTTTTATTTGTGTTTTCACCTTTTCACTTCCACCGCCAAGGCGCAAAGATCGCTTTGGAGGAAGAATTTAGAATTTGTGCACAATGGCCAGGACATGCATTCCTAGTTATAGACAATCCGCAGAAAAGGATTACTCGTCAAAGCCGAATAAATATATAAAATATGATTTTTATGTAACAATATCTATAGATAGCTACATTTTATATTCTACATTATACAGTATCCATTTTATATGTTTAAATAGATATTTTATAAAATTTTAACAAACAAATTGAAATTTTTCAATATTAATGCCAATAATATTAATAAAAATAATATTGTTTTTTAAATCTAATTCGCAATCAACCCAATTCGTTGTAAAATGCTGCATTTTTACGTTGCAAATTTTATTAGATAAAGGAGATGAATTCAGTGATATCTCATCACATAACCTTGAGGCAACTCATCATTTGCATGTGAAATTATTATGGTGCAAGATGTCATTTTCGTAGGGATTGGCTTGAACGGTTATTTCTATTTTCGTAACTATATAATATGTACCTAAGTAGTCCTCCATTCTCCTTTTCGTAACTATCCGCGGCTGTTCTCAATCTACTATATGTGAAACATTTGTCAGAGATATGTATTCTGAACTGAAGACTGCCAAGAGGAAGAACGCAGAAGGAACAAGTAATTGTTGTGTCTAGAAAAAAATCTATTAAGAAATCCCGCCTGAATTGTAAACCAAGAGCGTGCGAGAGGAAACGAAACAGCCTCTCGCTCGTTCTCGGGTTCTCTCATTCTAGTCCGAAGGATTCCAAGAAATGGTAGGGATAGTCGCCGGGCGTACAACGCATGGTAGAAACGGGCTTATAACGAATGACTACTGTAGTGTGTTCCGCAAGAGGTGTTAGAAACTTTAAGGGGTGCGTCAACATGCAAAAATAAGACGAAAATCAAGAATGACAAAATTGCGTTTGACGCTTCGTTAATAATGGTTGAAAATTGTACGCGTAAAAAGCGTCTGACGCGAGGGAGTTAGACTACTGCCGGCGCGCAGTGGTACATATAGTATGCACTCGTTATAAGTCCATTTCTACCATGCGTTGTACGTCCGGCGACTATTGTGGGATCAGGAACCCCCATAGTATAAGAGGGGACACGGAGTAACTAAGACTGGGGAAGTCGGCGGTAGCCGAGGTGGTTAAGGTGGCTGGCCAGCGCGCAAATTTGGAGATCGCGGGTTCGAGTCCCGTCCTCGGAGGCTTCCCTTTTTTTCGTGATCCTACACTATTCCCACCATTTCTTGGAATCCTTTGGACGAGAGTGAGAGAACTCGAGAACGAGCGAGAGAGGCTTCTTTCGTTTCCTCTCGCTCGCTCTTGGATTTTCTCACTCGCGCCATACGCCTGCCGCCAGCCCCGTTCGTCGGGCTTATAACGAGTACGTGCTGTATCAAGTTGGCCAGGTCAAGTGCGGCATGGGCAGTGCCGTAGCCCACCTAGGCAGACCCACCTGACGTGTGGCATCGTATGTCATTACTTCCACTACGAGGTAAGGGCCTATGCACACGGCGACTTTTTGCAGTGATACAGTCGCAATACAGTCACAAAGAGATCGCGATGCTAGCGCGATGCAGTCGCTGCCCGTCTACCTTTGCACACGTGCGTAGCACAGTCGCGATGCAGCAGCGATACAAACGCGCGTCTGCCCGACTGATTCGGTGTCTCGTCAAGACGTCAACAGTAGCACAATGGAGTCGGTCGAAACAACACTGCTTACGTTAACTTTATTACTGCTTTTAAAAACACAAACAAGGAATAAACTTTATTGAATTAATAATCTGGAATTAACTGAATACGCGCGTTTGCATCGATACAATCGCGGGCAATTGTTTCAGCTGCCCTTCTGCAGCGATGCAGTCGCGCGTTTCGCGAACGCGCGACTGTATCGCTGCAAAAAGTCGCCGTGTGCATAGGCCCTAAGTGATTCTATCTATTAGGTAGCTACGGCACTGCCCTCGTTGCAGCTGACCGCCTGGCCTGGCTCACTACTACTGCGCGCCGGCAGTAGTCTAAGTCCCCCGCGTCAGACGCTTTTTACGCGTATTTCCAACAATTAATAACTCTGAAATGACGCACGTCTTAAATGCAATTTCGTCATTCTTGATTTTCGTTTTATTTTGGCATATAGAACCATCCCTTCAAGTTTCTGGCATCTATTGCCGAACACCCTGTATACAGAAGTTACGAAAAGGAGTGTAGGGGAAAGTGTAGCTGTGAAAGTAGAAGTAGTCGTTTGATTCAGCCAATGCGTAAAATAACATCTTTTTGGTAGAAATTCACATATACCTAATTCTTCGACGCTGACACTGAGTGGCCTCAAGAATTAAAATTGTTTTAAGAAGCAAAGATTGTTTCACTGCCACTTTTTCGTAATATCAGTAGTTCGGGGGCTATTTTGACTGGAAATTATGTTAGGATGCCCAGTATTTGGATATTATTAATTAATAAATGTCTTACCAACATTTGTTGCCCTCTAACAGAATCAGGTGCGTAAGCTATCACCATTACGCAAAGGGATATGCAGTCCAATACAGTGACCATTTCGTTCTCATCGTGATAGCAGAAGTCAATTGCTTTTAAGGGCTTTTCTTCTTTAACCAATTCATCTATATTTAAAGGGTCTGGTGACGGAGTCTCCAAACTTAATAACAAGTTGAATAAGCACGTAGCGGGAACCTTGGAACAATGTCAAATTATTTTTAATTATTGTATGCTTGAGCACACGGAACATTTCAGTATAGTTCAAATAAAACGTATATTTGATTGTAACTTTTATTTAAGTCTCAATTCATTGTAATAGATTTATTTCAATACCATCTTTTACTAATCGTTAATTATTTATTGAATATTATCTGTTAAATCGTATTTAATAAAATAGTATACTATTTGGTACAATACCTTGTGTGCATCTCCGTGAACACTCGTTTCATCTGTATCCAATATCGTGGAAACACTTCCGAACATTTGAAGAATGAAGGGCTTCCGATTCATTAGGTAGAACTGTTTAACAGCATATTCAACAGTAGTTGTTACTAATTTATTCGTCTGATGAGTTGAATATAATTGTAACAACGTAGGCATAATCAACAAATAGCCGTTTGTTGAGAAAATATTCTTGAAGTTGTGCGCTGCGTTTATATATGTAGCTACGACATAACGTAAAATGCAGCAATCTTCGCTGTGAAGGATTATCGCACCGTTTAAAACGTTCAAGAAAAGATGAATGTCTCCTGAGTAAGCAAAGTTGCCTGCCATTGCTTCGAACATTCTGGCGATCAATCTGACCCACATAAATTTGTGCATTACATCTAGACCAAGTAGTTCCTAAGTAAAGAAAACATAAGCAATGTACTGTATGTATAGTATATTTTATAGTGCACACGGTATTTTAAAAAAGTGTTTAATATTTATAAGATACATAACTGTCAGGAAAATGAAAATCAGTAAAAAATACTTCATTAGGTAATATAGAGCGAATAATCAACCCTGCAGATTTAGAAATGACTAGCAAAATACCCCCGCGCTTCGCTTCGGGCCTAAGAGATATTAAGGATTCCATGAAAACACATTTTACCCCTTTTCACCACCCCCGTAGGGGTTGATTAGGGCAAAATCCTGAAATTGGTTTTTAGGCATTTATGTGGGTGATCTTTCGAAGTAAAAACCAAGTAGATATCTAATCGGGCCGAAGAGATTTAAAGAAATCCGTGGAAACACATTTAACTACTTCTCTCTTTCGTAGGGGTTGATTAGGGCAAAATGCTGAATCTGGTTTTTAGGCATTTATGTAGGTAACCTTTGTAAGTAAAAACCAAGTTGATATCTAATCGGGCCTAAGAAATAATAAGAAGTCCGAGAAAACATATTCACCCCCTTTTACCACCTTCGGGATGGAATTTCAAAAGATCCCTTCTTATCGAGCACCTACGTCGCAAAAGGAATATACCCTCCGAATTTCATGTCTCTAGGGTCAACGGTTCGGACGGTGATGAATCAGTGACACAACGATTATAAAAACTATAGATTTTCGGTTTTGTTAATGTAAGAGAGTTTTTTGCTTCTTTTATCACATGTGAGATGAAAACAAAGGAATAATTTTCTATAATAGTATATTATTTCTACATAGTATAAAATGAAGTTCCCGGTAGAGGCGTCTGTCTGTTTGTTCGGGCTAATCTCGAGAACCACTGGACGGTGATGCTGTTTTTACCGTTTTGTAGGGCGTTTCCCGGGGAAGGTTTAGGTGTATGAAACAATAATCTATCACAAAAGGAAGCCGAGCAGTGACGATTTTAGTGAATCCTTCCTTGAGAACACTCTATGGGGTGATGGGGTTACAAGTTACATTAAATAAATAATTTTGAGCATTTCTCTGTGTAATATTACTTACTCTGCCAATTTCTCCACCTTTATATAAATCCAAATCTGCTTCCAGCGCTCTTCTTGGAAAGGAAGGCAGCTTCATTAATTCTTCATGAAGGAAAACTACCCTTTGTACTACCATGTCGACGTTCTTTAAAATAGCCCATGTTAATAAAACCTTTCCTATTTCTACAAATTTGTGAACCAATTCCTGACGCTGAAGAGCGTTGAATGCATCTTCTGGTTTCATATGAACTAATTCGATTTGAGAAAATTGAGATCTCCCTTTAAAAAAGTAGTAATCTCGCACGTACGACGATGGATTACGGATTTGATCTGAAATGTAAAATTGGATTGTCCCCTTTATGGATTAATATTTGAGGCACGCAGATTTAAACGACTCAAATCATTAGACATCAATAAAATAAAGAAGATATGAGCCAATACGTAAAATATCTACGATTAGTAGCCTAATACAGTATACCACTATAGTATATAATATTCAATATATTGTGTATTTTAAAAACCCAAAACAGTTGTATATTATTAATTTCTAAGAGATTGCAAATAATCAAGGATAATAATAATGCATCAAAATAAGGTAAAGTTAAGAAATGGTTTGCGAAGCAGAATTTAATATCGACCCGCAGGACTTATAGCATACCTACAACTTCTATACAATGGTGGTACACGTATCTTACACGTATAGAACTTAATAATACTATTTTAAAAATTTAAATATGAATGTATTAAAACTAAAACCGAATAATAAACTTTATCCCTTATCGACCTAAAAATTTAATTATGAATGTACTCAAAGTACCACTCGAAAGAATGATTTGATTTCTTTTTATTCATTTAATTGGATTTGATTTTTCTCTATATGAAAATATGAGTGTTTTATATTTCTCTATAAACATTAAAAATTCTGATCTAAATTATGAAAAAATATCGCTTTGTTGTCCAGTAACAAGTATACTAGAAAAAATCCATATAATAAAGAAATTGTTTTCGTAAATAAATGAGTAACTACAAATAATTACACCACGATTAATAGTGTCCTTAAAAGTATTGTTAAATATTATTTAGAGCGTTTGAAGCGAAAAATTAATACCCTTTGAATATAGAGTTTGATATACACAAGGCATTAAAATTATTTTTACGTTTGGTGTAATTTAAAACACTATTTCAAGCAATTCATTTCATAATTTAGGAAAGGAGAAATTATAAAATAAAGAGCAATATATATATAGAATAATACGGATTAGTACAAACGTGTTTTGTAGTCAACAAGAAAGTACTCCCGCTGTTTCGATTCTTCTATGCGAAGATAGTCCAAAGATTCTCGCAGTATCTGACAAAATTGCGTGTCTTCTTGCACCGGAAATGTTGAAGGAATTTCTCCTGCATCTGGTTCTTGAGGACCATAGACTAAAATTCGTTTTGCCGAAGGGACGTTTGCAGTTAACAAAATGGAAGCATCGCATTGTTCTTTTCGTAATATTTGTTTCAGATCTTTAAACATTATACCATGAACACTGTGTACCACCTATAGAAACAAAAATTAATTACTTACTCTTTAATCTTTTATGATTGATGCCTGATTTACATATACATATCATCGTATTGTTACTATATTCTTCTGGCTCGCAAAGAAACAATTCTCATTCGTTATTTATTTACAATGCACAAGATTTATTCAAGTTGAACTTTTACTTCATTATAATCGTATAGACAATATAGAAATTTGCTTCAGACAACAATATTTAAAGGAAATAAATTTTCTACTGATAGTCATAAGTGAATAATGACACTGTCCAACAAAATTAAACTTTTTTTCTCTTCTGTAACATTCAATAGCCGTTTCTTATAGACTTTTGTGCGCTGGAAACGAATCCGCAAACCGTTTGTCGCCATCACCCTCAGTTTTTGGGAAATTCGATTTTGAAAAAAACTGCAAATTTTCCACTTTGAACATCTTTTGTGTCGGAACATTAATAGTTATTTGGTTGCTTCCGTCAAATTATTCTATGAACGTTTTGCCGAACTCTTTCGTTTCTATATTGTAAACAAAAGGTGTTGTACCACTTCTGTTGATGGTTCCCGCAATATCCCGATGATATCTGCAAAAATTGGTGTATTTCGGGTGTCCTTTTTCCTTTGATCGCTGTTTGAACATATTTAAATGTTCATAGTTCAATAATAACTTATATCGTTGTGTTCGCGAGGCTTCATAGAATAATTTGACGGAACAAGCAACCGAATAACAAACAGTAATTTTGAACATAAAAGATGTTCAAATTTGAAAATTTGCAGTTTTTTTCAATATCGAATTTCTCAAAAATTGAGGGTGATGGTGACAAACGGTTTGCGGATTCGTTTTCAGCGTACAAAAATCTATAAGAAACGGCTATTGAATGTTACAGACCAAAATGGCTGTTGGACAGTGTTATGATTCGAACAACTAGAATTGATCAATCGGTCGAATAACCTTCAGAATAATTGCTGCAGGAGTTATCGGAATCAAACGCGATTTCCGGCAAGTACTTTCCGGGGTACTGAGAGAAACACTAAACGTCAATAAATATAAGAAAAAAGGAATGGCTAGATAGCTGGACTACTTTGCTAGAAGACTTGCAGTAGCTTATAGGATTTTACATCTTTAATTGATTGTATGTCTCTCAGAACCCAGTTTTCGCTGGAAAATAATTCTCAAGAATAAGTATTGAGTATGAGCATGGAGATGCTACGAACACGCAGAACTAAACGAATTTTCTCGAATGTAATTACCATCCATAATATGGAAAGTGCAGTTCCTATTAATTTTTGTCCTTCTTCGTGCGGAGAACGCACATAAAACATAACGTATCCGATGATGTAATTGTACAAAGCAAAAGCAGCCTGTTGAGGCAGCTTTGGTACAAATCGTATGAGGTGCCTCAAAATTTTAAACATCAGTTCCTGCTTATCCCTGGTGAGACGTTCCAAAACGTAGCGGAGGAACAGCGCACTGTCTTCCACCAAACAATTCCAAATTACCTAAAAATAGAGCCAAGAAAATCTTACTTATTTGAGTAACTTCAGTTATTAGTTTCAAATTCAGTTAATTCCTTACTTGATATGCAACTTCGTAAACAGCGCTGCCGTCATCGGAAACAGCAGCGTCGTCGAGCAAGTGAATGATTTGGACGATCGCTGAACACAAAGAAGAGGGGAACAACGAAGGTGCGGATTGGCCGTGATGAGATGTGTTTCTTTGTATTGTTTCGCCGCCATCTTCGTCTCCAACATTTCCTGCACGAAAGAAAATTATTGCCATGCATAACGCATTTATTTTTCATCACAGTTTTCATATTTTCTACTGGACACACTAACAAAAGTCGTATAGTAAAATATACCATCGTTAATTATCGAATTACTATTAGCTACACACCTTCGTCATGATCATCCCCAACAGGACTGGGTTCATACGCCGCTTGCACAGTTATCGGTATAGTCGTGATTAAAAAGTTCTCCCTCTCTTCGCGCTTCTTATCATCTTGTGCCTGCAAAGCCTTTTTTATGAGTTCAGTTTGCTGCTTCTTACGTGTTTTCGTTGCCGTCACCAGAGACCTCTAAGTAATAGTTATAATAAGCTCTACTTAATCCATCAAAACATTGATGGTCTAAAACAGCGACTAATGCGTGGCAGTTAGTTAAGACTTACATGATGCTCTTGATTGATTGTCACTTCTTCTACCTTTGTTTTCACCTGCGGCATCCAGGGTGGATCGACAACAGGCAATGACTCGATGCCAATTTTCGGCGAGGGTAAAGTAAATTCTATTCCAGGCGGTGGAACTTTGAAAGTCAGATGGGCATTTTCTTCCATTCGCGGCCATACTTGATATCGTAATTTCCACAGAACTTGAAACCTCAATATTGCGTTTATTCGCACGCTAGTGCTGCTGTGTTGGAGGCCACGATGCATCAGTTCGCTCGCTTGGTTAGGAGCTCGTACGGCTCCAACTATGAAGAGAGACGCAGCTGATGCTGCAACTTCTTGATTCGACTCCAGTAACAGTTCCCAGGCGACAGGTAGGACCTCAACGAATAATTCTTCTGTCATGACTGCCGCTCCTTTGACTAAAGTGGCCAACGGCGCGTGAAACACGTCTTTTACTTGAGTCTTGATGTACTTTAAAATTGCTAGATTTTCTTTCCTTGATTCGTCTGCTCCAGACTTTTTCGAAGACTCTTTGCCTTTTTCAGAATCTTGGTCAGCTAAGTCCTTCGATGAGTCTCGCTGCATGAATCGACCGGATTGTGACCCATCTATGTTTTTGTCGATTCTATACGAAGGTTAAAAGAATTTATTATCAGACAGTATATGTATTACCTAATATATATATAGTGCTCAGTTCAAGAATCAGTCGGGTCCACGCAATCAAATTTTTGCGAGCGGGGGTGATTAACGTTTTGATTCCAAGAATTGATCGCATAACATATTGATAAGGAAAGTTATTAACAAGGAAGGAATTTGGTCATAACTTTTTTTCAAGGGTGGACAAACGAAAATTTTGGTTGGGCAAATGTGGACGAAACGTGGTCAAACGAAGACTGTTTCTATTTTATAAAAATTTTCACTTGGGGTGCCAGCTTCACAGATCTCATGTAATGACAAAAACTTATTTTTCCATAATTTTTATCCTAACTTTATGAAAATAGTACAAATTGATTGGTGAGGTTTTGTCGATGAAAACGAGTATTACGGTTAGTGCATTTTTAAAAAATATAATTTATGAAAAAAATTACTTGTACTTTTTTCCCACGCTGTCCTTCCTTCGTACAGGTGACACTTGTGTACTGGTTTGTTCTGATACCTTGCGACTACGTTTTTCTTTTTTATTTCCCTCTTTCTTTTCTGTGTCGAAGTCAAACATTCCCGTGCCATTCAGAATCCCAAATTTTTCTCCATAAATTTTCCTTACAGACTTGATTAGTCTACTACTGGCCCTCATTTGACGTCGGTGACAATATGGGTGGCAAAAATTCTGATGGGAACAGTAGAAGTTGAACGAATTGGCGAACTGTGCCAGAACTTTCATCCAAGGGAAATTTTTATTAGTTTCGTCTGCTTCGTTACTGTCACTGGGACTTTCTGGCGGCTGATCGTCTACGAGTATGCCTGGAAATTCCTCGCCACTAATTTCACCTCCAAAACCAGGTTCTGAAGTGTCACTCCTATCTGACAATGAGCTCACTTTCCTCTTCGACTGGATGGAATCGGCTCGTTTCACTGTATCTAATTATAAAAATTATATTTATCTGTTATAATTATAAAATTATATTTAAAGTTCCAAGGTTGTTAGAAAATTTCTAAGCATAATTACATTTATGCAGTTTTTGATGGGACAATTACGATATGATCTCACTATTCGAAGGCGTATTTCTCTAATTTGTTCTTTTGTTAAGGTACATGTTTAAGTATGTTTATTTGAAATTTTTTCATTGTTTTTGTGTCCCCAATTTACCGATGAGTTGGGTTCCATATTTAAGAAACACCCCGTATAACAGAAGTTAGATATTTTAACATACTGTATTTCCCTCAAGATAATTTGTTCTGTCTTATCATAGTTATCAACGTTATGTATAGTTTTCTTCTTTTACATATTGTAGGTGCTATTAAGGGCATCCGCCGGTCAAAAAATCGATTTTTTTGCATATTTTCATTCACTAACGTCTCAAAAAGGCCCAGTTAAAATTTTGGATCGAAATTCCTAACGGCACAGATTTTATAGGCAGTTCAGGGGGATCAACAGTGTGACGGCCTTAAAAATAGATATTTTTTGAAGATGGATTGTGACGCAGGTATAATATACAGAAATGTGCTTTTTCTTTTAATTAATAATACATTTATTGATCTAAAAAAAGAATCAATTTTATTTTAATCCAATAAACGCATGGAAAATAGGGCAAGTCTCCGTCACTAGACGAACGCGCTCGGCGTCAAACTTTGTGTATTTTTCTCGGAACAATTTTTGACGCACTGGCGCCACGATAAAAAATGCAATTCTTGACCGAAGCTAAAAATTCAAACGGGATTCTACTCGTAATCACACCGGCTTCCGCGCTACCCTCTATTGCGAATTTTCATACACTCAATTTTTTTACAAAACATTTTTGTGCGGATAACCCATGTTTCGGGGACTCCATCGTTTAAACATTTGGCAATCATCGCCCAGTTGTTTCTTAACACTGCCTGAGGGTAGCGCGATAACCACACATGTATAATTAAGGAATATCTGTGGTTTTTTGATTTTGGATGATCCTGTCTAATGTTATCGTGGCGCCAGTGCAGCCCAGTTTTCTTACAACGATGCAGCACGCAATGCATATCAGAGGCAGGGGTGAGCAAAAATGAAATAAAAAAAATGTTTTATACTTTACATTTATAGCAGAATGAAGTGCAAAAAGTTTTAGACCCATACATTGTATACTTTTTTCTAGAAAAAATCATAAATGTCATCTATGTTTTCGCGCGATTTGATCGGCGGATGCCCTTAAAACAAATTTTACTCTTGATAACCCAGAAATCACAGTCCTTTAGAATCATATAAAAATTCTGTTCTATACAATTAACTTTCTCCATATGAATATAAAAAGCGAAGAAAATGCACCAAATTTGAAAAAAATTTATTTTTGATCACATATGTATATAATTTGTGTTGTCCATCTCATCAATAATTTTATGAAACGAGTAATTCTTTTTGATACTTACACGCTTCGCATTCCGTGTCCTTGCCTTCTTTGGTACCACGTCGAAGTTTCAAACTTCTCTTCTTAAAAGAGCCAGTTGCATTTTCGGCAGTACCACGACGAAGAAGGAATGGCCGTCCTTGCGGTGGTTGCACACGTTTAGCCTTTTCTTTTTCAGTATTTTGAAAATCTTCCCCTTGAATTGTAACAGTCGATTTGCTACTACCTTCTGACTCATTATCAGGTTCGTAAAGAACAAAACTGATTTTACGTTCCGCTGAAAAACCCAATTCAAATGTGACGAAATGGATAAAGTGAAATAATGTTTCATCGTTTAATATTTACCTACAAGGCATATTACTCAAGTATCCTGAATCGATTTTCTTCTCGTTGAAATATGTGGTTAAACATCACAATCCAAGAAACATTCCTGTTTTATTAAATTCACTATTCTATATTGAAGCAAACCGCCATTCGATATTCAAAAATTGTGATTCTATAAATGACTAATTTCGCTTTGATAAGTTATAAAGATTTCACACGTGAAGAATAAATATTTTAGGATAAACGCATATTAACTATTACTAATATTATAAACGACAGAAGGGAGGAAGTAGTGGAAGTCGAGAGCAATAAAGCAGATAAGGGCGGCCATTTATTTGTCGCTGCTACATTTTAAATACGTATGTATTACTTATAAATGCAATGAAATAAATACAAAAATATTTTACACGCAATACATAGACTATTTTAAATTCATTTCAACATTTCGAATAAAGGTAGCTTTAAGTTATTGCAATTGGTGATAGAATATGTTGTCCTTGCATTCGTCATATACTTTTTGGACTAAAGAAATTTTAAAACTTACAAGGGAAGTTTGGCAACTCGAAAATTCAAAAAGATTTGATGTTGTGGAGATATGTAGCTCAAATGATATTAATAACATAACTATTTTTTTATTTGACAATAAAACGATCCTAAGGGTGATAATACCCCCGCAAAGAAATTGCGAATTTTCATCGTATCGTGAATATTTGCGACATCGTAAAAGATATTGGAAAAATTGCAATTCAAAATTTCATAGCTTTCGATATCCTATAATATAGTGATAAAGAATTGCCGAAGAAATTGATGGTGGGAATAAATTTGGACATAAAAAACCATAGAACTTTGAATTTAAGTTCTTTTTGACATATTTTACAGTTTCGTAGATATTCATGATAGTCTGAAAACTCATCATTTTTTCGAGGGGGTGTTTTCACCCTCAGGACAGTTTCATTACCGAATCAAAAAATCGTTACGTTATTAGCATTACCTGAGGTACATTTCTGCAAAGTTTCGGATATTTTTGAATTTTCGAGTTGCCGAACTTTCCTTGTTAGTACTTAGTAATAAATAAATGCATCTTGCGAAAACAGGTACTTCAACGACACGGTTGCTTTCACCTCTTTCGCAGCTTTTGACTTCTACAACCGGCCCAGCCAAGTAGTCGATTTCGGAGCCGGAGCGCTCCTTGTGGTTCTCCGAGCCAGGCAGCGCGCAGGAGTCGCAAAGAACGCCAGGAATCCATTGGTGTCACTTTCATATTGATACGATGAAAAATAAACAAATTCAGATTTTGTAGAATCTGACCGGTAGGCGACCGCGCGCGGGTCGGACCGCAAAGGCTCACGCCGGTTATTCGAGCTTCTAGTATAAAGATAGAATGAAAGTTGAACCGTTATTGGAAATCCAAGTTGAAAGGCCTTCGAATAAATCAACTTATTCGATCTTCGAATAACCGATAAACGTAAAGTACCTTTTATCTAGATATTATCTAGATATTATCGTTGCCCATCTCTGGTCTCTACACTCGCAGACTGCCGCACCACGGACCGCGGCTCTCGGGAGCATGCAGGGATCGGTGGGCTTAAGCTACGCTGATGGAGGGGGAAACACCTACAGGAGTGGTGGTTATGTGTGCATGAACTGCGCCTGCGTCAGTCACGCTCGTATAACCACCGCTCCTGTAGGTGTTTCCCCTTCCATCAGCGGTAGCTTAAGTCCGCCGATCCCTGGGAGTATAGTTTCTGGCTCCTGATAGATCGGCCACTCTAAACTCTCACAAGCTGGCCGGGCCTGTTCTACATCATATGTACTTTTCCTTTTTTGTGACACTGATAATAATTGGTTCACTTTATATTCTGTAAGTATCTGTCCTAAAATATTCTTCGTCTGTGACAGATATTCAAAGTTTACTAATTGTAAGTTGAATTCATCAGTTAAAGAATAACAATTTTCATTTCGCGATGAGTCGTTTTGCTTCTTAAATTTGGGACTGAAGATAAATAAAAAGTTACGTTACTATTAAATTTTAATGTTTAACAACATATTTCTAGGAGGAGGAAATTGATTTCGGACACGTAGGTGATGTCCCTTGTTCGAATTTCGCATAAACAAAGTTTATTTGTTATACAAATAAAAATAATTAATAGATATGTATACTCCAAGTCATTTTAGAAGGAACCCGTTTCGCGCATGTAGAATGAGCTCATTGGCTCCGAGGGAGCGTTGGTTGGGTTATAGCCAATAGTAACTTGTTTCGGCACCAATGAGCGCCAACATGCGCAGAACAGGTCTGAACTTGTCTGTCGGTGGGTTCCTTCTTAAATGACTTGTACAATAGATAAAATCGATCACTACTGTTCATAAGTATTAGGACATTTGCACAAAATGTGATATTTGGTACAGATTAAATAATTCTCGCTGCTTTTAATTTAAAATACCAAATAAAGTAACATTTGTTAAAGTTCTTTAATAAATTTGCAACGCTTCTCACAATTATTCCACACAGAGTAGGTGTCCTAATATCTATGAACGGCAGTGAATTTATTAATTTTTGTGAGAAATAGTCTTATTATTTTAAATAGCAATGTGTTTGACACTTACGTGCTACCTCCCGATCACCTACAATTGATTGAAGGCTCTGAGCTGATGTTTGGGAATGACCCATCGACGATAGTGCCATACTCCATCGCCGATTTGCTTCTCTGCTGCACATCTTTTCCCAAGGGGGTGGCCGTTCTTTCGTTAACAGTTTATTAAACTTCGGTAACGTTTGATAAGTCTCCCTTAAAAACGCTGTTACTTCCAATAGTAGAATGCAGGCGACGGAACGCAACGCGATTGGACATTGAGATCCATAACCGTTTATGCTAGCTAAAATATAATGAATCCTTTAATTTTTTTAGACCTTTCCAGATGTCTAAATGTGCAATTAATAATATAATGTTAATAAATTGTATTGATATAATGAAATTTAGGAAGATATTAATTAAAGTAGATAAAGTTTTGCTTCTTCTGTGATATTACAAACCTTCATCAAGAAAATCTTCTTCTTCGTCCTCGATAATTAAATCCCTTTGCTTGCTTTCGTCAGAAACCATTGTTATCATTTGATCATAATTCTGTTTGTCTTCGAGCATTAATTCTTCTAGCCGTGATCCAATGGTCTGTCGAATACACATGTAACGTATGATTAGATATAATTTTCTTTTTATCAAATGAATTAAAAGTATTAGTACTTGCGAATACCTCAGCCCACTGATAGAATAATTTTCCAGCAGTGCGTTGCAATACGTGGACTCTTGTGTGCAGCGTGGATGTAGTTCGAGTATTGATAGGTACCGATGGGCGGAAAATGGGAAAGTTCGATTTCATCCACGTTGGCCATTGTCCCTTGTTACACAGGTGAACATAATGGGCGCATTCTAATAGTAAACAAGCTCGCGCTACCACTGGTGCATGGGGCTACATATGGAAACATATACAGCGATTTATACACATCGTAAATTATTTTAAATTCTTGGAAGATCAACAGTTTCTTCAATAAGAGATCGTGAATCCGATTTAATATTGGATAGAAATAAATTATTTTTACAAGATCTAAGATTGCCGCCATTAGATAGTGATCAGGGACCGAACCGGGTTGGCAAGTCTCCAATAAGCATGAGAATCTTAACATTCCGTCGAAGACAGCATTGCGGGGTACCAGCCTCCTCTCCTTTAAAACTACGAATTCGGACTCTCTCGAAGCCTCGCCGAACTCCATAGAATTTCTTCTGCTCAAATCTGTGAACAATAGAATTCTACCTTTATGGACATAATTTAGGCTGAATGTGGCCAAAAGAAATATACAGAGTGATTCAAATAATCTGCTATAAGTTAATATCTTAATATTACCAGCGAAGATTTTGCAAAAATTCTTAATGGGGGTTTAATGGCAAAGGAAAGTGCACCATTGATGATATAGAATGTATAAGTTTTTAAAAGTGGTGTTAGTTTCTTCGATATTGAGCTCGCATTACGTTTTCTATTAAACAACCAATGTTTTTCTGCATGATTGTACCGCGGAGGTAAAAAACAAATAAGTATAGTGACAAGGGAAGATTATTTGCCCGAACATCCCGAATTTTTTTAAAACTGTGCAGGTTTTCAGAGCACCTCAATAGAAGTATCAGGCAATTTTTTGTTTGTTCTTCAGGGTGAAAACATCCCCTAAAGGTTAATGAGTGTTTTCCCATTTTCAGTATATCTTGATAACTATAGCAGATATAAAAAAAACTGTTATAAAGGAACTTTAATGGGTTTTTATGTTGTATAAAACTATGTAATTGAATTGTTTAAAATTGGTCGTAGGGAACATTTTACTGTTCAAATTACAAATTTTAAACAATTCGATTACACAGTTTTAGAGGTCATAAAAAGCCCGTTATGTTTTCATTATAATAATTTTTTACATCATCGGATATCATACTTTTTTGACTTCCAAATTCTTGTTTTTATGGCATTATTTTTTTATAACGCATTATGAAAAATTATTAATTTGCACATTACCTCTGTACATAGTACACAATTAATGGAAACAGTTTTTGTTAGTGTATTACTTATTTGTATAAAGCTATTGCAAAAAAACTAGGTGCACAAATACTTTTTTTACTCACTGTACTTCTAAATATTTGTCCATCTTTTGTGTCACGTTTTTACGAACTGTATTAAAGATTTCTGGTGTAATTTTAGTACAATCGAGGCGAATTCTGTCTTTTATAGCTTTAAACGTTGTCGGTGCCATTGTATTATCGCATATTTAAGTAAATTTATTCTACAAAAAAAAATTTGGTGTGCACTAGAGTGGTCCTTATTTTTCAACTTTAAAATTTGTATTGTCTGACTCTCTTAAAATCTTCTATTCGACAAAAAAAAATATCTTCGTGTTTTTTATTTGTATATTTTGATATATAAAGGTCGCTCAAGGACTTTATATTTCGCATGTACCACAAGTTTGGCAACTGCGATTTTCCATAATTGTCACTTGTCCATTTTAATGAAACGGGGCCCATATTTATATATCAGAATCCGAAACCATGCTTTTATCTACGCGTTTAACAACCTGAATAGAATGTACGCAGTTCAAAGTTTGCGTTTGCATCTGATTCGAGAGCTGCTGATGAGAGAAATTTAAATGTGCATATAAAGCCTTATGCCACAACACAATATAGTACACACTCGTTATAAACCCGTTTCGTCTATGTGATGTGTGTCCGAATTTTAATGTTATACTCTCACTTAAAAGTTAATAAAAGTATTTTGTCCTTCTTGCAAAAATTTCTATCAATTTATAACAAAATAGTAATATTGTATTGCCATTGAGCGACCTATAATCTATATATGTAAAAGAACAAATCAAATACCACTAATAAACATGATTTCTCAGAAACTACTGAACCAATGACCATGAAATTTGGTAGGTAGGTTCCTCTCGGCCCCTAGGTGCTCGCTAAAAAATCATTTTAAAAAACTCCCTCCCCTTCTATATATATATGTAAACAATATTCAAATCAAATACCACTAATAAACACGATTTCTCAGAAACCACTGATCCAATGACCATGAAATTTGGTAGGTAGGTTCCTCTCGGCCCCTAGGTGCTCGCTAAGAAATCTTTTTAAAAAACTCCCTCCCCTTCACCGAAAAACCATATATAATATAATGTATATATATATATATATATATATATATATATATATATATATATATATATATATATATATAGGTTATGTACGTTATTGCGACAGACCGGAGCGCGGTTCGCGCCTCGACAGTGGGGCGGCCACAAGCGCCGCGAGCGTACTCGCGGGTGAAAATTCTACGGGAATAAGATATTAAGGCCGCTGCAAACGGAATGGAGAATTATCGTAGCACCAATCGCATATACCAATCGCATATCGCATTCGCATACCCCAGTTACTTTGGGATTTTGACCTTCATTATTATTACACAGTTTTCCAGTTTTCCTTCTGTTTTCTTTTTCTATTTTAAGAGGGCAGAAAGTTTTTAATCTATATATGTAAAAGAAGAAGTCCTAACTGACTGACTGTGACTTATCAACGCCCAGCTCAAACCGTTTAACCTGGGAACGTGAAATTTGGAATGTACATTGTTTTCATGACGTAGACGCCCACTAAGGAAGAAGGATTTTTGGGAATTCCGTCCCCAAAGGGGTTAGAAGGGGTAAAATGTATTTCCTCGGATTCCTTAATATCTCTTAAGCCCGATTAGATATCAACTTAGTTTTTACATACAATGGTCTCCCACACAAATCCCTAAAAATCGATTTCAGGATTTTGCACTAATCAACCCCTGGGGGGGGGGGGGGGGTGAAAAGGGGTGAAATGTATTTTCATGGAGTCCTTAATATCTCTATGGCCCGCAGCGAAGCGCGGGTATATTTTGCTAGTCCTTAATATATTTTAACAAAATTTTAGATGAAATTCTTTTAAACTATTTGGAAGCTTCTGAGAGGGTCAGAAGAAATTTGTATAAAGAATTAATTATACCAGAAACATATATTTTTCAATAAAAATAAGTGTAAGGTGACTTAAAGATTTAAAAAACTAACAGCACTTTCAGGAAATTGTATGACCTACATACTTTCTTACTATTAAACTATCACCAAGAACTTTCATATCTCCACTGATCATTGAAATATTGACTTGTAAGAGGCGATGTGACTTATCATATATAATTTGTTTTCACTTACAACTTCCAGGTACTTCTTCCAAGCTTTCCTTCTTTTTACTCTTTCCGAAACCGATTTTGATTAGCTGATCTTCCATTCGACGCTTTGCCTTTTGCAGAGTTAGTCCAACACTTACACATTAAATATTTACTATTATTATTTGAATAAGTTCCATAATTCTAAATATAGGGTTATTAGTTTAACCCTTAAGCGGCAGAAAATGCTAGAATAGTAGACAGGTGTACCAAGTAGGGGAAGGTGCTGCATGATGGGGTAGCTAAGCAAACATGCAAAAAAATTGTTAATTATAGTTTTTATTTAAGTTTTTATGAATCAATATATAATTATAAGTTAATACTTTAACCTTTGGTATATAATTTGAGCAACATTTAAATAAAAATTTGAAGTTATTAAACTTTTAAAAAAAAGTTCCCCTAAATATTTCCACAACCGATGTAAATATGAATTTCTTCTAAATTATTTTATTCCTACCCCCGCACAGGAGTTGTGGGACCATATCTTTTAAATATTCGACAAGTTTTTCCTCTTCTGTTTGCGAAAATACACTCTTAATTGGACCTAATGGTAAACCCATGATCACTTCATTTCCCCGTTTCAGTTTTTGAATATAACGTTGGAATGTTGTTTGTGGAAGGCAACATTCTCGAGCCGCTTTCTTGTACCCCATTTTGTTGCTGAAAACTTCATTTACAGATTTCTTCACAACTTCTTTTGACCATTTTCCTCTTCTAGTTTTTTCTTATATGTTTTTAACATTTTCAAATCCGAATTAAAAGTAACGAAAATTCGACTTAAATTATAATAGAGAACCATAGCGTTGTCAACCTCACATAAACAATATGGGCGTACCCCATCATTCCCCGTATCAAGGACGTCATCTTGCCTCAAACCATCGTTTTCCAGAGACTGACGTTATTTGTACAACAAATAAAAAAATATTCGAATTTCTAATATTGTACATTAAAGTAAATAGAATGGAGATTTATAACGTAACAAAAATAATTGACTTACCGTTTCTAAATATATGAGTCTTTGTTTTTGAAAGTGGTATAAGTCCATTTATTTATACATTGAGATATTTAAGGGTTTGCGTTTGAATCAATTTAAAAATATTCGCATACGTTAATCAATTCGAGTAATGTTTTTAAAATTATAAACTTGTTAAATTTTATTATGCAATAATAATCAATAAAAATGTTAAAGAAAATAAACGATTTTTTAGCTACAAATGAACTTATACCACTTTCAATAATAACATATTATGAAAAATATAACCAATAGCAATTTTAAATTTATATTTTAATTGAAGTTGGCTTTTGTGAAATGTATTTTTTAATGTAAAAATAATAATTAAAATGAAGACATACATATCTTCATTACTTACTTACTTCCTTATATTATAATGAATTTATAAATAAACAAGCATGAAAAGTAAAGTACTTCGTTAAGATAACTAATAATAACAAACTTATCCATATTTCAATTTTATTTCTCCTTTACACTTAGCAGAGTGAAGTATTTTTTCCAAAACATGGACTTATACCACTTAAGAAAAAAACCTTCCTGCGATAACATTTTACGGTACAACTTTTTTTGATTAATTTATGAGGATATTGTATACCATTGACTGTGCGATTATAAATATAAAAAGAGGATATCTATATCTGAATAAAACTACCATTAACTCATTTTTTCCAAAAAATGGACTTATACCACTTTCAAAAACAACGGCTCATATATTTATTATAAGTCTTTTTAGTACACAAAATAAGATCTACGCAGCATGTGGACGATTTCACAGCTCTAAATAAAAGGCGCGTGCTCCCTCACTCATTTCTATCAACGACCTAACTGTTACAATACAATGGTTTCCTTTTGGTACTTTCATCAAATGTCCAGCATTTTTCTATTATTGCTTTTTACGATACCCCATCTTACCTCGCTACCCTATTATGCTCCCCTTCCCCGCAATGATTAGTAATGAAAACTAACTCACCCACGTCCCGACCTAGATGCGCTACGATAATGGCCGTAATGGAGACTGGGTTGCCTAACAAAACTACCGTCTGTTGGCGACTCGCTGCTTTCGTGACTGTCAGTAGAATCAGTTCTACCGTACTCCTTTCGAAACCAATTAACTGAAATTAGTTCAAACAAATTTGAATAAATAGTTTCATTTATACCTTACGCATGTGCTATATTACCGCAGGCATAATTACTCTTTGTGTGGGTGGAATATATTCCAAAATGAAATCAAAGAAACATACCTATACCACCAATTTGAAACCGAGTTGATTTCCGAATTTTTCCAGAGCCTAAGGAGTCTATTCCCAAATTTCTTTCACTCTGTCTCGGTGTAAGTATATGATGCTTCTTCCTTAAATTCCCCATAGGGCTTTGGCTGATTTTTGCGTTCTCCTCGCTCAGTTCTGTTTCAAGAAGGCTCTGGAATAGTATATATCGTATTATTAGAAAAACGTAAGCGACATATTTGTGTTTATACGTACTGCACAAGTAGAAGATGTACTCCGTTTCTTGAAAAGAAATTTCCGAGTTCCTCTATCGTCTACAGTGTAACAAGTATCTCCCCCGATGTCTGCGTGTTCTTCCAGATCTGACTGGTGTATATGTCTAAAGATTGTTTTAATTCTCTTGTAACAAATTATCTTCTGTTATATGCAATTAACAAAATTATTCAGTGGCAAATATTTTTACCTGATAACACGAGTTGTCTGAACGTTGCTGTTATACCGTTTATTAGGTCGATCAGCAGAGTCTAGGATCCCGCTTAGAATGACACGACGAAAAGCACCTCCATGGACTTCCTTAACGTAAGCCATGAACTGACGAAGGTCGCAGTATAAGCTTATATTTTCTTGAGCCTTCACTTCCTTAAGCGTTTTCACGAAACGTGTAACAAGTGGCTTGAAAACGCAATTAAAAATCTGACCCTCGATCCCGCGTGTACTGTGCCCACCAAGACCATAGATCGAAGTTACTGTTGTAGAATTCGCTGCAGCAATTGTTCCCATTGTACCGCATACATTTGAATTACCAAATGTGCCTCCAACAGTCATTGCATTTCCCGTTAAATTAGTACCATACGCCGTCCCGTATCCTCCCTGTGACCCGACTTCTGGCGATTTGTTTGACACCCGTTTCTGATCTGTTACGGAACAAACAAATAAAAGTTGTTGAAAAACATAAAAACTAGAGTTCAAGGGCAACGAAGCATCGGCGGCGTAGACGTTAATGCAGCGACAGTCGAAGTTCAAGTGCAATTTGGTCGATAATGATTTTTAAAAACCATTATTAACCAGCAACGTTAAATTGATTAGCTAAGACGAAATGAAACTTGTAGGTAAGCTTTGAAGCGAACAAGTAAACTCGAAGCCTTTTTCGTTTCCCTCGATTTACTCACTAAGTGGAGATAGCAACGAACTTGGATCCACGCAGAATCCAATGAATGCGTGAAAAAACTCCAGAATCTCTGGTATCGGTTGTTCTCGCACCATTGTTCTCAAGAATCGTGAGAACTGCTTGGAACTGACTCGGTGCAACTTGGTAAGGATCGTTTGTCCTTGTGAACGACAAAAGTCCGCCTGAGGTCCGCGTATTCCTTCCGCGCAGCTATGTGGGCAGCCTAAATGTTTCAGTACTCTGATCACACAATTCATTAGAAGACTGTGCGCCGAGTATTTATTCTTCTCTGGGAGATTACGCCGATACTCTTGCTCTATATCAGGAGACTCTTTCTTCTTTCCACTGTCTAACTTCTCCATCACTGTCGTTGACTCTAAAAGCGCATCCAATGAGTAAAATTGTAGAGCACCAGGTACAAGAATTAATGAGTTTAGTGTATACAATAGTCTCTACACGCAATGTAAAACAAATTCTTTTATAAATTCTGAGCGTAGAAAAGGTATTTAAATTTGTTCATAACTGTAGGAACAGGTGTCAAGTGTGTATAAAGGAAGTAGTGCTTTTAATTTGATTGTAAATTAATTATAAAGGTTTCTTTAAGATGATACTATTTATTTGTAAACCCATGAGAAATAATTAAACATCGTAGTCTGTTCAATTAATAAACAATTATTATCATTACTTATTTTAATAGAAATACGACCGCTGCAGAGTTAAATTTTAGCATTACACTGCACAAGATGGTTGAACAATTATCACCACCTTAATGTTCCTCAAAATAACGGGGATCAATTTTTACATGGATTTGGAATCGTTACTATACAAATTACACGATGAAATGAATATTATATGATAATATTGTTGCGAGCACCGTGTGTTAATTGGACCAACCAGAATTGATGACATAAGTGCTAAGACTATTTTCTCTGATATTTGAATTAGTATTGCATTACATAAAGTTGTTATTGTGCATACTGTGTGTAATAATAAATAACGATGGTTAAATATTAATTATTTTATAATTTTACCTGCTATACTGCCCATCATTTCTTCACGGAGACAATATTTCATCACTCCCATGTCCATTAACAGCTCCACCAAATTCAAAATGATTTCGCATACCCTTAAACTACAACAGTTGGTATCCCTCAAAGCAACTAAATGCACAGCCTAATAGAATGTAGAAAAAATGACTGACAAAAGCGATTACGTAGAAAAAATTAAATACCAATTGGAAGACAGATACTTACCTTTAAAACTACTTGCAAATCAATATCGCCTTCTTTGGTAATGTAAGAAGAGGATCCAGGTGCTTCCGGTATTTCATCGCTGGCATAAGTGATATTAGAGTCTGTTTGTGACCGGGTGAGACTAGGTTTACGTTCGGAATCTAAGCGACTGCCGTGCATACTAATAACGTCTAATTGACTGTCGATTGAACCCTGCAATAAAGATCACAATGAGCCATGGACATTTTTGATTAAAGGAAATGGTACAAGATGTTTTTAAGCCTGAAGAATACGTGGGACGTTATAAAAGTATAAGATGGCCGGACGGTCCACGCAACTAGGACAAAGTCATATCTCTTGGTTGATTACAATTAGAAGAAAATGGTAGAGGAAAAAGATTGGTTCAAGCAGATTTATTTTCCTATAGTCAAATCTTTTTTGCAATTGCACCGATGCGTCTGCACTATGTAGTTGTGTATTTGTTTTTTTAAATATAAGCGTAACTACATGTTTTGTTACATTAATTGCACGACATTCCACGTATAGGTACCTACAAGTATTAGAGTAATGTTTAGTGGTCGAGAATTAATATTTCGTACGATATTTGAAAATATTCCGTTAGTATAGTAGGCACTCATTATAAGCCCAACGAACGGGGCTGGCGGCAGTGAAAATGGCGCGAGTGAGAAAACCCAAGAGCGAGCGAGAGGAAACGAAAGAGCCTCTCGCTCGTTCTCGGGTTCTCTCACTCTCGGGTCATTCCACGCGAAGTCGGACACTCTTCGGAGTAACATTTCGGATTTTGGTGCAACTTGGATATGTTGTAGGTTTTAGGGATATATAAACATATCTCGAAGGATTTTTCAAAATGTCAAAAATTGTGGATGTAACAGCTCTTTGAAATATAGTGTTTACTTTTCCTCCAAAAATTGTAACTGTTGAACTAACCAACTGATGAAAATGATCTTTTGGGTGCTTACAGTGGAGATATAAGAGTACCTAATAAAAATTATTTCACTTAATAAAAACGAATATTTGACCATTTATTTAGCAATTGTTCTTAACAAATGCAATTTTATAATTGAAGGCCCCTTTTTAAACATTTGGAAAAATAGGAGGATATAGCCCTGTTTATCCTCTTTACGGACACGTTTTGAAAAACGCGGACGCTTTAAAATTGGCCAAATGAAAATTAATTGAATGTAACGCTGCGTCAAATCACACCAGCTCGACTGGTTGAGCCGTGCGGTACTCACAGCGGCCAAGCGGCTATATCTGCTATTCTTATACAGTGTTCTCTAATATGGTAAGTATTTGTAAAAAACTGAGGAAGGAAAACTTTTACTGTTTTTTATACACAACATAATACGGTATCTTAATTTTTGGTGTTCACAATATTTTCCTTGAAACGAGGGTGACCTACAGTTTTTTAAATGGAATGCTATATATTTGATTATGCAATATGAAAGCGACTGTCAACACAAATTCAACCATATGGTATACTGTGACCTTCAAGACCACACATGGTTAGGAATGAAAGAATCTCTCTACTACTTAGATAGATAGTTCGATATATTTATTTCATTCCTAACCTTGTGTAGCCTTGAAGGTCATAGTATACCATATGGTTGAATTTGTCTTGACAGCCGCTTGACATCCACAATTTTTGACATTTTGAAAAATCCTTAGAGATATGTTTATATATCCCTAAAAACTACAACATATCCAAGTTGCACCAAAATCCGAAATGTTACTCCGAAAAGTGTCCGACTTCGCGTGGAATGACCCTATTGCAAGTGCAGTTTTATCTCGTTATAACTCCCACGCTCGGGGGACAGGCTGAATCTCGAGGGAAGGCTCGTCTTTGTTCTTTGCCGTCTTCTTTCAGTAAGTTGATGCCGCTGTTATTTCGACCGAAAATGATTTGTCGCTTTTGCGTGCCGTCCGCTCATTCTCAGTCTCCTGCGCTCGTCGCGGCGACTTCAGAAGAAGTAGTGGGGATAGAAATGTACTTCAAACGAAACCGGGGACCAGGACTTCATTGCGCTTGTGCACAAGATTTGGTCACAGAAAAATAGATCTTAGGCCAATCAAATTTTTTCTGTACTATTCCCTTCTAATTGCAACCAAACTAGAGACATGACTTGTCCACTTGCGTGGTCCACCCTCCATACGTTGAACGAAAATTCGATGAAGAACTCATAAAAAAGTTGTAAATTGTGTTTCCTACCTGTCGCTTCATATAATCTGGGGATGGAGCGGGCGTATGTTCCGTGACCGTGATGATAGGGTTCGGGGTGGTGTACGATTGACTATAAAACCGACTTTGCTTCCTCTCAATCCGAGTGTCGCCGATGTACCTACGAGTTAGATTTAATGAGAAACACGACGTTTTGTATCAGCCCTCGCAATACCATTTCTCATTGTGAATCCTAGCTAAGCACTACTGTCTGATCTATAAGGCCCTTATCTACTTTGGTGCGTTTGCCATTCCACGCAGCATGCTCGATGCGTTCCTCAAACGGTATCTCACTACGTACACATGTACATAATTCCGAATTTGCTGTTACAAAGCTAAATACTTCCATTCTTCCAATTCAAATAAAACTGTATACCGAAAAATACTTTATACTCCAATATATCGCTAGTAACAAACTAAAGAGTGATAGATTTACTAGTAAGGAGAAGAGTGTGTTGCAAGAAGTGTATGTACTTTATACATGTGTGTACATTCAATTGTTATTGCGTGAAAAGTCAATTTATACAACCACCGACGTGGGAACAATTCGAGCGGAAAAATCGGCCAGCGCTCGCCGAGACGATGCGTTATGGGGTAATTGTACTTCAAATGCGGAAAAAAATCACTTTGAAGAAGTATCGCCGAATCAAAAAATTGTAGGATCGATATGTATTTGAATATTTGGGCTATTAACTAAGTATGTATTTTTTACCATTTGTTAATGTATATATAACGCGGCTATACGCTTTCGAAACCGTCAATCTCAAAATCATCAAAAACTAAGAATATCATTATGGTTTCGTTGTTTTTTCAAATGAAATAATATGTGATGGAATTAAGCGAACCAGGTACGTATTTGAATTTTGATACCACTGATCATTTCGGATTTATGGCTTTTGGAAAGTGTTCCATTTTCATTATTTGTTACAAAAGTTCTCAGTAATGCTTAGTGATCTTCCTATTTGTATTTTAAAGCACAAGGCCTTAGCTTTTACATAGAACAAAAATTAGCTGCTATTAGTGTTGGCGTATACGGCGAAGTGTCGGCGTATACGGCGAAGCAGCGATTCGAGCTGTAAACAGAGGACTGAGGCTGGACACTGTCAGGTGTCACATTACGGCCCTACGCACCGCTCGGCCTCTTTGGGGCTTGTCAACCACCGAAGACCGTGGTTATCTCAGTTCAGTTCTTCTCCGGACGCAGTAGATGCTACACGCGATCCTTTACACGAACAGTATTACATTGTTTCTTATATTCACCAGTTTAATACTATTAACTGCATTGTATCAATAAAGAGATACTATTGTATTTGCTCTGTTGAGTTACTGAGCACTCTACCAGGTTCCCCAACAATTAGCTGCTACTTGGGAAGTTGAAAGGGTGAAAGGGCGGATATCCGAAAATTGTCACTTTTGGCCCACTTCTGGAAACGAAAAATTCACGCGGGACCTGTAAGCGGGATCCTTATCACTTTCGCAAAAAACGAGGGGAAAGTTGTCAAAAATGAGTGCAAATATGAGAGGATGGAAGTGATCGAAGTTAGTTTTGACGACTTTCCCATCGTTTTTCGGGAAAGTAGTGGCAATTTTTTGTTCCTTACGGGCTCCTCTTGAAGGTCTAGAATGAATTTTTCGTTTCCAGAACAGGGTCTGAAATAGTAATTTTCGAACATCCATATTTTTGCAAAACTATAATTTATTTACGATTTATGTACAATTTATTTTTAAGTAAAACTAATAATGAAGGAAGTATATTGATCACGTTGTACAAGCAAGAGTCCAAGTATATGTAGATATGTATGTCGTAATCGTATGAAATGAAACAATAATATATATGTACACATATGTAGTATGATTTTAGCAGGTTTTCTTTAAAGTGCTGTATCTTTATTAAAAACCATCCTCTTTCAATGAGATTTGACTTATCTTAAAAACAAATGATTATACATTCGGATAGCATACATAGAAATTGCAAAAATATTGTTTGCACTCCGTAACACTTGACAAACTTCAAGAAATTTTTACAGTTTGAACACTTTTCTTTAAGGGCGGATTTTACCCCCTGGATACCCATCTCGATAGAAGTGGTTAAAAGGATCAAAAAGTAGAAAGTTCAAACTTTCGATGAATTTTAGAAAAGTTATGGGTCTTCGAAGATTGAACAAATTTGAAAATAGTTGTTTCCTCAAAAGGTACAAACTACAAACCCCCCATAGTGCGCGGCGAACCATGTCCGAGCCCTATCCGTGCCATATCCAAGCGTAACATTGGCAACTTTTATGCTCGCAACACAGAGCCGAGTTTAGCAAAATATAATCTAATTACTAACTACTAATTAGACGATAATTCAACTACAAATTACTTTCCGTGATCGTTCATTTTTACTCGCCACAATTACAATTGTAATTGCCACATGTCATTGCAGGACAATTGCAATTACATAGGTCCAAATTGTATTCGTGCAAGGCAATTATAATTGTAATTGTCATTATGCAAAACAATTACAGTACATCCAATAATACAAAGATAGTCTAACAAATAATGTTTGTAAATATTTATAATCGTTTATAAATATAAATTTGTTATCAGTCTTCAAACAAAACAACAAATTACAAATTTTGTGAAAATTTGTCAAAAATCCTGTAACCAATAAGCAAAAGAGTAAATAGCTATTTAGCTATTTTCACTGAAATAATGACAATGAGTAAACAGTTTTTCAATATTTCGACTTTGTAGTTACAATAATGAAACGAAGAAATTGAAATAATTATAATGATATTTCTATTTTTTCTGTATTGTTATGTAACAAAAACAATGTCTTACATTTTAAATAGCACGTCTACATCATTACACCACATCAATATAACGTAGAATAAATAAAAATAAAAGTTTTACGTTACTGTAATTGGTCTGCACAATTACAATTGTAATTGTAATTTCCTTGCAATTGCATTTGGCAATGAGAATTGTAATTGAGGTCAGTAAAAATTAACGATTACAAAAAGTAATTCGTAATTGAATTAACAATTACATTTCAATCGTAATTAGTAATTAGATTACATTTTTCCGAAATCTGCTGCACGTGTTGCAAGCATAAAATGTGTCAATCCGCTCGCTGAGCGCTCGTCGATATTTCTACTTGGATTGTTCCTGTATCGGCGGCTATACAAATTGACCTTAAATTATTAGACAATGTCTACTACACATTGTATACATTATTAAGTGTATATTACACTTAGCGTTTGTGTATTTCGTTACGTACAGTGAATATTCCTCACCTTGTGGAGGATTCTGTTTTAGAAAGCATTGGAGTTTCACAAACAGCAACACATAATTTGCAGATACATATACGAAAAATAAAATCATTTTTTTTGCTGTACATGATATACACGCGCAATAAGGCATACTCGTGTGTACAAAATGTGCAAATAAAATAAATTAAATTATTAATATTACATGGTGACCTAAATTTCATTATGCCCTGTGCATGATAGAATTCAAATTATACAATATAAAATACATATTTAACTGATCGGGGACTGTTGATACCAGTGAAAGAACGTCTTGGAAGTGTTAGGAACGGAAATGCACAAGAAGTGATGTGTTTACGGTGTCCGTTGTTTCTTGCCAACGTGCCGGGGCGGCTAGGGCGTGGGTGTGTGTGTTTTAAGGATATTTGTGCGCCCTACCGGAAGCAGGAAGCTCGTAAAAGAAGCGTGTAAACCGAGCTGCGGTACGAAACTTCCTTCGAGTGATGTTGATGACTTACCCTCCCGCGGTCAGCTCGTTAATCAAGCAGCTGAGTACGAGTTCAGGTGTGAAAAGGCGAACGAGAGAGAGAAAAGACACACATAGAGAAACACATTACGCATAAGTTTTAACGATGGGCTTATTAATTTATGCAGTGTTCCAAAAATTATGTTACAGATGAAAATAGGCAAAGCCATTAGAGAAGTATAAATTGAAGTTCTGCAGCGTTTTTCAAACTGAAAATTCACTTTTAACGTGTGGGTGATTAACCTGCTATTGCCAATTATATGGGAATTCCCATGTTTTATCGCAAACCTGTAATATAGTGTAACTAATTTCTGGAGAATATGTAAAAATCAATTTAATATCTTGTTAGTTTTGAATGAATAATACGGAACCGGCGTATAGAAATTACGTAAATTGGCAGATTGCTTAATAGCTGCACTAATTAGGATTCAATATAAGATTTGGGTGCTAACCTGAAAACAAGCAATTTTGACACATCAAATACAGTGCCATCCAGTTATAGGCTCGGTTAGTCAGGGCCGAACGCGATCCCTTAACCGGGGTATGGTAGCATATCTGTCAACGCTTGACAGTTTTATGGGCAAACTGGTTGCCGATCAGGGTTGTCGGGAAATACTCTGCAGCAGCGGTGTGGGAGCATCGCGTAGTGGAGAGGGAATACCTACACCAGTGGCGGCATATGTGTGCGTGATGCCAAACGAACCGACGCTAGCGCCACGCCAAGGGGCGCCACGGCCAACCAGCGTCGCCGGGGAATAGATTATTACCAATGGATTCCTGAAAATTTCCTAATCAAAATGAGTCCAAAATCAAACTTTATTCGGAGTGTTTTTAATGACATTGATTGGCAGAATGTAGAAATTGTTCCATTCGAACATCGTTACAAATCGTTCGAATAGCGCTGCGTTCAGTCTCATTTTCATCAGGAGAACTTCAGCAATTCATTGATACAAATCGTTTGAAAATCTAATGAAGCATATAGAAGTTGTATTTTTCATTAAATTATCCGGCATTGTACGGTTTGAAGCGATAAACTCAGCCTTCGCAGTCAGTCATCTAGTAATTAAAATTTAAATTTTCATATTGTTCATTATATTTTTAAGAGTAACATCAATTGCTGAAGTTCTCCTGGTGAAAATGACATCAAACACGGCGCTATTTGAACTATTTCCAACGCTATTTTACTGCAATAATTTCTACATTCTGTAAGTCAATTTTTCAGTATCATATCGTTGAAAATACAGTAAATCCTGGTTATAGTCCCGTTTTTACCATGCGTAGTACGCCCGGTGACTATCCCTACCATTTCTTGGAATCCTTCGGTCGAGAGTGAGAGAACGAAAGAGTCGACGGCAACTTCGTGTCAATTGTTTCGTTCCCTCTCGCTCGCCCGAATAGTGGCCCGCATCGCATCGTACGCCCGCCGCCAGCCACGTTCGTCGGGTTTATTACAAGGAATTACTGTAGTCCGAATAACACAGCGTTTGGAATTATTTTGTTCTAGAAAATTTCATGATTTTATTAAAACCATAGTAGATATATAAGGCCGATTCTAAATCAATGGTTGGCGAGGGGGGAAGCGGGGCGAGGGGTACCGCATCGAAGGCGAGGATGAGACAGCTAGGGGGAACGCAACCCATCGAAGGGGGACTGAACGGGTGGAGGGGGAACGCGCGCGCGCGAGCACACACTCCACACACACACACACGCGCGCGCGCGAGGAGGGGGTACCGTCGATGACTCATCCTCTCGGCCCGTAGTCAAAACGTGCGGAGGTATTACGCGTAGAAGGTGCAAGTCGAAACCTGCATTTTGTTATTGCGTAATAGCCACGCCAAAAACATATAATAGGCGAAGGTCAACTTCCGAGAATAATGAGGTATGACGCGTAGAAGATGCAAGTCGAAACCTGCATTAAAACATATAACGATGGAAGGTACACGTCTGAGAATAATGCGCAGCATCGGTGCGCGCTATCTCTGAACCGTGAAAAATTCAAAGCGAACCGCCGCGCTTCTATCGTCCGAAGGCGCGATCACGCACCCACTTCCGAGAATAATGCGCAGCATCTTTGCACGCGATATCTCTGAACCACGCAAATTCGAAGCGAACCGAAGCGCTTCTAAGTATCGTCCGAAGGCGCGATCGCGTCCGCGATAGCAGCGATGTTCGAACCAGGTGTGCGAGAGCGGTACGATATTTTCGTATATCTCTCTGTCTCTATTCCTCTCTCGGTCGGCGATCAAAAAACATACGGCGGTATGTCACGTAGAAGATGTAAGTCGAAACCTGCATGGTTATCGCGCCAGAAGCGTGTTGAAAGCATGTAACTGTATCGATAGAAGGTACACTACCGAGAATAACGCGTGGTAGCTGCCGAGAGAATATGATGAGTAAAAGCTCGGATAGAATTGTATGTATCCCATTAGGATGCAAGTGTAAGGGGGTGGGGAGAGTTTAGGTAGGGATGTTCGTATAGGGTCATTCCACGCGAAGTCGGACACTTTTCAGAGTAACATTTCGGATTTTGGTGCAACTTGGATATGTTGTAGTTTTTAGGGATATATAAACATATCTCCAAGGATTTTTCAAAATGTCAAAAATTGTGGATGTTACAGCTCTTTGAAATATAGTGTTTACTTTTTCTCCACAAATTGTAACTGTTGAACTAACCAACTGATAAAAATGACCGTTTGGGTGCTTACAGTGGAGATATAAGAGTACCTAATAAAAATTACTTCACTTAATAAAAACGAATATTTGACCATTTATTTAGCAATTGTTCTTAACAAATGCAATTTTATAATTGAAAGCCCCTTTTTAAATAATTGGAAAAATAGGAGGGTATAGCCCTGTTTATCCTCTTTACGGACACGTTTTGAAAAACGCGGACGCTTTAAAATTGGCCAAATGAAAATTAATTGAATGTAACGCTGCGTCAAATCACACCGGCTCGACTGGCTGAGCCGTGCGGTACTCGCAGCGGCCAAGCGGCTATATCTGCTATTCTTATACAATGTTCTCTAATATGGTAAGTATTTGTAAAAAACTGCAGAAGGAAAACTTTTACTGTTTTTTATACACAATATAATACGGTATCTTAATTTTTGGTGTTCGCAATATTTTCTTTGAAACGAGGGTGACCTTCAGTTTTTTTAAACGGAATGCTATATATTTGATTATCCAATATGAAAGCGGCTGTCAAAACAAATTCATCCATATGGTATACTATGACCTTCAAGGCTACACAAGGTTAGGAATGAAATAAATATTTCGAACTATCTATCTAAGTAGTAGAGGGATTCTTTCATTCCTAACCATGTGTGGTCTTGAAGGTCACAGTATACCATATGGTTGAATTTGTCTTGACAGCCGCTTTCATATTGGATAATCAAATATATAGCATTCCATTTAAAAAAACTGAAGGTCACCCTTGTTTCAAAGAAAATATTGCGAACACCAAAAATTAAGATACCGTATTATATTGTGTATAAAAAACAGTAAAAGTTTTCCTTCTGCAGTTTTTTACAAATACTTACCATATTAGAGAACATTGTATAAGAATAGCAGATATAGCCGCTTGGCCGCTGCGAGTACCGCACGGCTCAGCCAGTCGAGCCGGTGTGATTTGACGCAGCGTTACATTCAATTAATTTTCATTTGGCCAATTTTAAAGCGTCCGCGTTTTTCAAAACGTGTCCGTAAAGAGGATAAACAGGGCTATACCCTCCTATTTTTCCAATTATTTAAAAAGGGGCTTTCAATTATAAAATTGCATTTGTTAAGAACAATTGCTAAATAAATGGTCAAATATTCGTTTTTATTAAGTGAAATAATTTTTATTAGGTACTCTTGTATCTCCACTGTAAGCACCCAAAAGATCATTTTTATCAGTTGGTTAGTTCAACAGTTACAATTTTTGGAGAAAAAGTAAACACTATATTTCAAAGAGCTGTAACATCCACAATTTTTGACATTTTGAAAAATCCTTCGAGATATGTTTATATATCCCTAAAAACTACAACATATCCAAGTTGCACCAAAATCCGAAATGTTACTCCGAAATGTGTCCGACTTCGCGTGGAATGACCCTATCGCGAGCTATGAACTAGACCCAGCACATTATTGTACGTTACCGGTATTCACGTGGGACGCGATGCTAAAATACACGCGCGTCGAATTGGTACTGTTTACTGACGTGGACATGCTGTTGTTCGTGGAGCGAGGTATACGCGGCGGCCTGAGCCAGTGCTCGCACAGGTACGCGCGCGCCAACAACAAGTACCTGCCGACGTCGATGTACGATAAGTCGCAACCATGATACTTGATGTACTTCGACGTGAACAACCTGTACGGATGGGCAATGTCTCAGGCGATGCCGCACGGTGGATTTCAATGGCCGAACGAGGATGTGGTTGCCGATTTGGACGTGAACTCCTTGCCGGAGGACAATGAACCAGAGGGATACCTGCTGGAAGTGGACCTGGAGTATCCGCGGGAGATTCACGACGCGCACGCGGACCTTCCGTTCTGTCCTGTACGCGAGCACGCGCCCATCGGTAAGCAGACAAAGCTGATCGCCACGCTCTGCGATAAGGAACGATACGTAATACATTATCGCTACTTGAAGCAATGCATTCGACATGGACTCCGCGTATCGCGAATTCATCGCGTTCTACGTTTCGATCAATCGCATTGGTTGCGCGACAACATCACACTGAACACGGAGTTGAGGACACGCGCAACCAGCGATTTTCAAAAAACACTGTACAAGCTAATGAACAATGCCGTGTACGGGAAGACGATGGAGAACGTTCGAAATCGAGTGGACGTGCGACTGGTGACGCGGTGGGACGGACGTTACGGTATCGAATCGTTGATCGCGAAACCAAATTTCCACAGCCGAGCGATATTTTCGGAACACTTAGTCGCTATAGAGATGCGAAAACTAAAAGTTAAATTCGATAAACCTATATACGTGGGTATGAGTGTGTTGGATGTGTAGAAAGTGTGCTTGTATGAATTTCACTACGAGTATATGCGTGCAAAGTTTGGCGATAGATGTAAGATTTTGTATACTGACACCGACAGTCTCCTGTATCAGCTACAGTGCGATGACGCTTACAAGGAGATAAAAAGTGACGTTGTTGGGCGATTCGACACGAGCGATTACGCGGCGGACAATCCATACGGTATGCCCCGCGTAAACAAAAAGGTGCCGGGACTCATGAAAGACGAGAACAACGATGCTTTAATGACAGAGTTCGTGGGTCTGCGGTCTAAAATGTACGCTAGTCGTGTACGTAACACGTCGGCGGGAACGAGTGAGACGAAAAAAGTGAAGGGTGTAAAGAGGAGCGTGGTCGCCAGCAAGATTCGCTTCGAAGACTACGTTCGGTGTCTTCGCAAGCACGCGGAAACTACGGTACGACAGAACCATATCCGTACGCGATTACACGACGTTTATTCCGTGAACGAGCTGAAGACAGCGCTCAGTCCGTACGACGATAAGCGTTACATACTAGCCGATCAGGTGAGCACCCTTCCGTGGGGTCACTATCGGATTCCCGAGTGCGACGATAACGATAACGATAGTGATGTGCGCATGAATATCTCGTAGTGTGTGTGTGTTTGTATATTTGTATGTATATATATATTTCATTAATCTCACATACGATGTTTTTCACGTATACAAGTATGCGATGTTTTGTCGAGTGAAGTACCGTAGAGGGGGTTTTTAGTGGGTATGCCAGAATTGGTGAGTCCCACATAACCCCGATACAACCTTTGTCGGGGTTTGCATAAAGCATTTTCCCCCTCCTTAAAAAAAAAGTATGCAATGTATGAAAGTAGCGTAGGCAATGACAAACTTTATTGTATGTGCTTCAAATAGATAAGTTAGGAAATAGATCAGGTATAACCAAGTGTAATCGTGCGATGTTTACGATGATTGTAGGTGTGCGCGAGCGTAGGTAGCAGATCCAACCAGCGATAAGAGGCGTTCAAGGAGAATTGTTTGCACATTAGGTTCTTCAGCGTGCGATTGAAACGCTCGACGATCGACGCTTTCATCACGCTGTACGTAGAGTAGTGATTGATTCCACGAGACGTAACGCATCGTTGAAACTCCGCGTTGTAGAACTCCTTTCCCATGTCGGTTTGATGATACAAATCTGCCTGCCACAGATCATCGTAGCCTCGAATCACTACGCGTCGCCGCAGGAAATTTGGTCTCGCAGGAGCGTGCAGTTCGTCGACCAATTGTATTCGTTCCGTACTCGGGTTCATAGCGACGATTGCGAAAACATTCCACTACCAGCAGCAGCAGGTACTGCACCAGGCATTTGAAGCACGCACCGTGTTGACGGGGTTTCTCGTCGTCGTCGTCGTAGTCGTCGCTCATCGCAACGCTTCCTTGCGTTTCTGTACTTCCGCGATCAATGTCGCAAGCACGTCGAGTCTATCCTGCAAATGATCGAATTGTTGTTGCATCGTGGTATTTATCCAATTCTCCAAATCACGGATGCGTCCTTCCACCGCAGTATTTATCGCAGTCGTCAAAGCGTCCAGTCGTGTCGTCATCAATTCATTCATGTTTTCGTCCATAGTGTCGAGGGCACGCCCGATGGTACGTTCCATGTCGTCCACGTATCGTTTCGTAGCAGCGTCGGTATCTTCCTCCGGATGTGACACGCGACGTATCTTGCGTTCCATAGCGTCGAACGTAGACCGATTGGTGGTCAGACACAGCGCGTTCTCCCGAACGTAATTCGCGACGTACAGATTCTGCGAACGAATCGTCTCCATGCGTTGATCGTTGTCGCCGGTAGTAGCATCGGCGGTACCGTACAAAGATGTACCAAACTTGTTCACCGACATGTCCGCTACGATGATCGCGAACGAGACTGACGCATCGTCGATCGGAACGATCAATTTACGATGAAACCGGCTTCGCGAAGCTCCTCCAGGATGGACGCAATTTCGTTGTCATGCCCGGTGTGTGCGGCGTCGCGCGACGCCACGAGCAATCGTAGTCTATCGACCAATTCTTTCGGATCATCCCAGTACACGTAATCGATCGCGTTATCGGTTACCATCATCGCGTCGTCGATGGGTAATCTTTGACCTTCGTGCGTGACCCTGTCACCAGAATCGCGGTCTCCGCGAATCAACAACGACACGATGTTCTTGTACTTGGAACCCCTGTTGCCTAGCGTTGGCCTGCTAGCTAAATGATCCCGTTTATGCGCGTTTGTCGACAACAAGATGTCGCGGTATGCCTCGAGATCAGCATTCGTGTACGCCTGATCTTTAGGTACTCGCATGAACAGCAGTTCGTACGAGCCTCGAGTACCCGAATATCGCTTACCCTTCACGCCAACGTCGTCGTTCTCACCGATGGTGAATACGGAATCACCGATCATCAACTCTTCGTCGTCGCTTAGGTACACGCCGTACACCTTGTCGATCAGTTTCTTGGTATCGGCTAATAACAAGTGTAAATATTCGCGAGACAGCGGCCTAGTGACGTTTCGGGCGTATACGTCGAGGTTGTCGGTGGTGGTGGTGGTGGTAGTTTTTGGATCGAGACCTTTCCGAATCGTTTCGTCCGTCTCATCCTGATCCAGATCCTGTTCCTCGGTTGTTTCGTAGTTATCCCCGTCGGTGTCGTCGTCGTCGTCGTCGTCGTTCGACTCCGGGAGCGGAGTCTGTTCGGGCAGTATCGCCGCTTCGGCTGTGGACGGAGTAAAGGATAATCGCTTCTTCTTCAAACGATGTTTTTGTTGATGCTTAAGCTTGACGAGCGATGGTCGTGGCTTCGATGACATCACTGGACTCGTTTTCAACACCGCAGTGTTCTCGACCAAATGTTTCAACGGTTCGACGATCGGTTGCGCGCTCTCCTCCGCAGCAGCGTTCGTCGTCATTTTACCGAGGTACAGGCTCATATATTTCTTTCGTATAGCGGCACTGATTTCAGCAATTTTCTTCTTCGTCTCGATGTCTCGTGACTGTTGCCTACGATGCCGTTTCTGTTTTATTTCCCGTTGTTGTTGTAGTTGTTGTTGTTGTTGCGTGATCTCTATGTTATCACAACTAGTTGTTGCGTCGTCGTTAACCATCCTTGTATATTGCTCGATGAATGATTCGCGATCTATTGAGGTCCGCGCGCTATCATGAACCAGTGATGCCAGATTCGGGACGGGTTCCCTCGAGAAATTCCCCCACCTCGCATGCACACTACGCCGGAGCTGCGTGTCCGTGAGCTCGGCGCTTCGGACAACGTCGGAAAGACGAGAGAGAAAACAAATGTGTGTCTTTCTCTCTCGCTCTTGAAACGCTGTGATCCACGGTGAGGTGCAAGCGACACGCGGCCGTGCGCGATCTTCTTGAGTGCCTCGAGATACACTTTTCACTTTCTGACATATGTATAATACTCTTGTAATGAAAAAAATTTGGAAAAAGTTTTGTTACGGAAATCACGTTTTAAGACCTCCTGATCACGTTTTGACTATTTAGAAAAGAGCTTTTTTTAAATATCTCATATATTTGTTAATACGATTACGTTTAAACGGCAAAATGGATTTCAATGAACCTTTATATTTAAATTTTATATTCTTGTCTTAAGATCCGGTTAGATCACGAAAAATGATAATTACCCATTATGGTTCTTCGATTTTTCAGATATACGAACTAAATTCTACATAAAAGAAAAGTTAAATAAAGTTCTTCTGTAACTTCTTTAACAAAGAAAAATGTACATTCATAATTTCTTGTTTTCATTTTAAATTTCCGTACTTTGTATTTGAGCTATTTCTATTTTTCAAACCTTAAAATGAATTTTTTTATTAAAAGATGAATTTTTTGATACTGTAAATTGGTGAACTTTGTTAGAATTAGAATCCACTCTTGGCCAGTACCATGGACGCTGTAGCAGTCTTCGATAAAAAATATTTCTTCAGAGTATGATCTAAAATCTAAAATCTAAACGTAATCACATTTCTCGCTAGATTTTTCGATAATTATATCAAGTTGCGACAAAGAATCATGCACTATTTACAAATTAATTACGCGCAGCGTGCACGCTACCGCTCGATGGAAACTACGGGAAAGTGGTGGTCTCTTCCATCCGGAGGGAAATGTAAATAATTGGTTATGCAAAGCTAACATCGCGATACATGTTGTACACTAAAATGTACAAAAATATTACAAAAATAGAAAAGAAAGGCAGCACGTAAATATATCAATTGGGTTCGATATATTGACTTGATGTAAGACTGAAATAATGCTACAATTGTTTACATTTCCAAAGGATAGATAGCAAGCAGAAGAATTTACTATAATACATGCGACAGAATTTCGAGATAATTGTTACATATAAAATGAATATAATTAAGAATATACATTTATTTGTACAATTATCTCGAAGTTCTCTCTATAAATCATATGTACAGCAAGCAAGCGAATTTATTGCAAGGATAGAACAAGAATTGCATGAGGTAAATCGAACAACTATTTACATATTCGTGATGTCCAAAAATCGAATGAAATAGAAAATGGATGAAATTGATAATATTCTGGACATCACCAATTTGCATTACCCGACGTAGAAGGAAAATCCGCGAGGCCATCAATGGCATGTAAACATAAACTACTCTTTTGTTTCTTCGCAAAAGTTGCATATAAATTCTCAGATGACATGAGAGATAGATGTTTGTCATCTACCTCCATGGTCTGAGCTGTTTCCTCGTGCGCCTTTAATGCCGATTTCGTTACGCACATGGCATTAACGGTGGTCGAACAAAGTCGGTTTCGTTTCTTGTTCTTTATGTCGGGAAGCATGGAAAACGATCTTTCAGCATCGGCGTTTGAATTTGGAAGACTTCTAATGGAATTTAATAATTCCTGCAAACATGGATATTTAAATGAGCCTTGATCGTTTCGCGTTAACAACACCGTTTTCCAAACATCATCAAAAGCTAATGTACAAAGCATCTGCTTGTCTCTATTTGAAAAATTCAGGTGCAATGTCGACCATTCTTTTTGCAAACCGTCTTCGTCGAAACCGCCCAATTTCTGAGCAATAAAGAAAACACTTTCGAAGGAAGTGTCTCTGTCATTATCTACTAATGCCAAATGAGGCTCAAAAACACATAACTTGCTCAGAAATTCGTCATCGATTAGCAATCGATTACGAATTTCGTTTGCAGCCGTTATGTAAAACTTAATACAATTTTCTCGAACGGTTTGGACAACATCGGGTTTGTCTTCTGCAACTAACTGACAAAGAAAAGTGTCACAATCCGGACCTAAATGAATACTATTAAATGCGATTTGATTATCGCCTCTTGAAAAATCTATTAATTTTACTGAATCCATGTGCTTCAAAAGCTGCGGTTTCAAAAAATTACGTAAAATATTGTACAAAAGAGTTTTGGCAGTATTTTGAAGCAAATGGATTCTTGTTTGTTGCGACTGAAAGAATAAACTAAACTCATTAAAATACTCTAGAACGTATTTCAAAAACAGAAGATATGCTTTCGCTTCTGGATTTTGCACGATGATAAGCAGATCTTCCCCAGACTTTGTCTTCTCACTTACGACCAATTCTTGCAGAAAGTGCAACACACTGTCCCAATTTTTTAAAAGTGTAACTACGGATGAGTAACGCGATAACCATCGCGTAGTACACAATTTTAAAATTTTGCGGTCAGTAGATTGAAAACATTGCTGAAATTCGCGAAAAATGGCCGAGCGTTTGGGACTGCTATAAATGAATGTTGCGACTTTCCGTAATAATTCCTCGCAGACCTCGGGAATGGTAGCGCATGCTGCATGCACTACCAATGCAGAGGAGTGACATGGACACGGCATGGTGAAAAATTTTTCACCGCGAATTTCTGCAAGTTTGGTCTTGAATGACGAGTAACGCCCTGTCATGACAGAAGCGTTATCACACGACAAAGCAAGAATGTTTTCGAACGGAATTTGCTTTTTCCACATGGAGTTTCTAAACGAGGTAAATATTTTATCGGCAGTACATTCTCGCGCGTCAAGATTACTTAATTCTACTAATTCCGTTCGAACATCCAAAGTCTCGGGTGCGACATACCGAACAATAAACGACATCCATTTCTCATTGGTAAAGTCGGATGTCTCATCAATAAATACTAAAAACTTAGAATTCTGTAAAACATGACTAAGACGCTCTGTTTCCCGAGGACACAGAACGTTCGATATAATACTAGAACATTTTGTTCGACCACACGTCATATGTTTCAAAACATCAAGATTTTTCCCAACGTCTTGGAAAAATGTAAGAATCGCCTCTGCGGATTGATGCGAAATATTTTTCTCGGCTACTAATGCAGCAAAACGAATTTCCGCGACTTTTTTTGTTCATCAAATGGCAAAGGCGATTCCTCGCATTGCGATCTGAAATCGTTCGATTTCCTCACATCCATTCCATTTTTTTCACAGTTTTTGATGTGGCACTTGAAATCCGCGCGACGTTGGATTTGCGACGTCCCACAAGCAAATGATTTTTTACAAACCGAACAGAAACACGAAAAAGGATCATCGGCGACCTTATTCAACCAGGGCTTGAAATCCTCAAGCCATTGAGGCATAAAAATCTTTCTCGAGACCTTAGCATGCATAGTTTTCCGTGAAATTTTTTTAGATGAAAAATATTTATGTCTCGCTGATTCCGCATGCCTTTTAACGCTCGAGGAGCCGCAAAAAAAAGTTTTCTCGCATGAAGATCAGTAGAAAAGTCTTTTATCATTAGGTACTCTGCGAATCCACGATCGGAACTTCTCATTCGTTTCCCACAACGGCCGATAAACAGGAGTAGTCTTTTCACCTGTTTTCTCAAACGTTTCCATTGTACTTACCACGAAAAAATTGAAAATGTAGGAAAAATATTATATACAAAGCAACAAGCAAATGCTAGCGTATAGAAAAGGGGAGATATAGGGGGCTACTAATTACACACTACACTTCCAACACGATAGATCCAAATTCACGAAATAGGAGATGACAGACGAAAAACATGCAGACAGCGCGGAACAAATAGTACCCACCACCTGATCTCTAATTCTATTGAAATGACGGTTAAATGTCGTGAAGCGCAACTGCGCGACCCCCCCCCCGCCCCCCACGAAACGCGTCGACACGTAAACAAAACATACGCGACCACAGATCGTGAATCGCGCAGCTTCGCGTATGAGAAATAAACCACACGTCTCAATATAGCGTAAAGAGTACAGTGGTTGGCCACCTGACAGTGATTGGCCATATTTTGAGAAATAAATAAATATAAAGAAATACCAGTGTTATGCCTTTTTTTAATGAACATATTCATTACTTTCTTGCTTCGGATGTAATCAATATTTCTCCACTCATTATATACTGTGATTATATATAAAAGCAAATAGGATGACTCGACTTTGAAGCTTGGAAATTACAGCGTTTTAATAAAAAAACCATAAGAGTACAGTTGAAAGTTTGCGAATAGTTTAATGTATTTATGATATGTATATTTCTTATATTCGGTATATATCGATAAATAAAAGTTGAAACTTTATAAAAGAATTATTTATTTGTTAAAATTATACATATATTATGAAAAATATAGGGGGCCACAACTGTCATATGAATAATGTTGAATGATACCCTGATAACCAGATCTGAGGCGCAGAGCCTGACGTCAGATCCGTAGTCATCTGTGTCCGCATTAGGATGCGTTCTGAGGTACAGAGCCTGACATCAGGACCTGACGTCAGATGGGCAGCAGATTTGCAGCAGATCCTGCCGTTCGCCTGACACGTCTAACAGCGCCATCTGAGGATCAGAATTGGCAAACAATTCCATACCCGTGACGTCACACGGCCGTCCCTACGCACCAACACAAATGTAGCGTTATTGCTGTAGGTGTATCCCTACCCCTATATAACCTGCCAGCAGATTCTGCAGTTCATTAAATAATTAATTCTACTTATTTCCAAAAATATTTATTTATTCTTTAAAATCGTTACAGAATAATATAAGTAGCGCATATAAATTCAACGAAGAACATTCAATATTTACATTTATAAATCCATATACAATACGTCCCGTAACCAGTGGTACATATTAGGTGCGATATCAGAAAATTTCCTATATTTTCGACTTTTTTTTTCTGCAGAATCACCATATTCCGTATTGTGTTAGCGCTGAAAACAAATAGAACATTAGTATAAAATTAAACGTAACGTATGAATAAACAGGATACATGCGATACTTACTTCAGCTCCATCTCCGCACAGCACACAGCCTAGGCGATCATGTATGCTCCTGCGAACATTAACATTTATAAGAAAACATGTGTTAAATTATTATTTACGAAACAAGACGCTAAACATTCGCACTTCGCGCATAACCCTATTTTTCTGTCTTGCAGATAATGTGACTCTCGATTTTCGCGACGTAGATAATTGGAAATTATTCAATACCATAATTACGTTTGCTTTCTGGATACTTCGAGATGATTTGTCTGGATATTGATGCTGAGAATCGCGTGGAATATTTTTCGAGTGTTTCTCTTCAAACACAACGGATACCTCTTTGAACAAACAGTATGTAGATGTAACACGTGTACCAATGTGGCGGTACAATGGGCTACGCTCGGATTGGCTGCGCTATAGTGCCGAAACTCGTGATTGGTCAAGACTCTTCGTCCAGTTTGCGTTCGTTTGCGAGGTCTGAGGTGGCGGTGGGCCGGTGGCAGTCACTGGCAGTGGCAGTTAGTGGCAGTCAGTGCCGACAAAACCGAAAAATATTCCACGCGATTCTCAGCATCAATATCCAGACAAATCATCTCGAAGTATCCAGAAAGCAAACGTAATTATGGTATTGAATAAATTCCAATTATCTACGTCGCGAAAATCGAGAGTCACATTATCTGCAAGACAGAAAAATAAGGTTATGCGCGAAGTGCGAATGTTTAGCGTCTTGTTTCGTAAATAATAATTTAACACATGTTTTCTTATAAATGTTAATGTTCGCAGGAGCATGCATGATCGCCTGGGCTGTGTGCTGTGCGGAGATGGAGCTGAAGTAAGTATCGCATGTATCCTGTTTATTCATACGTTACGTTTAATTTTATACTAATGTTCTATTTGTTTTCAGCGCTAACACAATACGGAATATGGTGATTCTGCAGAAAAACGAAGTCGAAAATATAGGAAATTTTCTGATATCGCACCTAATATGTACCACTGGTTACGGGACGTATTGTATATGGATTTATAAATGTAAATATTGAATGTTCTTCGTTGAATTTATATGCGCTACTTATATTATTCTGTAACGATTTTAAAGAATAAATAAATATTTTTGGAAATAAGTAGAATTAATTATTTAATGAACTGCAGAATCTGCTGGCAGGTTATATAGGGGTAGGGATACACCTACAGCAATAACGCTACATTTGTGTTGGTGCGTAGGGACGGCCGTGTGACGTCACGGGTATGGAATTGTTTGCCAATTCTGACCCTCAGATGGCGCTGTTAGACGTGTCAGGCGAACGGCAGGATCTGCTGCAAATCTGCTGCCCATCTGACGTCAGGTCCTGATGTCAGGCTCTGTACCTCAGAACGCATCCTAATGCGGACACAGATGACTACGGATCTGACGTCAGGCTCTGCGCTCTCACGGCAGACCCTGCTGCCAATCTGACGTCAGATTGCAGACATCTGGTTATCAGGGATGTTAATGGTGAAACAGTAATTAGCCCCCTGTTAAAAACAGAAACAAATACATACATAATAAAATATATCCATTTTTATTGAATAATTTTAATCTTATTTCTATAACCAAATCAGGTAATATTTTCTTTTAGGTTATATTATGTGTCAAATAGCGGCCAATCACTGTCGAACTGGTTGGACAATTACTATCTTGACCATGCCAATTACTATTTTTCTTCGTAGGAAACACATTTTTTGTATATTTTTATACTATTAGCGTGCGGAAAGAAGGCTCCTGGCAGGCGGTGTAGACCGCCGCTATGACGATTGCTTTTTGTCACCGATTGGTGCACACTCATAAAGACAGAGCACATGTATTATTGTTGTTGGTGGCATCAGCCACAGCTAGTTACTTCAATGTACACAGACGGAGATTCAGGCGGAGCTAGCGGCGGACCGCACCGCCTCACAGTGGGAGAAAATGACACAGTCGGCGTCAAAAATCGATTCCCACGCCAAATCGAAATGAAAATCAACGAAACTTGGTATACTGGGGTATTAGGTATCGCTGATCACGATCCCGTTGCGGGTTTTTTGAAAAAGAAGATGGCGGAGCCAATATGGCCGCTCAAAGTTGACAAAAAATGGAAAAATACGAATCCTACGAACGAAACACGTTGTTTATTCAAAACCTACAGCTATAACTATATATTTTATGAGTTTAGAAATGTGCATCACACTCTATAGAATGATATTCTAATGAATAGTTGTTAAAAAATTGTTGTTAACAATAAAAAAAACAACATTACTTACTAATTTTATCATTTTCGCGACAAATATTGCAAATACATGATTAATCTAACCATTGATATCTATCGGAGACGAAAATAAAGATTATTGACATAAAAAATGTTAGTAGATTGTTTATTAATAATTTGTTTAAACAATTTTTTAACCAAGTGACAGTGAAATCCCTTTCATACAATCAAATTGATCATGCTTTGTTGTAACATTACTATAAACAATTTGTTAACATAATAGATTTCAGTAATATTCAATAACGATAAGTGAAATTTGGAAGGTACATTGTTTTTATGACATAGGCACCCACTAAGTAAGGATTCTTGGAAATTTCATCCCCAAGGGGGTGAAAAGGGGTAACTGTATTTTCTCGGACTCCTTAGTATCTCTTAGGCCCGATTAGATATCACCTTGGTTTTCACGTACAATGACTGCCCACATAAATGCCTAAAACTCAATTTCAGGATTTTGCCCTAACCAACCCCTAAGGGGGTGAAACTTGTTTTCACGCATTCTTCAAAATCTCTTGGGCCCGATTAGACATCCAATTGGTTTTTAGTTACAAAGGTTCCCCGTCCAAATGCTTATCAACAAATTTCAGGATATTGCCCTAATCAACCCCTAAGGGGGAGAAAGGTGGTATAATTTGTTGTCACGGATCCCTCAAAAGCTTTTCGGTCCGATTCGATATCGATACTTGGTTTTAGCCTAGCAACACAAATGCCTAAAAACCAATTTCCAAATTTTACCCTAATCAACCCTTAAAGGGTTAACTCTGGATCTGGTGTACTAAGTGTACATTGAATTGGGGCGTCTTAAGTTTTGAATAGTAGGTGTGGACGAACATATGCATATATAAATGTTCGTCATACAGAGGTTACTTTACCGAAATTATATAAAAAATTGCTACGGAAAACAGATATCAAAGTATTCCTTTTAATTATTCTACCGTAGCGAAGCAGGCGTATTTTGCTAGACATGAATAAATAACTCGAAACCCAGTATTTGAACTTTTTAAACTTTTTTTACATTTTTTTTCCAGTTTTATAATTTTGTATTTATTTTTTCCGTGTTTTTCTTCATTTGTTGTTGACTTGAAGTTTATTGAATTAAATAATATTTATATTGACTCATGGTCTTTTATAACTAAAATTAAAAAAACTGTGGGCAACCGTTGTAAGTGAAAACCAAGGTGATATCTAATCGGGCCTAAGAGATACTAAGGAGTCCGAGAAAAAACAGTTTACCCCTTTTCACCCCCTTGGGGATGAAATTTCCAAGAATCCTTACTTAGTGGGTGCCTATGTCATAAAAACAATGTACCTTCCAAATTTCACTTATCGTTATTGAATATTACTGAAATCTATTATGTTAACAAATTGTTTAATAACAATCAATTGTTTATAGTAATGTTACAACAAAGCATGATCAATTTGATTGTATGAAAGGGATTTCACTGTCACTTTGTTAAAAAATTGTTTAAACCAATTATTAATAAACAATCTACTAACATTTTTTATGTCAATAATCTTTATTTTCGTCTCCGATAGATATCAATGGTTAGATTAATCATGTATTTGCAGTATTTGTCGCGGAAATGATAAAATTAGTAAATAATGTTGTTTTTTTTATTGTTAACAACAATTTTTTAACAACTATTCATTAGAATATCATTCTATAGAGTGTGATGCACATTTCTAAACTCATAAAATATATAGTTATAGCTGTAGGTTTTGAATAAACAACGTGTTTCGTTCGTAGGATTCGTATTTTTCCAGTTTTTGTCAACTTTGAGCGGCCATATTGGCTCCGCCATCTTCTTTTTCAAAAAACCCGCAACGGGATCGTGATCAGCGATACCTAATACCCCAGTATACCAAGTTTCGTTGATTTTCATTTCGATTTGGCGTGGGAATCGTTTTTTGACGCCGACTGTGTCATTTTCTCCCACTGTGCGCCGGCCAGGAGCCTTCTTTCCGCGCGCTAATAGTACATTCTTGATTTTTTTTTATAAACTCTATTTATTTTTAGATTATTAGGAGTTTTTCGTACTTATTTGTATTAATTTCCATTTCAAATTTACTAAATTCACATTAATAATTCAGTATTTATGTGACACTCTTGCTTAAGTGGCCAACCATTGTACTCTTTACCCTAATAAGATTTATTTACCAAGTAAATTTCGACAGCTCGCTTGGGTACCGACTTGTACCCTCTGAAAGATTTCGACCGAATGTATTTCGTACGCCTTACTCTCTAGCTTTCGACCAACAAAAAAAAAAGAAAGAACTAGAAAGAAGAAGAATAGAGGGATAGGTTGAAAACAAAGAGGAAAGCAAAGAAAACAGAGATAGACATAGAGAAAGCACTGAGAAAAAGGGATAGAAAACTGCACTTGGGTTCGCGCGGATCTGACCGTCAAATGTACTTGATGAAAACCAGGCTCGAGCGAACCCTCGAAACGAGAAACGAAAAGAATAGATAGGAAATCGTAAAATAGTAAGAAAAATTCAGAAAGGAGAAAAATCGAAGAAAAGGCTAAAAGAAATAACAGCAAGGCAATGGTGACAGTACCGAACTGCCACAGATGCATTTACCATTTACCTTTCTCTCCTATTCTTGTACAATTCTTTTATATCAATTTACACATTTTAGTGTACAACATGTATCGCGATGTTAGCTTTGCATAACCAATTGTTTACATTTCCCTCCCGATGGAAGAGACCACCACTTTCCCGTAGTTTCCATCGAGCGGTAGCGTGCACGCTGCGCGTAATTAATTTGTAAATAGTGCGTGATTCTTTGTCGCAACTTGATATAATTATCGAAAAATCTAGCGAGAAATGTGATTACGTTTAGATTTTAGATTTTAGATCATACTCTGAAGAAATATTTTTTATCGAAGACTGCTACAGCGTCCATGGTACTGGCCAAGAGTGGATTTTAATTCTAACAAAGTTCACCAATTTACAGTATCAAAAGATTCATCTTTTAATAAAAAAATTCATTTTAAGGTTTGAAAAATAGAAATAGCTCAAATAAAAAGTACGGAAATTTAAAATGAAAACAAGATATTATGAATGTACATTTTTCTTTGTTAAAGAAGTTACAGAAGAACTTTATTTAACTTTTCTTTTATGTAGAATTTAGTTCGTATATCTGAAAAATCGAAGAACCATAATGGGTAATTATCATTTTTCGTGATCTAACCGTATCTTAAGACAAGAATATAAAATTTAAATGTAAAGGTTCATTGAAATCCATTTTGCCGTTTAAACGTAATCGTATTAACAAATATATGAGATATTTAAAAAAAGCTCTTTTCTAAATAGTCAAAACGTGATCAGGAGGTCTTAAAACGTGATTTCCGTAACAAAACTTTTTCCAAATTTTTTTCATTACAAGAGTATTATACATATGTCAGAAAGTGAAAAGTGTATCTCGAGGCACTCAAGAAGATCGCGCACGGCCGCGTGTCGCTTGCACCTCACCGTGGATCACAGCGTTTCAAGAGCGAGAGAGAAAGACACACATTTGTTTTCTCTCTCGTCTTTCCGACGTTGTCCGAAGCGCCGAGCTCACGGACACGCAGCTCCGGCGTAGTGTGCATGCGAGGTGGGGGAATTTCTCGAGGGAACCCGTCCCCGATCTGGCATCACTGTCATGAACTCGTTAAATCCTCGTCCGTAGTATAGCAAGGAGAGTTCTAACCCTGGTCCTCTGAGGGGAGCGCGGGGGCGGGTGGAAGTGATGGCGCGCGGGGAGTGCGGTGGGGGGAACTTTAGGTGCGGGGACAGCGGGGAGTGGAAGATTGGTTGCGCGCGCACGAGCCGCGGAGTGGGGGAAGCCATAATCGTGGAGGGGATCAGTCCAGGCCGAGCGGCCGCGGAGACCTCTCCAGACTTGGCCCACCGTCAGAAATTTTTTCAGAGGGGGGACTGACCCACAGCAGAAATTTTTTCATACCTAACCGAGGGAGGGAACGACCTTGGCCCACCCCCGAAAATATTTTCACCCCTGACCTACACCGATTTAGCGAACCAATATGCAGCAGAGAAATAATAATTTTTATCAGAAATTGTATCGAGCGATGTCGGGAAAGATCGACGTTTTACAAATCACATATTCGGGGAAAGAGATAGAGACGGCACAAGCACAGTTATTTTAAAGCTAAATTCGGGGCAGGGAAAGAGACAGTGGTACAATCGCATGCATTCTAATGCTAACAGTATTTCAAAATGTTTTTTCAATCTTAGGGTCGCAGCGTATCGCGCGATTACGCGTGTAAATTGACTCCCCTGGGACTACTGCGCGAGATGATACCTACCATTTGGCGGCGTGAAGAACGGCGCGAAGAACGCATGAACGAAATAAAATAATTTTAAAACGTCGAGTCTTAAAAGTATGTGGTGAGGAGAGAAGGAGGGTAAATAAAATAGAGACATAATATACGTTTAAGAAATATGTATATATTGTTACATAAAAGCATGTAAAAAAAAAGAATAATAATAAAGAATATATATATATATATATATATATATATATATAATACAATAATAATAAAGAATATATAAAAGAAGAAATAAAAGGAAAAAAAAAGAAAATAAAAGAAAAACAATAACAATAAAAATAGAAAAAATAGAAAATAGAAAAATAGAAAAAATAAAAGATAATAAAAGAAAAAATAATAATAAAAAAGAAAATTAATAAAAAAGAAAAAAATAGAAAAAACTAAAAACTACTGGGGAGGCGACGGTGGTGATGGTGGCGGTGTCGGGAGCCCCTCGAGGGGCTCGGGGGGCGGTGATGGCGGCGACGGTGGCGGTGTTAGGAGTCCCTCGAGGAGCTCAGGGGGCGGTGACGGTGGCAGCGTCTGCAACCCCTTAATCCACGCAAGCATCCGGAGGATAGCAATCCCATTTTCACACACAAAAAAATGAAAAAATTTTGCACAAATAACTGTTGCTGGCCACGGTTGCTGGCCACGGTTGATAGACAACTGGTCTCGCTGCATCTCCAAGCTCTCGCACGAAAACTCGTATCTTGAAATCGAGAAGCGCGTAGCTTTGCAAAAGTAAGATGCCGTTGTTCTCCACCTTCATTTTTCGCCGACTACTCATTTTCTTCTTCTTCGCACTCGTCATTTGGCTGAACCGCTTCCCCTTCTTCTTTGGACACATCATTCGACTAGACCATACCACTTGAATGATCGCATATTGAACATCAATCGCAAAGCGAACATCAATCGAACCACTTTGATCACGTATCGAACATGTATCGAACGTGTGTGGTACCACTTTCAACATCAATCGAACGTGTATGGTACAACTTTCAACGTCTATCGTACCACTCTGGACGTGTATCGAACATGTATTGAACCACTTTCAACGTCTATCGTACTACTCTGAACGTGTATGGTACAACTTTCAACGTCTATCGTACCACTCTGGACGTGTATCGAACGTCTACCGTACCACCCTCAACGTGTACCGAACGTCAACCGAACCACTCTGAACGTGGATCGTACGTCTATCGTACCACTTTCAACGTCAATCGAACGTGTATGGTACCACTCTGAACGAGTATCGAACGTCTATCGTACCACTCTGGACGTGTATGGTACCACTTTGATCGCGCATCGAACCACTTCTACATAATAATTACAACCATCATCATCTTAATCTAGCGTACATCACATGCAGGAGGTTGGGGATGGGTGGAGAAAAAAACATTTATGCATTAAAAATTGATTATATTTATTTATGCATTTCTCTCTGGTGTTTAGACCACCAGTTGAATATTTTAAATACATTTTGCAAGGCACAGTGCTTTGCGTGTCTGCCACATCGCAGAGTATCGATCACGTCTGTTCTCGTATTTTCATCGAGGAAATCCACAAGCCAGTCGCGTTTCTGCAGCCCTTTAACGTATACGATATGGGATGTATCATCTTCTTCATCAATCGCATTAGCAACAGATTTCGTAATTAGCTGTTTAGCCATACTGTATGGAACGTATCCATCTTCCCACCGTAGTCCATGATGTTTTGCCGCCAACCACCGGATGCTTGATTTGTCAGACTTCGTAAGAAGATATTGGGGCATCGAACTCCCAGAAATATAGTGCGAGAGAATTGTTCCCTTTCGTAGGACAGCCACTTCCTTGACGACAAATCTTCCATCAACGATGAACCCTTGCAGGTCAACAAATGTCGGTATGGCCATTATCGGTACAATTTAGAGGTCCGCTCGCTTCCAAGACAGACGGGAGAATGAGATCTTTCTCGCAAAGCATCACGATTTTCGCGATGAAATTTTGACACAGGAGAGGGCGGGCAAGTAGCGCGGCAATTTAAATGATTTTTTGCACCATATTTGTCAGTGGATTGTATTCAGCCGACCGATCGTACAGAAGCAGACAGTAGGCTGTAGTATTTGCAGGCACATTCTCTCTACATTCGAATTCTATGCGCATGTCCACGGAACCATTCTTGATCGACTCATTTTGTCGCGAGCAATCATTCACGACGAGGGGGCCAAATTGTAAAAATTCGGTCACGGTGAATAATGCCTCGTTGCAACTATATCCATAATACGATTTACGGATTTGCGTATACATATGAAACAAGATGGCGTGCCTATTCTTGTCAAAGTCCAAGTTCAAGTCATCGTACGGGTAAAATTCCGAGTTGAGAAAAAGTTTTAGATTGATCATTTTGCAGTTGTCGAGCTCAGTAACATCTTCGCTCATCACATTCTTTCGATTAGTCTGTAGGGCAAAGATAACGCATCGCGGCTTCTCCAGCTGCGCAGATTCCTTCACGGCCCACGAATGCTTGGTCGTGCTCTGCAAGAGAGGATACTCGTACAGATCCCACGATTGAAAACAAATGCTTAGGTGTTGCCCACTTTCCAAAGTATGTAGCAACGATAGCTTATTAACGTCGTTCAGCGTCACATGAGGCATCCGCCATTGCACTTTATGTAATTCAATTTCTGGTTCCAACATCGGCGATCCTATTAGAGAATTGTTGTTGTTGCGCGATCGTATTCAAATCAATTCGTGACGCGCATTAATAATCACGCGTTTGTAGCCCTCGCAAAATCCCAGCTAATATTTGAGCGGGATGCAAAAATTGAAATGATTTTTCAATATTGGCCCATTACGTCCTCTCAAGCCCCATCCTGCATTCTCCAAATTTTTGTCTTCGCCAGATGTCAGCGATACATAGTTTATAAGCGTGCTAGTTATTCCAACGTTTCTGTTGCGGTCAATCTCCACGTCATTCAGCTCGTATCGAATCTCGTCAAATAAGAACGCCACACAATTATTTCCCAATGTCACCGTTAATGCATCATTTGGCTTATTTATCGTCAATTTCCCCTCCACGTAGAGAAAACTTTCACACGGCAATGTGTATAAATCCTGATGCTGTATAGGTATTCTTATCTCATCGCTGTATCCAAACGTCGTGTTGACGTACGGGTTGTATGTGTGAGTCTGGAGCTTGACGATGCGATTATCAAACGTTGGCTTCCCTCCAATACTTAGAATGTCAACCATTATTCAACTTCAATGCGTACAATGAATCCCAGTGATTTCAAAAATGCAATGTTCGCAGCACTGAGCCTCTTCGTTTTAGCGTGATCAGAGCTGTTGCAGTTGCAGTTGTTGTTGTTGTTGTTGTTGTTGCAAACAATTTCGTTTGGATGAAACGGGTTTCTGGTGTCGTTCAACACAAGCATCTCCTTCGTTCGCACTACGCGTATTATCGTCGTCATCGCCGTACGTGTAGTCTGATGGTAATCTCTTCACCTCGAAAATCGAGCAACTGTCCGTCTTGATCCACAACGCGTATCGTTAGATCCGTAATGACCTGTGCGGTGATCGGAAGGTAAATGATCTGTGCGGGCGTTTCCGATATCTTATATCCTGGTGGGACCCTCGGAGAAAATTCATGTATCGTATGTACGTGCTTCCCATTGTTGTACGCACCAGCGGTCACGCTACATTCTACGCGAATAATGTTTACGTTCATGATATTAATTGGATCGTCCGATCCGTGCCACCGTCCAGGTTCTAATACTCGATTCGTCAAGAATCCCAGTAGCGATCCAATGTTATTGGACTTTGTAAAGTCTACGGCCAACGAGCAGCATAGCTCGCTTTTCATGGTGTTGTTGTTGGGACGCAACACTATTGGATACGCATCGTTGTCACCACCACCATTGTCCTCATCATTGCCACCGAGATTTTGAGGATACCGCTCGAGTAATCGCTGCTTCAAATACTTGGCAATAGCATCTAGTTCGTAGGACCCGTGGGGAACCGCAATGTATTCGCGAGTGATGTCGACGGTGTTGTTGTTGTTGGTGTCATAGTTTACGGCGAGGTAGAATTTATCGTTACTCGAGTCAATGTTCGGTATTGTATGATAAGTTTCAAAGGTGGTTAGACCAAGCTCGTAATCATCGTTGCTCAAATCTATGGGTGGAAAGTAGCTTACCGCGAGGGTGCTACTCTTGCCGGTTAGAGTGAATGTTAACGACATATTCCGAGCTGTACTGCTCGACTAGTACTGAATCAGAGCGGCGGGAAGTCAATCCTTAAATTTGGTGCCGATCGTCTGTAGAAAGCGTAGACACAGTTGTCCACAGTTGCTCTGATTGTACTGCTGATAAGACGTTCTATTGTATTCAATCTTCACAGCATCTTTATCCAGATATTGCACCAATTCCTTAGGCTGTCGAAGATTTCCAAAGCTGTCGAAATATACAGCTCGACACCCTCTCTTCGCATACGCCACCCAATGAGTCCCCGGCCCCTCGACGTTGTCCAAATTTACGATGCCGCTCTCGTTCCGACGTACTCCTCCGGCAGGTAGCGCATTGCGCATAAAAACACCCCTAAAAAATGGAATACGCATACGTTTTGCCAACTCCACCAATTGCGCATCGGTAGTTACGCCCACAGGCATTTTTATTTTCTTTTCGTTTCGATATTCCCTGTCCGCGCTTGTATGGCGCGAGATAAAGTCCGCGACCTTCCATGGAGCGATTATAACGTTGCATTTCCTGCAGCTGATGTTGCGCCGCCTTATTATTGTTTACGGCCTTGGCGATCCCCACCGCTCCACCGGCTGTGATCCGAGAACACCTAGCAACGGAAGAAGTGGTTATATACCACCCCGTTTTGCCACCGGAAGAATCCGCTTTTGCGGTGCTCTCTTTGCAGTCCTTTTGCGAGTTTTTGTTTTCATCCCCATTCCGATTTTCGTCTTCGCCTTCATAGCTGCCCAAACAGCTGTAGCAGCGCCTCTTTCGCCCAGAGTCGAGTCTCGCGCAACGATGCGTTTTCGCGCTTTGTCAGCGAGTACGTTATCTGCCGCGTGCCTTTCGCTGAGGTCGTTGCTACGCGAATACGCTATATCGTGTTCGCGACACGCTGCGTCCAACGGATTGATACCTTGATCGCCTCTAGCCAATCGCTTTGCCAGACGAGTTCCTGGACCGCAAAACTGATATCCCGGGATATGTAAGTCGACAGGTAGCGCGTTTATCGCCCGATTTAACAAACCACAACCTTTCTTTACTCTCGTCGACGACATTCGCCACAGTCTTTAATCAGTGGTGCTGGACCGTCGATATGCGTTCGCTGCCAAGGGCGATTATAATGTTCCAGACACCGGCGAGACTGCCGAACCTCGGAATCGGCTTTTATATGCTCGGGGAGTCTGTCCCACAACTGATCAATGTATCTACCAAACTCGCGCAGTAGAATAATCTTTGGTATATATTTCAACTGCTCAGAGGTTATGTCTCGAATATCGCAATTATCCGACAGAACGAGAAGCATTTTGAATACTGAGATGTTTTGCTTCGGCGCGGACCTATAAATATGGCGCGTCGCCGCTTCGATGTATCAAAAATCATTTTCGCGGTTCGCAGCGAGGATGCGATTCGTGCGGCAACCTGCGACGATACGCGTGACAAATTTTGACGATAAATCGTAAATGATGTCCTCGAAAACAAGGCGCAGACATGGTAGCATGCTGCCAAACACCATACGCTGCCTCATTTGCGGTCCATCAAATTGTGGAAAGACCAACGTGCTGGTGAGCTTGTTGGAAAGTCCTCACGGCGTCCGCTTCGAGAACGTGTACGTGTATTCGAAATCGTTGCAACAGCCGAAATATCAGTATTTGGAGAATTTATTGACTCCGATAGATAAAATTGGCTACTTCACATTTTCGAATAACAGTGACGTCATCCCATCGAGCGAATCGCTTCCGAATTCCATTTTTATCTTTGATGACGTGGCATGTGACAAGCAAGATACGATAAGGGAATACTTAGCAATGGGGCGCCACTCGAACGTTGACTGCTTCTATCTCTGTCAGACATATGCAAAGATTCCCAAACATCTTATACGCGACAATGCGAATCTGCTGATTCTGTTTAAACAGGATGGCACCAACTTGAAACACGTGTACAACGATCACGTAAACACTGATATGTCTTACGAAGATTTCTGCGCTTTGTGTCGTAATTGTTGGCAGCTGGAGTATGGTTTTGCGGTAATATACAAGGATAGTGCGATGTCCAATGGACGTTATAGAAAGGGATTTAACGAGTTTGCCGTACCGTGAGATGGCCAATCATTGTCAACACATCGGCGGGAAAGCAACGTCTACGGTACAACAATGATCAATAGTCGGGAGATTAAGGATCGCTAGAGAGTAGCGAAGGTAATTGCACAAACCAGCGAATCGATTCGCAAGAAACATCAGGCTTTGAAGACTGGAAAGATGGAGGAAGATATTGCGTTGGAAAGATACTTTAAACCTCTTGTCGAACTCATAAAACATATTGTGGAAAATACCGCAGCGGCAGAAGATGACATATCACCGCTGATAAGCACAAGCTTTGGAGGAAATGAAACATTAACGCCTAAAACAAAAACCCGGCCGAAATGGAACACATCGCGTAAGGCAAAGAGGAAACCACACACATCATCGGATTATTCATTCATAACCTCCAAACCATTTCAATCGAAGCGAAAACGGCAGAATGTCGCATCAAACGAGTCCCCGGTTCCTCCCACGCCAATAAATACATTTCCCAGTGTACAATTGCTCACAACCAATGATGATGATGATGACGTTTCTGAAAGTACTCCCGATGAGTCGTTTGCAACATCTATTAGACAGCAACTTCAAACATCCGAGGGACAAGAAACGTTTCGCAACCATTTGGGCCCCCTGGGACAAAAATATATGGACGCAATCATAAGTAGAGATAAGGAAACTGTCACGGACACTGTGTATGGCGTATACTTTGGCGATAGTAGAATGATGCTTGGGGATAAGGCATTCGATATGGACAAAGCTGATATATAATCATCGATGGTGTAAAATACAGAGGAACGCCCGGCCTTTATGAACTGATTTTCAAGAGAATTCCCGACGATACTGTATACACCGGTGCCGATAAACAAAAATACAAAAGTATACTGCTGGCGACGAATGCCTACAGACGTGGTCATTCTGCTCAAAATCCCATATTAGGAAACAAGGGATACAAGTACAAACATGTAATTGCACCGCTACTCCCTCGTGTATCAACCAATAAAGCAGGAAAAGGTCTAACGGCGCCGCGAGTCATGGTGGTAAATGATAACAAGATCGATTACATGCGCTGGGACGATCCCAACGAGCTTGTGGATCGATACCGTTTGCTGGAAGCGTCGCGTCAGGCGGGCAACAACTCGCACGACAATGAAATTCTGTCGATTGTGGAGGAACTCTACGAGGGAGGCTTCATTATAAATAAAACCGCGCACCGATGATGCGCACTGTATGCATCGAGATGCCGATCAACAAATTTGGAGTATCGCTCGAGAAAAGTGGCGCAGCTAGAATGGATTATTACAAATGGAACGGTTTGCTTCGAAATTATATGCGACACAACGCTCTTTGCGTGGCCGGTGCCGACTTTGATGCAAAAGCACGCAAGATACGACGCGTAGCTCAACCGGTGGCTGATAGCGATGCCGCCAATAAACTATACGTGGAAAAGAGCATTAAACTTTTGAGAGAGCAGCAGGAAGAATTAGAGAGGAAGCTGATCATATTTAAGAGAGAGATGCTGGCGCTGCAAAACAGCGTTCAAAAGATATCGCAGGCGTCGAATTCTATCCCGCAGCAGCGCTGCGAAGGAGAATCATGCGAAACGGCTGAACTTGTTACCGGAGCGATGGGACGCACATAATGCGCGTACACGATAATTATCGCATCATTCGTGTCAAAGACACCTCTGCGATCAAACATGCAACCATCATCGAAATCCAAGAGTAAAGAAATCCATGGCCACAAGAAGCGGCAACTCGTCGAGGAATTGCATGCTCCAGCTCGAAGACATTTCCCGCGGAAGCGAGTCATAGTGCACGGATACGATGATCTGTAGCAAACTGATGTAGAAATGCGCCCATACTCGCGATTCAACCAAGGTCACCACTACATACTCACCGTCATCGATGTGCTGAGCAAGTATGCATGGGCGGTACCGCTCAAGACTAAAAGTGGCGCTGAGGTGACTAAAGCGTTGCAAAGATATTTAAAGATCGATACCCGAAAAATTTGCAAACCGATCAAGGAAAAGAATTTTACAACGCTGATGTGCAGAAACTCTTGACAAAGCATGACATTAATCATTATTCGACGTATTCGGTGATGAAGGCCTTCGTCGTAGAAAGTTTCAATCGAACTTTGAAGAACAATATGTGGAAAATGTTTACGCTCAATGGAACCTACAGATGGACCGATGTGCTACCGCGTCTACTTGCAGAGTATAACGCGCGAAAACATAGAACCATCAGAATGCGTCCTTGCGATGTTACCCCAGCGATCGCCGATAAGCTGCTGGCCACCGTATACAACAACATTGATCTCCATGTGCAAACACTGCGCGTAGTCGTCGAAAGTTATCGTCCTGGCTATGACGTTGGTCTTGACGCCTTTCGCCTTTTTCGTATCTTTTTTACCGTTTACGCGGAGTGCATACATTTTCGCTCTAAGACCTACGAATTCGGTCAATATCGCACCGTTATTTTCGTCCTTCATCAGCCCTGGAACCTTCTTATTTAAGCGCGACATATTATATGGATTGTCGATGGGATAATCGGATGTGTCAAATCTATCGATATTGTGTTTCATGGTCTCGTAGATATCTTCGCATTTAATGTGATAAATGAGACTGTCTGTGTCGGTGTATAGAATTTTACAATTTTGAGCGTGCAGGGGAGACATGTGCTCGTGGTGAAATTCATACAAACAAATTTTTGATACGTCCAGAATGCACATACCCACGTATATCGGTTTGTTGAATTTTACCTCGAGTTTTCGCAATTCAACAGCTATTAAATTTTCCGAAAAACGCGTCTGCTGTGGAAATTCGGTTTCGCAATCATTGCCTCCGCGCCATATCGCACTTCCCAATGTGTTAAAAGTTTTACATCCACATGATTTCGCACATTTTCCATAGTTTTACCGAATACCGCGTTGTTCGTCAATTTGTATAAATTTTAATTAAAATCATTGGTCGCGCTTGTTCTAAACCGTGTATTGAGTTCGGTGTAATCGCGGAGCCAGGGGGATTGAGCGAATTGAAGCACGCGGTGTATCTTTGTAATACGAAGACCGTGACGCGTGCACTGCTGCAGATTGCGATAATGGATAACGTAACGCTGCTTATCGTATACCGTCGCGAGTAACTTGTCCTGTTTGCTGCCAGGTGGTTTGCCACGCGTCGGGCAGAAAGGTAGATCGGCATGCGCGTCGTGCAGACATTGCGGATATTCCAGATCTACCTCGAGAATGTATCCCATGGGCGAATCGACAGCGATCGAAGACACGTTAAAATTTGCAACATCTTCGATCCATTGAAATTTGGCGTACGGCAGGGGTTGACACATTGCCCATCCATACAAATTATTTACGTCAAAGTACATCAAGTACGATGATTGTTCCGTGGCGTCGTAAGATGACATGTACTTGTTATTTGCATGTGCGTATCTTCCGGAACATTGACTTAAACCACCGCGTATACCGCGTTCGACAAACATGACCATATCGACGTCCGTGAGCAATTCGAATGTAATTTTGGTATGTTTTAGCATGGCATCCCACGTGAAACCAGGTAAAGTATAATAATGTGCCGAATCTAATCCGTAACTCTTGATGCACCTTTCGCAAAAATTTTCAAAAATATCTGCCAACAACAAGACATCTGTTTTCAAATACAAATCGCTGTATTCGCCCAAGGTTCTAATGTCGAAACGCTGCCAGACAGTCTCGGAGAGCGCGTAATCGCGCTCGGAGACTGACTCGCCCGTTAACGAACTGTGGAATGTATCGCGCGGCGGTAAGCATGGGTCCTGCAGCTTGTTCGCGCAATCAAGGTATTCATATGGAAATACACCCTTTCGCGTCAATAAATTGAAATCCTCGGTGGATAATGTTTCAAATTTGGATCGTAAAATTTTTAATTTATCTGTGCTAAGAAAAGATGCTAATTTGTCGAGACTGGTATTGAGAAATTTGTACGAATCGATGAATCGCAATTTAATACAATTTCGCGAGTCTGATTCAGCCGTATCTTCGACATTTTTTGTGAATGAAATATATTTTTCTTTAGTAATGGGTAATACATCAACGTGACCTTCAAAAGCGGTAGCTATTTTCTCGATAATAAAATGTGAATCGTAGCCGGATAAATTATGAAAAACGATGGGGATGTAAAACGCATTTTTATAATTTAAATTGCACTCCGAATGTGCCGGGCCTCTAAACCGTCCGGATAGATGGCAATGATCGCGAACTCGTATATCGCTAGCCTCGAATGGCTCTTCGCAAATATGGCAATCTGTTGTATTGCGAAATGTCGTCCACTGTTCGCTAGTTAAATCCAACATGGGAACATTACTGGTCAGGACGGGTTTGGCAAAGTCTGCAAAATTTTTCAGTTCTTCGACGAACCATGAAACACAATCCGCGTCGCGGCGACATCGATACATCGATAGCGATGTATCGTACGAACAATGCATATAATATGCTATGCTGTGCACTTTATGGTGCTGGTACGTGTGTAATTTATTATTACCCCTCCGATTGTCCTCCGTTTTCTCGATGATGCACTCGAGATTTGCGTACACCACGAAGGGGAGCCGCTCCTTTCTGTCGTGATTGCCGAATTTGAGCAAGTTGTTGCCTTCGCTGGGCAGCAGAATGGCGCAGTCGTTCATCTTACTGCAGTTCAGCGAATGAAGCTCCAACTTCTCGGCAGATCCGAAGTAGTGCATGCATCTGTAAACCCAAAATTTTTTTTTATTTAATTTGTTTCGCGAGACATTTCAACATTTCATATGTTTATATACGTACCGATCGCAGATGAATTTCTTTCCATTGTGTCTGCTCAATTGCATTCCCACCAGCCTGGACAAGTTCTTGATTAGCACAAAGTGCCCTACATCATCGAGCTCTTGATTCGGCGTGTAGAGCAGGTTGACATGCCGATCCCTCTTTTGGCTGGTGAGGCGCAGTGGGTAGACTGTCGACCCTTTCTTCTCCTCCAAGCTGTACACGTTGATGGAGACGTTGTTCAGCCGTACAAACTTCCCAATCTGCTCCAGACACATGGGAAATTCAATGCCCTGGAGATTTAATATGGAAACATATTCGGGGTATGAACTAGAGCGGCGACCACTGCCCACGCGAAACAGGCGTTGTCCGGGGATTGCACGCTAATCGTCGCTTTCTTCAGCGATATTTCCCGTGGCAACTTGTATTGACACCCCGCGCGCAGCGGATTGTACTTGTTGACATTGACGGTCAGATTCAGGATTCTCGTCAATGCCCATCCACTGTCGCGTTCCTGGAACTCTTCCAGGGATGCCAGGGTTGGTTCGATGACGCATCGTTGGTACCACTCCTACAGATCGGATGTACCGAAGAGTTCGCAGTTTCGGGTATTGATGCTTTTACAAGCATGCTTGTCACCTGCCACAAATTCGCCGTTGAACACCGTGTTCACTTTGAAGTTTCGATGTTTCCTCAAAGGACCCCGCACATGCTCCAACACAATGGCCGCCGCATCCTGGAGGAAGTTGCGCGGTTCGATGTAATTCGAATTTAGCACGGCATCAGTTAATACGCGGCTATCGAACGCAGTGTTTATTTCGCGCCATAAAAGTCCCGTGCTCGAATGTCCGGCACCTTCGCGCACGAAACGTCCGCGCAACGAATATTTCAGTCCTTCGAGCTGCGTCATTCGAGCAACTAACGATTGTCGAACACCGATCGATAATCGAGGACATGTTCTTCCAAAAATTCGATACACTCGTTGCACCGTTCTTCCCACGCGAGGTATTCTTCGCGTGAAATCAATCGTGCAGATTGATCTCGCAGTTGGCGTTCCACTTGCGCGAATTTTTCCATGATCGTAAATGGAATGTAAATGTAATGTATTATCCGCGTAATGTGTTACAACGATTTGAGGCTTTGTACAGATTAGAGCATGCTTTTATGGTTGGTACCACGATTTGGTATCTCTGTCTAACTGTTTCGATGTTCCCCTCCCTCGAATGCATTGCATGCAAAAAACGATGATCGGTCCCAACATTGTTCGATGCAGTTTCTGCTGATATCGCATAATTCTTTCAATGATTCACGCGTATGACGTATTAGCGCGCAAGATCACCCGACACAGTTTCTGCTGACGCCGCATAATTCTAAGATTCGATGTTCCCAAAAGTATTATATTACATTCAGCATGTGTCGAGACTTTTATTCCGGTAAGATTGAAAAACATTACGAAAAAATTGGTGGCTTTAGAATAAAATGTTGTGGTGGGGGAAGCAATTGCGTCTCTATTTAAGCCGTCTCTATTTAAGCCGGCTCCCAGACGTTATTCCATCAATCGCTCTGTAGCCTCAGTGACTTTGATGGACCAGGCAGCGCTACAAAAATTGATCGATACCATTAATGAAATATTCGCTGGGAGCCCAGATTATTTCGTTTCAATCATGCGAGATGATGGTATAGCTCCATGTGGGGAGAATATTTATTATGACAGGTAAGACTTATTTTCACATATTCTCACAATTTTTTATGTTTATTCCTGATACGAGCGGACAATTTCATAGCTTTGATTGTTCTCTTAGTCCGCGCCGAGGATCCTGTATCATGGTCAGAAGATACGCATTAACATCCGTGGGTAGCAAGTATTTGGAAATTGGAATCAACGTAGGACCTATGGCCGATGTAGAAGTTCTTCTCGGTGACAATCATTGGAATCATCTCATATTACCATGGCATACATGGAATCTGCTAGTCGACAGCCATTCATCCATCGAAGAACGTGCACAATTGTCTAAACCTGACTCCATGCAGATTGATGAGTTAATATTGGAATTTGTTCGGATCTTTGATCCACCGATTGTAAAGATGACACTATGTGATAATACACTGTATTTCAAACCGAATACAGTATCATTTTTATGTAATCTTGAGCCATGTGTAAGCTATGTGTATCCGCGGTTGCATCAAACTGCGGAAGATGTGAAAGTAAAATTTGAATGTTTTGTTAACGTGTTGCAACAGAGCGGTGTTGCCTGCGAAACATTAGATACGCGTCGTGCTGCTAAAATCATACGTGCTAGCGAATATTACGACGAGGATTATCTCGTAAATTGCGAACTGGTAGCATGTGCCATCAGTGATATTCTGGCTGATGCTCGTAGGAAGAAAAAATGTTAAATTATTATTATTCTATTTTATGTAACAATATATACATATTTCTTAAACGTATATTATGTCTCTATTTTATTTACCCTCCTTCTCTCCTCACCACATACTTTTAAGATTCGACGATTTAAAATTATTATATTTCGTTCATGCGTTCTTCGCGCCGTTCTTCACGCCGCCAAATGGTAGGTATCATCTCGCGCAGTAGTCCCAGGGGAGTCAAATTACACGCGTAATCGCGCGATACGCTGCGACGCTAAGATTGAAAAAACATTTTGAAATACTGTTAGCTTTAGAATGCATGCGATTGTACCACTGTCTCTTTCCCTCCCCTGAATTTAGCTTTAAAATAACTGTGCTTGTGCCGTCTCTCTCTCTTTCCCCGAATATGTGATTTGTAAAACGTCGATCTTTCTCGACATCGCTCGATACAATTTCTGATAAAAATTATTATTTCTCTGCTGCATATTGGTTCGCTAAATCGGTGTAGGTCAGGGGTGAAAAAATTTTCGGGGGTGGGCCAAGGTCGTTCCCTCCCTCGGTTAGGTATGAAAAAATTTCTGCTGTGGGTCAGTCCCCCCTCTGAAAAAATTTTTGACGGTAGGCCAAGTCTGGAGAGGGCTCCGCGGCCGCTCGACCTGGACTGATCCCCTCCACGATTATGGCTTCCCCCACTCCGCGGCTCGTGCGCGCGCAACCAGTCTTCCACTCCCCGCTGTCCCCGCGCCTAAAGTCCCCCCCACCCCTCTCCCCCGCGCACCGCCACTTCCACCCGCTCCCGCGCTCCCCTCAGAGGACCTGGGTTAGAACTCTCCTTGCTATATTACTCTCGTCGATACCTACCATCGTACATGGAACTGTCCTTATTGATGACTACGAAGTCGTATCGTCGTCTCCAACAACGCCTCAAACGTCATGTCCGTGTTCACGTGATCGTTGTACACGCGACGCAAGTTCGTCCCATTCTGTTTGAACAGCACGAGAAAATTCATGTTGTCTCTGATCAAGTGTTTCGGTATTCTCGCGTACGATTGACACAGGTAACAGCAATCCACGCTCGCGTGCCTTCCCATGGAGAAGTATTCGCGGATCGCGGCCTTGTTGCGATTCCCTACCGAGTAGGGAAAGTATCCGAGTCCACCGACTCGCGATAACATTCGCTGCAGGTACCGATACTTTGGCTGTCGCAACGTTTTCGAGTACACGTACATGTTCTCGAAACGCAAACCGTTCGGACTCTCCAGCAGGGTGAGAAGCACGTTCGTTTTTCCACATCCGGACGGACCGCAGATTACGGCTCGCACGCTGTTCGGCAACAACGAACCGTGTCTGCGCGATCGACTTTTATCCCACGCCGAATCATCCAACGTTCTGTTCACGGTCACGCGAATAGCGTTCGGTTGTTTCGCGAATCGCATGCTCTCTCTCCCTCTCTCTCCTCGCAAGCACGTAACGCCACTGCTATTTATACCTGCGACACTTGTCGAGCGAATCAGAATCGTAGCGCTCCTTGAACCGATCGCTAGCGAAGAACCGTGGAATTACGACTGTCCTCGCATCTCCGTGTATCTCCATTTTCACATGTATGGTTGTGGTAACGCATAGACCAACGAAGAAGAAGAAGGCAGGATCGGGACTCGTGAACGATATTATAAACCGCTTACCGTTCGAACTACACATTCCGGGATATCAGTTCTGCGGACCGGGGACGCGTTTGCTGAAGCGATTGGCTCGTGGCGATGAAGGTGTGAATCCACTGGACGCAGCGTGTCGGGAGCACGACGTCGCGTACTCTCGTCGAAAAGATTTGGAGGGACGACACGAGGCGGATCGTGCGTTAGCCGAACGAGCGTGAGAACGAGTGTTCGCGAACGACGCGACCTTTGGCGAAAAAGCCGCAGCGACTGGAGTGTGGGCCACGATGAAAGCTAAGACTAAACTCGGTATGGATATAAGAAGAAGAAGAAGGACTACGAGAAGGAAACGCAAATCCAGAGGACAACGGTTGCGACAGCACCGTGTCCTACCGGTAGCAAACCGCGGGGGCTTTCTTCCGCTTTTACCGCTCGTGCTGCCCGCTTTGTCGGCTATCGGAGCATTGGCCGGTGGAGCTGCTGGTATCGCCAAAGCGGTTAAAGACGCGAAGGCCTCGCGAAAACAGCTGGAAGAACGATGCTTCATAATCGGGCGATGGAAGGGCGAGGAATGTATCTGGCACCGTACAAACGTGGGACCGGCATGAACCTGAGAAGACGACCGAGGAAAAAAAAATTCCGTTCGACCGGGCTTGCGGCGATAACGCGACATCTGCTACTACAACAACAATAACCTATGACGAATCTGCAATTAGAACGCGAGTGCGTCGACGTACCGTTCTTTCGCGGAGTGTTTATGCGTGATACGCTCCCCGCGCACATACGACCAAACGAATGCGGTATCGCGAATCTTGATGAGAATCGCGGCGAAGGCACTCACTGGATATGCGAAACGCGGACCGCATGTACAGTATTTCGACAGTTTTGGGAATTTGCGACCGCCCGCGGAACTGATCGATTATTTCGGACAGTGAACGAAAACTATGACCACGATCAAGTACAATCACGATCGCTTTCGAAGTTTCGAAGAGATGAATTGTGGCGACTTGTGCGTACAATTTCTGCGACAAAAAGCTTTGGAATTTTGGCCTCGACACTACCCAAAATAAATTGACTCGCAATCGTACGTCCGAGACACTTTCACTCTCTCAGTCTCACTAGCGTAACCTACAGCGGTGGTGGGTTCGGAGCACCGTGCTCACGGTCAATTATTTTCCACCGCTAGATTTGAGCGACGGGCAGTACGAACTAGGACTCGCCGACTTGGAGACGTTTCACATGATACCGAACATCGACTCGAGTAACGATACATTCTACTTTGTCGCGAACAAGAACGCCGCGATCTCCAGCGTTGATGTCACTCGCGACCATGGTTACTACGAATTAGACGCTATCGCCAAGTACCTGAAGCAACGATTACTCGAGCGATATCCTCGAAGACGCGATAACAACGAGAACGACGACGACGATGATAATAAGTATCCACTAGTGCTACGAGCTAACAACAACACCATGAAAAGCGAACTGTACTGCTCGTTCTTTGTAGACTTTACGAAACCGAACAATGTGGGTTTGTTGCTGGGATTTTCGCCGAATCATGTCTTACCGCCGAGAATCTGGCACGAGTCCAACGAACCCGTGAGCATTGTAACTATTAACATGATCAGAGTAACGTGTAACGTCACTACCGGTCCGTACAGCAACGATAAACCTGTACACACGATTCATGAATTTTCTCCTCGCGTGCCCCCGGGATATAAGATACCGGAAACTCCGCGACACGTCATTTACCTGCCGATCGTTGCACGAGCGATACACGATCTAACGGTACGCATCGTCGATCAATACGATCGCCCTATAGATTTTCGCGGAGAGGAAATAACGATTCGCTTACACGTGCAACGGCGTTCGCGCGATAAGATAACGTGAACGCACGTGAGTGTATAGCATGTTGGTGTTCGATCACACGTACGACTCATCGTTCACCGTCGCCGCTGCTTCTCTGATCTCCGCAACGCAGTATCGTCAAAACAAAACACCTCTGCAACCACAGCCAACGACAACAGGTGCACTAATAAAGACGGGAAGCGGAACGGGAACAAGAAGAAAAAGAAGAAGAAGCTGCAAATCGTTGACTCATCGAAACGCACGTTTCCTACGAGCCCTGGGATTCATCGTAACATACTAACATATCACTTATATATATACACGTCTAACACAATGTCTACCATACTGGACGTGACGAGTACGTCGAATTTCGACGATCGTATCACAAAGATCGAGGTGCACGGTTATAATCCGTACGCCAACACGACGTACGACAATAACGATGAGATACGAATACCTATTCAGCAACAAGATCTGTACATGCTCCCGTGCGAAAGTTATCTCTACATCGAAGGACGTCTCTCTTTGATGACCGCCTCGACGACTACCGCGGACGTAAAAGCTGCTGCGAGAGTTTTTCTGGACAACAATTGTGTCGCGTTCATGTTCGACGAGGTTCGATACGAATTGAATGGCGTGGAGATCTATCGTTCTAGAAATCCGGGAATCACAACCACGCTGAAACATTACGCGTCATTGTCTGTCGAGAGGAGCAAAGTGCTAATGAACGCCGGTTGGGACCATACCATCGCACACGACAAAGACATTTTTAATAGCCCGGCGTTCAATTTCTACGTGCCCATGGACGCGTTACTAGGATTCTGCGAAGATTACAAGCGTATCGTGATGAACAAGCGACACGAGTTGACACTGATTCGTGCGCGAGTTAATACGAACGCGATATACGCGGTCGCCCTAAACCTCGCGATAATACCGAAACTCACAATCACCAAGATACAATGGCGTATGCCACACGTCGTGCTAGAAGACACGAACAAAATATCGATGCTACGTTTCCTGCAAAGTGATCGACCGATCGCGATGAGTTTCCGATCGTGGGAACTGCAAGAGTATCTGTTACTGCAAACGACTACGAAACGCACATGGACCGTGAAAGCATCGTCGCAGATCGAGAAACCGCGATATGTGATATTCGCTACGCAAACCGATCGAACGAATAATCCCTTCAGAAGCGCGAGCAACTTCGACCCGAATAATCTTATAAACGTTCGACTGCACCTCAGTTCCGAGACGTATCCGTACGACGACATGAACCTTGATTTCGCTAAATCTAAATACGCGCTCCTGTACGATATGTACGCGAAATTTAAACCTTCGTACTACGGTCACGGCGAACCGTTGCTGAACACGTTCGATTTCTTGCGATGTGCTCCTATCACGATCATAGATTGCTCTCGACAGAACGAGTCCGTGAAGAGCGCAACGGTGGACGTTCGAATCGATTTCAAGTGTAGAGATAACGTACCTGCTAATACAACCGCATATTGCTTACTCATACACGATCGTATAGTCCAATACAGTCCTTTGACAAACGTGGTGCGGAAAATCACGTGATGCTAAAAACGACGACAACTACTAGGACGATGATGATCGTAAAAACGCCAGTCGCTATTTTGACACCGCCGCTGCTACATACTACTGCCTAATAATGTTATTCGTCGTTCTCGACCTACAAGGCTTTAAGACCGAACGTAATACATTAGTCGCTAAGGAACTCGCGATTCTCGCAAACAATCGCGACACAGAAACGACGATTTGTCATTGGTTTTTCGAACCGCCGTACTCCTACGCTCGCCTCTCATCGTTCGAGAAGCGTCAAGCCACCTGGCTCACGGCGCATCATCACGGGCTTCGCTGGTCCGACGGCTGGGTGCCGTACCACAGACTTCCTGAAATGCTCACCCGCGAGCTCGCAACCGTCGATGCGGTGTTCGTGAAGGGAGCGGAGAAGAAGGCTTGGTTGCTACAACTACTCCTACGAAAAGACGTACACAACGTAGATATCGTTGAGATGTACGAGAAGAAGAAGAACGACTACGACGATGACGACGACAACGATGACGACAACGACGATGATGACGACAACGGCACCGACTGATTATTATTGTGGAATCGTACCTCCTGCCACGGTTGTTCCTAACCTAAAATCAATGCCTGCAAAGAACACTGTACGATGCGCTTTCCACAATGGTGTCGGTTGTGTGTGCGCACTGGAAAACGTTCAGAAAATTTGGAATTATATGCACTGTGGAATCTACACTTTCTTTTATCTTCTATATTATATATATATATATATAAAATATATAATATATATATATATTATAATATAATATATATATATATTATATTCCTTATAGCTTACATATTTTATGGACATTTAATGCATAAATAAACAAAATATTTTTTATGAAAATATGTTAAGGATTTGATTTTAACACTCCTCCTCCTCCTACTCCTACTCTTCCTTCTCCTCTTGCAACGACGATGGCTACCACACCCTCCACCAACATACTGTACATGTATGATTGCAACCCGCTATAAAAGAGGTACCGATCGGTTTTGCGGACCACATTACATCGCGTACGTTCGTGCATACACAGTTAGTAACCGCAACCGGTCAGAAGACTTAGCTGTAGTGCTTATTCAAAATGTTTAACTGACATTTCAACGATGCTTCCTACATGGTAGAAAACCACCTCAACCGCTGCAACGATACAGCTTTTCCTGCTAAACAGCGTCGGCCGAATCTTAGGTACATTATATACGTCTGCATACTTTTCGATTTACACGAAACCGTTCGAATCATCAACTCTGTGCGTGTGTTTCTTACAGCGATACATCTACAACATCGCTCAAGAAAGCCGTCATACGAATCATGAGACGTGATTATCCATTGACATTGATCACATACAAACGCATCGCAATTGGAATTCGTATCGATCAGGATTCGTGTCGCGTTGAAATCGCGATAGTCGATAGCAAATCCAACGAACATTGTTTCCCCATGACTACGTGGAAACTTCTGCTGCAGCAAGAACCGGAGAATCTTCAACGTTTTCGTAACGACGCAACTCCATCGCATCAAGACCCCATCATCGTTGATCATTTACGAATCGACTTCACGCGAATCAACAGTCAACAAATTGCCAAAATATCGGATGGCAGTTCCATCATATACATGGCCGAAGCTACGAAACGCCAAATGTTCAAATACGATCGCTGCATCGATCATACGTTCTCGTGATTGTCAGAAATTCTAAACTCCGTAAGCAGCAAATACGCGTCCTTTGTCGCCATTATACGTGCCGCTACGGCACCGACCGCGGACTATGGAAAACTTATTTCCGGAAGCGAATACTTCGGGCCACATTCTTTGTTAGATTGTGAATTATTAGCGTTATGCTTGGATTCGATGATTGACGATGTTCGCAACGTACCATAATAATGTATACATGTCTATATATGATTTACCAATAAATACAACATTTTTTCATATGATTACCTGTATTGTTTGATACCTTCAACGATCCTTTCCTCTCCTATCCTCGCAGGATATCACTTATCGCAAAAACTAGTGTTCTTTCAATCTTCATTTCTTACACTAGGTAGGTTCCGATCTCGAAACATCTATACCTCTTATTACGCATTTCGAATAACATATATTCTATTGTATAGTTTCCTGCAATGTAACTGTACTCGCGCGCATCGATGCTGCGCATTATTCTCAGAAGTGAACCTTCCATCGTTACAGCTATATGTTTTTGGTACGGTGTTCACGCAATGGTCATGCGGGTTTGGACTTGCATCTTCTACGCTTCATACCTCATTATTCTCGGAAGTTAACCTTCTATCGTTACAGTTACATGTTTTTTGCGTGGTTATTACGCAATAACAAAATGCTGGTTTCAACTTGCATCTTCTACGCGACATACCGTCGTATGTTTTTTGATCGCCGACCGAGAGAGGAATAGAGGCAGAGAGATCTACGAAAATATCGTACCTCTCTCGCACTCCTTGTTCGAATAGCGCTGCTATCCCGGACGCGATCGCGCCTTCGGACGATACTTTAAAGCGCTTCGGTTCGCTTTGAATTTTCGTGGTTCACTGATATCGCGCACAAAGATGCTGCGCATTCTTCTCGGAAGTGGGTGCATGATCGCGCCTTCGGACGATAGTTAGAAGCGCGGCGGTTCGCTTTGAATTTTCGCGGTTCAGAGATAGCACGCACCGATGCTGCGCATTATTCTCGGAAGTGTACCTTTCATCGTTATATGTTTTAATGCAGGTTTCGATTTGCATCTTCTACGCGTCGTACCTCCTTATTCGCGGAAGTTGACCTTCGACTATTATATGTTTGTGGTGTGGTTATTACGCGGCAGCCATGCAGGTTTCGACTTACATCTTCTACGCGTAACACCTTTCGTGGTTCAGAAATATCGCGCGCAAAGATGCTGCGCATTATTCTCGGACGTTGACCTTCGAGCATTATATGTTTTTGGCGTAGTTATTACGCAATAGCCATGTAGGTTTCGACTTGCATCTTCTACGCGTCATACCTCATTATTCTCGGAAGTTGACCTTCGACTATTGTATGTTTTTGGCGTGGTTATTACGCAATAGCCATGCAGGATTCGACTTGCAGCTTCTACGCGTAATACCTCAGCATGTTTTGACCACGGGCCGAGAGGATGAGTCATCGCCGGTGCCCCCCCCTGCGTGTGCGCGCGCGCGCGCGTGTGTGTGTGTGGAGAGAGAGAGAGAGAGAGAGAGAGAGAGAGAGAGAGAGAGAGAGAGAGAGCGAGAGCGAGAGTGTGTCTGTGTGGAGTGTGTGCTCGCGCGCGCGCGCGTTCCCCCTCCACCGGGTTCCTCCTCCACCGGTTCATTTCCACTTCGATGGGTCGCGTTCTCCCCAACCGTCTCCCCCTAGCGAACGGTGCGGTACCCCTCGCCCCGCTTCACCCCCTCGCAAACCATGATTTAGAAGCGGCCTTATACAGGGTGTCCGCGGGAAGACTGAACAGCTGGATATCTCCTAAAGTATTGGAGATAAAAAAATAAAAAAAATACGGAATCGCATGGTTCGAGGGGGCCAATTTATTAGCGCAGACGAATTTTTTCTTCGATTATTATTTTAAGAGATACGATGGTCAAGTTCGGTTTTTTAAATGGAACTATTTTTTTTCAGGAGGTCACTTGATAGTGCGTTCCAAGACAAATTTAATAAGCTATAATGTATGCACTTTATTTCCACTGGTTTTTAAGATATTGCGCTTGCAAATTTACTAATTTTCCTTGGAAGAAAACCCGCTGGAATAGCAAGGACCGGGAACGGTCTTGCTGGCGCCACGGGTGGCCTTGCCTATTGAAACAGATACCTACCTGCCAAAGGTCTACGCCGGGAATGGCAGGCCCAAAGGCTGGACAATTCTTTTCCGTCATAAATGCTACTTACGTAGGTACATCTGCGGTAGAGAGAAACGCACCGTTACTTTTATTTTGCACTTGCTCCTACGCTCGGATGGCCGGTTCTTTTGGGAGGGATGCAAGTTCGATTGGTTAGAGTTAGGAGGTGTGAAAGTTGCTAGACCAAATTTCAGCCATAGGGGGCAGATTGTATTAGGAACAATCGAATTTGCATCCCTCGCAAACGGCTGCTCTCTTGAGGAGAGCCTCTTCACAGCAAAACCTCTCCCTCCCCCCAATGCCCACCTGCTCTCGCACGGAATACGTCAACGCATGCTTCTGTTTTGATATTGGAGCTGGTGTTTATACTCGAGAGATAAAGGATCTGTGTGAATTTTTATGGAGGACCTCGCGTCGACAGCGGGCTACCCGTTTTCTTCTTGTGTCTCTCCACGAGGCGTATTGACGGTGGATTGTAGGAGCGTAGATGTTTGGATGCCAGTTATTGAATTCAGGAGACGATAGAAACACTTTATTACAAAACACACATACACTATAATATTAAAGTAAATCGTATTCCTCTCGGGCAGGAGTACTGATAATGATCGAACTTGCGCCCTACTTCGCGCAGACCGATCACACGGAGGGTACTCGAGTCACACACTGCACATATGATACAGGATGAATCTGGAGCTACGCCCGTCGAAGGATGCGGCCTGGTACCCCGTGACGAGGACAAACCTTCAGCAGTGCCTCACCGAATTTTATGGCTTTTTCCGGAAAAAGGTATGAATCCTGAGCCGAACGTAGCGAATTGAGGTCGAGCCCCCGCAGTCGAGGGTGAAATATCCATTACAGCGTATTAAGAAATTCTTTTCTTCATCGCATCGAAAGGGACGTGACGCCAATGGATTCCTTATGTTTTTCTGATGAAAATCATACCAAATGTCATGCAAATCGGACTACTTTGACACAAGCTATTTATGCTCCTTATGTAAAAGTTGTCCTATTTACACGATATTTGGCATGATTTTCGTCGGAAAAATATGAGGAATCCTTCGGTGTCACGTCCCTTTCGATGCGATGAAGAAAAGAATTTCTTAATACGCTGTAATGGATATTTCACCCTCGACTGCGGGGGCTCGACCTCAATGCGCTACGTTCGGCTCAGGATTCATACCTTTTTCCGGAAAAAGCCATAAAATTCGGTGAGGCACTGCTGGGGGGTTGTCCTCGTCATGGGGTACCAGGCCGCATCCTTCGACGGGCGTAGCTCCAGATTCACCCTGTATCATATGTGCAGTGTGTGACTCGAGTACCCTCCGTGTAATCGGTCTGCGCGAAGTAGGGCGCAAGTTCGATCATTATCAGTACTCCTGCCCGAGAGGAATACGATTTATTTTAATATTATAGTGTATGTGTGTTTTGTAATAAAGTGTTTTTATCGTCTCCTGAATTCAATAACTGGCATCCAGACATCTACGCTCCTACAATCCACCGTCAATACGTCTCGTGGAGAGACACAAGAAGAAAACGGGTAGCCCGCTGTCGACGCGAGGTCCTCCCTAAAAATTCACACAGATCCTTTATCTCTCGAGTATAAACACCAGCTCCAATATCAAAACAGAAGCATGCGTTGACGTATTCCGTGCGAGAGCAGGTGGGCATTGGGGGAGAGGTGTTGCTGTGAAGAGGCCCTCCTCAAGAGAGCAGCCGTTTGCGAGGGATGCAAATCCGATTGGTCCTAATACAATCTGCCCCCTATGGCTGAAATTTGGTCTAGCAACTTTCACACCTCCTAACCCTAACCAATCAAACTTGCATCCCTCCCAAAAGAACCGGCCATCCGAGCGTAGGAGCAAGTGCAAAATAAAAGTAACGGTGCGCTTCTCGATACCGCAGATGTACCTACGTAAGTAGCATTTCTGACGGAAAAGAATTGTCCAGCCTTTGGGCCTGCCATTCCCGACGTAGACCTTTGGCAGGTAGGTATCTGTTTCAATAGGCAAGGCCACCCGTGGCGCCAGCAAGACCGTTCCCGGTCCTTGCTATTCCAGCGGGTTTTCTTCCAAGGAAAATCAGTAAATTTGCAAGCGCAATATCTTAAAAACCAGTGGAAATAAAGTTTATACATTATAGCTTATTGAATTTGTCTTGGAACGCACTATCAAGTGACCTCTTCAAAAAAAAAAATAGTTCCATTTAAAAAACCGAACTTGACCATCGTATCTTTTAAAATAATAATCGAAGAAAAAGTTCGTCTGCGCTAATAAATTGGCCCCCTCGAACCATGCGATTCCATATTTTTTTTATTTTTTTATCTCCAATACTTTAGGAGATATCCAGCTGTTCAGTCTTCCCGCGGACACCCTGTATATCTACTAACCATTTTCATAAAGAAGCAATGAAAAGCAGGAAACTTTAATATTTCAGTAGTGCATAATTCATTTCAAGCGACGAGCTTATCACTTTCGGTTTTCAGACGTCGAGAACCCGGGTGCGACTCTAGCCTACCTAATAACAAAATGTGGGGAGGATGATCGGCGAGTTTTTAACCGAGCAGAATACCCGAGCCTTTACCCGGGCAGTACTGTACTTTGTACGCTAAATACGTAATATGAAAATATTAATAGAGATGACAATTTAATGCAATTATAATAGTTTCATCAAAGTTCAATGTTTATCTTACTACTAGCTTAAAGTACCCGGCGTTGCCCGGGCTTCTTATATGTATCTCTACATACAGGGTCAGCATTTTATCTTGCGACCCGCGCTCGCGCGAACAGGTAAGATGGCAATAGCGCCTCATGGACGCATTCCACTACAATCATGCACCGGCCCGGCGTTCGGAGAGCTGCCAACGACTGCCGGACAGCAGTGATGCCCGAGCTTCGAGAATTTTAGGATTGTCTCTTTCAAATTAACGTCGCAAAGAGCCGTTGGGAATTTCCCGGCCCAGGTAATCGAACCGCGCGCTCTGCTGTTATGATCGGTTTACCACTCGCACCCCAGATTACTGTAATGAGGTTTGAAAACAATGTCGACTGGTCTCGTATCGGTCTCAGTTTCAAAAATTTTAGCTACGACAGGGTTGACCGCGGCGCTATACCCCTGTACGGAGAGATTTTTCGCCACCTTCATTAACGGAAGCCGGTATATGCGTGCCGTTGAGTAGCTAAAAGGTTAAAACATTCAGACACAAAAATTCACGTCCGATTAGTTACCCCTTACGCCCGATATATGCATGCACTGCATTAAGGATAAAATTATAAAAAAGAAAATCAGAACAATAGATTCTGAAGTCTACAGAACTAACACATAATTGAATAAAAATTTAATTTCTCAATTTATGGAAGTAATGATACCGAAACAACCAGCCTATTGTTTATCAACACCATGAATTTTAAAAGAAGCATTGAATACAGTATCAAATAAACAGTTTGCAAAAGCTTTTCACAACAATTATGGTTAAAAAATTGATAGAATAATTTTTCCTCATTTTTCGGCGCAAATTGCATTCCGATGTCTTTTATAGTTCAAAAGTTATACGAAAAAGGCCCCAAATTCTTCGACCCGGGCCGGGAAATTCCGAATAGCTCTTTGCGACGTTAATTTGAAAGAGACAATCCTAAAATTCTCGAAGCTCGAGCATCACTGCTGTCCGGCAGTCGTTGGCAGCTCTCCGAATGCCGCACAGTATAACGAGTATACATATAGGAAAACAAATTCAAAAATCAATTTTCCATCAAGATACTGTTATTTACATGTAATTGATATTTTAATCATATTTATATACAAAAAAATAATTTTTAACATAAAATAATTCATTAAAACATATTTTTGTACATAATAAAATTAAAACAAATAAAATATATACATTTTTAAATACATTTATACACAAAGAAATAATAAACACATGGAACACTTACAAAAAAATAAAATTAATTTTTTGAATAATTTGTACTGATAATAAAATTTAAATTATTCATTTTTATTATTGATCATCATCACTATCAGTTGAATCTGAAGGAATCGGAAGCTCAGCCTCTTTGACAACTAAATATTCTAGGACAGATTTGTCTAGTTTCTTCGTTTTAATGTGTGTATTCTTTCTTATGTGGGATAAATAAGGATCTGATGAAAGAAGTAGCATTTTCATCAAGTCTTTATTCGTATCGCAACGAGAGGTCTTTCGAGTATGGTGTTCTCTGAAGTACCTTACATCTTTATGCCTACCCTCTAATGCTTCCTCTGATAATTACCCTATAGGCGTAATAAAAAAAGAAATGATTTCGGGACCATGTACCAACAATTTATGGAGAGATATAGACATATAGAACCAAGAATAGTTTTTTAAATAAATATTTTTCGTTTTATTTACTAAAGTAGTAAATTTTGGAATGTTTATTTCTTTCCCGCATGAAATTATTTTTAGGATGATACTTAAATTAATAATCAATGACAGATCTATACCCGTGATTTCGCTGCTAAGTTCTGGATTTCCAAAAAACCTACGTGCTGTGTTGCCATCGTTGGTTGATCCGAATCCAGGTTTCGGTATGTCAACTAATAGGCCCATTTTTTCTTTGAATGCATTCTGCACTTTGCATTTAGTTTCAGCGAAAATTTTTTTCGCGGTCTCTCTTCTAACTTGCCAAGTTTTTACATTAAGCCTATACGCAATGTGTAGCAAGCATTCAAAGGATCGTATCCAGCAATGAAGAGTAGATAATCCAAGTTTATAAAATTCCACGTTAGGTGAAAGACTATTAACTAATTTACTGTTCATCATTTTAGGGGTAGCACGATATATATAACACGTTTGCGTGGAATTAGTTCCACTTACGACGTTGCATACACTGCCGTCAATCATTGTAAAGAACATACGGTATGAAACTTTCCAAGTGTTATCCTCAACAAGCATTGTGCTCGATTTTAAGTTATCAATTATGTGCTCCATTTTCGTTCGTTCAGATTCAACTAATGATGACGATTCTTTTGTAAATATGAATTTAAGTGGACGACAAAATAATGTCGATGAGGGTGTTTGATTTTCCCATAAAACCTTTTCATCTGCATCAATTACTCGCAAAGGGACAAAAGTAATGAGAAACAAATACTCATCTGTGTTGTGGGATTGGTTAAATCTCTGCTTATACTTACTATGCCCAGAGCTGCCATCAAATCCCCATTTACAAATCAATGTAACTGATCGAGAGGCGTTATATTCAATAATTTTAATTATTGAAATTATCGTCTTTTCCAGTATCTCCTGATAATTTACTTCTGCGTGAATTTCAGATGTAGAAATGCAGGATGGCAAAAGCTGCTTTTCCGTATTTTTTAGGGCATAGTAGGTAGGTAAAATATTCGGAGTGCAAGTATTCATAGTATTTCTCAGTATATTATACTTGCGAAAACTAAGACGTAAGTCCATATATTGCTGAATGATCAGCTGTAAGTGTTATATCTTTAGAAGCAAGTGTAGCAGCAAATACTAACTCGCTCGGTGATCGAACATCCCGAAGATCTGCCACCCTCCGCTTTTTCGTAGAAAACGATGCTTCATTAAAAGAAACTTGTGGTCTTCCACGCGGATTTCCACTAGGCCCATGTCTATCACACTTGCTTGATAAAAAACTGAGAATTTCAGTTGGCAATTTGATGCTTTTCATCAGCCAAGCTTTGTGTTTTTTCATAAATTTATTATAATCTCTACCATTTCTTTTGTACTTCCAAACAAATTAATCGACAAAATTTATGAATAATCTCCTTCATTTCATCTGATAAATCACCCAGATTAAAAACACTCAATACCTTTTGAGATAAAGCGGCACGTCTTTTTTCTTTTGCCGTGTTTCGCCATACGTCAAAGAGATCGTTATTACTTATCGATTCTAAAAAAAATAAAATCTCAAGAAAGGGCACTCGGGGGCAGATAAAATTTATACCAAATTAAAGCACGTAAAAAGAACTAATTATAGTAAAAACATGAAAGAACCGATTTGTTTCGTTTTTTTTTAATTCTCTCCAGAAGTTAGAAGATGCGACAAAAAAAGTAATAATTTGACTCACTGGTACTTACCCATATCGTTAAATGCGAGAATGTTTGATTAATGTAACGAAAAAAGGGTATATTTTACTTATTTTTTTTAAAAAAAGAAAGATAAGAACTTATAAATACACAAAAATACACTGGATAAATATTTCCTATGCGTGGTCTGCGGCAGCTTGCGTTTGGTTATTCGACTTTGAATGTTATTACTAACCTTAAATCTGTTATTTATGTTACTAAGGTACGATGTTCTTATGTCAGAGGACTGTTTACTATCAATTCCATGAAATGAAATATAAAATTTCAAAACTCAAATTTTTGCTTTTTGAACACGGTTCGTGACATTGTGCGCCGGGCCGGTGCATGGTTGTAGTGGAATGCGTCTACGAAGCGCTGTTGCCATTTGATCTGTTCGCGCGAGCGGGGGTTGCAAGATAAAATGCTGACCCTGTAGTATAAAATAAAGTGCCCGGTAAGCGTCTGTTTGTTCGCTAATTTGTACTAATATAATATTCATTAAAAGTTCATCTAGAAACGCATATGCTTTCCTTTTATTCTATAATAATGATAGGTCATTTAAAATTCAATTTAAGAAAACGTAGATTAGAAAGTATAGGATAAATGAGATTTTAAAAATTAAATTTTAACAATTTTTGTAAAACAGTTTCCTACTGCATACACGTTTCATAGAACTTGCTAATGTATCTCTACATAGTATATGTAAAATAAAGTCCCTGGTAGGCGTCTGGTTATTTATTCGAGCTAATCTCGAGAACCACTGAACGAATTGTGATGTTCTATGCCATAGAGCATTTTCGAGGAATACTTCACTAAAATTGTCACTGCTCGGCTTCCTTTTGTGATAGGTTAATGTTTCATACACCTGAACCTTCCTCAAGAAATGCTCTATAAAATGGTGAAAACCGCATCACAATTTGTACAGTGGTTCTCGAGATTAGCTCGAACCAACAACCAGACGCCTACCGGGGACTTTATTTTACATACACTATGTAGAGATACATTAGCAAGTTCTATGAAACGTGTATGCAGTATGAAACTGTTTTACAAAAATTGTTTAAATTTCATTTTTAAAATCTAATTCATCCTATACTTTCTAATCTACGTTTTCTTAAATTGAATTTTAAACGGGCTATCATTATTATAGAATAAAAGGAAAGCATATAAGTTTCTAGATGAACTTTTAATGAATTTTATATTAGTAAAAATCACGTACTAAATGTTCTCGATGTGATATTGACTATAAAAAGTCAATCGTTCAAAGAAGATTCCGCAAGATTACACTTTTTAATTTTTTAAATTTATATTTAATGAGCAACAATTCATACTGAAAAACGATACACGATTCTTCTATTTATGGTTTTACAATGAATTTGCATATTCACTAATGTAACAAAGTTTTCAGACACCTTTCCATAAACTTTCGGTTAAAGTTTAAAATGACTGTCAGTGTTGGGTAAGAGATACGAATATATATAGGGTGTTTCACTAGAGGTGGTAAACCTTTTAGAGGGTAATTCTACGGGCCAAAATAAGACGAAAGTGTAGAATTAGATTTTTTAATAACGCGCTTTGTTTTCGGGAAAATTGGCTTTCAATTTTAGTCAAATCGCATGCACCGAAGTACACTTTTAAGTGCCTAATTTCAGGTGTCCGCCTCCGACTGCTTTGATTTTCGTATATGTTTTACAGGACAGAAAAATAACAAATATGTTTTTTTATTTTGGCTCGTTTGTATTTTTGGGGGTGAAACCATTCCTCAAAGTTCATAAGAAGAGGTACTAAACTTCCTATTGTTAGTTTAAAGAATATTATAACATTGTATTGAATAAAACTTGATATAAATACTTGATATACGCAATATTATAATATTCCTTAAAGTAACAACAAGAACAAAATGAACTTTTGTACCTCTTCTTATGAACTTTGAAGGGTAGTTTCACCCCTTAAATATGCAAACGGGCCAAAATAGAAAAACACTTATTTGTTATTTTTCGGTCCTCTAAAATATATCTCAAAACAAAAGCAATCGGAGGCCTGCGGAAAGCGCCACGCCTACCCCTCAGACGCTAAAAAGTGTACTTCGATGCACGTGCATTTGAATAAAATTCAGCCAGTTTTCCCGAAAACGAAGGGCGATATTAAAACTTTTTATTCTATAATTTCTCTTATTTTAGCCTGTAGAATCACTCTTTAAAAGGTTTGACCACCTGTAGTAAAACACCTTGTATATAATTTCTTACAGATCTAATAAATTCGAAGCTGAAATCTCAATTTAAAAAGAATTCGTTTATATTGTTTTATAGGAATGATTAGTTCAAAAAATGTTTTTATTAAAAACGAAAGAAATAGATACTTCGAAATTTTAATAGAATTCAAGAAAGGAAATATGACAATAATAACGTTGAATTCAATGCACTGCTAATTTATTCTATTTGTATTGTGACACAGGCTATATCATGCTAATAAGTACCTATCTCTTATATTATCCATAAGTACATAACGTAAAACAGTACCTACATATTACTATTCTACAATAATTTATGTATTAGAGCATTAGGAACCTTAGAAAAAATCTGTATTTCAACTAATACGATCACCGTTTTTTAATTATCTACTACGTAATTATTAGACTATTTAAAATAACATTAAAGATTCAAAAGCTTTCAACAATTGTTGATAATAACAGAATTAGTAGTGTTTATTCATCTAAATAATAATGTAGATTTATCTTTGTGAGTAACTATTTATAAAAATTTAAATTACTATTTTTTACAATAATTCTTGAGAGTTGAGCTACAATATACATAGAAATAATATACTGCTAACAGTGCAAAACTATAAGCTCAACGAGACAAGAAAAATATAAGTATGTATTGCTCTAATTGTTGGTAACATTATACGAGAAATATAATTTTGGGATAAAAACGTATATATTATATTAGGCAAGTCTTTGCGTGGCATAGGCGTGTTTTCACGCGTTGCACCGTGCGATTTCCACCCTGTCCGTGGCAATGGAGTGTTTTTCAAGCCTATATTTTCTGGAAAACATCGAAAGTATTGTTTGAGAGTTCGCGAATGTTTGCTTTGAAAACAAATCGAGCTCGGAATTCCCTTTGTACTTCGCTTTTGCCACAATCGCTCTATCACTTGACAGTCGAGCCTGGAATGAATCATCTACTGACGAAAATTTAAATTTCTGCATTTTCTAATAGATCTTCGTACAAATATTACCAATGGATTGGTGAGGATTTCCTGATGAAAATGAGTTTAAATTCGACCTCCCTCCGATTATTCGTAATCATATATGATGTATATTACTTAGGTCTACGGAATTCAGAAGTGATTCTTATTACTAATTAAATATAATCCAAACGGGGTCATATTTGGACTCATTTTCATTAGAAAAACCTCGTCAATTTATTCGTGGTACTATTACGAAGATCCAATCACAAATATAGAAATTTAAATTCTCATCAGTGTAGGCATATGTACTTTCAAAGCGCGGGTCGAACTGGACAAAATTTCGTCGACAGTAGTGACTGCTCAAAATGGCCTGACCAACTTGAAACAATATCCCGCCCAACAATGCTACTCAGAGTGTTAAAAATATCATCACTACCCAACACTGATTATAGACTACATTTAATGAGAAACCTTATCGGTCTAACAAAACGCTTGATCTTTATTGCATACAGCTCAAGCGGAACTACGTACGTCCTTCTGTAAGAGTACTTATTTTAATTTGATACTTTAAATCGTTTACTATTCTACTGCAGATCCATAAGCACGGACATACACACGAATTCTCAGGGCTATTCTGATTCTTCAATTTTTTTTAAATTTTGTAATGATATTCGTAAGAAACTTATACGAGGTTTGCACGAGGATCGGATCACCAATTTTGCTTACAGTTTGTGCATGTTTCGTAAAATTATACATATTATCAAACGCGGCGAATGCACTACTTAAAATTTTGCGAGAAAATACATTACAAAGTTTCGCCTTCACCAGATTTTGTATATGCGTGCATACAGAGTGTTTCAATTAACTTTATCGCTTGAAATATTTCTGCTATATCTAAAATGTCATAAAAATATTTCACTTAAAGAAAGAAAGTTCACTTTCGTATCTCATTCATCACTCCCAACAGAATCAAACTATTGATACCACACGTCGGCCCCCAACCAACTATGCAAATTTTATAGGAAACATTCTTATGAAATTTTAAATATTTCTGTTATATTTATTTCAGAGGATAAAGTTAGATGAAACACCCTGTATACGGGGTGAGGCACGAAAAACAGAATACTTTATCTTTGTTAGAGATAGAGATAGAAGAAAATGTTATAGAGCGAAGTTGCACTATTAAAGGGGACAATTTGCTGGTAAAAATCAAATTCTCCTCCAATGCTATTTTAAATCATTGATGTTTTTTTAAACGTCACCATATATTTCTAACTTCATGGAATCGTAGTCCACTATGACTTCAAATGACCTTGGACTCAGAAGTTTAAGATCAAACAATGGAAAGTTTAATGCGTTAAATAATTTTGCTTAAATTAAATCAAATTGTTCAAAATAAGATTCAATAAGATTTTGAAGTGCCTTTTCAAGCATTTCCGATGTACTAACTAATGAATGCGCAAGCTCTAGTTATTCGCTTTTTATATTCACTGGCGTGGTCTGGCTGCTGGCACATCTTTCACATTAAAGTTTCCATTGTTGGATCTTAAATGTCTGAGTCCGACGTCATTTCAAGGTTATGGGGGGTCATGTATCATTGAATTTGTTTCGAAACAAGCTACGATGTTCAGAGTCAAAAATATATGGTGCTATTTAAAAAACATCGATGACCTTCAAATTAGTATATTTGCCCCCATGAACAGTCAAATTTTGCGCTATAACATTTTTTTATATCTCCAACTCTAACAGAGATACTTAGGTGTTCCATTTCTCGTGACGCACCCTGTATGAAAACGGGAGTAACTTAAATAATTAACCTTGGAAATAATTGAGAATTTGTAAAATTAGGGTAAGTGGAGGACGGTCGGCTCCCCTAATATATAATGGCTATGAAAATGAATACTGATATTATTTATTTTATAAGAATAAATCTACTATGTTCAGAATTTTATGCTGATTCAGAAAGACCGGTCAATATTTGCTGATAATCTGTTTGAAACTGAATTCATGACATCTGACCATCTCTCCTAAGGCCCTAGGAGAGATAGCTTTCGTCGTTAGGAGGGATGGTTCGCGTCTTTGGGAGAGATGACTCACATAATCATTCATGAAAAAATAACAAAGAAGAAATCAAAACTTATTTACAACTACAGGTTTATTGATATTTTATTTGGTTACGCTAAACAAGTAAAGAACACATCAAATAAAAAGTGAACAACCTACTGGCGATTAGCAAAGCAAATGAATACAAAAGTGAATAAATAAAGTAAATACACAAAAATAATAATAAAAAAATAATAAAAAATCCCCCTCCCCCAACATTGTAAATTTAATTGATAGAATAAAAGTTTAGGAAGTGAGTCATCTCTCGCTCAAAATTTGCAAGTAAGCCATCTATTCTAATCATAACTATGCCATCTCTCCTTTCTGCAAGGAGAGATAACACAATTGACTATAGTGGACAAAATGGAAACAATGGATTTTAACGAGTGGGCAGGTCTGGTGTAATTTAACGATTTTTAAAAAAAGGTACAAAAAAGAGCGCCAAGTATATAATCCCATAAAAAAGAATCCCATTTAAAATCATTGTTGTAAATTAATATAAATTTATTAATGTGTTATATTTAACTTTACAAAAGTAATGATATATACAAAAATTGCGCCAATTATCACAATGGCTATTTATACAAAGAAAAAATATATTAAATAATATTAAGCAAATATACTTTTATACAAATAAATATTTTAATACGATTCAAAATACTTGGCGCTGCTTCCCAAATTGGTGTTGCTAAACTGAATAAATATGTATAAATTATATTAAAATCTTTTTCTTTCTTTCTTGTCTCAGTGGTGTCTTGTCTTGTTTTATTTATTAAACAAGACAATTAACATTTTTTTGGTTTCGCAGCGCCAAGTATTTTGAATCGTATTAAAATATTTACTTGTATAAAAATATATCTTTTTAATATTATTTAATATATTTTTCTTTGTATAAATAGCCATTGTTGTAATTGGCGCAATTTTTGTATATATATATCATTACTTTTGTAAAGTTAAATATAGCACATTAATAAATTTATATTAATTTACGACAATGTTTTTAAATGGAATTCTTTTTTATGGGATTATATTCTTGGCACTCTTTTTTGTACCTTTTTTTTAAAAAAGGTAATTTTGTGTGGATTTCACACATTTTGTAGTGTTTATCTGATGACTGATGACTGGATAATTTTTTCACCCCCTCGGGTTTAATTTTTTTAACAATATATTATATTGTCATCCAAACTACGTACGCCTGCAAAGCTACAAGACAATTGGATTGGTGCAATTGGTTTAAATTTGAGTTTTCAGATATGAAGCAAACATACAAGAAGCAAACAGAGGATCGAACTGAATAAAATCGTTTAATTAATATAATACTATGTCACAATAAATTTTTTTCTCTGACGTAGATCACAATGCATCATCTTCTGCTTCGATTATCTGTAAATATATAAAAGCCACATTTTTTAGTTACAACATAACATAGAACTTATAGAAAAAGAGTGGACTTTTGCTACAGTAAGTGTAGAGACTACATAATGTGTCCGAAGGAGGTGAGAGCGTATGGCAGAAAGTCTTGTTGGAGGAAATTTAAATGCTAATGGTAATTTAGCGAAAATAAACTAAGAGATCTAATTATTTTTAACGTACAATTTATTGGTGTTGAAATAAAATTAATTTTGTATGTTTATTAGTGAATTGAAATATTGTTAATGGGAAACTAAGAAAATTAATGAATAGCGTGGGAACTGCTTTGGATTTTAATAAAGTATTACCCTGATAGCAATCTGCCTGCAGTCTGCCAGCAGATTGACAGCAGGGTCTGCCAGGAGAGCGCAGGATCTGCCGGCAGCTGCGGTGCAGCCTACGTTCGCATTCAGCTACGGTTTTGCCGGCAGACCCTGCTTGGCAGATCGACGGCAGATCCGCAGCAGGTCCTGCTGCCCGCCTGACACACAGGCGTTTGGTAACATGGCCAAATACTGCCGATCAGACGAAGTCTGCGGTCACTGCTCCGAAAAGGGGCATACCTTTTCCACTTGCAAGCAGAAGAAGCAAGCTCCGGTTTGCTCCAACTGCAAAGCGAGTGGAAAGAAGCACGACCATAGGTTGAAAGACAAGGCTTGCGCGTCCTATAAGGACGCCGTAACGCAAGTAGTTTCCCGCAATTCTTATGGTTAGAAGTAAGAACAAGCCACCTTCCCAGAGCATCCGGGTGCTGCAGCATAACATGCGGCGCGCCCAAGGAGTGCTTGACGAGGTGAACGTGCTTATGCGCGACAAAGGCTTTGCCGTGCTACTCGCGCAGGAGCTCTACGCAGCCAGCGGTCAAATCCGCGGGTTAGGGCAGGCGACCAAGACAATCTCAGGTGGCAACCCGGTGATGGCGGCAATTGCTGTCAGAAACCCAGGGATAACTGTCACGAAGGTCGCGAACCTCTGAGATACACACACAGCGTGCGTACACATAAGCGGACAGTTCGAAAGCTTTTACCTCGTAAGCCAGTACTTTCAATGCTCCGAAAGAATTGAACCAAGTCTGGCGCGATTGGAGAAGACACTTCGTGCGCTCCAACATACTCGAGTCGTGATCGCAGCCGACGTCAACGCGAAGTCCCCTATGTGGGGCGGACCAAAGACGGACGCAAGAGGCAGGAGACTCGAAGAGTTCATTGCCCGGCACGGCCTGAGTATCTTGAACGAGGCTGGCTGTATGCCCACATACTCCAGCCCTAGCGGTGAATCCTGGATCGATGTCACACTTGCGACTAAAGACATTGCGAAACAAGTGAGAAACTGGAAAGTTCGGTTCGACTGGACCAACAGTGATCACAGAGTAATTGACTTCAGCATCGTGCCCGCGGACGGTGATGAAAACCGAGTTAATCCCCCTGGAAATCGGTTTCACACCCGCAAAGTGGACTGGCCGAAATTCGATAGAGCGTTGCTTGGGCAACTGGACCGGACGTCCGCCGCCTGCTCCAGCCGGACGGACGTCGAAGCTATAGCGCAGGATATCGAGAAATCGGTCATTCACGCGTGTGAGCAGTCCATGCGCCGCAAGCGTTGGCACAATAAATCAGTCCCTTGGTGGACGCCAGAGTTGACGAGTCGGAAGAAATACGTCTATCACCTTACACGGATCTTCCAGCTAGAGAAACGAAAAGAGGAGAGAGCAGTCAAGAGGGCGGAGTATCACTCGGTGAACAACGCCTATCAGGCTGAAGTGCGTGCTGCAAAGTCGAAGAGTTGGCAACACTTTTTGACCGAGCAGGGGAACAAAGACCCGTGGGGTATTGGGTACAAGATCGCTAGGGACAAGCTTTGCACCGAGACAGCAGTTTCGAACATCAGAACGCCCAATGGCCCTACAATGACCTGGCACTCCACCGCTTCCACGCTCCTTGATGCGTTAATTCCGGACGATTCGCCCGGGGACGACACTCAGGAGCAAGCGAGAGTAAGGCTAGAAATTGCCGCCGACCCACCGACGGAAGACGACCCCGTCTTCACTAGGGAGGAGGTTGATGGGGCAGTAAAAGGCCTGAAAAGCGGAAAATGCCCTGGACTCGACCGTATAGAGGTCGAAGTAGCGAAGCGCTTGTCGAGAGTTTCTCCGAGCGCCCTAATGAAACTTTATAACGGGTGTCTGGAGCAAGGGGTGTTTCCCTCTCGTTGGAAATTCGGACTAATCAGAACCATTCTGAAAAGCCCCGACAAACCTTCAGAAGAGGCAAAGTCATATAGGCCAATCTGTCTACTATCGGTGCTTGGCAAAGCTCTCGAAAGACTGATCACGCGCAGACTCACGACTGTGTTCCTAAACCAGGACTACTGCTCTGATCGACAATACGGCTTCAGGTCTGAACGTTCCACGGAAGACGCGCTGGTAAAGTTCAGGGAATTGATAGCCAGTCGAGAGGAGCGGTACATCCTGGCCCTCTCCTTTGACATTTCCGGAGCATTCGACAACGTTTGGTGGCCGAGCATACTCAAGAAATTGAATGTGCGAAGCTGCCCCCGAAATCTATATAGACTTATGGTCGACTACTTCGCCGATAGGGAGGTTGTTATGGTCAGCAGCTCCGATAGCGTGCGGAACAAAGTCACCAAAGGCTGCCCGCAGGGGTCAATTCTCGGTCCAAGCTGTTGGAACCTAATCTTCGATGAAGTTCTGCAGCTCCTCTCGAACACCGGGCTCTGCGAGCCCATCGCCTACGCAGACGACCTGCTCGTGATTGTCTACGGCAATTCGCGACGGGAACTGCAGCAGAAAGGCCAAGAAGCCGCGCTCGTGATCTCTGAGTGGTGCGCCACTCAGAAATTAACGTTGTCTGCGGCTAAGACCGAGATGATTCTCTTGAAAGGTACCCTGAATAGAGAAAGACCTCCTGCGATAAAGATCTACGGAAAGATTGTGGCACTTAAGCCCACTATCAAGTGGTTAGGTGTTTACATTGACCAAGGAATGGGTATTAATTCCCATGTCAAAAATATTTGTGCCAAAGCCGAACGAACGTTTTACACGCTAACGAAGCTCGCTCGAGCCGATTGGGGGTTGAGGCATCCGACCCTGCGTACTCTGTACACGGGTCTGTTCGTCCCAATCATAGCATACGCCGCCGCAGGCTGGGTGGATCTCCTCGACGTCAAGAAAAGTTCTAAACTTCTCGGGTTGCAGAGGCGGATTCTGATCAGCACCACTAAGGCCTACCGTACGGTGTCGACCCACGCGATCACCGTGATCGCAGGTGAGATATCGGTGGACCTTGTGTTAGCGGAGCGCGCGTCGAGCTATAAAGCCCGAAAAGCAATAAGCATCGAGATTGGAGAATGTCGGATAAGTCACGCCGAGCTGGAGTCTGGGGACGTCTCCGTAGCCACGGCGAAAGCGAAGGTACGGAGAGAGATCCTCGCAATGTGGCAATCGAGATGGTCGGCGTCAATGAAGGGAAGGATTACCTTTCGATTCTTCAAAGATGTCCGAAATCGCCAGGAGACACGCTGGCTGATAATTGACCACTACACGACACAATTCCTAAGTGGACACGGAGACTTCCGTGCGAAACTTGAGGAATTTAACTTGGTGGAGGACGGGATATGCGCATGTGGGGGGAACGAAACTTCGACCCACATCCTGTTCGACTGTCCAAAGCACAATGAGGCGAGAGAACTCCTGAAGCAAGCGGTGGAAGCCAGCGGCCAGCAATGGCCGGTGGTGGAAGCCGGACTTGTATCGAACGTCAACCTAACACGGGAGTTCCGGAACTTCGCCAAAACGGTGCTAACTAGCAAGTGTCGAACGCAAAACGCCGTGCAGTAAGATAATACTCAGCAAATGGCAACTTGAACGCCGAAAGACCGAAGCATAAATGCTTGTGACTCTGCCTTCGCGTGGCCCTCACTGTTAAGTTCTAGACGGTTTCTGAGTGACCCTCGTCTGGAACGAACTAAATGAGTCATTACCTCCTAACGAGGACGGTCAACCCTTCTACCCCTGTTGTCGGGAAGAGGAAGGGAGTTTTTCCGAGCCCCCCTGGTAGTGGTAAGCTAAACACTTCGAACACCTGGAGGTATAAGCAGTAAAAATCTGCTCTAGGTACTCCATAGCTGTGGACTTGTCCCTTGAAAGCTTATTCAGAATAGATGCCCGCCTGACACATCCAACAGCGCCATCTGAAGGCCACAATTGCCAACCAATTCCCTACGCGTGACGTCACATGGACCTACGCACCAACCCAAATGTATCATTATTGCTGTTGGTGTATCCCTACCCTCGCATAACCGGCAAGCAGAGTCTGTAGTCTATTAAATAATTAATTCTACTTATTTCAAAAAGGATTTATTCTTTCTTTAATAATACAGGATTGCTGATTACACTTGATGCAAAATAATATAAATAGCGCATATAAATCCGAAGAGGAACTTTCAATATTTACATTTACAAATCCATATACAATACATCCCGTAACCAGTGGTACGTATTAGGGGCGATATCAGAAAATTTTAATTAATATTAAACTTTCTACTCCTTTTTAGTGTAGAATCATCATATTCCCTGTTGTGTTAGCGCTGAAAACAAATACAATATTAGTATAAAATTAAACGTAACGTATGAATAAACAGGATACATGCGGTACTTACTTCAGCTCCATCTCCACACAGTACACACCCTAGGCAATCGTACATGCTCCTGCGAACATTAACATTTATAAGAAAACTTGTATTAAATTATTATCTACGAAACAAGACGCTAAACATTCGCACTTCGCGCATAACCCTACCTTTCTGTCTTGCAAATAATGTAAATCTCGACTTCCGTGACGTAGATAATTGGAAATTATTCAATTCCATAATTACGCTCGCTTTCTGGGTACTTCGAGATATTAATGCTTCTGGATATTGATGCTTAGAATCGTGTGGAATATTTTTCGAGCGTTCGTCATCAAGGACAACGGATACCACTTTGAACAAACAGTATGTAGATGTACCACGTGTACCAATGTGGCGGTACAATGGGCTACACTCGGATTGGCTGCGCCATAGTGCCGAAACTCGTGATTGGTCAAGACTCTAGTCCAGTTTACGTTCGTTTTCGAGATCTGAGATGGCAGTCACTGGCAGGGGCAGTCAGTGCCGACAAAACCGAAGAATATTCCAAGTAATTTCTAACATCAATATCCAGACAAATCATCTCGAAGTATCCAGAAAGCGAACGTAATTATGGAATTGAATAATTTCTAATTATCTACGTCGCGGAAATCGAAATTTACATTATCTGTAAGACAGAAAGGTAGGGTTATGCGCGAAGTGCGAATGTTTAGCATCTTGTTTCGTAGATAATAATTTAATACAAGTTTTCTTATAAATGTTAATGTTCGCAGGAGCATGTACGATCGCCTAGGGTGTGTACTGTGTGAAGATGGAGCTGAAGTATGTACCGCATGTATCCTGTTTATTCATACGTTACGTTTAATTTTATACTAATATTGTATTTGTTTTCAGCGCTAACACAACAGGGAATATGATGATTCTACACTAAAAAGGAGTAGAAAGTTTAATATTAATTAAAATTTTCTGATATCGCCCCTAATACGTACCACTGGTTACGGGATGTATTGTATATGGATTTGTAAATGTAAATATTGAAAGTTCCTCTTCGGATTTATATGCGCTATTTATATTATTTTGCATCAAGTGTAATCAGCAATCCTGTATTATTAAAGATAGAATAAATCCTTTTTGAAATAAGTAGAATTAATTATTTAATAGACTACAGACTCTGCTTGCCGGTTATGCGAGGGTAGGGATACACCTACAGCAATAATGATACATTTGTGTTGATGCGTAGGTCCATGTGACGCCACGCGTAGGGAATTAGTTGGCAATTGTGGCCTTCAGATGGCGCTGTTGGATGTGTCAGGCGGACAGCAGGACCTGCTGCGGATCTGCCGGCAGAACCGTAGCTGAATGCGGACGCAGGCTGCACCGCAGCTGCTGGCAGATCCTGCCGCCCGATTTGGTTATCAGGGTACGAATATCTTTCACAAAAGATTGGAAAGTATCAAGGGAGATGCGTTTTCAGCGTACTTTCTTCACTAATGTGACTTACTCTACATTGCAAGCAGTACGCCATAATTTTCTTAATTCTTAATGCTACGTTAATTTGGAAAATTTTGTCGATTTACGTTATTTGACAAATTTTCAGAAACTTTTGCGAAACAAGATGCTTCTCTGTCTATCTAACTTTCTCCGGACAACCTCCAAGCCTGTGCATCCCCTTCATTTCTGTCCAAGCTTATTGGGAAACCAAGAATTTCGATACGCCAACTAGTGACAGAAAGTTGAACTACTGAGAGTAGGCCGAAATCCGTAGAAGTCCATACGAATTTCAGTGTTTATATAGACATGTTGTGAAAAACGAGTGTTTTTAAAATTTTTTGAACACTAAATTTTTACTTATTCGATTAATAAATACTTATTCGGAATGTTTGGTGGGATCCGAGCCTACTTTCAATAGTTTGCCAACTTACCACCACAGCGCTGAAATCTAAGCCACGCCTCCACTTGGTTTCCCAATACGTTCCCTTCATTTCTATCCAAGCCTGTGCGTTCCCTTCATTTTTATCGGAGCCTGTGCGTCCCCTTTATTTCTATCCAAGCCCGTGCGTCCTCTTCATTTCTATAAGCTTTACATAAAAACTCGAATGTAAAAATTATGTGCTGGTATTAAAACAATATATTATTTTGTTGAAATCTGTGCGAAAGAACATGCTTCTCTGTCGAACCTTCTCTGGACAACTTCCAAGTCTGTGCGTCCCCTGAGTTTCTATAAGCTCTACATAAATAATCTATTAAAAAATTTTGGCGACTTACCTTGTTAATTGAGACAATAATTCAGTGTCCTATATGGTGTAAAAACTCGTGACATTTCAAATTTTTTAACGAGTTTCCTTATTTGACACTTGGGATGTTATGATTGTTTAACACTAGCTAGGTTTCGTTTACCTCGACAGATGTGCTCTCTGTCTGGCTGCCACGTGACAACAATTTGTTACGCGATTGGCCGAAACCTTCATCCAATGAACGACGTGCCTAAGAGACATTTCCTCACCCTCTCATGCTCCCCTCTTGCCAAGAAGTGTAGGACGATGAGGATTCTTAATCTTGAGAACATAAAATTCAGCAAATTGCAACTTTATGTCGAAATATCTCAGCTCATAAGTCACGTAGGAACAAAATGAAGACAATTTTCTTATGTAAATCAAACCCAAGCTATCCATTAAGACCATTCAAAATCTAACCGGATCAGTCGTTATTGAGAATTCGATAATCTCAGGGTTCTTAGTAGCAGGTCGTGGCGTAATATAGACACTCAGTGCCTCGCGCTGTGCATATACATACTGCGCTATATATACTTGGCGCGAGACTCTACCGTGTCTCTTGATACCCTTCAATTTTGAATGAAGTGATAAAGAAGAAGAGATTAATTTCGTCCCAACCGAGGTGAGTGCGACGCACTCACGCGCGTCATGTTCTCTAACGTCCTGCATCATTGGCATCTCAAGAGACACGGTAAATTACCATTGGCATTTAAATTTCCTCCAACAAGATTTTCTGCCATACGCTCTCACTTCTTTCGGACACATTATGTAGTCTCTACACTTACTATAGCAAAAGGCTACTCTTTTTCTATAAGTTCTACGTTAACTTGTAACTAAAATGTGGATTATATATATTTACAGATAATCGAAGCAGAAGATGATACAGTGTGGTCGACGTCAGAGAAAAAAAATTATTGTGACATAGTATTATATTAATTAAACGATTTTATTCAGCTTCGATCCTCTGTTTGCTTCTTGTATGTTTGGTTCATATCTGAAAACTCAAATTTAAACTAATTCCTCCAATCCAATTGTCTTGAAGCTTTGCAGGCGTGCGTAGTTTGGATGACAATACAATATATTTTAAAAAAAAATAACCCCGAGGGGGTAAAAAAATTACCCAGTTATCAATAAACACTACAAAATGTGTGAAATCTCCACAAAATTACCTTTTTTAAAAAAGGTACAAAAAAGTGCACCAAGTATTCGTGTGTGCGCAGACGAACAAAAAAACTGTCATAAATTTATTAATGTGCTATATTTGACTTTACAAAACTAATGATATACAAAAATTGCGCCAATTATCACAATGGCTATTTACACAAAGAAAAAATATATTAAATAATATTAAGTAGATATATTTTTATACAAATAAATATTTTAATACGAATAAATATTTTATTCAAAATACTTGGCGCTGCGAAACCGAAAAAATGTTAATTGTCTTGGTCAATAAATAAAATAAGACAAGACACCACTGAGACAAGAAAGAAAGGAAAACATTTTAATGCAATTTATACATATTTATTCAGTTTAGCAACACCAATTCGGAGAGCAGCGCCAAGTATTTTGAATAAAATATTTATTCGTATCAAAATATTTATTTGTATAAAAATATATCTGCTTAATATTATTTAATACATTTTTTTCTTTGTTTAAATGGCCATTGTGATAATTGGCGCAATTTTTGTATATCATTAGTTTTGTAAAGTTAAATATAGCACATTAATAAATTTATGACAGTTTTTTTGTTCGTCTGCGCGTGCGCGTATACTTGGCGCACATTTTTGTACCTTTTTTTAAAAAAGGTAATTTTGTGGGGATTGAATACCACTGCTCGACCGCTCGCTTATTTTACACCCTGCTTTTAGCCATACCTATCTTTAAACGTTTATAACTAACAAACGAAGCCTGAACCGCAATATCGTTAATTTTTATTTTCGTCTTAGTATGGTGTCTAGAATTATCCCTTAAATTTTTTCCCAGCGGTAGTCGATCACCCTGTTTACGTACAGGTTTATAATGTGATTTACACTTCAGCATTATGCCACTGAATTACGGTAGCGTTTTTACACTTTTATGGATCTATAGGTCTGGGTTAAGTCTCCATGAACAAGATTTGGAAAAGACAATATTTTGAATTCAATTTTCTCGCAAAGTTGTAAATAGTGCACACTGTGAGGGGGATATACAATTCTACATGGAATGCAAAATGTGAATCAAATCGGTAATCTGAATCTCGTTAGATGAAGTTCCCTTGTTCGATGAAGAAGTAAATGAAGAAAGAAATATTAAAAGCACAATGCCGAGCCAAAACCAAACTGTGTGAGAACACGGGTGTATGTAGGTACGAACGAACGAGAGGAAATTAATCCAAAGAGAGAAATGTTCTATGAAGTAAAATATTTTGATATAGGTATGGTTTGCATTTAGCTAGAAACGGTAGTGCGTACCTTAAACTTGGCATGCTTTTTCCTTTTATTAAATTCGTGGGGTGCTTCATGTGACTGACATCTTTTGCCTCAAAGATTTTCGAAGTGGTCGAAGTAGGTCTCGTTAAATGATCGTCCCCTGTATCGAGAGATCTATGGCTATCCTGGGAAGAAAACATATGTCTGTAACTATTTTTAATGTCTATTTTAGTATTAATAGACATTACATCTAATTTAAAAATCTAATTTTAGTTTAATGTCTGTAACTATTTGTTTTGTCTAATTGCGTTTTGGAAGTTCCACCTCAAACAAAGCCTGCTATAAAGAAAGACAAACTATACTTGTTTTATACACTCATTGTACAGGGTGCGGCCAAATAATATGTATAAGCGGACGCGAGATGATTGTTTATGAAAAACTCAGAAAAAAGTAGAATAAAATGTTTTAATCCGAAACTTAATTATCGAGAAAATCGAGTTTGAAAATTCAGTTTACAGACTCACAAAGCCCGGATCATATTGTTGCGAGCACCGGGTATAGGCCTGTGCATGGCCTGCTGATGCTCGCAGCTGAAGAGAAAAGAAGGTCGGCTTCCTTCATGAGGACGATCAGGAGGCCGACAAGAAGATTGTCTCCTACCAAACGCCATTACGATCGGACGTGTCGGTCTAACTACTTCTACGTTGTAAACCCGTCGCCATTGCCCTGTATATTGAAATATAGTTGAGTCGTGTGCACTCGCGTGTGTTATTCGATCCTTTGCGTCGGGGTGGCCAGTGAGGAAACACCCCGGCGCAACAATATCAACATATTCCCTATTCGTGTATGATATCGTCGTGATAGATCTGTTACGTATGCAGACTCATCTATGACCGTTTAAGGGGTTGTACAGTAATTCCTCGTAATAAACCCGATGAACGGGACTGACGGCGGGCGAACGACGTGATGCGGACACCATTCCCTTAGAGTAGTATATGCTCTAAGAATATTCCGTGCGGCCGATGCCGCGAGTGAGAAAACCCAAGAGTCGAGTGAGAGGGAACGAAACAGTTGACACGAAGTTGCCGTCGACTCTTTCGTTCTCTCACTCTCAACCGAAGGATTCCAAGAAATGGTGGGAATAGTCACCGGACGTACTACGCACGGTAAAAACGGGACTATAACGAGGCATTACTGTACCTAAGGTCGAAGCCAAATATATTGGCCGGTGAATTCGTTTTCGCGAGCAGCGATCGAGGAGAAATCAGCCACCACCATCTGACGATCGTGGATTTGTCAGTTGGAATTGCGTGGCCCCCGAAGGGTATGATGGGGTAACGGGAACGCTGCTCGGCTCCGCCTGAACCTAGCCGTTTGGCTGTTATTTATTCTTAACGTAATAGTTGTGTACGTTACGAAGCTATGCGTAGACCAATATGAGATGAAGCTATCAAGAAAGAATCAACGTTCTGACCAATAAAGCTCCTGAATTTTTTCGGAGCTAACGCACACCTATTCTGATGTGTGTATTTCTACGCTGACAGCTTGGTTTGGCCTACACGCCAGAAGCTTGGCACTATCCCCACCACTTCTGGCTCACCCTTGTTCTGCGAAGGCGAGAGCGAGATGGAACGAGAGCGAGTCAGAAAACGTTGAGAAAAGGAGCACTGAGGCAGGCAAACTGTGTGGTGGGAGAATGCCCCTCACGAAACTCACCGGCCAATATATATGGTTTCGACCTTAGTCAGGTTGCCGAAAAGAGGCGAATGTTTGTGAATTCTTTTTGAAAAAATGGAAGCATATATTTTTACTGAACTTTTTACAGTTAAAAGAGCAACATTTAAAGAACATTTGGTAATTTTTTTGTACAAAAATATTTACGTTTATAATAAAGCTACAACTGACATCCAAGAAGCCTCTTTAAAAAGTTGTTTTTGCAGTGAACACTGCCATTCGGAACCAGATTATCTAAAATCAAACAACAAAAAATATTTCGTTAGTATATTAATGTATACTCTGATTCGCGGAGGGAATTCCCGAAATATTCATTTAAAACAAAATGGCGGCTATTTAAAATTGAAATCCTGTTTTTCTCGCGTGATTTATCAGAATTAAAAATCAGGACTTCAACTTTAAATAGCCGCCATTTTGTTTTAAATTAATATTTCGGGAATTGCCTCCGTGATTTAGAGGATACATTAATATACTAACGAAATCTATTTTGTTTTTTGATTTGAAATAATCTGGTTCCGAATGACAATGCTTTATTATAAACGTAAATATTTTTCTACAAAAAATTACAAAATATTCTTTAAATGTTGCTCTTTTATGTGTAAAAAGTTCTGTAAAAATATATGCTTCCGCTTTTTAAAAAAAATTCACAACATTCGCCACTTTTCGTCCGCCTGACTAGGTATAACCTTTTAACGGGGTATTCTGGTCTGACGGGTAACAACATTTTTTTTTGCATTTTATATAGGTACATTATATGGGTAATACGTGTGCAAAAGGATTTTTTCCAATTCATAATATTTGCAGAGCTACAGGGTGTAGAATAGGTAGGTATACGGCGCGCTCGCCGGACGGGCGACGCATAACAGTTTTGTTCCTGCAAGTGTACTTCGGCAAAGTTTCGGCCGACTGTTCTTTCTGCGCGGGGGGGGGGGGGGGGGGGGTGTGTACATTTTTGTGCCTTTTAGAACGCAAAAATCGACCATTTTGTTACAAAGAGACCGTTACTCTCCTAGGTCATCTTTCTGTCTAAATTGTACGCAAAACTTTAAACGCGATTTTCTTGAAACCACGTTTTCCGAATCGGTGACCATGATATTTCAAGATCGACTGGACCAACTCAGTCCAAGTTTTGTATATATTATCAGCACACATGTAGCTATCGTCCCTACCAGAATTATGAAAATATTTTGTGTTTAAACTTTCACAGACCTTTAAAGTTGAAAAAATGTGCGAAAATCGAAACTTAATTTTCAAACCGCCGCCATTTGCTTAATTTTCAATATTTTTTTATCATTCTGGTAGGGACGATAGCCAAAGGCATACAAATGCAGAATCGCTTTACATTTTTTGTTTCTGATCACTAGAACGAGCCCAATCATGGTCACCGTGACCCCATGTTTTTTTTTCACCATTACTTTAAAGTAGTCAACTGCGTTTGATTTTAATTTTTTTCTATTGACAAAATTTGTAAAGATAGTTCAAATATCAATATGCATGTAGCAATAAACTAAATAATAATAAAATTTATGGGATCTTTGTAAAAAAATTCCGAATTAACGCGACGAAAACGCCTCGTCAGACCAGAATACCCCCTTAACCCATTCGGGTGTTCGGAATGCATGTGACCTAGCGGGATCACTGTTTCTTGCAATGGTCTGGTGCAGTCGAGGTTTTCCACTAAAACCTAATATTCAATTGAAGGCATTCATGTACCCACTACTTTCTAGCCGAATTTCATAGTATAAAAAGGGTCACGAATCCATACTCGGGGGCTCATTTCAAGTTTAATACGTTTAGACGAAAGAGGCTAACGAAATCGAGTTACATTCTCTTTCAAGTATTTCAACTTAACCATAGATATAGTACGTAGAGTTATTAGGCATTGTATTTATTAAGGGGGAAGCCTGGGGTAGCGGGGCGAAGAAACCGATTTTTTTTGCATAAATCAATAGTTGAACATCACGATAATATGTTCCCAAAGCCGCAAAACGGAATTCGAAAAATTAAAGCGGATATAGTCAATTTTGCTACGAAGCACCAGGTTACCAAAATACTTTAAATGTGTTTTTCTCCAAACGACAGTTTTAGAATTGGCGGGCAATGTAACTCCAAAAATATTAAACCAATCGACTTGAGCTTGAGCACGGATATTTGTGAACATTTTGTTCACAGAGCTTAGCTATTGGTATAATGATATTGTTTAAATAAATAACCTTTTTTACACATTTAAGGCAAAATTTCGTTGGAAAAAGTGAACTTTTTTTTCAAAAGGCCACCATTTGTTCAATTTTGCATCTCTTAAGTTATGAATTTATACGATTTGTGCGTGCACTCATAAACTAAACAAAAATGGTTGAATTTTTAGTTTCAGATGAATACAATAGACGCTACGTTGCCCGTCGCCGAACAATTGCGTAGCCAATGGACTGGGAATAAGCCCGTATAACTCTGTTATTTGCCGCTCTTTTTTAATAATTTTTTTTATCTACCTTAATCTGACAGTACAATATCCTGAAAGTTTCAGAAAGATCGATTAAATACTTTCTTTAAAAAAAATTCCCGAAAAATGCCTCGATTTTCAGCTAGTTACACCAGGCTCCCCCCTTAAACTCTTTGAGACCGCTGCATTTCTCAGTACAGCCCGCACTCGTTATAAGCCCGTTTCTACCATGCGTTGTGCGCCCAGCGATTATCCACACCATTTCTTGGAATCCTTCGGACGAGAGTGAGAGAACCCGAGGCTCTTTCGGTTCCTCTCACTCGCTCTTGGGTTTTCTCACTCGCGCCATTGGTCACGCGGAATAGTATCCACAACGCACCGTACGTCCTCCACCAGCCCCGTTCGTTGGGCTTATAACGAGTGCGTAGTGTACGTTAAAACCGAGAGGAGGACTTAGGTATCGCGACAATCAAACATTTAAACGTATGTAAAGACCGACCATTTAGAATAGACTTTGTTATGTCTTACTCAGAGTTTCTTTCATTTTGGATTTTAAATCATCATCTGAATTTCTACTCTGAGATAAACCCACATCTTTACGGCTCGAGGTGAATCGCATTATAAAGTTACGAGGCTAAACTAACATTCCTAGTGGCTTCCGGGGATACCAGACCCCGGTTCCTCCACGACAACCACCTCCTTGTAGCAGCTTCTGGCAATACCAGACCCCGGTTCGTCCGCTACTAACAAACTCCAACAAACAATCTCAAATCCTTGGCATTGCAACCGCCAATCTTATTGCCCCCAGCCTCGGCTCGTAACAGATCAACGAAAACTGACTGCTCACGTAAATAACATATCAGATGAAGTGGCAGAGCATTCTTTACAAACACGATAGACATTATACAATTAAACGTAATTGCAAACGCACACAACGGATTTTCAAACTCGATTTTTTCGAAAACTAAGATTCGGATGAATCAATTTTAATCCATATTTTTTTTCTTATTTTTTCATGGGGAATTACCTCTTGCCCGCTTGTACACGTTATTCGATCGCACCCTGTAGGTGAACCTAAACATTTGAAAGTAGAAAATGTTATAGACATAAATTAATTGGATCTATCTTTCTCTAACCATATTTCTACATGAATACAACACTCTAAATACTATTTTTTTTAATAGAAAAATTCAAGTAGCCTTTACACATTAGTGTATTTTATTACCATTAGGGATCTGTGATATTCATCAGTAGTGAAACTTTCATTTAGTGGCGAAGCGTACCTTTTAATTTTATGTTGAAATAAAACACAACGAAGAAAACCTGATATTATGGATGATTGAACACAGAAGCCATTTTTTGGCAGCTTACTTACAAGGGAAGTTCGGCAATTCGAAAATTCAGAAAAATCGCGAACTTTGCAGAAATGTAGCTCAAGTAATGCTAATAATGTAACTATTTTTTGTTTCGGCAAATAAAACCTTCCTAAGGGTGAAAACACACCCCCCCCCCCCCCCCGTTCTACCTGACTACTTTACGACCTTTAACGGAACGAAATAGTTTTAATGTAAATTGTGATATATTTAAAATAAAAAATTGAGAGACACAGAACACAAATGTACATGGCATGTTTTTTGTCTCAAACAAAGGAAAAGTTACTAATTGTAAGATATTGTAATACAGATAAACCGAATGCAACTTTAAATACGGTGTGTCTTCAAATATCGTGACACAGTATTCACTTTTCGATGTATTTTCCGTGATATCTTTAACGTTTGTACATTAATAATAATAAATTATATGATACTCAATAAATTAAATAAAAAATTATATAATTTTATTTTACAAAATGCTGTCGCACTTCATTGAACTTGTTTTGAGACTGGCTACGATATTATAAAGTAAAAAATATATGGTGCTATTTAAAAAAACATCGATGACCTTCAAATGTTGTAGATGTACTCTGCAGGTGGATTGTTGCGTTTGTAAAAGAAAAGAATTTTTTTTTAAATCCTTCAATATTTGTATCTTGTATGACACTTCCAACGTATTCCCAAATGCAATTTCATGCAGCTATTTTTAAAATCACTTTCTACGTTTTTATTGTTAACAGAAATATTTTAAACTGAAAGGCAGAAAAAGCTAAGTGAAGACCAAACCCAGTAACTAATTATTTACCTCAGCGAATATCATCTTCGGATCGTCTTGACCAATTTTCTCAAGCGCTTTTTCTGACTTAGATAACAATTTTGTCTCAACAAATGCTTTTAGATCAGCCATTTTCATTCTTCTCTTTTTCTCGCTGCCTCGTCTCGTATGACTTGAATCGCCATCTTGAGCTGCAAAAAGTCACATACATAATAGAAAAGGAGAATCAATTTAGGGCGAATTCCACTTACGCCCAAATCGCCCGCGCAGGAATTTCCGGCTTTTGCAATAAAATGAATATCATAAATTATAAATTCTTGTTTTCGAGTCGTAATTTATATTTAAAAACCTGTATTTTCCGATAATGGCTCTTTCACAGATTTCTTTTCCATACTTCAGGAGATTTTTATAAATTTGGAAACGAAAACCACAGGCGTTGCGAGCGATTTCAGCGTAAGTGGAATTCGCCCTTAAATGTTTCACAAGAAATCAACGGTATTAACACATACCAGTTACCAAGGGGACATCTCGAATTTCCGGTATCTCTATGAAATCTTTTGCCATGTCCTTCTTTTTAGTTTCAGGACTTTGATAAATCGACACCTCGATTTTCGGTATGGGCAAGGAATTGCTGCGACGACGTGGCATTTGTTGCACTGATCTTTCTTCGTTAATCATACGTAATCTGTAAAGAATTTTTCGAATTAGAATAACTTTCAGGGTAGTTAATTTTTTTTAATAAAATTTTAAAAGAAATTCGCCATTGTTACTCGAAAACTACTATCGATACGTTCCAAAACGCGTGAACCATCGCTGGCCCTCACTGGAGAGGTTTTAGATTCCATCTAGGCTATTATCTACCATGAGATTTTAAGGATCAATTTCCAATTGCTGTACACACAGATTGCCAATTTAATTTGAACTATTATTTTGTTTTGTACTTCATACGATTAATTGTTTTTTATTCAATCGTCCTCCACATCTCTACCGTTGTATCAACAAAAATTTGGACGTATAATTACTTCTGACGAGTGTCTCAAATGAACTGAGAGTAACATTTAACATTCGTTGATTTGTTGATTTCAAGTTCGACATAGTTGTAACGATAAAATACGATCAAGGGACGCAGATATTAAGTAATTATGTCGTTTTACAACTCTGTATATGTAGCTTAAGAGGTTACTCGCAGTCAGGAGGTAGAAGAACGATTATTTGGGAATTTCTATTTCAGAAAGTATACATGCATATTTTTATGCAAAGATTTTTGTATTCAGATGAGGGGCACTTTAACAGGTTATTATATTATGTTTTGGTGTAAAAGTATTTATTTATTGCAAAATTACAAGTGATTTCCCGAAATGGGTTTTTCACCAATTTTTCTGAAACTTTGTAGGTTTCTTCTAGACATTCAAATCTAGTCTTTAATCGAAGCATTTGTTTTTCCAATGCATAGTTTTTATTTTATGGGTGAAAAATGTGCTTTTTTCTATGAAAATTATTCATTTCACTTTAACGTCCGCTATTTTGTCTCAGATTAATATTTTATAAAAGGGAACGATTAAAGACTACATCAACTGTCGTAATGAATAAATCTTCTTCGTTTTTTTATTTCAGATAACCCAGGTCCGAATAATGTTGGTCACCGCGAAACGTATTTCTAAAAACAGCTCCCGGGAAAATCAGTTGTAATTTTGCAATAACTAAGTACTTTTATACCAAAACATAATATAATAACTTGTTAAAGTGTTTCTCATTTGAATACAAAACCCTTTGCATAAAAATATGCATGTACTTTCTGAAATCAATTCCCAAACAATCGTTCTTTTTCTACCTCCTGACTGTGAGTAACGCCTTAAAGAAAAGTATTTGTTTCCTTCATAGTAATGCATTGTACAGTGCGCTGTTAGCGAATATAATAAATGCAGCAACGTGGGTCGTCGGTAGTTTACGTGATGTAACGTGTCAATTTATAAATTGTAGATAATGGAGAATTTTTTTAGAACGTGCAGTAATTCCTCGTAATAATTATTCGGGCGAGCGAGAGGGAATGAAACAGTTGACACGAAGTTGACGTCGACTCTTTCGTTCTCTCACTCTCGACCGAAGGATTCCAAGAAATGAGTGGGTATAGTCACCGGGCGTACTACGCATGGTAAAAATGGGACTATAACGAGGATTTACTGTATTTCTCTGAGATTTCTTTTGTCAGAAAGAAAACCAGTATAGGAACGTAACAAATAACTACCGATGGTATAAAAATTGTAGAGCCCAATGCACTCCTTCCTCTTGCCACTGAGGAACGAAAAGGCACCTGAGAACAGCTACGTCGAGAAAGGTGGCTGCTCGAACGTCTGCATCAATAGCAGAACAGCTTAGTCCTTCGAGAGTTGAATCGCTGGGACCTTTGGGTTGCGTCAAAGAAGACTTTCTTTTGGAGGTGTCTTGTGCTTCCTTCTCCGTTTTATGACATTTATCTTCCCTTTCCTTCTCTGCACCTCTAACAAACGAACGACTTTCAAGTCAATTTCGTTACAGTACGATGAAATTATTTTTCAACTGAGAAAATATGTAGAAAGACTCAACTAACCCTATGCTTAGCGGCTTCTCGTGGTACTGTTTGCAAGTATCGAGCCCTGAAAATGCAGTGACATGTTCTATCTTTAATGTGGATTTCGAGAAATCAGTCGTCCGACCCATGGCTACATGAAAGATACTAGCTTCACCCTGAAATGATGAAAATGTTATACACTTCAGGCTTGTTCTTGTGAAATTGCAAAGCATGATTATAACTGCAAATATCATATGTTGTTTTTTTACCCCGTCGAATGCTTTTTCCGATTCACTGAGAGACGGCAACCTGAAGATAACCTTATGGAAACATCTTATTATTTTATCGACGAAAATGTTTAGCGTCAGTTAAAAGTTGTATGGTATAAATACTCACTACATGCTCGTCCTCAGCCCCAGAACTTTCTTCAGGGATTGTTTCCGGGAATACTGTGTCCTTTGGCGACGAGACCCAAGTACTCTGGCAATAAAAATGATTGTTTTGTCTATATAAATAATCTTTATTTTCAATTGGTAGGGACAGTCGAAGTAAGCTTCTAGACACTGAACTGCTCGTTTTTTAACGCACGAGTTGTATTACAAGATTTTTAAAGTATTCATTATTTTTATTACGTTTGAAATTGAATTCGTGCACTATTTCTTCATTCAGTTTTAAGAGATTCTTAAAATGTTTTGAGGATTTCCTTTTGTACATACATCAAGGAACTCTTTGATTTGTACTTATGGAGTCATATGTATATAAAAGTGTAATGTGTAGTGATCTTGACCATTACCATTTTAACATAATAAGGGAAAAACAGTCCTCAAAGTCGGTTATATTAGTGCAATTACATATACCACCATCAATGCTACAAATCCTACGACGTTAAGTAGAAATAGCGAGTACTAGTCAGACAAACCATCAGCCGTGCTCAATGCCTACGCACACCGGAGGAACTCATAAATCGATGTTCTCGAGAACGATAGCTCGCAAAAAAATATAATTGTATGTTTTTGCTTTATCTGCATATGAATAATTACCCTATTTCCGGTTGTATCACGAATTATGTCCTACCCATTTTAAATATGTTATATGCTATTTTTATTTATTATTTTGTTATTGATTGTGTCTTCAAATTATAGCCTTGTTTATATTCTAACGAAATTCTCATCCCACTATTAACTTAAGGCGTTATTATTGTTATTAACGATTTGGTATTAATATGTGGTAGGAATTGTTGTGTATCGTGTATATTTATGTGCACCTTTTCCATTATCTTATATTTTCTACATATTAAAAACACCATATTTATTGCAAATTTTATATACTTACATCCTCATCTGGTTGTTTTCCTGACAATGGCTTATCATTACTTTGATCCGAAAAGCCGCTAGCTGACTGACTAGGTGGACTTTCGATGTCTGAAAATTATATAAAAAATTCGTTTAAATACGAGGATATGTAAAGTACAATATTGTTTAATTCATTTTTCATTCCACCTTTTTGGCACGACTGAAGTTGGCCATGAAACGTAAAGGACTAAAAAATGAGAATTGTTGCATCTTAAGAATATTCGCAATATGATAATGTTATACCAACGGATAACTGGATGTCGATGACTTATACAAAACAAAATTCGGCGAGTAAAAGTATACAGCGTGATTCATAAATGTATATCAATACTTCAGGGGGCAAATCTACACACTAATTGACTAATATATGTAAGTAAAAACGTGATATGAACATATATATCTTAGTTTTCGAGTTATGGATCGACTAAAGAAAATGTTCGAAGTTCCCGCCTCGTGCTTCAGCACAGGCTGCTGCACACTGTAGCGTTGAGTTCCGTACTCGCTCGAAAATAATAACTCGCGGGAATAAGGCACTGACTCCCAAAGTTTTGCCCACTTCATATCGATGGATATTTTTTGTAAACATTAAATAAGGTCAATACGTATTAAGGCGTGCGGTAGCGCGTGTTGAGGCAGTAGACGGGCACTTCGAAACTTTCTTTAATCATCCATATTTCGAAAATTAAGGTAAGTATATAGGCAGGCCCGGCTGGTTGCGTGTGCAAAGTGCGCGATGCATACAGGCGCCGCGAGAGAAAAAGCGCCTAAAAGACCTAAAAAATATGAGAAATTTTTAACTTAAAATTATTTTTATTTTAAAAATAAACTAGAGCATAAGTAGGATCATATTGTAGAGAGGTTCTCATTTGCTTTTCATTTCCTATATAATGTATAGGACATTAGGGTGGCCCTTATTTTCAACCTGCGATTTCTTTTGCTCTCACCCCCTAGAACGGTGCCATTTCATACAAAAGTAGTCCCTAAAAAACATTATTGCAATCGGATAACAGGAAAGGGTGCCGAGCAGGCCTTAAAGTTTAGAATTCATCACTGGTTTGAATTTGAAGAATTCCTAAAAAATGGTAAACCCTATCGAAATTTTGTTCAAATAATATTAAAAGAGTATTCAATTTTCTACAATTACTGTACATGCAAGTTTTTCGTGCTTGCAACCAATTTTTAGATAATAGCGTTTGAATATAGAGAGGTCCGCACTTCGCGCGTCCCACCTGTACGGCGTGACGTATTGTCTATATGCGCGTAGTGCAGACCTCTCTATATTCAAACGCTATTATCTAAAAAATAGTTGGAAGTACGTAAAACTTATATATGAACAGTAATTGTAGAAAATTGAATGCTCTTTTAATATTATTTGAACAAAATTTCGATAGGGCTTACAATTTTTGAGAAATTGCTTAAATTCAAAGTATTGATGAATTCTAAACTTTAAGGCCTGGTCGGCACCCTTTCCTGTTGTCCGATTGCAATAAACTTTTTCAGGGACTATTTTTTTAGCAAATGGCACCGTTCTAGGGGGTGAGAGCAAAGTAATATAAAAAAAATTTAGACACGTATAAATAAGGGCTACCCTAATAGGACATATGTCCATATGACGTTTTTACTTATGTTAGTGTGTAACCGACACTGGCCAATCGACCTCAGGTGAAGGATAGGAGGTCACTTCACTGGATGTCCCCTCATCCTGTTACACAAAAGACTCTAATGTTGGGTCTTAAGACAAGGCACCAGCTTATAGTACTCAATTCTGATTGCTGATATATTAAATAAAGAGAGAAAAGTGGGTAGATTTGTCCCTTGAAGTATTGACACACATTAATGTATCACCCTATGTATTTTAGTGAAATTTAAGTGCCGATTTCCGTGTTTTCGAGAACCAAAGCCGTCGATAATAGTCGACGTTTGTACCAAAAGGGTTATATATGTATAAGTAGGAAGATTTTTAGGATAATAGTTACACCTTTATAGAAGTAGGTATAGCCATAAACACGATATATATGAGATTGCAAAGCATAAAATTCAAGCCAGTAATAAATATAATATTAAAACAACTCACTTCCTCCCACAAATACGTCATCAGATGTCTGATTCTGTTTGGACGACTTAAAGTATCGATTCCATAGAGCTTGCGGCTTTATTCGACAATGAGTAGTAAAACAAGATGTATCTGGATGACGGCAGTCATACATAGCCGACCATATTTTCATGCCGTTTTCCAAACGTAAGTTAGTTTTAAAGTCGATGTCTCTTAAGTGACTGCACAAGGGCGCGAACAGATACACGAATAACTGTGGAAAATAAAAATATACACCGTTTTCAACAGATTACGTCCGGATCATTGAAGAAAAGTTTTTTCGAGCATCATTCATTACTGATTATAATACTGAATACTTGTAAAAAAAAGCAGATATATTACAATTTGTTAAGAATAGTTAAAATTATTCATTAAGTGTTAATCACCGATCATTAAGTGTTAGTAGAAGAAGAAGAAGTTACTTACGGTCATAGTGGGTATAGAAAATAAATAATAGAAAGGATTCGCAGGATCGGCTTCGGTTTCGGAACATTCCTCAGCAGCATCAAGAAGTATCCAATGAAGAATGTAAAGAAGTGTCGTTTCCATAGTTCCGAGGCTTTGAAAGTCTTTCCTTAAACATTAACGGAAGCAATTCTCGCGTAACAAAGAAAATAGAACGATTTCATGGAGAGGCAGCACAATAGCAGATGTCTCACCTATTGTGCAGGAGATTGGCCGTGGCATGGAGGACATAGGGTAGAGCGGTTTGGATCAAACGCCATCGTGGCACATTGCCCAATATCAGGCTCAAAGAGGGTGTCAAATCATTGTGAAGATTCTGAACCAGAACCTTCTCCAGGGACTGCAAGCGTGTATTCAAAAGTTACTTACAGTTTGTATATTCTGGAGAAATTAATGGTTTATATTAAAATTGAATGAAATAATACACGTACTAATTACGCAATAGTGGAATAAAAATTTAGATCATATGGTTATGTATATTGTATTCAAATATTATTTACAAGGCTATCGCTTCATTAGGTATACTAATACGGATTATAAAAATTATAAGGAAAAAAATTTTTTTTTTTTAAATAATTCTTACCTATTACTTGATATAATTACTTTTATGTTTATCTTAGTTCTGTTTAAAACGAACTGATTTTGTTCAGAAGGTAAAAGTTTAAAAGTTACAGTATTTTGAATTTTTATTAAACTATTACAAAATTATTTTGTAATAATGAACGTATTTTGTTATTAGAGTTCATTGTGTGACACATGTTATACCGTTAGACACTATTCCCAAGGGCAGTGGTAGCACACCGTTCCTTTTTCGAATTGAAATGGCACGTAAAGGTTTTTTATTTTGATAGATCAGCATTTAAAGATTCAGAAATAAATATTGCATAGTTATTAGTTAACAACACACGATGCAACATTCTTGAGTAGGGGACAGCAAAAAACACATGAAGGCCACATGTGTGAGTAACATCGTTGGAGCTAGTTATTGATGTATAAGCGGAATGAATTCTTATTTTTATACTTTATTTATCTTCGTCCGTCTCATTTTTAATCATGTAAAATAATAATCATATTTATACAGTAATAATACAATAATATAGTAAACGATATATTTCGTCGTATTTTTTTAACTACATATACAACAAAATATCAAAAAATATTTGACGTACGTCGTTACGTCCTTCCTAAACGAATTATTTGAAAATTAAAGAATTGGCGAGTCATTTCATTTGTAAAAATGAAAGCAATGGAAGGAGTACTATCACCGCTTTTTAGGAATAGACTGTTAGGTAGAGATGTTATATTTTTTATATACAAACCGTACAAGCTTCCTTCGTCTCCTGTGTACGCAACGAAAACAAATGATCAAGATTAATGTTTATTTTTGCAAGACATAGTAGAAAGAAGAATTCAAAGTTGTAAGAAAGTAAGAAAAAGGAATAAGAGGAGTGTGAGTATGAACTTGCGATAAACTACGATGCAAAGCTAATCATAAGTTATTGCATTACAGTATTACACGATTAATGAAACTACGTGTACGAATTTATTGAAGATTTGGCACAGAAAATTTTTTAAAACACTCGTCAACTTTACAATTTCATACAATATTATACAAAAAACATGAATATTGAATGTTACTAAATTCACGATTTTTACAGAATATGTAAATTACATAATTAATAATTAAGAATGCAAGATAACTACACAGAGACCTATTTTTTAAAAACTGTATCGAAAAAGTGCTGAAAAAAATACAATTCATTTATGACGTAGTTACCTTTACAATTTCATTCTAACAATAAACTCATGTCTATTTGATTCTAATAGCAGTGAAATATGAGAAAAAAAATACAGGATATCCTACAGGATTTATTTCAAAATTAAACAGTAATAAAAGCTGCACAGTATTTAGACGAAGATTACATGCTGAAAAGCTTTTTCATTAAGCATTAAAGCGAATATTGGTATTCGTATCGATAGCATGCAATAAAGTCATAGAAGGTAATATAATTTCTAAATAGTAAGCTGTTTCTAGTAATATAATCAGAATAATCAGAATGTAAATGTATAATTGCGCAAGTAGGTTTGAAAGTATCGGGGGCAGGCAGGTATCAAGCTTACAATTAGCGAACTTACATGATGGCCTGGCGCGTGTTGACAGAACTGCAGGTCACACGTGGAGGCGGTAGAGTAGAGTTTACTTTGTTAGTGCAGGTCGGGTAGGTATTGGAATACAAAATGTTGATGGGATTTATAAGGAATTTTGCACAACATGAAATCCTATAGTATTTATCGAGGAATTGAAGTTTTAGGGGAGAGTGGGGTAAAACGAAACGGGTGGGTAAAACGGAACATCAATGTTTCTCTTAGATAAGAGCTGCAAATGAGTTGGTCTCGCGTGACATGGGACCAAAGGGTCCTCACAGCATTTTGTGACAGACCATAGACTCGTGCACACGTTATTTTTCCGTTAAGAGAGTTGGAAAAATATCCAGTATCGACGTTTCAATATTGTGTTGTACTTTCGACCACTTTTCGGTACTTGGATTTCGAAAATTAATAACGGTAAGTACATCGTTGGATTCGATAGTCCTTACGCTACATTTTGACGTATTAAAAAGTTCTTTACCTCACGCTGAAGTGTAAATATTAAATATTTACTAAATTACTGCATGTGGGGCAAAACGGAATACTTTTCGTGGGGTAAAACGGAACACCTATTTAACCCACTTCCACCAATCCAAGTGTCTTGAAACTTTGCAGGCGTGCGTAGTTATCATGACAATACAAAATTATGAGAAAAAAAAACGGGAGGGGTGAAAAAATTACCCAGTCATCAATAAATATAACCTATAACCACAAATCCAAACGACTTGAAATCAGCCTGTAACTACAAATCAAATCAATTCAATCGATATGCAATCAGCATATAACCACAAATCAAAACTTGGACATTAAAAACTAAATAATACAAAAATATACAAAAAAAATTGTTTATGTTAAACAATTTTATTTAAAATGCACTAAAAACTAAAAAATTCTCCATGCACGTGTTGATATTCATTATTCATGTAAAAATCCATGTGTATTTGATTACTTTCAGTAATTTTTATGTTATCTGGTAAAATATTTTTTCTTATGCTTATAATATATATTTTTGTTATATTTTATTTGTAATAGTTATACCTAAAACATATATTCATAGTTTTTTTACATAAATGAATACTTTTCAAATGATAAAAGTAAAGATTTTGTACGTTTACATGGTCTTCAAGTGAGTGCTCCGTTTTATCCCACCACTTGAGCGAGGCGAAGATTTCAATACCTCCGGTAAATTTCATTTCCCGTCGTTCCCAAAGAGTTTTCTTAACAATGGCTTTGGTTTTCTTATAGTCTAAGGTATACTGAAGACTCCTGTTGAAGTCCCGTGTCTTTTTCTTCTTCCGATTTTATGTTATCACCCTCCAAAGTTAAACGTTCCGTTTTACCCCACTCTCCCCTACCTATTCTTCTTAAATGCAATTCTCAATGCAATTCATATAATTTATTTGTAATATTGAAATTTTAGATTCCATCACTGCAGAAAAGTTTGAACATATGTTTTTTAAAACATAACATTGTTAATTTTTGTTCCATATCGAATCTTTATATTCGTTTTAAATTATCTCTCAGTAGTCTCTAATCTGTCATGTACATGTTTAACAAAGAAATTTCCGAATAATGAATATTTATGTCGGAACAGTTTGCTTATTATTACGCATCCAATATTAAGATGCTAAATTTTACTTTTGCCCTGAGTTCGTATATAACAGTTGTGATATAGCTAGTAGAAACAGATTTATGTTTCTTAAAATGAAATTCAGTTATCTGATTATAGTAAATACCTTAAACTGAATTTTTATATAAGTCAGACTTCTAACAAAAAGTACAACTTTGTTAACCCTTTAGCGCCCGCACCTAGATCCCGTTGAAGGAAAAATATCCCGTTTTCTCTTTATCGTTAAAAATGGCCTGAATTTATATATTTTTATAAAAAAAAAATTTTTTTTTTTCTGTGGTTAAAATGGATAAAACCAATGAATACAGGGTCCAGGTAGGTCCAGCTTTCTTCCATGAATAAAACTACGCTAAACATGTACTACTTAAACCATTGCAAACAGCGAATTGCGAAGGCAACCGGCGAAACGGCAAAAAAAAATGTATCATATATTATACGTTTGGCGCTAAAGGATTAAGGATAATCACGAAACCGAAGAGACCAGACGAAACGATGCTCCATTTATTTGTTTCTACTGAATTGAACTGCGAGAAATATCGTCGTTCCTATCATAAGGCTCTGCAGACAACATATGTAACTACTTGTGTGCAGCTGTGTTGTTTATAAACTTTCTTAGATTTCTTCCCACGAAATTCGCTACCACGCTTTGTAAACATCAGACACTTTTGCAGTATTACACTAATTTCCCCGTTGTCCACACGCGCGAGCACGTATACATATACACACATACACGTCTTGCATTCACATAAAAGTGAAAATGTAAATTTTTACCGTGCAGGACGCCTCATGCACCTTTCCCAATTTTGCACGTATGAATGGCCTGTAATACGAAAATATTATCTTCTATTGTATCACATAATCATTATACAAGGATTTAAGAATCACTAACAAAGACACGCTACACCAAAGCGTACGAAATTAAAACGATTAAATGATATGGAATCCTACATAATAACTCGAGAGAACGTAAATACTATTTTATGAAATATATATGTATCACAGTTAAAAGTCTTATGTAATTTCTATGCACGATTAGTGATCGAGGAAAAACATTGATCAAACGTTGATCTGTATCGTTGTTTGTACGCGAAACTTTTATTTAGTAAATAAATTTGAATCCTAATAATATTTCAAATACAAATTTGTAATTGTTGACTAACCAGCATCTAAAGTTAATCTTTCTTTAATCACTTAATATACAAATAAATAAAATCGGAAGTGATGTTTTAAGACATATTGTACCTCAATTGCCGCCAAAGGAACATCTGAACCGGAGTAGGTAAAGCCTGCTCCTGCAGGAGTCCATCGATAGACCGTCGTTTATCCATGTTTCAATTATAAACGTCTACAATCATTTTTATCATATACGCCAGGAAATTGAGGAGAAGGAGAAGCCAAAGAAATTTAGCGTACGCCACGTGTCTCACCTGGCAATACCAAATGTTCTTCCGTTCACTGCTTAATTAGCGATATCGGGCGATTTTCCGCGTTCCGATAAATGCGACTCGATAGTCTCACCCTGTGATCCAATAAATCAATCGTTTCTTAACGCCGTAACGAATTGTTCATCACTCAATCGGGAATGGAGCGCTGTTACGTACCTACGTTATAATGCCGACACAATGCTAAGGATTTTGATTCAACGGAGATTATGTTTCTATCGAGATGTTGTTCACACACTGTCCTAGATCCCTTGGAAATTCGAGGAACGCATTTTTCACACGATCGTACTACGTCGCGACGGATTCAAGGAGGAGCAGCACAGTGCAAAGGCAGGATCACGTGCCACTCGGCCTAGTAACACAGTTGTATCATCCTAAGTATCAGGTAGAATACTCACCGAAAGGTTGGATGCAACACTACCGCAGGATCGTAACTGAAAGACACGGCGGACGTAATGCTGGTGGAAAGGATGGGAATGCGCGCGCTACTCTCGGAAAATCCAATGCGCCGGTCGTTCCATCGATCAGCCCAGGAATCTGCTCGCTGGACCACCCCCACTGTGCTAGGAGCGACCCACCCTTCTCGCGCTAGGCACGTCCCTACCAACCCACTTAACCACCTAGGCCACCTTGTTTCAACAAAATCCACCAAGCCACAATCATTCCACGTACCTTATCACGCAATTGCTAAATACAACAATTGTTATCTAACGTGTGACATTAATATTTCTGAAAATGTGCCCATGATAAAAACAAGAAGTTAATGTCTGTAGGACTGAAAGTTTTTGTATTTAATATCTCGTGGGGGATTTCAAATCCACATTATTTAATAGTATTTCACAGGATATTGACATAGTTAATCGAGAAATTGACTCTAAAATAAAATACGAGATGATGAACTATAGAATTTTATTATGATGCAAATTAGAGTAACAGGGGAGGGGGCAGAGGGGGGGATACATATAAAAAAAGAAAAGGTTAAGTGCTTGGGGTAAATTGGATATGGGGAAGAAAAGATCAATGTTACTTACAAGCAAAATGAAAAGCATCGAATATTGTTTAGTCAGCTTGATTGGAGACCACTTCAGTATCACAAACGTCATCATTTTGAACTTCAATAACTTGACTGTCTCTCTGAAGGGTGTCAGGTTGTGCTTTCTCGGTGGAAGCCAGCCTCCAGTCGAGAAACCTCTCAACATCTCGAAGCGCCATGTCCATCTCGAACACGATCTCGTTGCTGCACGTTTTTCCCGCGTTCTTTGTTCCTCTGCAGGGAACCGCGCTGATTTCTATACACACTTCCGTGACAACGTTGCCTTTATCGGCTATTCTTTTCGCCTCGTTGTTAACAGCTTTACAGACATCGCACCATAAGTCCTTTTGACTCGGATGCAAATTCTCGATGAATTTTTGGAAACTTTTCCAATCCATTCCTTCCGTGTGCTGGAGAATTTCTCGATAGAGCAGCAAAATATTTGCCACTTTGCCACATCTACCGTCATCACCGAGGACAGGTTTGAACAATGACTCGCTGTATGTAATTCGCCGCGTGATATTTTTCAAATGATCGTCCAACAAATTATTGCTCGAATGTTTGTGCCCCTCCGATTTCGTAGATTTTATGGATTTAATAGATTTCAGAGGTCCAAACAACTGTTTGCTAAAAAATTTTCTAGTTCCAAAATGTTCAGCCTTTTTGGAGTTTATTTTGTTTATACTCTTGTTTGTTGGCTCTTGACTGTTTCGAAGTTTTGAATCGTCATGAAGAATGTATGGCATAGTCTGTTCACCTGGAAAATCATTTTCAGTCTGATTTTTTGATAACTCTGAATGCCACTTGCTATTTCTACTGTCTATTTGCAGGCCTCGTTGCCTGCCAACCGATGCCTGCGAACAGTAACGACAATTTTTGGTAGTCTCGGAAGAGGGATGCTTATCATTTAACCCAACTGTCGAAGACTTTTGTGTAACCGGTTCTTCACAAGTTTTATCGTAGGCGCTACTTTCCTTATCAGTCTGTGGAGGTCTCACCCATTCACGTATCATGTGTTCCGCAGACGAGGAACTGCAGTTGGTGGTATAACTTGGATCAAATTGCAGCACCGAATCGGATGCTTTGGTACAGTTCTCGAGTGAATCGTCTTCCATTAAACATGTAACACTATTCGATCCTTTATTATTTTCGGCAGATTGAATGTATTCCCAATGTTCCGAACATTTATGATAATTTCTAAAGTGAAGCTTCTGATCTTTGCATTTGTTGTTAGTTGTCTCGTTTGAATATTTTAATTTATTGCACACCTTGAATGCCGAGTCTAATTGTGGATGATCATCTTTACTAGCATGTAAAACGAAGCTAGACTTATTGTTAGAGTGTCTAGACGGTACACAGGTTCTTTCGTCGAATTGCGAAACAAATTCTTTTTTCTTCCTGTCCGCCGATTTGAGACCGCCGTGTGCCAAGTACGTCATTAGATCGATGATCGAATCAATGTTATTAGTAGTAGGGTAATTCAGTAATTGATTCTGTTTGTTTCTCAAACCACGCGTACTTTCTAAAGGTATGCAATCTTGCTTTTCGACTTCGTCTGACTGTGATTTCGATTTTACGTACAGGATATTTTTTACAACTTTTTCGTTACATTCAGAGACGCTTTGCTGACTTTTGTGCAACACCTCCTGCTCATTCTGTTTCCTACGCATTAAATCATCGGCTTCGCTTGAAAAGTTACCAGTAGTACTACTATTACTCTTATCTTTAACCTCAAAGTTAGAATTACTTTTCATTTGTCGCGTCGTCCCACTGTTATTTATAATCTTATCAGTTTTTTCTATTTTAAGCTTTTCCTCTTTCACAGGTGATAATTTTGTCATTCGTGTATCATTGGCACTGCCCTGCAATTCCATCGCAAACGATTTTATGTTGTCACATATTTCATTCTTATTATTCTCCAAATTGATTTCAGCTGGCCTCTGAATAGTATACATTCCGTGCGTCACGTTATCATTTTCACGTTCTGCTACCATAGTGTCAACTCTTCGAGGAATACCTGTGCCCATTTTAGCTTGGCGTCTAAAATTCAAATTTACACCTCTTGAACTACAATCTCTTTTATTATCCGTATATCGCGTGTAGGTAAATTGTTTAGCTTTTTTCTGCGTATCCCAACACTTTCCAGTGCGCGTTGTGGCTTGTTTCTTTCTGAACTTCTCCATTTCCCTGCAGAGTTTTGAGTTGTTATTATCATTGCTTGAAAATAATTGGGTATTCAAGAAATAGGAAGTCCTAGGTGGTGATTTCCGTGATTGGATAGAAACATTTGGAGAGTTTGAACAACTAATCACGCCGCAATGCTTACACATTTTCAACGAGGAATCACTTGAAAGAATCTGCTCCAATTGTTCATCAGTGCACCGTGCTACGAGCGATTGCAATTTAGTTATCGCATTGTGAAACCGAAATGTGGACAAAAGGGTGTCTTCAGAAGATGGTCGTTTCAGCGAATCAAAAATATTATAAAGTGCACGCAGTTCGATTAATGGACCTTCATCCCTATCTTTGCAGCCCTGATCAATTGGAGGATCGTTTGAATAACTGAAACATTTTTCCTCCGTCTTTGTAAGCACTTTATTTATTGACTTCTCCATATTAGCATTACACGCGTAGTACCTCAAAAGTAGATCAATATCAAATGATTGATTTAAATTTCGAAACGAGTCCACCCCTTGCGCGGAAGATGGTAAACATTCGTCGTTCGATTCCAATTTCTTCGAATTTTCAGCGTTTCTTTGGACCCCATTCTGCAAGTAAGAATGGAAATCTTTCGCACTTGCGTGTTCCTGAATTGTACTCAATGCTTTCGTAGAACGTGCAATATCAAATGCTGGAATTTTCGCAAGGGGGTCGATTATCCTTACTTCAATGTATTTGTCTTCATCCATCTTTGGTGCAAACTGTTTTCTAAATTTCTTAATATTATCTAAGTGTTTACTGTAGACGAGGTTTATAACGAGTCAGGCAATTATTGAATGTTTTCATCGAACATGCTTTATAACCTGTTCTGGCCCATATTCCATTGATAATTTGACAGTTATTACATGGACTTTTAATAGATATAGGTTAAATTTATTGTTCAAATAACTGACGTTAATTTTTAAATGTAACTGTTAAGAATGTATTCGAAATTGTAATTTACTGTATTTAACCCGTTTGTATAAAGTAACAGGACGACACTTTGCAATCAGAAATACCTACAACGACGTTCGAAGTAGGAGTCAACGTTATTTCGAAAAATTATTTTAGATTATTGTTAACCATGTATAAATATTGTACATGACTCAAGCTTCAATTTACTTTTAATTTACTCAACGAAAATTGCTTGAATAGAAAGCACACATGATAAACATATACAAATACTTAACAAATGTCAAGTGTTCACGTATTTGCCGTGCACGTATAAAATATGACAATCGTCTTGTGCATTCTGACAGCTGCGATTTCAGTTTCTTATCGACATGAGAATGCCTCAAATAATGGTCGAGGCATTTGCAAAAGGCTTGATCGATAAGATAATGATGGAAGCTTTTAATGTTATGGACACTGATAATGGTAAATTATTGTTTTTCTATACAAAAAAACGTGCGTCCAAAATTGATTTTGGTTAATAAGCATCTAGAAAGTATACACTGCCAATTTACAGAATACCTACGTACTAACATTTGAGTAACATTTTTATTAAAGTAGCCGTGTATTTAATAGACGTGTAATTAACAAAAATTAGGGACAAAATAGTGATTGTAAGAAATTCCAATCAATGAAAATAACCGTTATCAGACAAATTGCGAAATCTGGATAGTCGAGAAGAATCAGCCGATGTTCGATCGCAATCAGCACAACGAATGCACGATAGCTCGTGTGCAGATCAAAACGAATCAAAACCCACAGAACATATTCAGAAAATGGTACGTGGATTGCGTAACTTGCAAATCGGAGATTCGACTTCTGTGCCATCCTCGTTATCCACATTAGAGAAGCAGGTAAAAATACCACAAACCCAAATTACAATATTATAACCTCTGGATATAGAAAATAGTATTAAGGGGTTACATACGTTCTCGGCGACTAATAATTGATCACATTTGGGATTTTTTTCCTCGAGAGGTGTGAAATAAATCGAAAATTTTATAATTGTATCTTGTTCTTGGGACCTTTATTCAGATAAAAAAAATTATTTGACACACTTTTGTTATATATTGCCGGTCGTTTTCTGCGGTTGCAGCAACCTCTGCACCAAGTAGGGGGCCTCCTTATCAGCATGATAACTTCGACAATTTACAATCTTTTTTAATGAATTTTGCGTTTATCTATGCAGAAGGATATTCTCTAAGGGCCATCGGGCCAAATTTTTGAATTTTTAGAAAATAAGAAAATTATGCCATTTTGAAAAAAGGCAGTCGATTTTTCGTCTACAATTTCGATCTTTAAATGGTAACAAAATAATACAAATTAAAAATTCAGAAAAATGGACCGATGACCCTCAGAGAATGTCATTCTGTATAGATTAACGCAAAGTTCATGAAAAAATGTTGTAAATTGGTGAAGTTATGATGCTAATAAGGTGGCCCCCTGCTTGGTGCAGAGGTTGCTGCAACCGCAGAAAACGAACGGCAATATATAACAAAAGTGTGTCAAATAATTTTTTTTATATGAATAAAGGTCCAAAGAATAAGATACAATTATAAAATTTTCCATTTATTTCACACCTCCCGAGAAAAAAAATCCTAAAAGTTATCAATCATTAGGCGCCGAGAATGTACGTGACCCCTTAATATAACCGACGGAAATAATTTTTAGGAAAGTATTTACTAAGCCTGAAATTAAAATTAAAATCAAATATCTAACATGTTAAAACAGGTGAAACATGCCATATCTACTATCGGCAATGTTTCGCTCGCAGACACGATCAAGTCTCCAGAAATGCACATCCCCCAGGGTCAAGGTGACGTGCACAAAATAATGCACGATGCAGTTATCGAAACACCAATAGAACCAGCATGGAATCGCAAGGAAAAGGAAAATTACGATTCCAGCGAGGCAACTAGAATATCCGTTAGTCTGCTTCATCGAATGATCGAGGAACTGGAAACCAAAACAGAGGAAGCCAGCGTGGAGACAGAAGAGAAGCACGATTCCGTTGCAAAGGATGGGATCGCAGCTTGGGAAGAAACGGAAGAACAATTCATACGGACTATCGAGGGTGTTGATGATCCCGAGTCAAACCCCATTGTCTCTCGGTATGAAAGTAATGAACTCGTGTGCGGGGAATCTTCGTCCGTCATGTGCTCAACGCCTATTTCGAAGAACATCAGTTTGGAGGAAGTAGCGATCGAAGAAATTACCCCCTCGCCTCTTCCTACTCGAACAGACGATTATTTGTCAGGGACCGTGTCCAGGAGAAACAAGAAAAAGTGCTGCAACGAATCGAACTCAAAGAGTCCGAAAAAGAAAAACGTTTTAGCTAGAATGCGGAAATTGTTGGGGGCTGCATTCGGCCGGCGAAAGAACTGATGCAACACTGGCTCGTGGTTATAGTTTCTTCTCGACAGAGTTAGGAATTAATGGAGGTTCAAGCGTCGTACAAGCACTTGCAGACCTACTTTTTAAAAAGAAATGCCTTATTCGTCTGCGACGAGCAGATAAAAATAACTCCTCGGCTTAGTCATCATCTGCGACGACTACCGCGTAGCCTGCGCATGCAACGCTTTCGCGAAGTTATATCAGACATGAAATAAATTCCTCGCATTCCTAAGAGCACCGTGGGGAGTACAGTTGTAGCCGAAAAATTCTTTACAATACAATGACTCTTTTGGTAACCATATGAGAGTTTCTTTAGCATGTTGCGTGACGGTATTGATTAAAGGTGGAAATTAGATGATAAGGGCGCAACAGGTATACCGACAATGAAGGCCGCCCCAAGTATATTTTTGTTTGGCCCATAAAACCCGCGTTACAGATCTGGCAGCCCTGACATACGAACGGTACCGTCGAAAACCATTTATCGTAGTAGGAAGCGCAGCTTAAGCTCAAACCGCGATTACCTCTCGAACTGTTTTTGGACCGCGGCGTTGCCAATACCCTCTTCGTCCGAAGCGAGCTTTCAGGCTGGACCTCCTGATATAATTCTCGTGTGTCCTGACCGTTGCGCCATCTACAGAAATAAAATGAATAAATTTGGTAACACCCGGTAGCACTTCTGGTTCACACTCCGTTCGGTTAGCATCCACAGGCACCAGATAGACTACAATGGTGAGTCCCCAATTCCTTCCTCGGGACCTTAATACGATACGAAGAATTTATTCGTTCCGCTTATTGATTTGTTTATTGGCTTTATTGCATATTCGTCAGTTTTATGTACGACGAGTTTCTAGAATTATTTGTATTTTGTTTATTCTCACGGCTATATATTCCTCCCTAAGTTTCGATTTTTGTACTTTAAATTGTGAACGTATTAAATTCAATAATTGCTAGTACAGTTCCATGGAGAATATAGGATATTTTATCATAGCAGCACAAATTAATAAAATAATACAGCAGAACAAATTTCTAATAACCAGATTCTTAAAGATAATCTGTTTGCTTTACAGGCAGATCTTAGCGCCAAGGATGTCGAAAGTGAGTAAAATATGGCATATGTGCTTAATTTTGCATGTGCATCGCGAATGAAAAGTTAAAAGGCTGAAGTAATAAGTTATAAAATATGATTCGTAAAGTACTTACCAAGTACCGAGTGAATTCTATGAATAATTTTGCGTGTTCCAATAAATGTGGGGCACCATCCAGACCAAAGTGAGGAAAAGAATTCACAAAATTTTAAATACTGCGAAGGGAATGGTTTAAAAATCAAAGAAGAACGCGTTTGTGATATGTCGTTGCAAAAATAGAAGTTATAATCGCAGATTTAAACACGTGACATTTTGATCTAGACAACATTCAGATCCCTTTAATACTAAAACGTATTTTATTTAAAACATATTAAATTGTTATCAACGAAAGAAAAAACGCTGAAATATTTAACTATCTTATAAACCTGTTTTCGCATTAAAAGTTCTATCTACATGTATGAAACACAATATTCGCGTCACGTGACAGTGGTATTACATAATCGTCAGTAACCGGCAAAGCAAAAAGAGATGTGTAATCACCCCGAATGGGGAGCACCATTTCAAAAATAGTTAGTGCTCTGTTCTTATATGGCTCGGCGGGGGTAATCTGACCCACTACTTCCACCAGCAAGTTCTTGAATCGGTTGCTGGGTGGGAGCCGCTGCGTCCTAAAATAGAGCAATATTTTTGAACCAGGTACGCTCGAACAGTCGCGCTTCAGCTGATATAAACTCAAATTTCACGTTTCGCGTTTTAAAGTTCAATTCGTCGAGGAGTTTATTTTACTTTAACACAAGATTATTCGTCAACGATGTACTTTGAATTAAACTTTCTCCATTTCGAAGCACTCAGAATATTAAGTATTTAAAGCATGAGCTAAGCTGACACTCCCTTGTTTATTAAACAGAGGCAGAATTTGCCTTCTCCATTTACGACGCCGATGGTTCCAATGTCGTCGATGCCGTCGACCTTGGGAACGTTCTGCGGGCCCTTAACCTGAATCCCACAAACGCCACCATAGAAAAGCTGGGTGGAACAAAAAAGAAGGGCGAGAAGCTGCTGAAACTCGACGAATTTTTGCCGATTTACAGCCAAAGTAAAAAGGATAAGGAACAGGGATGCTACGAAGACTTCATCGAGTGTTTGAAACTTTACGACAAACAGGAAGACGGAACTATGATGGCCGCTGAACTCTCGCACATACTGCTCTCGCTTGGTAATCATTCACGTTTATTGTGGCTATTAATTAAGAAAAATTATTTGCATCTAAACACACAACTCTATCATACTTTATGATCAAAAATTTGATTCTCTTTAACAATACCAAAGAAATGGAACACTACATTATTTTTTTACCTTTTTATTTAAAACAAGACAATTCTCACCAATTTTGTTCAACTTATTGACTTTTTAAAAGTGCATTAATACAGTTGTTGCTTTGGCTAAACCTACATCTCTTTTCGCTGTTACGAAAAATGTCAAAGCACTTAACATCACAGTCTTTATGCTCTTATTTTTTAAATGTAATAAGAAATTATAATTGACAATTATGTCTATATTATATAATTATATCTATTTTCAACATTTTCGCATACATAAGACGGAAGCGTCAATTTTTATCATAAGTTGTGTTAAATGAAATCGATACCAGTTGTGTTACTTAAGTTACATATGGAATTTGAAAAAGCATAAGAGAAAGAGATGAAAACAAATGTTGTTCAACTAAGTTTGTGTACGCCTTGATAGGTGAGAAACTCGCCGATAACGAAGTAGAGACGGTGCTGAAGGAGTGCATGGACCCCGAAGACGAAGATGGTTTCATCCCCTATGCCCGTAAGTATCGATTCATCTGCATAGAAAAAGCACATGCATCTCGCGAAATAAACAAAGAGAGTAAGAGTGTTAGAAAAGCTGCATCAGTGAGAAATAATATTAATGTAGAGCATCGCTAATTGGAGGGAAAGCAGCGGAAATGCAGAATACAACCATAGGAAATGCATTTTGTTTATATTCGTTCTATCCGTAGATGTTGATTTTGCAGTAGAAAATCTAAACAAGTGTCCTTTCCCCCGTTTTTCCTGGTGTACAGCATTTGTATAGTAGTGTAGATCCTTAGAAAATTTTACACAGCTACCCGAAGTATCCAGGCGTGTCACGGGAATCAATAAATCATTGTCTCCCCCCCTCCCTGTTATTTCACATTTCCACCTGTTTTGTGTTCTACAGCATTCTTGAAGAAGATGATGGTGTTATTATAAACAAATTGGATGTCAGTGTGACCAAAAGTCGTACACCGTAAGTACTCCCTGTAGAGAATGCCTTTGTGAACCTTTTGCCCTTTTCCACTGTTTTGTCCCGTTTTATCTGCAAACTAACACGATCTTCTCCGTTCGTTTTCATTGCGTACATCTTATAATTTATAGAATGCAACGATTCAATGTGGCAGGGATGCTGAAATCGATAACCCGCTTCTCGCACAACGACACATACAAAGGCTTAAGTCAGTCATACGTGAGATCTGTGACTCGACAGCTTGTGAAGTTGATTTCACGAAATAATCTTTACGTTTAACACTTTTCAAACTTATCACTGATTTAATCAAAGTCGCTTCAGACAATCTTTTCATCATGCTGACACGACACACTACGATGTCTTTTGGCAAATACAATTATGTAGCTAGGTGTTCCAATAATTTTGAGAAAAGATCTTGAACGAATTTTACTTAAGATTATCACTCCCAGTAAGCTTTTCAATTTTAAAATTTGGCATTTTTATGAATACGTTTACATACACCGTTAGCCTTTCAAAAATTTACTTATATTCTCTCATAAATATTTAGCTATAATTATTTCCGAACAATAAAGTTGTACTTGAGTACAATGTGATAATTTATCACCGCGTCACGGATTTCTATGGTTGAAAACAAAACTCTGTTTCAATCGTAAATTTTACTTTAATCACATTAACATTCTATCAATTTTCTTTTCTATTTTTATTTCTAAAAAGAGGAAGAAAAATGATCGTTTCTGCAATATACTTGAATTCATATACCTATATGACTTCTCGAGCTTCTAAAATCTTACAAAGCTGAAACTGCGGTACAGCACGTAATATAATTTTACATGACTCGGTGATATTGCAATTCAGACTTTCTTAATGCTTACTATGTACATTCAACATCGCTTATATTTGTGGTACCGCGCTAAGTCCGATTGGCATTGCGGTTCTCTGAATCCGCGATCTACGACAACTGTAAATATTTTTTCACTGACTGCCATTCGACTTGCGCCGCTTTTCGTTTAAAACGTTAATATGGATCGTTTTATTTCTAGCGTTCCTTCGTAGACTGTGTGATAGGGCGGCGGCAGAATGAAGTGACAACGCGTTTGCCTTAATGTCGGCGTTCATCCGCTGGTAAACCCCACGTCAACAAGGAACATGCTTGGTCGTTATATTCATCATATCATTCATCCCCTGTTCAAAATCATTAGATGCGCGAGACATTTCTCAATGGCGCGTAACACATTCTAAATGGATATCGTCATCGCATTCGACAGAAAAATATGAAAATGAAAAATTGAAAAGCTCTTACCACATCCTGTGAATGTAAAGACAATGTAAGAACTGTACAGAAGACGCACAAAACCATCGTTATTTGATTCGGTGTCGTGTACTGTTGTAACACAGGCTATATATTTTTAATGAGTACGATATGTACCTTATCGTATAAATAGCTTAATATATTTATATGTATGTATTACCATTGTACAGGACCGAATTAAAAGATCAATGTTATTTTACATTTTATCGTTAATTTAATAAACTGTACCCCTCGTAAACGAGGAGTGCCAAAACTTTCACGTCGTCAGCAATTTTCTAATGGAATTTTAGGAATACTTCCGGGTTTGTACATGTACGTTTTATCTTCTGTCAAGCTTTTCAAGCGACATTTATAAAAGAATTGAAGATTTAAGGAACGTTTGAATGATATTATATTTATAATGTAAATAAAATCACAAAAATATGTTTTCTACAAAATTGCGGACTGCCTAAATTTTCATTTAACTTAATCATTTAGGTATTATATTTTTGGACATGACAATCGGACTGTTGTGTTCTGTCCAGGATGAAACTTTAACAGACTATTTGTAACGAGAATGTATTATACCTCGTTTAAATCGATCCCCGCGAATATCTTCGAAATTGTTGATGATACCGAAAAAATATTTCAAACAAAACTTGAATAGTTCCGAGGGGGGACACAATTTGCTGTCTGTAGCTTTTTGTAGGTGGACGTGTAGAGAGCATGTGAAAGCCCACTTTGTTTCTTTAAATGGATCCGCATAGGGTCGACCGAGGCGAATCGGATCAAAATAAGAATTTAGTCCATATTTCTTACATCGCGATAGAAATGAGCATTCCGATCGTTCGTAGTACCTCGTCCCTCTCCCCGCATCTACCGCAATAGCCCGTCAATTGTTTTAAGTCATTGTTTAGGCCCGGTGTAGACGAGCGGTTTGCGGCAGTTTGCCGCTGCGGCAATCTGCCGCACGCGTTTTAGCAGAACATAAATTTATATGGAGCAGTTCACACGGGACGCAAAGTTTTGCGGCTACTAGGCGGCATGTTTGCGTTCGTTTTGACGAACGCACGTATTGCTTCACCGCGAATGAACGCAGCGGCAAACTGCCACAAACCGCTCGTCTGCATCGGACCTTAGAGCTGGTATGTTGCAACTCCCGTCTAGCGGCGTGTAGTATAAACTTTAGAGGCGCAAAGTTCGAAACGGATCACACGAATGTAATAGGAAAGGGAAACGAAGTGAAGTTTCGTACAAGCCCGAGGGATTTGAAATAGTCAGAGATTCTTTTAATAAGTAAACTTCAAGATTATAAATTAATCAATACCCACTTGGAAACGGGTGTTTGAATAAATGAACTCCACTTTGATCCCTTCTCCTAAGTGTGTAAAATCAGAGCAATGTTGTTAAACGCTTGTTTTTTGCAAAAATCGGTAACCGAGACGAATCAGATCAACGAATAGGAATTTAGCTAACTAATTAGGAAATTTGCGATTGGCTCTTAGAAATTAAGACATTTTGGTAAAGAATAAACAATGTAAAACCGATGGACCTTTTGTAAGACACACTCGAGCCCCGAGAGCGAAAGCGAACGGACGTTCAATAAAAGTTTTCCTTATTTGTATTATTTCAAATCGTTTATTGAGTTCAGTAAAGTTATTAGTTATTTGTGTTAAATTGTTTTATTACATTATTATTATCGTTAATATTATTTCTACAACTAAAAATCCGCGTCCAGTGAGCAGAACGCCTTAGCGTTCCACGGACATCGTCCCACGCCTGATTTCCCTAAAAGAAGACGACATTCCCCGGACGGCCACGCAACAGGTATATGTTTTCAGTGAGATGGACGCGTGCGAACGTTACAATTTTGGTCCGAATCTAACCTACGTAATCTGCAAAATTCAAATGTGTTTATTATTATTAGTTTGCACGGTGTCCAAGTTTAGTATTTGATATGTTTTAGATTATTATATCATAATATGTTTATGTAATCTACAACCTTTGAAATCATTATACAGGGTGTCCGCGGGAAAATTGAACAGCTGGATCTCTCCTAAAGTATTGGAGATAAAAAAATAAAAAAAATACGGAATCGCATGGTTCGAGGGGGCCAATTTATTAGCGCAGACGAACTTTTTCTTCGATTATTATTTTAAAAGATACGATGGTCAAGTTCGGTTTTTTAAATGGAACTATTTTTTTTTTGAAGAGGTCACTTGATAGTGCGTTCCAAGACAAATTCAATAAGCTATAATGTATAAACTTTATTTCCACTGGTTTTTAAGATATTGCGCTTGCAAATTTACTGATTTTCCTTGGAAGAAAACCCGCTGGAATAGCAAGGACCGGGAACGGTCTTGCTGGCGCCACGGGTGGCCTTGCCTATTGAAACAGATACCTACCTGCCAAAGGTCTACGTCGGGAATGGCAGGCCCAAAGGCTGGACAATTCTTTTCCGTCAGAAATGCTACTTACGTAGGTACATCTGCGGTATCGAGAAGCGCACCGTTACTTTTATTTTGCACTTGCTCCTACGCTCGGATGGCCGGTTCTTTTGGGAGGGATGCAAGTTTGATTGGTTAGAGTTAGGAGGTGTGAAAGTTGCTAGACCAAATTTCAGCCATAGGGGGCAGATTGTATTAGGACCAATCGGATTTGCATCCCTCGCAAACGGCTGCTCTCTTGAGGAGGGCCTCTTCACAGCAAAACCTCTCCCCCAATGCCCACCTGCTCTCGCACGGAATACGTCAACGCATGCTTCTGTTTTGATATTGGAGCTGGTGTTTATACTCGAGAGATAAAGGATCTGTGTGAATTTTTATGGAGGACCTCGCGTCGACAGCGGGCTACCCGTTTTCTTCTTGTGTCTCTCCACGAGACGTATTGACGGTGGATTGTAGGAGCGTAGATGTCTGGATGCCAGTTATTGAATTCAGGAGACGATAGAAACACTTTATTACAAAACACACATACACTATAATATTAAAGTAAATCGTATTCCTCTCGGGCAGGAGTACTGATAATGATCGAACTTGCGCCCTACTTCGCGCAGACCGATTACACGGAGGGTACTCGAGTCACACACTGCACATATGATACAGGATGAATCTGGAGCTACGCCCGTCGAAGGATGCGGCCTGGTACCCCGTGACGAGGACAACCCCCCAGCAGTGTCTCACCGAATTTTATGGCTTTTTCCGGAAAAAGGTATGAATCCTGAGCCGAACGTAGCGAATTGAGGTCGAGCCCCCGCAGTCGAGGGTGAAATATCCATTACAGCGTATTAAGAAATTCTTTTCTTCATCGCATCGAAAGGGACGTGACGCCAATGGATTCCTTACGTTTTTCTAATGAAAATCATACCAAATGTCATGCAAATCGGACTACTTTGACACAAGCTATTTGTACTCCTTATGTAAAAGTTGTCCTATTTACACGATATTTGGCATGATTTTCATCGGAAAACCCCAAGGAATCCATCGGCCACACGTCCATATCCATACGATAAAGAGTAAAGGATTATTTTATTGCTGAAACAGACACAGGGTAAATCTGGAGCAACGCCCGTCAAGGAGATGCGGCCTGGTACCCCGTGGCGAGAACAGCCCTTCGCAGTGCCTCACCCGATTTTTTGGCTTTCGACATCTAATCGACATTTCGACTTATGCCATCCTACACTGCATCAACATTAACCTAATATTTTGCCAGTTCTGGTTAATAATAAAGACTATTGTCACCTAATTATTATTATTTTATGTACGTACGCGCATATCTCCTCAGCATGTTGTATCAATATATATAAAACTAAAAAGTTAAAAATAAAAAAATTTAAAAAAAAATTAAAACCGACTTCAAAAAAATAAAATTGCATTAAAAAGTAAAAAATAATTTTTTCCTTTATTTAATCTACGACTCTCATTTTTTTTTAAATCGGCGCCAGTTTTACACAGTGCAAATGATGCGGCGCCGACTTAAAAATATGAGAGTCGTAGATTAAATAAGGGAAAAAATTATTTTTTACTTTTTAGTGCAATTTTATTTTTTTGAAGTCGGTTTTAATTTTTTTTTAAATTTTTATTGTTTGTTTCTGTAACCTACTCCCACACGCGCGAATGTCTCTCCCTACTCTCAGGGTTGTAAGGCCCGATTATCTCTCGTGGTACGCGATGTAAGTGACTTTGTCACTCGACAAATTAATTGTAAGTGAATGATTGAAAATATCATGATGAAAAAGAACTCATTGGCCCGATAGACAACCAAACAAGGAAAAAACGTTGTTGTCCGTATGGTGATTTTAACGAGAATAATGCGTTGACGATGAACGAACACGACTGTGCTTTCGAATAAGGATAAAATGTGTGAATGATACAATGTTATGCCGTAAAGGGAAACAAAGAATAAAATTACTGCTCTTGCTATTAATGAGCATTATGATTGAACATTACATATTTTAAATATACTAGGTCCCTAAATTTAAATAGAATTTATATTTTCGTTGCAAAATTCATAGAACCAAAGATCAATAAAATTCCAAATTTACAGTTTGAAAAACAAATAATTGTAAAGGCCAATATGAAAAGAATTTCACGATAAACTGTTAACAAATATTTCATGTTCAGATTCCTATTCGGTACAATCAGAAATTCAATAGATCCGAATGTTCGAACGTTCGAATATTCGATGGTTCGAAGTTCGAATATTCGAAGTTCGAAGTTCGAAGTTCGAATATTCGAAGTTCGAAGTTCGAATATTCGAAGGTTCGAATGTTCGAATATTCGAAGAAATTATTCGAATTCTGTGGTATTCGAATGTTCGAATATTAGAATACTTAGATTATTCGAATATTCGTTACAGCCCTAATCCTGACCCGCGAGGGTCAATCCTAACTAGAAAAAAACACGTGTTTCCGTTTGAAAAAAGAAGTTGCAATTGTATTCTGCAAGAGTATTGCTTCACGTGCGAAATATGTGAGATCATAGAAAGATAGACATTATTACAGCCTCCGATAGTTTCCTCTGCGAATGTACTCCATCTCCAACGAGACAGAGGTACGACCTGTCCCAATTGCGTGACGCACCCTGTATAGCGAGAGGTTCGTAAACTCTCGGCGTTTTCCGATGTTGAGGCGTGGGGTGTTCGGGTGATCCCGGGAAGCCGGCGGCCGAGCCAGTCAGTTCAAATGCGTCGCAAGTGTCGCGCGTTTCGGCTTCCAGTTTGATTACACCGGAGTGTCGCGGCTGATCCCTCTTATTTTGCTATCGCTTTGATCGATTCCCGCTGCGAGGGTCAATCCTGACGCGCGCGTAGCTCAGAGCGGTGCGCGAAAATTCGATCACTGCAAGAAGCGAGGATCCTCGCCCTAACGAGAGCGACGCGCAGAGCCGTCGGCCGAGGAGAAAATGACGGATGTGCAGGTGAATCCGGGCAAGGACGACGCTGCAGGTAGCAGACTGCAGCAGAACGACGACATCGCGCAGCGAACAGGTTGGTGATTCTTATGCGCGCTACTTCTGACGGCAGACTATTTTCGACGTGCAAGCTGAAACGGAAGCACGGGGATGTTCATCCGCTGAACATGCGTCTCGCCATCTTGGCAAATACGTGGTCGGAAATTTGCGTCTATCTCCGCGATCGTCGGAACTCGTCTCATCGCCTCTTCGTCAAAATTCATGTTTGTGGAAAATCAACGAAAATTACTCCGAATACAATGCTACCTGTTTGTTTTGCCTCGTCTAACGTGTTTACTTTCGACGCGAAAATGGTATCTGGCTGAGGGAGGGTGTGTTTATGGCCGGGTTAGTGGTATTTAAACAGCAGGGAGGATTCGGTCCTATCGGATGGCTCACTGTCGATTTTACGAGTCACCTGGCGCTACTGCTGTTCGCTACTGCAGCTTGATGTGCTAATTTCGTTACGTCACGATATAGGGTCATTCCACGCGAAGTCGGGCACTTTTCGGAGTAACATTTCCGATTTTGGTGCAACTTGGATATGTTGTAGTTTTTAGGGATATATAAACATATCTCGAAGGATTTTTCAAAATATCAAAAATTGTGGATATTACAGCTCTTTGAAATATAGTGTTTACTTTTCCTCCAAAAATTGTAACTGTTGAACTAACCAACTGATAAAAATGATCTTTTGGGTGCTTACAGTGGAGATATAAGAGTACCTAATAAAAATTATTTCACTTAATAAAAACGAATATTTGACCATTTATTTAGCAATTGTTCTTAACAAATGCAATTTTATAATTGAAGGCCCCTTTTTAAACATTTGGCAAAATAGGAGGATATAGCCCTGTTTATCCTCGTTAAGAAACGTTTTGAAAACCGCGGACACTTTAAAATTGGCCAAATGAAAATGAATTGAATGTAACGCTGCGTTAAATCACACCGGCTCGACTGGCTGAGCCGTGCGGTACTCGGAGCGGCCAAGCGGCTATATCTGCTATTCTTATACAGTATTTTCTAATATGGTAAGTATTTGTAAAAAACTGAAGAAGGAAAACTTTTATTGTTTTTTATACACAACATAATGCGGTATCTTAATTTTTGGTGTTCACAATATTTTCCTTGAAACGAGGGTGACCTACAGTTTTTTAAACGGAATGCTATATATTTGATTATCCAATATGAACACAAATTCAACCATATGGTATACTGTGACCTTCAAGACCACACATGGTTAGGAATGAAAGAATCTCTCTACTACTTAGACAGATAGTTCGATATATTTATTTCATTCCTAACCTTGTGTAGCCTTGAAGGTCATAGTATACCATATGGTTGAATTTGTCTTGACAGCCGCTTTCATATTGGATAATCAAATATATAGCATTCCATTTAAAAAAACTGAAGGTCACCCTCGTTTCAAAGAAAATATTGCGAACACCAAAAATTAAGATACCGTATTATATTGTGTATAAAAAACAGTAAAAGTTTTCCTTCTTTAGTTTTTTACAAATACTTACCATATTAGAGAACACTGTATAAGAATAGCAGATATAGCCGCTTGGCCGTTGCGAGTACCGCACGGCTCAACCAGTCGAGTCGGTGTGATTTGACGCAGCGTTACATTCAATTAATTTTCATTTGGCCAATTTTAAAGCGTCCGCGTTTTTCAAAACGTGTCCGTAAAGAGGATAAACAGGGCTATATCCTCCTATTTTTCCAAATGTTTAAAAAGGGGCCTTCAATTATAAAATTGCATTTGTTAAGAACAATTGCTAAATAAATGGTCAAATATTCGTTTTTATTAAGTGAAATAATTTTTATTAGGTACTCTTATATCTCCACTGTAAGCACCCAAAAGATCATTTTTATCAGTTGGTTAGTTCAACAGTTACAATTTTTGGAGGAAAAGTAAACACTATATTTCAAAGAGCTGTAACATCCACAATTTTTGACATTTTGAAAAATCCTTCGAGATATGTTTATATATCCCTAAAAACTACAACATATCCAAGTGGCACCAAAATCCGAAATGTTACTCCGAAAAGTGTCCGACTTCGCGTGGAATGACCCTATAATTTATCGATAACTTATCAGTCGTATCAATGTGCACGGCTGAGAATGTACCTTGGTTAAATAATTGTTTTCATATACACTGATGTCAATGTTCTGCAAAATTGTGCTGATAAAGATGAGGATTAATATGAATTTAAAAGGAAAACTACGTTGAGTAATACCAAGATGTAAAAAGAATAATAGATATTCACACGTTTATAAAGTTTGTCATGCAGAGTAAAATATTAACCTTTAGAGGGCCGGGCTGGCCACTATAGTGGCCACCTAAGAATTTGGATACTTTGCCGGCCATTTTGGTGGTATATATGCATAAATTTTAAGTAAATAAAATTTACAATTTCAATGAAAAAATCCCGGCCCTCTAAAGGTTAACTATACACACGATGCAAATGCATATTATAACATTGAATGTATATACACGCTGTTATGAATGCACTTCTAAAAAACATGACATAACTTGTAACAGAATGAAAGCAATTATTGTCACTATGAACTCCATATGCCATATGCAATAAATGAACAGACAATTAAGAGGTACTCCTACATAACCAGATGTTTACGTTGGAGACTGTACAATGGCCTCCGTGTCTGGGGGCATTAGACTCAAAGTGATGAGAAAACCGGGCACATAATATTGGATCGTAAGACTGAGAAGTCCCTTAGATGTTGATTAACTTACTGCAGCGCGCCGTCAGGCATCCCATGCATAATTAATTCCGATTTCTTATCTCGTTCTTCATTTACTCGAATCAAGATAACCACGGTTGACTATTGTTATTCGTTGTGGGTACCAAGCCGGCATGAAATCGTTACATTCTCGTTGGAATGAGGATGACAGGAAGAGAATCTACAGCGCATACGGCCGAAGTACGTTGTTAAGTGTTTAAGCACTCGTTTCAGTCATTTACTTATTACATATTTGAAAGTGTCGCGTCTCCTTGTACATCGTGTATTCAGGACACAAATTTCTGCCTTTCCGGGTGTATTAGCCTCAAATTAATGAGTAATGTATTAGTTACTTTGAGTAAAAATTTTATAATATGAATATTCTTTCTATATAATAAAATTCATTTAGAAACTTGTATCCACTTAACTGCAGTATTGAAAAAGTAAACTATCAACATAGTTCTAATAATATAAATCATAGAATAATTCTATCTTCTTTCTAACGATAGGTATCTACCTAATTAAATTTATAATGATGAGAAATATGATGTGCAATATTTTCCTCCAATCTTTGAATCAATTTTACACCGAGATGAATATTAAACTTTTACCTTGACGCTTGAGACTCGCGGCCACAAAAATGAAAGGTGCCATTTCGACGGTTTTAGCAAGTTGCAAAACATATGCTAATCATTGAAATATTTCGTTACCGATTGGTGTTTGGTTTGTTAGTTCGCAATGTTTAACTCGGGTTACTACCGTAAACGATGTGAGCTACCAATTACATACCATGTCAGCTAAACGAGGCGGAAAAATCGGTCGAAAGCAGGCTGTATCGTATGCCAATTAGGAAATGGACGAGCGTCAAAGAGTTAACGATGTTTGTGGGCGTGTAATTGCAGAATTGACGGGGTCCACCTTCAGTGATGAGCATGAGGCCTTAATCGAATGACCCTCCGTTGGTCCTTAAATGGAACGACGCTTTGGGCGAACTGCTGCCCGCAATTTGTTTATCGTTTCCGGAGAACCAGGCCCTACATCTATCCTAATAACAAATATTATTTCGAAGCTGAATAATGTAATAATCTTGTTTATACGAAGTCACGATTACTATTTAGAATTAAAAAATTTTTTTATTATCGTTTCTTGCAATTTCACAAACAAAGAAAATGGAATTTGAGGAATACCTGTAGAGTAGGTATTTGGAGCACGATTAATATCAGGCATTTTTGTGTCAGATAGTTTGAGCCACGAGAAAGAAATGACGTGTAGCGTTCATTGTGTTAATTACTAGGAATTTATACGAGCAATATGGGCTGTATTTGATTTTTCTAAATGAATTTTAACGAGTAGTCACACGTAGGCAAATGGTTTGATAAAGTTAATACCATAACTGTACGTGAGTACCTATCGTTACGCGAATGCTTATCGTTACACGAGTAAGGGGCCAAGGTCCTCCTTGTTACCCATGTTCCGCTTTAAGCCCTGTCGTACCTCGTGATTATTAGAACGATTTGCATCATGCTCTCGTGCTCGTTGAATGTTTATACAACTGCAACGTGCCAGTCACTGACAGATAACTCCACTTGAATTAACATACCTGAAAACTTTCAGTTTTTAAAAATATTCTTCGCTATCTTTCTGGTCGCAAAAGCGGCCATTTCTTTTCCGCGAATAATTGTGTCGGAAATGATAAATTGTAAAGTAAATGAGTACCTAGCACGTTTTCTGTATTGATATTAGACTACTCAAAAAATTGACTTGTAGTGTTGCTCATGATCATTTCTGTCTAGCTGTAAGAATTTGAGTAACATAGTACGTGCCAGTAATAATGAAATTAATGAAAGTGGCTTAAGTAAGAAATCTGACAAAAGTGCATTCATAATTTCTTCGTGTTTTTTAATACACACAAACGCGATAAAGAAATATCTTAAAGTGAAACATATATGACTTATGTACATCATTTTCATAATCACCAGCGCATAAATGTGTCTCTAATATCGTTTGTTCGTAAGCTGTTGTCGAACAACTACAATTTTATTATTTCTATGTATAGCTTTTAGAAACCTAACTGTAAACAAGCAACTTCACACTTTATTAATGCCGACCAACAAGTTGTTAAATATGACTGAAATTTCATACACCCCGAGAGGCTTCGATTTCATATAGGTAGTAGCTGTACCTAATACAATATCAGGTTTACGATGAGTGGCGAATCAAACGGTTGCTACGACAAAGTGCCATTAAATTGTGATTTTTGCGAAGATAGGTATTGCATTACTCGTAATTATTGAAATATGAAGACCTACTATATTTAGCAAAATTTTCCCATATTGATAGTTTTTGGTGTTACCATATTTTCGGCCCAAAACTTTCATTCTCCAAAGATTGCGACCTCTTATACATACATATCTTAATATATAAAGCAGAAAGCTTCTATATGTTTGTTTGTCTGTCGCCTAAAAACTTTCGAACGATAAACTCTGGGATTACGAATTGTGCCTCAGCTCATTATGCCTGACTAATCCGGATGAATGTGACTATTTTTACAAAATTTTTTTTTTTTTAAAAAATTAGAATTTAAATTTCGGGCGAAGCCGAGTAGTAAAGCTAGTATCATATATAAACAGAGGGGTACTAAGTAGTATTTAGATCTTCTAAGTGAAGATCTAAAAAAATTGGAGAGGAAAATTTTGCATGGTTTAATGTGTTCTATCTATCTTAATACGATTTTTCTGCCAGTACATTAGTGCATTTGCAGGATGCACTTACGCTTCTTTTTTCAATGAAACCTTATAATTCTGTTTACATACATCGGTTCCTCGAATCATACTGCGTATAAAAAGTGTTAGTAAGCTCATTAACAACGAGACATTTTGCATTACTTCAATACATATTCTAACATATCGCGTCTAACATTGAATCTTAATTAATGAAATTATAGTTTCGACCGTAAAATTTTTTTTAAAAATTTTAAAACATGATTTCGGCGCACAGTTTCGGTCAATTAAAAAAAAAAATAAAAGCTAATTTGCAAATATAAGAAGTATCATCTTCCGACGTTTCGGTCAATGTTTAGACCTTTATCAAGGAAAGTTTGAATAACCAGATACTGCGTATGCTTTTATGTAACACGCATAATAAAAGCGTGCGACGTGCGAGTCGGTTGGACGTTGACTGAAGCAAACAGTACACAGAAGACAAGAACGTCCAGAGGGCAAAGCCAATCCCGTGGTCGAACCATGTCCTGGTTGGAACCGTTTAAAATTTAAGAAGTAAAACAAACGTGCGGAAATCCGAAACCTCACAACACCACTGCCAATGTAACAAAAATAACTGATGATGTGATAAAGAATCAACACTCAAAGCATTACATACCGTTGAAATTAATATGTATAAACAGTCGAAACATAGAAACTGTAGAAGCGAAAATTCTAATAGAAAAAATAGAAAAATTGCATCATTCAACCTTATTCTTTCAATAAGGTTGCGTAATAGTCTTGTATTTTAGGTGTTTCATACTTAAGATTTACGCTGGGTTGTTTAATCATATGCAATGTTTCTAGTAGAATCCTCTGATTTAATTTGGTTTCCTTATCAACGACTTTGACGTTGTCGTAGTCAAATCTATGATCAAACTCAATTGAGTGTTTTGTTAATGCAGTGTGTTATGTCTGGATGTCTGTCCAATGTAAACCTGGTTGCAACCCATGCAAGGGATTGAGTAAACTATGTTAGAGTTTTTAAGCATTGATATTTTATCTTTAATTGGGGGAAATAGACGTTTAGTATAAAAAGGTAATTTGAAAATGGTATGAATTCCTGCTTTTCTGAAAATCTTTTAATATCGTTTGAAATGTTGTTAATAAAAGGTATGACCACCGTAGTTTTCCAACTGATCGGTCCAGTTTTTTTAGTTTTTTCTTCTTTGCGCTTTTCAACTAATAACGGATGATAGATCTCAAAAATACGTTCCCTGATGATAGCCGAAACCATATTTCCAGGGTAACCGTTACGTTTTAAAGTGTCTTTAACCAGAAGCAAGTTGGCTGGTCGAAATTCTGGGTCAGCAAGTAAAACAGCACGATCTATTAACCCTTTTATCAGTCCTATTTTATGTTGTATGGGATGAGCCGAAAAAAAATTGATGTATCTACCTTATTGAATCTTAATGTCAATATTTCATGTCTACTAACATGGTTAAAGTAATAATGCGAAATATCTCGTAAAGTATCGAATTTTCAATAGCATTTAAAACAAAGCTACATCCCGGTCTATTTACTAGACTCACTCTGTAATTAACACCCAGACATGGAGTATAAATAGAAGTTGTAAGGAATGCAATTAAAGATCAATTTTCCACTTACAGTTTATTCCTCTGTACGCGATATAAGCAGGATATATATGGCGAGTTATCAAGCCCATCGAGAGGCTAATGAAATTATCAGACTCGCTGTGAAAAATAGTGTATTGTGCTTTGCATGGAATATTGGTGAAACTTTTAGTGAAATATCGTAACCGCCTGGAATTCACGTCGGTACGTGATTAATCGTGTTTAGTTTAGCGACGGAACCAATTTCTTTATTGGCTGCCGTTTAAATGTATTGAAAGTCAATGGACGGTTGAGAAGAGTAGGGTCACCGACCGGCGAAGTTCTTTGAGTTCACCGGCGGTGAATATGCGGAAAAATAGTAGAAGCCCTCGACCCCGTCTTGTTCAAGACGCACCTACACAGCATCCGTGATTATCTACCCACTTCCAAAGCTTTGGAGGGGCTTCCTTCCTATGAAGGGTTGTATAGGCTGAAGGCATACGGTGGCGACCTCTAATGAGGTACGCTCTGATGATTTGAGTACCTACAATATTAAATTTCTGGACTCCTTTGTTGCAATTTTCTCGAAGGCTGACAACCGTTGGACTATGGCGAAAATCAGGTGGGGGGATAACTTGTCGACTGATATTTAAATAATTGTATCGTTGCTTGTATTACGTTGCTGCACAAGTTCTGTTCGCTAGAATACGTCTTCTACAAATTCGATTTTTCAATACAGCTTATATGTACTTACTTTAAACTATGTATTTTCTATCATTATTTATGACAGTTTCCCATCTATGTGGAAGTTGTGTTATGCCTCTTTTATAAAAATCTTTCACACGGATTTGTCGTTACAAAAAGAACTCATTGCACTTCTTTTGGCCTCGAAATTATTAAAATTCTTCTCGTGTAAACTAGTTTGTAGTGATCGAAAGAGATGAAAATCTGTCGGTGCCAAATTCGGGGAATATGGTGGATGCGGAATAAATTCCCATTGTAGTTCCGATATTTTTTATTTGCGTTGCTATCGCCACGTGTGACCTCGCGTTGTCGTGAAGGTACAGGGCACACTTTCGATTCACAAGGGATGGTCTTTTAATTTGCAGTTCTTGATGCACTCTTTCAAGTTGTTGACAATATGAATCAGCATCGATAGTTGTATTTGGGTCGAGTAACTCATAATATGTACTGATAATACATATAATAAAAGTGGCGGACGTAACTTATGCAGCAATCTAATATTTATTAATACGCCATCTATTTGTAAATGTAATGCATCAAAGACATTTAAAATCCTAAAAATTATTTTCTACGTAGTCATAATATTTGATTACCTACATGTATTTATATTCATCATGGATGTGTTTTGTTTTCTTTGTGATATATAGCTACTTATCGCGTAGAGCATATACTACTGGAGGTCTCATTGCCTTATGTTTCCTGTCCTCGAAACTGTCGCCAACATCACGCAAGAGAGAAAGACATGTGCGAACTGGTGCGAGAGAGAGAAGTATAGATTCCCAATCGACCGTAATGCGCATGCGCCGATATCGTGCGAGAGAGAAAGACATGTGTGAATGAGTGCGAGCGAGAGAAGTATTGAGAATCTATACTTCTCTCGCTCGCATCAGTTCGCACATGTCGTTCTCTCTCGCGTGATGTTGGCGACAGTTTTGTGCTCTCAATGAGACCTCCATGTCTATATGCTCTAAGACTTATCAGCACTGTATGTATTTAGGTTGAAGGTGGTAGAGTTTTAATACGGTTGTCAAGAAGCATGTGTTTTGTTTTGAGATACAATTCAGTAACGACGAAGCGGACAATGTTTTCTTGTAAAACTAATGTCATATAAGAAGGAACCCATTT